>JBANSL010000014.1:11882500-13241844 GCA_037127255.1 Persicaria tinctoria
TCCATTGAAGAAGTAAGGATGAGAGAAGAAGATAAAGAGGGGCTCTAGTTTGAGTTCATCAGTAAGAGTGGCTCGTAGAGTAATCTCCATGCGAGCCAGACTCAAGGAGAGAAAGAGAGAGCAGAAGATCCCACGGAGCACGAAAAGACTGAGCCGTTGAGCCTTCTTATAGTTACACCGTAGAGAGGAGAAGAGCCAGCAATGACGTTGATGGAGAAATCGATCAACGAGGACTCTTGGTGCCACCTTCATCGGAGTTGCGACAGATCCGACGAGGCCTTACCGAGTCGAAGATGCTTTGGTTTAAGGGAGTTTTCTTCCCTAAGCTTGCCGTTTCTCTTGTGTTCTTTCTAAGTGTACGTTTTACCTCCTATTTATGTATTCGGTTTAGGAGTTGCCCTCCTAGGATCTTTGTATTGAATTGCTTTCTCGTTTTGGCCTTTAGAGCATATTGGATGACCTCTAGAGCCAAGTATTAACCCGAACCTCGTAAACATATCATGTGTCCTCGCTCATTCATTGGTTTTGGTTTTCTGTTTAGGATCGCTCTAGATCCTTTGTGTTTAAATCCTAACAGAATCTCAGTCCTTTAGGACGAATGAAAAAGGCAGAGGATATGGCGGATGCGATGGTCGTGCCGGCTTCCCCGCTCAGGCTATCGCCTTCTTCGATCAGATGGAGGCTGATTTTGGCATCCCTAGACACCGTGAAGGTATGGATGTGACTTTTTCCAAGCCCTAAACCATCGGAGTCACCATCGATCCACCGGTCGGATCGAAGACGACGTTAACGATGTACAGAGCTTCTTCTACTACTCTATTACCGATCGGGTAAACCTCTCTCTCGATTTTGTGCTTTTTTTCTCCTTGGATGAGATGTTGAATGCAATATATAGAATTGTAGCAGATGAGGTGTATGCAAGAGTCGTTTTTTATTATCGCAATCAACCCTGCGATAAGGATGGCATGGACTGATTTGAAATTGTCGAATTCTTCTAGAGGATGATGAATATTGGGAGTTTGAATTGATAGTTCGGCGTGATTTAGGTTACTTGTTAATGAGTAATTGTATCTGTTTCATCTCATTCTTGAGTGAATGATCAGCGAAGGCGATTATTGGTAGGATTTTGAAATGATTGTTATCAGGGGCGGAGGCAGAAAAATTTTCAGGGGGGCTCGTTGTTCCGAGCCGACGACTGAACTTGGACTGAAGGAGCAAGGTGGCCACCGAACCTTGAGTCGCGAAGCGAGCCTTAATGATGTCTCTCAGGTCTCGCATAAGCACATTTTGGGTTTAGAATTTAGGAGTTTTAAATTTAAAAAAATGAAAAAAAAGGTAATTTAAAAAAATGAAAAAAGAAGGTAGGGGAAGGGTGAATCAAACACTGCATCTCTTTCCACCTTATATAGCCTTCAACCAACTGAGCTAGAATGATATATTGTCTAATACGAACCTTATGTACTCTATATCTCATCTACTATATATATACAATTTTTTTTTTAATAAACTTTCAGGGGGGCTTGAGCCACCGCATGCCCCCTCCCTCCGCCCCTGATTGTTATTATTGTTCTAATTGCAATAGGACATGACAACTTAGGTTAATTTTTAATCGATTGGATAGTCCTTGTGTTGATCGACCCTCGATTTTGTGTCTTTTCATCACATTTAAGAGTTATTCAGGTGAAGCAGAATTATTCATATGTATAACCGATTTTGTGCTTCATGAGGTGGTTTGAATGAAAAATGCATCGATACTATCGAATAATCATGTGATACCATTGAAAATTCAGTGATGCCGTCGAATAATTTTTAGTTATTTGTTAAAATGACATATGTAACCGAATAATACTTTAACACCATTGAATAATCAAGCAATATATACCATCGAAAAATCGAGCGATATCATCGAATAATCAAGTTATGCCGTCAAATAATTTTTAGCTAAAAGTTCAGCACGTTTTCAGGGTGCTATCCCATTAGAAAAATCCGTCAAATCCTTCACATAATCCATCGATACGATCGAATAATCCTGAGATACCATCGAATAATTTAAAGATAGTGCACCACACATGCCCCCAATTTAGCAGGTAGGCAAGAAAAGATGTGGGTTCCACTAATCTATATCTATATAAACTCTTAAAACAGAATAGTTTTCGCCTATGTGACACACCCAAATTAATCCTCTCCTTTTTAACCATTCACTTTTTTTCTCTTTCCCTTTTATTTCCTTTTTGCAATTAATTTTTATTTTTGAAATAACTATCTATATCTATATAATCTATATCTATATAAACTCTTAAAACAGAAGAGTTTTCGCCTACGTGGCACACTCACCTTAATCCTCTCCTTTTTAACCAATCACTTTTTTTTTCTCTTTCCCTTTTATTTCATTTTTGCAATTAATTTTTATTTTTGAAATAACTAATCTATATCTATCTATATCTATATCTATATATCTATATCTATATAAACTCTTAAAACAGAAGAGTTTTCGCCTATGTGGCACACCCAACTTAATCCTCTCATTTTTAACCAATCACTTTTATTTTCTTTTTCCCTTTTTATTTCCTTTTTGCAATTAATTTTTATTTTTGAAATAACTAATGAGTTTAATTCAAAATAGTATACTTTCATATTTTAAATTTTATTTTTTTAAATCGCTCCATGACGCGGGAACTGTACTAGTTTTTAATTAAAGAAAAAACACTAAAATTGTCAAATAATATCAAGACACGTTCTGATGCAGGACCATCCAAGACACCTTCGGACACGCCTATACTTGAGGATGAACCTGTGATTCGAGCTCACGAGAATGAAGTCATCCTCAAGAGGAAGAAGAAGGCTCCACCATGGGAGAAGGTCCAAAGGTGCAAGCTTGATGGTCGTTCGTTATTAGATTCGTTCAGCAGTTTGACAGCTTTTCGACGTCTCAGTAAAATGAGTCGTATGGATTCAATATTAATTGCATTGGATCGTGCCATACCTTGTCGGAACGAGGACGAAGAGATCTACAACTTTGCTGGTGAAGGTTTTTCCAGATTCGACCTAGAGCTTGGCCGAAAATCACATTCTTTGGGCTGTCACTGTTTTAGACGGGAAATTCTTAAGTGTTGGAACTCTTTTTATTGCTATTTTTAGAGACCTTATTTACTTAAGTTATTTTTAGTATTTTAGGGATTTAAGTTAATTTCTGTTATATTTATTATTTTCATTAAAATCAGCTGCCTTAGGGTTATAAGAGGTCGTCTCTTCCATTGTAGAACTCAGACGTCTTCCATTATTGAAATTTACAGTTCTTGTGTGAAACACATCTGTGAGAAAGTCAATCGATTCGAAGCGTTGCTCATCGATTGCACCATTGGTTATAGATCTAACTTGGTTTGCTTTGAGTTTGTCAACCTCGCGAGAGCTTGGTGATCTAGGTAATCACAAGTCCCCTCCTTGTGCCTCCAAGTTGTCCGCTTGGTTGTGTAGGGTTGTAGAGGCGGGCTTTATAGTCGTTGGTATTTGGTTACTACCCTCTTAGGAGGCCTGGGGTCTTTATGTCGTTCTATTTTAGTTCGAATCAATCTGTTAGCATTATATTATTTATACATGTACAATTACCATTGTACCCTCGGGTTTTCACCCATTGATATATATACAGGAGTAGGCCTCTGAGATCCGTTAAGGACTCAGTTCTCCAAACACTTATATGGTATCAAGCTTTTGTGTGAAACCCTAATTTTTGTTTCACACCTAACGATCCACTAAGCCACCGCAGCCTCAAGCCGCCGCCGCCACGCCCTAGCCGCCGCCGCCAGCCCAGTCGCCGCCGCCGCCCCCTGCTGCCGCCGCCTCCCCCTCTTGCCGCCGCCGCCGCTCCCTACAGCCGCCGCCGCCCCCTGTTCCTCCTTTCTCCCTTCCGCCACAATCTCCCACCCCTTCTCGATGTCTACCGACGAGATTATCAACCCAATCAACCCTAACCCCATTCCACCCAACCCTAACCCTAACTGTACATGTATAAATAATATAATGCTAACACAATCCACTATCAGTTTCCAAATCCACTTGTAGTCGTCGGTGTAGTTGTTGCTACTAGTCATCATTTGTCTCACCGATCTAGTTGTAAAATGTCCATCAGGATTATATCGGTCGTGTCTTTGTTATCAATTTCGAGTCTTGCATATTGTTCATCGAGTCTTTGAGTCTTTTGCTTCCGTTCTTGTCTTTGAGTTTGATTGTCGAAGATCGGGCCATTCTACGGCTAACCCCGTATCAAATTGGCATCAGAGCTTAGGTTTCCGACATCAAAAGTTGTGTCTTTTTTTTTGTTCATCATAAAAACACAAAAAAAAACCTACAAAATAGAGTCTTTCTTGTTCTTGATTTTTACTTCTTGAATTTTTGAATTGATTGCATTAACCTTTGTTTGTGATTGTTGTGGTTGCTTTAGCCTAAACACATCTTTACCCGAGACCACGTTTAAGCCAATTACCACCTTGTGCAGCCCAAGCAAATTAGTGGATCTATTTTTGTGCCTTGAATTGATTAGCCGATCAAATTGATAAGTCCAACTACGTAGCTTTCATTCCTACGGCAACGTGGTTGAAACTTCTGTCGGCAGCCTTCGGCCTTTGCTTGCAATCCCACAAACCCTAGTTTGCTTCATATCTTTGGCTATCTTGTTGCATCTTTGTTTATCTATTTTATTGTCTTATTAAATTTTGATTTTTGATAGATTAAATCACTTTTATCTATCATAGATTATAAAAGGCCTTAGATAGATATACTTACCATATTAGCCAAACCATCACTTATATATATTTCATTAAGGTTACATAAATTTTATTTTTCTTTCACCATAGCATATAATTTTTTAGAGTCCTTTATTTCATAAATAGTTTTCTTGCATAAGTAAAAAAAAAAAAAATCAGTCCGCATATTAAAAAAAAAAAAAAAAGATTACATTAAAAGCTTAGTCCTAAGAGGATAAAATTCACTAGGGGCAAAAGTAAGCTTTCAAAAAAAAGAAAAGAAAAAAAGGAGTTATCTAGTGCAAGAAAGCTTAAGGACCAAATTTGGTGAATTTGCTATAGCCCTAGTCACAACCTTCAAACACATACCTCCCAAACCATAATTTTTCTTTAAGTCCTACCTTGCAACTACAACATGTATACTAAGGGTTTAAATAAAAAAGAGGTAAAAATCCAAGTTTTTCTTTCATTTCTTTCATTTTCTTTTCCTATTTTTGTGTGTCGTGTACTGCAGTGCCCATACCGACCCCCTCCAGCCTCGGTACAGCATCGGTACAGTGTCTGTTGAGTTCGGTTTTGGTCGATTTTGAGCTTTCCAGGTCGATATCGAGTCGATACTCCTTCTTTTCGACTTGGTACTTTTGTGCTGTGACTTGTCGGTTGCTTGTTTCTTTGTTCTTTCTCTTGATTACTCTCTTTTGATTGTTAAGTCCTTGCTTGAGTGTTGATTTGCCCAAAGCGGATTGCCCCAACAAGCTTTTCATAACCAATTAGAGAGAAGTGTGCGAGAGAAACACATTGTGAGTTGTTTTATTTGCTAATCTTGACATAGTTCCGTGTTTGTTTATTTGCGATGTCTCAGCAGGTTAACAACCCGAACAATGCCAACAATGGCAACAATGACAACGATTCTGATGCAACTATATCCGCCGCGGTGGTCAACGCCAGAATGGACACTTTTGCCACCACCTTGACGGCGATAATGGATAGGTTGACGGCCTTGGAGGCTAGACCAACGGGTTCTAATAACCTTGGTGGTCAAGGTAATCATGGGCGTGACGAGACGCCTAATGATGAAAGGGAAGTCCGACATCCTAATCCTAATCCTAACCCTAACCTTCATTTGCATAATCCTATATTTGAAGAGAACAACTCTCCACGAGGGGAGAGAAATGGTAGAAATAACGGATTTGTTAATGCGCAGGGGCAAGGACGGGGAAGAGGTAGAGGCCGTGGCTTCCAGGAGGAGTTCTACTACTCGGAGCGTGATGATGACTTCCAAGAGGAGGACTATTGGGATCAACGCCCGAGGCGGAACGACAGAGGAGGGCGTTACCAATACCGTGAGTCTAGAGATCTTGATCAGGACGGCATAGGTAAGGTTAAGGTAAAAATTCCTTCCTTTGATGGCAAGACAGATCCAGATGCATATATAGACTGGGAAACTAAAATGGAACAAATCTGGAACTGTCACAATTTTTCTGAACCTAAGAAAGTTCAATTGGCTTCTTTAGAATTTCAAGGGTTTGCTCTTATTTGGTGGGATAATTTGATTAAGGAAAGAAGAAGAGCCCTTGATGCGCCTATCGTGTCTTGGAACCAATTAAAAGCACTTATGAGAAGTAGTTTTGTTCCCCAACACTATGCTAGAGCGCTTAGACAACGATTAGAAAATCTTAAGCAAGGTAGCAAAACTGTTGAGGAAACTTTTAATCTTATGCAAGAAACCATGGCTAGAGCTAATGTAGTTGAACCATATGAAGATACTACTGCTAGGTTTCTTCGAATATTGCATCCCGCCTTAGCTCATGAAATTAATTATTTTCCTTATTCTACACCTACTGAGCTTTTACATTTAGCGATAAAGGTAGAACGAGGAGAACGATATAGGAGCCAAGGGAGAATGTAGAGTGGCCAGCAGCAGGGTTGGCGTCAAAGTCGTCCCCAAAAGCCCCAAGGTAGGTCGGAAATGGGCTTTAGGGATTGACCAAGTCAGCCCTAGGGAAGAGGTGAATATCGAGCACCCCAACAACCCCTCGACAAGGGTAAAGCGCTTTGGAACGGGCGAGATTCATCTGGGGCATCTACTGGCCCTAAAGGGAGTAATCCTATCCCTTCTACTCTTATGTACATTCCTTGCTTTATATGCCAAGCTAGAGGACATGTTATGAAGGATTGCCCAAATAAGAAGACTTTCATGAGTAATCACCTAGGCAAAAATGAATCTGAAAATTCTAGTGATAAACATGAAGAGCATGTTATTAATGATCAAGATGTTAATTTACTTGTCTGTGATGATAATGGTTGCATTGAATATGTGCATGATGATTCTTTGATTGTTAGTAAAGTTTTAAATGTTCAGCTTACACCTTATGATGATAATCCTGAGGAATTGTGTCATACTAAATGTTTGGAAAAAGGCGATATTTGTAATATGATCATTGATGTTGAAAATAGTTGTAATATTGCTAGCCTTGTAATGATTGAAAATCCAGCCTTGAAAAAGGATGAAAACTTGCTAGCATTGGATGAAAACTTAGAGATCACTGAACAAGCTAAAGTGCATATTAAGTTAGTATATAATGAAGATGGTAGGAAATATGACTTGTGCACTAATAATGCTTCTTTTTTTGGTGTTGTAGTGACCTCCAAGGGCCTTGAGAGGAGTTTTCATGGACATGAGGTATTCGATCCAGGAGCTCATGTGGGTGCATTTGCGGGATCTTATGCAACCTTGGATTCGAGGTCGAATCCTTTTCAAGAAAGGGGGAATGATGCGGGACCATCCAAGACACCTTCGGACACACCAATACTTGAGGATGAACCTATGATTCGAGCTCACGAGAATGAAGTCATCCTCAAGAGGAAGAAGAAAGCTCCACCATGGGAGAAGGTCCAAAGGTGCAAGCTTGATGGTCGTTCGTTATTAGATTCGTTCAGCAGTTTGACAACTTTTCGACGTCTCAGTAAAATGAGTCATACGGATTCAATATTAATCGCATTGGATCGTGTCATACCTTGTCGGAACGAGGACGAAGAGATCTACAACTTTGCTGTTGAAGGTTTTTCCAGATTCGACCTAGAGCTTGTCTTTGAGTTTGATTGTCGAAAATCGGACCATCCTACGGCTAACCCCGTATCACGTTCCATTCAAACGGTTCTGATTTGTTGTCAAGTAAAGGATTAGCTTTAGTTCTTTCAATTAAGTTATGGGATTGGGAGTGAGTGGGACATTAATGTTACGCAAATTTATTTTATTCAAAAGTATATTTTGAAGCATATTTTTCAAAACTATGTATAAATTATCAATTATAAAAATGTTTTAATTTTTATTCAAAATTATGGATAATGCCGCACGTAATAGGTGATCGATCTTCCATCAAGCTAGTTTTGGAGTTCAAATCTTATTTTTAACAAATTTAATCTATCTCCGTATTATCTTCATTAACATACAGAGAGAAAAAAAGTTTGTAGCAAGACATGATTACTATATATCATGTTATCAAAAACATACATAAATAATGTTGGAAAAAAATGTTTTGAAATTATTTATTTATTATTTAACTGTTTTTCTCAACTACTTTCTCAACTACTTGGTATTGATCCCCAAGTTTTTCTATGGTGGTTTTTTTCCTATTTATTGGTGGTTATTGGGTTTTGGAGCAGAGGGGAGAGAACGTGGTTTTCTACTTCTCCTTCCTGGTTTCAAACACATGAAAAGACCTAGAGTTCCACCTCGATTGATGGGAGTGCACCTATCGATTGAGGGCAGAGTTAACCCTGGAGTGAGCCGTCTTGTATGATATGCACCGATGTCTAGACGGTTTTTCGCTCAAGTGCAGTAGATTCATCTACGGCTCTGCAATCCCAATTTTCACTTTTACATCTCTTTTGATTGTCTGGCTAATTATTCCAACAATCTTGAGCGAAAAATATACTTGTTGGTCTCGCCAGAACAACGAAGAAGATATTGCAGTGCCGGGCTACCGTCTACAGAGAAGCTTTACACCTTCAATTGGGCTGACAGGTGTAGACGTGCGGTGATAACCATTGCCTGGTTTGTTTTGATTTGATTAATTAACTTTTTGTTTGAGATTAATTAATCATATAGATGGAGAAATTTCCTGTGCTTGTGTGCTTTGTTTTGAGTTAATTTCATGAGGTACCGTTTGACATATGAAACCCTAAACCCTAAATTGAGCATGAAATTTGTGATCTGTGTGTTTTTCAAATTGGGGTTGAAAGCTAATTGGAAGTCTTGGTTAAAAGGACGGCAGATGTGGTGCTGGTCGTAGTTGTAGTGGTCGGGGACGTATGGCAAACCGGTCGACCCTCCAAGATAACCTCTAATGGATCACCACCTCAAACTAACCATACGGACTCCCTCTCCGATGTGGAGTTCTAACACTGCTACTCTTCCCTTGACCTAAGGCTTGGAGGCGCCCCTGGTACCGGCGAGGTCGTTGATGACTGTTGCAGCCAAGGCATCAGTGGCGCAATCGCCTAAGGTAAAAGAAAGGGTGGAGCACGTACATGCGACGGTTGTGGAGGGAGGAGGGGTATTGGTTGGTTTGAGCGATCGAGTTGTTACCGATCCACTACAATTTCTGGATCAATCTGGGCATGTGGATCTCTTTAACATAAGTAATTCATCCAATAACTAATTCATCCAATTGATGCTGTGTTTGAGACCTTTGGTCCTTGTTTATCTTTCATGTTGGCTTATATACTTAATTTGAAGCCTATGGATGATATCCAATCTTAGGTTACAATAGCTAGTTCCAATTTGGATAATTTGGGTTGCCTACGGTTGAGACAATTTGTATGGCATGCTACCTAACTGAACCATTTTTGACCATGTTATATATATGTTTCTTAAACATCTTATAATTAGTCTTTGGCTATGCATTTATTTCATCACATCAAGGAAATGTGGGGGTACTCATATCACTGTATATTTTGGTTATGTTTGTTTCGTTATCTTGAAAATAGTCATGAGGATCGAGATCATAAATGATTGGATTAAAGTAAATGACAATAGCTCCTTGTGATGAGAGGGCCGGAAAAAGTTTTGAACTCTTGAGTTCTTATATTAATTTCTTCTATCCATGCATTCTTTTTGTTAATTGTGTTCTTACTTTGCATGGAATCTACTCCTAGTGAACCATGAAGGTAACTGATGTCAATTAAGTGCTCTTGAGACATGTGTTTCTGTATTCGATGATTAAAAGATTTATATATGGAATCTAATCAATTGCCTTTGAGATATATAGCAGGTCTAGCTAGCTGATATCGGAAAGCCAAACCTAGTTTGATATATAGCTATATAGCATTCATATAGATGCGATTGAAAAATAGGCATATGAGTTGGATTATTCATGGGAGCTTGCAAAATATAATTGTGCTTCTTCATTATTGTTATTGTTGCACCAGTTGTACTAGTTGTTGGCAGGTCAAGAAGCTAATCCTTGCAAAAATCTATTGGTTGGCACCCCGCTGATGGGTAAGTCTAACATTCACATTGGTTGTGATTTTGATGTTGCAAGGGCAACAAATGCACGCACCATATATGTAATGAAGAGAAAATGCATTTATGCATTAATTGGCACTTGGTACACTTTGATATTATGATTTGTGAAATCTAATTTGTTGTCTTTGAGCTTATAGGACCATAGTCCATAGGTGCATTGGGAAAATGTGCATAAGCTTCCAAGCCTGATGATGATATTACATCTTATAGTTGATGATATTGAGTTATAATTAAATGATGGAGGAGCTAGCTAACTTATGAAAGTTTGATTTTGCAGGCTTGTGTTGCTCGCTCTATCATGATGTGTGAAAACGATGTGAATGTCAATAGAGATATTTTGAGGTTGGAGAGGCTTTTAGCCGACTTTCTGACGCAAAGTTGTGAAGGAAGTTGGTCCTTGACACAACATGTGAATTGTGGGGGAATTTGGTCCCTGACCACAAATTGGATTGTGGAGGAAATCGGTCCTTGGACACAATCATGGATATGAGACTAAGATGCCTTATCGGATAACTCGTTCTGGATACCCAACCAGAAATTCCAGAAATGGTCCATTTTTGGTTCAATGTGGTCAAACGAAGGTGCGAGTGATATCTGATGTTGATAAAGTCTCGTATATGTTGTCAGTTGGAAGGTTGAGACAATTGGTCTCTTAATGACTTATTCCTGTATGGGGATGTGAGACAACACACACTTGATGAGTCACCTAAGTGAGTGTTAAGGTTAGGTCGCCTACTAGAGGAGTCTTTGGCAAGCTCCCTAGGACACTCATGACGCAGGGTCGAAGCGCAGGGCCTTATAACGCGCTTGATAGATCGCGGAACTCTGGGTCGATTTTCTTGTGTTGGCGTTGATTCAAGTCGTAAGACATCAACATTAGTTATTTCAAAAAAAAAAAAAATTGTTCGATAAAATAATTTTAAACCATGTGGGGGATTTTTGGAAAAAAATGTTTTAAAATTATTTATTTATTATTTAACTGTTAACTACTTGGTATTGATCCCCAAGTTTCTATGGTGGTTTTTTTCCCTATTTATTGGTGGTTATTGGGTTTTGGAGCAGAGGGGAGAGAACGTGGTTTTCTACTTCTTCTTCCTGGTTTCAAACACATGAAAAGACCTAGAGTTCCACCTCGATTGATGGGATTGCATCTATCGATTGAGAGCAGAGTTAACCCTAGAGTGAGCCGTCTTGTATGATATGCACCGATGTCTAGACGGTTTTTCGCTCAAGGGCAGTAGATTCATCTACGGCTCTGCAATCCCAATTTTCACTTTTACATCTCTTTTGATTGTCTGGCTAATTATTCCAACAAATAATACGATATTGCTAACCCGATTTAGATTATATAAAGACAGATTGTAACTATATAATAGGTGCGCAGGTAGATAGAAAATGAAATTGAAAATGGTGATCGATCATGATATATAATGCTCAGGCAATTCAGATCAACCGTGGAGGGCCGCCCGGCACGGACAGTCTTGGCTGCAGTTTGGGCAGTGGGCGCTGGTAATTATTTTCAATCTTAGCAAGGAAGGTGTCAGTGAGAACAGTTTTAGACACCAAGGATGCCTTCAGCAACTTCATGCCCTGCATCTCAATCAAATACATACAAAGTTAACAACTTCTTCATTCAATTCGAACATGAAATCCTCAATTGAACAAACGCGCACCTAGCTACATGATTGAATTAAGATGGAATATAGTTATACCTGGGTGGTATCAATGGTAACCTCAGCTTCTTAAATACAACCCACATCCTTGACTTTATGCTGGTTAAGAAGCGCAATAGCCAACTTCGAAGAAAGTGGCTTGACGAACAAGTCATCGGTGATCATGTAAGTCACCCGATCCTTGACATACCCCTCTCCACCGACCGTGTCACTATTAGGAGGGCCAACAAATTTAGCCCTTATCATTGCGATGTTACACTTTGGACAAACTGCATCACCCCCATCAGACACAGACCAACATCTGTAGCAACGGTACAATTCTTTGAAAGCTTCGGGATTCAAAAGACGGGATTTGGTGTCGGAATCGGACTGCAGGTAATCGGTGCTCAGGCTCTCCACGCTGCCGTACAGGTTTCTCAGGCTGTGACTGACGGTGGTGCCGTCATACAGTTTCCTCATAGCAGTGCCAAGGGGCATCAAGAAGACGTGTAGGAGGAAATCGACGCAGTCTTTACCGGCTTCTGCGTAAACAACCTTGTTGGACTTGTTGTCTATAAGCAGTTTCATCTTCATCTTCCCCACGTTGGAAGCCTCAGACATTTTTTTTAACATCCAACTAATTCGCTAATGCGGGTATATGTATAAATATTGCAGCACGGAATGGAAATGGAAAGTCCCAATAAAATTAATTCTATTGATCAACGTGACGACTGATGAGGTGCCGTGGTTATGTAACGGTGGACACCGGAAAGCCATGAAAACCGCCCAATGACTATTAACTAGCTAATTTCGACATGTAATTAATTTGTAACTTTTTTTTTTGTGGGAACTTAACTAATGTAACTAGTTTCGTGAATGAGTGCTTTTTTTTAATTCTTATTTTTTTTAATTTTTATTGGTGTTAATTTTTTTTCCGGAAATTTCGCCTGATACCCCTGTGGTATTGGCTATTTCGCGTGGTGTACGAAAGATTAGCTAAATTCGCCCGGTGCCCCTGAGTTATGCAATTATTTCGCCCCGTGCCCCTGGTAAGTGAAAACTAACCCTGCCGTTAGTTCACCGTTCCATCTGAAGACGCTCAAGAGGGAAGGGAAGAGAGGAGAGGAGAGGAGAGGCCGACTGAGCCCGAGGCACGACCGGCGACGAGAGCCCGAGGCCACCAGAAGGAGAGGTGGGAAAGGAGAATGACCCAACCTGGAGCCTGGAGGAGGACCTGGAGAAGAGGGCGACAAAAAAAACCAAGGACTTAGAGAAGAGTTTCTCGTTGACCCGAAGGAGAAGAAGGCCCGTCCTTGAATCAATGAGAACCAAGGCAGTCGTCGGAGGCATTGCTAGGGGTGGTGGAAGCGCCACTCGACTTGCCGGAGGTGGCAGTGGAGCCGCCAGCCAGGTAAATTGATTTAGGTTTTGTAAATTGGGGTTTCCATTTGTGTTTACAATTTGGGGCTTCGATCGAATTGGGTTTTGGTTTGTGATTAGTTCGAATTAGAGTTGATTATTTGAGATTGAGGAGTTGTAATTGAAGGTAAGAGGTCTGCACCGACAACTGCGTCATGATTTTTTTTTTTATTAGAAAATAATTCGAGAGTCAGGCATACCTGACTACTCGAGAGGCCGACTAAGTCGGCAGACGGTGAAACCGTCTATACATGTATAACAAGGTGCAACAACTACAAAGTGGGAGGCATAATCCCGGACGAGCAAGCGAGCCAAACCCGTACACGTTGGAGACAACTGCGTCATGATGAAGGTAAGTTCTCCTCTTTTATTTGAAAATTCAAGGTTTTTAATTTTAGGATTTTCGAATTGAGACTGGATTTTTTAATTTAGGGGTTTTAAATTTAGGATTTTCAAATTGATATTGAATTTTTGGAATTTAGGGATTGTTGTTCTGAATCCATTTGCTAATTTCGTGAATTGTAGTTTTAACTTTATCAACATGATTTCTTCTTTGATCAAAAGAGAAAATGATCACTGTAGTTTATCGGATGTGATTAATTGCAATCTTGGAGTGCAGACCACAAGTTTTAAAGCTCATGACCAGGTGGGCTCAATCCCAGATGTTGAAAGTTGTAACGATATATACGATCATGGTAAGACTATAGAGTGTAGACAAGTTTTAAACCCTATTCAACGGATTCCTTTTCTATTTTTAATGTTAGAACACAGTAGGTAGTTGCTGGTTTATGATTTTGAAGCATTCTTACTATTGTATGACAGCAAAAAAGAAAATGATAGCAAAATGGCTCTAATTTTAAGCCTATTAGCTCAAATTGAAGAGCGATATGCTCACGCATAAAGATGCGGGTTCAAATCCCGCACAGGCTTTATATGAAAGAGTAATGTTTCTGATTTTGAGGCTCTTGAGTCGAATCTGCAAAGTTCCTCTTTATTTTATATTCTTGAAGTTACGACAGTAAAGCAGAGGTATGACGATGAATAAAAAAGTGACAGCAAAAATTGGTATGAAAGCAAAATCTCTTTGATTTTATGTTTATTAAAGAGCAGGTGGTAACGGTGCACAAATGGGAGAGAAAAGTGTTCATACACACTTGTATGACAGAAAAAGAATGATTTGAATACTTTAAGTCTACATACACTGATACACACATGTATGAAAGCAAAACAATGGCCTTAAATTACTAAAATGATTCATGATTGAATTCAATTCAATAAGCCTATGTGGGATTCGAACCCACGTCTTTGTGCATGAGCACATTGCTCTCCCATTTGAGCTAATAGGCTAAAAACCTTTGATAACCAAAGACAAGCCTACTCTTTTGCCATGACACAGAAGGAATCATTCGAGAAATGAATCAAATATCCTGGCTATCACTTGACAGAAAAAATAACCTTAAAAAGTTGCTGACATTTCCTCATAGTTTGGCAGCAACAAAGTGAGTGTGAGCGTTGTTAGTAAAGCATTTTTTTTCCCGATGTAGAGTTTCTTTTTATGGTTTTGGAATCTTCTCTTTATTTTTCAATTTGTATGATCTTATTTTAGCATTCATGGTGTTTGGTAAAGGAAACAAATATCTAATTTCCAACCAAAAGCCAAAAGGAAAAGTGAAAAAATTGTTGTTTTGTTATCTAGTGTAAGACAGTTGCTTTCATATGCATTGTGCTTCATAGAGTTTCTTACCAATGCGTATTATTTGAGCATATATACAAGTTTCAGTAACCTCCTTCCAATAAGAGGAGTGCAAAGCAAAAGAGATAGTAGTCAAAACCAATGCTCCATACAAAGTTTCCAAATGAGTAGATAAAATCTAATAATTTAGTTAGAAATATCTTTAGTAAAATCTAAAATTTTAGGTTTTGACATTCACACATCCCATGTTTCAATCTATATTCGACTATCCGCCACCTATTTCAATCCTTTTTCCTTCTTCAATCAAAAGACTGGAATCAAAGTTTAAGTATGAATTTTTTCATCTGTACTGTACAATGTATTATTTCAACTGGTTTCCTTCAAAAAATGTACAAGTTCAACAATTTGTACAGTATCTTATTTCAATTGTTTCATCCACAGATTTACAAGTTCAATAATTCCTCACTCTCAAATTCTCAACCCTAATTCAAACTAATCACAAATCAAAACCCAAATCGAAACCCTCCCAAATAAAACCCTAAACCGAACAAATCACAAATCGAAACCCTAATTTGCAAACAAAAATTCAAACTCTAAATCGACATACCTGCTTGACGCCTCCATCACCACCTCCGGCGAGTCCTGCAGTGCCTCCACCACCCCTAGCGACGCCTCCAACAACTCCTTGGTTATCGCAGATTCAAGCTCTCCTTCTCCTTCTCCTCCAAGTCGGGCTCCAATGCCTTTTTTTCCGCTTTTTTGTTACCTCAGGAGTACGACGTCACTCTCCTTCTTCACCTCTCCTTCCGATGGCCGCAGGCTCTCTTGGTTGTCGGCGATTGGTGCTTCTCCAGCCGGCCTAAGCATTTCTCTGAGTCGCCTCTCGTTTCTCCTGAGGGTCTTCAGATATAACAAACGAAAGAGGTGAGCGGCTGTTACATTTAACTGATTAGAGGCACGGGGCGAAATAATTGCATAACTCAGGGGCACCAGGCAAATTTAGCCAATCTTTCGTACACCACACGAAATAGCCAATACCCTAGGGTTACCGGGCGAAATTTCCCTTTTTTTTTTTGATAAGGTTAAAATTCGGCGGATCAAAACCTAGCCGATCGCATCCTACCGGATGAGGTCTAACAGACCTTAATGTGTTTCAAGTGCATGCCCCCCGCAAAGAGCGACTAAGGTGTGCAACCTTATCAACCACTCTATTCCCAATGTGAGGGACATGCGAGAAGGAAAATACTTCATGAAAGTACTGAACGAATGTTTCGATATCTCTCAAAGTCAATTCAATCTCACAATGACATTTTTCTTTCCGTGCTAGATGGTTGATGATGATCTGTGAATCTCCTTCAACTACGATTTTTCGGATCTGAAGTTCTCTGGCTTTAATTACTCCTCTCTCAAGGTGAGGGCTTGCCATAAAAGGAGATTGTTTACCTATATGTTTGTGTCCCACCGCCATAAGAGGAGATTATTTACCTATATTCCACAAAAAATATGGATGGACAAAAAAAAATTACATTGATGTGTATTGGTACTTCCGCATGATGGAATTGTAGGTGCTGACGTATTAGTAAAAGTGCTGCGGGGTGGAAGCCTTTTGTGTTTGAAATTGTAGGTGCTGCTGTCGTAGGCCTGATACATGAGTCAAGTAGCTCGGGATTGACTCGGGCTCGGCTCGGTAAAAACTCGACTCGGGATCGCTCGAAAGTATAAATGAGCTGAGTTCGAGCCTACTCCTGTGCTCACTCGAGCTCAAGCTCGAGTAGCTCGTAACCCACTAGAATTGAAAAAATTACCCCTCTCAATTAGTATGTGTGTAACACTGTAACCTGCGTTCATTTCCAAACATGAAACATTGAACCCTAAATCTCTAAGTGGCGACTACGAGCGTAACCTGCGTCCGTCAGCCAGTCAGGCGCCCTATTCCGGTCCTCCGGCGGTGCAGCCTCTGTCCGGGGCAACCTCTCTCCGCCCTTGCTTTCTGGGGCAACCTATCTCCACCCTTGCAGGCGCCCTAGTACTTGGTAAGTTACGATGATTTTCATATCTGATTTTCGACTCCATCGGTGCTAAACAGCACCCTCGCTGCAGCTCGGGGCAACCTCTCTCCACCCTTGTCGTCGCCCCTTAGTACTTGTTGTTCCTTTGATTTTGCAGATCTGATATTAACCACCAGCGGTGCAACCTTCACCAGTCACCAGCGGCGCAACCTTCACCAGTCACCATCAACTACAATTTTCCTCCTCCCCTCCCCTGTGTTTCCATTTCTACGGCGCAACCTTCACCCGTCACCACTGGTGAGTGCTTCCTCTCGTCTGTTTTTTTTTCTGGATGTTTTTTCGCCTTCTTTTCTATAAATTTGATGAGTCTGATAGCTTTGTTGGCTACGAATCTGTTTTGGTAAATTTGTTGGCTTGTTGCTGTAAATTTTTGTCAATCTGCAGAATCTGATAGCTTTGTGGTTTGCTAAGTTTGTTGATTGATAAGTTTGTTGATTGATGAGTTTGTTATAGTTTTATGCTAAATGTCGCTTTAATTGTGTTGGTTTTTATGGGTTAAGTTTGTTGATTGATGAGTTTGTTATAGTTTTGTGCTAAATGTCGCTTTAATTGTTGATTTTTATGGGTTTTCAATAATGTCAGATTGATTTGGTTTGCTAAGGGAGATTGCTGAGATTTTGATTTGAGTTTGTTATAGTTTTGCTGTTATAGTTTTGTGACTGATTTCAGTAACCAAGTAAGTCAAGCAAAAGAGAGTTAGCTGATTTCAATAATGTCAGATTTCAATAATGTATATGGACTGTTTATATATATAAACTTGAATTTGTATTCTTGTTTTTTAGCTTCTAATTTACATAAAATTCATATGTCAAATTTAGCCACCGGGTTTCCCATGTATATGGGCTGTTATATATACTTAATTAAAGTGATAGGGTCCCTTCACCCATCACGTACACTTAAAATTCAATTTGGATTTGTGTTGCCTTTATTAATGGTTCATGTGATAGCCACCTTAATCATGTACCGTCTTATTATGTAATTTTCTTCTAATTGACGTACCAAATAATCACAGCTACCTGCATACATCAATTTCATTAATGTCAGATTTTGCTGTTATAGTTTGTTATAGTTTTGTTGAGATTTTGTGACTGATTTCAATAATGTCAGATGGTTTGGAATGTTGCTCAAGATGGTGTGGAATGCCAGATGGTGTGGAATGTTGCTAAAAAATAATCACTTTGCTGCTGCTGGAATGTTGCTCAAGATGGTGTGGAATGTTATTGCTGCTTGAATTTTAATTTCTGTTGTAGTGTTGCTTGAATGTTGAACTTTAATCTTGCTTGAATGTTGAATCATTGATGTATGTTTGGAATGTTGATGTTGTAACGCACCTTGAATGTTGGACTTTAACGATTGAATGTTGCTGCTGTAATGCTCTTTGAATGTTTGGAATATTCGAGTCATAACGAGCTCATCGAGCCCGAGTTCGAGCTCGTAACAAGCCCAATCGAGCCTATCGAGCTCGAGTTCGGGTTCGAGGACAAACGAGATCATCAAGTCGAGCTCGAGTTCTTCCCCAAGCTCGCGAGCCGAGCTTGAGCACATATATATACTCGAATAGAATTTGAGCTCGAGCTCGAGCTCGGCTCGTTTATACATGAGCCGAGCTTGAACAACTAGTACTCAAGCTCGTAGGCTCGTATATCATCCCTATGCTGCCGTATTGCCCCGTGAGATGGAAGATTTCATACAAAATACTACCTCCCTTTACTTTTATTTGTCGTTTATTATTCACGCACGTTTTCTTAGGATGATAAAAACTATATAAAAAATAAATTATTTAATTAATTTTTTTAATAATCTTGTACTTTTTACTAATAAGTATGATATTGTTAAAAAAATATATGAAAAAAATAATATTTTATATAATTTTTATTACCTTAAAAAACATGCCTTAATAGTAAAATGACAATTAATTAAATGTGAACGGAGGGAGTATGTCCATTTTGTTGTATGGTTTGGATGAAAGATATATGGCGGCTGACAGTGGAATGCAGTATATGTATAGCCATAAATTGTTTACTAATGATTGGCGTTCAAGAAGATACAACTAATGAAAATTTAAACAATTTTCGACAAGGTGACGCAAACGGGCTAAACCAGTTCGGTTAACGGTTCGGGCCGGAACCGATAACTCGAAATTTTTAAGGAGGGCTGAGGCCCGAACCGAAAATGGAACTATCAGTTTGGTTTTTTAAGTTCTAAGCAGGAAAACACCGAAAAAACCGACCTCAAACATAAACCCTACGTTACCACAACTCGCAAATCTCACAACCGAACAATTGTCTTACAAATATCCAGATGTAGAGTAGGCTAAGCACACTTGAACTGGAAATGATCTATAAAAGTATAAAAATAACAAATTAATGATAATACAAGTAGACTAACATACAGTAAAGTGAAATTTTGGGGAAAAAAATTTAAACAAACTTTGGGGCCTTCGGTTGGGCGGCTTGCGAATCCGCTACTTCGACGAGGGGTTGGGCGAGGGTAGCGACTCTGGCGAGGCCGCGACTGGGGCGGCGTGGCGACGGTTATTGCTGCAGTGTGAACGACTGAACGAGATCGGGTTAGGAAAACTATTGGGAACGGGAAATTGGAAAAGTAGGTAAAGAAGGTTGAAGAACCCTACACCTACTCCCGTACAATACAAATACAATGTATTTGTTTTTTTTTTTATATAAAAAACAAATGGTTTTCGATTTAAAATAAAAAAAAAAACTCGGTTCGGTTTTGGTTTTTGGACTGAAATCGAATTTTCAATTTTGGCGGCCTGAGACACAAACCACATACTCCTTGATCCAGCCCAAAACTGAGTTTTTCAGTTTGGTTTTGGTTCGGTTTTCGTGCTGAGCCAAATTCTAAAGAACCCTAATTTTCAGGGTAAAGCTGATTACTCTGTACAGTGTTGAAAATTACTTTTAAGTAGAACTTGAGCACAAGATAACAAATTATAATGCAAGGGCGAGAATGAAGAATAATGAGATGTAAGAAATGAATCCAATATAACATCTTCGGCCACAATATACTCGATCGCATATCGAAAATTCACTTTCAATCATATGCTTCATCCCAATGGGCCGGTCTTTGCAAGACATAGCATGCATTTGCTCATAAGAATTGACTAGAGTTGTAAAAGATATTCTGCAACCTAAAAAACAAACAAGTAAATTAACTTAGTTTTCTTATAATACATATATTATTTTAATTTTATTGTTGTACGTAAATCAATATTCAAATAATTTAGAAAATAACTATAACTAGTCTAGACTCCGTGCATCACGCACGGGATTTTTAAAAACTCGGTCGGCTCATATATTTTTACAATGTTGCGAAATTCCTGGAGGAGGGCGGATTGTATAATAAAGATAAAATTAAAATAAGTTAGAAATGACCAATGATAACTTTCACATAAATACTTATAAATACTATGAAGATGAATACAAAAATAGCAATACACAATGTCATAAATCATAGAAGAGCATAAAAGTTCAGCATCCCCTCAACCCCTACAAGAACCACCCTGATAATAACAATACATGTTGAACTCACTGCTGCTAATGTGCACTTTTGTACAAAGGTCACGAAAGAGAAGGTATACATTCCATAAATTCAAAAAAAGAGTAATCCCTGTTCGACCTAGTAAATCTTACCAATGCAACCTGTCTAAATTGTCACTTACTTGATCAATAAGGTGACTACAATGGGTGCTTAATCACCTTATTGATCAAGTACTCCAACGGAGATTCCCCTGGGCTTCCATTTTGTTCACTTTTGCAGCACACCTTCAAGAAAACCACAAAGGAAATCATCCTTGTCGGCTTCCTGCATAGCAATGATAACAACCCGTGCCTCCCTAGCGGCCTTCCTACTCATCTTATTGTGCTTCTTTGAGATACAGTGCTGCATCTTAATTTCTATCACTTTTACAGTCGGGAGGTGAGGCAGGAACAAAATCCCTACACGCAGCAACAGGAGCACAACCAAGGATTTCAACCCCCTCCAGTTGATTTGAGTCCACCTGCAACCAAACCATTTTAAAACATTTTTCTTTTAATTCCCCCATTTTCTGACCCTTCTCAGCCCTCCCAGCACACACCTTCATCCTCATTCACTGCCTGCAACACTAAAATAATCTCCTGTGCAATATTTGGCCTTACTGGTTGCCAAACCTTTATCACTCTCTTTGCAAACAGCCTCCTCACTTCCTGTCCTCACATATAACTCCACATTACTTGATTTTTCAGATTCATTAGGTTTTCGATCGAGACGGGCTGGCCGGAATTAGGTTTTCGATCCATACCTTCCCGCTTATAATACTTAGAATAACCTCCCAGTATCTGAACTTTCGGCACCAGCAGATGTGGTGTTTGCCGTTGCCGCTGCCGCCGCGCCATCGTCTCCTCTCCGTCCACCGCCACCACTCGCAACAGATTTCGTCCGTGACGCCGCCGACAAGGCCGCTCCGCCCTTGCGTCCTCCGATCGGTCAGACAATCGACCGGCGATGCTCCTGTCCGCCATCACCGTCGGCAACTCCAGCAACGGCCTTCGGCGCTTGCAGTGCTAGAGAAGCCTGAGAGATCCGAGAGAGAGATCGAATGGACGAGGTAGAAGTAGTTTAAGAAAATAGAAAGAGGGTAAGAGAACGGAAAGAAGGAAATAATTGGAGAAAGAATGGGAGAAAGAAAGAGGAAGAGAAGGGGGAAAACGGAAAGAAGGAAAAAAAATTGGAGAATGCTCCACGTGGATAGTCTCACTGCTCTCCAAAATACTCAGCTTTAAGATATAGGAGGATGTTATTATAGCTACGGTTTACTGGTGGTCGATATTGCCAAACAAGTATACATTGAGATGGCATTTAATATGGGCTTTACCTTGAAGATACATGCAATTGACAATTGTGAAAGGTGAAAGGATGGAGTCCAAACCGTACAGGGGAGACTGTGACGAATATGAATGATACTCTCATCAATATGGTTGCTATTATAAATATTTGAGGATGCACATCCCATGTTGTGCGAGGTTCACAAGCACCCTCATTGAACAAAAAAAAATGCTTATACGAAGTCCCATAATCAGGAGTCTATACAAAAATATTTTTTTCAAGATTGTTATGCTTTAATTGTTCAGGTCGAAGTCAAGCCAATCATTAATCTCATAAATAAATGAAGGATCGTTGAGGTTTGATTGAGTATTTGTACCTTCTATCGGTTACTTGTAAGGAAAAGTTGGCTTGACATTTGACCGATCAATATTTCCTCTAGACAATATATCCAACAACAAACAAGTAGATAATCCCCCAAATGAATGTTCTAAACTTAAGACACCTAATTAATTTGTTAGTTCAATATATTATTTACCTATCTATCTTATTTATATTTCATCTATCTATCTTATTTATATTATTATATATACTAATTAAAATCGATGTCTAGCGTCCTATGTAGCGCGCGTTGTGAGTGATTCTAGAAAAATAAAACTGAATAAATTAATACGTTATCATAGTCTATAGAAAGTTATATAAGCCACAATCTATCTATATATCTAGGGTGTACTCAGCCCTTAACGTGTATCATGTACATAAATCTGGGCCGTTGATTAGTTGAGATGGAGGGTGGAGATAATTAATTAGCCCATTTGTTTGATTGCATGCATAGATGATTATTCGGTCGAGTATAAATGATTATGCACTAGTATATGAAGGATTATTCAGTCGTATGAGTCTGTTTAGTAGGTTAGTCATTTTGATTATTTGATGGTTTCACTATATTATTCAATTGTATTGACGGATTATGTGATGCTATTGCTTTATTATTCAATGGTATAACTTAATTATTTGATGGCGTTATAATATTATTCGATCGTATTGACGAATTATGCGATGATATCGATAGATTTTTCTAATAGCTAGCATCATGAAAACGCCCCTAAATTTTACCTAAAAATTACCATCGCATAATCCGTCAATACGATCGAATAATAACTAACCTACTAAACAGACTCATACGACTGAATAATCCTTCATATACTAGTGCATAATCATTTATACTCGATCGAATAATCATCTATGCATGCAATCTACCACAAATGGGCTAATTAATCTCCACCTTCCATCTCAACTAATCAACGGTCTAGATTTGTGTACATGATACACGTTAAGGGTCGAGTACATATGATCTATCCTCTATATATCTATTTATCTATCTATCTATCAATCTATTAGTTAATTGACAAAAATATAAATAAAAAATATTTCATAGTCATACTTATCAAAAATATTAATTAATAAATATGTACTATTCGATAAGTGCTATTTTTTTTTATATTTATATTATTTTATGGTGTAAAGAAATAATTTAAAAAATATTAAAAATCAGTTAATTAATTTCTACATACGGTGGAATCAACACTCGGTACTAAACCTACCGTTTCGTATTTGAAATAACTTGTGTTTGATATTCTTGTTAGAATCCTTTATAAGTGCAACTCTCTAACAAAAAGTTTGTTTGTATTACCATTGACCATCTCTATTAAACAGGGCCCACGAGAAGGGCCCCTGCAAACCGGGCGGGAATGAATCCGGCCGGTTGACGGTTGTACGTGGGGTGCGAACTGTGAAGCTCACCCCATGCCATTATTATTCAATGGAGAACAAATTAGAATACAAGAATTTTATTTATATTGAAGGTCACCACAGATTAAATAGCCAACGTACCCAACCTCCCCAAAACTCCAACCCACTTATATATAGCTAGGGTTTGACAACTAAAAAACTGATATCCAAAAACAAAATACAAGAATTTAAGCTTGAATTCTCGACATTGAATAATATATGGGTTGGACGGGAAGCAATCCTTTTAATTAAACAATCATCGATGACAACCAGTTCCACGAATTGCACCCAGGAATGGCAAGATGAGCATTAATACTTGTGGACTCAAAATTGATTGATCACACCAACATATATTATATATTATATATTTAAGTAAACATCAGGAGCGCGCGTTTATTGTTACTTCTCTTTACATATATATACATTCATGTCAAAACTTAACACAGTAGGATCTTAGAACGAAACCCCCAAATACAATCATACTAATTAACACGTACATACTAGTAAGACTCTTGTGGATGATATAATCAAGATGAATCTTCGTATGCCTCCTCGGCAGCCGGCAGCTCGAACTTGCATAAAAGCATCGACTCTCAAGCCATCTAACAAGGCAGTCTTGGTGAAACATAAGCGAGCATTCCATCTTCGTCACCTCCATCCCGTACGAGAACTCCTCCAAGCAAACTAAGCAAGCAGTCTCCCTTTCCCGGCCCCAAACCCTAACCTTCTCCAGCCCCTCCACCGCTTCTCTCCTCGCCGGTCTCGCCCTCAATGAATCTTCATACATTGACTCCTCCAGCACCCCACCAATTAACTCCTCCTCATCTTCATCATCTTCGCTCATCTCGTCTTGATCATCTTCGAACATCTCGGCTTCCTCGAGTTCGGAACCAAACTCCTCATCGATATCTTCATAATCTTCGTACATCTCTTCCCCGTGTTCAAGATCTTCAAGAACCGCGGTCTTTGTCTTCAAGATTACACCGACGACTTTGCGGACAGTTGGCATATACACTAATTGTGGCGGAATGACCCCCGGGAAAATCAGCCCTATGGTGTCGTCCCGAGCGGCCAAGGGGATGCCTGCACGGCGGAGCAATAGGAGGACCTCTTGCTTGAGTCCGGAGAGTCTGCCAGGAAGGTCATTGATGCACCACAGTCCAATGTTGTTGGCTGGGGAGGTTTCGGCAATAGGGGCATCGTTGCCCGAAGACACCCAGAACTCATAAGCAACCTCGACCAACACCTCGTCGACTTCAATTTCGGATTCGCTGTTGTGGTAGAACCGGCGCCGGTAAGACGTAATGGAGACGTTGTACCTGCAGTTGGAGGTCTCGTCGAAACCCCGTCGACCACGTTGATCATCCAGTGCCATCCTTTCACTTTGTTCACTGATCGATCGAACGAGAAGATGGAAGGCAACAAGTGAAAACGTGGTTGGGAATCAAGCACACCACCCTATTTAAAGTCTTTGTAGGTATATGGAACATTTAACTTGGATCCTGAATTCCTATGATATATGTTATATTTATAGATTTATCTACGCGGTACGTATCTCAGTTATATTTTAATGCAAATAAGATTTTCTTATTATTCATTACAAAAAAAATCAAGATTTTGATAGTATGAATTAGATTTTATTTTAGATTGATTTTGTTACCTTCCTTATATATAATAAAATCCTTTGTTTTTTCAAAATAATACGTACTAACAAGTAACAACTACGTCCGTATGGTTTTTTTTCAAGGTGAGTATGGTATGAAAAAATGCTAAAAAAACTATATAGAATATTAACGTTTTTTACATTTATTTTTATAAATTCATACTTAATATCCAGTAATTAATAAGTATGAAATTAATTTTTTTTTAAATATTTTAAAATTTTATATAATTTTAACACCTAAAAAACGTGCATCTATCTATCTATCTATTTTATATATAAGAAATGAGAAGTTGGTTGAGACAAATGACGGTTTTGTCTTAAAATTAGTCGTATGAACCAATCACATTTTTTAAAAGAAATAATTAAACAACTCTCCAAATGGAAATCCTCTACTCTTTCCCGAGAGGTAGAACAGTTCTTATCCAATCAAATCTTAGTTCAAAAACTAACTACTTAATGCAAAATTTTCTGCTCCCCAAAAGGAGTTCTTAACCAGATAGACCAAATCAATAGGAATTTTTTCTGGAAAAAATCCCCAACAGATAAATACATACCCCTGATTAGCTGGGACACTATATGCAAGAGCAAATCATTAGGAGGTCTTGGTATAAGAAAGGCCGAGGAATTAAACATTTCTCTTCAAATGAAGCTCTTATGGAAAATTTATAAGAATGAAGATAGTATATGGGTTCAAATCATAAAGGATAAATATCTCCAGCAAGAAAGAATAAAGAAACTTCCAAAAAAAGGAAACATCTTGGCAATTTGGAAGACTCCTTACTTTAAGAAAAAAAAAATTGAGGAAGGACTTCTTTGGATTGTTGGTAATGGCTCGACCATCAATGTCTGGGAAGACCAGTGGATCCCTTCGATTAGCCTTAAGGCATACAGAGGATCATGTGATCCTGACATGACAGTTGAAACTCTTATCAATGATAGGAAGCTATGGAAGGAAGAAGTGCTAAGACAAATTTTTCAACAAGGGATTATCGACAGGATTTTAAAGATAAAGATCCCCCAGTGACAGTCTCAAGATAATCTGATCTAGAGTCCCAATCCGGAGGGGATATTCACTACTAGATCAGTGAACAAAATCCCGGGCACATAACCCCAAGATTATGAATCACAAAGCTGGATATATTTGGAAGCTCAAGCTTCCTCCCCGAATAAAAAACCTGCTATGGAAGATCAAAATTGATGGTCTCCCAACGACCAGCAGACCAAACATGTATGTCAATAGAGTTCCAAGTCAATGCTCTCTTTGTGGCCAAGCAGATGAAGATGCAACCCACCTATTCACAAGATGTATGCTTACAAAGGAAGTTATTGGACAATACGAATAGAAATCAGGTTTGTATTTTCAGGGCCTTAATCTCCAAGGTCCCTTTCATGAAAACCTAGGTAGAATCAAGAATGCTAACAACGGGTTTATATAGATCTAGCATTTATTTGGCAATCAATTTGGGATGTTAGAAATGACAGAATTTTCAGGTCTAAAGATCCAATAGGGGCATCCATTATGATACAGAAGGTTAGCTAGAGCATAAAGGATAGGATCAATGGAGGAGATAACAACATCAAAGTGCAAACAAAAGCAACAAGAAGGGAGAGCCAAATGGAAAAGACCTCCAAGAACTATATACAAAATTAATGTAAATGGTTTTTTTACCCATTCTGGCAAAAGTCAGATTGGGGGAATCATTCGTGATTCCAAAGGGCAGATTATCGATATTTTTTCTCAAGAAGCTAATGTTGGTTCGGTCATCCAAACAGAAGCCTCTGCAATGATTTTAGGTCTTCAAAGAGCAAGACAGAAGGGTCTAAGGAAGATTATATTGGAAAGTGACAATTAGATTATGGTGAAAGCAATCAAGAAAGAGCAACCGCCCAGATGGGAAGTACTACATCAAATTGAAGAGATCCACAGGCTTATAGCTGATTTTTCCTTAGCAGAAATCCAACACATATTCAGAGAAGCGAACAATATTGCGGATTATATAGCAAAAAGATGAGTAATTTGTAATTTACACCTATGTTGCACGGACACGCCGCCGGCCACCGTTTTATGTGTCGGACACGGGACGACGTGGCGACACGGTGTGAAACGGCTTCGACACGGTCAACGTGTCGGAGACCGGGAAGAAACGGGCATGGGCTGCTGGATTTGCCTCCGATGCGTCTCTGATACACCGCCTCTTCAATTGTCGGCACTGTAGGAGGGAAGAACGGAGACGAGAGCATCACAAGAGGACAAAAGACGAAGATAGGAGGAAGAGCTCGAATTGAATTTCAAATTCCGAAGCCCCAAATTGTCCTCGAGATTGAATCCTCTCCAGATCTGAAATTCTCCCGCATTGACGCCTCCGTGTTCTTCCGATATTAAGCCCTCGAAGATTTGAAACTCTTCGACCTCCGGTGTCTCCCCTTCCACCGGATCCGGAGTCGCCTCCTCTGTCTGGCCTCTCCTCCTTCCTCCTTCGGCGTCCCTCTTTCCTCCTCCGATGGCCTACATCCTCCCTCTCCGTTCCAGTTTTCAATTTTCCAAAAAAAAAAAGACACGCCGTTTCAAAACGCGTGTCTAGTGTGAAAAAATTAAAAAATTGCCCATTTCATCCGGAAATAAAATTAGCAATAAAAACGCGGTTTGTTTAAACCTCTAGTCATTTCTAATTCCATTATCACACTAGATATATTAATTTGAGATATAGAGAGAAGCAAGATTAAGGAACACATTATAATTTGACATTACTGACCTTAAGGCTTTGTTTGGCTGGGGGATGGGAGTGGGTGGAAGGGATGAGGATGGGCATTGGTTTCCGTGCCTGTGAGTTTGGCTAGGTGATGCGCGGGGTGCGCCGGATGCCAAAAAGAGGATGAGAGGGGGTGGGATGGTGATTTTTCTCTACCTCCTATGAGGAGGATTGAAGGGATGCGGGTGATGAAGAACCCCAAAATGCTGCCATCCGTCCGTCCGTCGTGACCCTTCTCTACTGTCCAACCACCATCGTCGGGGACTTGAGGAACGAACTGCCACCCCGGAGCCTGCAGCCGCTGCCCATCCCTCGCCCGGAAGCACACCCAAGAACAGCAGGCTGAACCACCGCCCTCGCAGCCTTGTCGGAGAACGCCCGAGGTCGAGTTCCACCGCAGTCGCAACCCTTGCTGCATTTGCTCCGATTGCTGCCCCTATTACTGCTGCCGAGTGCCGCCTCCAATCACTGCCGAACCCACCGTAGTACAGCCTTGCTGGAGAACACCCACGAAGAGCAGGTCGAGCCCTCACTGCATCTGCCTCCAATCGCCGCTGCCTATCGCCGCCGATCGATTGCTTTGTCGAGGCCACCCGAGTCGTCTCTGATTGTCGCTGTTGTGCCATCGCCCATAGCCGCCTTCTTCGAACGCTGCTAGCCATCGACGCAGAGGAGAGCCGCGCATGTGAATAGCCGACCGATCGAGCTCCGCCGTCTCTCTGTCTCTGTATGTGCTTTTTTAGGGGTAATGGGAAAGTGGGAGGGGTATTTGGGAGAGGTATTATGGTAATCTGAAGTGGGTAAGTGGGGGCAAATTTTATTTTTTTCGTGGCTCCATCCTCCAAAAAATCAAAATACGACCAAACACACACGGGTTTATTTTGGTGTTTATAACTCCATCTCCTCCATCCCCAAAATCCATCCTCATTCACTAAAATCCACCCCGTTGCCAAACACAGCCTAAATTCAGCAAATGCAATTTCTTGTCCCCATTTAATTCATCGCATTTATTCATGCAAAGAGAAATATATTTATGCTACTAGCATGAAATGAGCAATCTTTAAAAAAGTGAACCTCTCAAATGGTTAGTTGTTGGAGACATATGTACCTCTCCTTGAAGAGCTCCTCATTCAAAATAACAACTATAAATCCCTCCTCAATGTTTTTGTGATGTAAATGTGACCAAAAAGTGTCTCACATCGGAAAGTTGAACATATCAAGCCCTAAGCCCTAGTATATGAGTCGATGGACTACTCCTTCTATTGCAAATTGGTTTTAGAATGGAACCTCACTCGGCTTGTGTGCTAGGCTACTAGCGCATGTGCGCCCGTGCATACGACCCCAGTCATCGGTCCGAGTCGGACTTTCATATGGTATCAGAACGGTTAGCCTAACGGCCCGTCTTTCGATCATGGTCTGGGTTACCGGTGGTCCAAGTGTCAACTAGATGGTCATTCCTTGTTGCACTTGCGGGGGCGTGTTGAGATGTGAATGTGACCAAAAAGTGTCCCACATCGGAAAGTTGAACATATCAAGCCCTAGTATATGAGTCGGTGGGCTACTCCTTCTATTGCCAATTGGTTTTAGAATGGAACCTCACTCGGCTTGTGTGCAAAACTTGTCCACAGTATCCATGTCTTTCTGCTATCTGATTTCACATAAATCTTCATTGGAGGAAATAACCGTTTGAATAAACTAGTTGTTGGCTCTCTCTAGGTTTTCTAGAGAGAGAGCTCCAATCCCGGCTCCGGCCGTTCTACCCCAACTTCGTCCGCTTCACCCCAGCTTCTGCTGCTTTCGACTCCGGCTCCGACCGACTCCGACCCGATGTAACGCCACCAAGCCCTTGTCTGGGTATAATGAAGACCGTGAACGTGGTAAAACCCATTCCGATTACCCATCGTCAGAATTCGTTCAAATCGTTCAAAAGCAAAATTAAGTTGGGGCTTTGGTGGATTTTTGGTTCATGGCCTCAAATCCATCATCCTCCATGTGTAACTAGTTCACCAGCTCTTCAATCGACATTCCTCACGCCGCCGATTCGGTTTTTCGTTTTAGGTATTGGGGTTTGTGTCTCCTCACTGCTCTCGAGTGGGCATATTCTAGAGCCTTCGGCTCTTCGTGAGTTGTCCGGTCGTCCTCTTTCGGATCTGGTTTGCGGTGTGCTTTCCCCGGCGTTTTGTTTCCTCTTCCGGCACAGCCTCTCCCTACTGATCTATCTGATGGGGTGTATCTCCCTTCGGTGGGCTGGTCTTGGCTGTGGCGGGGTGCGTCCGGCTGTCCCCCGTAGCACCGACTTGTTCCGACGGTCTGTGATGTTGTCATCGGCGCCGACGGTTCTCTTGGGTAGCCTTCTGTTGTGTTACCTTGGCGTGCAAGATGCAACTTTAGGCTTGCACGCCAAGTTTGTTGACCAACAATTAAAAAAGTGAAAAGATATATATAGGGGTTGGTTCCGGTGTACTTAACCCTTAATGTGTATCATGCACTCAGAAATTATTCATCTATTTGTTCATGATTATTCATCTGTTTTCACGTAATTATTCATCTGTAAAAAATGTAAAATTTATTCTACCGAATAATCGCCCAATACCATATATATATATATATATATATATATATATATATATATATATATATATATATATATGTGAGGGTATATCCTGTGCGAAGTTGAATACACAGTACGAGATGAGAAGATAAAATCTGACCCATTTATTTTGATCGAACGGCTTAAATTAAAGAACAACTTTTCAATGGCATGTGCACAACTTCTTCTTCTTCTCGGATCTTCTCTCTCCTCTTCTTGGTCTTCTCTCTCCCCTGTCAAATGAAACAGATCCACAACCCTTACCGCCCTCCTCATGGATCTCCTCCTCATCTCCTCCATTAATTAACTCTCCCTCAAATCTCCAACTCAATCTCTCGTTTGGTTTCTCGTTTGGCTTCGAAGCTTGAAGACGACGAGTCCCCGCGCTCAATTGAGCCCTCGGCCACTCATGCCAGACCCTGCACACCACCTCCCTCACCATAATCCGAGCTTTGTTAGCCTTCGTGATACGAGGAGGCGAGTCCGCATACATCCTTCGATTCAACAACTTCAGGTTCAATCCCTCTCCGCTCTATCTTCCTAGCGTCAAATGGAGTTGTTGGTGCTCAATGTCTCCTGGAGCCGACCTTGTTCGAAACTAGGGATAGGGTTTCAATTTGGGGTAAAATTTTGATTGAATGTGTGTTTTATTACAGCTGAATATATGCTTTATGAATTCAGATTCATATATTAGGGGTTTTTCGAAGTAGGGTTGTTAGGGAATTGAGTTTTTTCGACCTGAATTAGGGTATGATTTAGTGATATGTTGAGATTATCTCTTTGTATACTGTTGGGTTGTTTATTGTTGCTGTCTATTGTATCTTTTTGGTTGTTTTGGGCAGTTATTTGGAGCTGTTTAGTATCTGTTTTAGGAGTTGCGTTCTGGATTGTAATGGGCATTGTTAGGCAGTTTTTTGTTGGTTTTGAAGGGCAGCACATGGTGGTAATACTGCTGGGTTTCTATGCTGCTCCTAAGGATTATAATGGGAGTTGTTTTACTCTAGTTTGGGCTGCCTCCTGATGGTTTTTGTAATGGGAAGAGGCTTAATTTTCAGCATGTATAGCTTTCTGGTGTATAAAAGTTTGTATTTTTATAAAGCCTATTAGCTCAATAGGTAGAGCGATGTGCTCTTGCACAAAAATGTGGGTTCGACTCCCACATAGGCTAAAATAAAAACAGGCAGTAGAATTGACTTTGTTTTCATAGATTTGCTTTGTTGTTTTTGGCTTGGTCTATTGGTTTGCTTCTAGGTGGAGGTTGCTTTCATAAAACTATGTAAAAACCCATTGGTCTAACCTATGACAGCAAATACAACCTTGCTGCTATAAACTTAGCTTGATTATTAAATAGGAAAGGAAATGAGCAATAAATATATTAACTTAACAGCAAAAGTTTGTCCATTACATTCAAAAGTGAAAGCTAATGCAACCTTGAAAGTTTGTCCAAAAGCTTATAGCAGCAGCATAAGTACATTCAAAAGTGAAAGCAAATATATGCAAACTTAACAGCAAATACAACCTTACACAACCCAAAAAGCTTGTCCAAAAAGCTTATAGCAGCAAGTCAGCAACATGATTTTACATACAAAAGTAAAGTCAATACAGTTCATCCAGAGAGATTATAGCATTTGAGCTTCACAAATTAATTCTAATAGAGTACATTGCTTCGAATGTGACATCTTCGACCCTGGTAAATCAAGAACCGGAAATCAAAATGTGACACGTCATAAATATGTAGTTGTAAAGATAATTTAATCACTTACCAATTGCACAAGAATGCTTTTATAGATCCTTTGTCGGACAATTCCGGCTATCATGAGTGGCATATTTTCTACAAGCTTTGCAATGTCGTGGTCTTTTTTTTTGCTCTTCCATGGCTAATTCTTTTCCACCTTTGATTCGTTTTCTGCTTCCTTTTGTGCTTGCTAAATTTGGTGGGTGAATATCAACTTGCTCTGAATGGATGCAATCATAGGTCTCTAGTTCTTCAACCTTGCTTGGCTCATTTTCACCCTTGTTTGACAGCTGATTTTTTATATTACTACATCCTTCCAAGACAATTTTGAGCTCATCTTCACTTTTATTAGCAGTATGCATGATCTCAAAGAAATTTTCCCACACTCTAGAAACCAATTTGGCCTTATTTGAATCCCTTGATGTACTACCTGCCAATAATATACCCGTATCATCAAAAACAGGCTTACGGGTCGCTGATTTTGTCCACCTATTTGCAATAAGTGAGTTTGGTATTCTGATCTGCATATCTCCTCTCAACACGACAATAATGTGGCGACACGGGATTCCTTCAAGTTCATAAAACTTACAGATGCATTTGGCCTCAAGAGTTGATGCATTGTACATAACTTGCCTTGTTGGCTTGTGGCACTCCTTTCCACTATCTCGTAAAGTAAACATCATAATCCCATTGCCTTCTTCAACCTTAACAGCCATACAATCAAAACAAGAAGCCCACAACTCATCTTGAAAAATATAGAAGTTTGCGTGGGTGTAAACCTCTCTCCCATGTTTTTGCAAATCCATATCAGTCTTGAGCCTAGGAATTGAATAAGAATTGACATGATCAAGTTCTCTCTCATTATCTCTTTGTATATCAATGGCACAATCAAATCGCATCTAGAACTCAACAAGGCTAAGTTGCTTGTTAAGAAAGTGGCCAAACATGGAGTTTTGGCTCTCTGATCGGGAGGCAGTCCTCAGTAATCCAGCAAGAAACACATCCCTAAAATATGCTGGAATCCACATCTTTCTCAAATTATGCATAAGAGTGAACCAATCATTCTTCCCTAACCCATAACTAGAAACAATAGCTGACCATCTTGATTCAAATTCTTCAGGCATCTAAGAACCCCAAACACATGCTTTCAGCTGAGAATGGAACCCAATATCACCATTGAGAGCACCGCCTACCTTCTCAAAAACGTTTCTCATTATGTGCCAAATGCAAAATCTATGAACAGAAGCATCTAAAACCCTCTCTATAGCAATTTTCATGGCTGGATCTTGATCTGTCATAATACATCTTCGTTGGTGACCTCCCATAGCTTCTAAGAATCTCTCAAAAATCCAGACAAAGCTTTCAACTTTTTCAGAACTTAAAAATCCAGCTGCAAAACTGATCGACTGTCTATGATGATTTATTCCCGTGAATGGAGCGAACACCAAGGAGTATTTGTTGGTACCATATGTGGTGTCAAATGTAACAGAATCGCCAAACAGTGCATAATTTTTTCGACCTATTCCATCAGCCCAAAATACGTGCTTCAGCCTCTTTTGATCATCCATTTCGTAAGCATAGAAGAAAGAAGAATTCTTTTCTTTCATCCTCTTCAAATTGTCAACAAACATGTGCCCATCTGAATTTTCAATCAAAGACTTCAAATCTCTGTGGTAATTCTGCAAATCCCTTCGAGTGCAACCAATATTAGCTATCCCTCCAATTTGTTCTTTAACAATATTAAAGGTAGCTGACGTCCCAACATTAGTTCGATGACAGGCACGAATCATATTCTTAAGCAACGGGTTCACCTTTCTAGCTGACCTTAGCATGTATTTCTTTGAAGGAGTAGCAAGTGCATGTGTATGACCTTCATGAAACTTAAAGATCTGAAACTTAGCATCTGATGTCCTCTTAAAAGCACATGTTGTCATACAAACCTCTCTAGTTAGATCTCTCCTTCTTTTACTTATAGTGTCACCTTTCTTTCCTTCTTCATTTCTATCACCATGGCAAACGATATCACCGGATAACTCTAATTCCGCTAATTCAGGCTCTTTTTCTTGATGCCAACCTTCTTTAGAACAAACTAAATATTTCCAGAAAACAATTCCATCCTTTTTGGTTTCTGATGATAACCGAACACTAAAGCCAACATGATGTGCATAGTTCTTATAAAATTCTACCCCTTTTTGCAATGAATTGAAACACATACCAATTTGAGGCCTTATATCATCTTCACAAGATGGATATGTTTCGTTGCTTGATTTCTTTGGTGTGACATGCAGAGAATTGTTGTCCTCCATATTGGACAATACTGCAATAAATAAAATGAAATTAAAGAAGATGGAGAAGTGGAATTAGAAGAAGCAGAAAAAAAAAAGTTTGATTTTGAATACCTTTGATAAGTGTAAATACGAATTTGATGGCATCCAAGTTTAAGCAAGCACAAGTCCGAATTTTTTATGAGAGGAGTTGAAGGAAAATAGGTGTTCAAAGACTAAAATCAAAATTAATAGGTGCAGGAATTCTAATAGCCACATTTGTACTTGGAGGAAGATGAATGTGCTTTAATTTTTTATTATTTTTTTGATCAGTAATGTGCTTTAATTTTCACTTTAAGTGGTCACATGACCTCTTTGTTATGAGTTTTAATGAATGGCAATATGAGCCATTAGATCTAATCCAACGGTTTTAAACCCCTCTTCTCATTTCTCATTAAAACATCAACTTCCCACTAGATATATTCCCATATATATATATATATGAACCCGAAAGGGTCTGGCCAAATCCTGCAAGGGCTTGACTAAATTCTTATAGTAGAAACTTGGTTGGCGGTTTGTTTCGAGCAGCGTGCGACTCTACTTTCGACGTTTCTAGGAGGTCTTCTTCTTGGTTGAGAAGCGTGAAGTCGGGACTGGTTGGGGTCGAGGTGGTGTGCTAAGGGTGTCTCCGTAGGATTGATCTTCCTTGGAGTTCGTCTGCACAACCCACAAGAGTTAGTATCCTGCTGTACCGCTGGCCCGCGGTGCCACTACTCTACTCGGTGGTGCTTGACTTCGTTTTTCGTTGGCTTCCTCGGCTTCTTGGGAGTTGGTCTTCCTGGGTCTTCTTGTTGTAGGGTTTATTTTTGCTTTTTCATTTCGCTTGTTATCTGTATTTCTGTCTGTGTAGCTTTTATGTTTGACGGTTCGCCGTCTGTAAAGTCTCGGTGAGTCAGGCCTGTCTGACCATGGAATTATTACCTTATAAAAAAAAATCTTCATTGAATATCTATTCCCGTCCATCAACTTTTGTCAGCCCTGAAATATACTTTTCAATCTCATCCCAGTCTCCACCACTAATTAATTAAGATGTTGAACTATATAAAAAAAAAAAATTCCGCGAGGTACCCTTGAGGTATTGCAATTTTCGCGAGATATACAACTCTTTTGTATATTTCGCGTGGTACCCCTGAGGTTTTGAATTTTTTTCGCCTCGCGCCCTCAGGGGTTAATTTTAACAGATCTGGTGGGACTCAGTTAGTTTTCAATTAAAAAAAATAAAAATAAAAAAGAACCACAGAAAGAGGGAGAATCAAAGAGATCGACTCAACAATGGATCTGTAGTTGCGGCGGCGGCTCCGGCGGCCAACACCACCACCACCGCCGACAATGGATCTGTAGCCGCCGAGATCAGAGATTCATTGAAGAAGACGCGTGTCTGGCTCGACACCTTTGAATCCGTCGAGAACACCGCCAGGGCTTACAACGCCTCCATACTGACGATAGGCGAAATGATAGTTTCCTCGAATGCGTGGGTGGATCGCCACCGGAGTCACCCTCACGGTGGCCCTGCCGGCGGTGCTCACCCCGTGGGTAGGCGTCCCAGTTCATTGCGGTTCCGGGGTCCCATTCCCCAGCCACAGCGATTCGTCGGTGTGAAGGTTCCTGAGAAAAGCGGAACTTCGGACCCTAGCAGCGAGGTCCCCAAATCCAGTTCAGATCTGAAAGGAAAGGAGGTGGAACAAGTTGTGACGATCTCAGAGGAGCCTAAGGATGTTGATTCGAAAGCGAAGGAACCCAGATCTGGTAACGATAAGCAGAACTCGTACAGTGGTCCGAGGACGGGGCCAAAGACGCCACCAGTGGCGCCGGAGAATTGCCGGAGCGACTGTAACTTTTCTTCTTCGTGATTGATGGCGGTTTTGATCGATAAAGCTTGGTTCAATTGATCTTCGTGGTAGATCTCGACGGAAAGATATGATTTTACGGGTGGTTGTTCTTCGTGAACGCAAACCCTAGATCTGAAAAATTGAGACTTTGTGGCTCGATTTTGGCATGAAGATGGACGAAATGGAGAACTCTAGCCTAGAATCGACAATACCCATACTCTAGCCTAGAATCGACAATACCCATGCTCAATCTCGACGGAAAGATCTCATTTTCATTTTAAAAAAAAAAAAAAACTAACGGAATCTGTTAAAATTAACCCCCGAGGGCGTGAGGCGAAAAAATTCAAAACCTTAAGGGTACCACGCGAAATATGCAAAAGAGTTGTATAACTCGCGAAAATTGCAATACCTCAGAGGTACCTCGCGAAATTTCCGTAAAAAAAAAAAGCCCAACAGATCAAGTGCCCGGAGAGGGTTTCGTCTTCCATCCAGCAATAGATGCTGAAAGGCAGCGGAAGCTGGTTGATAGTTTGGAAGTAGGAACAACTGTAAAAAGTGTAAAAGCCAAGTATAAATATTCTTAAGGCTATATTGGGGCTGTTTCCAAATAAATGCAGATACAAAAAAAAAAAAAAAACATTCCCACTACCAGAGGAAAAAAAAATTCGAAGAAGCTCAGATGCGCTTTTCTTTGATTCGTCCTTGGATCAAACGATTGTGGGAGACCCTAATCAGCCCACATGAAACGCAATGAATCATCACAGCTAAGAGTGCACCAGCCGGGAATCGAAACCGGGTCTGTACCGTGGCAGGGTACTATTCTACCACTAGACCACTGGTACGGTGCTTGTTGTTTACAACGCACCTCCTAAGGTAGAATCCCGAAACGTATACCATTTCCTAGCAAAAGCTATATATTATTATGCTGGTCTATTCTGATAACTAAGAAAAGCTCCTTTCTAGCCATATCACCTGCATCCGGATAAGCTGTTACAAAAAGAAGGTTCTCGGTGATGTTCAAGGGCTATAAATCAATCAAAACTATATACATTCAGTACCTCCATCAACTTGAATGTCATGTGCAAGGGCTCTCTTATGCAGGAACCTACATTTACTCCCCCCTTAATGCACCAACCCTTAGGAAAATGTTGCATATGTTCTTTCTTGTCTATATCCCCAATGTCAGCGTCAGGGGACAAGCTTTAATTTACTCTTGGTTTCACAGTCAGCAAGCTTTGGTTGTCAGGATGCTACGTACACATACATATAAGAATAAAGTGTGTCAAAAAAAAAAACGCCGGAGATGAATCATGAATGCTTGGCGCAAGTTTCTCACAACAGATACATAAACACAAGTACACGACCTCCTTTCCTGCAACATTAATGAAATTTTAGTGGCCAAAAGAGTAGGCTTCCAATGGTAGCTGAAAGCCTGAAACAGTTGCATACCTTGCCTATCAATTCAAGAGATTCATGAATGAAACTATGTAGAGCTGTTACAGAAACAAACCTCTAGATGTTTCTCACTGCCACATTTGTAAAGAAGCAAAAGACGCTTTGATTAAGTAAGAGCTGTTCAGGAAAAGTAGATTTGTAAACATTCACATATTTATGATTTTCAAATTTTGCCAGTAAACTATCTAGAAAGTAAGATACCATATACCAATATAATATGAGTTCCATCACCGCTAGTGTTTGATGCCACTTCAATCTACATCCAACCAAAGGTTTACATGCAAGGAAGTAGAACAATTAATCCTGCATTGGCATTGAAAATTTTCAAGATCCCAAGTTTTCTTGGCAATGCAAGTAAAAAATATGAACACCATAATTACAAGATAGGCAAGCAAGAAATTCTACTTCCATCTTCAAAGCTTATGTTGACTGACTCAGAAACATGTGTCATTGGAGCTCTCTCTTAGGGACCCACCCCACTACATAAATTTTAAAGTTGATGAACTTTCCAAAGAGTATTCACATTGCACCATATTGATATGCAAAGAGAAACTTAAAACCTGTAAAAACTGCTTATAACAAATGAACTGCTCACCTGCTATTTTTTCCATCCATCCATGGTCTCAAGTGCAAACACACAATCACATAAACAACGGCGCAGAGCGGACTGAGTCTGCTGCTCACTGTTCCAATGAACAAACATTTTTTTCATAGGTGTCATAGATCATTGTAAAAAAGGGAATAAAACGTCAAATAAGTACCATGTTCAATGACACCACTTGAAAAAAGAAAGCATCAACGAACTAAAGGTATGGAATTATAACCAGCAGAGCTTCCTCTTTGTTTTCCACTTTTTTAGGTGCATTAAATCCTGAAGATATAAATACATTTGAAGTGGTGGAGTAAGCTGGGATTATTGTCCTCTAAGCTTGCTATTCACTTGCAAAAAGCAATAAGGATTTGATTCTGATCGTTCTTATTATGAAAAATAACAAATTAACAACTGTAGAAAACACCAATGATATGAGAGTAGTGAATAGTGATTGGGGGGGAAAAATTATAGTAGATCAGATGCGTTTTCTATGAGTCGTCCCCCTCAAATCAGAGGATTGTGGCAGAACCCAAGTCAGCCACATGAAACGCAGGGAATCATCATAGCTAGAAGACCCAGATAGGGAATCGAACCCGGGTCTATCCCATCACAGAGTATTACCTTACCAATAGACCAACGACCCTTGATGTTTTAATTTTTAAATACACCTGATAAAAATAGAATGTCAATCATCCCTGAACATATAGCATTTCCTACCACCAAGATTTCTCGATCCAGATCCATGCTCACAAAAGCTATAGTGCAACATCAAACTTCTTCTACAAAATGCTCTATCCTTTTTTCTTTTCTTTTTTTGATCCGTACAGTTTTGTCGTACCAAATCTCTTACCAGGGGCTGAGCTGCACCCCCTGACCGGAAAAAAAATACAAAAAAATAATAATTTTTTTTACATATATTTAGTATATTTAAGGTAATATAACATTTTTAAGTAATATTTGAAATAGAATTGCTATCTAGCTCAATTGGTAGAGGGGTGGAAAGAGAATTAAATGGTCTTGGTTCAAATCTCAAACTCTTCACTTTGTCATGTCATATTTAAATTTTATGTTTCCTTCAATATTGTTTTAAAATTAATTTTTCTTGATTTTTTTCCTATATTTTTTTTGTTTCGTTCAACTATTTAACTAAAAATATCATAAATATATCACAATTTTAGTATTTATTCAATATTTTTGTAAAAATCTTCTTAATAGGTATAAAAAAAAAATTACGAAATTTTTTTAGCACCCCCTGGATTTTATCCTGACTCCGCCACTGTGTCCTACATCAGAAAAAGTTGTTGCAACAAGTTCTCATAATAAGCATCAAAGTGGAGGATATAGCTAGGACAATAATCTCCTCTTGATGTTCAGTAAGCTTGATATTCACCTGAAAAAAGCAACAAGGATTTGATTTCTGATCACTTTTATTATATAACAACTGTAGAAGCTTAGAGTAACAATTTTTACATCAGCCTGAAAATTGTAGATATGAATCGAAATATTCATCAAATATTAAGTCACATGAGATCTGTAGGTCCAATATTACACAGACATGTAAAACAAAATGAGTCAATATCAGGACAAATATTCACGTAGCTGATAGTTGACATTATCTATGTCCTGATCTTGAATGAGTTTCTAATCCCACAAATCGCTTGTACAGGTCATGATAATTGCGTTTGACTACATCTTGCCTTTCAATAGACACAAGGAATAACAGGCCTTGTTTCTTGTTCCATGGGAGGACAACCTGCAATGATCATATGTTTATAATTTCATTATGTAAGTACAGGAGACGTACTAAATCATAAAAGAAATTCACGGTGAGAAGAGAGAATCAGTGAGAAACCTATATACACTGCAGGACACACACACAGCAATGATGTAGGTACGCCCAGCTAACCACAAATAAAGACAATGAATACCCACAATCAATAGTACGTATCTGAAACAGCTGCATTTTAGATACAGACCTATAGAGGAATCTCATTGGCACCAACGTACAAGAGCAAGACCTGTTCAGGAAAAGCAGAACTGTCAAAATTCAATTCGATCATCTGTTATAATTGAACAAATTTGTCAATTAACTTAAGATTAAGATGCCTTACCAATATGAATGCCATCAAAACTCCACGTTTCATGGCTAACCAAAGCAATACATTGTTAACCATTCCGGAATGACTCACCGGAAAGGACTTGTGGGTAGTACCCATAGGTCTCCGGAATGACCGCTCTTTATTTACCTATTCAAAGGAGCAATACATTGTCACAGAAGATGTGCAGGTAACCGCTTTTCTTTTATTAAGTTTTTGTCACATTTTCTCTTAATTCTAAAATTTTCAACTTTTGAATAAAACGTGGTCTCAGAACGCGTTTTTCTGACTGATCTGACTAAAATGAATATTTCCGTATATAGTTTTAAAGTGTGAATATTTTTGTAATTATATATTTTTTAGTGAATATTTTGAAAAAAAAATCAAATAAATATGACTACAAAATTAAATTAAAACTTAAAACCTAATTAAATTTCAAAATCAAATTGAAACTTCAATGAAATCAAAGTATAATTAGACTAAATTTTGATTTGATTTATCCAATTTGATTCTTGTCGGTTGCATCTGGTAAAATAATGCCCGAATAAACCTGACCCGAACCCGACGAGATCTGAATTGTCATCACACCCTAATCAATCAAACCCTAATCGGCAAACATACCATGGTTTTTAGGATCGTGATCCTAGTGTGGGATCAAGACAAGGGCGTAGGATCGGATCGTAGGATACTAGGATCGTAAGATCCTAAACAAAAATTTAAAATAAAATAAATAATAAAATAAAAACAAACCATCCCAAACATATACCTTAATTTTAAAATAAAACTAAGCTTTTCCTCCATTAAACAAATTAAGTAACTAAAATAGTCCAATAATAAGCACTTAACATTCATAATTTGAAAAGAATAATGTCTCAAAATGTGACAAACAGACAAGGATAATGCATTAAAATATAACAATCATACAATAGATAAATCACACATCCAAATATCAAATATCATCTCTAGTTTCAAATGTCATCATCGCAATTAACCACAGCATGAACAATTTCATGCGCTCAGACGATGATTTGTCGAGTGAAGTAAAGAAACAAATGGCTTAGGGTTTCAATTCAAAGTCTTCCCTCTTCTGCCTTCATTTTTTAAGGAGATGGACTGCCAAAAAAGTAAAAAATAAAAAGGCTCATCGTATACAGAAAGCCCAATATCCAAGCAAAACAAACACAATTACACAAATATGATTTTTGCTAGGATCGGATATTTTTTCTGAATCTTTCTTCTTCTCCCTTTCCTCCTCAAATCCACCATTGAAAGCCCTGGGTTTCTCTATCCGACCTTCGGGTCATAACAGATTCATGTTGGAAGAATGAAGTTTCTCAATTCTCCTCAATTCAATTGATTTGATGAACCCTAATTGCCATTTATCGACTACAACTAAAACCTAAAAGAAACTACTCCTAAAACTAACGGGTAGTTACAAGCCTACTAATTTAAACATACGTTCAATTTCATAATTAAACAGATAATTAATTTCTAATTAACCTAAACCTAATTTTGAATCATTCTCACAATTCAACACTCTCTCTATTTAATTTCTGGAGCAACACTGGATATGGTTGGTCGATCTTATCTCACTTCTGATTCAGATCCTCTTGAATTCAAATACGGTCTAAAATACATATATTTCAGGAATTAAGCTTTTAGTGATTCAAAGCTATATCTAGTTACTTGGATAATGTTTTACCAATTAAGTACACTTACTTGCACATATATATAGTCCACAGATAAAAACAAAATAGAAGAATTTTAGCTTGAATTCTACATTGAAGAATTTAAGCTTGAATTCCACGAATTGCACCCAGGATTAGGATTGACAAGATGAGCATGTGTGGACTCAAAATTGATTGAGAAAATTAAAGCTTATGTATTCATAAATGATAAGATATATCTATTTGAAAATGAAACAAACATACATAGACAAGCTTACAAGCGACACTAGAATTGATCGAGCATCACACCAACATTATATATATTTGAGTACTTAATTGTTACTTCTCTTTACATATACATTCATGTAAAAACTTAACACAGTGTAGGATCTTAGAACGAAACCCCCAAATACAATCATACTAATTAACATGTACTACTAAGACTCGTGTGGATCATATAATCATGATGAATTAATCTTCGTATGCCTCCTCGGCAGCCGGCAGCTCGAACTTGCATAGCGGGCAAAAGCATCGACTCTCGAGCCATCTACCAAGACAGTCTTTGTGAAACATATGCGAGCATTCCATCTTCGTCACCTCCATCCCGTACGAGAACTCCTCCAAGCAAACTATGCAAGCAGTCTCCCTCTCTTGGCCCCAAACCCTAACCTTCTCCAGCCTCTCCACCGCTTCTCTCCTCGCCGGTCTCGCCCTCAATGAATCTTCATACATTGACTCCTCCAGCACCCCACCAATTAACTCCTCCTCATCTTCATCATCTTCGCTCATCTCGTCTTGATCATCTTCCAACATCTCGTCTTCCTCGAGTTCGGAACCAAACTCCTCATCGATATCTTCATAATCTTCGTACAACTCTTCCCCGTGTTCAAGATCATCAAGAACCGTGGTCTCTGTCTTCAAGAATACTCCGACGACTTTGCGGACAGTTGGCAAATACACCAATTGTGGCGGGATGACACCCGGGAAAATCAGCCCTATGATGTCGTCCCGAGCGGCCAAGGGGATGCCTGCACGGCGGAGCAATAGGAGGACCTCTTGCTTGAGTCCGGACAGTCTGCCAGGAAGGTCATTGATGCACCACAGTCCGCTGTTGCGCGCTTGGGAGGTTTCGGCGATAGGGACATCGACGCCCGAAGACACTGAGGACTTGTAACAAACATCGACCAACGCCTCGTCGACTTCGAATTCGGATTCACTGTTGTGGTAGAACCGGCGGTAAGGCCTAACGGAGACGTGATACCTACGGTTGGAGGTCGCGTCGAAACCCCATCAATCATGTCGATCATCTAGTACCATCTTTCACTTTGGAAGGCAACAAGTTTGAGGCAACAAGTGCAAACGTTGTATGTGTGGTTTTTTTAGGTATACAACCCTGGGATAATGATGTTATATTTACAGGTACATTTTATCATAAAATATGTATTCATTACCAAAAATAAATAAAGATAAAAAAAAAAGATTTTCACGTACTTCTATTAGATAGATTTTGTTATAGATAGATAGATTTTGTTGCTTAGCTTCCTTAATTAAATCATTTGCTTTTCTTTCAAAATAATACAACTACGATTTTTTTTTTCAAGGGTAAATATGGTAAAAACAAATTCTCAAAAAAAAAAAACCGCAATGCTAAAAATAAACAAAAAAAAAAGCTCACCCATACATGCAAATCGGCACCTCATAGTTTTTTTATTAGGAAAAAATTTGAGATATTAAACAATATGGTGTCTGATAACTCAAGAAGTCGACAACGAATTGACATACAAATAACCGTCAACATACAACTAACAATAACACATAAATTAACAAAGATGAAAGAAAACATTTAGACCCCCCATAAATCCGATAGAGAGCGGAGAAGTCGAGGAATCCCAAGGCGAATCCTGAATGCCGAGAACACGAAAGAACGTGAAGACTCGCATGGCGTCTCGATGCCAAGAAGACGGAGAGCAGTAACCCACCACCGAAAAAGGATGAGACCTGGGGAAGTGCGGATCACGAGAGATCTTAATTTGAAGACCAAGAACTTTGCCATTAGAGGCGGCAATTCGGTTGTTCGGGTCAGGTTTGGGTATATCCATTCAGGTTCGGTCATATGTCGAGTCGGGGCATATGTCGAGTATACTGTATGCTCGGTCGGGTTCGGGCCGGGTCAGTTTTCGGGTCGGGTAAATTAGGGTCAAATGGATTTCGGGTTGGGTCGGGTTCGGGTTGGGTCAAGCCGGGTCACATTAAGTTTTATTATAAAATGATGATTATTTTTTGTTAATCTTAATTATTGACTATTAAACTTTATTTATTTAGTATATTAGGACTCATTATATGTAATTCACATTATTTGAGTATTTAAAAATAAGAAAATTACTAAAGTAGTTATAAGGAAGAATCGGATTTTGTTCGGGTTGGGTATGGGTCGGGTCGGGTTTGTCTATGTTCATGTCCATGGATTCCTAATCTGTCTCCAATGCCCTTTGTTTCTCTCTCCCCTCCATCGAATGCTTTGCGTTTTCCTTTTGCATCCTCCTCTTTCTTCTTTCATAGCTTCTGATCTATAGCTACCGCTCGTCTCAGATTTGAGGAGCAGGTTAAGCCATCGATGTTGCTCGTATTGACCGTTCAATCGACTGTTGAGTTCCAAATCTTATTCAATTCGCAAATCTCTTATGGTTTAACTTTGCGTTAGGGCAACATAAGGAGATCGAAGAGGAGACAATTATTGTTGATGAAGATTTGATTGATTCCGAACATGTTGATACCGATGTTCTCAAGATACCGATGTTGATTAAACCCTAAACGACTCCCGTTTTCATATGACCCGACCGAGGTTTCCCGGAATTTCATATGGTTTCAGAGCAGGTTAGAGTCGGGCCAGTTCTCCTGGCTTCGGAATAGGATAAAAGAGATTGAGATAGTGAAACCCGTTGTATAAAAAAAACAAAGAAAAATCGGGCGAGTTATAAAGAGATTGAGGGTCTTGACCCGAAAGAAGAAAACAAATTTGTTCTATTGTCAACCCGATCCATGCGGGTTGCACTTGACGGGGCGTGTTGGGATAAAAAAAAATACCCCACATTGATTGTGGGTGGTGAAATACCACAAAATATAAGGGAAGGTGAAGACCCTGTACAATTACTTAAGTTTTTGTGTTAGAAATTAAGGTAGATATCGACCTTATAATCAAAAATAATATTAAACCCAAAATGACTCCCGTTTTCATACGACCCAACCGGAGTTTCTCGGAATTTCACAAATCGCCTCCCTCACGGATGTTACAATATCTCCACAAATCTGATCCCTTGGTTGAAAGAACCACCTGCAAACACTAAGGAGTATCCAAGATTCCATTTTAAAACCGAACCAAACCAAACCAAGAAACAAAACCTAAATAATCAACGCTTGGGATTTCTCAATATTCAAATAATCTCTGACATCGTAAATTCCAAAACGAAGACACCTAAAACTCGTAACAAACCTCGACTAACACCTCGTCGACTTTGATTTCGGATTCGCTGTTGTGGTAGAACCGACAGTAAGGCGTAATGGAGACGTTGTACCTGCAGTTGGAGGCCTCGTCGAAACCCCATCGACCACATTGATAATCCAATACCATCCTTTCACTTTGTTCACTGATTGATCGATCGAGAAGATGGAAGGCAACAAATGAAAACGTGGCTGGGATCGAAGCAAGCACAACACCCTATTTATGGTCTTTGTAGGTATATAGAACCCTTAACTTAGATCATGAATTCATGTGATGTTATATTTATAGATCGATTTATCTACGCGGTATCTCAGGTACATTTTATCACAAATAAGATTTCTTATTTTTCATTACAAAAAAAAAATAAAGATTCTCATATATATTAGGTTTTATTGCAGATTGATTTTGTTACCTTCCTTATATATAATAAAATCGTTTGTTTAAGCACACTATGTAAGGTTTTTGTACGTATGAAACCCTTGATCATAACGTTTTATACTTTTATCTATAGATTTATCTACGTGGTATCTTTATAGATTTTATCACGAATAAGATTTTTATATATATTCATTACCAAAAAAAAAAAAAAAGATTTTCATATATATTAGATTTTACAGATTTCTTTTGTTTATTACCTTCTTTAATTTAAAGAGATAATTGGAGGATAAAGACCCTCTTCCATAATTTGTTTAGTTAATAGACCCCATAATAAATCTTTTAAGTATATAGACCCGTTTGTTGGTATTATTACTTGTTTACCTTTAATTGCTTTAGTTTAATAAAAAGTTAATATACTTTAATAATAAAATTGACATCTATTTTTAAAAATAGTTAAAGTTAATTATATTTTTTTTTGAAGTTCTTCATTCATATAATACGATCGAGGATGCACCAATTTATAGCATAATATTGACATTAGCTTTGTTTGTAATATTTACATATGCGATTACAATAATCAATTACAATACATTTACAATAAAAATTGTATTTACGGTCACTACTACATATATCATCATTGATGACATTTGAAAGATAGCGTTTTTAATAAAATGCCATTAAAAATATCTTTTATGGCGTTTATATACAAAAACGCTATAATTTTTAAGAACACAATTTATTTATGGCGTTTTACAAGTGCCGTAAATGTAATGGCCCGGGATTATGAGTCCCGAGTTACGTTTCGAGGGATGAAACCCCTCGTTAGGATCTTGCGCCCCGAGTACAGGTTGAAGGTTTGAAATCGAAGATGTGCAGTTTAAAGTGGGATTTCGCACCCGAATCCGGAAGGTCCGTTGGAGACCTCGGGGTAAACCCATGTACCTGTCCTAAGTGTACAACGCAGGAAATCCGTTATCATGCAAAGGGCATAAGTTCTGAAAATGATACAACCAGTTCCACGACAGAGCCGGGTCAAAACAGAGTACAATTAGGGAGAAATCCCAAAAGCATGAATCTGGTGAAGTCAGGTTTCAAACACTCACTCTCCGCCATAAGAATAGACCCCGTCATAACAGCACAAAATCAAACAGCGTATCGGGTACCTGAAACTATACCACCAAGTCAGGCCAAGAATCCGTCCGCGGGTCCTCTGACTGCGCTGAGGACATATAATACGCCTATACTTAAAATAAAGGATGTCTTCATGCAGTACTGAAATCTTAACCACACTATCATGCTCCTAATTCATATATGTAGAATATTAAGTAAGGCCTTAACAAAGAATACCAAGTGGTATATCCCTCTTCTACCACCACCCCTCTTCCAAATAGGGTGGAGACTGGCCAGTTCGATACTATAGCATATCAAATCATCATCATCATATCGCATCTCATGCTCATCTCGTATCTCATGCTCATCTCGTATCTCGTGATATATATATATATATATATATATATATATATATATATATATATATATATATAACTCAAGGAGGATAACACCCGATGAAACTGGGCTGCCCTATGACCCTAGCAAGGACTCTAGGACTCTAGGACTCACAGATAACGGTCGTTCTGTATTCAAACGCATACAGAATAAGAATGCTCATCCGTAAGTGAAATTCCTAAGCATGATAATACATGCCCACTACAGGAAAACTGTGTAAATTCCGACACTTTATTCTCGACGTTATTGGTATGCGTCGAAAATTACCGACGTTTAAAAGTGTTGAAAAAAATTCCCAACCCTTCTCGACATTTTTATGTGTCGAGAATGGCAGTTCATTTAAAATAAAAAAAACCCTACCACTACCGTCTCTCTCAAATGCCACATTCGTCCCTCTCTCTCCCCGCTAGATCTAAAAATTCGCCGACCGCATCTCTTTCTCCTCAATCTCTAGATCCATATCTCTCTCCTCTGCCTCTCTTTCTCCTCAAATGCTTGAAAAGGAGTTCAAATGGCGGTGAAGAAAAAAGATATTTGGTTCTAGAAGGTTTGGTTGTTGAAGAAGTCATGCGATTCTGCCAACACGGCTTCGTTTTCGTCGTTGAGGAAGAGCGATACGAAGGCTAGGTGTTCCGGTGAAGAAAAGTAGGTCGGCAAAAATTACAAGCGACAGGAGGCTTCGACTTCAGGCTTCGATTGGAGGTTCATCTTCTGGCGGCTGTCCTCCGATGAGTAAGTTTTCTATTTCGCGGATTCGAGAGTCGTATTCTAGTTCGTAGATCTTTCAATTCGAATTCGATTCTAGATTAATTTTCTAGCAGCGAGGGTTTCCAGTTTGATGTTGATGCGAGAATCTTCGATTGACTAAGTTCTCCAGTTCTCGGATTCTAGAGTCGTTTTCCTGTTCGTAGGTATCGATTCAAGATTAATCTTCTAGCGGAAAGAGTTTCCAGTTTCACGCTACTTTGAGTTTTCTATCGATTAGGTTTTCTAGTTCTGGAATTCGATAGTCGTGTCCCAGTTCATCGATTCGAGAGTCTTCAAATGACAATGTTTTATATCGATTAGGTTTTCTCTTTTTTAATAGCTGTGCATTAGCTCATATTTGATTGAAATATGTTTATAGGGTAGTTCAGCTCAAATTATGTATTTCTTTTGTGTATATATATGTTGAGACATGTTCAACTTTTCTTCAGATATGTGTTGCCAATGTGATTGGATTTGTTTCCGTTTATCTGTCTTGTTGCGCATTAGTTTTGTTCAGCAATGCTTTCAGGGGCATCAATTCCAATTTTGTCTCGGGTGAGAACTTTGTGATGCATCACCCTTAGATATGAGATCATTCTCTTTTTATCCACAAGTAAAGGTGGAGAGAGGAATTTTTATCCACATTTTGATTTGAAATTGAAGTGACCATTGGAGGAAAAACATATCAGTTCTTGGAGGGTCACACAGGGTTTACTCCATTGATCTCCTTGGCTATGGCTACTCTGACAAGCCCAATCCTCGCGACTTCGGTGACTCTTCCTTCTATACATTTGAGACCTGGGGTGCTCAGCTCAATGATTTCTGCCGGGATGTGATCAATGATAAGGCCATCTTCATTTGCAATTCAATTGGAGGTTCTTAATCTTAACTTCAATGTTTACACTCATGAATAGTTTTGTAGGGATTATGTCAAACTTCTACTACCTTTCTTTGCAAGTAAAATTTTGGATTTCATTTTCATGTTCACTATTGGTATTTAGGTGTTGTTGGTCTTCAGGCAGCCGTAATGGAGCCGGAAATCTGCCAAGGCATTCTCCTTCTTAATATTTCTCTTAGGATGCTTCATATCACCAAGCAACCTCCATTTGCTAAACCTCTTATAAAAGCTTTTCAAAGCTTGTTGAGGTAATGAATTTTGGATAACCATTGCTCGCTGCTAGTTCTTGCATTTCAGATAGCCTCCATTTGGTTTTATTGTGACAGGAATACGGATTTAGGTAAATTATTCTTCAAAAGTGTCGCAACTCCCCAATCTGTCAGGAACATTCTAAGCCAAGTATGTCATTTTTGAATCTGTTTGTTTATCTGTTTTTGTATTTTCAGTATTGGTGTTTTGTGCTCACTTGCAGCTGCTTACAAAGTTTGTTGTATGTTGCAGTGTTACCATGATACTTCACAGGTCACAGATGAGCTGGTTCAGAGTATCCTTCTTCCAGGACTTGAGCCTGGTTCTGTCGACGTGTTTCTTGAGTTCATTTGTTATTCAGGAGGCCCTCTTCCCGAAGACCTCCTTCCACAAGTAAAGGTGGAGAGAGGAAATTTAATCAATTGTTGATATGCGACAGAGGAAATTTAATCAATTGCAATTGCAATTTTAGTATGGTAATTAACTGTGATTTTGATCTCCTGTAATCAGAAATTCAGGCATAGATGGACTCTGGAGGGTATGAAGCTCATCTTTGGGATAAGAGCACTTCGGAGTTTTGAAAGAAAATCAGAACAAGAATGGGAAACAAGGTTCCTTCTTATCCCTGTTGAACATAGATTAATTTACCTCTAACTTTGGATTGTTTTGTTACTTCTTTATTTTTATTAATTGTTTGTGTGGTGTTGATTTCATGTCATTTTCGCTCATGATTTTTGGTTTGAGCTGATTTTGATCGGTACATGACTCAGCTAGTTGCTTTGGTTTCAAATCATTTTTTTTATATATTTCCTCAAGCCTAGTCTCACTGATTTCAAATCATTTATTTCTTGGTACAATACTACAGTCGCTTTGTCAAAGAGTACGAAGATCGTTTGATTCTTTTTGAAGAAAGGTGGAGAGAGGAGTTTATAGGAAGTGAAATCCCAATCCTAACTAGAACGCCAATCACAAGTCATACATGGAAAATAAGAATTGGATCTAGATATTGTTAATTACTGCTTATGTGTAATGCTTGAAAATATGTTGTTTTGATTCTTCCTTGTTACCTCTAAAATGTTCGTTTGACTCTGTCTCTCTTTGTGTTGTTGATTAGGAGCAGTTCAATCTTCAGGCATACAGCTATACAAGAAGTATCTCTCTTTATGTTGTTTTAATTTTCAAATGCCTCTTTCCTTGGTCCTTCCACTTTATCACAGTGATGATGTGAACGATGATAAATGCTATACCTGTTTCTGTGGTAGTTTGTATGAAATTTTATCTCATGAATGGCAGACTTGATAGGCTATTTGCATTTGTATACATATCATATGATGCAGATTTGCTAGTATTCAGCAATCAGCATACGTGTAACAGTGAAACTTGGGCTTTGTTTGTTTGGTGTAAAATGTTTTCCCTTCAAAAAGTCGATCAAGGATTATTTGCACTTGAATCCTATTTTACATGTTTGATTGAAAGGAAAACCTCTCTTTTTTCTTACCCAATTATGATGTTAGACTTGTATGATGTAGGTCTGGTTTTTTCCTTCTCTTGACCAATTTGAATGTGAAGTGTGTGTATTAAGGGAAGGGGATACTCTCATTTCTATTAGTATTTTCTCATGCCTTGTGCTTTTGTAGGTCCTAATGCATATGGAGCAAGAACAGAAGGTTACTGAAGATGCTCGAATCAAAGCAGAGAAAGAAGCAACCACTCAGAGAGAGACGCTTCAGTTATTTCAAGTACTTATTTTTTTGATATTATAATTTTTGTGAAACTAAGCAAGCCATCATTGGTCTTAATATATTTGGTGAAACATTGTGTTTGGTGAATGTTTATGAAGCAACACATCTTAATTGTCTAGATATATGTCTTCCGTATGCATTCACTGTTTTTTTTTTACCTCTCTCTCTCTGAAATTTGCTATTTTGTATGCCTTTGAGTGAAAGCTTGAGATGCCCTCACTCAAGTAAGTAATAATTAGGAGGATTTTGGGTTGTTGGATCATCTTCCAGTGTTCTCATGTCAAGGATGAGAGTCTTTTGACTTAACTTTGATGTTTTGGACCTTTTGTTATCAAGTATAACAATTCTTGTTGCAACACCTGGGCGGTTACTAGATCACTTAAAGCACACATCATCGTTTTCACATGCTAATTTGCACTGGCTAATATTTGATGAAGCTGATAGGTAATGTACCTTACAAGTCTCATTTTATGACTTGCTTTGAATATCTTGTTGATATATGTTTCCCTCAGTGTCATTATTAGTGTAGTTCTTACTAGCAAAGCTATATTTCAGAGAATGAAGAACTATACTATTGGTTCCTTCTCCCTGTTTCTTCTGTTTCAATATGCATTTAATCCTCTATATATGTCTAATATGTGTCTAACCTTTGGCGCTTTCCTGGTTCAACAGATCCATGCAGTGTCCATCACAAACCGTATTGTGGTAAGTTAACTGACTTAACCGTGTGCTAAAACCATTGCAGTTAATGGATGATTTGCGAGCTGACTTACTGTCATTACCCTTGTATTCTGCAGCTTGGTTTCATGTTGATTGCTTTGATTTGGAAGTTAGATTTTTCCCCATTTATGGTTCTTATCATTGCAGTCCTTACTGATGGCAAGATACAGTGATCTAAGACAGATTACTTCATTCTCAATGCCACTATAGCTATAAATTCTCTGGACTTTTTAACTTTTATGTTTTTATACTACTAGGAACTATCATGACCATTTCAAACTCCTTGTTTAATGTTTTGCTTGCTTGCTTGTCTAATGTTTTGCTTGCTTGCTTGTCTAATGAGGATTTCACTTGTTAGCTTTTCAGCTGTTCTGCAGGTGCTTGCTGGGCTAGATCGGTAAGTGGCTTCCCCTCTTTCTTGTTCCTTTACTTTTTATGTGGACATTTATTTTAGCAGAAATTTCTTTGCCTATATCTTTCATGAATGATACATTCTGGAGCCTGATTTCCTGGAAAAGAAAATCTCAAGAAACCAGTTCATCTTGAAGTTTTGCCTTTAGCAGGAAAAAATTTAGGAACTAAGAGAATTTCCTATGCTAGGTTTCGCCTGGAGGTGGCTAGTATGGAAAGTGCTTCTCTATGAGTAGTTTTTAAATCTGAAGGCTGTAGAATATTTGAAGGTCTAGTTTGTTGGTTATATTCATAATTTCAGGGCAATTTCACTTAATTTAGAACTCCGTCGATCATTGATTAGTTACTTCTGCAAAGCTCTACGGAGATTATAGTCCTTCATGTCGGTCCTATTTCCTCTTTTTGTGTAAATGCCTAAGGAAAATGCTATGTGCCGCTGGTTTTTTATGCAGTCTATTCCCTTGATATATTCATATATCCTTGAATAAAATAATATGTTATTATTTGCAGAGTTCTGAGGAGCTGGGTAAGGTCAGAGATAAGTTTGTGAATGCAAGGACCAAGATGAAGGAAAAGACATACTGGTTTTGTTAGGGCTTTTGTGAAGGAGCTGCCATGAAGTTCTTGTTCAACAAGTATTTATTTTGCTCTACTAGTGTCGATGTGGATGTGTATTGTGTATATGATAAATTGATGTTTCGAAAGTGTTTCAGCTAACTATAAATTGATGTGTACAGACGTATACCATAAATGGATGTTTTGAAAGGGTTTAATTTACTCTTGCTACCCCATACTGTTGGTTTTATTGTGTATATTAAATGTTATAATATACATGTATATAAAATAAAAGCAAAAATATAAATATAAGCCATTTAATATATATATTAGAAAAGCAAAAGAAAAAAAAAGGCATTTTCGACACCTTAGGGCGTCGAAAAAGGTTGGCAAGTTAAGTAGTGACATAAGCCATTTTCGACACCCTAGGGTGTCGGAAATGGCATGCCAATCTCGACGCTATTTAGGCGTCGAAATGGGTTATGACACAATTTAACGTCGAAAATGGCATATTGCCATTCGTGACGCAAAAAATACCGACGTTTTTTAAAAGCGTCGAAATTGATTTTTTCGACGCTTTATAGCGTCGAGAATGGCTTTTAAAAGCGTCGAAAATGGTCATATTTTCCTGTAGTGGGCATGCTCTTATGCATATGAAACACCTACAAACTATATGACACATCAGGCAGGAGGTACTGGTTACTAATTAATCCCCGGTGGTACTTACCTGGCTAGCAGATCGGAAATAGAAGAATCCAGCACACAATAGTCACAATCACAGAGTATCACTTAGTACGTAATGGAATATACATAAGTCTACATCCAACTATTAAGCACTCAAGCACACCTCAATCAATAGAACAAGTAACATATTATGAAAGTCCTTTTATCGTATCATCCGCTCCCCAAGACCACATCGTTCTCCATAAATCATTCATTCAATTCCACATGTTCATATACATCAATTCCGCATATACCTCAACGGTTCATCAAAATCATAAGACATAATTTGTGTGATATAAAATCCTACTAGATCGTCATAATTATTCAATATTTAATCTCATATAATAATTCATTACAAGTCATGCTATTAGTCCTACATATCATATTGTTAGTCAAACGATCATAATATCATGCTAGTTAGTCATCGAATAAGTCTTATTCCCAATTTAGTTTCAAAACCGTTACAAATCCCAGTTAAATAGTTAAGTATTCCGATCATTGAAAATACTCACTAAATTCCCTTTTAAATTTATTTATTAGATTACTTTCCAACCTTGAAATTCGTTTCCAAATTCTTTACAAATCTTTAAGTCCCAATAATATATTTTAAATCTCAAATAGTATTACATGATATTTTAAATACCATTTATTTAACATTTTTATAAATTAATTCCAAATCCCCTAAAATCCCGATCATTTTTATTTAATAAACTAACCCTTATAATTTTCTCAAAATAATATTTTATCTCTTAAAACCTCCAATAATATTGTATATATAATATATTTTAATTACCGTTAAATAGTTAAATAAATTACGAATGATCCGAACCAAACCAAACCATAATATTAATCCAAAACCGGGCTCTAGAACTGCGGGAAAAACCCTAGAATGGAAAAAAAAGAACGCGCTTGGACGCGCCGCACTTCCTCTCTCCCTCAGGCCCTCCAGCCGCCCACCACCAGCCATGGCGTCCGCCGATCCGCTCCACTGCAACCGCCGACGACTGATCCCGATCTAACCCCCACTGGCCTGGCCTCGTCACCACTTGTCCCAATTCTGTCGAATCATCTCACCATACACAGCCCCCCCAAATACTCCGCCTCCCTCAGCCTGCGAAAGGTGCCTTTCGGGGAGGTGGCAACCTCTGATTCGTGCTACTGTTGGCGAGATCCGTCACTCAAGTGGTTTGGGAGGCCCTTTTCCAGAGCCTTAATGTGGGATGGGATCGGTCTGGTCTGGCCGGACGGCAGCTGTCGCGTCTCGCTGGGGCGTGGGTGGCTGTTGGGGTCGCGCCCTCCTTCTTGGCTTGTATGCTGTGTTGGTTTGCCTTGGGTGCAGCTGCTTTGGCAGTGCACCCCGTTATATTATATCTTGGTTCCTGTTTGCACTGTGGTTGCTCTTGTCCAGCCCTTTTGTGGCACTTCCCCTTTGTGCTCGTCTTTGCTGTTGGTTTGCTGTCCTTGCAGGTTTGCTGGACTGTTTCGGCGAAGTCGGGTAGGCTGGCGGCTATTGGGAGCCATGCTCGGGGCTGCGTTTGGGTGTGCTTTGCAGCTGTTAGCGGTCCTTACTAGGCTGCTCTCTGGCCTCTCCAGGCGTCATGAAGAATGTTGCTGCTTCCTCTCAGAGCTTGGGTGTTGGCTGTCCTGCATTACTACTCTAGCTGGGCGCACCAATTTGGAGTCACACTCCATTATTGTATATTATGTTTTAAAATCAACTTGCTACCAGCAAAGTTTTATAACCAATTGTATAATAACATTGTACCCATTTGACAACAATCACAGGTTACAATTACACTCTAGATTGCTCTCAATGGGCCTTCTTGTTTGGATCGATCAATCACTTTATACCATATCCTGCTACACCAAGCTTGGTTCATTCTCATGGGTGATTTCGTACATTTGCATTACCAATGATTTAGCTACGGTTTTGCCATTATTATCTAGCTTTTCAAGGTTCCCCGTTATCTTGGTTCCGCCGTTTGGCGTCGGATCCTCTTGCCCGGGTAGAGCTGCCAGACTTAGTGTCGGTTGGTGTTTGTCACCGTTACAAGCTAAACACTATCGTTTAAAACTAAACCAACAGATACATGAACCAACGGATACAAAAATTAGTTTCCCATGAATATATGTACTTGGAATTCCTGCGGTATTCGCAGTAGAAACTTCTGGACTAATATTGATATCTTCTGCAAGAACAATCATATAAACGTTCTAGCTCTTTTGGAAACCAAAACAGATAAGGTTCCCTCCGAAAATTTCTGGCGGAAATGTGGATTCACTAACATTGCTTTCGACCCGGCTGCCGGATTTTCCGGAGGCATCTGCTTGCTATGGAAAGGTTTGCCCTCGAGCCAAGGATCTATTGACCTGATATCGGTTAACAACCGTTTTATACACTTCAACTACTCGGACTTTATATCTCACAGAAAGGTTGCCGTACTGGTGATTTATGCTCCTCCAGACGAGGTTAGGAAAGGGCCCTTTTGGGAATCAATCGATCTTTATATTCAAAACTTACTCATACCTTACTGTATAATGGGGGATTTCAATGACATCTGCTCCCCATCGGAGAAGATGGGGGGGGCGTGTCCGCCAAATGGCAGATTTACCCGCCTCACCGACTTAAAAAACAGATTTTCTTTACACGAAGTACCTTCCTTCGGGGGCCGTTTTACCTGGAAACGGAAACAACACGGAATTGACCACTGCTTTGAGAGACTGGATCGTCTCCTCATTCACACAGACGTCCTCACTATATTTGACTCACTTACAACTCAGATCCATCCCTTCACCAGATCTGATCATGCGCCAATCTCGACAGATTTCAGTCGGACTGCAAAAACAAAAAACAGACCTTTCAAATTTGAGCTAGCATGGGCAAACCGCCGGGATTATAAGAATCTGGTGTCTCAGGCATGGCGTCTTGACTCATCGGGCTCCTTCATGTACTGCCTGTTCCAAAAAATGAAACTTCTTAAGCGTCTTTCAAAAGGTTGGCACAAGAAAACCTTCCTCAATATAAACAATCAAATCAAGACAACCGATCAGAAACTACTACAACTTCAGTCTTCGCTTCTGTCAAACTACAATAACGACGACATAAAATTACTAAAGCAACTGCTCAATAAAAGAGAAAGAATGCTCGATTTCCATCGAAGATACTGGAGCCAAAGGGCTAAAGTTAAGCATGCCAGGCTTAATGACTCCAACTCTGGATATTTCCACAAAATCGCCTCGGCCAAAAGGGGAAGGAAAATTATCAAGTCACTCACCCTTTCGGGTGGGGCTGTCGTTGATGATTTTCATATTATTCAACAAGAATTTGAAACGGACTTCAATGCTAGATTCCGCTCCTCCTTAAGAAGCGATCTGGACACTACCAGGGACTTAAGGGTTATCCCCTCGAAAGTAACACAAGCAGAAAACGACATGCTGACCGCTCCAGTATCAAACGCAGAAATTAAAACTGCGGTTTTCTCTATGAGCCCGGACAAAGCACCGGGTCCTGACGGGTTCTCGGCAGGTTTCTACCAAAAGTTCTGGAGTACAGTAGGGCCCTCTGTCACGAAAGCTGTTAAGGCTTTTTTCTCTAGCGGAACGCTTTTAAGACAATCTAACCATACATTCATAACGTTACTACCAAAACGAGATGACCCAGCAACAGTTAACCACTACCGCCCCATTAGTTTGTGCTCCACCATTTACAAGATTATAGCTAAGGTTATAACAGCAAGACTTACCAAGATTTTTGAAAAATTGATACATCCCTTACAAGGCGCCTTTACGAAAGGCAGGTCCATCCAGGATAACATTCTGATAGCCCATGAGGCTTTCCACTCCTTCAAGCTGAAACGGGGTAAGGCAGGCTTACTCGCCTTGAAGCTGGACATGGAGAAGGCTTATGACCGTGTTGAATGGTCCTTCCTTTTCAATGTTCTTTCCAAGTTCGGTTTTAACGACAAGTTTATTAGTTGGATCAGAGAGTGCGTAACCACGGTGTCTTACTCTGTTCTGGTGAATGATGAGCCTACGACACTCATTGAGCCCACTAGGGGACTAAGGCAGGGCGATCCCCTATCACCCTTTCTGTTCGTTTTGGCTTCGGAGGTTTTGGCCAGAACTCTGGAACAGGAAAGTGCGGTTAACAAAGATCTGGGAGTAGTGTTTGGTAATCCGGGCATTAAGATTCCTTTTTTAGCTTTCGCTGATGATATCCTCATTTTCTGTAAAGCTTCACAGTCAGCCTGCTCTTCAGTTCTGTCCATTATTGATCGTTTCTGCCTTATTTCTGGGCAGAAGGTCAATTTACATAAATCTAGCTTCCAAGCCTCCTCAAACACATCACCAGCAGCTATCACTGCCACGATAGCGGTCCTGGGTATCCCCCAAGCAAACAACTTCGACAAATATCTCGGGTGCCCAATCGTAAACGGACGCACTAACAAAGACACCTTTAACGATGTAGTACTAAAATCTAAACAACAACTCACCAAATGGAAGGCGTCTAGTCTATCGTCCGAAGGACGTAAGGTTCTTATCAAATCTAATCTGTGCGCTAAACCGGTTTTCCTAATGCAAGCTTTTTTACTACCGTCTCACATTCACCAAGAACTCGACAAGGTTTACAGACAATTCTTCTGGAACAAAAGCTCTAAAGCCCCCCCGCTGATTAGTTGGGACAAAATCTGTGCTGACACTTTGAAAGGAGGTTTGGGTATTCACAAAGCGGAAACAATGAACATTGCATTACAGATGAAGCTGTTGTGGAAAATTATGTCCGAACCGGACAATATTTGGGTTCGCCTAATCTCCCAAAAATATCTCAAAGAACATGACATCCTGACCTATCAAACGAAAGGCAACACTTCTTGGCAGTGGAGACGCCTTATGTCTATCCGACATCATTTCCAAAGCGCTCTTCATTGGTCTGTTGGTGATGGGAATTCCATTGACTTCTGGTCCCAGAAATGGGCCGGCGATGAACCGCTGGCTTGCAGGGTACTCCAACCGATACCAAATGACCTTTCAAACATAAAAGTTTCCCACTTCATCAACCAAAACTTGCAATGGAACAGGGAATTGCTTCTCTCTAGCTTAACAAACATCATTTCACAGGATGACATCAAGCTTCTGCTTGGTATCGTACTGCCTAATAATCCTATGAAGGATCGAGTGTATTGGGGGCCAAGCACTAATGGGTGGTTCTCGACTAGCTCAGCAAACAACATGCTGTCAGCCAACAAGGGGTTACAAGACTATGATTGTGGTTGGATATGGAACCTTGATGTTCCGCCGAAGGTTCGTCATTTTCTTTGGAAAATATCCCGGGATGGCCTCCCTACTTCGGAACGCCTACAAAAGTCCCACGTTTCTGTACCATCTGGGTGTCACTTTTGTGATATTACAAACGAATCAGACAAGCACATGTTTCTTCAATGCCCGGTTACTATCAGCCTACTTAGGACTCTTCGCATCCGCTGTCCGAGCCTTTCCCACCTAGCCGTCAACTCGGGCTCAAACTTTCCCCTAAACCTGGTTCGGCGGGTGGTGGGCAAGGAACATTTCGGCCCTCTAGCATGTGCGTGGTGGACTATCTGGTTCTTTAGGAACCAACTGGCTTTTGACCACACGACGAAAGTATCCATTACTGAAATGGAAATTTTCCATACTACTTTTACACAATGTTGGAAACAATCGAAACTGCTTGACGCTGAGTCATCTTCAGGTACGCCTTTGCCTCCTAAGGTAATCCATCCCGGCTGTCGCTTTACGTCAACCGCAGCCAAGGGTAAGGGTCGAAGTCGTTCGGGCCTTTGGGATAAACCATCGATGGACTGCTACAAGCTTAACTTTGACGGTTCTGTAAGAGCGGGTATTTCGGCTTCTTACGGTTTCGTCATTAGGGACTGGTGCGGCCGAGTGGTTGCCATGGGGCGAAACTCGTGCATCAATGTCTCAGTTGTTTTTGCCGAGAACCTCGGTCTAAAAATGGGAATCCTTCGGGCTAAACAGCTGAATATTCGTAACCTCCTGATCGAGGGCGATAACCTTCTGGTTATTAAAGCTCTGCTAGGGGACTGGAAGTGCCCCTGGAATATCGAGCTCCTACAATCTGATATTCTGTTAGATACTTTGTCTTTTTCTTATGTAGCTATCCGTCATATTTTCAGGGAATCGAATGCAGTGGCTGACTATCTCGCGCGCAGTGCACATGCTTCCCCTGCCGACGCCTGCTACGACGACGATCCAGAGCTCTGTGCTCTCATCCGCAAGGATGCGCTAGGAAGGAGTCCTGCTACGGCCGACCCAACCTAATTTTTATTCTGCGTCAAAAAAAAAAAAAAAAAAAAAATAATATTAATCCAAATTCCCAACCAGGTAAAATGTTAAAACAAAATCTGTAGAATGGACAAGGGCCCCACAAAGCCACGTCAGCGTCATCTTCCTCCTCCAGAATTCAGAAGGGAGCCGCCCGCGCTTGGTGATGGAGCTCGACTCCGCCGGAAAGACCCCTCGCGCTCCCGTCTGCTCGCCTGCTCGCCCGGAATCGCCTGGCTCAGCTCTCGCACCTCCCACGCCCGATCCAGTTCACGCTCGCAGCTCGTCTACCCGTACCCAACAGCCTCGCCTGCGCCCTCGCTCACACTCACCAAACCGCGCCGACTTCGCCGCTCTCGAGCTCGCCGGAGCTCTCGAGCACACCCCATTGTCCCGCACTCTGCTCACACTCTCTTCCTGACCCATAACAATATGAAACAAAGGATCGAACGAAACAAATGAAACAAACGAAGCTCACCGAGGTAAATTCGCGGATGTCGGAGCTTCGATTGGAGTTCTGGGCCTCGTCGGAGGCTCGCGATGGCTCGTCGGTCCTGCGTGGAACATGGGTGAGGGTGATGGTGAAGTACGAGGACGATTCCGATTGAAAATGGAGGAGAATGGCTTACCGAAGCGGAGTTCGAGTTCGAGCAGGGGAGATGATGGACGATGGTGCTTTCTTGGTCTCCGGCTCCTCCTGCTGTCGCTGCTGCGGGTGGATCTTGGCAGGGCGTCGAGGAGGATTCCTGCGGTTGGCTCGAGGTGGAAAGGAGGAAGCAAGGAGTGGATGCTACTACTGCGATGCTCTTGGAAGAACAGGGGAGGGACGGTGGCGGTGATGGCGTTGGCAGCTCAGGGAGAATTGGAACAGAAGGAGGGATGGATTGGAGTTAATGAAGAAGGGAAGGGAGGATTTGCTCATCCTTGTTCCAATGGGAATCGAAGGCAGATGATGGGGAGATGGAGTTGGTGGAAGTGATGGTGAATGGTTATGGTGAGGGTGACGGGGTAAGGTGATTTGAAGGAGGCATGGTGAGGGTGAGAGAGTGGGTAAAGTAAGGGTGGAGTGTGAAATTAGTTAAACTAATACCCGGCAATAAATCTCGAATACGCGAATCTCAAACCTCGAATTAGTTCACAAATGCTAGTTTCTCCGACTCTCGCTCTCTCGATCAATTAGATTTTTAAAATAGACAAGGATATCGTTATCTGATAATTATTTTCAATTTTCGAGGTAAAAGGATGAAAATCGTTCGTCAAATTTTATATTACGGTCGGAATCCGCTAAACGAGCTTTTAATTCGATTTAAATTCATTTTTAATTTTCTTTTTCCGAAAAATTAGGATTTGAAAATCCGAGCCTTTACAGTAAAATTCATGACGTTTATAAAACGCCATGTTTTTTTAATGCAAAATTTATAAAGTATTTTATGGCGTTTATAAAATGCCAAAAAAATCATAATGTTTACAAACGTCATAACATTGGGGGCAATTTTTTCATTCAGAAAATTTGGACACCATTTATAGTGGCAATAAAATTAATGAAAGATAAAACCCTAAATCTGGCCTGTTTTCTATCGAGATACGCTATTGTGCATCACTGCTTTCTCCCTGAAAACACATAAGGCAAAAATGGAGATCTATTTCCTCTCTCTAGCTCTCTCGCCGGAAAGCTCTCCAATGCCCACCTCCTCGCCCAAACTCAAGCCGCCAGAGGCGGTCTCCACTTGGTTAAGCTATACTGAGAATTATGCCAAGTTTCAATGAATTCGATGCAAGCTAGGGATCTCAAGAAGAAAAGCATAGTTCAGGGCATAGTTCAGGGCATACTAAAGTAAACATGCACACTATTTTGCAACTGACCAGATCACGGTATAGTTCAAAAAAGGTTTGCGAAAACCAAGAAGTTGAGTAGAGGAGGCTGAGTAGAGTGCAATTGACACCATGGTACATTTCTGAAGAGGTTTTACAATCTAGGTATTACTATATGAGAATTTTATTTCGATCAGCTCCATGTTAGTTGCTCTTGCTTGACTCTTCCTTCAGCTGATCATGTAGTACAATTTACAATTTCTGATTTTTTTTTCCAATGCGTGTGTGATTATCATCAAGATCAACTTTTTTTTTGTCATTGCATATTCTTTTTTGATGATTATGGATTTTGTAGGTGTGCTCAAAGTAGGGTAAATGGAGATTGCTAATTTGCTAGAGAGATCAGGCTGATGGATATGCAACAAAAGAATGCAAATATGTTTATCAGGCCATGGACGTTGTAGGTAATAGTTCATTCCGTATCTTTATCAAATGCTTATAAGCTTCCCAGTTTTACATTCAGAATTTGTGTTTATGTTTTCATATTTCTTTGTGTGTTGTCTTACTACGTTGATAGGAAGGAATTATTCCTTATTGGCACTGATATGTGATAATGCCTTTGTTTTCATGACTTGTCTTGATTTGTGAAAAAAAAGTTCCATTTATTTATTCTTTTTCCCTTTATGTCATCAATGATTGAAAGAAAACGAGCTGAAATAGTCTTTTTTTACAGTATGCTCGTACAAACTGCGTTCAGTGCTGGTGCAATGAGAAAAGGGATTTAACTTTGTGAAATATGTCATCAGGTATGTCATGCTTATTTCTTTGTCATGCTCATTCTTTCTATCTGCCATGCTTCTTCATAGATGGGTTGGTTTGTCGTTCCATGTTGATTGCTTTTACAAGAGCTTTTTATGTTCTTATACATATTTCTCATGATAAGTAACTTTTTATATTGTTAAGATACTTAATAAATATATATATATATATATATATATATATATATATATATATATATATATATATATATATATATATATAAACCCTTACTGTTTTATGTACCCCTTTGGATACATATTGTGTTTATAACAACTTGCTGCTATGTTTAATGACCTTATTAAAAAGGGTGGATAATGTATTGTAACTTAAAAATTCAGTTACACGTTCCTTTATATTTGGTTTGTGATGCGGGACCATCCAAGATACCTCCGGACACACCTATACTTGGGGATAGACCTATGATTCGAGTTCGTGAGAATGTTGTCATTCTCAAGAGGAAGAAGAAGGCTCCACCATGGGAGAAGGTCCAAATGTGCAAGCTTGATGGTCGTTCGTTTTTAGATTCGTTCAGCCGTTTGACAGCTTTTCGACGTCTCAGTAAAATGAGTCGTACGGATTCAATATTAATCGGATTGGATCGTGCCATACCTTGTCGGAACGAGGACGAAGAGATCTACAACTTTGCTGTTGAAGGTTTTTCCAGATTCGACCTAGAAATATGTCGAAAATCAACATCTTGGAGCTGTTACTGTTTTTGGACGGAAATTACTAAGTCTTGGAACTTTCTTTATTGCTATTTTTAGAGATCTTATTTACTTAAGTTATTTTAGGAAATTTAGGGTTTTATTTTAATTTATATTTTATTTATTATTTTTTATCAAAAATCAGCCCTAGTGTTATTATATTAAGCGGCTGATTCATCATTGTAGAAGACGCGTTGAATTTTATGAAAGCTTTTCTCTTGTGTGAAACACATTGAGTGCTCAAGTCAATCGATTCGAAGCAAGGCTCATCGATTGCAAATTGGTTCTTGATCAAACTTGGTTTGCTTTGAGTTCGTCAACCTCGCGAGAGCTTGGTGATCCTGGTAATCACAAGTCCCCTCCTTGTGCCTCCAAGTTGTCCGCTTGGTTGTGTAAGGTTGTAGAGGCGGGCTTTATAGTCGTTGGTATTTGGTTCCTACCCTCTTAGGAGGCATGGGGTCTTTATCTCGTTCTATTTTAGTTCGAATCAGTCCACTATCGTTCGTGTCTTTGTTATCAATTTCGAGTCTTGTATATTGTTCATCGAGTCTTTGAGTCTTTTGCTTCCGTTCTTGTTATCTCTTGTTTGATTGTCGAAGATCGGGCCATCCTACGGCTAATCCCGTATCAGTTTGTCTAATTCCTTGGTGCCATTTCAAAGAATGTTTCATTTGTTGTTCTCTTCTGATTGTAAGTTCATGTCTACATGCAGACATATGCCAGTTGGGGATGGATCAGCGGAAAATGAATGTTCTCACAAGAGAATAATGTGATGACATTGATCGACTGGTTTATTTTTCCTACTCGTTTCTTGAAGTTCATTGTCTTTGATTGATTTGGTTTTTGTTCGCTGCGGAAACAGAACATGTTATTGCTTAAGACAATTTCTGGAATAAACGATCTTCTAAAAACCTTGATATGTAAATTTGTCATTTGTGGCCTTACTGTGCGAGTTTATTTCAATGAAATAGTTTATAAGTTTTTGTATGGTAGAATGTTTAGTTGGAATTTATGGTTCGCAATGTCTATAGCATCTGAGCAAGTCATCCTTCTGGAGGTCCCTATGCTTCTGGAGAGCAAAGGGACCTCGGTTTTTTTTTAAATAAATGAAATTCCATTGCGTTTGTAAAACGCCATGGATTATGTAGTTTTGATTTTTTTTTTTTTTAATATGAAAAAGAATTCATGGCGTTTAGTAAACGTCATGGATGCCTTTTTCTACGGCGTTTGACAAATGCCATGAAAATATGGGTAAAAGCATGGCGTGGCCTTCAACGGTGTTCGGGCATGACGTTTAAAAATGACATCTTAATGTTTTTATGTCGTTTTTCAAACGTCGTAAAAGGGTATGTTTGTATTAGCTAGTGGCCTGTAATACATGCATAATTGTAATGTACGTACTTAGATATTTTATTAGGGATTGAATATAATAAACTATTATTTTTCCTTATAATATATATTATATTTAATTTGAAGATTTTTTTTGTATCTATTTTTCAAATTTATTATTAAAGATGTTAACTTTTAAAAAAATAAAAAGCAAAAGAATTACAGTATTATAAAACGTTTTTCAGGCTTATTTTGTTAAAAAACCAAAAAAAAATTATTTTTCAACTTTGATTTAATTTTATCTATCCATAGACACCAATTTTTCATATGTTATTTTTTTAAAAAAAAATTGTGTCAATAATACCCCTATATTATTATTTTTATAATATAAAAACCCAATTTTCCCACCCAAATTTGACCATATGACAATAATAATAATAATAATTATTATTATAATAATAACAATTTTCCCACCCAAATTTTACCATTTAATGACAATTTTCCCACCCAAAATTATCTCCAAGACGATTGGCGATTGGCGATGGCGCAGGCAGAGGCCTTCTCTCCGGCCGGATCGCCGCCGCCACAGGGCGTCTCAGGCGACAGCTCCACCGCCGGCGTGCTCCCCTCCTTTCGACGCACCTCCTGAACCCCTCCATCCTCCTTCTCTCCTTCCTTGCAGAATCGCACCCCCTCCATCTCCCTCCTCCTTTTCCGGCGCTGCGCCGCCACCTCTGGCCACCGCTGGCCTAGCCGTCGCCGACAGTAGAACCACCTCGCCTAGCCGCACCTCCCTGCACCCTCAGTTGCCCTAATTTCTGTGTTTCAAAAATCCGACCCCTAGCCCTATTGACGACCCTGTTTTCCTGGGTTTTCGGGATTGTTCTCGATCTTTCGCCTTCGTTTCACTGCTATGCAGGCCCCTAAGGAACGTTTTATGTGCCCTTTCGTTAGCCTCCATAATTGCCCCAATGGTGGTGGGCGTGGGCTTGTCAGAACTGCCTTCCTGCGTCATTTCAAGGATAGGCATGGTTCTGTTATCGCCGCCGTTGATACTTGTTCACTTATGTCGTCTTCTCCGGCCGTCTATGCCGATGCTGAGGCTATTTTCCGAAGGTTGAACGTGTGGTTATGTGGTGTTTATTGTTCCCTTCACACATTGCGTTCTCCTTGCCGTCATCTCGATGGTGTTGTTATATCCCCGCCAGACGATGGCGACGGTAATGCTCTGTTTTTCATTTTCAATATTGATTGCCCTGTTTTGCCACCTACTTTGCCTGCGCCAGGATCTGTTTTGTCAACTCTTGTCTCGTTAGACGGTTGTGCTCCATGTGATAGTGGGGTTGCGTGGGTGGACTTTGGTTGGGATTTGTGTACTTTTGATCGCCTCTTGGGCAAGGGACTATGTACGGTTAAGTCTGTACCGCCACGTTGTCGCCTTGGTTTTGCTCGGGCCCTTAAGGGGGTGCTTGACCGTGTTATTGCTGCCCCTGACGACATTGCTGCTTGGTGTCAGTTTCTGGCTATGCCCATCTGTGTTTTGCGTGCTTTTGTACCACAAAGTAGTAGCGATCGTCGATGAGGGGTAAGACGTACTCGCCAGGAGGAGTCGATTGCCAGTGCTCTTATTGATTGGAGTGCTCCGGGGGGTGACATTAGGCTGCTTGGGGCTGGCATAAAGGCAGCTTCTGTGTCTTTTAGTAAGGGTATTGGGGATGATGATGAGCCTCACACACCGGAGCTTAACCTCCGTCAATGTCGTAAGAAGATTTCTGATGGGCATTTCACAACTGCTATGAGGGTTCTTTCTTCTTCGGGTGTTGCTCCTTACTCTAATTCTACTTTGATTGCGCTTCGTGATAGGCACCCTGCTGCCCCCCCCCCCCCCCCCCCCCTCTTCTTGCTTTGCCATGTGGTTTCGCCCCTCAGCCTTCTATTATTGCTTTCCCGCCCATTGTTTTGGATTCCATTAGGAGTTTCCCGCGTGGTACTTCTTGTGGTAGGGATGGGCTCAGGGCCCAGCATCTGTTGGATTGTTTCCATTACGGGTGTGGTGAACATCTTCCTAGAGGGTCGGTGTCCTTCTGTTCTCGGGGAATATGTTTCTAGTGTACCTCTTACTCCCTTGGTCAAACCGGGGGGTGGTATCCGCCCTATTGTTGTCGGTACGATCTGGAGACGCCTTGTGTCTAAGGTGGGTGCTTTCTTGGTTGGGCCTTAGTTATCTGGGTATTTTAGGGACCTACAGTTCGGAGTTGGTGTTTCTGGAGGTGGTGAGGCTATTCTGCATGCCTTGAATAGGCTCGTAGAGTCTCGTGGTTCTGAGATGGGTCTTTCTATGCTGTTGGTGGACTTTCAAAATGCTTTCAACTTGGTTGATCGAACTACTCTGCTTTTGGAGGTCCGCCGTCAGGGCCCTGGCCTATCGGGTTGGGTCCGGTTCTGTTATTCTCGCCCTGCTCGGCTCTACTATGGGGAGCACTGCCTTTGGTCTTGTCAAGGGGTTCACCAGGGTGACCCCCTAGGTCCGTTGCTCTTTTCTTTGGTCTTGCATCCTCTGATATGCAAGATCCGGGATTCCTTTGATTTATGCTTGCAGGCTTGGTATTTAGATGACGGTACTATTGTAGGGGATACTCTTGTGGTTAGCCAAGTTCTTGATATGATTATGTCTGACGGTCCTACGTTTGGGTTGCACCTTAATGTGGATAAGACCGAGGTCTTCTGGCCGGTTGTGGATCCTAGGGGCTTGGTGCCAGGTGTTTTCCCTCCCCTCATTGCTCGGCCTGTTTCCGACGTTACGGTTTTAGGTGGTCATGTCAGTACTTGCCCTGCTTACAGCGCTGAGATTGTTGCGACTCGGGTGGCCAAGACCGTCGAGCTTATGGATCTTGTTGCCAAACTCGAGGATCCACAGAGCGAGCTGCTTTTGATTCGAGCTTGTTCAGGTATCTCTAGACTGTACTTCACCTTACGTACTTGTCCGCCAGGTGCCGTTGTCCCAGCTCAGTCTACTTTTGACAGTGCCCTCCGTGTCTGTTTAGAGCGTATTATGGCTGCTTTTGGACCCGGGTTTGGTGATTGGCAGTGGAGGTTGGCTACTCTTCCGTTTCAGTACGGTGGGCTTGGGGTTTATGTTGTTGGTGACGCCATGCATTACTCTTTTCTGGCCTCTCGTCTGCAGTCTTCTAGGCTGCAGTCCTCGCTCCTCCGCCTTGTTGGGCTGCCCTTGGGTGAGGGGCCCTCTTTCGACGCTGCACTGTGTGACTTCAATGGTCTTACCGGTTCTGACTTCAGTCGTGATTCTTGCGAGTTCGCTGCCCCCAAACTAATGAAGAAATTGGCAGATGTGTACTTCGCCTGGATTGTGGCTTCTTCTGAGTCGGCTTTTTCATTGACCCCGAGGCAGGTGGTGTTGTGGAAGTCTCAACATGGGCCCCATTCATCTGATTGGCTCAGAGCCGTTCCTATTCCGGGGCTCGATCATACCATGAATGGCAAGACTTACAGGTCTGTGCTCTGCTATCGTTTGGGTATCCCTTTATTTCGGTCTGGTCTTCCATGTTCTGCATGTGGCCGGGTTTTTGAGGCTGATATTTTTGGGGATCATGCCGTGTCGTGTTCGAGTTCCGTTGGGATCAAACACCGGCATAATCTTATTCGTGACACCCTCTTCGACATTTGCTTCCGTGCTGGGATCTCCTCTGGGAAGGAGGTGGACATTGGTGTTGTTGACATTCTTGGTGGACCCCTTAGGCCCGCTGACATTCTACTTTACTCTTGGGATCGGGGATGGGATGTGTGTGTTGATATCACTGGTTCTTCCCCCCTCACTCAGACTTGCTTGGCTTCCTTCACTCTTAGACGGTGTGTACTCGACGCTGCGCGGCGTAAGTGCACCAAGTATCGGGATGTTTGCTCTTCTGCTAGTTATGGGTTTATGCCTTTTTCTTTCTCCTCTTTTGGTGAGTTGGATGGGGATGCTGTTGCGCTGTTGGGACGGATCCGCTCTTTCTCTTTAGCCTTAGATTCTAGTTCTCGTCTAGCTGCTCATATTTTTACCAGAGTTTATTTTTTCCATTGCTAAAGGGGTTGGTGCGCAGCTTGTTTCTCGGCTGTCTGCTAACTTCTTGTAAACTTTTGTTTGAATATAATAATAATAATAATAATAATACTAATAATAATAATAATAATAATAATAATAATAATAATAATAATAATAATAATAATAATAATAATTGAGTAATAACAATTGAGTAATTGGAAAAGTTAAATAGTAAAAAAGGTAAATAAAGAAAAGTAAGTTATGAATCCGAGGTCGGGTCATGAACGGAGGGTGAAAAATTAATAATCTGAAGGGGAATTCATAAGCTGATGTGACAACGAAAAAGTAAGTTATCTGTCTGGGAAGGGATTCATGAATGCCGATGGTCTTGGGTTTTTGGGCATATTTTTTTTCAAGATTTTTATAAATTTTATCGCGTTTATGAAAGAACAAGTTTTCTGGTACTTTATATACGCTTATTAATCTTATAAACAAATGATAATTTCTATATAGTTATAAAAATTATGAAAAATCATAAAGAAATAAATTTTATAAAATAATTTAAATCAAAAGATTCAAGTTAGAGTACATCTACCCTAGCTTTTAAATCAACATTATTTTAAAATTTATATTTTTTACAAAAAATAAATGCATGTGAATTAACATCTTACGCGAGGGAACCGGGTTGCTAGTAGGTTGGTGCATATCGGTCTCTCTTCGTCGTTTATTCCTAAGCGAATTCCTACTGACATTTTTTACGTCGTTGCTCTTGGGCGGTGGGTCAACCGCGGTTGACCACCCCCAAATCCTCGACTTGTATAAAAAATAAAATAAAATAAATATATTATTAAAATTATTTTTTAAATAAAAATATATTTGACAAATAAATATGTCTTGAGGTTATATTTGAGTGATCTAATACTCCCTCTTTTAATAAAAACACTATTTATTTTTTTAGCACTTTTATAAAACAAGTTATAAATTATATTAATTATTAAATGTTAATTTTTTAATTGGTTTTTTAGATAATTTCATACTTATCAATAATAAAAAAATAATAATAAAATAAAATATAAGTTATTCACCAACCGCGAAGGACGTGTTCCATAAGACTAGTAATTGATTAAAGTAATATAAATATATAATCAAATTATAACAAAATAATTTATTAAATGGATCTAAACGTTATTTATATATTATCCCATTAATCAAAATTACAAAATATTATATGTTTTTATTGAAAAAGTGATTTGAAATGAAAATCATTCGGTTAAGATTTAGAAAAAGAAAAAAATGAATTAATTACTTATTTAAAAAAGTAATTTGATTTATAATAAATATTAATTTATTTAAATATAGAAAAATATTTAATTGATTAGCAAATAAACCTATATGAAAGGAGAAGCTGTCACATAGCGTAGATGACTTCTCCTTTAGTATTATTAATTAATAATTAATTGATTAGACTAAAATTTGATTTGATTTATCCAATGTGATTCTTGCGGGTTCGATTTGACTGAACTCGATTCAATCGAACCTGTTGTGACAGAAACCTGATTCATCCGATCCCGTTTAGACCGAAACCTGATTTACCCGAACCCGTTTAGACTGAAACCTTATTCGTCCGAACCAAATAGGACCCAAAAACCCAATTGCATCCGATAAAATAATGCCCGAAGAATAAACCTGAGCCGAACCCGACCTAACCCGAATATTATCATCAGACCCCGTAGTGGTTTCAAGCTGCATCCCCGGCTTATAGAAAGGGTGAATAAGAGTTAGTATTAGGTTGATGACAATCATTTTCAACAACTGTATTGATCGATCGATTCATGTTGGAAGAGACTAGAGAGGAGTTTCTCAATTCTCCTCAATTCAAATGATTTGATGAACCCTAATTGGCATTTATCGGCTACAATTTAAAACCTAAAAGAAACTACTCCTAAAACTAACGGGTAGTTACAAGCCTAATAATTTAATTAACCCACTAACTTCTCTAATTAACCAAACTCGATCGATCTAATCAGCAAATATAACAGATTAATTTCTAATTAACCGGCCTAAACCTAATTTTGAATCGATCATTCGAACAATTCAACACGCTCTGTTTAATTTGTGGACCAACACTGGATCGATTAATGGTTGGTCTTATCTCACTTCTGATTCAGATTAATTCTCTTGAATTCAAAATACGGTCTAAAATACGAACATATATTTCGGGAATTAAGCTTTTGGTGATTCAAACCTATATCTAGTTTCTTGGATAATGTTTCACCAAAATAGAAGATTAAAACAATTAAAATAGAAGAATTTAAGCTTGAGTACTTAATCGTTAGTTAGTTCTCTTTACATTTACATATACATTCATGTCAAAACTTAACACAGTAGGATCTTAATTAGAACGAAACCCCGGCCCCAAATACAATCATATATACTAATTAACACGTACTAGTAAGACTCGGTGTGGATCATATATATAATCATGATCAATCTTCGTATGCCTCGTCGGCAGCCGGCAGCTCGAACTTGCATAGCGGGCAAAAGCATCGACTCTCGAGCCATCTAACAAGGCAGTCTTGGTGAAACATATGCGAGCATTCCATCTTCGACACCTCCATCCCGAACGAGAACTCCTCCAAGCAAACTACGCAAGTAGTCTCCCTCTCCCGGCCCCAAACCCTATACCTTCTCCAGCCCCTCCACCGCTTCTCTTCTCGCCGGTCTCGCCCTCAATGAATCTTCATACATTGACTCCTCCAGCACTCCACCAATTAACTCCTCGTCATCTTCGCTCATCTCGTCTTGATCATCTTCGAACATCTCGTCTTCCTCGAGTTCGGAACCAAACTCCTCCTCATCGATATCTTCATAATCTTCGTACATCTCTTCACCATGTTCAACATCATCAAGAACCGCGGTCTCTGTCTTCAACAATACACCGACGACTTTGCGGACAGTTGGCAAATACACTAACTGTGGCGGGATGACCCCCGGGAAAATCAGCCCTATGATGTCGTCCCGAGCGGCAAAGGGGATGCCTGCACGGCGGAGCAATAGGAGGACCTCTTGCTTGAGTCCGGACAGTCTGCCAGGAAGGTCATTGATGCACCACAGCCCGCTGTTGCGTGTTTGGGAGGTTTCGGTGCTATCGACGCCCGAACACACCGAGGACTCGTAACAAACCTCGACCAACACCTCGTCGACTTCGATTTCTGATTCGCTGCTGTGGTAGAACCGGCGGTAAGGCCTAACGGAGACGTGGTATCTGCGGTTGGAGGTCTCGTCGAAACCCCGTCGATCTCGTCGATCATCTACTACCATCCTCTTTGTTTGTTGACCGATCGTTCGAGAGGATCGATGGACGGCAACGGGTGGAAACGAAGCAATTCAAACACTGGTTTTGGTAGGTATGCAAACCTGGATAATGATGCTATATTTATATATAGTTCGATTCATCTAAGTTACATTTCATCACAAATAATATATTCATTACCAAAAAAAATAAAGATAAAAAAATAGATTTACACGTACTTGTATTAGATTTTATAATAGATAGATTGATTTTGTTGCCTTCCTTAATTAAATCATTTTTTTTTTAAATAATACAACTATGATTTTTTTTCAACGGTAAATATGGTAAGAACAAATTCTCCAAAAAAAAAAAAAACAAAACTCAATGTTCAAAAAATAAAAATAATTTCTTACCCATGCATGTTAACCGGGACCTCAAATGAGTTTTTTTATTAGGTAAAAATTTGAGATATCAAACAATATGGTGTCTGATAACTCAAGAAGTCGACGAATCGACAGACAGATAACCGTCAACATACCACTAACAATAACACATAAATTAACAAAGATGAAAGAAAACATTCAGACCCCCCATAAATCCGATAGAGAGCGGAGAAGTCGAAGAAACCCAAGGCGAATCCCGAATGCCGAGAACACAAAAGAACGTGAAGATAAATTTGCAAATAATATAAAATAAATTTGCAAAACAGACACTTTTTTTGGACAAATTTGCAAAATGTACACGTTTTTGGACAATTTAGCAAAATAGCCACTATATATATTTATTTTCTCTTGTACGGAAATTTTTTTTCTGTTTGTCGAAAATCCAGGCTCTCTCTCTCCCTCGGAACTCTCTCCTCCTGCCGTCCTCATCAGCACCACTTCCGATCGCCATCGTGCTTCCGCCGGTGGAGTTATGTGGAAGGTTGTGCTCAGATCTCGGTGGAGGTGTGCAGATCCGGTGGAGTTCACGGAATCGGCGTTCAAATGCTGCCTTCCGTCGAGTTCGGTTTCGGAATCGGCCGCCATCTCGTGGTGAATTGCAATCGTCGGACCTCGCGTGGGGGCCCTTCCTCCTCTGAGATCCGAGATCTCCTCGGGATGATCCTCCAATCTCTCCATGGATGTTCGTTGAAGATCTAGGGTTCAGATTCGGGGCTTTTGATATTCAAGCCTCCTGATTTGCAATCGCACGTTCTCCAATTAATTGTTCTCGATGGCTCGCCTTCCTTCTCCTCGGCGTCCCTCAACTCGACGCCTCCATCAACTTGATCAACTCGGCGCATTCACCCAATCTCCCTCTCAGATCTGCGAGGCCTCCATCATCTGGGAATCCTGTCTCGGCGACAACCCCTACTTTCGCATGGTAACTTGTTCCTCCCTCCTGTTTGCGATTCGGACTAGCAGAGGTCAAGGAAGTGACTCTAGATCTCATAGGAGTAACATAAAGTGTTACTATTGTAAGAAGTCTGGGCACAAGGAGGCCTACTGTTGGGAGAAGCAAGAAAATGAGCAAAAGGGAGCAAACTTTACAGAAAAGACTGAACAAGAAGACAGGTTGTTCATGGCTTTGACATCCACAACTGACACAGCAAGTAGTATGTGGTATTTGGATAGTGGGTGCTCGAATCATATGTCAAGCTCAAGAAGTATGTTCAGGGATTTAGATGAATCCAAGAAGAGTAATGTGAAGCTTGGAGATAACAAAGTGCTTCAAGTTGAGGGAAGAGGCACAGTTGTGATTAGAAGTGCTCAAGGAGGTGAAAAGAGCTTGCAAGATGTTCAGTATGTTCCAAAGCTTGCTCACAATTTGCTCAGTGTGGGACAGCTTCAAGGTACTGGTTATTCTTTGTTGTTTGATGAGGATGCATGTGTGATTAGAGAGAAAAGAACAGGTGAGGTGATTGTGAATGTGGGAATGACCAAAAATAGAATGTTTCCTTTGGATTTAGCAAAGGGAGTTAATAGAGCAATGACTGTGAAAGGTGATGTAGAGACCATGTTATGGCATATGAGATATGGCCATTTGAATTTGCAAAGTATGAGACAGTTGTTTTCAGAAGATTTGGTCCAAGGCATACCAAAGATGGGTGAGCTGGATTTCTCTAAAGGGTGTGTGTATGGTAAGCAAATGAAGGGATCATTTGCAACTGGAGATGCATGGAGAGCAAGTGATTGCTTAGAGTTGTTGCATGCTGATCTCTGTGGACCAATGCAGACTGAGTCTTTGGGAGGGAGCAGATACTTCTTCCTCATTACAGATGATTTTAGCCGAGCAAGTTGGGTGTATTTTCTGAAGCTCAAGTCAGAAGCATTTCAGTGTTTCAAGAAGTTCAAAGCATTAACAGAGAATCAATCAGGGAAGAGAATCAAAGCTCTAAGAACTGATAGAGGAGGTGAATTCATGTCCTATGAATTCATGGAGTTTTGTGAGGAGAATGGTATAAGGAGAGAATTGACTGCACCCTACACTCCTGAGCAAAATGGAGTGGCAGAAAGGAAAAATAGGACAGTTGTGGAGATGGCTAGGAGTATGTTGAAGGCTAGAGGTGTGCCAAACCAGTTTTGGTGTGAGGCAGTGGCTACTGCAGTGTACATACTCAACATATCTCCTACAAAAGCTGTTATGAATAAGACTCCATTTGAAGTTTGGAGAGGTAAGAAGCCATCTGTAGGTCACCTAAGAGTGTTTGGGTGTGTGGCTTATGCACTGGTGAATCTGAGATCCAAGCTAGATGACAAGGCTGAGAAGTGTATCTTCATTGGTTATGCAGCTCAATCAAAAGCCTACAAGCTGTATAATCCTTTGACCAAGAAGACAATTGTAAGCAGGAATGTAGCTTTTAATGAAGAAGTAGCCTGGGATTGGGAGAACAGAAGTAAAAATCCAATCTTTGACAAAGGAATCTCAGTGAGCAATGCTGGTGAAGAGAGTGAAGAGAATGCAAATGATGATGAAGATGATGATCAGCAAGATCAGAATGTGAACTCTCCAGCAACACCAATGTCACCAGTCAGTTCATCAAGCAGTCACAACTCATCTCCATCCAGTTCATCAAGTGAGACTCCTCCGAGGAGGTTTAGGTCTCTAGCTGATGTGTATGCAGATTGTGGTTTTGCCTTGTTAGCTTCAGATCCAGAAAGCTATGAAGATGTAGTGTGTGAGAGCAAATGGCAGTCTGCTATGGAAGAAGAAATGAATGCCATCCAGAGGAATGATACATGGGAATTGGTTGAGCTTCCTCAAGAGAAAAATGTTATAGGCTTGAAGTGGGTGTTCAGGACTAAGGTGAACACTAATGGGAGCATACAAAAGCATAAAGCAAGGCTAGTGGCAAAGGGGTATGCTCAGCAAGAAGGAATTGATTTTGAAGAAACCTTTTCACCAGTGGTGAGATTGGAGACAGTGAGAGTAGTATTGGCTCTTGCTGCACAGTGGAGTCTGAAGGTGTATCAATTGGATGTGAAGTCAGCTTTCTTGAATGGTGAGCTAGAAGAAGAGGTATATGTTGAACAACCTAAAGGGTTTGAGAAGGAAGGTGAAGAGCATAAAGTGTACAAGCTGAGAAAGGCTCTTTATGGCTTAAAGCAAGCACCTAGAGCCTGGTATAGCAGGATTGATTCTTTCTTTGTGAGTGAAGGCTTTGACAGAAGTGAAAATGAGCCTACTCTATATGTGAAGGGAAGAGGAAAGAAAGAATTCATAGTTGTATGCTTGTATGTAGATGATCTCATTTACTTCAGCTCATCCCAGAAGATGTTGAGAGAATTCAAGAAAGCAATGATGGAAGAGTTTGAGATGACAGATCTCAATGTTTTAAAATACTTCTTAGGCTTAGAAGTGCATCAGGAAAGTGATGGGATCTTTGTGTGCCAGGAGAAGTATGCAAAGGATTTGTTGAAGAAGTTTCATTTAGAAGGTTGTGATGTTGCCTACACTCCTATGAACACACATGAAAAGCTGCACAGGAGTGATGGAACAGAGCTTGCAGATGAAAAGATGTACAGAAGTATGGTTGGAGGTTTGAACTACCTAGCACATACAAGACCTGATATTGCATATAGTGTAAGTGTGATATCAAGGTTCATGCACAGCCCTTCAAAGCAACAGTTTGGAGCAGCAAAGAGGATTTTGAAGTATATTGCAGGATCTGTTAAGGAGGGAATTTAGTATGGCAAAGTTGACGAACTCAGACTTCATGGCTACACTGATAGTGATTGGGCAGGGTGTTTAGACGACAGAAGAAGCACCTCTGGCTCTATCTTCAGTTTTGGTTCAGGTGCAGTGACCTGGAGCTCTAAGAAGCAAGAAACAGTTGCATTATCATCATCTGAGGCTGAGTATGTGGTTGCTGGAGCTGCAGCAAAGCAAGCCTTGTGGTTAAAGAAATTGATGAAGGATTTGGGGTGTAATCAAAGAAAATCAACTGAAGTGTGGTGTGACAATAAGTCTGTTATAGCCATGGCCAAGAATCCTGCATTTCATGCTCGTACAAAGCATATTGATGTTCAGCATCATTTCATAAGAGAGTTGGTGGCCATAGGAGAAGTTGAATTGAAGTTCTGTGGCACTAATGATCAAAGTGCAGACTTGTTCACAAAGGCTTTGAGCGTGGCAAAGCATCAATTCTTCATGGAGAAGATTGGAATGAGAGGTGTTGAATCAAGGGGTGGTGTTTGAATGCATCTAATGTGATCCAAACCTCTCAAGCAAGGAACAAGTCAAGTTTCAGTTAGCTTGTCGATGTCGAGAAAGAAGTTCAGCTGTAGTCGACATCTAGTAGAGTTAGAAAACAGTTAGTGTTAATCACTCTTACCGAATCAATGTCCCGGTGCCGGAAATTGATTCGGTAAGAGTGATCCCGGTGCCGGACATTGATTGGAATGAGAGTTAGAAAACAGTCGACATCTAGTAGAGAAAGAAGTTCAGATGTTGAGAAAGTTTGAAATGATCTCGGGGCTTGCCGTCAATGCCTCCAAGTCATCCATCTTTTTAGCCTCGGTGCCGGACAATGAGAGGGAGGAGATCATTGCGGAGACGGGCTTCTCCGTTGGTGTGTTTCCTTTCTGGTATTTGGGTGTCCCCATCTCGCCCCATGGGCTGCGTGTGTTGCATTATGAGCCATTATTGGCTAAGATTAGAGGGTTGTTGGATGGTTGGGGACGTAAGCACTTGTCCTTTGCGGGGAGGAGGGAGTTGATTGCTACGGTGATCCAAGGAGTGGAGGCTTTTTGGCTTACAATGCTGCCGGTTCCCCAAGCAATCATCGATAGGCTTGTGGGTTTATGTCGGGACTTTCTTTGGAAGACGCCTAGAGTTGCATGGGCTAAGGTCACGCTTCCGAAGAGGGAAGGTGGCCTTGGTATTTTTGATTTGGGGGTGTGGAATCGTGCTTTCTTCTGTAAGCATTATTGGCATATACAAGACAAGAGGGATAGTCTTTGGGTGCGGTGGGTTCATCATCGTTACTTAGCGGTGCAAGAGCCTCGTGATTGGGTGGCTAGTAGGAGGGATTCTCCGCTTATTAAAGCGCTGTTGGGGACTCGTGATTGTGTCGTAGAGTTTGGTGTGGGAGTTTACAGCGCTGAGGAGCTACTAGGTGGATGGGTGGTGGACGGCAAGTTCATGGTGTCTCACGCCTATGATTGTCTTCGTCCAAGGGCTGATCGCGTCTCTTGGCATCGTGTGGTTTGGGTCAAGGGTGGTACTCCGAAGCATTCCTTCATTGCTTGGTTGGCGGTGCTTGGGAGATTACCGACTTATGATCGTCTTCTCTTTTTGGATGTTGATCCGGTGTGCAAATTTTGTGAGGATGATCTTGAGACGCACGAGCACCTCTTCTTCGAATGCCCTTTCTCTTTGGAGGTATGGGGGCTTGTTCGGAGACATTTTGGTGTGCGTGATCAGATTGCCACGATTTCTCTTGGTTGTGAGAGCTTGCGCCGAGCGAGCAAGGGAAGGAGGCCGAGAGATAGAGCTGGAGTGATGGCGTTCGTCGCCACGATTTATTACATATGGCATGCGAGGAATGCCCTCATTTTTTATGATAACTCAATTCCGGTTGGGGTGATTGTTAGACTTATTCTTTCGCATGTTTATAGATTATTGTATGACATCTTCCCTGTGGAGATGGTTATAAACCTTTGAGTAGTTTTGTTTGATGGATGATAGGTGACATATGTTGGGAGGGCTTGCATGCCCTCCCAAATATGTATTTTTTTGATGTAATTGGGTACTCACGGGTGATTTGCCTTGTGATTGATTCCTAATAGTATAATTTACATTTTAGCAAAAAAAAAAAAAACAGTTAGTGTTTGAAAGTCAGTTTTATTTGTAAGTTTGAATTAGCTAAGTAGTGGAGGTAGTGGAGTGCAGTTATGCACAGTTATTTCTTTCTGAATTAGCTAAGTTTGAATCGGCCGCCATCTCGTGGTGAATTGCAATCGTCGGACCTCGCGCGGGGGCCCTTCCTCCTCTGAGATCCGAGATCTCCTCGGGATGATCCTCCAATCTCTCCATGGATGTTCGTTGAAGATCTAGGGTTCAGATTCGGGGCTTTTGATATTCAAGCCTCCTGATTTGCAATCGCACGTTCTCCAATTAATTGTTCTCGATGGCTCGCCTTCCTTATTCATCAATACAATATACACAACTTTACATTCTCACATGGTATCTAGAGGCTAGGGTTTTTTTTTTCCAAACAAATCTCCGCCCTTCCTCTTCCTACCCTCTCCTCGCCGACATGGCCAACCCCAACGCTCCTCCTGCCGGCAACCTCCTCGTGGCTGCCGCCGGCACCACCACCACTCCCCTCAATTTCCAAATCCCCAACATCACAATCAAACTCGATGGTGAAAACTATTCCCTTTGGAAGAACACCGTCCTGTCGGCCTTAGAAGCCTTCGAACTCGAAAGCTTTCTCACCGATACCACACCCCCATCAAAAACCCTTCCCAGCGAGACCGCTGGTGCTGATCCCACGCCGAATCCAGACTTCACCGTCTGGCAGCGCCGAGATCGCTTCGTGCTCCTCTGGCTCCGCTCTACCATTGCGGAGCGTGCCCTCAGACCGGCCGCCACCACGTCAGGTGGTCGTGGGCAGCACCAATCCGCTCCGTCATCCGATGGTGCTTCCGCTGGTGGTCGCAGCCAGCAGACCGGCCGCCACCACGTCTGCCAGATCTATGGCAAACTCGGCCACCTCGCCCTCAACTGCTACAACCGCCTGAACGAGTCCGAGTTTCCGCCCCGTCGCCGCGACTCGTCGTCCTAGCAGCGCTCCGCCAACTTCTCCTCTCCATCATCAATTGTTGATCCCTCGTGGTACTTCGACTCTGGCGCCTCTGATCATGTGACACCCGACCTGCAGAAGCTGCAGCTCTCCGACTCTTACACCGGCTCCGATTGCCTCTCTGTGGGTAACGGTAATCGCCTTCCTATCTCTCACACGGGTTCCTCTTATTTACCTGGATTGTCTGCTAATGTCAATTTACCCTGCATACTTCATGTCCCTGCCTTAACCAAAAGCTTACTTAGCGTCTTTCGCCTCACAAATGACAACCCTGTGTTTATGGAATTTCATAGTGACAAATGCTTTGTCAAGACCTTGCAGGGCAAAATCCTCCTCCACGGAACAGCTGAGAATGGCCTATATCGCCTCCACAACACCGCCCCATCCCCACTCCCCACCGCCCTCACCAGCTCCCGTACGTCTCTTGAAGGTTGGCATCAGCGTCTAGGTCATCCCCACGAGTTTGTTCTCCGTCAGTTAGTGTCAAAATTCAGTCTACCTACTACATCAAATAAGCTTCCGCTGGTCTGTGAAGCATGTCAGTTTGGAAAAAGTCGCAAGTTGCACCTCCCTGCAACCCATGTCTCTTCTGCCTCTCCGTTTGATTTAGTCTATTTGGATGTTTGGGGCCCTGCCCCTATTTTGTCCTTAAACGGTTCTCGATACTTTGTGTTCTTTATTGATGATGCCACTAAATTTATATGGATCTACTTCATGTCTCACAAATCTCAACTCCATAACATTTTAATTGCCTTCCTAGCAATGATCAAAACACAATTCAGCATCACAATCAAAACACTTCAATCGGATTAGGGAGGTGAGTACCGCTCCGTCTCCCCATATCTCGCGTCTCAGGGAATCACCCACCGATTGTCCTGTCCCCATACACAAGAACAAAATGGTGCAGTTGAACGCCGTAACCGCATTGTGGTTGAAAAAGGCCTTGCCCTTCTTGCTCAAGCCAAACTACCACTCCCTTTCTGGGAGCATGCTTTCCTCACCGCCATTTACCTACACAACCGAACCACCTCCCCTAACCTTCAACACCAGTCTCCCTTTCATCGTCTCTACTCCAGAGATCCTGATTACACCCTTCTCAAGGTCTTTGGATGCTTATGCTATCCCTTCCTCCGTCCCTACAACAATCACAAACTTGACTTCAGAACCCTCCCATGCCTCTTCCTTGGCTATAGCTCTCGCCACAAGGGCTTTCTTTGCTATGATGTCACCTCCAAGAGAATGTACATTTCCCGCCATGTCGTCTTCGACGAAACCACCTTCCCCTATCCCGCCCTTTCCGCCCCCCCTCGCCCACCTACACCACCCCCGACCACTCCCTCGCCAACTATGTTGCTCGAGCACGCTCAGAGCACCACCCCACCACCGCCCCCTCCCACAAACTCGGCACCACCCCCTTTGCCGACACCCCCTTTGCCAACACCCCCCGCCCCTTACCCTGCCGACACCCCCGCCCACTATCATCCCAGTGACGATAGCACCCACCCAATGCGCACTCGTGCCCGCACCGGCCACCTCAAACCCAAGGCCCACACCTCCACCCGCCACCCCTTACCTCCCGATCCTACTCCTCCCGAACTTCATGAACCCACCACTTACGCCCAAGCCTCAAAACACACCAATTGGCAACAGGCAATGCAGGCTGAATACCAGGCCCTTTGTCAGAATAGGACTTGGTCACTTGTACCTCGACCTCCCAATACTAACTTGGTTGGTTGTAAGTGGGTTTACAGGGTCAAGAAGAACGCTGACGGCATCATCCAACGGTACAAGGCTCGACTGGTGGCAAAGGGCTTCCATCAGGAAGAAGGAGTCGACTACTTCGATACCTTCAGTCCTGTTATCAAGCCAACCACCGTCCGCCTCGTCCTCTCCATCGCATTGGCCCAGCACTGGCCCATCCGTCAGCTCGACATCAACAACGCCTTTCTCAATGGCGACCTTCGTGAAACTGTCTACATGGAACAGCCGCGTGGCTTTGTGGACGCCGCCCATCCCAGTCATGTTTGTCACCTCCACAAGGCTCTCTATGGCCTGAAGCAGGCCCCTCGTGCATGGTTCACCAAGCTCAAACAGTTCTTCATTGCCAACCAGTTTCATGCATGTCAATCCGACACCTCGTTGTTCGTTCATCACTCGCCCACCGTCACTATCTATGCTTTGGTCTATGTTGATGATTTGATTATCACATGCACTCAGCCGTCTCTCATCGACGCCTTCATTCGGAACCTCCATCAGCAGTTCTCTCTCAGAGATTTGGGCTCCTTGAGCTACTTCTTGGGCATTGAGGTTCTTCGCGACTCCTCCGGTCTCTTCCTTGACCAAGGAAAGTACATCCGAGATGTCCTCGCTCGCGCCAAAATGACTGACTCCAAGCCCATTAGTTCTCCAGCCGACTCCTCATCTCGGCTCTCCCACGACGGCACCGATTTCTCCAATCCCACCCTGTATCGCCAGACGGTTGGGGCTCTGCAATATGTCACCATCACTCGTCCTAAAATCACATATGCCGTCAACCGCGTCTGTCAGTTCATGCATCGTCCAATGGAGGCTTACTGGGATGTTGTCAAACGGATTCTTCGGTACCTCAAAGGCACCTATGACTTGGGCCTTCACTTCCGACAGTCATCCAGCACTCACCTTTCGGCATTCTCGGACGCCGGTTGGGCGTCTGACCCATCAGACATGCGATCACAATATGGCTTTGCCATCTACTACCGTCCCAATCTCATCAGCTGGACGTCCCGGAAACAAAAGGTAGTCGCTCGCTCTAGCACGGAGGCCGAGTACCGCGCGCTTGCATATACCACGGCCGAGCTACTGTGGATTCAACAGCTCCTTGCGGACCTACATTGTCCTCAGCAATCGGCTCCTTTGCTATTGTGTGACAATTTAGGGGCTACATTCATGACCTCCAACCCCGTCGTTGGCTCTCGCTCCAAACACATCAAACTAGACTACTTCTTTGTCCGTGAGCAAGGCGAGAACGGGAATCTAGTGGTTCGTCATGTCTCCTCCGCTAATCAACACGCCGACATCTTCACCAAGCCACTTGGCACGGCTCGATTCTGTGAGCTACGGTCCAAGCTTCAAGTTCGCCGCCGCCCTTGAGCTTGCGGGGGGTATTAACCATCCTTTCCCTTTGTTTGTTGACCGATCGTTCGAGAAGATCGATGGAAGGCAACGGGTGGAAACTAAGCAATTCAAACACTGTGGTTTTGGTAGGTATGCAAACCTGGATAATGATGCTATATTTATATATAGGTCGATTCATCTAATTAAGCGATTTTATCACAAATAATATACTCATTACCAAAAAAAATAAAGATAAAAAAATAGATTTACACGTACTGGTATTAGATTTTATTATATATAGATAAATTGATTTTGTTGCCTTCCTTAATTAAATCATTTGTTTTTTCAAAATAATACAATTATGATTTTTTTTTGAGGGAATATGGTAAGACAGATAACCGTCAACATACAACTAACAATAACACATAAATTAACAAAGATGAAAGAAAACATTCAGACCCCCCATAAATCCGATAGAGAGCGGAGAAGTGGAGGAAACCCAAGGCAAACCCCGAATGCCGAGAACAGGTAAGAACGTGAAGACTCACATGGCGTCTCGATGCCAAGAAGACGGAGAGCAGTAACCCACCACCGAAAAAGGATGAGACCTGGGGAAGTGCGAATCACGAGAGATCTTAATTTGAAGACCAAAAACTTTCCCATTATAGAGGCGGCAATTCGGTTGTTCGGGTCAGGTTTAAGTATATCCATTCAGGTTCGGTCATATGTCGGGTATACTGTATGCTCGGTCGGGTCGGGACGGGTCGGGTCAGTTTTAGGGTCGGGTAAGTTAGGGTCAAATGGATTTCGGATTGGGTCGGGTTCGGGTTGGGTCAAGCCGGGTCACATTAAGTTTTATTATAAAATGATGATTATTTTTTGTTAATCTTAATTATTGACTATTAAACTTCATTTATTTAGTATATTAGGTCTCATTATACGTAATTCACATTATTTGAGTATTTAAAAATAAGAAAATTACTAAAGTAGTTATAAGGAAGAATCGGATTTTGTTCGGGTTGGGTTTGGGTCGGGTCGGGTTTGTCTATGTTCATGTCCATGGATTCCTAATCTGTCTCCAATGCCCTTTGTTTCTCTCTCCCCTCCATCGAATGCTTTCCGTTTTCCTTTAGCGTCCTCCTCTTTCTTCTTTCATAGCTTCTGATCTATATAGCTACCGCTCGTCTCAGATTTGATGAGCAGTTAAGCCATCGATGTTTCTCTTATTGATCGTTCAATCGGTTGTTGAGTTCCAATCTTATTCAATTCGCAAATTGATCTCTTTGTTAGAGATGTGAAAGAGACCAAAAGTGTCCCACATCGGAAAGTTGAGCATAACAAGTCTTAGTATATGAGTCGGTGTGCTACTCCTTCTATTGCCAATTGGTTTTAGAATAGAACCTCACTCGGCTTGTATGCTAGGCTACTAGCGCATGTGCGCCCTGCACACGACCCCCAGTCATCGGTCCGAGTCGGACTTTGATATGGTATCAGAGCGGTTAGCCTAACTGCCCGTTTCGATCCTAGTCTGGGTTACCCAGTTGTCCAAGTCTCAACTAGATGTTCATTCCTAGTTGGACTTGCGGGGGCATTTAGAGATGTGAAAGAGACCAAAAGTGTCCCACATTGGAAAGTTGAGCATAACAAGCCTTAGTATATGAGTCGGTGGTGGGCTACTCCTTCTATTGCCAATTGGTTTTAGAATGGAACCTCACTCGGCTTGTGTGCTAGGCTACTAGCGCATGTGCGCCCTGCACACGACCCCCAGTCATCGGTCCGAGTCGGACTTTGATACTCTTATGGTTTAACTTTGCGTTAGGGCAACATAAGGAGATCGAAGAGGAGACGATTATTGCTGATGAAGATTTGATTGATTCCGAACATGTTGATACCGATGTTCTCAAGATACCGATGTTGATTAAACCCTAAACGACTCCCGTTTTCATATGACCCGACCGAGGATTCCTGGAATTTCATATGGTTTAATAGCAGGTTAGAGTCGGGTCAGTTTTCCCGGCTTCGGAGTAGGATAAAAGAGATTTAGATATTGAAACCCGTTGTATAAAAAAACCAAACAAAAACAAAAATCGGGCGAGTTATAAAGAGATTGAGGGTCTTGACCCGAAAGAAGAAGAAAAAATTGTTCTATTGTTAACCCGATCCATGCAGGTTGCACTTGACGGGGGTGTGTTGGGATAAAAAAGCATCCCACATTGATTGTAGGTGGTGAAATACCACAAAATATAAGGGGAGGTGAAGCCCCTATACAATGACTTAAGTTTTTGTGTTAGAAATGTGGATCTCGGCTTTTTAATAAAAAATAATATTAAACCCGAAATGACTTCCATTTTCATACGACCCGACCGAAGTTTCTCGGAATTTCACAGATTGAAATATCATATTCCTGTCAATGGATACAAAATGAAGACTACAACCATACAACACAACATACTGTTACAATATCTCCCCAAATCTGAGAACCTTGGTCGAAAGAACAACCTCAAGATCCAAAGTTGCAAACACTAAGGAGTATCCAAGATTCCATTTTAAACCCGAACCAAACCAAACCAAGAAACAAAACCTAAATAGTCAACGCTTGGGATTTCTCAATATTCAAATAATCTCTGACATCGTAAATTAGAACTCGTAACAAACCTCGACTAACACCTCGTCGACTTCGATTTCGAATTCGCTGTTGTGGTAGAACCAACGGTAAGGCGTAATGGAGACGTTGTACCTGCAGTTGGAGGCCTCGTCGAAACCCCATCGACCACGTTGATAATCCAATACCATCCTTTCACTTTGTTCACTGATTGATTGATCGAGAAGATGGAAGGCAACAAGTGAAAATGTGGTTGGGATCGCAGTTTGAGGCCTCGTCGACGCCCCATCGATCACGTCGATCCTCCAGTACCATCCTTTCCCTTTGCTGGCCGATCGATCGATCAAGAAAATATATGGAAGGCAAATGCAAACGTGGTTTGGAAGCCAGCACAGTATTTATGGTCTTTGTAGGTATATGGTACCCTTAACTTGGATCATGAATTCATGATGTTGTATTGATAGATTTATAATTAATACGCGGTATTGGTATATCTCAGATAGATTTTATCAGAAATAAAACTTTCATATTATTCATTACCAAAAATATAAAGATTTTCAAATACATTTAATTACCTTAATTCCTTAATTAAATCCTTAGTTTTTTCAAAATAATAACAACTAATATAATACATGCACTAATTTATATCATTATATATATATATAATGGCTATAAAGTGCACATCCCTTAGGGTGTACTTTGTGCAGAATTGTGGGTCATTATATATTGTAATGGATGGATGAGATTAAAAGTGGGTTTTCTTTTTTTTGGAAAAAAAAATAAGTGGGACCCGCAACCAAGCAAACTATTCTATCTTACTCTCTATAGGGGCGCGTGACTTTTATGAAGGAGAGGGGGTTGATGTGGAGTTTAGTGGGACCCACTCAACAATTAAAAAAAACAATATTTGTTAATCTAAAGCATTCCGATCAAAAAAAAAGGGAGAAAGTGAGTCCTTGTCAAAGCTTTTTTTTTTCGAAAAATAGTCAAAGCTCACACATTCCGGTTTATTTTATTTTATTATTTGACAATGTAGTTATCTATATCTTATTTATATGTAAAGATATATATTTATACGTAGGTAGTCAATTACTCAATATAAAAGCGTTAAAAACTCCTTTTCTTAGGGTTCGTTTGGTTAGCTCTCTACTTCCCGGGAAGTTCAAAATCCCAGGAAGTAGGAGTCAATACATGTGTTTGGTATGTTTTTTAAAAATTAGAAAACCCAGGAATTTCAATTCTTAGGAATTTAAATTCCCATTAAATGGTGGAATTGAACTTACCATGGAGGGGGTAGGTAAGATCTACTTCCTCCATTCTTTTTTTCCAAATCTTCTATAAAAATTTATTTTTTATAAACAAAATCACCAATTTGTCCATATAGATTTAGATTTTTAAACAAAAAACAAAAGGTTACAAGAGTAATTTTAATTAAATTACTATGAAAATTCCATGTTTAACCAAACAAAAGATAGGAATTGAATTTGAGGGAAAATATTTTCAACCAAACATATTTTTACATTTCCCATGAAGTATAATTCATGAAAATTACAAATCCCGGGAAGTTACTTCCTGGGAAGTCTACTTCCCACGTTTAACCAAACGAGGCCTTATTCTCGAAAATAAGATAAATGAACTGTTTCAATTTAATCAATCAATTTAACGCGTATAATTAACGATGATTGAGATATTATTAAGTGGAATTCTTATTTTTACGAGGTACAATGAAGCAAAAAAAAATCATTTTATGAATAATTGTATAACCGTTGTGAGTAAGTAATTTTTTTAGAATTATTCGATTGAATCGATCGATTTAACGCGCATATTGAATGATAATCGGAAGATTATTCAGTAGAATTCTTATTTTTACGAGGTATATAGAAGCGATGAATAATTGCATAATCGTTGTAGATAAGTAAATTTTTAGAATTATTCGGTTGAATCGATCGATTTAACGTGTACATTGAACGGTAATTGGGAGATTATTCAGTGAAATTCTTATTTTTACGAGGTACATAGAAGCAATAAATAATTGCACAACAGTTATAAATAAGGAAAATTTTGAATTATTCGGTTGAATCGGACAATTTAATGCGTACATTGAATAATTATTGGTTGATTATTCGGTGAAATTCTTATTTTTACGAGGTAAAAAAACCAAATAAAAAAACCCTAATCCGGCCAAATAACTAGGGAATCAAATAGGAAACGCAGAAAATCAAATAGGAAACGCAGAAAAACTCCTAATTCGGTGAAATTCTTATTATATTACTATTCAATCGTCTGCTTTGGGTGAGAATCCAATCATCCACAAGGGAAATGCAAATTTCCATCAAATCCAAATATCCACAAAACCAATTTACAGGGAATCAAATAGGAAACGCAGAAAATCAATGAAACTGAACAAAGATTAAAGCAACCTCACATATCCGACGAGAGGAGAAGAAAATGAAAGGTTGTGTTTTGGATGAAGCAGGTGATAGAAAAGCGCCCTCACCATCAGTGGATTCGCCGTCGGTTTCGATTCTCGGTTGTGCACCGTACCGCCGGTTTCGATTCAATACTAGCCCCAATTCGCAGCCAGACCGTCCACCGACTTGACTAGGAGCATGGGCGAAATAGACTACCCGATTCGATTCGACTCTTTGCGCCGCCGATTAGCCTTTGCTCCTCTTCGATTCGAGTCGCCGCCGGTTTCGCCATTAAGAATCGCTCTCGTTGCCTTGTGGGGATAGTGAAGAAGGAATGCAATATGTATTAGGGTTTTAATTAATCCTCCAAAACATCACGCGCTCCACTCTCCAGAATATTGTTGAAGAGTGGGTTTTGTTGTAAAACTATTAATTTTTTCCTTATAATATATATTATCTTTGAATATATTTTTTGTACCTATTTTTCAAATTTATTATTAAGGATGTTAACTTTTTAAAAATAAAAAACATTGAAGGATATAAATGGAATAATATATATATATATATATATATATATATATATGAATAGGTCTATATACTTAAAGAATTTATCATGGGTCTATAAACTTAAAAAAATAATTAAAAAGGGTCTCTAAACCCCATCCTAAACAATACTAAAGTAGAAGCTGGCTTGCCACATGTCAGCTTCTGATTAATTATTTTCCCGCCTATTTTGTCTATCAAATGGATTTATTTTCAAAATATTCACTAAAAAATAAATAATTAACAAAATATTCAAACATTCAAAATATTTACAAAAATATTCATTTTTTGCACGGGTCCCAGAAATATTCATTATTCAGAAGGTGAAAATTTTGAAATTGAAGGATTAGGGGACAAAAAATTAACATTAGAAACGCGGTCTGAGACCACGTTTCTATTGTTAATTTTATTTCGGGGTAGATTATGTAATTTTTTAATTTTTGTGGAATAGATACGCGGCTTCACACTGCGTCTCTTGATTTTTTTTTTTTTAAGGAAAAGGGAAGACAAGGTTAATGGAGGTCGGGTGCCGCCGGAGGAAGGAACAACACCAGAGGAGAGGCCGGAGTAAGGAGGGGACGCCGGATCCCGCAAGAAGGAGAGGTTGGAGGAAGGATGTGGCCGGGAAGGAAGAGAAAGGAGAGAGGGCGTCGGGGTCGGAGGTCGACGAAGGAAGAAGGAGGAGGCGCGGGAGGAGGAAGGACGAGGCGCGAGAGCTCATCCCGCTCTTGTCGACAAGCTCCCTTCGTCTGTGACCTCCCGACCTCGCTCTCGATCGGAATCACATCCGAGCTCGCTCTCGATTCTCGTCGCTTGCATCCGACAACAACCCCCAATTTCTTCGAAATCAAAAATTCCATTCCAAATCGCCCTCCGACCTTTCTTTCGATCTCCACCTCCGACCTCGTTGATCAATTTGGTGTTTCCAGCCTGTGGGTGGGGGCCAGAAGGTGGTGGTCGGGTAGGAGGGTCGGAGGCGGTGGTGGTGGACAGGGTGGTGGTGGTGGGCTGGAGGACAGCAGCGATAGAGTGGTGGTGGTGGACAGGAGGTGGCCAGTGGGCTTCGATCTCTCTCCTTCAAGTGGGATCCGGCATCTCCACCTTCCTCCGGCCTCTACTCCTTCCTCATCCGGCGCCGTTCTAACCTCTTCCGGCGGCCCAACAGTGTCGTCTTCCCTTTTCTTAAAAAAAAAATCAAGAGACGCGGTGTGGAGCTGCGTCTCTATTGTACAACAAATTTAAAATTACATAATTTACCCCGAAATAAAATTAACAATAGACTACTTGTTGTGCCATGTGTACATGTTGTGCCAAATGTTCTTCTGCCATGTGTACATGTTGTTCTGCCATGTGTACATGTTGTGCCAAATATATATGGTGTTATTTGTGTACATGTTCTTCTGCCATGTGTACATGTTGTTCTGCCATCTGTACATGTTGTGCCAAATATTTTGAAAAAAAATTATATCAAATGTTCTTCTGCCATGTGCACATGTTGTGCCAAATATATATATGGGCTATTTGCATAAGTAGACTACTTTTCTAAAATGTTTGCACAAATAGACGATGTTTTGGAAAAATAAAAAAGTGGTCTATGGTGTTATTTGTGCAAATATAAATTGTGACCCAAAGGCCCGGTAGCAGGTGAACCAAAAGGGAGGGAACAGGTGAGAGGGAAGAAAGAGGAAGTTTTGGCGCCAAATTGGAAGAGAGAGGGTGATGTGATGTGATTTTCTGGAATCCTTTTCCATTTTGTATGGTATAAAGGGCAGGCTTTTTATTTTCTTCTTCCCCCACAATTTCTAAAGTAGAAACTCATGGAGAGAGAGATGGGAGAGAAGGAGAATGTTCCACCATGGAAGAACAGCTTCCGACTTGCTATTCCAGTTCTAGAGCACGTGTCGGCTTCAATCTGTGCACCTGTCACTGATCAAAATCTCCGTGTCAATGTGATGCCCCAGAAATCTTTGATGGCAGAAGAAAGGGGTAAGTGTTTTATGCGAAGTACTATTCAACTATGGTGTTAGATACGCAGGAATCTCTCTTTTGAACTTTGATTTTGTTTTTAAGGTGGCAACACCTTCGTATGCGTCACTCTCATCCTCCATGTTTATTGGGTGGTCGAGAAAGGTACATGGGTGTATGTAGGTTCGAGGGCACTGAAGAATATCATGATAAAACAGGACATCGACTTCAACTCTTTGAAAAACGTAATCAGGCTGAAGGGTGGCGATGGTGCCTCATATGCAGAGTAGGCGTTGTGGTACGTGTCGAAGTCGAAAGAAGGGGGTCGGCCGATCATTATTGCTGATGATGACAACCTCGAGGCGTTTAAATATATGAACTTGAAGTGCGGAGAAGACTCATGGCCTCTGGCGATATATGTCGGCCCATTGGAGACGGAGAGCTTTGAAGTGAAGCAACCTGCCGGGGAAGAACACCTCAGTGGGCCACCCTCGTCCCAAAAAGTTGACAATTTGGCTGAGATTGTTAACGATGATGGATCCGGTAAGGCACATCAAACCCCCTTGTGTGTAGATAGTGTGTTACATGGTGGGGGAGAGGTGATTGAGGTCATACGGAAGAGTAACAAGCTGGCAGCGATGGACAATCCTGACAAGGGTCATACGTCAGGTGACAAGGGAATATGTTCAGGTGACAGGGTACAGGGTCTGCCTGCGATGGACAATCCTGACAAGGGTAATACGTCAGGTGACAAGGGAATGTGTTCAGGTGACAGGGTACAGGGTCTAGAGGTGATAGAGTTGGGTGACACGGATACCTCTTCAGGTGACATGGGACCTAGTTTGGATGTGATATGCCTTAGCAACGAGAAGGATGATGATGATGGGCTAACCCCCACGAACGAGTTTTGAAGCTCGTTCAAGGCCGAAGGTTATAAAGTGAAGCTCGAAGAAGATTGGGATTACTTGGACTCCAACGGTGTGGAGGAGGACACGAGTATGAGGGAGTTAGTGGAGGAGGAAGTTGAGGAAGAGGTGATGAGAGAAGAGTTCTATAACAAAGGTGCTAGTCGTTCAATGTGTGGACCCAAACTGCACGTGGATGTGTAGGGCCTCGCCTTACCGCCGCACCACTATGTCTAGCTTATTTTGCATTATCAGCTTTTAGGGTCAAGGGTTGGACCATTTTGATAGGTATGTGGTTAAGAACTTCGTAATACTTTTTTGGTAAGTAGGTAGGTTGGTGTAATTTTGGGTAACTAGGTTGGGGAACGGGATAAGTAGGTTGGTGTAATTTTAGGTCCATGCACATTTCACAAACTTCATGTATTGGGCGTTGTAGTTCGCCGAGGACATTTTTTGTGGATGCACAATTACTTATTTTGTAAATCCTACATGACATCAATATGAATTGCACATGTCGCATGTTATTATTCTCGTGTCACCTGTTATATTTCATCTGGTCACCTATTATTCACACCCTCCCAGAACCCAATGTTTGTTTTCCCGTGTCACCTATTACATTTGACGTGCCACCTGTTATAATTAACGTGTCATATTTTGAATACACGTAACCCGTGTCACGTGTTTGCATGCCCGTGTCACCTAAAATATATTACGTGTCACAAGTATTTTCACACAAACAATATCAAAACAAGTAAGTGGATAGAGAAAACCACAACTACAGATTGAGGATGTTCATAAAAGTATTACATCTATTGAGCAATCAATGCCATAAATGAGTAAAATAACTGACCAATTGATATGATAACGTCCTAAAAGTTGTAAGCAACGACATAACAAAAAAGATCAAGTACCAGGTCTCCCACCTCTTCTTGGTCACCACTTGACGTTGTACTGCGTAATGCACTAGTTGGGACAAGAATTGGCACCGGTTCGCCAGCTGGATGATCCCGCAAAACTGGCTATCCAGCAACTTATCCCAATCGTAGGGGTCGACGTAGTTGTCGATGTTGGCACGCATCGACAACCTCAACCCTTGGTTTACCCGTTCCCGGAAGTGCTTTTCTTCCGGGACACGATAACGGGCCTCCCGCTGTTTGTCACTCTTTGCATTTTTAGTCCGAACCATTTGTCTCCTGCAGTTTAAGAGCAACAATCAGTTTTCATGTCACACAGTTTCTAAACCCATGTCACCAATGTCAGACAACCCTATGCAGATGAAACTGCGTTTACCATACCCAATGTCGATGCCATACATTCCACATCCACTCCAGAAATTTCAATTTCAAACTAATGGAATTGCACGTTCTGAAATACCTAATACCAATCGACTGCCACACCCAATGTCACCCAATTTCTAGATCTCAAATTCTAAGCCCCTGTCACCCAAATTCCACACCCATGTCACCCCCTTTCTCTTTCCCACACTAGATTTCGAAATTAAACACATCTAAAACCCCAATCTTTCTTCTTCAATCAGCCCCCTAATCTTCCCCATTCTCAAATTCGACTCCCACCATTGCTATCCTCTTCGGCCTTCTTAAACCCTAACCCCCGGTTTGCCCTATCCATACCCCAAAACCGCCCTCCTCTTCCTTCAATCGCAACCACGATTGTCACCCCTCCACAACCCATCAATCAACCCACCTTTGACATTCAATCCCTTACCACCATAGTAGGTTCCTTCAACCACCCACCCCACACCCCAGATTCGAAGAAAACGAACACCCCAAGTGAAATAGAAAGGGGGCGTACCTTTAGAGTTTCCTCCGGCGTTCTTCTCTTCTCTGACAGTTCCCGGCCGGTGATCGTCACAGTGGTAAGGTGTGGTGGCCGGCGTCTCTTCTTCCTCCCCCTTTCGAAATATTTTTTTTTTTTTGAAATGGAGAGATGACTTGGAGAGAGAAGGGGTGTGGTGATGATGAAGGCCAGGGGGCATTTAATGCCCTGTCAACTCACACAATTTTTTTTTTGTTTTCCTTTTTTTTCTTTTCACACCCAAACCAGCTACAAGGGGTGTGGTGACTGGTACTTTTGTGCAAAAAAATGGAAAAGGGTTTATTTTTGCAAATTGTTCCACATGTATGCTATTTTTGCAAGTTTGACAGGAAATTGGTCTATCTATGACCATTTTGCCTATATATATATATATACACACACATATATATATATATATACACACACATATATATATATATAGATATATATATATATAGGGATGCGCTCCGGTGAAAACCAAAATTACGGTAGAAACCGTGAGGAGCGCTTTCATTGGTTCATATATATCACGCGCTAGGCCTGGAAAAAAAAACTGATGCGCGTTCGGGGGAATTATAACACGCGCTAGGCCTAGAAAAAAAAAACAAATGCGCGTCTGGGGGTAATTAAAAACGCAACCTGTTGACCTCGAACATGATACCTGATGCTCTTCGGGAATTACAGGACACGCTCCCGCCAACTGGGCTAAGAAACACATTTGATTATCGATGCATATGTTAACATTTAGAGGGAATTAAAGGAAGTAACCCCTGCCACGGTTTGGTTTACTAGCCTAACCCACTAACCGTTTCTAATTGCAAGGGTTAGACTCCCCCCCCCCCCCCCTTAAAAAAATGGCAAGGTAGCCGATTGGGAAAGAGGTGTGAAAACCGGTTATTGGGAGTCATTAAAGAAGGGAGAGTGTGGGAGGGAGGAGGAGAGAGAGGGCAGTTTTAAAAACTTGTCACATCTTCCAACTGTGTAAAACAGAGAGAGAGGATGGGAGAAGGCACGAAACCACCATTTGGGATAAGTGCAGGAAAGATATGGTGTCTGTCATGTTAAAATGGTCACTTGACAGGTTAAAATTGTCACATGACATGTTATATGAACTTAACGTCATGTGCATTGTGACTTGTATGATGAAAATCTGCAAATGTTTGAAGAATGCTAAAGTATTGCTCCCCAACCTGCAGGGTATCAAACAACAACATGGTTGATTCAGGAGAAAGAAGGGTAACGCAGACACCGACAACAGGCGAGGTATGGGTTGGCTAGTGTCGATCAAGGGTAGAGTGTTTTACAGATGAGTCGGTCTAACATTCCACCCCACTGTGCAGGTGATATATGTTGTCCCCGAGGACCAGCATTTCAAGTGTAGGTGCAACCAATACGCCAAGCCCAATGTCCTTGCAAAGCTAGACCAGTACCTGAGCGCGTCAGACTGGAAGCGTCTTTGAGAAAGCCAGTTTGGCGGCATTGCGAGGCTCGGTGCCAAAGTTGAGTTCTCAGCCCAACTAGTCCACTACGTCTTGCAGCGGCAGCTGCGGTCGAAAAAGGAAAAAGAAACGTGGTACATGATCCAGGGGTCCATAGTCCGGTTCTCCATCGCGGAGTTCGCTCTAGTGACCGGACTAAAGTGCTCGACAAACGTGCTGCGGACCGTGGACACTGAGGCAGACAAGGCTTCCTGCTTAGAGTTCTTAGGGGCAGAAAAGATGAGGATGGAGGTCTTCGAGACGGATTACAAAGTGGCGATGAAGTCAGAGCGTTCGGCCGCAAGGCGCTTTAAGTTCGCGCTCATATTGCTGGTGGAGCCGGTGCTCTTTGCGAAGGAACCCCGCAACTTTATTCACGGGTGGGTTGTAAACATAGTGTCTGACACTGAGGCGTTCTTGCGTTACCCGTGGGGGCGACTGTGCTACGAACGAACCCACGAGTTCCTCTACCGGTGTGTTGAGCGCAAGCTCCAGCACAGGGTCAGCAGCTCTCGCCCGTCGTACTTGTTAGGCGGCTTCCCCCTTGCATTCCAGGTATGTACATAAATCTCACATGATAAATAGTGATTTAAACTGGACACTGCCTCCTGGTAACTGGACATAGGCATTGTGCATTGAAAAATGCAAACTGAACACGATTAAATGCAAAGTGTCGACATGTCATCACCTGGTTTGTTTTGTTTGTTTGTAGTTGTGGGTGTACGAGGCTCTGCGGCCAGTTGCAAGACAATTTGCTGACACCAGCACAAGCACAAGCACAACCTACCCTCGGTGCCTGAGATATAAGTCGAAAGAGCACAATATCATGTACGATTCTCTTGCCTCCCTCATCCAGCAGTCGAAGGACGAGTTGGGCATGTTCGACGAGGTGGACGCTGTTCGGACAGTCCTTCTCCCGGATGCCGAGGAGATCAGGAAGGGGGTTATCCTTGGCACCATGTTCGCGACAGAGAAGCCGGATAAGTTCTTCGACGACCTCGTGGTTGAGTATAAAGCGAAGCATGCGCCGAGGACGACGGAAGCATCCGGGTCAGGCACGTAGAGTGAGGGAAGTACGACGGCGACCCAAGTGGATGTGTCAAGGATTTTGTCTAAGATGGATGAGCTGGGGATGAGCTTATTGGCAACGTTTAACGAGAGGATGGAAAGGGTTGAGGTGGCGATGTAGGAGCTAAGAAGGGAGGTAAGGGAGGTGAGGGTGAAGAAGCGAGGTGAGGACGAGGTGACACACTCACAAGACAGGCATGGAACTTACGGTGAGGAAACCGAAGATGTTGAGTTGCAGTCGAAGGAGGTAAGATGTTCAATTTGTCATGTCAGTATCCTTAACCGTCATGTATAACAATATAGGCGTCATGTATAACAATATAGGCGTCATGGTAACATACCTTTCCCATAATTGCGTAGGCTGAGGAAACTGTGAAGGAAATGGGCCAGAAATCGGGTATTGATGCAGGTGAAGATGAAACTACCAAGACAACCTATGAGGTAAGTAACCTAACTGAAACCGTGATGTAAGTTTTGTGAATGAAGGTGACACCAACTCATAATCTGTAGGAGATGGGTAAGAGTAAGAGACCAGTCCATGGAGAGACCGAAATGGAGAAGGATGCTGATCCACAAGAACCCCCCAAAGAAACACCCACCACACAGGTAAGTCATCCCTGTCGTACTGCGATGTGACTGTTGTTAATGGTGTCAAGTCTAAGTTCCTTCGCATATTTGCGCAGGGTGATGAAGTGTTGAAGGACAAGGGTGAGACTGATAGCACAGGGCCAACTGAAATGGTAGGGGCTGCCGGGCTTGAGGCAGTAGCAGCCACTACCAAAGTCACAACCGCTGAGGTAAGTCATCTGTCGCCCAGTGTCATGTGAAGATTGTTAGTCGTCATGTCAAAAATCTTTTGTTGTCATGTAGGAGGACCGGGCTAATGAGGATGAGGTGTTAGCTGAGGGGTCTAAGACTGTGGCCAAAGGGCCTGGGGCCAAGTCAACCATCTCCGAGCCAGAAGCACCCACGACAAAGACAACCCCTGAGGTAGGTCGTGTTAATGATACTGTCATGTCAAAAACACTTATGTGTCATGTTATTTTAACTTTGTGTCATGTAATCAACCATAGGAGGCACAGGAGCAGGCCGTACTTCCCCTTCAGCGTAAGGGCGGAAGGGTGAGGCAAGCGTCTGCGACGTTAGAGGGCCACGAAGTTACTCAGCCGGTGAAGAAGCCGCGTGTCGACAAGGGGAACAAGGAAAAGGAGGTGGTTGAGGACGTGACAAAGGGGCAGAAGAAGTCGCGGGCCGCCAAGGGGAAGAAGGTGATTGTGGGGGTTGATCTCGTGGCCTTGGGCCTGATGACCAGGGCTGACGTGGACGCATTCACCGAGTGGTTGACCACCGACGACGCCCAAGGGACTGAACCCGCACGTACAATGCTGGGCACCCGCCTTGAGAGGGATTTCTTCGGGGACCTAAAAACGCCAATGAAAGTGGTGGGCTCGGAGGTAAAGTCCGACCACCCATGCTCCGATAACTTGACATTTTTGTAGTTGACTGGACACGTGTTCCTTGTTTCCATCATATCGACGAAGCATGCAGCATCCTCCGAAAGGAGGTAGCCAGCGAGTCGAAGTACGCAGGCGTCGCAGTCGTCGACCCCTACTTCGGGGTACTGCTGCAGAGACAAACCGGCATGCCCGTCGACGAGGAGTTGGAGTACTACTTCAGCGGTATGTTGCCGGAGAGGTGTCCGAAGCCTTGGGCCAGCGTCGACCGTGTGTTGGCCCCATGGAATCTAAAGGACAACCATTGGGTAGCGGTTGAGATCGACCTGGCCGAGTGGACTGTCCGTGTGTATGATCCGGACACTCGTCTGACTCCTGAGCGACATTTGCCCGGCCTTCTGAAGCCCATCACGCACACCCTTCCCCCGCTGATGGATGGCCACCAAGAGCTGCACGCCAAGCATGCAAGGGAAACTGCCCCAGCCGTTCAAGTACAACCGTGTGAAGGGGATCCCGCAGAACAAGCAATCGTAAGTCGTCGTAGTCCATCTTCTGATTTATAGTGTAATTGGTGCGCATTAGGTTTGAACCATACTTTTTGCGACACAGAGGAGACTCTGGCCCTTACACTCTCCGTTTCATGCAGATGCTCGCATCAGGCGACCGCATATTCAAAGGGGTGGACGACGCATTCATCGATGCTTACCGCCTAGTTCTATGTGTCGCCATCTACCACGGTGCCTTCCGACCCAGCCGCGATCCTCAGTAGTCATTGGCTCCGTCCTTTTTTTACAAGAACATTGTTGTTTGTACTGTTGTCTGGACATGTTGTTGGTGGATTGAATAGTTGTGCTTTCGTAGGATTTAATTTGGTTGAATTTGGTATCGATGGTATGTCGTTTTGGGAAACCTAGGGCTCAGGTTTTGAAACTATGATGTCTTGTTTTTTTTGAAACTATGTTATCATGTAGGTCGTACGATGGTTGACACTTATATATTTACGTCGTCCACATTTCCATTGAAAATGCACAATTAAAACATGTCATGTCCAAAATATCACCTGCCAAGTTTATATAACTGCATGTCATGTACAAAATAAAATAGCTGCACCCAGGCCCAACAAGCCTTAATAACAAAATACGGGCGACGTACATACTTCAATGTAAAAGGGGGAGCGATAACGTTTCCGAATAAGTGAGCCCTGATTACAAAACGCGTGAAATACCTACTGCATGTCTTACCCATAATATGTCATGTCAAAATAGCTATCCGTCATGTCTAACCCATTAGATGTCATGCCAAAATACCACCTGGCAAGTTACTATGTGCGGCGCCTTTTCAGGAACTTCCTTTCCCACTGAGACGGGTACCTAGATGTCTTCGGCCTGCCAGGGCGTACCTTGATAATTGGGGGGAGGCAAGTCTCCTTGGCGATTTCCTCGGGTACCCTCCAATTCTCTCGCGACGGGACTGGGTAGATCACGTCCTTATAGCACGCATGCCACGCGTCTACCTTGTACAAGTCGTTGACGAGCGAGTACACATCCATCCCGTGCAATTGGGATGCTGCCATTGTGTGCGCGCATGGGTACTGGTCGACGTTGAAGCGTCTGCAGCTGCATAAACGTCCTGTAAGGTTTACAAGCCAGGTGGAGGTTCCATTGCGTACCTCGAACTCATGTGCACTCAGCTGTCTGACGACCATGGAAAGGGACTGCACAAAGTTTGCTCTGATGGCGTTACCAACCCAGTCGCTTACAACTTTCCCCTGCTCGCCGCTTGTCTTCCTATGTTTGACGAACCACGTGCCGACGGTCTCAAAGATGTCATCTACAAGGGCTGTTAGCGGCAAATCTCTAGGATATTTGAACACCGAGTTCAAGCACTCGGAGTTATTAGTGGTTGTGATGTTGTACTTATTCCCAATGTAGAAATCCCTTGCCCAGTTGCTGAACCCGGCCTTCTTCAGATATTGGCCCGCTCCGGGAACCCGTGCACAGAACTCTGCGTACAACACCTGGAACTCATCGTACGTGTAAGCTTTACACATCGTCATGAACTCTTCTTGCAAGCCCCCGCACTTGAACCGGAAACGAACGTTTTGAAATAAGTGATATGTGCATATGCCATGCTTCGCGAATATGTAGCTATCCCGTATGCCCTTCACGATGCTCATGTGGCGGTCAGATACCCACACCAGATCAGTCGTGTCTTCAACGACACGCAACATCTGCCTGAAGAAGAACCCCCAAGACCCATCATTCTCGCCGTCAACCATGGCGAAGCCTACAGGGTAAATGTGGTGGTCAGCGTCTTGTGCAGTAGCAAATAGCAAGCACCCTCGAAATTTCCCCTTCAAGAAGCTCCCGTCCACCGATATAACCTGGAGAATAAACAACTTGAGGACTTAGAGGTGTCATGTCTAGTCAAACATACGTCATGTTTATTCGTATGGGCGTCATGCTTATAGTAATTGAGCGTCATGTTCTATTTAAGGAAGGACTGACCTTCCGTAGGTGGGGGATAGCCCTCCGCCACGCTCCAAGACTCACAAACCCATACTTGAATCGCCCCTCCGTGTCGCGTTCTATCCTCGTGTACGTCCCAGGGTTGGCCTGCTCCAGCATGTAAATGTACGAGTACATGCTCCGATAGCTTTCCTCGTCCGTTCCGTACACGTTGTCCCTCGCACTCAACCGGGCTCGGTGCGCCTTCCAGTAGCTGCATGTGACCCCCAGCTGCGACTTCATCATCCTCTGCACTTGATCCGGATCGAGGGGCTTCTTCGACCGTCCGAAACTGAACATGCCCATTCACACACACATGTGTCCAGTTAAGATAGTTATGTGTCCAGTTAAGATAGTTGTGTGTCCAGTTAAGATAGTTGTGTGTCGAGTGACTGTAGTTGTGTGTCCAGTTAATATAGTTGTGTGTCCAGTTACTAGTGTTGTGTGTCCAGTGTATATATCTATATGTCCAATGGAATTTAAGCAATAGTCCAGTTAAGTTTTACGTATTGGGTCACATACCTTTCGACAATGCGCCGCCCCAGCTGCGTGTATGACGCACTGCGTTTTTGGCTGACCCCCTCATTCAGCGAGCACGTGTGCTCGTCCACAAGCTTTCGGATCTTCCATAACCCCGTTCCCTTGTAAGTCGAAGTCCGACATGACCACTTGCACTTGGGAGCAGCGCACCCTACAATATACAAGGTCGTCGTTGACTTCTTCACCTTCGTTGTGAAGCAGCGAGTCAGACCCGCCCACGCTACGAGTTCATCCACATCATCCTTCCTCCGAAACGCTTGTCCCTCCTGGAGCTTAATACCACACTGGCTGGTATCCAAGGGGTTCCCCGCCACCATTGGTTCACTTTCAGCAGGCTTCGGAGAAGTGGTCGACTTCCATTTTCGTCTTTCGTATGCTTCCTCGACTTCCCTCACCGCTCGCTTCGCCTCATAATCCCATGACCAAGACTTCGTCGGACCAGAACTACCGTGTTCAGCTTTAACCACTTTTGGGATTGCATCATCCTCGTCGGAGGAGCTACCAAGGTCAATGGCTCCATCTTCCATGTCACTGCTGACATATATGACCTGCTTCCCTTTATTTACTGCGTCGGCATTCTTTTCCCTCTTCGCAAACTCCAACACTAACTCCTCACTTATCCCTAACCGGTCAGAAGTCTCTTTTCACTGGACGGATGTTTGTGTTAACTAGACATCCGATGATTCCAACTGGACATCCTTTTGGTTTACCTCGACAATTTTTTCTCCCAAATCTTCGTCTTCTCCGTCAAGCCCCACGGGGAGATCTGTATTTGGGAGATCTTCTTGGGTCACGGGCAGACCAGTTAACGACACTACAACAACCTCCAAGCCTGCAGGAGACAAACCACCACCGTCTGAGTCATCTATTGTCGATCCTTGTGCTTCGGGCACGTCTCCACCAACCTTGCGTCGCAGGGAGACATTGAGGTCGATAGGCCAATTTCGTTCTCCAGACAGCCCGTTTACAAACTTGTAGGCCTCCAAGTCTTCGTCATCCCCGATAGCAAACGGCCTGGACCCTTCCTTCTTTGGCTTTACATATGTGAGCTCCACATCATTCCTCCTCCCATCGACATTAAACTTGTTCATCACCTGTTTCTTCAGCTTTACATAGTCAATCCTTTCGTCCACCACCATGGCTTTCTGGCTCCATGTTCCCGTGAAGACCCAAGTGCCGCCTTCACACGCCCACCATCCTCCAAACAATACAGTGATACAAACTGATGATTTTTCCCATGTTGCATTTCATAGGGAGACAGAAATTAATTTGTATCGACGGTATTTACATATGAACAACACTTACAAAACATGGAGAGAACACTTACCCATTTTATGTCCGACTAGAGGACTGTCCAATAAATTCCAACACATGTCCAGTGGGTACGATTTAACCGTCCAGTGAAAAGTGGCTTCGTACAAGTAAACCGTTTACTGAACTCAGGCCCACTTGCTTCTTCTTCAATGGATTCTCTCTCTTTCTTCAGATTTTGTGAATAAAAGTGACACCCAGAATTTCTTTGATCTCTTTATATAGACCACACATCATTTGACACCTACCCTCTTTCTTCACATCCAACGTCGGCCATTCCCCTTCTTCAAGTTCCATTTCCCCTGCAATTCATTAATATGAACTAATGATTTCCCTCAGACATTCTTCAAAGCTTATATACCCTCCCCCTGCTCCCTCCCTTTTCCCTTTTTTTTTGGCGCCATCCCTGGGCGAAAACAATTGGCTCCCTCCTTTTTACTGTACCCAGCTGCTCCTTCTCTCTCCCTCTCTCTACTTGTCTTTTCAATATTGATCAGGATTTTCACCCTCTCTCTCTCACACAGACTCTCTCTCTCTCTCTCTGTCTTTTCCTCGCTTTTCCGTCTCTCTCTCTCTCCCTCTCTCCCTCTCTCAATTGTCCAACTGTCATACTCACACTGTCCAGTCCCCCCCACTTACCTGCTACCGGTTGAGCCAAAAATCCGGATATCCGGATTTTAGCAATTTTTTTCCGAATGGGATTATGTGTGCAAGGGTTTCACCCAAATGAGTTATTTTAGCAAATTTGCCTAACATTTATTCACCTCAACCAATTAGGTAAAAAAAAATAATTAATATATCTATTTGTATCCATTTTTATTTATCTTAATTATCTATTAGTACGCTTTAATATTTCTCAAATTTAGTATACTTTTTTATATAATTTTTTATAATAGCATATATTAGATCTGGATTGATTTTTTTATATATAAATATGGGTCAAAATTTATTTTTTTATAATGGTGGTTCAAGATTTTTATAAAAATCCGGATCGAATTAGCATTATCAAAAAATCTTGAACCTACCTAATAAAATTTTGAACATCTTATTTTATAATTATGGGTTCAAGATTTTGAAACTTCTTATAATATCAAAATATTTCCAAAATGTTTATTATAATTGTGGGTTTAATTTTTTTTTTTTATAACTATGGGTTCAATATTTTAAAATTTTGAACCTACTTAATAAAAATATATAATTATAAGATCTTATACCGATAGTTATAAAAATATTAAATCTGTTGATATAGAATTTTGAAATCAATCAATATCTAATATCTAATATAATACTAAAACAACTGCAAAAGATACACGTGACGGCCTCACGTTGAAAGTGTCACGTGGCAGCCATTCACTTAACATACCCCCACATATATTTAAAATAAATATCCTTTTTTTTATTAACTAAAATATTGAATTTGTTGACCAAATCATAACTACTTCTCCAGATTTATAGATTATTTTTTTATCTAACATTTTTTTAAGCCACAAAATAATAAATCAATATATTATTAATAAATTCGGATTAATTTATCCAAGACTTTTTAACCAATGATTTGAAACACATTACAATGAGATTTGTTTGAATTAATAAATTAATAATACTTAAACAATTTGTTTATTGATTTTTTTGGTCAATATATTTAAGGATTCCATGATACTCGGATATTTAAAAATTGAAACTAACTAACATAAGTTGGAATGATATTGTATTTAATAAAATAACAATACGTGAAGATTTTATTATTGTATTTAATTTATCTGTTTATTTTTTTTTTTTTAGTTAAAGTTATCGAATGATATTTAATTTATACTTTTATAATCAATAATCAATAGACGTACTATTAAACAATCCTTGGATTACTGGATATGCAAAACACATACATGATCCTAACCTCCTTATCTTAATCAATATATTTGTGTAACCAATAAATTGATGATAAGAGAAAATCGATCTTATTGAGATGACCCGTGATCTCGGTATATATGTGATCCATTAGTGCATGAAACTTTAAAGGTTTATTTCGAGTTGATTTTTTTATTTTTGAAAAACTGAAGTGGTATACGTATAATTTGAGGCAAAATATTATTTTTTCATTTTAAATGAAAAATTATTTTTTCTACTTATCCGAATTTCTCTTTGTTTGTATTGTTATGAAATTGACCACCGACTATATATATGCTTGGTAAATTCAAAGGCTATTGCCCTACAATTTGATTTGATTTTTTATATGTAAAATATATTTTTCATTTTTATAATAAAAAAATCTTATAAATACTAAGCAATTTAGTAAAAAAAATATCTAATCAACATTTGTGGCTTTACCTTATATTATGTAAATTCCGAATAAACATGGGTTCAACTTCACTAAACATATGTACTATCAGATTATTTCTAATTAACATTTTTTGGTTAAACAAATAGAACATACAATACATGATCCATATGTCGAGTCAACGTGAAGCTTGATTGAACTAGACTAAGATCCAAAAAAACTAATGCTTGAATTGATTTCATCGAGTTCAATTAATCCGATTTGATTTAAATAAATAATGAAAATATTAGAAATGTTACAATGTCCAACTATTCATTAAAATTAATCATGTACAATTATTTAAAAATAAATAAATTTAACAAAAGGAGAAATTCAAGAGATTTCATAAACTTTTTTATTTGGCCGGTTAGTTGATAATCCGATATATTTGGGTTATTAGTTTTATTCATTATATTTCAAAGATAATTATTTAGTTATAAATTTAATGATTCCTTTTTAAAATTGTTTTAAGTTATAATATAAAATTTGATTTTACCACCTCAATTTATGTTTAATCTGAACACACGCACACGGCACACACACATCCATATTAGTTTTGAAACATATTCATTAAATCTTGGTGGGTAATTTTACAAATTTATTTGTACATATGCATGTTTATTTCATTTGTCAATTTTGATCCTAACAAATACGTACTCAAAATAAAATTAATTAAAAATCCTAATTATGACGTGTTAATATGTAAATTAATTTCTTTCAATTATCTCATTGGATAGTGATTGAATTCTATAGATTGATCCATTTTTTATAAAACAATAACTCAAAATATTTACATGTGTATATGTATACAATAAACATGTTATTTATATCATGTTTGTACTTCCAATTTCACAGTTTTTTTATTTTCCAGCTCATTTTCTCTACATGTATCAATATATCTCTATTTTGTTCTTTCATTTTAATTATGTTTTTTTATCTACAGTAATCTTTTTTACATATAATCAATAATGAATGACCTGTTTTTATGGTGAAGAACTAACAAACTCTAAAATATTAGAAGAATATTAAAAAAATAGAAACAATCTTTACATATAAAAATAAAACAATAATGTGTATTTTTTTTGGAATAAAAAATTTAGAACTTATGAATTAATTTAAAGTATATAATCAAATTTACTATACTAATACATCCACGTAGACGGGAAACATGCAATATTTGGTGTGTGGTGAAGCTAATGAAGATTATTTAGCTGAAGAATTTAAGGAATATGGGGATAAAGAGGATTATAAGGGAAATATAATCTCTGTACGTATATTAAATAAAATATGAAAGTGATGAAGAGGATGATGAAAATCAAGACGGTGGATGAGGAATGACGATATCAATCGAAACAACTATAATCTAAGTATGAAAATATATTGCCTAAAATATTAAATTACTTCTTAATAATATTTTCTGAATTCAAATTTTATAAAAGTATGTCACAAGATCGCAAGTTAGAAAAAATCATTATATCATATATGTATTGATTACAATGTGTTTATATAATCCCGTGCCTCGGGCACGGGTACTATACTAGTATATAATACTAAAACAGAGACGTGGAAATCCTATGTGGCGGGTTCTGGTGCGATTCGCTTACGTGTCGTTCTCTGATGCATTATGACCGGGTTTTTTTTGACACATCAATTAATAAGTATCCAATAAATTTAAGCCACATCAGTTAATGATTTCATATCTTATAGACACATCATTTAACTTATCGTTAGTAACAATCACAATTAATTTTAATAATAAAATTTTATCATATCTCAATTAGTTGCATTTTGATAATTTGTGTGAATAAATCTAATAATTTTTTTGACACATCATTTAATGGTATCTTATCTTTTATCCATATCATTAAATCGGGACCTATATATCTTTAAAGTAAAAATGATTTATAATCTATCTATTATTGATTTATTTGGATTTTCTCAAATAAAAGAAACTTGCTATATTATTATTTTATTTTATTAAATATTGGATGCTACAATACTATTAAATCTAATAAACAAACGTTCATAATAAATGGGATCAATTTTTATATATATAAAAAAAATCAAACCACTGAATCCCAACAATCATAATATATATACTAACACTTGATTATAAGAAGATTAACGAATTCTGGATCAATTTGAACTTTGAGTTAATTTTATTACTTAGATTGACTTTTTTTTTTTTGTTAACCCATGCAATCATACATGGTATTTTGGTAAGCATTTATCTTTTTATTTTTAAATTAGGAAAAGAATAACGAAATTACATACTACAAAATTAAAAGTTATATAAAAAAGCCGCGAAGATCGCGGGTAATAAGACTAGTAGAGTTATAAAAAAAAGTCTTGAATCTACTTAATAAAAATTTGAACATATTGTTTTAAAATTATGGGATCAAGATTTTAAAATCTTGAACCTACTTATGGTTCAGGATTTTTTATTATTATTATTATTATCTCACCCATCAAATTGTTAGTTGGGAAATATGCCAAGAAAGTTTATTAGAGTATCAAAATATTTACAAAATGTTTATTATAATATCAAAATATTTATTATAAATTTAGGTTTAATATTTTATAATTATAAGTTCTTTTCATGATGCATTGCCTATATTTAAAGTAGGTTCAAGATTTTTAAATCTTGAACCCATAGTTATATCTAGCCCTATGGTGATATCTTGTTGCCTTACCTTTCATGTTGATTTATTAGGTAGGTTCAAGGTTTTTTTCATGGTGTATTTCATCCATATAAAGTAGGTTCAAGATTTTTAAATCTTAAATCCATAGTTATATATAGCTCTAAAGTGACATCTTAATATCTTACATTTCTTTTTGGTTTATTAGGTAGCTAGGTTCAAGTTTTTTCATGGTGTATTGTTTGCATTTCGTGTTGGTTTAATGAGTATGTTCAAGTTTTTTTCATGTTCTATTACCTCCATTTAAAGAAGGTTCAAGATTTTTAAATCTTGATTCAACAGTAATATATAGTCCTAAGGGACATCTTATAATTCCTTATATTTTATGTTGGTTTATTGAGTAGGTTCAAGTTTTTATCATGATGTATTGTCTCTATTTAAAGTAGGTTCAAGATTTTTAAATCTTGAAGCCATAGTTATATATAGTAATAAAGCGACATTTTGCTTCCTTATATTAAGTAGGTTCAAGTCTTTATTATGATGTATTGCCTCGATTTAAAGTAGGTTCAAGATTTTTAAACTCTAAGGTGGCGTCTTGCTGACTTACGTTTCATGTCGGTTTATTAAGTAGTTCAAGTTCTTTACATGGTGCATTGCGTCCATTTAAAGTAGGTTCAACATTTTTAAATCTTGAACCCATAATTATATCTAACCCTAAGATGATATCTTGTTGCATTGCCTTTCATGTTGGTTTATTGGGCAGGTTCAAGTTTTTCTTCATGGTGTATTTCATCCGTATAAAGTAGGTTCAAGATTTTTAAATCTTGAACCCATAGTTATAGGGGTTCTGATATGGACTTTGATCTTATATACCTGTTTTCATCAGCACCAAATGCATTTTCACCATTTCCAAGCTACAACATTATATAAATGATCATACCATTAGCATCCACAAGTTATCCGCAATCTGAAAGGAGTTTTCGGTTGGATCAAAATGACATCACTGAAATACCCCAAATTATTTTTGGGATATTTCTGTAAATGATATTGTACTAAACTATGTGAATTTGGAAAACCAATAAATTCACATAATATATATAATATAAATTAGAATAATTATATTATTCTAATATTATTCTCTAAACATTTTTACTATTTACTTTATTTAATTTATAAAGTTAAATTAAATAATATTTCTTTTATATATATATATTGCTATATAGATATTCATATATATAGTATATAATCAAACTCATACTTCATTTCTACAAGAGGAAACCCAATAGAAAATGCCTATTTTTCTACCCAATATGTGTACTTTGATACCCAGAATTTTCAGCCCAAAATAGGTCCAATTACTTGAGTCAAATAGGCCCATTTTTTTTTTTTTTGGTGGCTACGGTAAAACAAGAAGGAGGTGAGAATTTCTCATCTCTTTTACCTTCTTCCTTCTTCCCCAACAATTTATCATTTCCTTTGGATAAATGTGAAGAAGTTTACCCAATCTCACCCAACTAGTCCGAGATCTCCTCAAGATCAAGCCGATCGATCTCTTCCTCCTCGTCCTGTTCGATCTCTGCATTATAAATAGAGGACAGGGCCTGGTGATCTTCACATCTCACCAGCCTCGTCTTCATTCTCCTCTCCCAGTCCTCTCGACAGTCATCCCGTGAGTCGCCCCTGTCCAAGCACCACCACCGACAACCCTTAGCCGCAAGTCGCCCTCCACAATCCATAGCCAGCAATTGCCCACGCCGATCGCACCACTGCAGTCGGAGCCTCCCTGGAAGCACGTGTACGAGCAGCCGACGAGACCGAGCCCAATCGCTTGCCTCCGTTCGCCGCTGCTTCACTTCGATTGCTGCTGCCCTCATCTCCGGTAGCCGCTTCCTTCGATCCCTGTCCGAGCGCCGCCCCAACCGCTGCCCTGCCGCAGTCCATCGCCATCGAGCCGACCGTCTTCGCCGCTGGCCATTGACGCCGAAGGAGGAGCCATCGCCTTCCTCGCTCGTTCTGTCCTCTGTCCCAGTACGTTAATTGAAGAAGAAAACAAATGGGGTTTTTAATCTCTTTTGTTTTAATTATAAAAGCCTCCCTTGTTTTATACTATTTCCGTTTTTAGCCCTAATTTAATTAGTTATTAAGTTAAGTGGCCAATGTTTCTAAATTGTTCGATTCTTGCCCGTTTCAGCGACACTAAGAAATCTCGAAGCACTCACGCCGGATTCCGCTCCCCGAGGAATTCATATTGGTATATAATATTTAACTTTATAGAATTAATTCAATTTCAAATTGAGTTAAGTAAAGTTAATTTCATAAAATATCAATATTAATATTCCTTTTTCCCTTGAATTCGATAGGTGCTAAAATCTCGCCTGGTTGTCATCAGCTGGTCATCGAAAGTCAAGGCAGGTGATTTCGTTCATCGCCCTTTGCGTGTTTCGTGATTCTTTTGATGTGCCTTTTAAGTTCTTCTGTGTCGAATGCGGCTCTGTGGCCAATTTCTTGCCAATTTTGATAAATTGCATATTCGTCTGCTTGATGTAATTTATCTCCTTATTCATAAATTGACATGAGTATAAATTAATGGACAGTTATTAATTTAATTCTAGTGATGTGTATTTAAATGTGTTATTTGTTTATAACTCGAGATAAATAAAAATTGCCTATTTTCATCTTCCGAATTGCATGAAATTCTGCTTGTTTCTTTCATGCAAATTAATAGCATGCGATATTAAGATCCTTTGAAATATCCGTGCTTGAACGTCCTTGTTAATTTAATGTCGTTATTATGATCACCTAGTATTTAACGTTAAATTTGTTATAATTAGTATGTGCATCTCACGTGGTGCAGATTGACTTAAAGTCAGTTGCGAGGGTTATCTCGCAGGTTGGGAATAGTGTAAAGCCCAATCTAAAAGGTTCCATGGAATATTTAGACTTCAAAAGTCTTAGGTCGCAGCCCTAATTGAGTCTGGACCCGTGTCCCTATTAGACTTTAAAGTCTCAGGTCGCAGTCCTAGTTGAGTCTGGACCCGTGTCCCTATTAGACTTCAAAGTCTCAGGTCGCAGTCCTAGTTGAGTCTTGACCCGTGTCACTACGTTTTATAGTGTGTTAGTTACATATATACATTATTGTTATTATCGAGATTATTAATAGGTGATCAATTCAGTTATATTATACTTCACTCTTACTCGAGGTATAATTCCTTATCTTATCGTATCATCGATCCTCACGATCATCTGAGTCATGTTTAAAAGTTTGCCTTTTTATCAGTTTCCACTTTAAATATTCGTGTCTTTCCCTTAACCTATGACATACCGTTTTATGGTCACTGCATGGTTAAAGTCTTAACATTTTCCCTATCATTTGCTAGTCTTAATTGTACTAACCATCCTATTTATTGGAGGGCTGGTGTCCTTCGTTTTCACGAAACACCAGGCCATATTCCACAGGTCTAGTGAGAGCAACGGAGCAGGAAAGAGCTGAAGAGAGGATTATCATCAATGGACTTTCAAACTACAGTTTTATACAATTAAACTTTCCGTAATGCTACGCTGGTTTTAGCCACTTTGAAGTATATTTATACTTTATGGTTTTTGGTATTTTAGCTAGGTTATTGTGATTGAATATTCCAAACTTTGATATTTAATTGACTTCCGCATTATTTTATTCAACTGTTTGAAGTATCATCTTGTTTATGGGAGCATGGTTCCATGTCCCTATAAGCCTCAGGTGTATTCAAAGACATTAAAGTCTGCGGATTCACTGGCGCTGTAACGTTCTCTTCGGATTAAAAAGGGATGTTACAATCACTAACTTTATTTCCTTGGAAAGAAAATGTGTTGATTTAGATAGCCTATGTGGGATTCGAACCCACATCTTTGTACATAACACATTGCTCTCCAAATTGAGCTAATAGACTAAGGAATAGAAAAATCCAGAAACTGGAAAATTTGGAATTCATATTCCAAAATTGCAAAGTTGAAATTCATATCCCAAAATTGCAAAGTTGGAATACATATCCCAAAAGAAAACCCTAAGGAACAACTGAAAATTTGAGATTTGAAGTTCATAGCAATTTGTAATTCTAGATCATTCGATGGATCAATTTTGGTTAAATTACAAACACAGTACAGTAAAAAGCTAGGCTATCAAGAGTGTTCATGGGAAATAAACACCATAATCCTAACCATCAGATTTCCAATGACTAAAATACAAACAACTCAACTGACATTGGATATAAACATGGAATTTCAATCAGCAACACACAGTTCAGGCATAACCTACTCGCAATCCTTGTTAAGCTTGAATTCAACAACCATCTGCTCCTTCCAAGATTATTTCAAACTCTGGTGTGCAAAGCAATTGCTTTAAATTGAAAAAACAGTAAAGAGGGCATCATGATAGATGGGAGTCAACTCAAACAAATCCATCAACAACAATTTACACATATGTTCAACATCACAAAACAACCTAATTCAACATATTATGAACCATCCAATGACCAATACGACATATCAAATTCAATAATCTCACCACAGTCCAGCAATACTGAAATTGAATTATGTGCTTGCACTTATAGATTGAGATTGGATTTGATGGCTCGGTAGATTCTTGACATATTCGGCATCAGGAACAGAAGTACACCGGAGAGGCCCTTGCGGCATCGATTTCCGGTAGAGGCACTGTGTTCGGAAGGCGAGGTTGGAGACTGAGAGGGTGATGCGGAGACGCTGAGTTCGGTAGTTGAGATCTGGTGGGTGGTGGTGAAGGCGGTGGAGGTGCGAGGAAGGGTTAGGGTTCCGCCGATGAGAGAGATCTGAGAGGGCTGATAATTTAGTGGTTTTAGTGGTGGCCGGTGAATCTCCAACAAGGGCGATGAGGAGTGAGGACTGGAGACCGGCGCTCCAGAGAGTATCGACGATGGAGGCGCCATGAATTTCCAGCAAGGGCGCGCGATGAGGACTGGGCGCGCGATGAGGACTGGAGGCCGAGAGCGTGTGGAGAGTGCGTCACTACTACATATCATGGCCTAATGTATCACCAATATTTGTTACATTATACCTTAAATATGTTACATTAGGGGAAAAGGTAACACTTTTTGAGGATTACATTTGCGGTCGTTGCATTTGGTCTAGTGTAACACTTTGTATGTGCTAATGTAACATTATTCCATTTATGAGATTAAGTATTACATTTGATACCAAAACTGTTACCTTTGAGTTAAATGTTACATTTTAGAATAAATGTTACCACAATAGAATTTGTTACCTTTAACCAAATGTTACATTTAATAGGATTTGTTACATTTTAGAATAAATGTTACCTTTAAAGAACAAGGATACTCCTAATTTCAAGTAAGCATATACAATAATTCAAATTTCAACATTACACAATGAAAGAGTTACAAAATCGGTGTATCAAAAATAGTTTTAACCATTTCACCAAATGTGTTCAACAACCAGTACTTCCTCTTTACTCATGCACGCACAACACTTGTGAATAAGGCACCTAAAATCCCCGAGAGCTAGTTGACCTTCAACGCGCCTTAGTTTTTGTTGCTTCCTTGAGCTGAATCCTCCACTAAAAAATGGCTTGTCATAGATAGTGATCAGGCTCAACCATTTGCTTTGCAGGTTCGGATACCACTTCTCTGTCGCGCATCATCTGCACAATTTTAATGTTCTCGGAAAAAAATATAGAGTTTAGAAGGAATTGAAGGGTTGATAAGTACTTTATTCTATGATTCTTTTTAATGGAAAAGATTAAATCTAAGGATATGTATTTGAATGTGGATTGGTTACTAACACCTGCGGGTGAAGGGGTCTAGCTTTGAAGAATGAATCTGATAGCCTCTAAAGAGAAAGTCAAAAGAAGACAACATCTCAACATTACTGAATCTGAATATATTTGTCAAAGATGGTGCTAGTAGTAATTGCATATGCAAGGCTAAATCCGAGACACAAGACAGTGCAATCAGGAGCTCAAAATCATCGAAAGTGTACAACAAGAACTCAAAACCAACTCTACTTAGCAGCTCGATAGAAAGAATAAACATGAGAAGTTAAAAATGAACATGAAAAGATCACAAATAGTTCTACTGCAATGAAATCAGTATTTTAATATGCATAAACCATAAGCAAGAAGCACCTAAGATCATAAAAATAAACACAACACCATAAAACCTCCATTTCATTATCAATTCATATATTATCAATAGAATTCACAATTTTTGTTATATGTATCCACTCAAATTAGCATTTTAATAAATTATTATTTCACTATAGATTCATATATTATCAACAGAATTCACAATTTCTATAGACCCTTCGGCTTGTTGTTTATTTATCATCCTCACGATATCATGAAGAACATTTCATTTGCCAGGAGAGAAACAGGAATCAAAACTATTTCATTGTTTAAGATAATAAATGTTACAGCTATAAGAACACGGTGATATTCAACATATGCACAATTCGAATGCAAGGCCCAATAACAACTTCATTGATACTAAACAATGAGGCAATAAACATTAAAAATAAATTTTAAAAAAATCCAAAATCATGTGTGTCAAGATCTAAATTAAATGATAGCTTCAGGGGAGAATAAAAGAGTGTCATCATCTTTTCTTAATAAAAGGACTGAATAATTTAGCTAGAGATACACCTAGAGAATTATATAAATCAATCATCCACTATAGCTGAATGAATTGATACATATAGATCATCAAAACCTAACACTATCAACATTACAACTTCTAGGCCTAGCTTTATTTAAAAATTATTACGAATATAGATAACAAGTCAAAATAATCCTCTAAAATGGCCACAAATCACAACTCTATAAATGACTAATATTGATAGCAAGAAATTAATTCTTAGTGCATGCATATTGATTTAGTTGAACTAAATTACAATCACTACACAAGTAATTAATTCCTAGGAAGTGCATGTAGATTTAGCTGAACAACAGAATAGTTAAAAGCTAAAACCCATTGGATATCTACACAAACAGCTAAAAAAACGATTTTGCATACCTTGCTCTTGGTGACTAATAAACTGCAGGATTAAGGCTCTGTCGGCAATCATATATGATATCTGACCTTAATATTAAGGTTTCCCCTACCAAGAGATTCACCTCCACCTGTTACATCAAGAGCTTGATTGAGTTTAATTGCTGATTATAAATGACAATGATCTTTGGATGGCTATTATTTATTCATTTATATCATTCATTTGAGTATATAGCTAGAATCACTCTTAGTGGATTCTTTTTTCTTTGCTGTTTTTTTTACAGCAGGAGCAACAACCGCTTTCTGGAATCATTTTTCACATAGATACAAGTGAAACTCTGCTAATTAAATTACAAGCTTCAAGTTCTACAAACATCAAATGAAAACAAACCTTTTCTTCCTCAGATACATATTCTTCCCTGGAGAAATTTGAGTACCAAAAATATATAACATGTACATAAACAAGTTCGTTTCGAGCGCTAAGTGATGGAGTTCTCTCAACCATGCGTGCTTGTTTCAAACAAAAGTAACACATAATAAGAAAGTGTTCATTGTGTCAATAAATCCAAGTCCAACTATCACATCAAAATCTCATTTGTAGCCAAAGCCTAAGACATGGAAGTATCCTCCTTACGGTTACTCATAAGTTACTCATACGCTCTCTTTATCTTTCCAATCCAATCCCAAATAAGTCAGCACTTGAAATAGTCTACATAAGAAAGAATATGAAAGTGTATACCTTAACACCTCCTGGAATATGAAAGGCATAGAGATCTTTTGCACGCATAGATAGCCTCTTTCCTGAGGGATACTTAAAAATCATCTGCATACGAGCAATATAATGTGAAGGAAGATTCTTTAGGTGTCAAAGATAACGTATGGAAGTAATAAATATGACATCAGAAAGAACCAAATATAAACATTTAGATGTACACAAAATACATTCTTTAGTTTTTAGAAAGGAAACCATGACAGCTAACTAGGAAGTTCTCAATCCAAAATCCCAAAAAACAAAAATCTCAGTGAAACCCTATTAGGTCAAATAGGTCAAAGACGAGGTCACTTTCAACCAGTCGCTCTAGTGGCTTAAGGTTGAAATCCCTAATGCAGTGCACACAATTCCCAAATTTATTGTATGCCTATAATCCCAAAATAGGCAAAATTATAATTAACTATTTGAAGGGGAAGAAGATGAGGGGTACCGGAGAAACCATAGACGCCGGAGTTGAGAGAGCTTGAAGGAAGCGGCGTAATTGTTGAGAACAGTCGAAGAAGCCGCTGACAGGAGAAGCACGAACAAAAGTGACGCGGAGATGCGAAGAGATCGCCGGTTCAGTGGAGGCTGACCGCCGGCGAGAGAGGGAGAAAGAGCGAACGGGTGGAGAGGCAAGAAATTAAGGGGATGAGAAGACGATGATGAGAGAGAGAGAGAGAGAGAGAGAGAGAGAGGGAGAGAGATCAGATCTAGATTTGGAAACAGATAGGGAAAGGGGTGTGGCTTGGTAAAAGTAATCCATTCTTATTTTATTTATTTTTTTAAAAAATAAAAAGGTGTTACATTTGATTCAAATGGTGTGTTACAATTAAAAAACAGTTACAAGATAGTTTAAAAAACAGTTACAAGATAGTTTAAAAATGTTACATTTGTCCAAAAAATTGTAACATTTTATAATTGGGTTAGAAAATGTTACAATAGACCAAATAGGTAACAATTTTAAAAAATGTTACAAATTTAGTGTTACCTTAGGTGAAGAAATGTAGTAGTGGTGTCTATGTATAACTTATCATCCAATCAAAACGCGATTTAATTGGTCAATATGTCACGCGCTTCCCACCTTGTGCGCTACATCAAGCGTGTCGCCCGCATTGTACAGTGCTGAAGTGTTGCTTTGTATGGAGTAATAAAAATGAGAGAATAGCATTGAATAACCAAAAAGTTGGACAATTTGTAAAAATGACTCCCCCCTTTAAATTTTGCAAAACTAGCAATTGGGCTCAAAAAATTGCAAAAGTAACAGGTAACTCCAACTGGTTGTGCCTTAGCAAGAAAGTTTAGGCGAGTGAGAAGGATTGAAGACGATTGGAAGTTAAGAGAAGCATCTGAACTCCCTATCGACTGCGAGGATGCCTACGACCATCCATACCCTCCGCCGGTTGACTCTCATCCATACCCTCCACCGCCGGTTGCTGCCTACACCCATCATGAGGCTCACGCTGTCGGATCTGACGGCGCCGAAGAGGGGCAGCACCACAGTTTCCACCGCCCTCATATGTATGGTTTGATCGCCGATCATATCCACATCCACCATGGACACCAATCCGAGGGCGGGCCTATCCATGAGCTTGCTAATAGGCCCTTTGATAGGGTTTTACCAAGGCTGAAACAAACTTCATGCTCGCGATTCGCAATGGGAAGGTCATTCTCGAACGCTCCAATCCCAACGATCCCACTCAGGTAATCGCCTTCTGAATTTTTATTATTTTTTTTCAAGTTTCATCCTTTCTTTTAGTGTTGTTTTCTAGGATTTGTAGATTGAAATTGAAGCCTCAGAATTGATCCTAATTTTTCACTGGGCCCTAGGGTTTTTGTGTTCCTGATTGAAATTGAATCCTCAAATTGATTTTGCTATTGATTTCTCGAGATGATTTTTTTACTGTCATACTTTTTTTCTTTCACACATTTTTTCTTCACTGGCACGGATTTAATCTTTACTGGCACAAATTTTGTAACTGTTGCCACTTGTTTTTAGCAACCTGTAAGTTTTAATGTACACTTGTATCTCAGGTTTAAAAGTCATGGTTAGAACTAAAGGAGGGAAGGTCATGCCGACGCCATCGAGCAACATCGGAAGGGCCAACCATTTCTACAAGATCGGGAGAGCCAACCATTTCTCGGAGATGGGACTCCTTCGCCATATGAACGACGCCCTTGCTGCTGTTGCAGATTGGAAGAGGCTTCTGCCTCCTCGTGGCTGCCACCAAAATTTGCTCTATTTTTAAGATTGTAGGACTCGTACATTTGATTACTTTTGTCATTGTAGAACTCGTACATTTGGTCGCTTTCGATGGTTGTAGGACTCGTACCTTTGGTTGATTTTGTTATATACATTTATTTCATGGGTTTATTGTTATTGTAAAACTTGGTTTTATCTGTCCGATTCCTATGTGTTGGCAATGTATACACCTTTATTGGCAAGTAAATACACGTTATTGATACAAATAATGTCGAAACTGGCACATAATAAATTATCATAAACTTCAGAAGACAGAATCATTTCTCCAAGAAGGGGCTCCTTCGCCATATGGACTATGTAATTGTTGATGCAGATTGAAAGAGGCTCCTGGATAGCCCCCTTGGGAGAAATGTGCTTGTTTGTTGTTTGTTTTGGGACTACATGCTTTTAGCTGTGTTAGGACTTGTACACTTGCTCGTTTTTATGGTTTTAGGACACGTAAGAAACCCCATGTGCTTGTTTGTTGTTTGTTTTAGGACTACATATATGCTTTTAGCTGTGTTAGGACTTGTACACTTGCTCGTTTTTTTATGGTTTTAGGACACGTAAGAAACCCCTTATTATTTTTTTATAACTGCAGGAGGTGCTTTGATGTCCTTCATGAATCAGAGGTGATCCATGTACTGAACATTGATAGTGTCCACTACATTTACCCTTCGAAAGACTTTGTTGTACATAAATCTTTTTGGCAGGGTTAAGTCTTCTTATGTCACGAAATATATTGTAGGTGGCACAATTTTTCCTTCAGCAGTCAAGAAAACAAATTCCTATTGTTTGTTCAACGTCGAAGACCTTTCTATGGTGCCCTGTATTTCTCTCTTTGTCTAGAAAATAATCTCACTTTGAATTTTTTTTTTCCATTAACATATATAAAGTGGGTGTCTATATATGATAAAATTAAATTAAGTTCAAAAATAAATTTATTTTTCAGTTTTAACAAATGAAAATGGTTGAAAATTAGTTTCAAACAATTAAAATTTAAGTAACGCCACTTGACGCCCTCCTATTTGATCCCTCTTCAAATTTTGTGAGAAGGGGAGAATCATCACTTTTCTTCCTTGTTAGACCATCCACAATCATGGGGAAACCTCTTTCCTTTTTTTTTTTCCCATCTTCCTATCAAAATTTTACAACTCATTTATTTTTTTGTTTAAAATAATTTTCACCTTTTCTACCTCTTTCTAAAAGTTTTCATCTACAACCATGGAAAACCTCTTTTACCTCTTTTCCAAGTTATTTTCACTTTTTCTCTTCCTTTATATCTTTCCCTTTATTATATGTGTATCATCATATATTATTGTAAATTATTTTTATTTATAATGTTATAAATAAATAAAAATAGCAAGTAGTTAATAAAAATATATTTTATTACATCTAGATTAAAAAAAAAAAGTTAAAAACATATTTTATTGTGAAGAACAACTTCTTCGTTCTCTTGTACTTGATGGACTTGCCTTGCATCTTCGGTTGGATTTCGAGTGACACTCCCTTGAACACCCGGAGAATGCTCAAAATGTTGTTGGTTTGGAAAAAAAAAAGGATTGTACACATTGGTAGGATTATGTGGGGTATAATTTGGATATTCGGGAGAATTGTTAATCATTTGCAACATCACTTGAAATTGAGGATTTTTGATAAGATTTGGATCAAAAGACATATTTGGAATGAGTAGAGTATTTGAATTATTGTGATCAATGGTTAAGAAAATAGGTGCAACTACAATAGATTAAGATGGAGTTATATATAGGATAAAATTGAGCTCAAATTATAGAAAAAAATAAAATTAAATCAATGGGATATTTTCTTTTAAAAAATAATGAAATATAAATATATTTTTATTTCATTTTAAATCCTATTACAATAATAAATATAAATGTAAAATATATCAACCTACTTTATCATAAAAAAAAAAGAAAATTAGAAAAAGGAAGAGGTTACCTCTCTCTACCAAGGTAACCCCTTCCCACCTCTTACCTTAAGGTAGATGCCACAACCATGGGCTTACCTTTTAGCAACCTTAAGGTTGCTAAAACCCATGGTTGCTCATGCTCTTACCGGGTAAGGGCTATATGAGTCACTATTTTATTTGAAAAAATGACAATTCCCTCCCCCCTTGCAAATTTTGATATGACAGTGTCATTTTTGCCAATCCCAATTTTTTTTGGTATAGTCTTAAAAATATTCCAATAAAAATTATATCTTGTGGTGAGGAAGAATCGAAGAGTAGACCTACCACGCTAGATTTGATAAGCCGCCCAACCAACTGAGCAAGAAAGCCCTATTGACCTTCTTTTTTTTTCTTTTTTTTTTTTACCGTTGGCAAGAAATGGATCGACAAGCGATCCTGAAGCCATCCGAAGATGACTTGTTAGACCCTATGCAGAGGGTCGACGAACAAACGAAAAGAAAAAAAATAAAAAAACAACAACATAAAAAACCTAAAACAACTAGAAAATTACAACACATATGTCTTGGGATCTTGTCTTGATTCTTGATATCTGGACTATTGTTGAGTGATTGGGTTTGTATCTGGGTCGGTTTAGCTCAAGAGATTTTTGAGAAGAGATTTTGGGAATTGTTTTTCGGGCTTTTGATTTGGGAGCAGAAGCACTTCAATCGGGTTGTGTTTGGGGTTATGGTTACTATGTCGGCTGAAATTTTTGGTTAGGCTAGGATTCCGGCAGGTGGGAGGGAGAGCACGATAGGGAGAAGGAGGTGGACAAGTGGTGGCGGCGGGTTTAGATCTAGGGTTTACCCCGAAGCAGAAGAGAAAGTTTTTTTTTTTGCTAGAGTTAGGGAGAAGAGATGCGTTCCTGTAGAGAGGTTGGAGGCGAGGTTGAGGTCGAGAAGGGGATCAGGTCGGAGCAACAGGGAGCGAGTGGAGGGATAACCTGTGAGAGGAAGGATCCGGCTGTCTGAGGAGGCACCACCGCAGACGGAGTCGCTGACGGAGGAACCAGGAGGCCAATGGAGACTTCAGGGATGGAGTTGGCGACGGTTGGAGATGGGGCGGGCAAACAACCAGGAGGCCGACGAGGGAAGAGTCCACCGCCATGACCCAAGGGGGATGGCTGGACCAGGACTCACCGTAGGAGGTGAGCGGCGTCGCCACCAGGAGGCCCGGCCGCCGGGAGATCCCACCAAGGGGCGGTGTTGATCTGCAGAAATTGTTGGGGTTGAGAGGGGTTGGCGGCTAGGGTTTTAAGATGGCAGTGTTTTTCGAAATTCGGAATTTTTTTAATTTGATCTTCTTCTTCTTTTGATAAATTTTATAATAACGCAAATTCATATATGGGCTTAATTATCACCCAAATTTAATCGACGTTTTTTTACAACTTAATTATCACATATTTTTTTACAATCATGATTTCAAGATTTTAAAATCTTGAACCTACTTAATAAAATATATAATTATAATATCTTCAACCTATAATTATAAAAATCTTAAATCTATAAGTATAAAATCTCGAACTAGTGTTATAAAAAAAACTTGAACTTGCTTCATAAAATTTTGAACATATTTTTTTTTTATAATTATGAGTTCAATATTTAAAAATCTTGAACCTACTTATAATATCAAAATAATTCCAAAATATTTATTGTAGTTGCAGGTTCATGATTTTTTTTATATAAATATGGTTCAAGATTTTTTTATATTATCTTATATATCAAATTGATAGTTGGAAAATATGTCAATATAAGTTTATTATAATGTCAAAATATTTAAAATACATTTATTATAATATAAAAATATCTATTATAATGGTAGGTTCAATATTTTATAACTATAAGTTTAAGATTTTTGAAAGGTAGGTTAAAAAAAATTTGTGCTGGTTAGTCATGATTTTATAACCATGTGTTCAAGATTTTATAAATATTGGTTCAAGATTTTAAAATCTCGAACCTTATTAATAAAAGATATAAATATAAGATCTTAAACCTATATTTATAAAAATCTTGAATATATGGGTAATCTTCATTTAAAGTAGGTTCACGATTTTTAAATCTTGGTCCATAGATTATAAAATATCCATTTTATAAATAAAAGATATAATTATAAAATCTCCATTTTATAAATATTGGTCCATAGATTATAACATCTTATAATCTATGGATATACTTATAAGATCTTAAACTTCTATTTAAAGCAAGTTCAAGATTTTTAAATCTTGACCCATAGTTATGTTGGTTTATTAAGTAGGTTTAAATTTTGTTCGTGATGTATTGCCTTCATTTATAGTAGGTTCAAGATTTTAAAATTTTGAACCCATAGTTATATATAACCATAAAGTAACATCTTGTTGTCTTACCTTTAATGTCCGTTTATTAAATAGGTTCAAGCTTTTATTATGATGTATTGTCTCCATTTAAAGTAGGTTCAAGATTTTTAAATCTTGAACCCATAATTATATATAGCCCTAAAGTGACATCTTGTTGTCTTACATTTCATGTCAGTTTATTAAGTAGGTTCAAGTTTTATTATGATGTATTGCCTCCATTTAAATTAGGTTCAAGATTTTTAAATCTTCAACCCATAATTATATATAGCCCTAAAGTGACATCTTGTTATATTACATTTCATGTCAGTTTATTAAGTAGGTTCAAGTTTTATTATGATGTATTGCCTCCATTTAAATTAGGTTCAAGATTTTTAAATCTTGAACCCATAGTTATATATAGCTCTAAAGTGACATCTTGTTGTTTTACATTTCATGTCGATTTATTAAGTAGGTTTAAGTTTTTGTTATGATATATTGCCTCCATTTAAATTAGGTTCAAGATTTTTAAATCTTGAATCCATAGTTATATATATAATATAGTCCTAAAGTGACATCTTGATATCTTAAATTTCATGTCTGTTTATTAAGTAGCTTCAAATTTTTTTATTATGATGTATTGCCTCCATTTAAAATAGGTTCAAGATTATAAATTGTTTTTCCAACATTTAAAAATGATTAAAGGATGAATCTTTCGTTAAAAAAAGTATAGGCTCGAGATTTTTTTTGTATAAACATGATTTCAAAATTGTAGGTTCACAATTATGTCTTGACTCTATATTTTTCCATTTTATAATTATGGAAATTTTAAAGTTTTATGTCCCAAGGATCTTGAACCCATAATACAAATACAACAGGAAAACCCCATGGAGAACGCGCCTAACCCCATTCACACGCGCCCCCAAATCTGCTCATTCGAGCCCCAAATCTGCGGTACAAACCACCTCCAATCCAAGGAAACTCGACGATTCTCGGCGAGTTTCAGCCAAATATCATCCATAGATACCATGTCGATTGCCAATCCCGCTTCTTTTAGCCATCAACTTCTAAATATCTTTATCAAACGGGGCAAAGATTGGGTTTCGATCGGACTTAGATCCGAGTTTCTGTAGTCCAATGGCAATGAAATCAAGAAGGTGGGGAAGGATTATAGAAAGAGGAAGAAAAAGGCTCGCTCTGGGGGCTGTCCGAGGTGGGTTCTCCGTTCGTGTGTTCGTTGTGGGCGTGGCTCCATCGAAGGTCCTCTTTGGTCTGGCGGCTGGTGGTCGATGGAGCTCAAAATAGTTCTTCAAAAGTCCTTGGTTTTTGCAATTGGGGTTAACAAATCGTCGGCTCCCGCATTGGGGCTGACCATCAACACCCTCCTGGCGGATCCCGTGTCGCTGAGCCTGATTACGTCGGTCGGCTTCGATGAACAACTCCTCCTTGTGAGTGAGCTCTCGCCCAGGTACGCTATCTATAAAGGTTTGTCACCAATGTCTGATCGTCATAAAATCTCGGTGTTAGAGGCTTATGCCTCTTCACCCCCTACCCCCCGATTTTCGGGCCCAAACCCTCTTCATGAGGCCAAACAACCTTCGATCAATATGGATCGATCAAAGAATATTTCATATTATCTCGTGATCGAATTTCTTTGTATCATATTGACGAAGTTCTTTCATCTGTTTAGAGCTTCCTGGAATCTACAATGTCTTGGTTTCAATGGTATGCTTGCTATCAAGTGTACTCATTTCTTCTCCAAACACAGAAAACCAACTAAGTGGGATACTAACATGGTCTGGCAGCGTGTTGTTGTTTTCACCCCTTACATCCCTTTGGTGATCTTCTCTTGCTCATATCAGGGTATGCTCGTTGGTACCCCCACAAATCCGACCCGGCATCATTCGCTCTGAAGGTTTCGGAAACAAATTCTTCAAGTAAGAGGTTATGCCATTGCAAATCTTGTCGAAGATATACTTTCTCTTCTTTTGGTAAGATGAAGCTATGGTTTGGTGTTGATCTATCTTGTGTGTGGAGTGATCTTTACCCGGAGAATCCTTTCTTGTACTATTGGTCAAGTAAATTGGTGTGGCCAATGATTTGTAAATCAATGAGTTTAAAAGAGATCAAAGGAGTGTATCTAGCTGCTCCTTGCAAAAAGAAACCCCAAGAATTTGCCTATCTAATATGTTGTCATGTAAGTTATCACCTAGTAAAGTTGTTGTATGAAGGTTGGCCTTCATTTGTGTCCTGTTATCCTTATTGTTCGATGCCCATCCTGGTGCTTTGCCGATGCTATTGGTTTTGGTTGCAGCGTGTTCTGCTATCTAGAACACTATCGATTGTTGCTTGGGTCTCAGCCATCGGACCGGAATCGAGTATCTCACCTTCTATGTATCTTGGGTGTGTTGCTCTTATTCCTCCTGTAAGATACTCTTGTCTTAGCAGATTTTCTTATGCTGATCTCCCAACATACACTACAAATTGCTTGTGTTCAGAATTGGAAAACAATTATTTGGTTTCTGGTTTCTCAGCTGATAGACTCAGAATTCTTTTTGTGTTCTATCTTGCATTGGCGTGGCCTAACTTGGCGGGGAGGATCTTCTCCTCGTCGATCTCGTACACTACTTTGATGATGCTCTTGTTATGTTTCCATTCATTTTTGTTTTGTGCAAACTTGTATATTCTAGAAGAGCTTTCGGTTTGGAGAGGTTTATTGTCTTCTTATATTCGAACCTGAGCCTTGATCCTCAATCCGGACTTGTTCCAAGTTAATAACACTTTGACTTGTATTAGCCCATTGTTTTATAATGATTTCCCTCACAATCGTTTTAATATTTATCAACCTCTAGCAAATGTTGTACGTGACAGGTATAATGCCTTTGTTCCACAATCGCTTGGGGGTGTATTATGCCTCGTCCTTATCATCCTTTCATTCACTACGGGTATGTCCACTTGGTGTATCTCTTTCCTTGGTGGCCTGTTTTCGTTAATCAGTCTACTAGGGTCTTGGTATGCTCGTATATTGATCTTGATTTGCATGTCGTGGCTAGTTAAACAAATGGACAATAAAAAATCAATTTGGTTTCATTCTCTCGGTTGGGCCTCTTGGCCTGGTCCAATCCATCCGACAAGCACCAGATTCCTACATTAACAAATTCCCGACGAGGATCCCACCACAACAATACATCTAAAACAGCTTGGTTTAAGGACTCCGTATCCTAGTCATTTTACCGTCGACAATCATATATGAAGATGTGCTTTTGGAATTGTAGGGGGTAGGGAAAAGAACGTTCTGGACGGAAATTGACTCAATGTGTAAAAATGAACTTATACAAATCATGGCACTAGCGGAAACTAAGACGGAAAATATTCCGGACGATAAAATGTGGAGAAATATTGGTTTTGATGAAGGGGCCTAGTCACCGGCTATCGGGCGATCTAGTGGAATAAGAGTCTTGTGGAAATCTCACCAGCTACTAGATTTCAATATCTCTATTGCTGTCCACTTTCCACGTATTATCGGCCTAAGATTGGATAGCATGCTTGCTGGGTTTCCAATCTTAGCCCTATTTGTCTATGCACCACCCACACCAAGTGAGAAAGTTCCTTTTTGGGAACTATTAAAAACGATTATCAACGACGCAACTATTCCGTGCATTGTTCTGGGAGATCTTAATGAGACCCTCTACAATACTGATAAGCTTGGCGGTGCCTCCCTTCGGATATCCAGGTTTTCCCGACTTATCTCGTTCAAAAATGAATGCTCACCACTAGACCTTCCCACCTTTGGCAACCCTTACACGTGGAGAAAAAACCCGGAGGAGAATTTTAACATCCGTGAAAAGCTTGACCGGGTGCTTGTACATCAACCGGTCATCGAAACTTTTCCTAACCTGATCACATACAATGGCGCCTTCTCCACCTCGGACCATTGTCCAATTTCCATCTCCTTTGAAGTTAATCCTAGTTTCAAAGCCCCACCTTTTAAATTCGAAAATGCTTGGTTACTTCGGAAAGATTTTCGCAACGTAGTTAAACAATCCTGGAGGGCTACGTGCCCTGGCTCTGCTATGTTCCAATTAATGTTCAAACAAAAAATCCTGAAAAAAAAGGCAAAAGAATGGAATAAAATGAGTTTTGGGAGCATATTCAGGCAATTAAAAGAGATGGAGTCAGAGCTGCTACACATTCAATCCTCGGGTTTCGGAATAGTTTCTCAAACTAATCTAAGCAAGGAAAAGTGTCTGATCACCAAAAAAGAGAAGCTCTTAATATTTCAAAAATCGTTTTGGAGCCAAAGAGCTAAAACCAAACACCTCAAACTATCGGATTCTAACACCGCATATTTTCACCGAGTGGCGACAGTACGTAGACACAGGAAACAGATTCGCAACATTGTCTCTTCCGCTGGCACGGTTGTTGTGGGTGAAGAGAATGTTAGGAATGAGATCAAAAAGGATTTCGAGAAGAGATTTAAGAAAGAACCAATAGACGACAGGCTCCTCGGCGAGTTGCTAGACCTAATCCAGCCTTCCATCTCGTCGGAGGAAAACAACTTCCTTACAAAACTCCCATCCAACACGGAAATTAAATCTGCGGTTTTTAACTTAGGGAAGAATAAATCCCCGGGCCCGGATGGCTTCACTGCTGAATTCTATAAAAATTATTGGGATATCATAGGTAAATCTGTAACCTGTGCGGTCAAAGGGTTTTTCCGTTCCGGAAAGATGCTTAAACAAATAAACCATACCTTTATCTCCCTCCTTCCTAAAAGAGACGATCCCACGACCACCAGTCACTACCGCCCTATCAGTTTATGTTCCAATGTCTACAAAATTATCTCCAAAATATTAACTGACATAATGAAAAAGGTCATTGGTAAAGTTATTCATCCTCTTTAGGGTGCCTTTGTATCAGACAGGGCTATTCAATATAACGTTCTGATAGCTCATGAAATCTTTCACTCCTACAAAAATCGGAGGGGCCGGGAAGGATGGCTAGCAATAAAACTGGATATGGAAAAAGTATACGATAGAGTCGACTGGAAATTTATTCAAAAGGTGCTTCAAAGGTTTGGCTTTCATGACACATTCATCTCCTGGATAATGGAATGTATTACGTCGGTTTCTTTCTCGGTATTAGTCAACAATGGCCCTACGGATCTGATTTATCCATCTCGGGGTCTTCGCCAAGGGGATCCGCTATCTCCTTTCCTCTTTATTTTAGGGGCTGAGATTTTGGCCCGGAAACTGGCTGCTGAAGCTAGCCTAGACAAAACACAAATTGGGTTCCCGATTGGACATAACGACCCTCGGATTCCGTTCCTTTCTTTTGCCGATGATATAATAATTTTCTCAAAAGATAGTTCTGATGCAGGGTGCAAAGTGAAGGCGATTGTTGATTCATACTGCAAAGTGTTGGGCCAAAAGGTCAAGTATAATAAATCTAGTTTCCAAGCTACGAAAGGTATCCCGAACCACAAGATCCTCGAAATTCGCACCTGCCTCGATATCCCTAATGAAAATTCAATATAAAAGTATTTAGGTTGTCCTATTATCAATAGAAGAGTTACTAAAAGCACGTTCGAAGAGATCATCTGTAAATCAAAACAACAATTGACAAAATGGAGGGCTAATGCTCTCTCCCAACAAGGTCGTGCCACTTTGATCAACTCCAACCTGTCCGCTAAGTCGTTATATGCTATGCAAAATTTTATGCTCCCCGCGGCTGTGCACAAAGAACTCAACCAGATAAATCACTCTTTCTTTTGGAATAAGGATCTCCAGTACCGGCCGCTGATTAGTTGGGACAGGATCTGTAAACCAAAGCAGTATGGGGGGTTGGGAATTCGAAAATCTAGCGACATGAACGTTGCTCTCCAAATGAAGCTACTGTGGAAAATTCTGGCCGAACCGGGTAATTTATGGGTGTCAGTGATTAGACATAAATACCTGCGTTCTGTCAGTATTTTTGATTACAAAAACAATGGATCTAGCTCTTGGCAGTGGTCCAAGTTGTCTGCTCTAATCGATAAGTTTAAAGTGGGGCTTATTTGGTCAGTTGGAGATGGGCGAGCTATTAAGTTTTGGACAGACACTTGGATCTCAACCTCGCCTCTATCAGACAGGGAAGACTGCCCTCAAAGTTACAATCAAGACGAAACTGTTAGTGATTATATTCTGGGGGGTAAGTGGTGGACGGAAAAGCTTCAAGAGGCTCTCCCAATTGATATAGTGCATGAGATCCAAGATATCCCGCTACCTACCTCGACTATGCAAGACCGCTTATACTGGTCGCCGGACAGGGAAGGCTGGTTTACTTCTGCCAGTGCATATAAATTGATTACAACTCGGTCGGCTCCACTTCCAGATCGCAATGCCTGGATTTGGAAGATTAACACACCTCCGAAAGTTAAAAACTTTCTTTGGAAGATCTCTCAGGATGGCCTCCCAAACGCTGCCAGGCTGTCCAATAGGGGTGCTTCGGTCCCACCTACTTGCTCTATGTGTAATGCGGCACCAAAGGAGGAGGTCCATCTGTTTCTGGAGTGTTCCTTCATCCAAGCGATATACCAGCTTCCGCCTCAAGACCGGCAACAAATTGTCTACTTGATTGCACAGTCCCGGGATATTAAGCCCATCCTATCTACCCTTCGGAAGAGCCTTCCATCTTCAGCTTTGACCAACCTCGCTTTCTCGTGGTGGACGACATGGTGTGTCAGGAACAAACATTTGTTTCAACAGGCTGCAATCCCGCAAAAAGAAATAGCCCTACGACTGATCAAATCACATATAGATAACTGGAATAAGACATCGGTTGATGAGGCTGACTTTGAGGAAGACTTTCGCCCGCTTCGACAGTACCTTGTCAAAAAACAAAGTACGAATCAAAAAACAATTTCCTGGCGGAAACCTCCCTTGGGCACTTTCAAATTAAACTTCGATGGTTCAACGCTTTCTAACGGCGAAAGCTCAGCAAGTGCCATTATTAGGGACTGGGTTGGTCACCCGATTTCAGTACACCATCAACGCCTCGACAAGCAAAATCCACTCAAAGCAGAAGCCTTAGCTCTTAAACTAGGGATCCAACATGTGCGGCAACTACATATAGGAAAGATCCAGATTGAAGGCGATAGCAAGATTATCATCGATCAATTAAATAGGAAATCCAAATGCCCCTGGGAGATCGAACTAATATTGTCGGATGTTCAAGTCCTGCTATCGACTATGGAAGAAGTAGATTTCTTCCATGTTCCTCGCATGGGCAATAGAGTGGCGGATAAGGTTGCACACCTTAGCCACTCTGCCCGAGGAGTCGATATTCAAAACAATCCAGGTCTCATTGACCTCATCCGCAAGGATGCTGCCGGTAGGATCAGCCCACCCGAATTCTTTCCTTATCAAAAAAAAAAAAATCTTGAACCCATATCCAAAAAATTAAAACTTTAACCAGAAATGTTGATGACTAATTACTAAAAACTGGTTTAGTACAAAACAACAAACAAGCTCAGCAATTATCAGAACCAAGATGACTGGTCCAACTGCTGCAGTAGGGCACTCTAGATTAATGAGAGGATTTGCAAGAAATTTTTATCTATATTGTAATGAATGCAGATTGTAGATTGCAGATTGCAGACTACTATCAGCAGTAAGAGGATTTCATAACACAAGAGGAAGAATTCAATTCTCCTATATCAATTCTGAGTAGTTGATTTCAAGATTACTCAAATTTTCACCAGACAAGATAACCACAGCTGAAGAGAGATTCCAAAAGTTCTAAACTAATAATGCCTAAAAAAGAATTAACCTACCAATCAAATTCAATCCACCGGATTAATCATATACTTTAGCTGGCTAAAGTGCTAACGATACCAACCATTAGCTGTCTGAAATTCAAATCGTATAGTGTTTTTACCAAAAAAACACATTCATTTGCAAACAAATTAAACTAGGAAAAGAGATGAGCACTAAATAGTAATAATGCCCCTTTTGCGACAATAAATTCCTTGAATCAGCAACTTGAAACAATAAATTGCTCAAGGAGCAGATGAATCAGTTCAACTAAATTTCAGTAGCTTGAATCACTCCAACTTGAATCAATAATTTCAGTAACTGTCCAACTAATTTAAGTAACTTGAATCAAATAACTTGAAACTAGCAATCTACAATCAATCCAACTTTGTATGAATACATTGCTAATATGAAATCATCAACTAGTAAAGGAGGCCCGTCAGGAGATGTGGCCACGGGTTACGGGTCAACCCGTGACCTGCCGGGTTGTACGGGTCAACGACCCGCCGGGTCCGGGTTGACGGGTGGGGACGGGTAGCGGGTTAGGGTCGGGGAATCCGTGACCCGCCGGGTCAACCCGCTTTTTCAAAAAAAATTTTTTACAAAATTTTATTTTTAATAAAATAAATTTATAATATTATGTAAATTATGTAAATTGTTCTTAAAATAACTCACAATAATACATAAACTAATATGCAATGTGCAATGTGAGACAAATAAACTCCATCCTTTTCCTTTTATAGACTTGGAAGTCTTCCTTCTTTCCCCTCATTTTCAATGTGGGACAAAGGCTTTGTCCCACATCGAAAATATGGAGTTAGAATGACAAGGTATGTGGCTATATATATGTATCCCACTACCACATTTCTTCCACTTCACTTGTTTCCTACATTTCCTACATTGGAAATTAAGTTGGAAATGAATTTTGAAAAAATATATTCTCATATTTTTTTCTCTTACATCACACAATGAAATTATTGTGGATGAAAGAATTAATATGGAGATATAATCTTCCTACATTTTTAACACTTCATATCAAAGTGATAAAATGTGTTGTAAAGATAAAATCTTTACATATTATTTATTTATTTATTTTAATAGTCATTTAAAAAAAAGATTTTTTTTTTAAAATAATGTAACCCGCCGGGTCAACGGGTTGACCCGAACCCGTCAACCCGTGAGATTTAGGGTTAGGGTTCGGGTCGACCAACCCTGACCCTTGACCCGGCGGGTCCGACCCGTGGCCACGCCTACCTAAAAGTGGACTGGAGGTAGCGTGCGAGAGCGACGAGGATTAGAGGTTGCGAGCGAGGGCGAGGAGGACTGGAGGCAGCGAGTGAGTGAGGGCGATTGCGACGAGAGGAAGACGAGGGCCGGAGGCAGTGAGCGACGGCGAGATCAGGAGGCAGCGAGCGACAGCGAGCGACAGCGAGATCCACCAGATCTGAGACTAGAGTAGAGGCCAAGCAAGGACTAGAGGCAACGAGCAAGGCCGATGAGGACTGGAGGACGGCAGCGAGCAAGTGAAGGCGACTGCGGTAGGATCGGAGTAACGATGAGAGGCGGAATTGAAGAGGAAGCCGGAAGGAGTTGAGGCCAATAGAGAGGCGGAAGGAAGTGAAGAAGAGGAGACCCGAGAGCGTGTGTATGTATAATTTATTCTCCAATCAAAACGCTCCTCACGGTTTTCACCCTAATTTTTGGTTTTTACCGGAGTTAATCCGTGTATATATATATATATATATATATATATATATATAGTTTCTTTTATTCCAATATTTTTTCTTTTATTCCAATGTTAATTATCACTAACCACACACTTTCTTTTTTGAAAATATTTTGTGTTCATGTATAGAGTTAGCAATTCGGGTTATCCGGTCGGGTTTAGGTCGATCGCATTCGGGTCGGGTCACTGATGAGTCGGGTCAACTCGGTCAAAATTTATGTGTCTGACTTGATCGGGTCGGGTCAGATTCAGTCAAAATGAAATTCAGATTGGTCGGGTTTCGGTCAGAATCGGGTTGGACCCATTTCGTGTTTTCGGTCAGAATCGGGTCGGTCTCGTTCGGGTTTCGGGTCGGTACTCGGGTCGGTCCCCGATATATCGGAGATATTTAGAATCCGTTACCAATTTACCATATAGTCATATATCATACCGTATTAGGTATATCGGATCAAAATTTCATATTATTAATTCATTACCAAAAATATAAAGACTTTCAAATACATTAGATTTTATTACAGATTGAAATTTGGTTTTGTTAATTACCTTAATTCCTTAATTAAATCCTTAGTTTTTTCAAAATAATAATAACTAATATAATACAAGCATGCACTAATTTATAGCATTATATATATATATATATATATATATATATATATATATATATATATATATATATATATATATATATTAAATAATGACATTAGCTTTGTTTTTTTATATTTACATATTGGATTACACTAATCGATTACAAATTACAATACATTTACCATAATAATTGTATTTATTGTAATACATGAATAATCACACTAAATTATTCATTGTATTACAATATGGAATCCATCTCTATATAATATTGTTTTACAATAAAGGAGAAATATTGTATCACAATACACAAGTTATTGTATTACGTTAATATCGAGATGTGTTACAATAATAATGTTAATTATAATGTACTTAGATATTTTATTAGGAATTTGAAAATAATAAACTATTAATTTTTTCCTTATAATATATATTATCTTTGAATATATTTTTTGTACCTATTTTTCAAATTTATTATTAAGGATGTTAACTTTTTAAAAATAACGGATTTTCCGCCGGGTAGCCCAAGGGTTTTGCCTAATCCGCGAGGTAACCAAAGTTTTTAGGTAATACGCGTGGTAACCCTGAGATTTTAATTTTTTTTCCAAGTTTTAACCATTTGTCCATTTGGGGGAAGGGTGCAAAGTTCGGGCAAAATATTGTAAATAAGGAAGGATTTTAAATTAAAAAAAAAAACCCGACCTTTTTCCTCTTCTTCCTACCCGGTGACAAAACTTAGCAGAGAACCTCTCTTCTCTAGTTCGACGAAGACGAGCACAAGAGAGTGGCTACAATGACCGGTAGTGGAGGAGACGCTGAGAGCAGGTACTCCTCTTCTCTAATTCTCTCATCTCTCTTCTCATCTAGGGTTCGAATTTAGGGTTTATGAATTGGGAATAAATTAGGGATTTTTCTCAATTTCAAATTTAGGGTTCCTGTCACTATTGTGGATTCGCATCCACACAAGCGAGGTAAGAAAGTCCCTGCGACTACTACAAGAAGAAGAGGGATGCATATTCCAAAAGTCATAAATGTTTCTCAAAGTTGTGTTAGTGTACCCACTTCGGAAAATCATGGCAGAACGGGGGATGTTGATATGGTTTCTACCTTCTTGGGTGGCAATACACGTGATGAAGAGGAAGATGATGATATGGTTGATAGTAATGTACAAAATGAAGATTTGTCTGGTCTTGTACAAGATGATGCAGAAATGGGTGAAGAAGATTACTTAGATAGGATGTATGATAATGGCGAGATGTATGGGGATTATGAGTTTGGGAAAATCAGTCTTAAAGAGTGGATGATCTTTATGGACAAACCTCAATTTCTGGATGTTTTGAGAGATTTATGCGTTCAAGAGGGATTTTGCCTTGTAGTCATAAGAAATGAGGCAACCAGGTATACAGCTGAGTGTGCTGAGGAAGAGTGTGGTTGGAGGATCCATTCATCGAGGTTGGTGGATACATGTACATGGGTAATAAAATCATTAAATGGCACTCATACATGCATGAGATTGGGAATGCATAATCCCATGGCAACTCCGGCATGGGCAGCTCGAAAGATTCTTCAAGATGTGATTGCAAATGAAAAGATCACAGGTAAAACCATAAACAAGCTCTTGTTTCAAGCCTTTGGCATCAATCTCAAGCACTCATCCTTGTACGAGGCTAAAAAAATTGTCGAAAAGATGCTTCATGGAGATGAAGGCAAATCGTATGCAAGTTTGCCGAGTTATTGTGAGGTTCTAAAGCTAAGTAATCCAGGCTCTAAGGCTCATTGCGTGGGGGGGGGGGGTGCAACTGATAATCCCGAGAAACCAATTCAGTTTAAGAGTGTATTCATTGCTCTAAAGCCGATGATTGAGGGATTCATCTTAGGATGTAGAGGGCTGATTGGAGTAGATGGGTGCCATCTTAAAGGCAAATATGGCGGGGTAGTGTTATCTGCAATCGAACTTGATGAAGGCAACCATATTTTCCCTATAGCCTATGGTGTATATGAGAATGAGAGCAAGAACACGTGGTCTTCTTTCTTTTATCACTTGAGAGAATTGTTGGTGAATGCGGATAGAGATAATTGGTGCATCATATCCGATAGACAAAAGGTATACCAATAGTAAAAATTTAAATGTTTATGGACATTAGTTTTTTCATGTTTCTAATAAAATATATCGTGTTTCCATGAAACTTAGGGGGTTGAACCAGCTCTGGCGGAAGTCTGGCCTACAACTTCAAGACGATATTGTGGTACCAACTTATGTGCCAACTTCAAGAAGAAATTCTCAGGACAACACATGCATGATCTCTTTTGGTCTTGTTGTTTTGCGTACTCCGAATCCAAGTTCAAGAAGGCAATGGAACAGGTGCAACAGGGAGCTGGGCTTGTTGTTGTAAAGTGGCTTCAAGAAATAGGAGATATGCAGTGTTGGGATAGGCACAAGTTTGATCCTAGCTTGCATTCACCAGATACATCAAGTAACTTTGTCGAGTCCTTCAATTCCACATTAGGAGCAGATAGGTGCCTCCCCGTGTTGACACTTCTTGATGGTAATTGCAAATTTACAATCTCAACATTTTTATTTACTTAAATGCCTTTGTTTACTAGCTTCAAATCAAGCCCAACTATTTTTTCTTCCTCAAATACATATGTTATTTGTGCTAAATTTCTGTTGGCTTCAAGAAATCCATTGAAATCTGTCCAAAAAAATATGTAGAAGATCAAGAGGTGTTCTATGATAATATATCACATATTGGAGGTTAGTTGTAGCATAGCATGTCCAAAAAACTTCAATTTAGAAGCTGTGCACACTGAATATTGTATTTGTATTTTTGTTTATTAACTAAAATTATGTGCTAAACTGCTTATTTTTTTACTTGCTGAAATATATATGGTAATTGCAATGCATTTTATTTGCTGAAATCCATTTGTTTATTTACTGAATAACTATATGTCTATAGGTATTCGGCGTACATGTATGAGTAGACATTGTGAGAGGCAAGATTATGTTAGAAAGTTACCTGTTGTTGGCATAACGGTAGAAGCACAAGCCGTCTTGGATCTAGCTATGAAAAATTCACGCAAATTAGAGGTTTGTTCAAGCCTATTTATGAAGTTGAAAATATTTTTTATGGGCATGTTTCTGGTAGACTAGGTTGCCTTTGATATTCTTGTAGGTGGTCAAAGCTTTGGATGACGAGTATAAAGTTAGAGAGGGAAAATCATCTTTGCCAGTCAACATTTCAAAGCAAACTTGTGCATGTGGCGAATGGAAAATCAGTGGGATCCATTGTAGGCATGCTGTAAGGGCAATTAATGAAATCCGAGGTCATCCACAGCTATACGTTTCTCAGTGGTACTCGACGGAAATGTTGCGGAGAACTTACTCTATTCATTATCGAGCCATGATCGATGAAGAACAATGGCCAAGTTTCGACTTTCCACCAATCAGCCCGCCTACAATGAAAAGAGGAATTGGAAGACCACCAAGAAATAGAAAAAGACATGCTGGTGAAAAAGAAAAAGGGTTGAGATCCCGCACAGTGCAATGTAGTAAATGCAAGTCATTCGGACATAATGCTAAGACGTGTAAAGGTGGTTTGACTGCAAGAGAACGTTGTGAACAAGGTGGCCTAGTTCAAAAGAGACACAAGGGGGCCAGAAAAGCAACAACCTTCAACGAAAGCGGACAATCTGTAGCTGATATAATGTGTTCAGCACCATGATTATATGGGTTCAAGGAAATCAACTCTAGGAGGAGTCTCGTAGCCAAAGAAACCTTCTTGGTACTTCTGTTTAGGAAATTTCTAAAAAAATCAAGTTGGTTCTTTTGTATGAATACCTACTACTGCTAGTTTGTGGATATTCTGGTACTTTTGTTTATGAAATTTCTAACAAAATCAAGTTGGTCCTTTTGTATGAATACTTACTGCTACTAGTTTGTGGGTACTCCAATTGACTTTTCTATTGTAGTTGGTATGTGTAAAAATCATGCTTCCTTTATCACATATTCAAATGTGACTCACATTTTTAATGCTAAATATCTACTGCTCCCATTTTTGTGTAAAAATGTGACTCACATTTTTAATGCTAAATACCTACTGCTCCCATTTTTCATGCTTCCTTAATGCAAAACACCTACAGCTTTCGTTTATTAATGCTAAATAAGTTAAAAGTTAAACGATCATGAAAGCCTATGTGGGATTTGAACCTACATTTTTGTATAAATACACATTGCTCCCATTGAGCTAATAGGCTATATGTTGACTTGATAAACATTATTCTTTCTTAAAACTAATTGTTGAGCTAATATTTAGTTCTTCATTTACATCAAACAAGCATCAAAAGATCAATATCTTCAATAAGTATCAACCGAACATGAATTGAACTGGAGAGAAAAGAGGATCGGCTTTGTCTCTCATCTGTTGGAGCAAGGAGGAGAGAACGTGTTTATTTATTTTAACTTATTTACAATATTTTGCCCGAACTTTGCACCCTTCCCCCAAATTGACAAATGGTTAAAACGCGGAAAAAATTTAAAATCTCAGGGTTACCACGCGTATTACCTAAAAACTTTGGTTACCTCGCGGATTACGCAAAACCCTGGGGCTACCCGGCGGAAAATCCTAAAAATAAAAAGCATTGCAGGATATATGTATATATATGTATATATATATGTATATATATGTATATATATGTATGTATATATATATATATATATGTATGTATATATATGTATATATATATATATATATATGTGTGTGTGTGTGTGTGTGTGTGTGTATGTATGTATGTATGTATGTATATGTATATGTATATGTATATGTATATATGTATATGTGTATATATGTATATATATATATATATGTATATATATATATATATATATACATACATATATATATATATATATATATATACACATATACATACATATATATATATATATATATATATATATATATATACACATATACATATATATATATATATATATATATATATATATATATATATATATATATACATATATATATATATATATATATATACATATGAGAACAAATCGGGACCTTTGATTTAAAGATAATCAATGGGTAGGATTGTGCCACGTATTAGGATGAATTTTGTAAAACAATTCCGGAAAAGAGGCCCAATTCAATTGTTGTAGAACGTGGGCGTGTGGGAGTGAAACCATAAAACCCTAGGTTTCGACGTTTCGTGGTCCATCTCTCTCTCTGCAAACGGGAAGCCTGATAGCCGCCTCTTTGGATTCATCTCTAACGACGGCGATGGCGATGGCGATTTCCGGTGAAGAGGAGGTGCCGACGACTGCAATTGCCGGTGAAGAGGAGATGCAGTGATGGCGATAGGAGAAGGAGGACGACCAACGGAGGCGGACAACCCACAGAGGTGGTGGCGATTCGCCGGGCTTGTCGAAGGAGACGACGATGGTCGACTGGCGAAGGCTGCGACGGTGGCTATATGGGCCTGCAGGTGGTTTGACGTCGCGGCGGTTGTGAAGCCGGAGCCATGAGGGGTAGATCTGGGCGAAAGGCGGCGGTTGCGAAGGTGGTCGGCGATTGCGAAGGGCGCCTCGACAAAAGACGGCGGTTGCGAAGGTGGACTATTTGACATTGAAGGCGGACGACGCTGGTAATCACCTCCTGTCCCCAATCGTCATCGCCAACGCCATGCCTCTAACCGAACCGTCTTATCCGGTCACCAGCACCCGCCGGTGCTACCAATTAGCCCCTAGTCTGGTAAGCCTTTCCTCTCTTTCTCTCTTCAATTGAAGGTACGGTGAAGGCGGACGATGATTGCGAAGGCGGTGAGAGCACATCTACGGCTTGTCCGGCTCCAAAGGCGGCGCCTCCTGGTCGTCGACCTCCCTCCGTCTCCCTTCTTACAAATCCAAATTGGTTTTGAATCGAGATTTACGGGTTGTTTTGAATTGAAGTCCTGGAATAAATTAGGTCGATACCTTAGGAATTGTGTATTAAATCGAAGCCCTGGAATGATCTGGTGGGGAGATTGATGTTTTGTGTTGAATTGTTGTTATGGAGATTGAAGTCCTGGAATGAATTAGGTCGAAGTCCTGGGTTGTTTTGAATCGAAGTCCTGGGTTGTTTTGAATCGACATTTCATGAGATTTAAGATTTATTCGGATGAAAGCTCAAATTATTCATATGTATCACTGAGTTTGTGCATCATGGGATGAGTTTTTTTTATGCTGACAGTCCTATGAATAAAAAAATACACCTATACCATCGAATAATCATGTGATACCATCAAATAATCATGCGATACCATCGAATAATCATGCGATACCATCGATTAATTTTTTGGTCATCCAAAAATCAAGCTATACTATCGATACCATTGCATAATTCGTCTATACCATTGCATAATTCGTGAATACAATCTAATAATCCAGCGATATCATCGAATAATCAATCATTTATAAAGATTAAAAAAAATCATATACCATCGCATAATCTGTCGATGTCATTGCATAATCAGACGATACGATTGAATAATCTAGATATATTGTCGAATAATTTGAAGAGAGTGCACCACACACGCCCCCATTCAGCAAGTGGGCAAAAAAACGACGTGGGTCCCACTATTTTTTAATTTAAAAAAAGCCAAAATTGCCTATTAATCTCAGTCTTCCATTTCATTCAATCAACGGTCCAGATGTGTTCTCATGTTACACAATAAGAGATGAGTACCCATGAACCACCCTCCATATATATATATATATATATATATATATATATATATATATATATATATATATATGAAAATGTCTATATAATTAAAGAATTTATCATGAGGTCTATAAATTAAACTTAAAAAAATAATTAAAAAGGGTCTCTAAACCCCATTACCTCTATAAAAAAATGCTCCAAAAAAAAAGGCAATGCTAAAAAAAAATTCTCACGCAAACATGAAAGCCGAGACCTCACAATATATTTTTTTTTATTCGGTAAAAATTTGAGCTCAAGAAGCCGATGAATTGGCAGATGAACAACTGTCAAGTGTCAACATACAACTAACAATAAGACACAAATCAACAAAGATGGAAGAAAACACTCAAACCCCCATAAAATCCATCAGACATCGGAAAAGTCGAGGAAACCCAAGGCAAATCACGAATGCTGAGAACACGTAAGAATGTGAAGACTCGCACAACATCTCAACACCAAGAAGACGGAGAGCAGTAACCTACCACCGAAAAGGACGAGACCTGGGGAACTGAAGATCACTGACGTTGCCCACACATAAATGAGGAATCTTCGAAGACCACGAACACTACAATAATCCATGCAATCAAACAGGACGTCTGATACTGCAACCTCTCTTGAAAGTTGAAACTAATTGCAACTACACAAATTGGCCGCAACCCAACGCTAAAGGACATGACAAAGTATGGATATGATAAGAGACCAACACTCATCAGAAAAATTATTGTAGCTAATAATATTACTATTATTTTTCAAGCTATCTTGGGAGTTGTTCAAGTCCTTGGGGATTTTGTTCAAGCCCTTTCCATACACACACATATTTCATAAACATATAATTATTACCAAAAGATTTGTATTATTTATTTTATTTTGGTTTTTGGATTTTCTAAACCCTTACGGGATTTGTAGAAGGTGTTACTCTTTAAATAACGAATTGACTATTGGCACGACCAGATCTCGCCATTGGCATGGTGCATCCGTCGACTTCCGGAGTCGGTGATGGTTGTGTCGACATGGCCATCCAGTGTCAGTGAACTGTGTGGCCGAACCTGCCGACTCCGACTTCCCGTGTTGGCAAACAAATGGCACGTGAGTTTGAACATCCCGAAACTTCCTATAAATATGTTTAACCATCTTTGTAAACATCAAATTGTTCAACCATCCGAAAACCTTACATACATAGTCGGTGATCTTTTGTCAATATATGTCGTCATCAAAAGACGAAGAACAAGTTGATCTACCATTCAAATTTACAGTTACAGTGATCTCTGTTGAGAGAATGACAGATGTGAAGAAACCAAAAGAGTCTCACATCGACAATATGAACAAAGAAGTCTTAGTATATAAGATAGTGGGTTACTCCTTCTATTGCCAATTGGTTTTAGGATGGAACCCCGCTCGGCTTATGTGCTAGGCTATTAGCGCAAGGGCGCACGTGAGCACTCGACCCCCGATCCCGAGTCCAAACGGACTTCAGTATAGTATCAGAGCGGAAAAGCCAAATGGCCCGACTCTCGATCCTGGGCTAGCTAAAAAGAGAATGAGATGCTAGACCCGATGTCTAAGTGACAACTAGAGGCGAAAAACGATCCTAGTTGCACTTGCGGGGGCGTGTTGAGAGAATGAGAGATGTGAAGAGACCAAAAGAGTCTCACATCGACAATATGAACTAAGAAGTCTTAGTATATAAGCTAGTGGGTTACTCCTTCTATTGCCAATTGGTTTTAGGATGGAACCCCGCTCGGCTTATGTGCTAGGCTATTAGCGTAAAGGCGCACGTGAGCACTCGACCTCCGATCCCGAGTCCAAACGGACTTCAGTAATCTAGAACAGCGGGTGACGAATATCGAAGTAAGTTATACATATATCGTGTTTACAATTAATTTAGCTTTCTTATTAGAATGATTTTGGTATACTTTGAATTATAGTCGATGTAAGATAGCTTAAGGAACCATAATAGAATGTGCATCTTCGCCGTATTATATCCATTAATATAGACTCATTTTAACATATTGCCAATTTAATTATATATAATGTATATTGTGTACCATTGTAACGACACCCCTTTTTCTGAAAATAAACAAATAATAAAAGGATTGGAATAATCTGCGGACGAGAACAGCAAAGAAAAAGGGATGAGGTGTCCAGCATGCGCCCCTCTCCACATGTCAATTAAAGTTGGTCAAACACGTGAAAGCCCACTCACGACATATGTCAAGGCAGCGAACGTGACGTGTACATGAGGTCTTAATCTACAGAACTATAAATTCTAAAGGACCCCCTAAGAAATGGGGCTTTTTGAGGAATTAAGGGGAAAATCGAGGATCAAAGGGAAGACACGATCAGCGTCTGAGAAGCACCTAAGGCTCGTTTAAGTGTTTTGTAATCTTGTCACCTATCTCTTCCTTGCGAATTGTGTTAAGTAAGGGCCACAAGTATTAACTCTAGCAACGTCGACCTATAATACTTCTCTGCGACATCGAATCTTACTTTTTTAAAGGGCCTTGATGAAACTGAATAGTAGGAAGAGGAATTGACCTTCGTTTATTTAAATAGTCTCCGCGGCACAGGAAATCATATCACAGCGTCCGCGCGTGGGGTGTCCCAAGTAAGTCCGTTGGCAATCTATAGTCTCGGCAGTACGGGAAATGATCGATGTCCCCGCGTTCGCGTGTGGGGTATCTCAGGTAAGACCATTGACTAAACAGATAAGCAGGTCCACCCCCCTCGGATGACATGGAGGGGGAGTTTAATTTCTGATTTCATCACATTGAGTAAAACCTGATATTGTGACAAGTCTTTGGGTAATAAGTTATATTATGCAGGAACAAAATCAACCTTTGGATGTGGGTACAAATTATTCTACGATGCATCAACTTGATAGGTTTTGGGTTGATCAAGTGAACATGGTATTTGTGATCAATCGGTCATGGAAAAACAAAATGACTGTATTGAGTATCTTTAGTTAAATGTGTGATAAATACAGAGAACCTCGGGAAAGGCGTGATGTCGACTTGGATTTTCCACCTGCATCGAATAGGCGAGGAAGATCGACGAAGCTTTGATCTACTCAGGTATCCTCTGTAGCAAGAGTCTGAGGAGAATGTGCAAGATGTTCGAGGATTGCTAATGCATGTGGTTCTTACTAAAAATATTTCGAGTGATGTTCTAAGAGAGGGACATCTCAGTGCACTCAGAGTTCAAGGAGGAGTTGTGGAGGACCATTGCTGAGAATAGTACTCTACCACCTTAAGCCTTGAATTGGTAAATAAGAGCGGCCATCCGGGATTCGAATCGGGGACCTATGGGCACTATCCACAAGTCCTTTCTGGTGAGCCATTCCAGAATGGTTTTTAGTGGATTGCAGGCACCATTGTGGTGTTGTAAGCTGTACTATTTCATTGATTACAAACGGCAAAATACAGGGCAATATATAAACCCACATATCTCATAGGATGAAGAAAAAAACATGACAGCAAATTCTAGAAAGCTTCCGAGGCCTCCTTGTGATCTTTATGGGCTGAGTGCTCTTCTTTGTCTTGGGCTTCTTCTTTACACTTTCCTTGGTTCTGTTGGGCCAAAGGTGAAGGTTGTGTGCTAGTATCCCCCCGTGATCCAATCTGTTTGAGGCACAGATGGGATCGGTTCTTGAGAAATAGAGCAGTGGATTGTGCTTTGTTTAGGAGATCTGCAACTTGATCCTTTGAGGAGATGAAAGCGACATTGAGGGATCCATTTGCAACCCTTTCACGCATGCACGAAGTGATAGTCCATCGAAAGATGCTTGATTCGATGATGTAAAACAGGATTAACAGCTAGATAAGTTGCTCCCAAGTTGTCGCACCATAATGTTGGAGGCCGAGGAAGAAACACTCTAACCGAGGCTAGAACATTTTGGAGCCAAATCAGTTCACATGTTGCAAGAGCAAGAGCTCGATACTCGACTTCGGTTGAAGACCTGGCAACAGTATTCTGAGCCCTAGTCTGCATTTGAGAATGCGGAGAGCTCATTAGAAGGCTTGGAGGAGATGTGAAATCGAAGGTCCTTGGTGGTGTTGAGGTAACGCAGTAGGTGCTTGACTGCCTGCCAATAGGAGAGACATTGACTGTGCATGAATTGTGCTACTCGGCTTATGGCAAAGGTGATATCAGGCCAAGTGAATTGAAGATATTGTAAGTTGCCGACTGTACTTCTGTATAGATAGGTGTCTGTAAACGGTGGAGAGGGAGTGGTGGCATCAAATGTGCTTGAGACAGGAGAGGATATTGGTCTCGAATTCTGTATACCTGTTCGGTTGAGCAGGTCAGTTATGTGCTTTGATTGGAAGAGATGAAAACCGGTTGTGTCTCGGGAGATTTCAATGCCTAAGAAATAGTTTGCAGGGCCCAAATCTCGAACTGGAAATTGCGTCGATGGGCATGAGACAAAGGCAGTGGACAGAGCGGGGTTGGATGTAATCAATAACAAGTCATCGACATAGATTAATATGAAGGCAAGATCATTCCCTTGACGGTAGGAGAATATAGACACATCTGCAGGACTTGGATTGAAGCCAATTGAGATAAGGAAGTCACTAAGGCGGGCAAACCAAGCACGGGGTGCTTGTTTTAACCCATAGAGTGAGTTGTTTAGTTTGCAAATATAAGAGGGAAAGGAAGGATTGATGAAACCTGGGGGCTAGCGGACGTACACATCTTCATCAAGTGAGCCATGGAGGAATGCATTTTGTATGTCAAGTTGGCGAGTGCTCCAGTGATACATGGCTGCTAAGGACAATAGCAGACGGATTGTAGATGGTTTAACCACGGGACTGTATGTTTCATTAAAATCGACCCCTGCAATTTGATGAAAACCTTTGGCCACTAGTCTCGCTTTCCGTCTCTCAAGTGATCCGTCCGAGCGTCGCTTGGTTTTAAATATCCATTTCACACCCAAAACATTGGCATTGGGAAAAAATGGCACCAAGCTCCAAGTATGACTGTCGATGAAGGCTTGAAATTCGTGGTTCATAGCCTGGCGCCACTCATGATGCCGAGCAGCTTCTGTGAAGGTTAAAGGCTCTTCCGGTATGGGCTCGGTTGTTGTTGTAAGAGAGCAGGAGGGCCATGGGATGGTGACTTCCGATCGGACAAAGGGTCGCACAATGCTATCTTTCGCTCGGGTGACCATGAGATGGGTGTTTTGTGGCGGTGGGTTTGGAATCCGATTGAGGGGAGGAGAAGGGGGTGCCTGGGATGTAGTAGATGGCGATGAAGGAGAGGATTGAGTGCATGGTCTATGTGTTTTGTGGTGGACTTGGGCTAAAAGGAGATAATGGGCCATGAAGAATTGGCAGTTGGGCCTCTTGTGTGTGCTGGCTAGAATTAGGCAGAGGTGAGGTTGAAATAGCAAAGGGGAAAACTTGTTCATGGAATATTACGTCCCTTGAGATATAGGTTTTTGTGTTTTGCCAATCATAGCAAATGTAACCCTTGTGGTTACTGCTATAGCCCAAGAAAATTGTCGGGGTGGAGCAGAGACTCAATTTGTAACGATTATAAGGGCGTAGGTTGGGGAAACACGAGCACCCAAATATTTTAAGAAAATTGTAGTTCGGTGGTTTATGAAAGAGAATGGTGAATGGTGATTCAAAATCAATGACCGGGGAAGGTAACCGATTGAGAAGGTATGATGCTGTTTGTATGGCATAGTCCCAAAATCTCAAGGGTAGCGAGGCAAGGTTGAGTAGTGTGAGACCAATATCCACCAAGCGACGATGACGAGACTCAACAGAACCGTTTTGTTCATGAGAGTAAGGACAAGTAAGACGATGCGAGATCCCCAATTTGGTGAAAAGAGGACTTAGAGGCTTAAACTAGGTCCCATTATAGGTTTGAATGGATGGGATATTATGGCAAAAGAAGTTAGTAACAAGAGGTATGAAGGCCGAAACAATTGTAGAAACTTGATTTTTGGTTTGAAATGGAAAGACCCAAAGAAACTTGGAGAAATCATCCACAATTGATAAGAAATATTCATTGCCATTGATAGTAGTGGTATGGGAAGGACCCCAAACATCTAGAAACAAAAGTTCAAGCACATAAGTAGACTTCGATGAACTTGCATAATGTGGTAAGGCATGAGCCTTACCCATGAACAAGAAACACAAGGAAATGGGCCTAATTTGTGAGATGGGCCAGACAAATGGTAAGAGGTTACCACCCGTTTGGTTATTGCTTGGGATGGGTGCCCTAAACGAGCATGCCAGACTGATTGCGAAGGTTGAAGCGATGTAGCAGTGACAGTGGTGAGATGGTGTTGAGGAGAGGAAGGTGATGGCGGAGCAACTGGAATGACATACAACCCGCTTTGATCCACGGTTCCTTTGAGAAGTTGTGTTTCCGTCGCGCAATCCTTCACAAGAAAACAATTTTTGTGAAATTGAAAATAGACATCGTTATCAACACAAAAACGTCTAACAGAAATAAGATGTTTGGTTAACAGAGACGATTGAAGAAGATTAGAGAGATGAAAGGAACGAGAAGGAGTAGAAAGGGAAGTGGAACCGTAGTTTTGAATTGGAATGGAAGAGCTGTCACCAAGGGAGATTGAGTCACTGCCTTCATATGGAATCCTATCGAGTCTCAGGTTAGAGATATCCGGGGTGTAATGATGGGTGGCGCTTGTGTCGGGATACCAGTTCGAGTTGTTTGATTCGTCTGAAAACTCCGAGGAGGAGGAGGCTGAAAGGAGTGGTCGAATCTGTTCTAGCAGCGTGAAGTGACATGGCCGCGTTTGTCACATAGTTGACAAATTGGACGGGTGTCTGGTGCTCCTGTGAAGGTGTGTGAACCTCGGCCTCTGAATGATCTCCCTCCTCTGTTATCTCGGCCACCCCCTCGTGAAGAGGAATCGTCGCGACCTCTGCCACGACCTCTGCTACTAGTGAAGATGAGGTCCGGTGGAACATCAGTGGAGGTATTGTTGAGGGATACCTAAGTGTTTGCAGAGAGGAGGGATTGATTTCTGGCGATCTGTGCTTCCTGCAGGAGAAGGTAGTGAAGAATTTCATTTGGCTTTGGAAGGACGGGTTGTGTTGAAAGCGTGGTCACCATAGCATCTTAATCACTTCCAAGGCCGGCTAAGACATGAGTGACAAACTCGTTGTCCGAGATTGGCTCACCGACGGCTTGAATCTGGTGGAGGAGAGTCTTTGCTTTGTTGTAGTAGTCAATTACATTTTCGTCTCCCTTCTTCAGGCTTGCAAGTTGAAGGCGAGACTGGACGACGTGAGCGCTGGATCTGGCAGCGTAAAGGCTGTATAGCCGGTCCCAAATCTGTTTGGAAGATTCACAGTCCAATATTTGGACCATCACAGGCTCGGTGAGTTATGCAGACAGGATTGCAACAACAAGTTGGTCCTTTGCGACCCAGTCATCAAAGGGGGTGGTGTTGGCTCCATCGATTGAAGGGCAGGGAAGAGAACCATCCACAAAACCGATGAGGCGTTATGACCTCAAGTAAGGTGTAATTTGTCTTTGCCATGTGTGAAAATTAGTAGGAGAAAGTTTGATTGTGTTTAGGCTATTGAAATTGGGAAGGGAAGTGTGAGGGGTGATGGTAACCTAGGATTGAAGCTGTGATTGAAGCTGAGAGAGGGATTCAGCGAGACTTGAATCCGCCATGGAGAGTTAATATTGGGTTGATGTCAACAATTTAGAATATTTGGGAACAATTTTCCTAATAGAATCCAAAAATTAGGACATCCTAATAATCACCCCATCCAAATATGGTTGGAAAAAAGTACTAATTAATTTTCTTAAAAACTGATATCATTTGGTGCAACCCTATACCCTATACCCTATGGAGAAAGGGTGAATGAGAGTTAATATTGGGTTGATGACAACAATTTTTACTCATCTAGCTTCCTTGTTTCTCTTTCAACACTCTCTATTGATAGATTTGTGCTCTAGCTTAGTCAAAGATTGGATCTATTGGGTGGTCTATACTCTTATCTCACTTCTGATTTAGATTCCCTTGAATTCAGATGCGGACTGAAATACATATTTCGACAAGTTTTTAGTGGTTCAAAGCTATATCTAGTTAATTACTTTGATAATGTTTCACCAATTACACTTAGCTTGCACATATATAGTCCACAAATATCCAACCCTAAACTCCCAAAAACTCCAAACCCGCTGAAGGGTTCGACAACTAAAAATTCCTAAAACAAAATACAAGAATTTAAGTTTGAATTCGATCGACATTGAAGAACCGTTTGAGATCGATGGGTTGGACGGGAAGCAATCCTTTTAATTAAACAATCATCGATGTATGACAACCAATTCGACGAATTGCACCCAGGAATGACAAGACGAGTGGTGTAGTGTGGACTCCAAAATTGATTGAGAAAAAAGCTCATATATTCATAAATGACAAGATATCTATCTATTTGAGTTCTTGTTAGTTCTCTTTACAGTCGATCATACTAACATTATTGATACATCCAAATCAGCGGTCGATCAATATTCATGTACAAACTAACACAATAGGATCTTAGAACGAAACCCCAAATACAATCATATACCAACACTAGTAATTACACTCGTGTGGATGATATAATCAAGATGAATCTTCGTATGCCTCCTCAGCAGCCGGCAGCTCGAACTTGCATAGAGGGCAAAAGCATCGACTCTCGAGCCATCTACCAAGGCAGTCTTGGTGAAACATATGCGAGCATTCCATCTTCGTCACCTCCATCCCCAACGAGAACTCCTCCAAGCAAACAACGCAAGCAGTCTCCCTCTCCCGGCCCCAAACCCTAACCTTCTCCAGCCCTTCCACCGCTTCTTTCCTCGCCGGTCTTGCCCTCAATGAATCTTCATACATTGACTCCCCCAGCACCCTACCAAATTCCTCGTCTTGATCACCCTCGAACATCTCCTCTTCCTCGACTTCAAGACTAAACACAATATCTTCATCGTTGATATCTTCGTGCATCTCTTCCTCGGCATCAAAATCATAAAGAACCGCGGTATCTGTCTTCAAGAATACTCCGACGACTGATTTGACAGTCGGCCTATACACTTGTGGCGGGACGATACCCGGGAAAATCAGGCCCATGGTGTCGTCCCGAGCGGCCGAGGGGACGCCTGCACGGTCGAGCAATAGGAGGACTTCTTGCTTGAGTCCGGAGAGTTGTTCGCCGCCAGGAAGCTCCTCGATGCACCACAGTCCGCTATTGGACGATGCGGAGGTTTCGGCAATAGGGGCATCAACGCCCGAATACACCAAAAACTCGTAACAAACCTCGATGTGCACGTAGTGGACTTCAAATTCGGATTCGCCGTCGCAGGGGAGGCTGTAGTCATACGACGGTGTGACGGAGACGCGATACGGCCAATTGGAAGGCTCGTCAACACCCCATCGATCCTGTCGACCCCCCATCATTTCGATCACTTTGTTTACAGATCGAGAAGATTTCTTCGGCAGCAAGTGCAAACGAGGGTGGTAAGCAACAGCCTATGTATGGTTTTTGCAAGTATGGAACACTTGAATTGGTTCTTGATGCTTTTATTTATAGATTTATCGATCTACTCGGTATATCTAATAGATTTTATCACAAATAATATTTAATATTTCCATATATATTCATTACCAAAAAAAAAGACTATCATATATATATATATATATATATCTAAATGTATATCTATATCTATAAGCATTCAGAATCTTCACCACCACACCGTAAGACATTACGTGTGACACGTAATTAATTCGGGTATAATTTTATTTTGAATTTTTTTTTAAAATTTATATCCATGTTTATTCACTTGTATTTATATGTCTATAAACTTTTATCTTGAAAAATCAAATTTTAAAAAAAAAATATATATATATATAATTAAAAAAAAATTGATTATTTGATTAAATCTTTTTTATATTTTTGTAAAACATTATTTTTCATTATGAAAGTTTATAAACATGTGAATATAAGTATATATAGAATATATATATATATATATATATATATATATATATATATATATATATATATATACTTATTTAATTTATTCGGAGCTATTAGAGCGGGATCCAATTTTTGGGGAATATGAGGCGAAGCATTAACAAGAATCTCTCTAGTTAACCATCTTTCCCAAGTTCCATAGCTTTGGATCCGCTATCTCGATCATGATTTTCCTAACTTGATCCTCCTTCCCTAGGGATCCCAGATTAAGGAACCCTAGGAGAGCCGCTGACTCCAACTACGGTCCATGTACGATCCAACTTTCATAATGAAAAATAATGTTTTACATAAATATAAAAAATATTTTATCAAATAAATATAATTTTTTTCAAAATTCAAGAATAATTCAAGAATATAAATATAATTTTTTCAAAATAAAATTATACCTAAATAATTATGTGTCACACATAAGCCTCGTTTATATGTAACGGATTCTATTCAGTGTGGCTCACCTCAACAATTAATTCAATTTAATCAATTAGTAATTAAAATAAATCTCTACTAATAATTTAATAAATTTATTAAATTATTGAGACCAAATGGATCGGATCAGGTCGGTTTTTACTTTTTTAGAATCAATTTCGGGCGTAGGAGTGTGTGGATTTTTTGAAGGTAATTAATTGGAATCGGTTTTGGCCGCTCTACTTGCAACATTTGAGAGAGAATTTAAACCCAATTTGAACGTACGGGAGCCGGGAAAACACAAAATGACGAAAACTATACGGATGATCGATATAGTAAAATATATAGAATCTCGATAGATAATTGGTCGATAAAAGATCCACCACAAGACCTGAATAATATAAGGTGTCACTATATACCGCAAATCCGGATTAAGTATTTGCACGTCCTTAAGGACGGTAAAGACGTGCAAGTCTGGGACGGTGCACGTCCGCTAAAAACGTCTTGCACGTTGTAACGTGCAAACCCTAGTTAGGGTTTTGCGTTCAGGGTTTAGGGTTTAGGGTTAGGGTTTAGGTTTTCCGACGGTTTTGTAATGTTAATTGATAAAATAGTGTTTACCTAGTGGATTTGAAGGATTTAGGGTCAAATTAAAAAGAACACAAGAATTGTTAAGGTTTTCATTCGGATAATATGCGAATAACGTTACAAGGAACGGAAAAAAAGGTTTACATTCATAATTTTAATAAAGTTGTGGAATACAATCTAGGAAAATAGTAAAGGACGGCCGGACTCGGCACGCAAGGCTCTAAATCTCTCAATCTGAGCTTGAAACGGAGCATCTCATCCTTCGACGCTCGGATGATGATGTTCGACCCATTCTAGTGGAGGCGGCGGAAGAGGAGCGTTAGGACGCAACCAGATCTATGAGAACAAAAATTTAGAGTTAGAGTATTGACATATGTATGAAAAGCATGAATAGGTAATAAAAAAGATGTTTGAAGTCGTACCGCGGCAAAATGGTCTTGGTTTCCGATGCAGGCTACACCAAGAGTTGCTGATTGGGGAGGGTTGTTAGCAGATGTCAGCGAGATCATGGGGAGACATGTGAACGGATGATGCCAAGCTAGGACGACGAGAGGAATCTGATATACCGTCGCAAATACTAAACCCATGATGGGTAGCTCTATCCACCGTCTCCTATCACCATGTGTGGCTCCGGCCCATCTCTGGTAGTCGACGAACTGCTGGAATGGGTACTCTCCCGTATAACAACCGGCGTACAGATCGGCGTAATCCTCCAAGTGATTGCATAGTAACGTTTTGAGTTCCGGGAAAGCAATCTCGTCGATCGGTGATGTCAAAGCCGCCAAAGCACGGTAGCCACAATGACCATCTCCAACAGTGTCCTTCACCGTCTGAATATGACCGAGCATGAAGGGATCAACGTTGTTTCGACCCCAGTTGAACCCGCCGAACACACCATCACGTCCTCGTCGAGCTGAGGTCGCTTGTGGACGGGGCCGAGCAGCATTTCGAGCAGCACGCGCTTCTTCTCTCTCAAACCTTTCCCTTACCTCCTCGTATGGCAACGGGTTGGTTCTGCAGGCATTCCTCGACCCCCGAGGCCTCCCCTTCCTTCGGACGCTTGCTGATGAGGGTGGGTGCAGCTCATCCTCGCATGCATCGTTGGAAGCCGTGTATGAAGATGACAGCTCATACGGCAGTGGGGTGTCCTCGAGGTCAGTCCATGTCAAATCCATCCAGAACGGGTGGATGTCCTCGGCGGGTATCGGAGTACCGGAGTTGACGTATGCCCGAATCTCATGGACACAAGGGATCCCGTAACAAACCCTCCAATGTCGGTCCGTGCATACCGGAGGAACTTTTTGGTTCACGACGTCCTACCACATCTTGTACAGATAATCGAAGCACTTTTTGGAGATTAAAGTCTCTACCTCATCGAAAAGGTTGACTTTATACGCCGCTGTTGGCCATTTGAAGCGGTCGATCTCCAAAGCAGTTTGCAGCTCATGCAGTTGACAATCGTTGACTCTATGGATTGCATCGATCACGATGCGGAAGTCACTAGTCGATGAGTGAAGTGCCTCCTTCAGAACTTTGTGTTGACCCTCAACTCTGTACACATTGAAGTGCATACCACTAAATATTCGATATTATATCATATTGTAATGGGAGATATGGAGTAAGGTTGTACCTGTTTGTCCTACGGGTGCCGAGATGGAAGACATTATCTACGTAGCACCGTACTATGCTCCTGCTGTATGGAAGCCAAACCGACTCCAAATACGCCACCACACTTGGGAATGGGTGCCATGCAGCTCGTAGCGCCCGACGACGTCAGTTGAATGATTCCTCCGACCTCGATTCGAACAGCCCCCAACAGTTGCCCTTAAAAATGCCAGCGTGGTTTAAATTCTTCGTGATCTTCAGAGCTGCTTCCTCGCATCTTCTCGTCACGTGTAACCAACAAAGGAGATGCTGGACGTCGGGGAAGACAACATTTAGCGCCGCCAAGAGACCTAGCTCTCGATCAGTCATGATAGCTTGAGGCTGAACCGTCCCAAGCAAGATCTGAAGTTGTCGCAACACCCATGCGTATGTGTCTTCGTTCTCTTGCGACATGAAGGCATAGGCGATGCAGTAAGTATTGCCTGAGGGTGTGAACCCGACCACCTCGCACAAAGGAATCCCTTATCTGCAAGTGTAAATATGTTACATATAAAATACTTTATAATTGGCTATATGTGCAATAATGTAATCGTAATTAAGTAACTTACGCATTTGTTTTGTATGTGTTGTCCATTATGATGACATAATGGAACCTTCGGAGAAGGCGTATCCCGTCGGGATGCGCCAGGAAAAGGTCGCTCAAGACGTTGTCGTCATCCGGATCTCGTCTGAAGTCGTAATAGTACCTTCTTTCACGCAGATGGTGCAAGGTATCCTGGGTCATCATCCGACTACCTCTTTCTTCGGCAACCATCATGGCGAGCGTGTTGATAAGGCTCTTCCTTGACGTGACGCTGGTATCATCCAACTGCCTCAATCCGTACCCAATGGATTTTGGAGGAGTGACAACTTCCTTCATCCACCTCGCCATCTTCTTTTCCCCCTCTGTCATCTGTCCAGTGATGGCGTGACCCTTCAAGCTCGTGGAAAGCCCGTGGTTATTTTCATTATAATTTATTATATTTTAATGTTTTTATTTTCTGTAAATTTAAATTTATTTCTATGTATTTTATTATATTTTAATGTTTTTATTTTCTTTCAATTTCAATTTATTTTTATGTATTTTATTATAATTTATTATATTTTAATGTTTTTATTTTCTTTAAATTTAAATTTATTTCTATGTATTTTATTATATTTTATTATATTTTAATGTTTTTATTGTCTTTCAATTAGAATTTATTATAATTTATTTTATTAAATTTTAATATTTTTATTTTAATTTATTTTAATGTCTTTTAATATATTGTAATAAGTTTTAATATCTTGTAATATATATTAATCGTTTTTTTTGTTTTTCCATTAAAACTATCAAAATATATAAACTATATACTATCTTTCAAACTATATACTAAAACTATATAATATATCAAATTATATAGTATCTATCAAACTATATACTAAACTAATTATAATCTTTCAAATTATATTATATATTAAAATCTAAACTATAATATAAAACTATAAAAATAAATCAAACAAAATAAATAAATCAAAAAACATACCGGTGGTGACGGGACCGGCGAAACCTCAATAGTCCGCCGCTTCCGCGGCGGTTCCGCCTCCGCCACTCCGCCGCCATCACCACCACCACCACCACTAGACACCGCCATCACCGTCGGCGATGCGTCTCCACCGCCACCACCGTCACCACCACCGGTAAGCGCGCCGATCGATCGATCGATATACACACATTTGCTGACATAAACGATCCATATATATATATCATGTCATCAGAAAGGGTACGTACCTGGTTCATATCTAGGCCAACCACTTTTTCTTGGAGACAACCGACGTCCTTGACGTTGAACTTGTTGAGGAGGGTGATGCTCGAAATCGACGACATTGGGCTCAAAGTCAAGTCATCCATTATCATGTATGTCACCACCCCTTTCACATATCCCTGGCCTCCACTCTCTGCTTGTGACGTCTCTGCAACTGGAGGACGGACATATATAATAACTCGATTCATAAGCGATTTACAGAGTAAGCAAGAAGCCCCTTCACCATCTGACACGGAATGGTGACAGTCTCTTCGGCGCGTATAATATGTTTTGGCATAGGTTTTAGGGGCCTCGTTGATCATCAAGAGAGGTAAACCCGGAGAGGAGTCGATCACAACCTTGGGGTTGAGGAGGCAGTCCTTGTTCAGATTGGCCAGCAGGTAGTCGTTGCTCAGATTCTCAAGGCTGTCGTAGAGGTTGCCGAGGCTGCCAACCATGGCTTCCTTGGTCAGGCACCGCACCACTGTCCCGATGGGGAGGGCCAGCAAGTGGAGGAAGAAATCTACGCATTCCTTGCCGGCTTCCGCGAACAGAACTTTGTTGTTCTTGCTGTCTATCAGCAGCTTCATGCTTATCTTACCATTCGGGTTCGCCATTGTTTTTAGTCTGCTAACTTGTGCAACCAACTCGATCGATCGCCAGTACGCACTTATAGGCATGTCCTCTATCTGTCAGCCCAAAAGGCTTTGGCAGGATGATTCGTTTCAGATCCTACAAGGCTACAACTGAAACTTGTCATTTAGCAAATGGTGTTAATGTGTTATTGTAACTGACGTTACATTAATTAAATTTTAATCCATCAAATGCTTTTTCATTCCTTTTTCTATATTGTTGATTCGGCTCCCCTTTCTTTAATTAATTTCCGTTATTTTTTTCATCTTCATCAAATTTAACGGACTCTTTCATATACTGTATATGAAATTGCTTTAATATATATACAAGTGTTACATTTTTGCTGTACATATATATAGCGGGTACGGTCCATATATGGTTGCAATACAATTTTTACAATTACAGCTACAAAGTAACTATTCAATACCCTTATGAAAAATTGATCACATTAGAACTTTTCATGGTCGAATCCACTTTGAATTCGATAGATATATTGCTTGTGAAATATGTGTCCGTGTAGCCATATTTGACAAGATGCCTAATCAGTGGCGGATCTAGGGGGTCTTGGGGCTGAATCCTACCTTAGCCCGATCGAAAAAAACGTAGAATTGTTTTTTATTTTGGATTTTTTGGTAACTTTTACAAATTTTAGGGATTAAAAGTAAAAGAAGTAAATAATCAAATCCATTTAGCCTTAATTTTTTTATAATTTTTGTTTCTCTTAATTTTCTTCTACTACAAACACCTAATTAAATAACAAATTTAAATTTTTCTCCAATATATTTTGAAAAAAAATATTCTTTTCTATATATAAATATAGAAAAATCTCCTTTTACAATTTTTTATTTTCCTACTAAAAATTGTACTATTTAAATCACAAATTTAAGGTTTTTTTTAATATATTTATATAAATTTAAAATCTCGGAAAAAAAATTTTAGCACATCTTAATGTTGACTTTGACAAGATAAATTTATTTAAAGTAGACATGGGACATCTGGACTTCTCATCTACAAAGTCTAAGGAGACAAAGGGCAAGGAGAGATTGAAAGGTGAACCTAGGGCGTGGGAAAATTTTCCACGAAAACCATACCAACACGTGTCAATCGAACCAATTATATTGGTAATCAATTGTCAAAAGTCGGGACGGTAATGGTAATCGAAACGGAAAAACTGGGATTACCATTACCAATAGATTTGCAATTGGTTGGTACGGTAATTACCAACCAACTACTACCAATATACATTTAGGTTTTTTTTAAAATTATTTTTTAATTATATTTTAATTGTTTTAAGATTACATTAAGTTGGAGTTTTTTTTTTGTTCTAAGACTTGTTGTTTATTAGTGTTGTTTGTTATTCAAGTTAATAAATACTCCGTATTACCTATTTCTTTTTTATTTGTTATTTTGTTTTTGATACTAGTATTACCTATTAACTTGATTTCTTTTTATATTTGTTACTTTTATAAAAAAAATTAATCAAGGGAGGAATACTAGCTCGGCTTCGGTTCAGACCAAAACCTAAATTTTATTCGGAAGCTAGTGGACATGTTATTTGAATATTATCGGGACTATTTAAGTCTTTACATTGCTTTTGTGCTTAAATTTATGAACAATTTAAGTATTTATGTTGTTGCTACTTATAAATTTTAAATTTTATTTAAGTTGTATTGCCTTTGATTATTTGTATGTTTTTCATCAACACCCAAAACATGGTAAAATACCATTACCAAAACGTATCAACCAACTTAATTCGTAACCAATTAAGTTGGTACAACCCCTCCAGTGGTTGGTAATGGTTTGGAATTTAGGATTACTAATTATAATTGGTTGGTAGGTGGTAATGGCAAAAATTAATTGGTATTGTACCAATTCCACCCCTAGGTGAACCTGTGACGAGCAACAAAATAAATAAATAAAAGATTATTTTTCCTTTTCCTTCGATTTTAACAAGTAACCTATAGATAGATGTAAGTGCATAAATCTGCACCTCCTTCTTCCTCGACATCGATCGATCACCTGCATAGAAGGAGAGGAAGAGGCGGAGCTCGCTCCCCCGGAGAGCCTCCGACGCTCAAGTCAGAATGTGTCGGCTGTGTGTGAAGCCCCCTAAACCCTAGTAGAAAACTCGAATATATAACGAGGATTAGGGTTTACCAGGTAAAAGACGATTATGCTCCTGGACATCTTATGTAATTACTTTTGCTCTGTCAATTGCCCCTCGGGTTTCCTTATCACGATCTAGTGATGAGGGAAGACGAATAATTCGATATTCTTCATAGGCTGAGCTGCAATTTGGCCTTGAGCGGCTAATGTGGCCTTGATTGGCTATTGTGGCCTTGAGCGGCTAATTTGGCCTTGAGCGGCTAATTCGGCCTTGAGCGGCTAATGTGGCCTTGAGCGGCTAAGTTGGCCTTGATTGGCTATTGTGGCCTTGAGCGGCTATTGGCCGTAAGTGGCTATCGTTAATTGTTTTTTATGGCTTTGATATAATGTTGTTCTATATATATATAGACGCACATATAAGCATTTCAAGAAATTATATGTCACCGATGCAATTAACAGTGCAATATGATTAACTAAAGAACAAACTTTTCATCAAAATATAGGACATAGAGAACTTAGCTTTTGGGTCTCATAGGCTGGACCGGCCAGGCCGGATACGTTGCACTTCCAAGTGAGATGTCTTGCCTTGTAAAAGTTGGGCCTTTTTCCGCCATTATCTTAAATGCATAGGCTGAGCTGCAATTTCCATGAACTCTGGTCCGATTTTGTAATTAAAACAACACTTCTTCCAATCAAAGCGTCATATTCTTCATCGTTAGGTTTGAGTGCGGCGGCGCTGGATATCGAAGTTGCTTCCTCGGGCCTTCCCCAATGCTGCCGGTGCCATCGCCTCCACCGCTCCCATTGCTACCCGACTCCGGATTCAGGATTCGATTCACTAATTCGCTTGTGGTAGGTCACATTTTGGGGGCGCAGTAGGCCTTTATTGGATCGGTTTGCTCGGGACGCTTGGCTTGATGGAGGTCCAGTGAAGATGGCGTGGCACAAGGGCTCGAAGTGGCGTCCTCGGCCATCCTTAACGGCGGATTCGGGTACCCCCGCCTACCCATCATTGCCGGTGTGTTCTCGTGGTTCGGTGAAAGTGGATGCTTGGTAGCGGCGGCTATGGCACAACCCCAAAGCAGGTCCAATCGTAGTGGCGCAGAGAGACGGAGGTGTTTGTAAGTATTGGATCTGGGCATGCTTTCAGTGTGATCCCCAAACCAGATCCAATCAGAGTCACACAAAGAGCAATAGAGGAGGCCGAAGTCGGTGGCTATGGTGGCGACGGAGGCTCGGCGGAAGGCCCCATGGTGGTTGCGGTGGCGACGGCTACTCCTGCTGATCCGGACGGCTTCTCAATCCAAAACTGCAAGGCAGGCCGGATTCAGATTTCGGAGATTTTGGATATCCTTCCGGGAAACAGGAATCGATCCGACAATTCTGGAAGGCCTTCACATCATCGATTGGGTGCGGCGGATGACACAATGGTGGCTGCGGTGGCCGTTGCTACTCCTGCAGATCCATCGCTTCATACAGCCTCACCCACGACGATCTTTGTTGCTTTTTTCATTGAGAGATCCGATCTTATGGCTTTTTGATCGAATCCCCACGAACGGCGCCAAATGTAAGTGCATAAATCTGCACCTCCTTCTTCCTCGGCATCGATCGATCGCTCGACCGAGGAGCCTCCGACGCTCAAGTCAGAATGTGTCGGCTGTGTGTGAAGCCCCCTAAACCCTAGTAGAAAACTCGAATATATAACGAGGATTAGGGTTTACCTGGTAAAAGACGATTATGCCCCTGGACATCTTATGTAATTACTTTTGCTCTGTCAATAGATAACTTTTGAACTAATAAATTCTTAATGTAGTAATGATGCTGAAATAATATCTTCTTATACTCATTTGGAAACAAAATGTTTAGTTTGCAGGTTAGAGAATTAGGTTTGGCTTGGATGCAATCTTGCCAACAAGAACGAAGAAATTGAACAAGGATGATGACAGAGTGGTAAAGATTGAATCTGTTGATAAACTTGAGCGTCAAATATTAACTTCATCGTTAAATATTTTTGGGAACAATTTTATTTTTCCACATTAGACCTTTTTATGACAACCTTACAGTGATCACCAAAAAAAGAAGAATATTTTCTTACAAAATAACTTTAGCGATAAAATATCAATTTTCAGTAAGGAAATGTTTCCTCGTAAAAAGTGATTTTATCACTTTTTACGAGGAATGAGTTACCAAGTTTAGGAATGAGTTATCAAGTTTTATCATCATGCATAGAAGTGATCTCATCACTCATAGCTTCAATCAAGTTTTAGCATGCTTGCATTTAATTGATTTCTCATACAAATTAGGAGTATAGGAATTAATAACATCAACAACAGTGAAAGCAAAATCAACAATATAACTTATGAAATTTTTGTTTGCATCTTAGTTGTAGATGACTTGTTTAAGTTTGATGAAGATTCATTAATTAGGAATATCAATAGGAAAATCAGAACCTTTGGCACTTTGTTTGTCATAGACATCTTGTAGCTTATTCAGCACATTGGGTCTTCCTGCTCTCATGTCTTATGAGAGATCAAGATGGTGGCAAATAAAGTGGCTTATCTAATCTAAGGCATGCTTTGGACAATGAAGCCATTATGACGCATCTTGACATTTCTTTCCCTTATTAAGAGAGAGGCACGTAGTTGGGTAGTTGGGTGGCAAATCAATAAGGTTTGACGTCATTCAAATCCTTACCTAAGCTTGTTTAATAATAATAATAATAATAAGTCAATGTCTTCACCTTCTAGACATCCGGACAGTTGCCTTGACAGCGTCCTCACCCAATCTATCTCGAGGTATGTCGACTGTGTTGGTTCGGATATTGATGACTTGTTTGTATCCCCCGCCCCCAAAAAAATCATGTCAGTATTGGCGGATCGATACTTCAAGTTCATTGATGACAACTTAGTGTCCACACTCAATCCGACTCCAAGGCAGCTGCATGTTTTGCAAGCGGTTAGAGGAGACAGAGCGCATGACTTTTTGTTGACTGCTCCCATTGAGGGTCTAGCTCAGACCATTTCCTCTCGCCAGTTTCGTTCTGTCCTCCAATACCATCTTTCGATTCCTATGTTTTGAAATACCCCAAATTATTTTTGGGATATTTCTGTAAATAGCATTATACTATACTATGTGAATTTGGGAAACCAATAAATTCACATAAGATATATATAATATAAATTAGAATAATTATATTATTCTAATATTATTCTCTAAACATTCTTTCTATTTAATTTATTTAATTTATAAAGTTAAATTAAATAATATTTCTTTCCGTTATATATATATATATATATATATATATATATATATATATATATATATATATATATATATATATATATATATATATATATATATATATATATATATATATATTGCTATATAGATATTCATATATATAGTATATAATCAAACACATACTTCATTTTTACAAGAGGAAAACTCAATAAAAAGGTCTATTTTTAACCCAACTTGGATATTAGTAGACCCAGAATTTTCAGCCAAAGGAAGTGGCCCAATTACTAGGAGGCCACCTCTCTTCCTCCATTGATAGATTGTACGGTAAAAGAAAAATGATGGAAATTCCCATTCTCTTTTACCTCTTTCCCTCTTCCCCAAGCACTCAGCTATCCTTTTTGATAAATTCAACGAGTATTATCTCCAACCTCAAACAATTTCCGTGATCTCCTCACCCAATCTGATCGATCTCTTCATCTTTATCCCCTATGCAGTTCAACCTTATAAATAGAGGAGGCCCCCATCAGCTTTCCATCAGTCAAACAGAAGCCTTCTCTCTCGAAGCAATTGTGAAGCAAAGCCGGGAACCGCCGCCTCCTCCTCTCTCGAATCCACCGCGAGCAGCTTTCGATTGCCGGAGTCCCCCACCGCCAGCCACCGGAACCGCAGCCACTGCCCCGCCCCGCCGGAAGCACGCCCAGGAGCAGAGGTCCGAGCCTCGCTGCAGCACCATCGTCAATCGCCTCGCCGAAAGCTCACCCGGTCGATCGAGCCCAGTTGATCCCCGTCCGAGCGCTGCTGCGGCGCCGCCGCCATCACCGTCGTTGCCCTGCGCCACCACCGTCCCCAGATCGCCGCCTTTCGGGAGGAATCGCCACCGAGGAACTCCGTTGGTCCCGTCGTCGTTCGTCCTCGCCTCTGTACGTGAATTGAAGAAGACGGTGAATTGGGACATTTTAATCTCTTTTGTTCTAATTACATAAACCTCCCCTGTTTTTATTCCAATTTCCGTTTTTGGCCCTAAGTTAATTATTTATTAATTTAAGTGGCCAATATTTCTAAACTGTTCGGTTCTTGCCCATTTCAGCGACACCAAGAAATCTTGAAGCACTCACGCCGGATCCCGCTCCCCAAGGAATTCATATTGGTATATAATATTTAACTTTATAGAATTAATTCAATTTCAAATTGAGTTAAGTAAAGTTAATTTCATAAAATATCAATATTAATATTCTTTTTTCCGTTGGATTCAATTGGTGCTAAAATCTCGCCTGGTTGTCATCAGACATCAGCTGATTGGAACTTAAGGCAAGTGATTTCGTTCAATGCACTTTGCATGTTTCGTGATTTTCTTTTGACGTGCCTTTTTATTCTTCCGTGTCGAATGCGGCCCTGTGGCCAATTTCCTTGCCAGTTTCGATAAATTGCATATTCGTCTGCTTGATGTAATTTATCTCCTTATTCATAAACTGGCATGAGTTAAATTAATGAGCAATTATTAAATGAATTATAGTGATATGCGTATTAAATGTGATTATTTGTTTATAACTCGAGATAAGTGAAAATTGCTCATTTTCCTCTTTCTAATTGCATGAAATTCTGCTTGTTTCTATCATGCAAATTGATAGCATGTGATATTAAGATCCTTTGAAATATCCGTACTTGTACGTCCTTGTCAGTGTGACGTCGTTATTATGATCACCTAATATTTTAACGTTAAAGTTGTTATAATTTAAAATGTGCATTTCACGTGGTGTGGATTGACTTAAAGTCAATGTGAGGGCTATCTCGTAGGTTGGGAATAGTGTAAAGCCCAATCTAAAAGGTTCCATGGAATATCTAGACTTCAAACAGTCTCAGGTCGCAGTCCTATATGAGTCTGGACCCGTGTCCATATTAGACTTCAAAGTCTCAGGTTGCAGTCCTAGTTGAGTCTGGACCCGTATCCCTATTAGACTTCAAAGTCTCAGGTCGCAGTCCTAGTTGAGTCTGGACCCATGTCACTACGTTTTATAGTGTGTTAGTTACATATATACATTATTGTGATTATTGAGATTATTAATAGGCGATCAATTCAGTTATATTATACTTCACTCTTACTCGAGGTATAATTCCTTATCTTATCGTATCATCGATCCTCACGATCATCTGAGTCATGGTTGTAATTTTGCCTTTTTACCAGTTTTCACTTTAAATATACGTGTCCTTCCCTTAACCTATGACATACCGTTTTATGGTCACTGCATGGTTAAAGTCTGAACATTTTCCTATCATTTGCTAGTCTTTATTGTACTAACCATCCTAGTTATTGGATGGTTGGTGTCCTTCGTTCTCACGAAACACCAGACCATATTCCACAGGTCTAGTGCAAGCAACGGAGCAGGAGAGAGCTAAAGGTGGACTATCATTTATTGAATATTTGACTACAAATTTTGAACCTCTGAAGTTTCTGCATCGTAACTTTAATTTCATCTATGTTGGAAATTATTCATACTTTATGGTTTTGGAATTTTTATCTTATTGTGATTAGGTATTTAAACTAATGAATATTATTCACTTCCGCATATTCTATTGTATTTAAATTATCATCTTGTGTATGGGAGCATGGTTGCATGTCCCTATAAGCCTCAGGTGAATTCAAAGACATTAAAGTCTGCGGATTCACTGGCGCTGTAACGTTCCCTTGGGATTAAAAAGGGGTGTTACATGTTTAGTGGTTATCCGACCTGTCCTAGTTGTGATCTTGACAGGATGGACCCATTTGGAGATCACGCTCTGCATTGCAGTCGAGGCATCAGGACGAAGCACCGACACAACATGGTTTGAGATGTTTTGGCTGACATTTGTTACAAAGCGGGCATCGCAGTTCAGAAGGAAGCGCATGCGGGTATGAGCAATGAAGATGGTGTTGAGTTGAGGCCAGGTAATTTGTTGGTTTATGGGTGGGACAAGGGTAGAGACACTTGTGTGGATGTGGTCGGGGCTTCACCGTTCACAACTAGAGCCAATGATTCCTTTGTACCCGGCAAGACAGTCTCTCAAGCCACTGAAAGAAAGGATAAGAAGTACGCGGATATTTGTGCTGCTAAGGGGTATTGTTTCATGACATTTGCGTTCTCTACTTTTGGAGAACTGGGGGGTGATGCTATTGGTTTTCTGAAGCGGGTTCAATTGGTTATGAAGAGTCATAGGGCAGGGTCTGATAATGGTGATTTCATATTTCATAGAGTTGGTTTTACTATTCAAAAAGGAGTTGAAGCTCAATTTGTTACGAGGCTTCCAACTAACTGTATGTAAATCTTTTTTCATCATAATAATGTCCTTATTATTATAATAATAATAATAATAATAATAATAATAATAATAATAAAAGAATCAAAATCACTGTAAGAGAAGGAAATGGAAGAGAGTTTGGTGAGTTGGAAGAGGAACTCCATGCATGGTAGGTACACCATTTGGATTTTTATGACTATAAATATCCAATGTCAAACTCTTCATATGATTCTTGGTATATAGGTGATAGCTTGCATATAGGTAGTGTTAATAATGCATATTTAGATAAGTTTAGTGACATTTTTCATTTATTATAGTTAGGCATATGGTGGGAAAGTCGGATTCGATGTATTTTATTATGATTTCAAGTAAATGTGGATCCGAAGCGGAGACATATGGGTTGATAACACATTGATTGAGAAAGTCAAGTTGATCTAAGGAGCTTAATGAAGATCTAAAGAAGTCATGAGAAGAAGAAAAAGAAGAGAGCCTAAACAAAGAACAAGTCAGCAGAAGTTGTCGCCCGACAAGCTGAACTTGTTTCGCACTTTTCGGAGGTCTTGGTTGTCCGATTGACTATTATGAATACGTGTTGGAAAGCTCTTTTCGATATTTACAACTTTCATGTTGACAAAAACATGAAACTCGAGCAAAATATTCCGTGATGAACAACTCTGTGACTGCAGCAATGTCGCGGTGACCATGGTAAGAGACATCTTCTAGGAAGGTTGGTTGTGGTCACAGCAATCCCACGACGATTGACACAGACACGTCTGAATCTATTCAGATTTAGATTAATCTATCCTAATATATTTTTATTCTATCTTTTGTCATTAGACACAGTTTGTTTACACTATTTAAGGACTCTTAGCCTAGGGTTTTTAAGCATCCAAGAGACAATTTAGTTTATTTTGAGAGATTTTGTTCGTCATGTGCAATGAAACTCTCTGCATTTTGCCTGCAATTTGAAGCCTTGTTCAGATTAATTTGTGAGTTTCTGAATCTTGTTCTTATTTACTATTTTGAATGTTTCAACTTCTTTGCTCTTAAAGAATTGATTGTTTTATTCTATCTAGCCGCAACTAGTTAGAATTAATTCAATTGCTAGAGTTCTGTAGATTCATGGTTGTGAACCTTAACCCAAGTAAGCAAATTTATCCCTTTAGGACTAATTGAACTAATTGGATAGGTAGGAAGTTGAATGTGTGTGAAACCCTTCTTTAGGGGTTTGTAGATACCTTGGCTAACTCTGAACTTAAAGCTATTGATTGGGTTAAATCCTCCTTTGGACTCTGCTTAATTAAGCACGCAATAAGGGTTTCTAGGATTGGTTGGACTAGTAATTAAATTAGGTCGGGATAAGGACTTTCATAGGAAAACTTGAAGGACAAAGAGGAAGTTACAATGATCTATTTAATTGAATAAAGAGGATAGTTGTAGGTGGAACTATTCTCTTAATTGTTTTGCATCAATTTTTTTTATATTTTATCTTGTTTTCTTTCTGATCTCAATCGCATAACCCTTCTCCTCTTTCTACTAATTGGTAAATAGACACTTCTTAGGAATAATTTGATTCTATGTGGGATCGACTCGTTTTTAGCACATTGCATTAGTTAGGTAGGTTCAAATAAATTTTTATACGGTTTACGCGACTAAAAACCGTTCATCAATCAATAAGGCAGGTGCAATGAACTCGATCTAGGTTTCCATTGCCTACATGCCTACTTAACAGATGGGGTCAGTAAAACTTTGAAATGGAATTCACTACATTTCAGCTTATAATTATTTCTAACCTCCAAGTTGAATTTCAGGTAATTTATAGCCTTTAATCTCAAGGGTATAAATTAAACAAACCGAATGAATATAATATTCTATTTTATTTGGTTTAGCATGAATACAAAACCTTAACCAAATAAGAGAGAGAGAGAGAGAGTCGGTAGAAAAATAAAATATTAAATAATGATTCAAGAATTTCAAATGTAATATCAACATGCCCCTAAGTTGAATAGGGGTGCAAGATAAGACTTTGTGGGGAATAGAGAGAGAAAGAAGCGAGAATGGGAAATGAGAGAGTAAGGTGGTTTTTTTTTTTTTTTTTTTTTAAGGATGTCTTTACGCAGAAAGATCATCCTTGATCATCCTAACAAATGATGATAGAAAGCTCTCTATTCAAAGGGAAGGTATAAGAGTTACAATTAAGATCACATTTAGCAAAAAAAATCAGCTGCTGAATTTGCCTCTCTTAAGCAGTGGCAGAATATTGCTGACGAAAGTGTTACTCTTAGTCTTCCAATCTTCTCAATAACTCTGAGGATCTCCCATGAAACTCTAGAGTTATCATTAATTGCATTGATCACCATAAGGCTATCTCCTTCGACTATGATACTCTTCCATCCTCTATTGTGGGCTAACTCTAACCCCATACAAAACGCAAGGGATTCAATTAGAAGTACTGATCCCTTCGATACCTGTTGTTGGAATATTTCAATTACTTGTCCAATTCAGTCCCTAACAATACCTCCAATTCTGCATTCCCCATTACTTTTAACTGATCCATCTACATTTATTTTATATACACCGTTGGGGGGTTTTGCCCATTTGATATGCCGACCTTGCCTTTTCCTTTGCAACAGTAAGTGCGTATTTTTATCTTCTTTCCAGTCGTTTATATTATTTAAATTTTTCTGCACTATAGTCGTAATATGACCCAATTTGCTATCTTTGAATATTATTGAGTTTCTAACTTCCCAAATATTTTGCCAAAGAAAGCACAGATCATTAAAGTTGGGGTTATTATCCTTAATTTGTTTTATATCTGTTATTGAGCTATTTGGACTCCTAATTTCAACAAAGAATTCATTCGTTCTGTGTTCATAAGAATTGATTATTTATTTTGTAATCGAACAATTTATGAAGAGGTGTGAGGTATCTTCATCCTCTTGGTTGCACAAGCAACACTGTGAGGGTACTCTATTGAAGTATTTATTTAATCTAACCTTGGTTGCTAATCCACCATTCATGATTTTCCATATGAGATTACGGATTCGAGGGGGAACTTCAAGTTTTCATATCCATGCAAGATCTTTGTTAATGGTCGCATTTGCATTATGGGTGTGGTGGACCGTTTTTGTTTTAAATCTCCCATCCTTTTTGTATTTCCATATTAATTTGTCTTCAGTATCCTATTCTAGGATATCAATCCTTAAAATATGCTCAACATACTAGGTGCGGTGGAACCATTTGGTCAAGAAGTTGCTTATTCCATTTCTTGTTAGGGTGTAGTAGCTGAGAGACTCTCGTATCAGGATCAAGATTATTTCTATACGTTTTTAGAGGGATGTTGTCTATCCAGTTATCAATCCAAACATTTATTTTTGACCCATTACCAATAATCTAGAGTAAGCCTTTTTGGAATTGTTCATTTAAACGAATGAGTCTACCAAATTGACAAGATTTGTTGTGTATGTTTGGTTCTAGTTTCTTGGTGTTTAAAAAGGTATTTCTCAATGACTACTTTAACCCAAATATTGTCTGGTTGGTTATAGATTTTTCAAAGTAATTTTAGTTGTAAACTGATTTTACGTTCTTTCGTAGATTTGATCCCAAGACCACCCTGAACTCTATGACGAAATCCATTTTTCGGAATCCCGTGTCGACGGGTTCCGGGATCAAGTGAGACGCGGGCGAGCTCAGACGATCGGGCTTACCTGAGACGCGCGACGAGATTACCGTAGGCGTACCCAAACCTGTGCCGATCCGAGCTCAAGCCATACGCGGACCACCATCCTCCCAAGGTTCCATCAACGTCGGTTTTTTATCAGCCGAGACTAATCCCGCTTGAAAGGGGGCTCAAAGCTAGGGAATCCGGCCTAAGCCGTTAGAGATCCCCATTTCCCACCCCTGATAATGAGGCCTCGACATCTTATTTATATTGCTAAAGCTCCTTCATGCAAGCCCACTTGTCGTCAAGTGTCACATGCCTCATGACATGTGGGTGGGGGGCATGGATGCCAAGTGTCACGACAAACATCTTAGAGTCGCGGGCGGTTTATCGTCCGCGAACGTCTTAAGTCTGTACCTCGATTTGTATTCGCCCATTCTTCATGCTTATAAGGTTCTATTTGTATAGCGGGGAACCTTTATTTTTTTATTATATATATTCTTATTTACACATGACATCGTAAATATTATTATTTATTTTTTGGTGCTTCGTCACATATTATTTATTTTTTGGTGTTTCGTCACAGCTCCTCGGACCTTAGTTAAGATGAGTCTTAGCTAGGGTTCGATTTAAACGAGACAACATATGCATTCGTACTTTGTCTTCCTTCGGAAGAGTACTTGATATATTAGACTTTTGGTGTAATGTTTTAACTAAGTTTGTTTGGTCTGGGCTGTACCCAACTTATTAGTGGGTTGCCTACGTATCTCTTAAGAAGAGAATCAAGCCTTTCGTAGTTCAATCAGAAAGCCCTCCGCAGATGAAAGTTCCGGCGTCGAAGGGTTTTAATTTATACTCATTTAGAGTTTATCTCCGCGAGCTTACCATCTACAAGCAGAAGGCCCTCTGCGAGCATAGATCCAGCGTCGAGGGACTTGTCAAATGTGCTCCGAGAGGCTCAAGCTACGGTCGGAGGCCCTCCGAGAGCGATAGCTCCAGCATCGAGGGACTTAGTTTTTACTCGTTAAGAGTTTAACTTCGCGAGCTTACGAGCTATGAGCAGGAGGCCCTCCGCGAGCGATAGCTCCAGCGTCGGAGACAGCTCCCGCATCCCGGGATTTTAACGAAATCATCGATCTGGGAGGCAAGCTCTACGGCCGGATGCCCGACGCGGATCCAGCTCCCGCGTCCTGGGACTTAATAAAATCATCGATCCAGGAGGCAAGCTCTTCGACCGGATGCCCGACGCAGAGCAAGATCACGCGTTGTGGGACTTAATAAAATCTCCGATCCGGGAGGCAAGCTCTATGACCGGATGTTGATGCTACCTACGACCTTGATATATCTTTTATATGAAACTGTACCAAATAAAAGTATCTGATTATTTTAAATTGAGCTGCGGCTGGCACCGATCAGTCACGAACGTCGCCACCTCTTCCTGCCCGCGGATAGGTTCACCTAAACTGGGATTTTGCAGCGGATGAAGAATCGGCGAATCTACTCGATTGTTGTTGTCCTCCCGATGAGTTGATGATCCGCGGAGAAATTCCTAAGCTACACAGCGGCGAGCTCTACTTTCAATCTTATGCATCGGCAAACGGTAGATCTACCAGCACTTCGGGACTACCGGCCATCGATTTTGAAATTAGCCTAAACCATCCGCGATAAAATCCCCCTGTGCTCCTAATTAACCCGGTTTGGACCTTCGTTGGCAAGGAACATCATCACCTCATACCGTCTGGGGATAGGTTTCCTTAACTGGGATCTTTTTGCGAACACGATTGACTCCCTTCTCAGAGAGTTTAATTTCCCACCGTGTTCGCGAATGGCTGTAGCCACCCACCATCACTGGGTATAATGTGTACGCGTTGGATTACCGAGCCCAAGACAGAATTTTGTTCGCGTTTTTTGGTAAGAATACCACATCCCATAGGCAGTGTCTACAAAGCTTATGAACACACAAAGTTTCACTCTCCAATGCAGTTTATGAGCCATCAAACTTCATTCTTTTCATGGACGTCTTCCCCGCCTTTCCGTTCGCGATCTCCATCTTTATTTAGGCAAGATGAAGATCTCTAAAGCAAGCTCTTTAAGGCGCTAAAAACCATTTCGAAGAGTAGCCTATAAACAAGTCTTATGACAGCAAACACACAGGGATAGGATCGAATTATTGGTTTACTCAATCCCATTTTTCATCCTTGATTCAAATAAATTTTATGAAAAAACTCTCTAAGATTCTCGAAGTGTTGCCAGGCTCCGTATACAAACATACATGTATATGAAAGAAGTTACCCATCCTTCCCTTTCTTTTTCTTCTCGCGGTATGTGAGTCGCTTTGTATCCATAGCTTCTGTCAGTATAAGTCTATGACAGTAGTTCTCGAACAAGCAAACTCTAAAGCTGTTATTAGACTTTAGCTAACACTTGAGACTCAAATGAGTGCTATTAACGGGTTTATTCAAGTGATCCCCAGATGCGAACTCACATGTATTCGTATATATTATACATTCTCTAGTAACTTTATGACAACAGGTTGGCATCCGGATTCCAGCTCTTAGTTTATTCAAGCTGAAATTTATATATAACAATTGAACCCAATTAAGGCAAAATAGGCAGATAGCAAACAAGAATCTGATAATTGTTTGGGCCATTGGTGACGCTTATCATAGCATAAACAATATAAGAACAACCTACGGCTGCTGTTTTTGTCTTTCTCCTGAGATCAAATGTAGCCCGCAGACAAAGATTTGTGACATGTATGACAGCTATTTACCACTTCGCCCATTCGATATGTATAACGGCAACACATTTAAATCAAAAAACCTTTTTACCTATGATGACATTAGCCATACATATATTCATCTCCTTGAATCAAAACCATAATTCTTTGCATAAATACATATCTATCTATATGTTCATCACCGTAGCCTTGCGGATTTTGCTCAAACTCAATAAATTTTGTAACCTCATCAAAGTAGAATTAGCGGATAATTTATCTCCGAGAATGTAGCTTCGATCGGAAGTCCGACGCGGAGCCAAGCTCCAGCGCCCTTGGGACTTCTCAAAAAATCTCATCTCCCAGAATGTAGCTTCGATCGGAGGCCCGACGCCGAGCCAAGCTCCAGCGTCCTTGGGACTTATCAAAAATCTCATCTCCGAGAATGTAGTTTCAATCGGAGGCCCGACGCGGAGCCAATCTCCAGCGTCCTTGGGACTTATCAAAAATCTCATCTCCGAGAATGTAGCTTCGATCGGAGGCCCGACGCAGAGCCAAGCTACAGCGTTCTTGGGACTTATCAAAAATCTCATCTCCGAGAATGTAGCTTCGATCGGAGGCCCGGCGCAGAGCAAAGCTCCAGCGTCCTTGGGACTTATCAAAAATCTCATCTCCGAGAATGTAGCTTCGATCGGAGACCCGATGCGGAACTAAGCTCCAGCGCGGGGCTTATGACAGTAAATCATGGATGCACACGCTTCATTCCTCTCGCTTTGTATACATACATATATATATATATATATATATATGATATTAAAACATGCATATATGACAGCAAAACATGTATATATATACATGATAGTAAGATATTAGAAGCCTTGTACATATATACTCTCCGATCAACTTGCATATATATGACAATAAAACATGGAACAAGCTTTGTATATTCACCAATAGACAAAGTCCTAAGATAATATCTTAATTTTTTGCCTATTTTGTTCCAAATTTCATATTTCTTTAAACAAATACAGATCAATAATACTTAATCCATTCACCAAACTTTATGTAATGATAGTGATCAGCAAAAAAGAAACAAAGAGGAAGCCCTCTAAACTGGAGACGTGAATGAGAGATTCGCTCGGGTTTTACCAATGTTGAAAATGCGATAGGAAATATATACGTAGGTCGAAACTGACCGTGCATCATAGACTTCAGAGCATCTCTATGTGAAACCGTAATTTTTATTTTCTCCATACCAAAAGAATGAGACGTCGGGTAAAATCCACGCCGCAATGGTCAAATTAGGTTGGTATGTACAATTCTAAAGGCACGAAAAGAGATCAATTTGCAAGGAAGGGTGAGACCTCCCGATCAAATAATTGTGAAAATAGAAGTCTTGGAAATGGTACGCGCACACCATCTTGTGAAAGCTAAGATCCTTTGATGGTTTCTGTCGTGGATGGACCCCGAAAGGGGAGACACCTGGAGATCATGAGGGATCTTACCAACATCGGCAAGGCTTTGTGAATAGATAGGTTCGTGACCGATTCGTTGCCCCAAGATATTCTATGCTAGAGAGAGGTGTGCAGCGGGTACAATACAATGCCTTAACAAATTCTGGGAATCGGATGCTAATACCCAGCTTAACCCAGTTCAATAAATATATGTTTCGGCTATATACACCGCAAATCCCCACGTCCTTAAGGACGTGCAAGTTGGGTGAGAACCACCCAAACCCGGACGTGCAAGCACGTTTTTTTTTTAATAACGTGCTTGCACGTCCCTTAAACACGAAGAGGACGTGCCTCTTCGTCTTCGTCTTCATCGTCTTCAGAATCAGAAAGAGAGAGAGAGCGCCGGAGCACCGAGAGAGAGAGACCGAGACCGAGAGAGAGAGAGACCCAAAAAGAGAGAGAGAGACCAGAGAGAGAGAGCGAGAGATGGAGACAGAAAGAGAGAGAGCGAGCTCGAGGCGGCGGTGGCGGCCTTGGAGGCGGAGGCGACAGCGATGGAGGTGGAGGGTGGTGGTGGGGGTGGAGCATCGGGGGAGGCGGTGGCGGTGGAGCCGGTGGCTGAGGGCCTGGTGGTGCTGGCGACTGTGGCGGCGGAGGAGGGTGGTGGTGGTGGGGCGGCGTGTGGCGGCGGCGATGGAGCCCGAAAAGTGGCCAAGGAGGAGGGTAGTGGTGGCGGGGCGGCGTCTGGCGCCGGCGACGGAGGCCGAGCAGTGGCCGAGGAGGAGGCGGAACCGCCGCGGAAGCGTCGGACCATTAAGGTGTCCCCGATCCCGACTCCACCGGTATGTTATTTGAATTACTTTTTGTTTGATTTATTTTTAGAGTTTTAAAATATAATTTGATAGATAATATAGTTTTATAATAGAAGTTTATAGAATATATGATTGATAATATATATTGTTTGACAGAATATAATTGAAAATATTTTTTTTTATTTATTTATATATTATAATATTTTTTTATAGTATATATTTTGATAGAAAAGAATATAATTGTAATTTGATAGAATATAATACATAGAAAAAAATTACAATTGAAAGACAATAAAAAACATTAAAATATATTATAATACTTCAAAACTATTTAATTAACATTAAAATATATTTGAATATATTAAAATATATTCAAATACATAAAAATAAATTTATATTGAAAGATAATAAAAAATATTAAAATACTTCAAAATTATTTCATTTACATTAAAATGTATTTAAATATATTCAAATACATAAAAATAAATTTATATTGAAAGATAATAAAAAACATTAAAAAATATAATAAATTATAATAAACTACATAGAAATAAATTTAAATTGAAAGAAAATAAATACATTAAAATATAATAAATTATAATAAAATACATAAAAATAAATTGAAATTGAAAGAAAATAAAAACATTAAAATAAAATACATAGAAATAAATTTAAATTGAAAGAAAATAAAAACATTAAAATATATTAAAATATATTAAATTATAATCCAATAAATTATAATAAAATACATTTCATAATAATAGGCAGGGAGGCTCATGAGGGGGGACGGTACCCTCCGGCCTGTTACGTTCGCCGACCGGGCAGCGGTCAGCCAGATTGCAGATAGGACGGTACCCGACAGTTCTACAGCCACAGTCGAGGATCTGCTCGCGTCTGCAGAGCGGTACCAGCAGTCGATGGGGACCCCCCCGGCCGGCGAGCACGACACCTTCTGGTCGGGTATGCCAAGTTGGGATCCTTCTGGCGATGCGATGATGGGGTTGCAGCCTTCTTTAGAGCCCCCTGAGGTATTGAGTAGCTGCATCACCGAAGTAGTCGCTGGGCGACGGGCCGACATGGGTAGACCTCCTACTCGTGTTCCACCCACCATCCCGGAGGCATCTTCTTCAGCCGTTCCGGAGACTTCTGCTTCAGCCGTCCTAGAGGCTTCTACATCTGGCACACACGAGCCCGAGCCTTCGACATCCGCCACACCAGCGGCGATCTCCTTGGGCTCTGCAGATGATGTGATCCCTGACGTCGTTGAGGAGGCTGACGACGGTCAGGAGGGGCAGGCTCAGGGCCAGGGGGGCCCACAGGTAGAGCCCGAGCCCATCCCTGCGCAGGCTGTCGCACCGGCTGTGCAGGTCGACCCTTTGTTGCCGCCGGGAGAGCTGCTTGTGTCTTACAGGCATCACCGTGCGTACCAGGTGTGGAGAGATCCTACGGTGGAGCTGTCGCTGCTGAAGTTCCACCACCGGGCGATTCACCTGCAGCCTTTCGAGTCGTACATATTTGAGGACCCGGGGACCTGAGTGCAGGATCTGCTCCCATCCGGCATCCCACAGCTGCGGTCCCTCCACTGGCAATGTGTGGACGAGTTCACCTGCACGGGCTTCTTGGAGCATTGGCACCCGGAGACGAACTCCTTCCACTTTCCATGGGGCGAGATGACCATCACGCTCCATGAGCTGCAAACTGCTTTGGAGATCGACCGCTTCAAATGGCCAACAGCGGCGTATAAAGTCAACCTTTTCGATGAGGTAAAGACTTTAATCTTCAAAAAGTGCTTCGATTATCTGTACAAGATGTGGCAGGACGTCGTGAACCAAAAGGTTCCTCCGGTATGCACGGACCGACATTGGAGGGTTTGTTACGGGATCCCTTGTGTCCACGAGATTCGGGCATACGTCAACTCCGGTACTCCGATACCCGCCGAGGACATCCACCCGTTCTGGATGGATTTGACATGGACTGACTTCGACGACACCCCACTGCCGTATGAGCTGTCATCTTCATACACGGCTTCCAACGATGTATGCGAGGATGAGCTGCACCCACCCTCATCAGCAAGCGTCCGAAGGAAGGGGAGGCCTCGGGGGTCGAGGAATGCCTGCAGAACCAACCCGTTGCCATACGAGGAGGTAAGGGAAAGGTTTGAGAGAGAAGAAGCGCGTGCTGCTCGAAATGCTGCTCGGCCTCGTCCACAAGCTACCTCAGCTCGACGTGGACGTGATGATTTGTTCGGAGGGTTCAACTAGGGTCGAAACAACGTTGGTCCCTTCATGCTCGGTCATATTGAGACGGTGAGGGACACTGTTGGAGATGGTCATTGTGGCTACCGTGCTTTGGCGGCTTTGACATCACCGATCGGCGAGACTGCTTTCCCGGAACTCAAAACGTTACTATGCAATCACTTGGAGGATCACGCCGTTCTGTACGCCGGTTGTTATACGGGAGAGTACCCATTCCAGCAGTTCGTCGACTACCAGAGATGGGCCGGAGCCACACATGGTGATAGGAGACGGTGGATAGAGCTACCCATCATGGGTTTAGTATTTGCGACGATATATCAAATTCCTCTCATCGTCCTAGCTTGGCATCATCCGTTCACATGTCTCCCCATGATCTCGCCAACATCTGCTAACAACCCTCCCCAATCAGCAACTCTTGGTGTAGCCTGCATCGGAAACCAAGACCATTTTGTCGCGGTACGACTTCAAACGTCTTTTTTATTACCTATTCATGCTTTTCATACATATGTCAATACTCTAACTCTAAATTTTTGTTCTCATAGATCTGGTTGCGTCCTAACGCTTCTCTTCCGCCGCCTCCACTAGAATGGGTCGAACATCATCATCCGAGCGTCGAAGGATGGGATGCTCCGTTTCAAGCTCAGATTGAGAGATTTAGAGCCTTGCGTGCCGAGTCCGGCCGTCCTTTACTATTTTCCTAGATTGTAGTCCACAACTTTATTAAAATTATGAATGTAAACCTTTTTTTCCGTTCCTTGTAACGTTATTCGCATATTATCCGAATGAAAACCTTAACAATTCTTGTGTTCTTTTTAATTTGACCCTAAATCCATCAAATCCACTAGCTAAACACAATTTTATCAATTAACATTACAAAACCGTAGGAAAACCTAAACCCTAACCCTAAACCCTAAACCCTGCAAAACCCTAACTAGGGTTTGCACGTCCTTAACAATGTGCAAGCATTGCACGTCCTTAACAACGTGCAAGCATTGCACGTCCTTAAGGACGTGCTTGCACATTGTTAAAGACGTGCAAGACGTTTTTAGCGGACGTGTACCGTCCCAGACTTGCAAATCCGTAATCCAGATTTGCGGTGTATATAGTGACACCCTAAATATATAAACAAAAATCCCTCCAAGTTGAGTGATCTGTTGCACATGAATTCAAATGCATGTATATCATTGTTTACTAGAAATCATGGAACACTTGAATAAATAAGGTGAAAGGGTTCTTTAATTTCCAGTAGCTTATACCTAATCATGCCCAAAGTCCAAATTTGGAATACATTTCTTCATATCAAACAAAAGCACATACGTATTTTCATTCTTTCAATTGATCGCTTACCTCAAATCAAAGTTTATAGTTGACATTTTAAACCAATTTCACGAACACGATCAAACCGAAACAAAAACGGTTGAACATTCGTACCTCAATTCGATTGTTTGTTACCTCTTAGCGTGAGAGTGTCCCCACGGACGGTGTCAGTGATGAAATCCATTTTTCGGAATCCCGTGTCGACGGGTTTCGGGATCAAGTGAGACGCGGGTGAGCTCAGACGATCAGGCTTACCTGAGATGCGCGACGAGATTGCCGTCGGCGTACCCAAACCTGTGCCGATCCGAGCTCAAGCCATACGCGGACCACCATCCTCCTAAGGTTTTATCAACGTCGGTTTTTTATCAGCCGAGACTAATCCCGCTTGAAAGGGGGCTCAAAGCTAGGGAATCCGGCCTAAGCCGTTGGAGATCCCCATTTCCCACCCCTGATAATAAGGCCTCGACATCTTATTTATAGTGCTAAAGCTCCTTCATGCAAGCCCACTTGTCGCCAAGTGTCACATGCCTCATGACATGTGGGTGGGGGACATGGATGCCAAGTGTCACGACAAACATCTTGGAGCCGCGGGCGATTTATCGTCCGCGGACGTCTTAAGTCTGTACCTCGATTTGTATTCGCCCATTCTTCATGCTTATAAGGTTCTATTTGTATAGCGGGGAACCTTTATTTTTTGATTATATATATTCTTATTTACGCATGACATCGTAAATATTATTATTTATTTTTTGGTGCTTCGTCACATATTATTTTTTTTTTGGTGTTTCGTCACTCTAGGGGAACAAATTTTTTTCCCAGCTAATTAATGGATTGTACCTTTCTGGCATAGTTTTGTTCCAAAAGAAATTCTTATTAATTTGGTCTATTTGTTGTAAAATGCCCTTTGGCAGAAGGAAATTTTGCATCAAATAGTTTGTTTTAGAACTTAAATTTGCTTGAATGAGGGTCATTCTTCCTGCTTGAGATAGAGAGGAGGTCTTCCATTTGGAGAGTAATTTCTTAAGGCTATGCAGAGCATCTTCAAAAACACAATTTTTGACTCTACCATTGACTATCGGGATGCCTAAATATTTTTCCAGCCCATGGGCTATAGGAATATTCATTTGTTGTGCTAAAGATTTTGATTAACATTTTTAGATAATTGAATATAGCTTTTATTTATAATTAATTGTTAAGCCTGAAAGGTTTGAGAATTTGTTGAGCATGTTTTTTATCGTATCAAGACTTATGTGTGAAGCTTTTGCAAAGATTAGCGTGTCGTCTTCAAATGTGAACAAAGGGATTGGTGTACCTTGTTGTTTTAGTTTTACACCCACTAGCCCATCATCAAGTTGGGCTTCAGAGATGAGTTCTCTAGTCGATTCCTCCATAACTATAACAAATATGTAAGGAGCTAATGGATACCTTTGTCGGATGCCTCTTTCTGGTTTGATTTTATCACCCGGAGAGTTGTTAACGAGCACTGAAAAGGTTGTAGTTGTGATACATTTCATAACCCATCCAATCCATTGTGGATGAAACCCAAATTTTGATAGTATTGCATGAATATAGTTCCAACTAATCTTGTCATATGCTTTCTTCGTATCTAGTTTTAAGGTCATCCAACCCTTTTTGTCTTTCTGTCTATGGAAGCAATGGAAAATTTCATGTGCTATAAGAGTGTTATCTTGTATCGATCGTCCTTCTACAAAAACTCCTTGAAATGGGTTGATAATGATTGAAAGAATATTCTTGAGTTTGTTTACCATTATTTTTGCAATAACCTTATAAATTGTATTACAGAGGCTAATAGGAGAGAGTAAGGGTTTGATTGAATTCTCTTGTATTATAGTTATAAGGTAATCTACAACAAAAATCAATCCAGTCATGAAAATTTGAATCTAATTCATGAAATATCAACGTCATGGACTTTTAGCCATCATCCAAGCAAGTACTTGGATTTCCTGGAATTTAAGGTCAGATAAAATGGTTCAAGCTTTTACTCACACATGATTTATACTTTTTACTCACATGTAGTTTACTCACCTGACTTGTTATACGTAGGGGTGTTATTCGAGCCGAACGAGCCGAGCTTGGCATGTTCAAGCTTGTTCGTTTTTTAAACGAGCTCGAGCCGATCCGAGCCTAATTTTTAAACGAGTTTTTTATTTTGTGCAAGCTCGGCTTGTTTAGAAAATGAACGAGCTCGAGCCGAGTTTTTTTCGAGCTTTAAGTAGTCCTACTTGGTTATAACATGTTAACTTAAAGGAAATTTGAAATTTTAGAAATTCCATAGAATTCGAGTTATTCGAGTTTTATTCGAACGAGTCGAGCTTTCAACCGAGCTTAAAATTTTGTTCAAGCTCGGCTTGTTTAAATAAGTGAACGAGCTCGAGTCGAACTGTTCAGTTCATATAACAACCTTATCACTTATACGCATAGTAGGATTTCGTCAAATGCACGGAATTGTCACTGACTTCCGGTGTCGGTATAGAGGTAAGGTGAAGTGTAGAGTGAAGGGTTAAGGCGAAGTGGGGTGAGAGTTTTGTCGACGCCGACAGTCAGGGATGTTTGTAGGCTTGCCGACACCTCCAGTCGGAGACGGTTGCATATGACACTCGCATTGTCGCACACCTCATTTGCCATGTTGGTGAATACAAAAAAAAATAGCTATGTGATGAGTTGGGCCTATTTACAACTTGAGCCTTATATTAATTCCATATGGCATTAGGTTTGGCGACACCTCACGTCGAAGACGGAGGTAACGTGGTCAGCTTGGTAACACATTTGTCTAAACCGGCTTCTCAAGACGTCGTAATATTTATCGACACTGGATGTTAGAAACACTACTATATACATTTAACGAGATAATCATCGTCTACTACCAGGGCGGAGCCATAATAAAATTTAGGGGGACTGGCCTATTTTATCGGGAATTTTTTTTTAATATATATGAGATACAATTTTTTTTTATAAAAAATATAGTAAAAAACATATTAATTTAATATTATTAAATATATGATTTAAAAAGCTAAAAGAGAAAAAAAATCCATAAAATGAAACCATAGAGATTTAAATTCAAAACCTCATCATTCAAATTCACACCTCATACCAACTAAACTAGACATACTTATTGATTTATTACTCTTTTTAGATTATCAAAATTTAAAAAAAAAACATTTTTTTTTTTTTACGTTTTCCCCCGACCCAGAGGACTCGATCACTCGAGCCAGCTCATCCCCCCCTCTGTCCATAACAAACCTTCTTTACTCACGTGTGATTTGTACCTACCCCTAAATATAATGATAGTTGTATGCAATTTCCCTATCGCTCGAGAATCCCATCTACCTCGCATTAAAGATAAGGTTGAACTACCGATAAAAGACAGCCCCTCATAATTTATTTTCTCTTAAAAAAAATTTAAAATCAGAATTAAATAATACTACGTGGTGGCTTAGTGCAAGGTGCTTGATTGTGATAGTTATGTCCTTTGTTTACAACGTACTGAACCACATCACCATTGCAAAAGAGGCAATAAATCATATCTATTTGATCTGATCGTCACGTGATTCTTGACACATGGTAAAATATTAAACTAATGCTCATTTCTAAAATAACACTTTAATGTTCATGATTTATAAAACATAATCTAATAGGTCCTAATATGAAACATAAGCCTTGTTTGTTAGCCAACAAAAAAAAATAAAGTTGAATGAATATACATGTATTGTTTTTTTTAAAGGTCAATATTTTAACTTCTTGAAAATTTAAAGAAAGTTCACTTATATGATTGCTTTCACTCTTTTTTCATTAATATTTTTTTCCTTCTTCTTTTATTATTTCTAAATATCAAAGCTTATTCAAATATCTTTTCTAAATTTTTAATAATACCAACTCTAATTATATGGTACAAATGTTTAAATGTGTACATTTTTATACAAATTATCCTCTAATAGTTACTTTTGAGAATTACAACACCGAATACCCCAATGCCTAAAAACTTTTACCCCCTTTATTTTAAAAAATATGCCATTTTATTTACCGATAATGGCAGCCCATATACCAAAAATTTGGACCATTGGCAAAAGTAACCTCTCTTGTTCAAAATTGCAAATGTGGCAAAATAACCCAATTTTTTGCAAATATAACCGGTGGGCCAAACCTGAGATTGAGAATAAAAAGATGAGAACATTAAATGCAACCAAAATGGAGAAAGAAGAAAAAAGGGTCTACAACTTTTCAGAGTAGAGAATGGGAGCAACTTTTCAGAGGAAAGAGGGGAGTTAGCCGCTTTTCAGATGAGAGAGGGGGAGTTTGACCTTACTTGTTCTATTTGTACTTATGTGTTTCAGTCGGGTTTGTGAGAATTAGCACGTGATATTCATATATTGGCACATAAATAAACGTTAGTGGCACGACGACCGTATTGAGTTACATGTAGTTGACTGTCATGATAGATGTTAACGTAATTGTTATATTTAGACTTGAGTTTATCTGTTAGAGTCAAAAGAGTTAGCACTACATATAGCTATACTGACACATAAATAGATGTTAGTGGCATGAAGAACGTATCTATATTTCTCTCTCTATCCAGAAAATAATCTCAATTCGAAATAATTTTTTTCATAAACATATATAAAGTGGGTGTTTATAGATAGATAAAATTAAATTAAGTTCAAAAATAAATTTATTTTTTAATTTTAACAAATGAAAAATGGCTGAAAATTAGTTATAAATAATTAAAATTTAAGTAATGCCACTTGGTGCCCTCCCATTTTGTCCTCCTTCAAATTTGGTGGGAAGGAGGTAATCAGCCCAGGAGCCATTTCTTCTTTCCTTTTTTTTTATTAGGTAAAAATTCAAATGTCAGACAGGTTTGACTCATCGATAGACTGACAAAGTCGGAAGGCGGAGAACCGTCAAATGTATAAACTAAAAAACAAGAATACAGATAACAAGCAAGATGAAACAAGCAGAAATAAACTCTACAACAAAACGTCCCAAGAAGACCAAACACCAAAAAAGTTGAGGAAGTCGTCGAAGAAAGAAGTCAAGCACCACCGAGGAGTAACACCCCGGGTCAGCGGTACAGTAGGACTCTAACTCCCGTGGATAGTACAGACAAACTCCAAGGAAACTCTATCCCGTATACGGAGTCGCCCTGAGCGCGCCACTTCGACCCCAGCCAGACCCGACTCCAGACTTCAAGCCCCCCAACCAAGCGGAAGATCTCCTAGAAACATCGGAAGTAGACCCACAATTTGCTCGAACAAAACGCCAACAAGTTTTCACCTACTAGAATATCGACAAACCCTTGCGGGATTTCGTCAAACCCTTTCGGGTGGGTTTACTCAATCCCTTTCGGGAATTTTTCAAGACCCTTTCGGGAGCTTTACCATTTACATAAATGAATAAGTATATAAAAATAGATAAAAGTAATATCTATTTTTATAAACTCACTCAATTTTTTTTAGACCTTCGGGCTGCCCCGGGCCCAAGGCGCAAAACCTTAGGCCCGAAGCACAGACAATCAGGCCCACTATGACCATGGAAGGAAGGCAAGCCAGAGAAGCAGCCGATACAGAAAACCGGTAAGGGCAAGCACTCTGACGCCGATGAGGGAATCAACCATGTGGGAATCCACCGACGCACAAAAACCCCAACCCAATTACACAAATCGAGTGACGAAACTCCCACCCAAGCAACTCGAAACAGGACTGACGAGAAACCCCAATAAAAGAATGAAAGGTAAGGGTTGGGTGAGTCACAATTTTATTTGCAAAAATGACAATTTCCTCTCCCCTTGCAAATTGTGGTATAGCAGTGACATTTTTGCCAATCTCAACTCTTTTTTGTATAACCATGCAAATTAGCCTTTTATTCTCCATACATACATTTTAAAAGTAAAAAAAAACTATATAACATATATTTTTAATTAAATTTTGTAATGATTTCATACTTATGAAATTATTTTTATAAAAGAATAAATATTTTATGTAATTTTTACGTTCATAAAAAACAAACATAAATAGTAAATGATATGTTTATTAAACTGGAGATAATATTACTTTTCAATAAAGTCAATGTCATTTCCATTGGTTATTTTTTAAATTTAATCTTATTTATTTAGAAAAGTGATATATATTTTATACTGAAATTCAATTCGATTCATATGAAATTCAATTTTATACGGACTAAAATGCACGTTTAGTCAAACGAGGCCTAAGTAAATGAATTATTTTTTCTCCGGGCAAACGAAAGGAAAAAGGGAAAGAATACAAAACATATCTGTGGCTCCAAAGATTCGGCCCACTTCGACGGCTCGACGACCAACCCACAAAGACGAAAATCCATACGCCTCTTTCCCCAAAATTTCTGGCATTGTGTTTCCGAAGATTCACTGTCCGAGGCGGCGGATTCGCAAATCTAGCCGGAGTTGGTGGCCGGAAAATGGTTGAGCAGCTTAGACTTGATTTGGACCACGACGGTTCCGACGAGCGGTTGCTGACGACGCCTGAAACTGCTTCTGATACTGGCGACCGCGATTGTGGTGGTGATCAGTCATGGCGGTTGAACTTCGACGGCTTCCAGTTGTCTACGGAGCACAAGGAGAAGCCGCGTAAACTCCATGATTGTCTAGGGGTTTTAGGTATTCGCCTTTTTTTTATGCATTTCTACCAACTCCTTTGTATTTATTCTTTAGGGATTGTGATCTAGTCTGTCTTTCACGGCTATGGTAACGGGAAGAATTTGTAAAGGGATTGATCGTGCTGTTGTGTTGTGCTCGTTCTGATGAATAGATTTTGAACGGACGGCGTAGGGAGAGGCCTTTAATGAACAGGAAAAGCGAATTGTTTGGGAATTTTACACTGATTTGGCATTTATTTGATTCTAGGCTATCGCTTTGGGAATGGATTCTTTTGACAGTCGTTGTTCAGATGCTTTGCTGTTTTGACAGTCTTGTTCAGATGCTTTGCTGTATTGTATGGTTGTTATTTTTGTTCAAAACTTTTGTTTCTGACTTAGAGGGACATGGCCTACTATTTAAGTCTTGAGTTGGATGTTGTGGTATTGTCAAATTCGGACCAGATTGTTTTTTATAGTTGTTATCTTTGGTTGTTATTTTCAGTTTTGGCCTACAGATATAAGGCCCACTATTTTGAGCATATTGTAGAGAGACGAGTAAGTTTCCAATTGCCAATTCAGTTGATCTGTGTAATTGCCGAACTACCAAAACCAATTTGGTGGGGTTCTTCATTGATGAATGCTGATCCACTCTTGGCATCTTTTCAAAGAGTTTTTTCTAGCCACAAGCTTTATAGAATGATAGGGCACATAAATGTTCTCAATTGTCATTGTTGGGTGGCAAACCCTTGAAGTAGACAGTAATAGTGAGAGAAAGATGATATCCAGTGTTGAGCCATTGATTTTCTTATTTTCTTTGTGGGGTTAATTGCAAAGAGAATTTTGTTTTCCAAGTAATCACGAAGAGCTGAACACACACTAGCATGATATGTACAGATCCGTTTGCAGAATGTTTGGACTGGAGTAAACACTAGAACAGGTAAAGTATTCAAAGGTGGGGTGTTCAGCCAGGGAGGTTTGCCTGGAAAATGATATTGTTTTTTCTTACGCTTGTACAGTATCCTTCTCTAATCTTGAGTCTCAAAGAAGGGAAACCTTATGGAGAATTGTCAGTCGGAATTATTTTGCATTGTTTTGATTCATGATGTATTATTCTGGTCCATCATGGATCCAATTTCTCTTTATTTATTTGTTTGATCTCACTGTCTTTCCCTTACTTTTTATTGTGCTTGAAACAAAACTGGAATGGTTTCTTTGGGCTGCAGACCTTGCATTTCTATGTGTGTTAATTTCTTATATTTTTGGATTTCAGGACCAGAAGATGATGTGGCTGAATACTATCAGCAGCAAGTAGAAATGTTGGAGGGTTTTAATGAAATGGATGCCTTGGCAGAACGTGGCTTTCTTCCTGGCATGTCCAAGGTTAATCTTTACCTTATTTTAGCTTTTTGTTTCTTGTAAATTTGGTTTCTTTTTTTATTTTTCTGATCCACAAAACCCATAAGCTCATACTTGTTTTCCATTCTTGTTTCCAGGAAGAACAAGAAAAGTTGGCAAAAAGTGAGACACTTGCGATTAGAATATCAAATGTGGCCAACATGGTTCTTTTTGTTGCTAAAGTCTATGCCTCGTACAGAAGCGGCTCTCTTGCAATTGTCGCATCCACCCTGGATTCCCTTCTTGATCTTCTTTCTGGTTTTATCCTGTGGTTCACTTCATTTTCCATGTCAACACCTAACCCATATCAATATCCCATTGGAAAGAAACGTATGCAGCCATTGGTTAGTGCTCATGCTTGCTTTCGTTATGATGCCTATTTCCCGGGCTAAAATATTGAGTACTTTTTGTAGTTGGTCATTCTTCTTGGATCTCATATGTCTTATATATGGTTTTGTTGTTTATTGTTGCCACCTGGTTGTTTTCCATAACTAAAGTTAAGTGGAATGCAGTAGTAGGTTCAATCTCAGGGTTGAATCTTGTTTTCATTTTTATTTTGTTTCTGCTTCATATCTGATTGGATATCGTATACAGGGAATTCTTGTATTTGCTTCAGTTATGGCTACTCTGGGGCTGCAAATTATATTGGAGTCACTGAGGCAGCTGTTATCTGGTGTAAGCCTCTAGAACTTCTGGATTTTTTCTCTTCCCATCAACCTTGCTTTATGCACAGATTTTCAGTGATTTCTTTATATTTTTTGATTGCTCTCAGCTTTGAAACTGATTTAATCATTCCTATTTTTTTTATAGGATAATGAGTTTGACTTGAATAAAGACCAAGAGAGGTGGCTTATTGGAATCATGCTGTCTGTCACAGTAGTGAAACTTCTTTTGGTTCTTTACTGCCGTTCCTTCACCAATGAGATTGTGAAAGCTTATGCACAGGATCACTTTTTTGATGTGATCACCAACATCATTGGACTCATTGCTGCTCTCCTGGCCAATTATTTTAACGACTGGATGGACCCTGTCGGAGCCATCATTGTAAGTGTAAACTGTCAAGGCATTTTGTCTGCACATATTGCTTGGGAAACATGCTGTGTTTTTTGGTAGCTACATGTTATTATCTATTAGTTAACTCCATAACTGTTGTGTTTAATGGTATAGAGTGAGCCTAGAAAGAATAGAGGATCTTGACACACTGACTCGGATTGATGAAGAGGATATATTAATCTAATACGTTGTAAATTGAACATTACTTATCTAGGGAGTTGAGTTGTGGAAAATGGAAAATCACTCGGGAGAAACTAGAAAGATTACCTAGAACCGATCAGGCGAAGCCCTTAATTTTATGAATGACGTTCCTCTGTTCCATTCCATGTCCAGTGCTACCATGATAAGGCAATTGGTCATCTTGGGTCATATCATCTTGGTTCTTGCATTCAGGAAAATGTATTTTCTAGTCTCCCTGTCTTGATTTTAGGCATACAGTTGATAGACCATTGATCATTTCTCAACACTTGGGAGTTATACTCTTCTAATTTCTCCTTGAAAACATACAACACTCCATTCCATTGGTAATATTGTGTTCTCTTTTAATGCAGTCTCATCGACACTTTTATCTATCTCTGACTTTACTTGCTGTTAGTATCATTGAGCTGATTACTCATTTGTCATTCAATGCCTCTAGTACTATTAAGAATACAAAACCATGCCTGGAGAGGCCGGGGCTGTTTCCTTGAGGATATGCCTGGCACAAGTGTCGAACCTCGGTTTTAAGGGGAAAAAAAAAGAATATGAAACCCTTAAATGGTGAATTGATAATTGCAGTAAAGTAGTATTTCCAAATTCCACACTGCCTTTTCTTGAGTGCATCTAAACTGGGTTAACATTTCCCTTGACATCTTTTGTTCACTATACATAGAACGGGGAGCTTTCTGTTTCTTTTGTTTTAATTTCCTTTCAGGCTTCAATTTCTTAACAAAGTCATACCTTCTGCTTGTTACAGTTGGCACTATACACAATCCGTACCTGGTCAATGACGGTGCTGGAGAATGTAAACTCACTAGTCGGAAGATCTGCTACCCCAGAATTTCTGCAGAAACTCACATACCTCTGCTGGAACCACCACAAGGCGGTAAAGCACATTGATACCGTCAGGGCATACACATTTGGATCCCACTACTTTGTCGAGGTGGACATAGTCTTGCCAGCCAGTATGCCCTTGCAAGAGGCACATGACATTGGGGAGTCATTACAGGAGAAGCTTGAACGCCTACCAGAGATAGAAAGGGCTTTCGTGCATCTTGATTATGAATACAGCCACAAGCCCGAGCATGCCCAATCCCACTAGTAATAGAGAAACAACAATGGAGGTATGTAAACATCACGTTACACTTTTATTCCCTGATACTCGTTCTAAATTTATAATGCCTTTGTACACATGGCTAGTCACTAGTACTACTCTCTAGAACTTTAATCTTGGTTGGGAGTAGGTGGTGCATTAGCTTAAGTGAACTCTAACCATATCTTATAGGAAATGGTTTGTAGAGGTGATTATACGCTATTTGGAGGTTTGAACATGGCTGTTGACTACTGCCTGGTTTGTACATGTACATGCCTTGTGAATTTCAGTGTAACTTCTCCCTAATCTGCCATGCTTGCCCTAATAGGTTTCTAATCTGTAGCTTTTGGGGTCAAATGGCATCCTTTGATTTTTTGTAAACTGCGGGATTTGAATGTAGTGGATCTTTCATCACTGCATCAACACATTGGATTACGTGGATACACTTGACAATAGAGAGAGAATGAAGAGAGATGAACTTTCAAATAGAAACCCTAGATTGCAATACAGAAGATGCCCAAAATCCCTAAAAGCCATTTCCCACAAATCAAAGGAAAGGAAGACAAACACAACCCAGATCTGGTTATAAATCAACCCAAAAACTACGTCCAGGGTTTATATGAGTAAAGTAGCTCGAGCTCATTTCAGACTCAACTCAATAAAAGCTCGGCTCTTGGCGGTTCATTTTCTAAACAAGCCGAGTATGAGCACATTTTTAAGCTCGGTTCAAAACTTGGCTCGCTCGATTTAAGATCGAATAGCTTGAATTTTGTGAATTTTCTAAAATTTCCTTTAAAAGTTATGAGCAAGTAAGATTGTTTATAATTCTTGAAAAAAGCTCGATTTGGGCTCGTTCATTTCCTGAACGAGCCGAGTATGAACACATTTTAAGCTCGAGTCCAAATTTAGGCTCGGTTTGAGCTCAGATTGTTAATAAATGAGCTTAATATGAACAAACAATATTTGGCTCGTTCGGCTCGAATAACAGTCAAGATACAAGCACGATTCTGGGATGCTGGTTGAGCTTGCTGCTTGTTCGGGATCATTGGGCTCTTGAGAACAAAAAGGAAATAAGGCAAACGTCAAACCAAATGCGAACAGAACTTGACCAAACTTGAGAAATGATAAGCCTTGTTTTCAAGCATGAACAAGATCGATGGACACTTCTCCTAGTTACTCAATCTATGATGCATTTGATAAGTCGTGCAATTGGAATGCTCTTTCTTTGTGTTCCCCCCCCCCCCCCCCCCTTGTTTCAGTGTAAATCTCCCGTAACACTAGGTGTAACACTCGGTGTTACACTTAATTATTTCGGATATTAATTTACATTAAAAAAAATTATAAAATTTATATTTATATTCTATACACTTATATTAACATATTTATAAAAATTTATTATGAAAAAAATGTTATTAAAAATTATAAATAATTGAAAGATTGATTATTTTGGAAAATATTTTTTTATCTTACTAAAACATATATTTTAATCATAAAAATTTATAAACATGTTAATATAAGTGTATAGAGTATAAATATAATTTTTTTTTAAATAATGTTAATTTATAACCGAAATAATGAGGTGTAACACCGAGTGTAACACACAGAGTGTTACAGGGGATCCAAATTGCCGGACCTGATCCTCCTCCTCCCGAGTCAGGATCTCCTCCTACCACTCACGGTACACCCCATTGTGCACCACTAAATTATTTCTGTTATAATTTTACTTTAAAAATTTTTTAAATATATATTTATATTCCACATGTATTTACATATTTTTAAAATTTTATAGGAAAAATTCATGTTTTAAAAAAAAATAAATTTATTTTCTAATATAATTGTTTTTTAATTTTATAAAAATTTTAAAATTAATTTTTTATAATAATAAAAGTTTATAGACATGTAAATACAAATATATGAAACTAGTGTAGGCCTCGTCCCGTGTACGGAGAATACATTAATACAATATTATAAATAATCTATATAGATTCTAATAAATAAAAAATAATAATCTAAATATAAATAATTTTTAGATAAATCTATCTTCTATTCAAATTCTCTCAAAATATAAATAAAATTCACATTTATAAAAAAATTTCTAATCTACCACTAATTGAATCTCACGTAATTTTAGATATATGTTTTCTAAAAATATTTTAATATTGTTTTTTATTAAATACATTGTATATATTTATTATGTTAGTTTACTAATCTATCCACGTATAGATTGTGGCTACATAATATTTTCATAAATTATTTTGGTCTCAAAAAATAATATAGATATAAATAAAATAACAATTATTAAATAATTAATTTTGATATAAATATTTTTTCCACCAAAAAATAATCTAGATAATAAATAAAATAGCACTTATCAAATACTGCATATTTATCTATTAATATTTTTGGTAAGTATGACTATAAAATATTTTTTATTTATATTTTTGAAAATTAACTAAGATATATATAGATAGATTGTGGCTTATAAAAAGGAAAAATTTGCTCAAATATCCATTTAGAAAAGTTAATTAGGTAAGCGTTCATATTTAAATGGATATTAAGTAAATGTCCACAAATTTTAAGTAATATCAACTCTACCCTTGGTATAATTAACCCCTTTTATTCCAACCCTCTTCAATCTCCATCATCGCGTCTCTCTCCTTGCTTCGCGTCTCTCTCCTTCGCTCCTTCTGGTGGTCGCCGGCGTTCGCTCAACCTTCTTCCAGACCTAGTAATCTCCATTCTTTTGTTGCTTTTCGTCCTTCTCAATCTCTTCCCCACTCCTTTCGGTTCCCTTCCCCTTTCGATTTGAGGAATTTCATTGTTTAGCCCTAAATTCGATTGCACTTGCTTATGCTCTAGATGTGAGTTTTTAGTGTGTTTCCCTTGAACCTACACAATTTGTGGACAGAAGAAAAGCAAATCGATTTAATAAACTTCACCTACTCGATTGGATTCGAATTTGGGAAAACAAACCCTAGCATGTTTGATGACAATTTGTTAAACTTGCAAAATATGTCAATCTGTTTAGTATTGGTGACAATTTGTTAAATCTGATCATTTCGATATGTTAATTTTATGATTTGGGACAACAGGTGCGGATTTTTGTGTGAATACATTGCTCTGATGACAATTTGTTTATGTTTTTTTATGGTTTGTGTGTTTCTATCTACTACAAATGGATAATCCATGTTAGTGTTCTTATTGATGAATCTAATTCGTTCTTACTTTATATGTTGTTCTATTTCAAGTGTTTATCATTGCTTGTTTGTTTTGGTGACAATTGCTTGTTTGGTGACAATTAGTATTTAGCTTGATTCTATATCATCAATTTAAATGAGACTATCAGGTGTTTGCTTCATTGTTTGGCGACAAAAGGAATTTATGTTGTTATTTTTAGATTTGTGACACTTGGTAGAGTTATATATTTTGTTTTGGTGACAAATGAAATTTATGTTGTTATCTTTAGATTGGTGACAATTGGTAGAGTTATATATTCTGTTTTAGTGACAAATAGAATTTATGTTGTTATTTTTAGATTGGTGACAATTGGTAGAGCTATATATTCTGTTTTGGTGACAAATAGAATTTATGTTGTTATTTTTAGATTGGTGACAATTGGTAGAGTTATATTCTGTTTTGGTGACAAATGGAATTTATGTTGTTATTTTTAGATTGGTGACAATTGGTAGAATTATATATTCTGTTTTGGTGACAAATGGAATTTATGTTTTTTTTTTAGATTGGTGACAATTGGTAGAGTTATATATTCTGTTTTGGTGACAAATGGAATTTATATCTCATTTAGTTATAATGTAATTTTGATTTTCCTTCTGTTCAATTGTAGTGGAAGTTGTGGTATGTATACCATCAAATATATCGAGGGTCTTGCATTTCATGGTGGTATTGAAGCTATTTCAAACAAGTATATGGATGCGTATAGAGAGAGAGGATGGCTATAGAGGGTCTTGCTATTTTGGATGTTAAGTATGAATGTCTCAACTGTTCCCCTTTGTTTTGATATTTTTACAAGTTAATGTAGTCTGACAATTAAGTATTATAAAGTTAAACTTTACATCAAATTTCATCTACTTAGGTTATTATTGTAACAAAAATGTGTTAATATTAGATCACAAATGTGATGCCATTATAGTATTGTACATCGAATTATTCGTTTGCTCAAGTTTAGCCCTTCTAGGGTTTATGCTCCCCTAGTTCTAGGGTTTCAGTTTCGTAACAAAAATGCGTTAATATTAGATGACAAATCTAATAACATTGGTACTGTTCACACATTTTAGGGTGGCCCTAAACCCTAAAGACTAAACCCTAAACCCTAAACTATACTGTACATCAAATTTTCGTCTGCTTAGATTTAGCCCCTCTTGGGTCTATGATCCCCTTGTTCTAGAGTTTTAGTTTTGTAACAAAAATGTGTTAATATTAGATGACAAATGTGATGACATTAGCATTGCAAACATTTTAGTTTGATGAAAGTGCTTTGTAGTTGGTGACAATTGGTTGGTAACACTGTTTGTCGTTGGTGACAATTAATTTCTAAAAATAGGTGGTTGACACTAGATTGGTGACAAAGTTTTGTAATTGGTGACAGTAGATTATTGACCAAAGCTTGATGAAAATAGGTTGGTTACACTGTTTTATTGTTGGTGTCAATAGATTACTGAAAAGAGGTTGGTGACAATGTTTTTTTATAAGTTGATGACAATACGGTTGATTAAACAGTATGAAAACAGTGTTATGTAGTTTGTGACAATATCTTGGTAATGTATAATATTATGGTGATAATTTTTTAAGGTTACAATATCATGGTGACAATATATTGTCATCGACCTCGTCATTAATAGTTGTCACCAACAATTGTCATTAGGAAAATCATCTATTAGCAGAAAAACCTCATTTGTCATCGAGGAAAAGTGTTACTGGCAACTGTCACTAGAAGAAAATCAATTGTCACCCAAATTTTTTTGTCACCAACAATTATCACAAGAAAAAAAAGAAAATCAATTGTCGCTAGAAAAGATTTTCCCCTAACTGTCACCGGAAAAAATAAAATGTCACAAAATATAAATTGTCACCAAAATAATTGTCACACTTAACTGTCACCAGAAAAATATACTCAACTGTCACCAAAAAATTATCACCAAATGCAGGTGTTGACCGGAATGGTCAATGTTGAAATTAAAAATGATCAAAAGGGGAAGGGGGAAGGGTGTTGGAGGGTAAAAATTGGCGAAATTTTGTTCGATTCAAGATCTCAGATCGTGACATTCATCACATGTCAAACAACGTGATAACTTTTCTTCAAATTTAATACAAGTCCAAAATTGGGCCTAAAAAAAACCCATTACAAGCCCATTCCAAATATGTTAAAATTGGATCCGGAAGTTACAAATGTAACTGTGGTTCATTGCAGTTAACAACAAATCTGATTAAAAAAAAAGGTTGCAAAGCCACGTTGAAAAAAAAAGAAAGAAAAGGAATGTAGCTGGCAGCAAGTACGTGGGTAAAGCAGTTTACAAAGTAACTTCTCCATAGCAGTTTACACAAGTAACTGCCCAACATCACCCATTAAAAGGCTACTGCTACTACACATTTGCTGGCTTCCTTTTCTTCTTGGCAGGAGCCAACGCAGACCCATCGACTTTCCTCTTCCTGCTTCAAACAAAAGTCCACCTGCAACAGCAAATATAGAGAAAAGAGGTTGGTTGGATAAACAGCAAGCCCCTTTTCTCTCCTTCTAGCTGGCTTCTTCGTCCTTCCCTGCTGCTCTGGAGGTGGAGATACCTGAAAACACATACACACAAACACAATCAGCAAAAGCAAACCTTGCTAAAAAAGTTTCTGCTGCAGAAAAAGGAGAAAGAAAAGGAACAAAGGGATAAACCTTTGGATTCTTTTGTGAGAGTTCAGCTGCTGGAAAATTGAAATAGGTATAGCTTTATACCTATAACTTTTTTCTATGACTTATTATGCAGGTAAACAAGGAAGATGACAAATCAAGGGCTTGGATACAAGTACTCTCACCTAGGGGTTGATCCCGATAATAGGCTCAAGTATAAGATTACTTTTTCCTAGGGATCAACTTCATAATAGGTTGAGGGTACTCTCTCGTAGTCGGCTCGAAACTTGTTTTCGCCGCTACATTCGATCCCGGCGTGGATCGGTTCATAGGGACGAAATGCTGCCCAATTTTCCTAAACAGGCCAACTAGCAATCTCGTACAAGCAGAAAAAAAAATTCCAGCCAGACATGGGACTTTGAAATAAGAACTGTCCTAATCAAGGGCTAAGTTCTGCTAAAATTTCCCTAAATGAAGTTCTAACAAATGAACTCAATTAATTCACAAACTGGAACTAAAATCAGTTGGAAAAATATAAAACTAGAAGTTCCTGAAATTTGCCCAAAAATGTCAAAACCGGCGAACATGTGAAGCCGGGCGAAATGAGAGATTGCAAAAATAGAAAAGTCCTAATTAAAGCGACAAGCGCCGGTTTAATCAAGTTAAATTCGGGTATTGAGGTTGAACGATGAACCAAAAACAGAGAGAAGTAAATCTTGGACTAAAATCTCCAGAAATCCACATACCTAATTGACAGTTCTTTGTTGATTGGTAGTCTCTCGGGTTATTCGTTCTCAGCCACCCCAAGCCTTTAATCCGTCTCCTCTTTCGATCACTCAAACACTGAATTTGAGCCCGGAATTGTGGCTGTCCCAAACCCTAAAGCTTTCAAACGACAAATTACGGGGAGAAAGAAAGCTTTAGAGACATGAATTGCTCAAAGACTAAATCAGACGGCAAATCAAGGGCAGAAATTCGCAAACAAAAAAAAAGCCCTAAAGCGTACCTGATTGGAGAGGTCGAGTCGGAACTTTATCTTGGCTCTGCCTGCTCCGCCTCAATCCACCTGCGTTCTGCCTGTAGCCGCTTCAAACGCCCATAGCCGCAGTCGGTCGACCGGAGAATGGAAGTGGATTGTTGCTGTCGAAAGCGGGCTAGCGTCGGAGAGAGGGATTGAGCGTTTGACAGGAAACGCGCCGCTGCTGTGTCCCGTCACCAAGAGGGAGACGATCTGAGCCTGCGAAAGAGGCTAGGCTCAGTAGTCGGTTCACCTAATTGTTAATTGGGCCAATTAAATTAGAATGGGTTGTTTATCTCCTGGGCTTCGGTTTGCTTTGAAAAAAATAAGCAGACATGGAAACAATTCTACATAAAGCCAAATCATACGTATTCACGTACATATGCTTAGGCATATTGAAATAGATTTGTTTAAATTACGAAACCAACCCACTAAAATATGTGAATTATAATTGGCACAAATTAAGAATTCGAGTTTGATAAAAAAAAATATAAGCATAAAATTAAACTCGTCAAATATTCTTTGTCAATTAATTCTAGTGGGTCAATCTCAAACCGGCTTCAGCAAAAACGGAGTCAAAATCTTAAATCAAGTTTCCCCAAATATAAACTTGGTTCTGTTTAGAACTACGCAAGATTTGATCCCGTCCAAACGGGTACGTAGGTAGCTCGACATAAAGCAAAAAGCTCGTTGGGTTCAATCGTCAAATAAAAATTAAATGGTAGAACTACGTAAAGACTTGACGCCTCATATCGGCTACGTAGGTAACCCGATATTAAATTCTCAAAATATATCGGGTACAGTCGTCCACCTCTAAATTCACTTTTAAATGAATATGAGGTTAAAACCAAACAAATTAAATTGGTCCTTTTAGTGAACTACGGGTGATTTGATCCCATGCCAAACGGGTACGTAGGGAGCTCGACATAAAGCTTAAGCTCGTCGGGTACAATCGCCAAAACAAAAAATCAAATTTGTTCTTCTAAAAAGAACTACGTAAAGACTTGATACTCTTTTTATGAGTTACGTAGGAAATTCGATATTAAAATTCAATATATATCGGATTCAGTCGGCTGCCTCTAAATTCACTTATAAATGAATATGAGGTCAAAACCAGTCAAAGCCAATTCAAATGGTTCTGTTTAGAACTACGCAAGATTTGATCCCGTCCAAACGAGTACGTAGGTAGCTCGACATAAAGCAAAAAGCTCGTTGGGTTCAATCGTCAAATAAAAATTAAATGGTAGAACTACATAAGGACTTGACGCCGAAAAAAAACGGCTACCTAGGTAACCCGATATTAAATCTCAAAATATGTCGGGTACAGTCGCTGACCTCTAAATTTACTTTAAAAATGAAAACGGGGTTAAAATTAAAATTAAAATTAAACAAACATGATTTTCTGTGTAAGTGATAGCCGTTGAGTTGGGAAACCCTTCCGAGAAGGTGTGCTCAATTTATTCGGGTGATACACGAGAAAATCTCATGCATATGATAGTGTGATTTATGTTAGGGCTACCCTTCCGAGAAGGTGGGTCCTAATACGATCCAATGATGCATGAAAATCTTTAAGATGTTAAAACAAACAAACTTAAACACTCGGAACTACGTGAGGCTTGATTCTCTTCCAAGGGATACGTAGGCAACCTGCTAAAATTCGGGTGCAGCCCAAATCACCAAAACCAACAAAATCTTGGTATCGATACGACTTCGAATCAAGAGGATAACCAAAAGGGGTCGAACTCAAATATTAAAAATCAAATAAAATGTGTTGTACGATTATTGCGCATTTTTGTCCAACAAAGGGTTAGGATGGGGAAGGAGATGTATTTTTGGAAAAAATGGACATTTACTTAATTATGTAAAAAAGTGGACATTTACTTAATTTTGACATGAAAAATGGATATTTACCAAATTTAACCTATAACTTTCTATAAACTATGATAACATATTATTTTATTAATATTTTTTCTTAGAATCAACCACAACATGTCACATATTTTTTGTTCCCCCTAGAATCAACCACAACGCGCCACATGGGACGTTATGTATCGATTTTAGTATATGTATATAGATAGATAGATATATGTAAATAGCGTTGGGGCTTTTGCACCAAGCGTCCCCTAATCCTTCCCTTAAATTCCCATCTCAACCTTAATTTTCCCTATCAATCTCTTGAAATCTCCTGATTTCTGGCTTAATTCCTCTCAGATCCATCAATTTGTGTATTTAGAGTTCGTTTGGTTAACAATTGAAAAACCCAAGAAGTATGATGAGTACATATGTTTAGTTGTAATTTTTTTCCTTCAAAATCTCAAGAACTTGTATTCCCAAGAATTCCAATTCCTATGAAATGGGGGAATTTCACTTACCTAGTGGGACTAGGTAAGTTGAACTTCCACCCTTTTGTGTACAAAATTACCAATTCCACCATTTGAATTTCCTATCATTTAAAATCTAACCAAACATCTTTTTTCCATTAACCGTAAGTACAATTGACGTGAATTTAATTCACGTGAATTGAATTCTTGGGAATGGCACTTCTGACTTTCAACCAAACGAGGCCTTACTGGTCTTCTCCCTTCCGGGAGTGGTATTTTGTCGATCGATTTCGCCTGTCGTGTGCGTTCTTGGGCTCGCATCCACGGTGGCACATCCTCCTTCCAAGAATCTCCCAAGCAACCTCTCTCTCCCCTTTAATCTCTTTGAATGGCATTCGGGTCAAGAGATTTGAGATCGTTCTTTGTCGCCTATAGTTTCAATCTCACTTTTTCGGAATTGTTTGTACTCCTTCGTCGGCACTATGGATTGAGCCCAGTAGCCCAGTGGACAACACTGAGAGCTTGCCTTACCTTGTCATTTGTGGAGCGCTGCGTTTTGGAGCTCGGGCTTGACCTAACTATATAAGCTCCATTCAACGTTAGAGGTCCTCACTTCAGCCTTCGTCTTTCTCTCTCCTCACAAACGCTCTGCTAGGGTTTGGAGGTTTCCTGCTCTTGTCGTCGGTCTGCGAGCGCTCGGAGAAGAAAGGTTGTTGTAGGCGTCTCTAGGAAGGTGGAATGAGCTCCGACGTTCTCCTGGGTGGCCGCTCTCCGTGCCTTCTGAGATCTAGGGTTCTTGGAGATCGAATCCTTCTTCAATCTTCTGGTTTATCCCATACAGGGGGATTTTCTCTAGGGTGGCTCAACGGGCCAAGCCCGAACCGAACCAATCCAAACGGGTCGGACCAAAACCGACGGCCCGATTTTTTTGGAGGCGCGGCCCGAAGCCCGAACCGAAGACCGATTATTCAGTTACGGTTTTTGGCCCGAAAAAACCGAAATATAAATCCTAAATTTCTCATATCTCACAAATTGAAGTAGATGTCTAAATACCTAAACTTCTCATGAACCCTAAATTTCCAAAAGCCTCACAACAATCACAAATTGATTTACAAATCTGAAATTACAACTATAATAAAACAATCAATAAGATTAACACAAAGAAAATGTTAAATTCTCCACAAAAAAAATAGAAATCGAACCACCATTGTTAAACTACTTGGCTGCTGCAATCGTGGCTGTTGCTGCTGCTTCATGACTGAGGCCATGAAGACTGAGGCGGCGGCGTGCGGGAGAGGGAGGGCAAGGCAACGCCGGTTGCGGGAGACAGCGATGGGAGAACTGAGCGAGGGAGGCGTCTGCGAGAGAGGGAGGCGGATGCGAGAAAGGGAGAACTGAGCGAGGGAGGGAGGCAGCAACGAGAGAGGGAGGCGGCTGCGAGAAAGGGAGAACTGAGCGAGGGAGGGAGACAGCGAGAGAGGGAGGCGGCGATAGGAGAACTGAGCGAGGGAGGAGCTACGCGTCTTCTGGCCGCTTCACTTCCAACTAAAGCAAACTAAGGTTTTTTACGGTGTTTTCGGGCCGAAATCGAAAATTTCGGTTCGGTTACGGCTATCGGCCCGAAACCGAATTTCAGATTTTCAAGGACCGAAGCCCGAACCTTTACATACCGGGCCGGCCTGAAACTGAGTTTTTCGGTTCGGTTATGGGTCGGTTTTCGGGTCGGGCCACATTCTGAGCAACCCTAATTTTCTCTTCTTCCTTGTACCTCTGATTAACATGCATGTTAGATTAGGGTTTTTTGCTATTGTTGCTTAAGAGCTAGCTGCAAGCTAGATCAAAACTCAATGAAAAATAAAAACCAATCAAACAGCGTTGATCATCTGTGTAATGGACGGAGCGGCTAAGCTAGGGTTGCAGAACACCATTCATTCTCTCTTATTCCAAGATAACAGAAAGGTAAAGCTTATATAGTCTAGCTCAAAGAGGTAAAACCCTCGCAGGGGCAAAGACGGGAGAATGCAGGAAGAAGACAAAACAGGAAAATGCAAAATGAAATGTAAATGTAATGAAATGCAGATGGAAGCAAATGTGTTACAAAAAGCATGAGGAAAGCACGTGAGTTATATGTCAATACCCCCCCCCCCCCCCCAAGTTGGATCTGATGAGCAATAAGAGAGACCCAACTTGGAGATGAAGATCTTGAACTGTTCTCCACCAAGATGTTTTGTCAAAATATCAGCAATCTTCAGTCTGGTTCTCACATGAGGTGTGGCAATGAACCCTTCAAGAACTTTTTCACGGATAAAGTGGCAATCCACTTTGATATGTTTTGTACGCTCATGGAATACGGGATTTGCAACAATATGAATTGCTGCCTTGTTATCACAATATAATGGAATATGGGTGCTAGGATAGATCCTCAAGTCACCAAGGATCCCAACAATCCACACTAACTCACTAGCTGATTTAGACATGCTTCTGTACTCAGCCTCTGCAGATGATTTAGACACTGTAGGCTGCTTCTTTGTCTTCCACGAGATCAAAGACTTACCAAAAAATACACAATACCCGGTCAGGGACCTAGCACTGTATGCACATGCTGCCCAATCAGCATCACAGTAGCATGTAAGCTCATATGATTCTTCCTTTCTAAAAGTGAAACCAAGTGCCAAAGTACCAGAAAGATACCTCACAACATGTAATGCTGCTGCCATGTGAGGTTCCCTTGGAGAGTTCATTAACTGACTTAAATGTTGGATGGCATATAACGAATATGGCCTTGTCAAGTTGAGGAATAACAGTCTCCCTACGAGCCAATCAAACAGTGTTGATCATCTGTGTAATAGACTGAGCGGCTGAGCTAGGGTTGCAGAACATCATTCATTCTCTCTTATTCCAAGATAACAGAAAGGTAAAGCTTATATAGTCTAGCTCAAAGAGGTAAAACCCTCGCAGGGGCAAAGACGGGAGAATGCAGGAAAATACAGGAAGAAGACAAAACAGGAAAATGCAAAATGAAATGTAAATGTAATGAAATGCAGATGAAAGCAAATGTGTAACAGAAAGCATGAGGAAAGCACGTGAGGTATATGTCAATAATCATCCTTTGTACGAACTCTCTAGTCTCTATAGTGGATTCAGCCAACTCTTTAGACCCCGTGGATGTAGGTATTTATGGCGAACCACGTAAAACCGCGTTCGTGTTCTTACATGTGATTCTCCTTGATTTGTCGATTATCGTTCTAGATCTTATTCGCTTCCGCTACCAAAACCGATTTCTAGTTTGGATCTTAGGTTTTACAATTATATTATAAAAATATTAAATATTATAATTTGAAAATCCTGGATTTGTGAAGGACACTATATATGCTATTTTTTTTATAAAAAAATCTTATGGCTTTATTTGCCGTAAAATTTCCCTAAAAGTAAGTGAGCTAGAGATATGAGAATCTAATTTCTTTTCTGTTTGTAAGCAAATAACATTCTTGAATGTCTTTTAAGCTAAATTTGAAGTAATTTTGAGTCACTCATTGTTTATATATACTCTTAAATTTGATGAGAACAAGGTTTCTTTAATTATTATATGCAAAGAGGAGGTTAAAGTGGTCGTTTTTTTTTGCTTTAATTAAGATATGAAAATAATTGTAGTCACAAGTCTTATATATAAAGTCTATAAATAGATTTCTATTTGAGGGAATTGGACAAAATAACCCTGACGGCGTGAAAGGACTAGTAGGTTCATCATTGATGAGTAATGAGTAAGAAACTGTCTCAACACATTCTTTAATCCAGGAGGTAAATTTAGAGTGAAATCGAACTTATCCATAGTTGCGAAAAGGAAAGGCCATTCTATCCTATCATATGCTTTTTCCATGTCGAGTTTGATAGCCAGCAAACCACATTTAGCTTTTAAGTATCTGAAAGTATGGAAAATTCCGTGTGTAATTAGGATGTTGTCCTAGATAGATTGTCATTTGGTGAACGCACCCTAAAGCGGATGAATCAGTTTGTCAATGACTTTGGATAACCTAGTTGGCTAGCTGTAAGGATTGTGGCAATGATTTTATAGATGGTAAAGCATAAGCTCGTAGGCCTATAATGGTTCACAATAGATGGGTTATCCTTCCTTGGTAAACGTGTGATAAATGTAGAATGATAAAATTGATGTAAAGTCCTCCTTGAGGGTTTTCATTCATTGATATAACATATATATATAGGTTACAAAGCTATTGGGCCTTAATGGGCTTTTAGCCCACTATACAATATTAAGACCTATGTAATCTATCAAACCCCCGCAGTCGAAACGGGAGGGGTCCTTACAGTGAGACTGGAACGAAAATCAATGAATAACTGTCGAGGTAAACCCTTGGTGAATATATAAGAGGACGGGACATGGAGAACGCGGACATGTCCAATGGCAACCTTGTCCCTTACAAAGTGGAGATCAAGCTCAATGTGCTTCGTGCGTTGATGCTGGACTGGGTTGCTAGCCGGGTAGATGGCGGAGACGTTGTCCGTATAGACCAGAGTGGCCTTCTGAAGGGGACAACGGAGCTCAAGGAGGAGGTTCCGGAGCCAAGAGCACTCGAACACAACGTTGGCAACACCCCTGTATTCGGCTTCAGCGCTGGAGCGAGATACGACGGACTGACGCTTGGCAGACCATGACGCAAGGGTGTCGTTGAGGAAGACGCAGTACCCAGACGTGGAGCGACGTGTGTCAGGACAACCACCCCAATCTGCATCAGTTTAAGCAACAAGATCGAGCTTAGAGGAAGGAGTGATCGTGGTGCCGAGCTCAAGAGTGCCGCTGATGTACCAAATGATCCGCTTCAAAGCCTGAAGGTGAGGTTCCCTAGGTGCATGCATGAACAAGCAGACCTGCTGGACGGCGTAACTAATGTCAGGCCTGGTGAAAGTGAGATACTGAAGAGCACCAGCGAGGCTCCTGTACAATGTAGGGTCATCAACCAAAGGACCAGAATGAGCACTGAGCTTGTTGGATGTATCGACAGAGGTGGCGACTGGATTACAGTTGACCATCTTAGCCCGAGCAACAATCTCTGCAGCATACTTACTCTGTGAGAGAAACAGACCTGACGCATGACGCTGAACAGCAACTCCCAAAAAATAAGACAACTGACCCAGATCAGACATGGCGAATTCCGCACTCAACTGCGAAATAATAGACGTACGAAGAGCATCAGAAGAGGCGGTGAGAATGATGTCGTCGACATATAGCAACAGGAATGCCAAGTCTGAGCCTCGGCGATAGATAAACAGAGACGAATCAGAACGATAGCCAGTGAAACCCAAACGGAGCAGATGAGAGGCAAAACGCTGGAACCAAGCCCGCGGAGCCTGTTTCAGACCATACAGAGAGCGCTTGAGGAGACAGACATGCTTCGGACGGTCAGCATCAGCAAACCCCGGCGGCTGAAACATGTAGACAGTCGCCACCCCTAATTTGATCCTCACGGAACCCTAATTTGATCATACATACCCTAATTTGATCCTCACGGAACCCCGGCGCTTGAGGAGACCATACATGGTATCACAGCCTTTTCTTCCTCACGGAACCCTAATTTGATCCTCCCACCTCACCTCTCCTCTTCTCTCCTCCGACCTCCGGTCCGGCCACCACAACGACACCTCTCCTCGGATTAATTAGCGATTGCTAATTAATTACCAATTCGGCGCCGTCATCCACTTTTGATCGAAGTCACCGTTTCAATTTTTCAATTGGAATTCAAGGTCAACCGACATCCACTTTTGACAGTAGCCGCCGACCTCACCCTCCTGTTTCTCCTAATTACGGTTCTGGCCCTAAGTCAGTTCCTTATTAAGTTAAGGGCCAATATCAAAAAATAAAAAAATAAAAATGCACCGATACTCTGATACCATGTAGAATGATAGAATTGATGTAAAGTCCTCCTTGAGGGTTTCCATTAATTGATATAACATATATATAGGTTACAAAGGTATTGGGCCTTAATGGGCTTTTAGCCCACTATACAATATTAAGACCTATGTAATCTATCAATAAATGTACATGTGATTGATCTGGTGTAACAATCTACCTGATGAGAAAAAAAGCCTTAACTGCTTAATTTAATTATGCCACCTGGGTCCAGTAAGTCTAATAGAAACCCGCCGACATTCCATCAGACCCTGGAGTTTTGTCAGCTTTGACAGAGAAAACACCGTCTTTAGTTTCTTTGTTGGAAACTGGTGCAATAAGCATTTGGCTGTCATCATGGTTAATTTCATTTGTGATGGCAGCAAGTTTAGGATCGTAAGAAAGGTTGTGATTATAATAGGACATGAAACGAGTGACGAATTAAGTTGGTCATGAATTCCGTTTGAATAGAGTTGTGGTCCGAGAGACAAATCTTTGATTCAGTTGTAATTAATTTAATTTGTTTTCTACAACGCTGGCCGAGGCTATGCGGTGGAAGTTAGTTGAGTGTGTGTCATTGAGTTTAAAGTGTTTTACTTTAGCACGTTGGCTCCAGTAACGTTGTTGAAAATCTAACAGATGCTCACGTTTATTTAGAAGCCTTTTATGCAAGCCGAAGTAATTGTTAGCTAGTGATGTTATTGATGAGCAGGTCGAGATAGCAAAAAGCCAGCTACGCCAACGTAGGAAGTGACCCATAGCGTCCGGCCACCACAAGCCCCTCTCATCACCCATTAATGGCTGTTGCGGGATCATCATCACCCCCCAAGTGGGCTGACTTTTCTCTACAGAGAACCAATCAGCCTCCTTATTGTAGGCCGAGTAAGGGCCGGAGCCGTTTGGTGGAAGGTGGAGTGAGATCTCGAATTGAACACAGGAGGGGTATGAAACGGACCAGGAGCAGAGGCCGGGGTGAGCCAAGGGAGGAGCTTGTCGCTGGTGTTGGTGGGCGGACACGAGGAGAAGAATCCCGTCATGGTGGCAGCATTGCCATTCAGAGGGAAAATAGGGGCGCGTAGATGGGGATAAAAATTAGGTTTTTTCGGTTTCATATTTTTTATTTTCTTTCAAGTAACCACTTTTTACAGCTCAATGTTTTGATTTGTTTTCAACCTTCTTCGAGCTGAACAATTTTTTTTTTTTTTCGTTAAAAGATAACGGGAGGACACGAGCCAAATTTTTTAGGGATACAAGGCAAAATATACTTAAACTTTCTTACCTCACAAAATACCCTTAATTTCCTGGGAAAAAAAAAACGATATCATTATCACGTGGGGGAAACTAATGGGTCGACTCAATGAATGTTGGCATAAATACGTCCAGGTTCAACCATCTTATATCATTTTATTATTTTGGCATAATGTTCCCAGGAAGGTTCGTACAATTAATAATCCAAAATCCCACTAAAATGATTTAGTAAATCGAATTAATTTCCCAATTATTGAGGATTATTATGAAATATTCTTTATTATTTACAGTATTATTTAACTTTCTTTAACAATAAAATTTTAGAGTTAATTTTTTTTAACTGGTACCAATCTAATTAACCTATGTAGTTAAGAAATAAAATCTTTTTTATTTCAAAAAAAAAATCTTTCCAGATTTTATAGATTTTAATTTATAAACTTTAACATAATCGTTTTAAAAAATTACAACAACAATTAAATTCAAAAATCTTTTTTGACTTATTTTCTTTTTTGGTTCATATGTAGGCACTTAGGCCATTACAATATGGGGGAGAGAGATTCGAACTCGTGACCTATTGGTCACTACATGTTATCCTTACCAGCTAAGCTAGCAAGGCTTGACTTCGACTTATTTTCTTAAGCTATGTAGTATGTACATATTTAGAGAATGGTTTGGGAAAAAAACAAATTTTTAATTAATTAAGAAAAACAGTTTTTAAAGTCAAGTTTTTAGCATATGCTTTCAAAAATCTGTTGAAAATTTTACCTTTATAACCACTATTTTATCATCTGTTGTCAAAATTACCAAACTATTCCAATGGTGTAAAATTGTAAAAATATCTACAAAACCGATTTTAGGTGGAAAATTTGAGCAATGAGATCAATAGAGGTTTTGGTTCGAGTCTAATAGTAGAGTGGATAAAGTTTTCATGATTGAAAATTATATTGGCATTTTATTAACGAAATTAATTAAAAATAACTAAACATTTTAAGTGAGAAAAAGAATCTCAATATTTTCATTATAATGAAAACTAGTATGATCACCGCGCCATGGCGCGATTTTTTTATAAAAAATATTTAGATATAGATCAATCATAGACATTAGATTTAATTTAATATTTTTAATTAAACCCATTGATTAGTAAATTGTTAAAAATAATAGAAAAAAAATACACTTGGGTTAAAGAGATAAAGAGAAAAATAAATAATAAACAGTGAAAGATAAAAGTTTTGAATTAATCTCATTGGTTAAAACTTTGAACATGGAGATGACATGTGACATAAATTAATACTCTATAGTATATAGATATAGATAGTTAGTAAATGAATTTGAGTTAAGCCCAATAGTTATATTAGATTGAATTCAATGTTTTGAATTAAGCCCAATAGTTAGTAAGATTAAAGAAAAAAAAGAGAATTAAAAGAAAAAGAAGAATTAAAAAAAGGATTAAAGAGAAAAAAGAAAATTATAATTGGTTAAAACCTCTAATATTGACACCTCAGCATAAACTCTTCTAAATTAAGAGTTTAAATTTATATAGATAACACAACTCCTGAAAAATATCATATAACTCTTCACTAACCAAAACTGCTGGTTGAACTAATATCAATCTCATTAAAATAATTTAATATAATCCAAAATACAATAAGCTCTTAATTTTGCTGATAATATGTCAATATTTTTTTCCCAGATTTTTGGTCACCAAATATATATCGTGTCATTTTTCTTATGGTCCAAATATGATAATATTTTGTAGCACTCCTCTACTTTTAGATTATTTTTATTAGTTTTTCTTAAAAACATATTTTTTAATTTATTTTTCTTCACTTTTTTTTACAGTGGGCAAAAATTAGGCAGATCCTACCGAGGTAAGATATCACCATGATCATCCAAATAGATGATGTTACAGAGATCCCTACAGGTAGGGAGGTTCGATAGCATACAAATATTCCTAGACTTAGCTATATAATCAGAGGCCTTATTTGCTTCTCTATAGCAATGCCTGAATTCGATGTTGTCGAAGTTAGAGCTAAGTTTCCTGATGAGTTCCGCTTCTCTTAGAATTTCCCATCTCACATAGTTGCTATCATTGATCGTCTTGGTAACCTCCGGGAAGTCCCCTTCCATTATGACTATTCTTAGTCATTTAGCTATTGTTAAATTTACACCTGCACATAAAGCAGCTGCTTCTGTTTGGATAGCGGAAGTCGTATCCACTTCAGATTGAAAGATATCAATCACAGAATCCTTGTGGCGTTTATCTTGTGGATAGTCCTAGGTGGCCTCATCCATTTAATGTGGTTCCTTCTTCTTTTTTTACTTAGGGGTGAGTTTTCAATGTTAATTTTGGTGGCATCATGCCAACCCCTTAGATCTATGATTACTCTCACGACCATCTGATGAGGTGTGTCAGCTGTTTTGTTTCCTGAAAATCAATTCATTTCTAGATTCCCATATTCTTTGCCATATAAAACAGAGTTCTTCTATCATCTTTTTATCCATATTTGTTGTAATGATACTATCTATATCAGTGCAGTGGTTGGGAATAAGTGTTGTAGTTTTGTTTACACTTTGTTCATAGGCCGCAACAATAGCTCTGGTGAATGGGCAATTAACAAAAAGGTGATTGCTATCTTCATTATTGTGATTATAGAAGCAGCATTGAGAAGTAGAGGTGGCAATCGGACGGGTCGGGTCGAGTTCGGGTTCGGTTAGTCGGGTTTCGGGTCATTAGGGTTTCGGGTAATGTCTAATAATTTGGTCATTCGATTGGGTCTGGTTCGGGTTTCGGTTGTATCGGGTTTCGATTGTATCGGATTTCAACTGTCTCGGGTTTCGGTTGTCTCGGGTTTTGGTTATTTCGGGTTTGGATTGTCTCAAGTTTTCTTCAACATTCATTTTGAAAATCTTACCTGAATGTATCTTCAAGTTCTAGTTATTTCGGGTTTCGGTTATAACGGGTTCGGGTCTTAATGGGTTTCGGTTGAATTGGGTTCGGTTCATTCGGATTTGGGTGAGTTTCGGTTGTCGGTTATTCGGATTCGGGTCCAAAACGGGTCGGGTTAGGTCGGTGTTTAAGACAATCGGTTCCGGGTCGACCGGGTCGGATTTTCGGGTTCGGGTCGGATTTTGCCAGCTCTATTGAGAAGGGACTCTGTTTATATACCTATTTAGTTTATCTTTCGTAGCCAGACTGTCAGTAGATATTTTCCAAATGAGGTTTTTAATTCTATGAGGGAGGTTCAGCTTCCAGATCCATTTATAATCCTTGGGGGATGTGTTGTTTGTGTTGTTAGTGTTGATTATGTGTCTAGTTGATCTAGTAGAGAACTGACCATTCAGGTTAAATTTTCAGATTATTTTATCCGGAGTGTCCCATTTTAGGATATGTATTTTTATGATATGTTGAACAATATTATTTGGGAAGATTTCATTGAGAAGGGGGACATTCCAATCTTTAAATGGAGTAAAAAGTTGATGAACTTTAAGTTCAGAGTCAAAGTGTTGTTGACAGCTAATCAGATTATGGTCTTGGACCCATGGGTCTATCCAAACATTTATGGTTTTGCCGTTTCCAATAATCCATAGTAATCCTTGGAAGAATTTTTGTTTTAACTAAAGGAGTCTGCCAAATTGTCATGATGTGTTCTAAGATGTCTTTTCTAGCAGATTCTGCTGTTGTAGATCATACTTCTCTTTGGTTAATTTAACCCAAATGTTGTTAGGCTCGGCATAGATTATTTTTCAAAGGAGTTTTATTTGTAAACTGATGTTCATATCTTCTGCAAGTTTCAAGCTTAAGCCACCTTGTTCTTTATGTTTGCAAATTTTATCACAACTAATTAACGGGGTATATCTCTCTGATTGTAGTTTATTCCAAAAGATTTTTTTTGAATTTGATCAATTTGGTTAAGAACACCTTTAGGCAGTAGGAAGTTTTGCATTAAATAGTTGGTTTTAGAGCTTAAGTTTGCCTGAATGAGGGTTGCTCGCCCTGCTTGGGATAGAGAGGAAGCCCTCCATTTAGATAACTGTTTTTTCAAATTTTGAATGGCCTCATCGAAGACGGCATTTTTAACTCTTCCTCTTACTAGCGGGATGCCAAGATATTTTTCAAGGGCCTTTGATATCGGGATGTTCATGTCACTAGCTAGAGAGGTGGCCAGGTTTTGGCTTACGTTTCTCGAGACTTGTAGGGAGCTCTTGTTATAATTAATGGATAGTCCTGAGAGGTTTGAGAAGTTGTTAAGAATATTCATAATCGTGTGGAGACTCTTATGGGATGCTTTAGACAAAACTTATTTTTCTTCACTTATTTCTTCATTTACAAATTGGTTTTATTGTAAAATTCTAGAGAGATGGGTTCTGCCCTCTCTATAAAAAAAATGTCAAAAAACCCCAATTTTAACCTTGTTTTTATCCCAAATATTCCAACGAAAATCCGACTGACTATCTTCCCATATCTATTGTAAAGTCTGTAATTGCCATTCTCCTTCCTCATCCTCGTTGGTGTCCGTCGTGGCCTCCGTCTATCGTTGTTGTCCATCGTCGTCGGGGTGGCGCCGCCACTCGTCATTCTCCTATTTTGGGCCCTCGCCGGCATTGGTGGTGCTCCTCTCCACCTTCGACCGGCTGGTGTATCTCTTTTATCCCCTCTTGATGTCCAATTCGCCTCCTTGTTGCTTCATCTGGGTGTGGCGATTCCTCGTCTCCGCTTGAGCTGTGTTCTCCTCCGGCGCTAGTGGCTTCAACTTGTTGATGGCTGCTGGTGGTTGGCCGTCTGCGGTTTCGGCATTGGCTATTAGTGATCCCTGGTTGCTGGCATGGGTTTGGCTTCCTAGTTAGGGCTCGATTGCCTTCCTTTGGGCCCAAGGCAAAGCAACCCGTTTGGGCCTATCAGACTTCCTTCGGGCCCAAGGCTTTTGACTTGGGCCCAAAGCGGCCCGTTGGGGAAAAATTGTGGATTGGCTAGGTTTGCCGAGTTGCTTGGTTGTGTTGTTATTTGGCTTTGAGGCTAGTAGTTTAAGAGTAGTGTTTTTCTCAATTGTCGACGTGCGATAAGTCGTGGACGTGATGGAAAGCTCGTCGGTAGAGATCCAATATGAGGTTTCCACTTAGTTCTCCAGAGATTCTCTGCGTCGCCTCTACTAAATGACAGAGGAGATGTCGCACTTTGCTTCTATTCTTTATTGGATAATACTAGCTTGTGTCCGTAACGGCACTCTTGTAATTTGGTTTTATCTAGTTTGGCGCTGCTTTGCAATTTTCTTGTATTGACGGTTTGTCTGTCGCCGATTTATTCAGCCTATCGATCCACCGGATTGTTCGATGCGCCCAATTTTTATCTAATAAAAAAACATTGGTTTTGCTGTGAGGGGATTTTATCAAATCTAAGGCGAAAAATCAAACACAGCTTAAAAAATTGTATACCGGCATTTTATATTTAGGAATGCCTCAGTATTTTAATGTGTACTGCTACAAAAATGTATACCATCTTTTACTTAAGTTTTCAAAAGCAAATGAAATTGAACATAAGTTGATATTCTCAATACTCCAAATCATTTACGAGTCACACTTTCGATCCTCGTCTATCTCCACCATTTCATTTGGTAAAAATCAAGGTTCACACCCTTCTTACTATTGAATCTAACCAGTCAATACAAGTTGATTTACATAATGTATGACTTTTACCGATTGAGTCCTATGTTCGAATTTTACCATCAAAGATGGATTACCCTAGTTAAAAAAAATTATGAGCCACACTTACTTCTTAACCAAAGTATAGAGATGAAAAATAATTGAATCCGATTTAACTAGATAAAAAGTCAAAAATTAAAAAATGGTTTTTTTTTACGACATGATTAAGGAGTGTAATTAAAAAATATTCCTTACTAAATAAAGTATCGATATTATGAAATTAAATATTTTAAAAAAAATTAGATTTAAGTAGAATCAATACTAATTAGACTTGGTTAGCAAAAATTCAGTGGCGAAAAAAAAACAATTTTTTTTTTGTATATATTTAGTATTTTTAAGGTAATATAATACATTTAAATGATATTTAAAATAAAATTGCTATCTAGCTCAAGTGGTAAGGAAAGAAATGGAGAAAGTAAGGATACTCAAAAGATATTAAGTTCAAATTCCACCTTTTTCACTTTTAATTTGTTTTACTCTATCATTAATTCTTCTTAATTTCTCTTTATATTTTTTGTTTCAATCAACCATTTCATTAAAAAATGTCATATTTATATTTAAATTATATATTAAACCCTTTCTTTCAATATTGGTTTAAAAATAATTCTTCATCATTTTTATCTATAATTTTTGTTTCTCTTCTATTTTTTTGTTACTCTCAACTATTTAAATAAAAAAAATCATTAACAATAAATTTTTTAGTGTTTTTTCAATATTTTTTTTTACGAAATCTTCTTATCAAGTATACAAAAAAAAAATATTTCACAAAATTTTTTTAATACTTTTTTTAGCACCACCCTACCTGAAATCCTGGCTCCGCCACCGAGCAAAATCGATTAAAAAAAATATACATTATTTATTGATCATCCCTGTGGGCTTATCCCTTATCAATCACATGGCTTCAATTGAATTCACAGCAGGACCAAATAAACGTTGCGTATTTTTATTTTTAATTTTGGTCCTGAATAAACGCTGCGTAATTGATCAGCTCTTTTGACTTCTCATAATGAATGAAATCGAAATGATGGATTGAGGAATGATGATCAGCCAATTACACTCTCAGCTATCTGAATCTGGTCGCACTGAAACGCCCCCAAGAGCCTCTTTTTTAACCAGCTTAAAACGGACCACACATTACACAGAGAGGCGAGGGAGATAGCAAGAGCAAACGGGGCCCCACCGACGTAACAGAAAACGTGGCAGATCTGATTCTGAAGCGGGGGCCATTAAAATACGCCCGCTATGCGCCCCGAAATTACCTACGCTTCGCCGAGCTCCGGTAATCTTGCCTCCTTGGCCGACGTCAGCACCTCCGCCGCATCCATGCCGGGGACGCAGCGCACGGTCAAGGTCATCCCTCTCCAGCACCCGGAGTCCTCCACGTCGTCGTCGGGGTCGCTGCTGGCCACCTCCAACACTCTGCTTGTTCGATGGAGGGCGAAGCTGAAGGCGATGAATGTGACGGATTGGATTTGCGTCTTCCTCCCTTGCTACCGTTGGATTCGATCTTACCGCTTCAAGGAGTACTTCCAGAACGATATTGTCGCCGGTGTCACTGTCGGTGTGATGCTTGTCCCTCAGGTGAATCTCTCTGCTGTGTGGCGTTTGAGTTTGATGGAATTTCAATCTTCGATTGGAAAACGGCGGAGTGAGAATCTGTGGTTGCCAATTCCTTGCTTTCTTTTCACGCCAGTTCAATTTTTCGATCAGCTGATTTTTCTCTTTTTTTTTTCTCCTATTTTTAGTTTGTTCAATTTCTCCTTATTTTTCACTGCTGAAAAAATTAGAGTTGTTCGAGTTCAAAGTTGCGGTGGATGAGAAACACCTGCTTTTTGGATGACTTTGATTTAGCTATAGTGTTTTTGACAAGTAATCAATGGCTACATTGAGCTTCTTTCTGGATCAGATAAATCACTTCCACAAATCATTTTTAACTAGTGCTTTGTATGCTGGTTATGAGTATGAGGGAATCTTGGTGATTGATTGTATGACTTCTGGTGGACTGGATTTTATTTGCATTTTTCTGATTTGGTCTTTTAATGGAGATGAAGAGTCTTGACTTGGCATTTTCTTTGTTACTTATTGATTATGATTTTTTAGATTGCATACTGGCCAGGATTCTATTGTTTTATCACAATGTAGCTTCACGTGCTTTCTACTATGATCAAATATATTGCTTCCCAGTAACTAAGTTTTCTTGTCCATTTTTCCCCTGGTGAGTTTATCTGCAAGTTTTAAGAGCTCAGATTTTTGCTTAACTGATTACTTTGTTGCTCTCCAGGCAATGTCTTACGCAAAGTTAGCTGGGCTGGAGCCAATATATGGACTCTGTAAGTTATTTACCATTTATCCGATAAAGTAGATCGCGTGTTAATCGATAAATCTGTAAACTCCCATTGACTTATTTCTATTTATATGTATTGAAAACACAGTTTGTAATAATATGACATTGCCAAAATTGACACGGTTTTCGTAAAGCATGCCATGCATTTTGATTAGGATGACATCCGCAGTTGGACTATATTTGAAAATCAGATTTTAAATTGGCCTATGTTTGCAAATAGTCCTGTAGGGAGAATAAATTATTAAGCTTGGTCATTTATTGAAGGACTTACTATGCATTGGTAACTCATGAACTTTTTCCTTGTGCAAACAGACTCTGGTGTGATGCCTGTGTTTGTGTATGCCATTTTTGGTTCATCACGACAGCTTGCAGTTGGTCCTGTGGCTTTGGTGTCCCTCCTGGTCTCTAATGTATTAAGTGAAATTGTTGATTCATCTGATGCGTTATACACAGAGCTTGCAATCTTACTAGCATTCATGGTTGGAGTGTTAGAATGTATATTGGGACTCCTAAGGTACTCAATTTGAACTTTATGGCTCATCTAGCTTTTCTTGTCGTGTTTAGACAATGGACACTCATTCCCTTCCTTTCTTTTCATTGTCACTGTAGGTTGGGATGGATTATTCGCTTCATTAGCCATTCTGTGATTTCTGGTTTTACAACTGCCTCTGCCATAGTGATTGCCTTGTCTCAAGCAAAGTACTTTCTTGGATATGACATAGATAGGTCCACTAAAATCATAACCCTAATGGAAAGTATCATTTCTGGAATAAGTGGGGTAAGCTTTTAATGCCGAATCATCTGTTTATGCACTCTCCATACGAATCTGTGATTACTGTAGTCATTGCAACTTCTGTCTGTTCAGCTCACATTCTTTTCATAATTGTCTATGCATTTTTGTGTAACCCATATTTCTGTTCTGCTCTGCCAGTATATTTTCAGATATGAGAATATATATGTATGCCTGGTTCTCTTCATTACTTTCTGTATCACCTTGAAAGATTTCTGTTTTCTGCAAAACGGCAGTTAGCTCACATTAGAGGGTGTTCTTATCTCAAAAAACTTAGTTTTGGTATCCTATTTGCTTTCTGGTTCCCATTCTTCAAAAGATACATTTGACTCTAAATATGCTTCTAATGCATTCCTTCACTCTGTGGAACTTACTTTTCTGTCAGGTTGAGTATACTGCTCTTAGTTTCTCCCCAGTGTTTTATGTTTCCCTTTTCATATTCTCTAAATCACACACCCATTTTGTCCTCTTTTTTACAATTTTTCTCTTCATAGAACCTGGTTCTGTAACTCAAATATCCCTTATCTACTCTTTATTGTCTGCTATTAGTGTTTCTTCTGATTTCATCACATATATGCTCTTATTTGTGTTTTAAATTAAGATGATTTAAAATCAATCCATTCAATATTTCTCTTTGACAAGACAATTTTTTACGTTTAATGGCCACTTATTCTGTTTCTCTTCTGTAGTTCACTTGGCAACCGTTTGTCTTGGGATCATGTATCCTAGCTATCCTTCTTATCATGAAGCATTTGGTAAGACTCAAGTACATGAAGTCTTAGTCCTGTGAATTGTATTATGCTGACCTGATTATTAACATTAGTTTCTGTCATGAGTGATGACCTTTATCAATGTTTAGGGAAAAACGAGGAAGTATTTGCGGTTCCTCCGAGCAGCAGGACCTCTGACAGGAGTTGTCTTGGGTACAGCTTTTGTGAAAATATTTAATCCATCTTCCATTAGTGTGGTGAGGATACTTGAATTTGACTTTTAAGATATAAGAAAATAAATGTATTATGTTTTCATCTCGATCTTTCATGATGCTGATAGAATACGGCAAATTTGATGCACTAGCTGAATACATAAAGAAATACCTGTTCAGTCATTTCCATTGCGTTATGAACTAAATAATTATTTATGGTTCTTGTTCCTTTTAAATCTCATTCAACAATCTATATTGTTGTAAACTTGTAATTAATTGTCAAATTTGGTCAGTGTTTTAGGGCATGAAGGATAGAAGGCTCTTCTATTATGATTTCAATTCCTTTAGTTCCACTGCCATTCTACCAGTGAATCACAAATTATTCATTTAGGTTGGAGAAATTCCTCAAGGCCTCCCAAAATTTTCAGTTCCTCGTGGTTTTTCTTACTTCAAGTCCTTGATTCCAACTGCATGCCTTATAACTGGTGTAGCTATACTGGTAAATGTTTTGAATACATGTCTTCTTCTTCTTTTTTAATCTTCTTCATTGACATCATATGCAAATAATTTACTTGCATTAAATATGAACTTCAGGAATCTGTTGGAATAGCCAAAGCATTGGCAGCAAAGAATGGCTATGAACTGGATTCAAATCAAGAGGTATGGCTTATTGAAGAATTACTCTACTTTCCACAGCTAAAAACAACTTTTTTGCTATATGCCTATATCCACATGTCTGTTGTTTGGCCTTTTGTACACTTGTAAGTTTTAAGAATTCAGTCAGTTGCTAGATTGATGCTGTTCATTTTGCTAGGAGCAAGTAGAAGTAATTCAAACTTAACTTTCTTTCCCCACAACTTGTCCTATTTTATTTTGAAACTAGCCGCATGAACTCACAAGAGTAGTTGGAAGATTTTTTTTTATCCCCCAACACTTGACTGGCTTCATGAACAAAAGAGTAAATAGTTCACATCATAAGATGGGGGGGATGCATTTCTTTCCTGAATTGAGAGAGGCCATATTGTTACAATAATGGATTCTTGTAACAGGTTCTTTCCATCTTCTTCCATCTTTTTCCAGTCCTCGCCTGGAACAAACTTGACTGGGAAAATGTGTACTACCATTCATTTTAATAATTGCTAGCCTACTCAAGATCTCAAGGATATAATTATTGCGCATTGGAAGTAATAGTCAAGTATCTTATCAGTATTTTCATTCAGTAAGAAAGGACCTATTCTAAACTTCATTGCCTATCCTTTCCATGAGCTGTCCATTTATTTTTTAACAGTCTTGATTGATAACTGAAGGCATATATTTTGTAATATGGAGTATTAAAGCAATGTTAGCTTGATGTTAAAACTTGCAGTTGTTTGGTCTTGGAGTCTCAAACATTGCGGGCTCATTCTTCTCTTCATACCCATCTACAGGTCAGATTTGGACTTTCAAACTTATGTCAACTGATTTCTTTCTTGGTTCATGCTGAAAAAAACAAACAATATATTTTCTGATTTGAGCCCTAAATGTGCTCTTTTATGAATAATGATTTCTTTTTAAAAATAAAAATAAAAAATTTCAGGTTCCTTCTCTAGATCAGCTGTGAACCATGAGAGTGGAGCAAAAACTGGCTTTTCTGGAATTCTCACGGGAATGATAATGGGATGTGCTCTTCTGTTCCTCACTACATTATTTGAAGATATACCCCAGGTTTGATTTACATATTAACCCTTTTTTTCCCAAGGAATCGTGAGACACAGACATTAGGCTAGATTTATTACCCTCTTTTTTTTATATCTTAAATCAAACCACGGTTACAGGACTCTACTGCTTTTGATTTGCTAACCTCCTGTGTAGTTTCAAAATAAATTAGTTGTGAAGCTTTTCCTCAATTAATCTGTTCACTTCAAGTTCCTTTCCCTTCTCTGTATATTCTATTGGTCTCTTCAGTTGCTTACAAGAATATTGGTACTCTATGCTTACTCGACAGTGTGCTCTGGCTGCCATTGTGATTTCTGCTGTTATGGGCCTGGTGAGTCCGTGCTCCAAATCCATACATTCATTCCAATGGCTCTAGTTTCTTATTCTATCATTATCATTGCAGATAGACTATGAAGAGGCTATACTTTTATGGCGTGTAGACAAGAAAGATTTTGTTCTTTGGACCGTTACTTTTTTAACTACTTTATTCCTCAGTATAGAGATTGGTGTCCTTGTGGGGGTAAGTATATGTTCTGAAAGAGTATGACTAGTTTATAGGCAGATGATGTCTTTAAAGTTATGAAAAATCCCCCCTCACATGCACATGATATTCAGTTACATTTAGCTGATTTTCATAATGTCTGAATTTGTAGGTTGGCGTTTCACTTGCATTTGTGATCCATGAGTCAGCAAACCCACATATTGGTAAGTGTACTCAAAATTCAATCCTCCCAGTTGTGCAACTAGTGTTTGGCCGTTTGTGCAACTGTTTAAAATTTTTGGATTTTCATTGCCTTGCAGCTATCTTGGGTCGTCTTCCTGGCACTACAATTTATAGAAACATAGAACAATATCCAGAATCTTACACGTACCATGGAATCGTGATTGTTCGTGTCGATGCTCCTATTTATTTTGCAAATATAAGCTATATCAAAGAGAGGTGTGGTATTTGACCCTTCCAAGCGTATGAGTTACCTCCCTGCATTCCATTTCATAGAGTTTTCCCATATTTATAAGACTAATAAACTTGCTTTATGTATCTTTCTCAGGCTTCGAGAATATGAAATCACTGAAGATGGACCTACAAGACGTGGGCCAGAAGTAGAAAGAGTGTACTTTGTGATCATAGAAATGTCACGTATGTTCTCATCATCATCCACTATTTCTCTTAGTTATAGACTTAAAGATAGATAATTTGTGCTTAGGATGTAAAATAAAAGTCCAGCGCGCCTACATTCCCCATATCATGTGCATCTTCACAAATATACTTTGATGCCCTCGGAAGTCCTTGTGTTTCACCCATCCATCTCTCCTTTCAATCCCTAAACATTAAAGAACGTCCTTAAAACATGTCTCTCTGATACTTTCCTTGAACCTCTTTATGGATATGCATTGACATTTTAGTTGAAGCTTGAAATGTACCCTAGTGGCTTTGCTCTTTGAATTTGACACATTGAACTCCTGATCTCCCCTCTTTGCAACAGCTGTTACGTACATTGATGCAAGTGCAGTACAAGCTTTGAAGGATCTGTACTACGAGTACAGATCCCGTGACATCCAGGTTAAATTCATTTGTCCTAAACACATCTAAATTTCACAACTGATGGGTCTTTTTTTTTTTTTTTGCTCTTACAACTGATGGGTCTATGTCCAGTCTCCATTGTCCACTATCTAGAAGTTGAACGCATTATCTGTTGCATTGCATCTTCCCAGGTTGTGATCACCAATCCAAACCGCGATGTTTTGATGACCCTAACAAAAGCAGGGCTAGTCGATCTTATAGGGAGAGAGTGGTACTTTGTCAGAGTACACGATGCGGTCCAAGTCTGCCTGCAGCAGGTGCAGAGCCTCAACGAGGAGTCACCCAAGACACCCGAAACATTCCCTGAAAATAAGCCCAGTCTCCTGCAGAGGCTGCTAATGCATAGAAGGGAAGATATGTCGAGTTCTGAGTTGGAGTCTGGTGATCGGAATCCTTCAAGCTCTCAAGCAGAAGAGCCACTTCTGCCCAAAAAATCCTAGGATCGCTTGGCAAACACCTTGAGAATGAGGAATCGGTTTCAAAATCGCTGAAAACTCATTTCGATTTTTGGTTGAGAAAAACAATCCAGGGGTTGCTGCTAAGATTTTTTGCGGTTCAGTCATTCAACATTGTGTATAAAAGGGAAATGTCAGTCTAAAGTGATGTCCTGGCATTTCAGGTGTAATTAGTTTGTCTTGTGATTTGGGCTCTTCTCTTTTGTGTTTAGTGGAAGATTGGAAGGGTTTTGCTTTGTTGTAATGGTAACATTGACACATTGTATGTATTGTATTGTATTAAATTCATTAGATGTACACTATGGAATTTCGTGTGCACCTGGAAGCCAATGAGCAAAGGACCTTCAAAAGTGTTGCAAATCCGACTATCCGAGGGAAGACAAAAATGATCCAAGTGAAGCGTTGATTTCGGGGTGTGTTTGAAATGGTTACTTGGTTGCATTGGAAGTAGGGGTGGGCATTAGCAATTAATTGTCATTTCAATTAATTGCTTTGCAATAGTAATTGATATTTCAATTACGGAAAATTTCAATTCAATTCAATTTTCCAACGAATTAATTGCTACCAATTACAGTAATTGGAAATTTCAATTCAATTGGGATAATTGCAATGTCCCAACTAGATGTATACCCATCCCTACGTCTCTCCAGTTTCCACTCCCCGCCGCCGTCGCTGCTCCGCGCTTCTCATCTCCCCACCGTTGTCGCTGCACCTTCTGAAGAAATTCGAAGTCCGAACTGGATGATTCTAAGATGGAATTGAAGATCGAAACTTTTGCGGGAGACGACGAAGGCGAGGAGGGAGTGGGATTGGGGGAAGAGGCAGTGGGAGGCGAGGAGATAGACGATGGGGGATTAGCAGGGGAGGATGAGGCGGAAGGTTGGGAGGAGATCCGATGAAGAAATTGAAGAGGGAGAGGGGCGAGAGTGGTAAAGGATTGGTGGTGATGACGGCTAGGAATAGGATGTGGTGGGGTTTGAGGGATGGGAGGAGGCGTTAGAGGGGCTTGGGATCGGAGGATTTGATGGCGTCGGAGACGGATGTGAGGAGAGGGTCGTGGTGGCTGGGCGGCGGTGCCTCTGGTGGTGGCTTCGAGATCCAGATCTGGCGGTGCCTCCGGGGAATGAAGAAGATGACGAGGCAGCGGGGCGAGGAGCTTCGAAGGGGAGGAGCGACACCAGTGAACATCGAAGGGGAGCTTCGATATCGACGATAATGGAGGAGCGGCCTGAGCAGATGACGGAGAGACGCTTGGTCCAATTAATTGAAACTGTTTTGAATCGTAAAACAAAATCAATTCAATTATTTTTATTTTAAAACCATTAATTGCAAAATGGAGCAATTTTTCAGAATTTTTCAACCAATATCAATATATCAATCATCAATATCTATATAAAATACTAAAACAGAGACCGTTGGAGCTACCTCGCTGACACGGAATTATCTGGATTAAACGAGATTATTTTTGCCTGTGTGGCATTTTCTGGATTAAAGCTGTATTTTTTTTTTGTCCACACCAATTAATAAACGAATATAGTTAGGTAAAAAACTTATCTTTTCACATAATTTATTCAATATAACCTTATAACTTATATTTTAATTAGAGTAGACCTTAAGCAATCCCTAAAGTAGAGTATCTACGTGCATTATAGATATTTATGTATTCAATATTGAATAATTGCTACGTATTTATCTAAAAATAGTTTATCTACTCAACACAACCCTAAAAATAAAAATGATTTATCTATTCAATATAACCCTAAAGTGGTTGTGATTAGTTATAACTTATATTTTATCCCATTTTTAGATGAAATTTAATATATTTGTATAAATATTCAACCTATATCTTAATTAGTTAGAAAATTTATCTTTTTAAAATAAATAATCTATCTAATTTCTGGTTCATTATTAATATTCAACTTTGTATCTAAATTAGATAGAAAATCTATCTATGATAGTATATATATATATATATCTCATAAGCTTTTATGTTGAATAGATAATTAATTTTATATGTGTTTAAGATAGAATATTGTAGTTCCTATATATAGAGGTTATCTAGGATTGGAGTCATCTCCAAACACCAAACCTTCATTATCATCACTAGCCCCTTCAAAAATCCAGATTTGCCGGAGCCCCTTCAAAAATCCAGATTTGGCGCAAACTTCAATATCATCATTAATTAGCAAAGTTGCAATCGAGGTATAGTAGTTTTGAAAATTTATTCACCAATATCGTTTTTTTTCCAGTTGTTACAATGACAAAGAAGAAAACGGAGAAAGAAATATAGGAATGGTTCTCCTAGATGAAGAGTTAAGCCCTTATACTAATTACACTTTATTTTAATTTAAGATAATTGATGTAGGTTTGATTAAAGTATTAATTTTTCCTTATTTGAACTGTACATGCAGGATTCCATGATAGAAGTTATGGTTTCATTTATTATATGAAATAATTTTACTTCGGTTTTGAAGGAATATTCAATTTATAAACTTTCAAATTTCACTACCGAAGAAAACGATGATGCTTATAACAAAGACAAATCTATATCTATATTCTATATAAATAAATCTATATATTAATCTATCTTATTTAAGTTTTTTATATATATAACTATTCAACCTTATATATCTTAATTAGTTAGAACTTATCTTTTTAAATATGAATATTATTATTAATGATTACCGCAACTAATGGTTGAACTAACACTTTTAATATATATTTTCCATTAATACTCAAAAAGCATCGTCATTATCATTATTATCATATGATTCATATCCATGATAATTCAACTTATCACATAATTTTATCAAACGGAGGAAGTAATCGTCATATGGAGTAATGAAGATATATTTTTACTACAGATTTGGATAGATCAATATTAATCTATCCAATAGGTTCATTTTTTTTTTAGAAAACTTGCCATAGTAAACTATTTTTATTAATGAAAATTAATTTTTTTTATTAAGCTAATGATAAATATTTACGAAGGATATTTATCAAATTAGTCGGAAGATTTTTTTTTTACTGCTAAACAACTATATATTTACGACTTTGTTTAATTACAATCTTTGACTCATGTAGCTCTATTAAATAGTTAAATATATTATGAATTCAAATATCTGAGAGGAAAGAAGCAAATCCGATTGAGAGATGACTTTACCTAGCTTTAATCTAATGATTGGATATACATGATGGTTTGCATAGATGTCAATATTAATCACCGGATTCACTCTTTCTCTCTCACTTTAGATCAATATTTAACTTAATTTGGTTTGAAAATTCGCTAAATGTTATGAATTAATTTCACAATGAAAGTTTGCATAAATGAAGCTATAGATGCCATAAAAAGTCATACCATTATTCTTATTTAAATAATTTACCCCATCATTATTCATATTGATTTCAATACTCAATTCTATAAATAAAAGTCATTCTTGAGTTATTCTACAAAAATAACAATATAATTGGATAGACATAGATAATATGTTAAATTAGTTTCATTAAATAAATAAATAAAATAATATTATTTTTGTAGGTCATATTTCAAATGTTGATGGCTCCTTATTAGAAATAAAAGATAATTATGAAACTTCTAAGATAGAAATAAATATCTTTTGAAAAAAAATGAAGAAGATGGAAATATAATTTAAAATTAATGTTTTTTTTTAATATACATGCATATGATTAAAACATAATATAAATTATATATTTAATTATTTTCACTACATAGATTAATCATTTTTACCCTATATCATACATGGTATTATGATAAATATTCATCTTTTCATTTTTTTAAGTTGTTATGAAGTAATTTATTTTTACATGCTAACCATACATTGATTTTAAATGAAAAGAATGTTAGTTTAGTTTATGATTAATTGGAAACTTTCAGAATAAAGTCTCATTGAAATAATGTTAATAAAAAACAATAGTTTAAACATAAATTAATGAAGTAATAAAATATAATTTTTTAAGAAACCACGCAAATATACTAAAACAGAAGCCACTGACACGACCTCGCGGCCACAAAATTTTATGGATTAAACGGGATTATTTTTGCTTATGTGTCGTTTTCTAGATTAAAGCGGTATTATGTTTTTGGGCCACATCAATTAATAAACGAATATAGTTAGGTAAAAAACTTATCTTTCTAGATCAAATAATTTATCCAATATTTGGTTCATTATTAATAAGTCAATATAACCACCATGTGTTCACTTTTTTAATAATTAAAATTAATTTAAATAATAAATTGGTTACATATCTTATCAAATATATTTTTTCAAACATAACTAATTAAAACATGATCAAATTTATTTTTTATAAAAAAAGGGGGTATATATGATCAATGGCTACTGAATTACCAGTATAACAATTCTAACATATCCAAGTCAAATTAACCAATTAATAAAAATTTGTATGCTTGAATTCGATTGCCTATATTCTAAGAAGTTTTTGACTAAATATGTAGTAAACTTTGTTTTGGATAGGTGTAAAGGAATAAAATCGTTGGTTATTTTTTAAATAACCCCTTTTTTTAATTAGAAAATAGCTGTGAAGATTGAAACTCAAAATAATTAATCAAATTTTATGAATTGTTATATATATATATAAAATATTATACTTATTAATCTTATAAATAAATGGTAATAAACTATTTTTTTGGAAGATAGCCGTGAAGATTGAAAATCAAAATAATTAATCAAATTTTACGAATTGGTTTATATATATAATATTATATTTATTAATCTTATAAATAAATGATAATACAATTATTTTTTGGAAGATAGCCACGAAGATTGAAAATCAAAATAATTAATCAAATTTTATGAATTTTTTAATATATAATATTATACTTATATATTAATCTTATAAATAAATGATAGTTTAAATAAATTTTTAAAAAAATATGAAAATCATAAAGAACGAAAATTTTGAAAATAATTATAATTAAAAGATTCAAATTAACATCAATCCTATCTTTTAAGTCAATTTTTTTAGAAACTTATTTTTTATGGAATTTTCTGGATTAAAGCAGGTCATTTTTACATACGTGTCATATTCTGGATTAAAATGGTATTAATTTTTTGGGTCACATCAATTAATAAGTTAATATATTTAGGTAAAAAACTTATCTTTGTAGAACAAATAATATATCCAATATTATTTTTATTTCTAAAATATTATTTAACTTTGTAATCTAAAACAAATATAATATTTAATTATTGTACATCATACATATTAATTCTAATCTAACCAATCGTATGTTGGATAAGTAAACAAGAAGTATTGTCTATATAGAACTTTAGAGATTGTAAAAATAAATATAATAAATTAAATTTAAATATTGGTTATAACAACCATGTGGATTTGATAGTATAGCGACAAATGCAATTTTAAAATATCGTATGAGAATATAATAGTTTTAATATTAATAATTCAAATTTAATATTAATACCATTTTAAAATAAATATCAAATTTATCACTAGATATTGTTTTAAAAAAATATCGTATGAGAATATAATAGTAAAAAAAAAATTGCTATGCCATGCAAGAGCACGGGTAAGATATACTAGTATAATACTAAAACTGAGGCGTGGAAATCCTATATGGCGGGCTCTGGTGCAATTCGCTTACGTGTCGTTCTCTGGAGCGATTTGGACCGAGTTTTTTGCCACGTCAATTAATGATGATCCAATAAATTTAAGTCACATCAGATGATAACCACATCTATTTATACACGTGTCATCTTATGTGTCTATTTTAATTGAAGATTAAATTTAATTTCAAATTTAAATATTCAATATCATATCTTAAGTGGTTACAAAATCTATTATTTTTAATATAAATATTCAATTTTATATCTTAGTTATATTACAAAATCTATCATTTTAATATAAATATTTCACTTTATATCTAAATTATTTACGTAAAAAATCTAGCTATTATTTTTTTAATAGTTAACTTAAAAACAAACTATGTAAGATAATTTTTAAAAACAAACTATTTGACTTCATACCTTAATTTACTTTTAAGCCAAAATCTCGGTTCATGAATCGATTGAATTTAATTTACATTTAACCGTACGTACCATATACAAATATAAATGTTCACCAACAAAAAATACAAATATTAATTAAAAGGAAAGATTAAAATTGAATCAAATAATATTTTTATCTTGCATCTTTTAATTAAATTATTTTATAATATCTTAAAAACTAAGTATTTATTTAATATAAAGGATATTTGTAACCTATATAAATCAAGATATATTTAAATATTCATAATTCAATAATAAAATAAAATATTACTTATATAATAAAATATAATTTATTAAAAATCTTTGGTTCAATCTGGCCCGGATTTTTTGACACGTCAATTAATGATGATCCAGTACGTTGAACAATGGCTCCATCTCTTTTATCCATGTGTCATCCTAGGTGTCATTTTCATATCGTAAGTGCTTACAAAATCTATCATTTTACCATGAATTATTTTATAAATATTTTACCTTGAATTGTTTTATCTTTAGTGATTAAGATTGATTATTTTATTTCATTATATCTATTGATAAGATTTTATTATTAATTAATTATCTATTGAAAAATAAAATTTTATAATTAAAATATTTATATTAATTTCTAGCAAGTATTAAAGAACGTCAATGTTTATCTATAAACTTAACCTATATATGCCCACCTATGGGTCGCAAAATATTAACAACCAATGATTAAATATACTACGTAATTACTAATGGTTCAGAATTTTGAGTTTGTATGTTTCGAATATTATTTATTTTATCAAGTTAAATTAGATTAATTTAAATAAATCACAAAAGGTTATCAAAATATTACTAATTATAATAAAAAAAAAAATTGAGTTTCTTTGATTAATTAATTAATAAATATATATTCGGTATTAATATTAGTATAATATTTTTTTCTTCGTGGGATATGATATTAGTATATTATATGTAGTTGTGCGCTTTTAAATATTATTCGTACTATTCCATGCTACTAAAATATGTTAAATTTTTTTTTTTAAAAAAAAAGATCACAACCAATTATATCTATACCTATATTTATATGGAATAAGATAATGTAGCTCATAAGTTTAAAATCTTGGATTAGGAGAAGTACGTATGTTTGCAAATTTATAATAAACATATACTACGTATTAACCAATTTGATCTAATTTATTGTTTGATCAAATCTAGATCTCCACATTTTTTTTTACTGACATTAATTTTAGTAAACTATAATCTGTTGTGAATTTAAATGATCACATACAATTAGATCCATTATACATATTGCTTTGTTTAGCGACAAAATAATTTGTTTTATGAAAAAAAATTAAGAAAAGAATAATGAAATTATATATAAAATTTTAAAATTAAATGTCCATAATCCATCCTATAGATTAAATTTTACCATTAAGTATTCACACACACTGTGATGTTAAAATGTGTGTGTATATATATGAAGTGGAGAAGAGAAAGTATGAATTTTATAATATTTTAGCAATTAAAGTTAGTTCTTCAAAAAAAATTATCACCAATAATAAATTGACAATAAGTAGGAAATTAAAAGGTTAAAAATTAATATTTTATATAATTTTTATAATCTTGCACAATTTGTGTGTGAATAATAATAGTCATATAAAAAAACCGCGAAGATCGCGGATAATAAAACTAGTTCAAGTAATTTTGCCCACCCCTAATTGAAAGTACTCTGAAGTCTGAACCATTAGAAGGACAAGGGTGGTGGTTGCTAATTGGTGGCGCGAACAGACTAAGTGGATGACTGTTCGAATTGCACCAAACCAATGGTAATCTAAATTTTTAGATTACTAGTGGTTTGGTGCAAATCGACGATGAACACAACTGGGTTGGATCGATGAAGTTGGTGGTCTGTGGCACTGGCGGCCAAGGAGGAGGTTGTAGTCTTGTAGGTGTTTAGACTTACCTGATATAGTGATGCCGATATATCCAGGGAAGTTGTGTATATTGTGGTTAAGTTTTACAATCTAACTAAGGCCATGTGCACCCGTGAACACTTGTATTGGTCGGCCATTTACCCACTTTTATCCTGTCAGATCTGCATAAGAACACCTCTTAATTTTTTTTTTATCAATTCTACCCACATCCGTGCATCCTACTTCTGAACCCTTTGCTCATTTTTAATCATTTTTTTCCAATCCAAACATATATAAAATGGGTGTCTATAAATAGATAAAATTAATTCTTAATTAAATATATGATCATTTTTTTAAAATAATTAATTTAGACACTAAAAATGTGTTTAAATTTTAATAAACAACTTCTTAGGTCCCCTCCTATGTAAACTATGTGCTAGAACTCAATTATTCAGCCCTTCACACTGCTGCTTCTGCAAGAGAAATTTAGAACTGCCGCTAAGCCATTTAAGCCATTTAAGCCATTTTTTATTTTTTATTTTTTTAATTGCCTAGGTGGACTTGAAGAACACCTAATAGATGCATGAGTGTGCATAGGGTTGACAAATGTTACGAAAATTACCATACCAACCACGTACCAACCACAAACCGACTATGTTGGTAACCACACTTGTGGTAACCAACATGGTGGTAACCACGTGAAGGTGGTACGGTAATGATAATGAAATCTGAATACCATGGTTACCAAGTATATATATATATATTTTTTTATTTAATATTTTATTGTTATTACCTTGAAGTTTTAAGTTTTTAATTTATATTTTGTATTTTGATTTTGACCTAAATTGGTCCTTTCTACGTTTTCTACTAGAACAGTAGGAACATTTTGAATGTTTGAAAATTTTGAACTTGTTTTGTTTGAACTTGCAGGAATATTTTGAATGTTTGAACAATTAAACTTGGTTTGTTTCAAGACTTTGAACTTGGTTGGTTTGAATTGGTTTGTAATTTAGGTTGTAAACTTGATTTATTTAAACTTTTAATAGCTGGTAACCATATTATTTTTTATAACCATATTTTTTCGTTCGATAATTTTAATGACTACCGAAAGGTAGCCAAGGGGTTTCAAAAAAATACAAATAAAATTACAGCTTGGTAACCATGGTAATGTACCGATGGTAACCATAAGTCGTGGTTACCACATATGCGGTAACCACAACTTTTGGTTGGTACGTGGTAATCATCATTTTTTTGTGGTTACCGTACCATGCCAACCCTAGGTGTGCATGCCCTAACGGTTGCTAAAGGAAAGCTTCATCACCTTGAATTGGTAAATAAAGAGCGGTCATTCCGGGGTTCGAACCGAGGACCTACGGGTACTACCCACAAGTCCTTTCCAGTGAGCCATTCCGGAATGGTTACAAACTTTGGTAGGGTAAACTTTTTATAGTGACTGGCCCCACCGCTTTAGCGGCCCCATACCCCAGAAACCCCTTGTGGGATTTTTTGAGGAGGCTCAGTACCACTTACGCAAAGTGCGATCAGCGGTCGTAACCTCACCTACCTGCACACGCACCACTTCACCACTTCGGCTTGGCCCTACGGATTAGTATACATCGCTTGGCCGTACGCGATTGTGGGAATTAATATGGCCTAAATGCACCAAGTGAGATTCGAACCCGAAACCTCTCCTTTGGGATACCTCACCCTTACCGCTAGAGCAAGAGGTCATTGGTTAAAATAAACTACTTAATATTTTATCACCACTATTACTAACATTACAACTCCAATTTATGTATCGAAAGGGTCCTCGGTGCGGGGGGATGGGAATTTGAAGGCCAAATAAACTACTTAATATTTTATCTAGGTTTTTTCACTAAGATATCTTACATCAATTCAAAGTATCACGTACAATATTACTTACAAAAATCCATTTTGATAACCTAAAAATAATAGCTTATCTCGTCAAATAATTTAAAAAAATTATAAGCCACTAACACAAATGTATAACATTATTAGGGGTTTATAAAACTTAGCGGGATAAATTAGGTAGAGATTGCATTATATTGTATGTGTAATTTTGTTTACAAAAAATAGGATTCTTTTCCAAATTTTAATTATCTATATGGAAGACAGCCTCTAGAAACACTCATTTAATAAATAAAAAAAATAAACATGGCCCATTTACAAATTATATTTTAATTCACTTGTTGGGCATGTTAAAATTGAACATTATATTTGGATAGCCTTTTAAATGAGTGAATGATTTAATTGGGTATTTGTAAACTTACATTATAAACAAGTATAATACGTCCTACATACATATTTGGGATTGGCCCTCTCACGGGCTGGGCCTTGGGTTGTAGCCCAGATTGCCTAGTGCTTGGGCTGGCACTGGCTATGATAGGGCTACCAAGTGTCCAGTCCAAACATAAAGCAACATTGGTTGAATATTGAACAGTGCCTTGACAGTTTGCTCCTTCCACTTAACACACCAAATACAAATAAAATACAGTAATGTTAAGTTTGTACAAGGTTATAAATAAAGCAATACACAATGGAAAATGTGCGTCCAATTTTATGTTAGTTTTATATTAGTTATGTTCTCAATTTTATTTTATGTGTGTTTACATTATTCGATTTCTGAGCATCGTGAGAACAATGAATCAAGGATGCCTGATAAAGTTGTATATACGGAGTATTTCGATCGACTCTATGTCGAGTGATAGCATGCATTTAGATAGGCATATTAGGTTGCATTTAGCATGATTTAAATTTATATAATGCATAGATTATGTTAGATTTCCAATTTATACTCATTTTGTTGGTGGAGTCGGAATCTACACACTTTTATGGATTATTTCAGATATATGAAGATCCGACGAGGAATGAGGAAGCTCATGGATGAAGGAAGAGTGAAGAGGAGAAGGAAAAGTGAAGAGCCCGAGAGCAGAATCGAAGTTAGAGAGCCTAAGTGAAAAACAAGTCAGCAGAAGTTGTCGCCAGACAAGCTGAACTTGTAACGCACTTTCTAGAGGCCTCGGTGGTCCGATTGACTATTATAAGCATGCGATGGAAATCTCTTTCCGATATCTACAACTTTCATGTTGACATCGAGACCATATTCGAAACGGAAAAATCGTTGTGAACAGTAAAAGCCGCTCCGCGGCTTGAAGCTCTAATGAAGGATTTTGCAATCGCCTGGCCGCCCTGCGGCATGGGTTTGCTGTCCCGCGACCTCTGCAGAAATGCCGAATCTGTTAATGGACTTTTTATCTCTTTAATTAGGCTTTTAGAATTATTATTTGACCGACTCTTTTGATGATTTTTAAGGACGTTTTAGGGTTTGTTTTAAGGATCTAATTCATTAGTTTATGCACTTAGAGATTATCAATTGAGAGAATCTAGAGGGGAGCCTCCATGACCATGGAGTGCTAAACTCTTTCGTTTCGTCTATGGATTGAAGCTTTTGTTTGATAAAGTTGCGATATTTCTATTATTGTTTTATTCCTATTGATTCGTATTTATTCTTTTGCGAATATTGTTGATTTCTTCTAGTCCGTACAACTAGTTGATATTATTGCTAGGATTTTGTAGATTCCTCGTAGCGAACCTTAATCCATAGTAGCAATCATGCCTTTTTAGGACTCGTAGGACTAAATTGGTGTGTAGAGAATCAATTACATGTTAAATGCTGACTCGTAGCTTGGTGTTGCATGTATCTTGGTTAATCCTTAATCTTAATGCTACTATTAGGTTGAATCTTGACCGTGTTAGGGTTATCTAATTAGTAAGGGTTACTGGGACTCGTAGGACTAGTAATTTACATAAGATCAGGACAGGAACAATAATAGGATGAAAAGAGAACTTGAAGAATAATCGATGATCAATCAACCAAACTAAAGTGGATGTTTATAGATGGAACTGTTTTCTCAATTATTATCTCTATTAACTTGTTTATAGCTTATCTTATTTTCTTTACTTCAATCACCAAAACCATCCATTTTCTACTAATTGGTAAATATACATTACTTAGGAATACTTGATTCTCTGTGGGATCGACCTCTTACTTGCTTACTATACTAGTTTGTAGGTTTGAGTTATACTTTGGTAGGAACAACGACAGTTTCCTCCTGTCATTGAGTCAGGTGTCTAAATTAGTAATTTTCAATGCGCCTCCCTTAAAATTTTTTTTTATCTCCGCATAGATCCAAAATTGATATTATTAGCATGACATCTTGTCCGATTTTTCTAAGAGTAACCATTTATTTGTGACAACTATTAGTACATGATAGGCTATAAACTTACTCCCACAAGTGTATGGGATCGGTTATAGTATATCAAGGTGTCGAACTATGAACTAATCTACAACTAGTTCAAGAAAACCCCGTATAGGTCTTCCTCTAGCGGCCCAAATCATCACCTTCATGGTGGCCGGAAACCTCGGCATAGAATGAAAAAACCTCCTCTGGGAGTCTCAACCCTCTTTTGGAACCCCAACTCACCCTCTTCGAGTGTCTTGGGAGCTTTTGGCGATCCTACTCACCTTAGGCTCCCCACCAGCCACTACGAGTCTCCGCCGGTGCCAAAACCCCCCTCTTTCTTCATAATTCTCTCTCTTGTTCTTGGGTGTTTGAGGCTGCTCATCTCGCCCCGGGGTGCTATCGAAATGGGCTTCACTATCTGTCTATTCATAGTCGGCGTCTTAGGCTCGTTTCGCCTCCGATCCAGGTTCACCTTGGCTCAATTGGTGGTTCTCGCCCTGTTTTGCGTCTGCTCTCTTCTTCTATCCCCTACTTCGTTCATCGATCTGGGTTTTTCAACCTCTGGGTTGCGGCCCTCTTGCCTTAGCCCCAAATCATTTATCCTTCTCTGCTAAAAATAGTTTCGGGGATTAACTCCCTCCTCCCAACCGAATCAAGGGGTTTAAACCCCAACCCACCACTCCCTTCCTCCCTCTCCGATCGTCCTCTCGGTGGCGGTCGGCCAGCGACACGAACTCGAGGTCCAGTTATATCATTATATGTTGTGGCCAGAAAACCCCCTTAGTGGAAACCTCATTTCGATCCCCTCTTCTTAGGAGTCTCGCATCATGCTTAGGCTCTCCCCTCCCTCCCCGATTGTCCTCTCGATGGCAGCATAGGTCGATCCGATGGCGTTTCATCCGGGGGTCTCGTTGGTTCCGACGTCGGTTGTCGCCTTGTCCTACGCTTGTTTTGATCGCCTCCTATTGCTTGCTTCCTTGGGTCTCCTTGGGCCCAATGGAGGTCCACATGTTATGAAATGAGCTCACTTTTGTGCTTTGGGCCAAAGCCTTTTGACTTGGGCCCAAAGCTGGCCAACACTTAAAAATAATGAATAAATAAAACATAGTAAAACTATACATATTTGTATTTTGATATATAAATAACCTCTTGCTTGCAAGGTTCAATATCCCTCTTTTACGAGTGTTGAAATCCGTATCTTTATTGGATGGTTTTCGGATGTTTTCTTCGGGTAGTGTGTGGCTTTGTCTGTGGTGTTCCTGAGCAGTCTACAACTTGTTGGGTCTGCGGCATCCGGAATCGGGACAGGTTGGGGTTGGGGTAGTGTGCAAAAGGCGACTTCGTATCCTAGAGATTGGTTATTGGGGTTTCGTCTTCACTGCCCACATGAGTTAGTGTTCTGCTGTACTACTGACTTGCGGTGCTTCCCTTTAGTGGTGTTTGACTTCATTTATTTCAGAGCGCATGTTACGTGGTGATTGCGCCTTTTTTTCTTCTCATGTATTTTCGGTTTTATTGTATGTTCAATTGTTCATCTGTCCGCCGACTTGTCGGCCTCTCGAGTTTCAGGTATGTCTGAGCTCGAATTATTACTTAATTCAAAGAAATATCAAGGTGTCGAACTCAAGGACTAAAGGAGTACTAATTGAATCTTTACAACTAGCTTGACTAAGCCAAAATAGTAGGTGAATTAATTGAGTTTTATGCTATAACTAATGAAACAAATTAAAACAAACAAATGAAAGTTTTAGAGGCAACTCTAATAAAATTCTAATAGGAAACTTTAATAAAATTCGGATTCCATCCTCAATGGATTCAATGGATTATGAAATGCCTGACCACCTCTACACTCTCGGTCCTGGTCAACAACGCTTTGGGTAAACCTTTTAAACTAGAGAGGGGTATTAGACAAGGAGATCCTTTAGCACCTTACATCTTTGTTATAGTCATTGAAAGCCTAGCCAGAGAACTCCAACAGGAATCTCAATCAGAGGATGCCCTAGTAGGCATAAAAACTCACTCCTGTTGGTCAACCTATACCTTTTCTAACATTTGCATATGATACCTTAATCTTTACAGAAGCATCTCACAAAAGTCTAGATACAATAAAAAAAATATGATTAACTATTAATTATCAGAAAAGTTCAATCCAATTTTCCAAAAATGTGGATCAAAATAAAGCTAGAAGTCTGGCTCAACAGATGAACATTCCTATGGCTAGAGGGATGGAAAAATATTTAGACATTCCAATCATAAGTGGTAGGGTAAAAAATTGTGTATTCGATGAAGCTCTTCAAAACCTCAAGAAACAATTACCAAAATGGAAAGCGTCTTCTTTATCTTAAGCATGAAGAACAACTCTCATTAAAGAAAATTTAAGTTCAAAAACCAATTACCTCATTTAACTTCCTTCTTCCAAAAGACATCCATAATAAAATTGATCAGATAAATAAAAATTTCTTTTGGAACAAAACTCAAATAGAAAGGTATAACCCTCTGATTAGCTGGGAGAAAATTTGTGCCCTTAAGGCTATTGGTGGCATGAGGATTAAAAGAGCTAAAGAGCGAAACATCTCTCTCCAAATGAAACTATCTTGGAAAACTTACACTAAACCGGACAATATTTGGGTTAGAGTAATCAATGAAAAGTACCTCTAAAACAAAAATATTACTGATCTAAATATTCACAAGACATCTTGACAATTTGGCCGTCTTCTCAATCTTAGAGATTGTTTCCAAGAAGGGGCGTACTCTTATGGATCATTGGTAATGGTGAGAACATAAATGTATGGATAGACCCTTGGCTCAATGAGGGTAAGCTTGATAGATACAGAAATAGCCAGGACCCGGATATGAAAGTATCTCAATTGCTAACTCAAGAAAATAAATGGAACATGGACATATTATGCCAAATGTTTCCACCTCAAATAGTTCAGCAGATTTCTCAAATCCCAATTCCGGATTGGAGTATCCCAAATAAACTCATATGGAAATATAATAAGGAGGGGGTATTCTCTACGAAATCCTCTACGAATCCATACACACCCCCAATATTAATCTCGAACAACATGAATAGCTCTTGGATATGGAATCTCCGTCTTCCACTAAGAACTCAAAATTTCTTATGGAAAATTGTAGCAGATGGGCTTGCTTGCAACAAAAGAAAGATTAAATAGATTTTTCAATAGAGTTCAGTCACATTGCTGCTTATGTGATACCAGGGATGAAGTTGTTGATCATCTCCTTCTTCAATGCTCAATCACTAAGTCTATTATCCACAAATTTGAAAGTTTGACAGCAAATGTGATACCAAGGATGAATATGCTGATCATCGATCTCCTTCTTCAATGCTTATGGAAATTATTGCTTATGTGATACCATGTAAGTACTTTCTAGGCTTAGCGGCTCCTTATGCGTCCACTAGGAATATGGATTGTATTCGAAGAAACAATACCCATTTTGAACACCTATGTATAATTTGGCAAACAATATGGGAATCACGAAACATTGTCATATTCAAAAATAAGAAATTAGAAAGCATAGATACTATTGTCAGCAAAGCAATAAAATGTATTAAAGAATGGGAGGATGCTCAAGCAAAGGAGAAAGTCATTCATCATAAGCAGAGGAATAGATACACAAAATGGGTGAAACCCCCAATGGACACCTATAAAATAAATGTAGATAAATCGGTCAAACAATCTAGGGAATGCCGAATTGGGGGTATTGTCAGGAATCGGCATGGTCAGGTTATTGATAGTTTTCATGAAAAAGTTTCCAAGGGATCTGTTATCTACACGGAATCCCTTACTATCTGCAATGGATTAGAGCTAGCCCGTAGAAAAGGTTGGCGAAATATTATAGTTGAAGGCGATAATTCGGAAGTGATCAGAGCAATTCAAGGTCCATAGGCTCCACCATGGGAAATCCTTAGAGTGATTGAGAAGATCAAGAGGATAAAGAGGGATTTTGCATCCGTTTAGATTCAACACTGCTTTCGAGAAGCTAACTATGCAGTTTGATTATATAGCTAGATGTAGCAACGACTGTAACATCTTTACTCTCCCTTTGAACATGGATCTTTGTAGCATCATCCGGAAGGATGATCAAGAATGGTCTTTTTAAGACATTCTAATGTTTGCCTACTGTAAAAAAAAACTCAAATGGATAGACTAAAGAGTTTTTCTCGCTTGAACGAATTTGATTCTGTATGAAGGCAAGTTATCTAAGTTCATTACTAATCTCCTCTCATTCTCAAAGTAATTAAATTGTACTCAACCGGTTAACAGTCACTCTCGTGCAAAGTTAAACTAAACTTAGGTCCATTACGCTCCTAGAATCTAAGCAAGTTCATTCAAATATATCCTCTCGGTTAGGGCTGTTATCTGAGCCGAACAGCTCGACCTCAGTTCGGGCTTGAGCTCGGCTCGTTCGAATAGGTAAAACAAGCCGAGCTTGAACAAGGTTTTGAGCTTGAACAAGGTTTTGGGCTCGAACCGAGCCCGAGCCGAGCTCGAAAGCTCGAGGGTGTGGTAATTTATGAAATTACCCTTAGGGTAAAATGAGGTAGAAGGACTGAAAGGACGCCGCTTCTCCCTCTTTCAATCTTTCCCCAACTCTCCTTCGTTCAATCACCGCCCTTCTCGATCCCCCCGTCCCTCCTTTCTCCCTCAATTCCTCACTTCATCCTTTCTACTAGGCGGTGCCGGTAAACTTCTCTTCTTCTGGCGAACGGCTGCAACAACACCACGCCACCACGACTTGTGCGACATCGCTTTCTTTCTCCCTCAGTTCCTCGGCAAACTTCTCTTCTTCTCGTTCAATTGCCGCCCTTCCTCAATCCCGCAATCCCTTCTTTCTCCCTCAATTCCTCAATTCCTCCTGTCTCCTAGGCAGTGCCGACAAACTTCTCTTCTTCCGGCGAGCGGCTGTAACAGCACCACGCCACCACGACTTATGCGGTGTCGCTTCCTGTTCGAGTGTTCGACCCTCCGACCTTACTTCCTCCTCTAGTCCTATGTGATCGTACTCCATCGTTGTGCGTCTTTCGCGCTGTTCGTGTTTCCTCCATCAGTAGTGCAGCACCATGCTCGTCTTACTCTCTCCTTATTCATACTCCTCTTATTTGCTCGAGATAATGGATTAATTTGTGTATTCTCTGTGTTGATTAATTTGTGCATTCTCTGCAATTCATGAACAATAAGATGATATTTGTGTATTCTCTTGGTTGATTGTCAAAGCAGAAGATAATGGTTTAATTTGTTCCGTTGATATGTCATATTTATGTTGATTTACTATCAAAGCAGGAGATTGTGTATTTGTCTTTGTTTGTCTATTCTCTGTGTATGTGTTGATTGACTATCAAAGCGGGATGTTGAAAATTTGATATTTGTTCTCGATTTGTTGATTGAAATTTAGGCTTGCAATGATTTAACGAGCTCGAATGAGCCCAACTAACGAGCTCGAACAAGCTTAGGCTTGTTCGCTCGGCTTGTTCGAGCCTAACAAGCCCAAGCTCGAGTTTAAGGCTGGGCTCGCCAGCCGAGCTTTAGTGCCAAAAAAATCTCGAACAAAATTTAGGCTCGAGCTCGGCTCAGCTCGTTTCCCGTTCGAGCCAAGCTTGAACAAGTCAAGCTTGGCTCGTTTGGCTCGAATATCACCCTTACTCTCGGTCTCAATTAGAACAAACAAAACCTATAATTTCTATGAAGACCTATAAATCCTCAAGAGATCTTGAATCATACTATTATGTCACTCATAAACAAACATCAATATCTCAGGTTCAATCCTATAACTCCAATGACAACAATCACCCCTCAGTCTCATGCAATCATCTATCATCCAATTAGGGTTATCTCCTCTCGGTCTCAACCCCTAATAGGATCTAATCAAATATTGATTAGTCTATGCTCAATAGGATTAAATCAAACAAGAGTCAAACCACATTCAAGTGATATTATGTAAGGGTCTATCTCAATCTAGTCAGGATCACCCCAACTCTATAACAATCGAATTAGGCATAGTGAAGGAAAACAAATCAAAAACAAAATAAGATGACATAGCTAAGAAGAGTAAGAGAAATATACTTGATCTTTTATAACGAAAATCGTCTCAAGTATCCAATTTGCAACCTTTTATCATCCAACTAATCTAGGGTTTTCCTAAGTTTTCCTAAAACCCAAAATCTGAGTTTTTGAGCGATCCCTCTTTCTCCAAAACGTTATCCACTAGATGAACTCAATTCTAAGTATTTATATCCACTTAAAATAACCCAAAACAAATTAAAGAAAAACCGAAAATCTGAAAAATCTGGTCGAAACTAGCCTTGTCACGAGTCGTGATGGGTCTCCCACGAGTTGTGGCATCTGATAAAAGCTCACAGAACACATGGATTCACTTGCCACAGCTCGTGAAGGCCACCCCACCAGTCGTGACAACTTGATGTAGCTGAAAATTGCACAAATTCCCTTATCGTGACTTTTGAAGGCCATCCCGCGAGTTGTGGTACATCACCTTCAACTCCTATATATGACCAATTCACTTGGTATGCTTGCTTCATGACCTATCTCTTTTGCTTGTCTTTTAATCCCGTTCCGTTATATGCATAAAATTAAGCTCGAATCATCGACCCATACCTACAAAACACAAACAAAACTTGTGTAAACATTTGAATCATAAATAATATAGAAACCACACTAAAAGATAATTAACCTACTCTAAAATGATGCATGAAGCTAGACTAAGAGCGTGTTTGGTTGCAGCTTCCAAGGGGTTTCGAAGGTGGAAAAAAATTAAGCTCTTCACCGTCTTGTTTGGCTGCAACTTTTGCAAGAGTTGTGGGAGTTGAAGGTGGAGCTTTGGGAAGTTTATTTTCCTTGAAAATGGAAGCTATGGGAGGGTAGCTTCCAGAGTTTATGAAGACTCCACCTTGATTGTAAGATCTTAACGTACTAACTTGCAGGGATGATGAAAGACAAAACACTGTCTGGGTTTCAAGGTCTTGAAACCGGGACTATATTGTGCATTTCTTTACGAATACCTTTTTTCTATATAAGTTATGGTTTGAGTTTTATATGTACATCTATCCAAGCTAACCTGCAGGACTTTATTCAAAGAGATGGACCTTTCTCAAATGAGCTTGAATATCGAAAGGAATTGGGCTCACATTCATTGTAAGAGATCTCACAATTGCCTTTTCGGATCAACCCAAATAAGGAAAGAAAGATCCTTAAAGAGCAAGGCTTGAGACTGGCTTGAGGCTCATCGATTCGCACCAGATTGTGGAGCGTCCTCTGGAATTGGAAAGAATAATTTTTTATAGAATATTCAAAACTTCAAATGACTCCTTTGGTGATTTATTTAAACGGTGCAAATGGAGGATGAAGAAAATCGAAGCAAGCATTGATTTCGAGAGCATCAAGCAATAGAAAATATTCTCTTTACACGTTGAGCTTAGTGTGATCAGTTTTAAGTGTTGAGAGAAACACCAGTCTTTATTGTACAAGTCATTTGACTATTTGAGTCACTCTTTGAGTTTTATACTCGTGATAGCACACTTTGGTTTGTAGTTGGTTCCTCTATTTCACTTGTAATGTTGAGGGCTAGAATAGAAGCGGTGAGACTTTGTATAGGGGAATGGAAGTTCTCCTAGGTAGTTCTAGTCTCAAGGAAGTGAAATAAAGAGGTTTGAATCCTACGGGTTGGAGAACCCTAGGCAAGGACGTAGGTCAAGTTCGTGCCGAACCTCGTTAACAATTCGTGTGTTCATCTATTTATTTATTCCGCATTTACTTTACTGTATTCGACTTTGCCTTGTCAAGATTCGATTGCATATCAAGGTCTTGACAAGCTGGTTTGCAAACTGCCTTGAAGTTTCTTATCTCGCGAAAATCGTACATACTCTATTCATCCCCCCCTCCCCCCATTCTAGAGTATTGTTTATCACCTTATAGACTCTTCAATTGGTATCAAAGCTTGACTCATTTTTTTTATCTAACAATCTTCTAAGCTTTTCAGCATGTCTAACATAGGTGATTGAGGATTCGCTCAAGGAACATCAACCAACCGACCTCCTCTGTTTTGTGGCAACAACTTTGTTCAGTGAAGATCACGATCAAGACCTTGAGCTATGGGACCTTGTCAAGAAAGGGCCACACGTTCCAATGAAGACTGTCGATGGAAAAGAAGTCGAGAAGACCAAAGCTGAATTCGATCAAACCGTTCTGGAGAACATCGCTAAGAATTTCAAACCTATGAATTTAATATATTGTGATCTTGATGCTAGTGAATTTAACCGTGTTTCATCCTGCAAGAGTGCTAAGGAAATTTGGGACAAGCATGTGGTCACATATGAAGGCACAAGTCAAGTCAAAGAGAGCAAGATCAACATCTTTCTCAGACAGTACGAGTTGTTCCAGATGAATCCTGATGAATCAGTGAAGGAGATGTTCATGAGATTTACTCAAATTGTAAACGACCTCGGCTCACTTGGGAAAACTTTCTCCAACCCAGAGAAAGTTAGGAAGGTTCTCAGGAGCCTCCCAAAAGACAAGTGGGGACCCAAGGTTACTACAATTGAGGAAGCTCAAAACCTTACTACACTTCCATTAGATGATCTTCTTGGAAAGCTCATCACCCATGAAATGATATTAAACGAGGAAGATGGAGAAGTACCACCAACAACAAAGAATCTTGCCCTCAAAGCAAAGAAAGATCAATCACAATCTAATGGTGAGGAAAGTGACGACGAAGATGATCCATTTGGTCTTATCACACGAGGATTAGCAGGAATTCTGAAAATGAAGAAGCAATTCTCAAACAGGGAAAATGCTGGATCATCTAGATTCAGAGGTAAGTCGCCAAACTCTTCGAAAAAGCCAAAAGTACTAATGTGCTTTGAATGTGGTGAAATAGATCATCTGGTAAAAGAATGTCATGTGAAGAAAAGAAACAAGTTCAGAAAGTATGATCAAAAGAAGAAGGTTATGCTAGCAACTTGGAGCGACTCAGATTCCTCAGAAGATTTAGATCCAGAAGGAGACCAAGAAAATCTCTGTCTAATGGCTGAACATGAGAAATCCAGGAGTCAAGACCTTGATGAAGTGGTAAGAAACTTAATTTCAGGGCCTCTAGATGTTCTTTCTGAAGTACTAAGAAATAGAATTTCTAATGAAGAAGCCTACAACAGTGAAATCAACATCTTGAAAGAAAAGCTAAAAGACCAACAGAAATGTATCAGTGACATGTCGCTGGAAATAAAAAATCTTGAAGCTTCTCGGACAGCTCTTGACATTAAAGTCAAGACCTTGAGTTCAGAGAGTTCTGATCTCAAGCAAAGCCTCTCCTCTCTAAAGATTCAAAATGATGATTTAGAAAAGGAAAAGGCCAAGCTATCCGACAAGTGCCAAGATCAGCATACATCACTTATACAATTCACAAGGTCCAAAGCCAATCTCGATAAGATGTTAGGTGAACAACAACTCTCATTCAATAAGAGTGGTATTGGCTACAAAAAAAAATTCCAAAGAAACCCAGTACCACTTTTGTTAAAGCTAAAGGCAATTGGCGTTCACCTACATGCTTTTACTGTTGTAAGAAAGGACATGTGAAGGAAACCTGTCCATATAGACAAAAGGACCCTCACATCATTAGAAACGCATTTCCTGTACGTCTTAATGAGAAGATAAAACTAGTTTGGGTTCCAAAAGGGACAAGACCACCTAACATGGTCTATCCTCATTATGAATCTAAAATTATGTATTGGTCTAGCCGGAAAGGATGATGTTTGTTTTGCAGGATATCACCAAGCATAAGGAATCAAAACGGATTATGGACAGTGGATGCTCTCGACACATGAGTGGGAAGAAATCTTTATTTTAAGATCTTAAAGAGCAAACCACTGGACCAATTACTCTTGGAGATAAAAGGAAAGTGCAACATCATTGGAACTCGTTGGGTGTTCAGAAACAAACTAGATGAAGCAGGAAAGATCATTCGAAACAAAGCAAGACTTGTTGCTCAAGGCTACAATCAAGAAGAAGGTATAGACTACGAGGAGACTTTTGCTCCCGTAGCAAGGTTAGAGGCCATACGTATATTACTTGCCTTTGCATCTATTATGGGGATTAAGTTATTTCAAATGGATGTCAAATGTGCATTTCTAAACGGCGTCTTGGAAGAAGAGGTTTATGTTGCTCAACCTCCTGGCTTTGAAAATGATGCTTTTCCCAATCATGTTTATAAACTAGACAAGGCTCTCTATGGTCTCAAACAAGCCCCTAGAGCTTGGTACGAGAGATTTTCCAGGTATCTTCTAGAAAATGATTTTCAAAGAGGTTTGATTGACAAAACTCTCTTCATCAAGACCCGTGGAAATGACCGTTTGGTAGTTCAAATCTATGTTGATGATATATTATTCGGTGCTACTAACAACTCCATTTGCAAGGAGTTCTCTGAGATAATGTGCAGGGAATTTGAAATGAGCCTCATGGGAGAAATGAATTTCTTCCTCGGTCTACAAGTACATCAGACAAAGAAGGGGATCTTTCTAAACCAAGGGAAGTATACGAGGGACTTGCTTAAGAAATACAAGATGGATCAATCTAAGGTAGCAAAAATTCCCATGAGCTCAATACTCTCCCTTGATCAATACAAAAATGGTAAGAATGTGAACCAAAAGGAGTACAGAGGTATTGGTTCACTACTCTATCTTACTGCCAGTAGACCTGATATTATGTTCAGTGTATGTATGTGCGCTCGGTTCCAAGCTGATCCTAAATAATCACATCTCATTGCTGTAAAGAGGATCTTCAGATACCTGAATGGATCTCAAGACCTTGGTCTCTGGTATCCCAAGCAGAGCAATTTTCATTTAACTGGCTATTCAGACGCAGACTTTGCAGGATACAAAGTGGATAGAAAGAGCACATCAGGATGATGTCAACTTCTTGGCTCATCCCTGATTAGCTGGCATTCAAAGAAACAAAACCCGGTTGCTTTATCCACTGCTGGAGCCGACTATATAGCTGCAGGAGCATGCTGCTCACATATCCTATGGATAGCACAACAACTCTGTGACCTTGGCATTGATCTAAAAGGTATTCCTATTAAATGTGATAATACAAGTGCTATTTCTATCACTAAGAACCATGTGCAGCATTCCAGAACAAAGCACATTGATGTGAGACATCACTTCATTAGAGACCATGTGGAGAAAGGTGATGTGTCTATTTCTTTCATTTCTACTGAGTTTCAGCTGGCAGATATCTTCACCAAGCCACTCCCTGAAGATCGTTTCAATTTCATTAGATTGGAACTAGGCATGCTCAACAGGGAAGCACTTTCTTAGGGGGAGCAGCACTCCCTCTTGAAAGGCATATTCGAAATGGACATCTCAAGACCTTGATATCTTATGGGCTTGAGAAATCCAAAACTCGAATGATATAAATTTAGACCTAAGATTTTTTGTTAATATCTTTATAGATATTAACAGAATTCCTTTGTTTTTAATTGCTCCTTTGTTTTGAAAATATCTCCGATTTAATATTTGTTTCAAAAACTGTGTATATGTTATGATACACTTTCCCTCTTTTAAAAGATTTAATATCTTTAAAAAATATCTCCTTTCCATTTAATTTTGATCCGGTTTTCTCTTAAATGAAGTGTACTTAATTAACAGTGAAGAAGTGTGGCTTTTCAATTTCTTATACGGCTATTTAAACACCCCTCCCTCACTCTGTCACTTCATCACTCTCTCTCCACTCCATTTTCTGAAAACGCTCTCCATTTTTCAAGACACTCTCTCTTCTTCCTAAGCTTTGTGCATCAATGGCTCCCAAGAGGACTGCAATACCGTTGGCTGCTCCGTCTTCCAAGCATTACAAGATGATCGGCGACAAAGGAAAACGGGCATGCTCTCCACCATCTGAAAGCTCCGAGGACTCAAGCTCCTCTTCGCCAACGCCGTTGATCAGGAAGTCCAAGAAGACTCTAGTCGCACACCCGACACCCAATCGCTCTCAGGTAACCTCTGAGATCTCTGCTAACTGGTTTGTCTCCTCCGACGTGGCCAAGTCCTGGGAACAGAGCTATGGACACCGTTGATTGTGCTTTTGTGATGTTGTTGACACAAAATTGCGTCTCTTCATGCCTTTACCTTGCATCTCCCTCCTAAAATTGACCTGCTTATGGTCCATCCTCAACTCTGGAGACTTCACCTACCCACGCCTTACCTAACTTTTTTATGCGAACATGTCTGCACTCCATGTCAAGGGAACCCTAACCCTTGTCACGAAAGTCAAAAACCATCGAATTTGACTTTTTGCTGAGAGCATTGCCTTAATCCTTGACCTTCCCACTGAAATTCCTACCGAAGGCTTTCCGGACAGGACTGATTCCATCAATCTTTCCCGAAAAGAATTCTTCCTTCATGCACCTCCTGAGTCGTCTTCCACATACAAGCCCACGCACACCATTCTTCAAATGCAGCCAAAACTGATCTTTGCAATTCTTGCTCGTTGGATCTTTCCACGTGTTAATTCTCGAGAGCTTGTTACTGAAAACCTCCTCGAAATCCTTTACCTAGTCATGAATGGCTATGAGCCCAATCTTCCCGATATGATGATCAGTTACATGCTTCATGACGCCTCCTCCTCCAGACCCATGCCCCTACCCTATGCCAATATCTTACCCAAAATCTTTGAAACTTTTGGTGTCGATACTTCTACTGAGGAAAGACAAACTTACAATGGTGTAATCGATGAGGTTTGTCTTGAGAGGCTTGGGATTGCTCGGAACTTGAGGGAGCAGTGGATGCTGAAGAAAGAGGGAAAATGATATCCTGTTCCTACTCCTGGGGTTTCAGATGACAGGATTACTGCTCTGGATACCGACATTCAAGACCTTAGAATGGACATGGGAAGGACATGGACTGACATTGTGTCTAGAAAAGACAACACACATGAGCTCCTCTCTATTGTCAACAGCAAGTTGGATCAAATGATGTTGTTGAATGCTCTCACATTCACAGCTACGGGCTCTATCATACCCTTAGACGAAGAGACTGCAGCACATGTAAGAGAGAAGGCTGGAAATGCCATCCTCAATTGTGAACGACTTGTGAAGAAGAAACCTATTCTGCGACCAACTCATTCTGAATCAACGATTATCACAGTGGAAGAATATGGTGTTGTTAAAAAGTACAGGGATGAGAAAAGGCAGAAGGTCCAAGCTCAGATGGAGAAAGACAAGATCACGAAGGATGCCATGGACAGAAGGAGAAAGAAATGCAGAGACAAGGTTAGGAGGAAGTACATAGGGTCGAACAAGTAGTATCCTACTTTTGGAGATTGGCAAGAAGAAGGGTCAGCTAAGCTAAGGAAGGTGAACCCTCAACATCTGTTGTTGGACCCTCAACATCTGCTGCTCCATCCATTGCCGAGCCATCTGCATCACCTAATCCTATCAAGTCCTACTTAAGGAAGAAGAAGAAGTCCACTGGTGGTGCATCATCCTCAAGGCCTTGACACATCTCCATCTCTCTTTCTCTATCTCTTTGAAAAACTCCTATATGTTTTTGCTAAAACCCTGGTTTATGGTTTAAAAACTCCTGCTCTCTACCTGATTTATTGGAAGATAAAAAGGGGGAGAATGATTTGGCTTGCTGGTTTTTGCGGTTTTGGATAGATGGGAACTTTGGTCTAAACATTTTCATATCGATGTTTTATGCTATATGTACATTATTCCTTAATTCATGTTTTGTCTTCCATCAAGGGGGAGATTGAAGACTCCACCTTGATTGTAAGATCTTGACGTATTAACTTGTAGGGATGATATTAAGGGATAATGAAAGACAAAACATTGTCTGGGTTTCAAGGTCTTGAACCCAGGACTATATTGTGCATTTCTTTACGAATACCTTTTTTCTATATAAGTTATGGTTTGGTTTTTATATGTACATCTATCCAAGCTAACCTGCAGGACTTTATTCAAAGAGATGGGCCTTTCTCAAATGGGCTTGAATATCGAAAGATCCTTAAGAATCAAGGCTTGAGGCTGGCTTGAGGCTCGCCGATTTGCACCAGATTGTGGAGCGTCCTCTGGAATTGGAACGAATCATTTTTGATTGAATATTCAAAACTTCAAACGGCTTTTTTGGTGATCTATTTAAACGGTACAAATGGAAGATGAAGAAAATCGAAGCAAACATTGATTTCGAGAGCATCAAGCAATAGCAAATATTCTCTTTACACGTTGAGCTTAGTGTGATTAGTTTTAAGTGTTGAGAGAAACACCAGTCTTTATTGTACAAGTCATTTGAGTCACTCTTTGAGTTTTATACTCGTGATAGCACACTTTGGTGTGTAGTTGGTTCCTCTATTTCACTTGTAAGGTTAAGAGCTAGAATAGAATCGGTGAGGCTTTGTATAGGGGAAGGTAAGTTCTCCTAAGTAGTTCTAGTCTCAAGGAAGTGAAATAAAGAGGTTTGAATCCTACGGGTTGGAGAACCCTAGGCGGGGAAGTAGGCCAAGTTCGTGCCGAACCTCGTTAACAATTCGTGTATTCATCTATTTATTTATTCCACATTTACTTTATTGTATTCGACTTTGCCTTGTCAAGATTCGATTGCATATCAAGGTCTTGATAAGCCGGTTTGCAAGCTGCCTTGAAGTTTCTTATCTTGCGAAAATCGTACATACTCTATTCATCCCTCCCCTTTCTAGAGTATTGTTTATCACCTTATAGACTCTTCAGTTTATTTTCAGGGGTGCCAAAAAGTTGCTCATTTTTGCCCTCATCTTCAATCCCTCTCATCGCAGCTCAGGTACGCCTCCCTCTCCTTCGTTATTCACTCTCCTTCGTCGTCCGTGAAGTCTCCATCTACAAGATCCCGCAACGCTACACCTTCGGCGGCTACAAGTGCGGAGAGTGGCTTCAGGCCGACAAGATTTGGTCCGGCCGCCTTCGTGTCGTTTTCTGCAACTCCCGCTGCTAGATCCGCCTGGAGGATTCAACCGGCCTTCTCCATCCTCCCCTGCCACCACGAGGCCGCCGTTGAGCCCACTCTCGACTCCTCTAGGTACTTCGTGCTCAAGATCGAGGATGGGAGTGGTACTTCGTGCTCTCTGATGAAAGCTTGGGGGATCTGGATTTGCAGAGGAGGAAAGGTGGGTACATAGGAGGGAGAAGAAATAAATAAGGTTATTTTAGTAATTTTTACCATAAATACATTTCCTAAACCTTATACCGATCAAACATCAATCAGATTTTTTACAAGATTAATTTTAAAAAAAATCTCCACCTCCCACACCTTCATAATACAAAAAATTAAACTCCACCTCCTAAAAAATATCCAACTCCTAAAAAAACCCATTTTACCTTGAATAGGTAAATAAAGAGCGGTCATTCCGGAGTTCGAACTGGGGACCTATGAGTACTACCTACAAGTCCTTTCCGGTGAGCTATTCCGGAATGGTTAAAACCCCATTTTACCAAACACGCGCTAAATGCACATGAAAACTATGCAAAACTAGATGCACAAGTATATGTATATGGATTATGGAGTATATGTCAACATATGATATTATTACATTTATTTTGTTAGAGAAAAAAATGAATACTCCCTCCGTTTTATTTTAAATGTCGTTTTGAAGTTTTTTCACATTATCAAATTATTTGTCGTTAGTACAAGTACTTGATTACTCACCTGCATTTTCACCCCTTTTTCCCACTAATTTCTGGACTTGTCATAATTATTTTACAAGGTGTACATGCTAATTTATGTACTGGAGTATTAATTAGTTTTGGTTTGCATTTCTCATTCAATTAATTAAATACGGCAAATTAAGGAGTTAATTAAAAAGTGTCAGAATCCGTACAAAGTCTGAACATTACAGAGCACAATGTTTGTAGTCCTTAATTAGTGTGCTATTGACTTAGACGACATTCAAAACCGAACGGAGGGAGTAATATATATTCCCTTTATCTTAAAATATAGATCGTTTTAATTTTAATTAATTTTTTAAAATAATATTATACTTATTATTTTTAGCTCTGCTATCTAAAACAATTTTTTCAGAGAGATTATCAGAGAGCAATTCTTTTTAGAGTGATTATCTAAAAAAAAATTGACATGTCTTTTGAAAAAGTGGAATTAAATAAAAAAGTCGAGATGTCTATTTTGAAAATCTAGCTTAACTATATACAATAATTAGTATTAATTTTTTACCCGTGCTTTTGCACATTTTTTTTATAAACTATATTTTATTATGTTAATTTTTTTTATTGAATTTTTTATGTAGAAATGAAAATAGTTTATTTGGATTTTTTTTTTTAAATCAACCAATCATAAAAACATAGGTTTTATAACGACTTAAGATATGAGGTTGAGAAATAATATAAATATTTTGATGATAAGATTTTATTCTTCAATAGTTAATTAATAATAATAAAATCTTATCATTATATATAATGAACTAAAATAATCAATCTTAATGACTAAAGATATAAAATAATTCAAGGTACATTATTTATAAAATAACTCATGGTACAATATTTATAAAATAAATCATGGTAAAAATGTTATAACAACTTAAGATATGAAATGAACACATAGGATGACACGTGGATAAATTGTCTAATGTGATTTAAATATATTGGATGATCATTATTAATTGACATGTCAAAAGTGTAGGTCAGATTACAACATAATGACGCATAGGCCAATTATATCAGAGAATACTCTATCTTCAGAGAGATTGTTCCCCAAATTACTAGTTGTCATTGTTACAGAAAAGTTAGCTCATTGCAAATGCTGAGATGTGCGAATTAGAGAGCGGCGCGCGCGAATCAAATGGGTGGACAGCTCATCACAAATGCTGAGATGGAGGAGAGAGGATATTTTGAGTCGATGGGAGTGAATCAACCCATAGCAGCGACTCAAAATTGTGAAAAAGCCGATGCAATTTTTTTTTATTCTTTGGGTTGTGCGTTTGTGCGCTCCCATTGGTCAGATTTCGGCCAATGGAAAACACGCCATGTGTAAGGGGTTTTAATAAAATTAAAAATTAAAACCCCCATTTCACCCATAAATATTTTTAAATTAAAAATAAAAAAATATTTTAGAATATGGTTTATTTTTCTCTATCCAATTACACCCATTTTGCATATATTTGTGTGAATTTTGTTTCTTATGAGTTTACCATATTTTAAAGATTTATAGTCACAAAAACAACATTAACTTAAATCAACATAAACTTACACCATAAAAATACATAATTTTTTTTGTTTCCTTGTTTTTCTAGCGTATCAATTTAATAAAATATTTCTAAATTTAAGTGTGTGCATTTTTTTATTTTAATTTAATATTAATAATATCATTAACAACAAAAATTAAGTAAAATAAATCAATATTTAGCTTAATAAATAAATAAAAGTGTAAAGTGAAATAAGAGTCACGCGACTATCTATTGTGAATGTAAAAAGTAAAAAACTGAAAAGTTAGTGGAATGCTGACGTGCTAGAAATAGTTGTTCATGTGGCTGAAATGAATTAAGAGTTGTGAGACTCTCCGACTCTCTGTTGCACATGGCCTAATATCTCGGACTGGTTGAGCTGAAAAAGATCTCATGTAATACCCAAGCGTCTCCGATTTGACTCCTGTATGACTGTCTAGGGGTGTTATTCGAGTCGAACGAGCCGAGTTTGACATGCTCAAGTTTGTTCGTCTGTTAAACGAGCTCGAGCCGAGCCGAACCTAATTTTTAAACGAGCTTTTTGTATTGTTCAAGTTTGGCTTGTTTAGGAAATGAACGAGCTCGAGCCGAGCTTTTTTCAAGCTTTAAGTAGTTCTACTTGGTTATAACATGTTAACCTAAATAAAATTTTAGAAATTCCATAGAATTCGAGCTTTATTCGAACGAGCCGAACTTTCAACCGAGTCAGACTCGGTTTGTTTAAATAAGTAAACGAGCTCGAGTTGAATTTTTTCGAGCCGATCCCGTGCCGAGCTCAAGCTGTTTAGTCATATAATAGCATAATGACTACCCTATGTTTACCAAATTTAAGAAAAATTAGCTTGTTATTGGAAAAATTGTAGGACTCCAGTATTTTTAAGTTTTTTTTCCCGCCGCTTAGTGAGACGGTGCCGACGCCCCCGAGACCTGGTCGAAGATTCATCTCACTTCATGAACATGAAATCATCTTCCCCTAATTTTCTCTTTCAGTTTCAGTGCTAGATTAGGTTCATCCAGTGAACCGATTCTCCCATTACAGTTTGCTTGAATTTTTGCAGGTTTTCCTCTAATTCTTGCTTTTATCTAGGTTTTTTTAGCCGAATTTTAAGGATTTAGGGCTCTGATTTGCTACTATCGTCACAATTTATGTTTCATCTCTTGCTTCTCAAAAGTTTCCGTAGCAAATTTTTCCAGTGATGGTTAGTTCGCCTGTTTCAGAGATTCATTCTTTCTGTTTCATATATGCGTTCATCCTTGCGATTTTGCTGATACTTGATTTGGCAATTTACGGTGCTTTAGGTATTGCTTTTGTCCAATGGTGATATCAGTGTGATTTGCCGAATAATGAGCCTTTGGAAATTTAGCTTTAGCAGGTTAGCTGCTACAATGAACTGCACCCCCTGCACACAGTTTGTCTAATGGTGATATCAGTGTCCCAAATTTTAGAATCAGTATTGGAATATCTTCTGTGTATATATAGATATTAGTTTATTCAGTTGGGCCTATCTTGTAAATTGTATTATATATACTCCTTGTGAATAAGAGAAAGATCAAGCATTTTTCCACAATTCAATATTTCTCATGGTATCGGAGCAAGTTTAACCTAAAATCAAAATTTTTTTACCCCGAGCTGCCGCCCTAGCCGCCGCTCTATCTACCCTTCCCGTTCGTTGCTTCCGCCATGTCTGGAAACCAGACCGACGCCACTCAGCAGGCCGCCATCGCTGCCGCCGTTGAGGCTGCGAAGAAGGCCCTCGTTGACACCACCTTTCCGTACTACTTACATCCTTCTGATCATCCGGGCTTGCACGTATGTGCCGTGACATTCAAGGGTGACAATTACCCCGAATGGGCAATCTGTTTTCGCAATACTCTCTATGCGAAAAACAAGTCCGACTTCATTGATGGCTCCTTGCAGAAACCAACCGACGCTACTGAGGTTCGAAGGTGGCGAGCTATGAATTCCATGATCATTGGGTGGATTTTACAGTCCGTCGACGCCTCGCTTCGTCCCTCTCTTACCTACTTTGAGACTGCGAAAGACTTGTGGGATGATATTGCTCAACGGTTTTCGGTGGGCAATGGTCCGCGTATTCATCAACTTAAGGCGCAGTTGTCTCGAGCCACTCAATTCGGGCGATCTATTGCTGTGTATTTTGGCGTTCTTAAACGCAGTTGGGATGAGCTTGCCAGTTTTTCTACCGTTCGTGGTTGTGCTACTTGCGATACTTGCACCTGCAATTGGCGCACTAATTTGCACAAGGAGCGCGAGGAGGAGCAGATCCATCAGTTTCTCATGGGTCTCGATGACGAATTTGCTACCGTTCGTTCGTCGCTTCTTGCCAATGACACGTTGCCCTCTCTCAACGTTGTCTATCAGACCTTGACCCGTGAGGAGGCTCAGTTAGCCGCTTCCAAGAATCGGGATGCTCGCCCCGACGGTGTTGCCTTTGCTGCTCAAGGACAGCGCCAGGGTTCTCGGCCCCGTGACCAGTCTCGTCGCGATCCGGACCCGCCTGTGCGTGATCGAGCTACAGGGAATCGCGATCAGTCCTCTCGTGATCAACGATCTGGCGGGCGTGGTACCGATCGCCCTACGTGCACTCATTGTGGCCAACTCGGTCATGCTGTCAGTTCCTGCTTCAAATTCATAGGCTATCCTGAGTGGTGGCCCACTGGACCTCGCGATCGCACCACATCCGACGTTCATGCTAGCCGTGCTCCTGGCGGCGCTAGTCGTGGTTGTGGCCGTCCTCAGACCAGCCTCGCCAACGTCGCTCATACTCATCAGGATCTTGGCGGTCAGTCCTCAGCTTCCTTCGCTGGCGCCGATCGCTCTGCCTTCCCCGGATTATCCGACTCACAGTGGTCCACTCTTGTTTCTCTCTTTCAGTCACCCGCCTCTGGTTCGACTGATCACTTGAATGGTAAGATCTGTTCCCCCTGGATACTTGATTCGGGCGCCTCGTTTCATATGACGGGTGATCGCTCTCTCCTTACTGATCTTGTGGATGTTACTCCATCCTCTATTGTTCTGCCGGATGGTCTGGTTGATACTGCTACACAGGCAGGCACCCTGGTTTTGGGGACCCACTTACGGTTAACTGACGTGCTTCTTGTTCCCCGTCTCAAATGCAATCTTATATCTCTTCTGACTTTGCTTCGTCAGCACAACTGTTGTCTCAGCGGTACTGATAGAGTCTGTGTTTTGCAGGACCGTACTACGATGACGTTGATTGGCGTGGGTGAGGGGCGCAATGGAGTTTACTGGCTTCGTTTTGCACCACCAACTGGCCTGTCTTCCCATGTCGAAGCCGACTCCCTTTCCCTCTGGCATAACCGTTTGGGTCATCCTGCACCTATTACTTTGTCGCATTTACCTCATCTTCAAGTCAATAAACACAGGTCATTGAGTCCTTGTGATGTCTGCCATCGGGCAAAGCAAACTCGTTCCTCATTTCCTTTAAGTACTTCTCATGTTTCTAGTCCTTTTGAATTAGTCCACGGAGATCTCTAGGGCCCTTATCGCTCTAAGTCTCTTACGGGTGCTTCTTATTTTCTTACTTTAGTTGATGATTGTTCAAGACATGTCTGGCTCTATTTGTTGTGAAATAAAAGTGAAGTCTCTACTATTTTTCCACAATTTTGTGCTATGGCTAAATGTCAGTTTACTGTCTCTGTCAAACGATTTCGAAGTGACAATGGAACGGAATTCACATCCTTACGTTCTTACTTTGATCATAATGGTATTATGTTTGAATCTTCGTGTGTAGGCACTTCCCAACAGAATGGTCGGGCCGAACGGAAACATCGCCACATCCTGAATGTTGCCCGATCTCTTATGTTTCAAGCCAGCTTACCCATCAAATTTTGGGGGGAATGTATTCAGGCCGCATGCTACCTTATCAATCGCACCCCCACCCTTATCCTTGCCCACAAAACCCCCTTCGAAGTCCTTCATGACCGCAGCCCCTCTTACTCGCACATCCGCGCCATTGGTTGCCTTTGCTATGTCTCACAGATCCCTCGCACCTCCAATAAATTTGCCCCCCGTGCACGCAAATGCATCTTCCTAGGCTACCCTAAGGGACAACGGGGTTGGAGAGTGTTTGACATTGAATCCAATGACTTGTTTGTTTCTCGGGATGTTACCTTCTATGAAACCACCTTTCCGTTTCACACCTCTGCACTACCTCCGCCGCAGCAACCATTGTCGTCGGCCTCCCCTACCCATCCGGCCGAGGAGCTTCTTTCATTAGCTCCCTTTCTCCCTGAACCTTCCCCTACCCCCACCTCTCATGTGGATGTTTCCGTCGTTGCTGACCCACCTTCAGACGCCAGGGGGAGTGCCTCGCCACAAGATGCGTCTGCGTCGCTCCCTGTTGAGCCTCTTCCCCTTCGTCGGAGCACTCGTGATCGAGCTCCACCAGCAAAACTTCATGATTACGTCTGTCATACCATACAATCACCAGTATCCTCTATTGTTCCCCCTCCTGCTCAGTCATCATCATCAGGTACGCGTTATCCTATTGAGCACTATGTCTCTTTTGACCGTTTCTCTTCTTCTCATGTGGGTTTGTTAGCTTCTATTACTGCCGGAGTTGAGCCTCGATCCTTCTCTGAGGCACTTCGCAGTCCGGAATGGCGCTCGGCTATGCAGGCTGAGATTGATGCCTTGGTTAAGAATGGCACCTGGACGGTTGTCGATCTTCCTGCAGGCAAACACCCCATTGGTTGTAAATGGGTTTTTCGCATCAAGTATAAGTCAGATGGCACTTTGGAGCGTCATAAAGCTCGGCTTGTTGTGATTGGTAACAATCAGCAGTCGGGTATTGATTACAATGAAACCTTCGCTCCGGTTGCGAAGATGGTCTCCGTCCGTACCTTTCTTGCTGTTGCCGTGAATCAGGGTTGGGAACTTCATCAGATGGATGTCCATAACGCCTTCCTCCACGGCGACTTGGACGAAGAGGTTTACATGCGGCCACCACCAGCTTTCCCCTTCTCAGATTCTTCCAAGGTGTGCCGCTTAAATCGGTCACTCTATGGTCTTCGTCAGGCCCCCAAAAATTGGTTCTTTAAGCTTACTGCTGCTCTTCGCCGGTTTGGATTTGTTCAGTCTAGGGCTGATTATTCGCTCTTCTCTTTCCTGCGCCCAGGTTTGTCTCTTCATGTGCTAATTTATGTGGATGACTTGATCATTGCTGGTAGTAATTACGCCGAGATTGCTCGCCTCAAATCCAAGCTGAGCTCTGTCTTTCATATGAAGGATCTAGGTCGTCTTAAGTACTTCCTTGGCATTGAAATTGCTCGTTCTGACAAGGGTCTTTTTCTCTGTCAACGAAAGTACACGCTAGACATACTCTCAGAGGCTGGTCTCCTTGGTGCTAAGCCTTCTAAGTTTCCCATGGAACAGAATCACTCTCTTGCTAGCTCTACCGCTTCGTCATTCGCCGCTCCGGATAGGTATCGCCGTCTGATTGGTCGCTTGATATACCTCACTATCACGCGCCCAGAGCTCTGCTACTCCGTCCATACCTTGGCGCAGTTCATGCAATCACCCACGGTTGATCATTAGGATGCCGCTTTGCGTGTCCTGCGCTTCCTGAAGGGTCATCCTGGTCAGGGCCTCTTTCTTCCGGCATCCGGTCCTCTGGTTCTTACTGCATATTGTGACTCTGACTACGCTAGTTGCCCTGTCACTCGGCGCTCTCTGACCGGCTACTATATCTCTCTCGGCTCCTCTCCAGTCTCATGGAAGACAAAGAAACAACATACTGTCTCTCGCTCTTCTGCCGAAGCCGAATATCGGGCCATGGCTTACGCCTGTTGTGAGCTGTTGTGGCTCAAGTCGTTTCTTCACTCTCTTGGAGTGGAGCATTCAGTGCCTATGCGTCTGTTCTGTGATAGTCAAGCCGCCATTCACATTGCTGCAAACCCCGTCTTCCATGATCGTACCAAACATATTGAAGTTGACTGTCACTTTATTCGGGATCTCATACTTGCAGGCACTATTCGTACTCATCATATTCGTACCGATTTCCAGCCGGCCGATCTTCTCACCAAAGCCCTCGGTCGTCAGCAGTTTCAGTTTCTTATGGGCAAGTTGGGCATTTGTGACCTGCATACTCCAACTTGAGGGGGAGTATTGGAATATCTTCTATGTATATATAGATATTAGTTTATTCAGTTGGACCTATCTTGTAAATTGTACTATATATACTCCTTGTGAATGAGAGAAAGATCAAGCCTTTTTCCACAATTCAATATTTCTCAATCAGACTTCACACAGTTATCTTGGATTTTTTTTAGCAGCTTGATATGGGAAAATAATAATATTTTGAGCTTCAATGCGATTTCCATTCAATTTGTCAAGATTTAGGGTATAAGATTTTGTTTGAACTTCTTGAGATGTTGAATTGACAATGACTTGTGACATGGTGGTTGGGCTCGTTTTTGTGTAGAATAAGAATAATCTTTTTTCTGCCTGTTTTATATGATTTGCATTAGGAATAAACACCGGGTTGTTCAGCTTCAGATCTATTGCATGTGATAAGATACTTGAAATGTGGTAAGCGGATGTGCTTGGATATTTGAGATGTGAGATACACATGCATAAGTTGTGCTTCCGTACGTGTTGCCAATTCCATATGTTTCAAAATTTCATACCACTTTAAACCATATTACAAGTTTTTCATGCATATTATTTTGAGATAGAAGTTAGCTAATTGTTTTAACAGTTGGATGATTTTGCTACATACCACAACCATGTAGATTCAGCATGTTGTTGTTCCATTCAAGATGAGTTCAGAGTCTTGCATTTATGGTATGCCCACTGAAGTGGCTATTATATTGTCTTTGACTATATATATACGATGAATGGTTGGTAAAAATGTTTTGTCAAATTGTCAATACCTTTTGTCATTGTTTGGTTACCCAGTTGCTGTTCTGCATTAATGGTCCTCCACATTATTTCTCTTTCTTGACAAGAAAAACTAAAGTGTTTTCTATTGCTACTATTAAATAAATATGAAGTATAGGACCCAGTTTGTAGAGGGAAAGACTAAAGTAATTTCATATAACATCTGAAGAATTTTTAACATATTTTCATTTGGGATCTAGTATGCTATATCTTTGCTAATCGTATTTCTTGGAGTCTTTATTTTTTCTTGTCTTCTGCAGCTTAAGATATTTATGCTGTCCCACTTAGGGAATAGGAGAGTTTGGTCATATAAAGAGCAATGACATCCCATTGAAATATATTCATTGACCATAGTCGAGCACTGATTCATATATTAGTTTCTTTGGATAATTTTACAATTAAAATCTGTGATTAGAACTTTATAGTTTTCTTAGATGAGTAGAGCATTCAACATAAATATTTTGCTACAATTGATAGTTTTCTAAGAAAAACTGATTAAATTTTAAAAAAAAATCACCATTATTGTCTTAGGATGGAAGTATCTCAACTATAGAGCTTCTTGGTCCTCTTGGATGTAATAAATTCAGGATTTTTCGTTTTGTTTCCCTTTTTATTAAAAAAATCAAGTAATTAAATAAGCTCACTTTATAGTATGTTTGTCTATGGAAAAATGGAAATGGATTATTTAATCTATCAAATAATATATATAAAATAATCCCTCATTCTATTTTTTTCTCCATTTGATTGACTTCTTTTCATTCAATTCCAATGTGATAAACCAAATGCCCCTGGATTTAAGGTGTTTGACCAATTCCTTTTTCATTCATTTAGCATGTTCTTTGACCACCTACTAATCATTCGTTGCTCTTAACAATTACATTTTAGTACACCTATGATATGGTTTGCCACTTTTTCATTTCCTCAATCCTTTATCTATGTTTGATGGATATCTTCTGACTCAGATATGTGGCGAGTGACTACCCCACACCTTCAGAAGTGAAGTTTGTGACCTCAACTTTACAAGGAAATTACTTTAAGATAAGGTGCCTTATCATCATGATCATCGTACTTGTCCTCATTTCTTTACAATCCTTGACCAATGTGCCAGGTACATACATGTACAGATAAGTCTATCCGCAACTGCCACTTGCTTTCATTACTTGCTCATGCTATGCAAATATCTTGTACTGGATTGTATACATGTGGCGGGCTATGTATCTGAATACAATGAGAACCATTTATTCAAAATCTCTTAAGATCTAAAATGCTTAAAAGAGACCTACTCAACTTATGAAATGCTATTGCTGACCGCTAAATTGAACAATCAGGATTTTTTAAAAGGGATTTTGAAATGCCATGTGCTCTCAATCTTTTTTTTTTAACTTCATCTTTGGCATCACTATGATAGTGAGCTGAAATGATGATTGTGTTTGGAAGAGCTTTTGGTAGCTAAAAATAGCTATGTATATTGTATTTATACAGTATCTGCTTAAATTGAGTCTTTAACCTAATACTGCATAATTTCTATTTAGAAATAGACAACCATATAGCATGCTCAAGGCAAAGATTATAGAATTGAATTAGGATACTCAAAGACATCTCACATGACTTTTCTTTTGTAGGCTTTAGTGAAAAAAGATAATAAAGAGTGACAAGATAGTGAACTGATAAGGTTTCAACTCATGTGGTGGCTCTGGAGCTCTAATAATGGAAAGAGTTCAGCGGACATAAAACTCTCAACGAGGCCCATCTTGGTAACTGGTAAGTGATAGGTTTTGCCAACACCAAATTCCTCTCCCTGGAACAAAATGGAGAAAAAAATGTTTGTCATATGCGAGTGATGTGCACTGAAAGCATATGAATTGATCCCAGATGAGAAGGGAAGAAGCTGAAACATGTTTTAGTTTCTGTAGTTTCTCTAGTTAAAGTGACCACTTCATTACATGGTGCCATATGTTACACTGTTCTAGGTGAAATATGCAGTGTTATGAAGATGATCATCTGGCAGCCATAGCGGAAATATGATTTGGGTGTTGCTTCTTTGTCTGAATTGGAGGGTTTTACATGGAGTAAGGCCCCACTGATCACGTGGAGGTGGCTGCTTAATGATAGTCACACAATGACAAAATATTGATCACTTGTAAAATCTCTCATCCCTTCTCAACCAATTATCATTTATCCCTCACGTGGGACTTTTGGCCCCACCTTACCACCCATTTCGTCTTGTTTATTGCTATATTATACTCCTTTGGGACTCAAGCTAGTTTACCAATTAGGTCTCCCTCTGCCCCCTAAATTTTTTTCTCTTGATTCTTGTAAACTGATCTTCTTGACACTGCTTACTGTCTAACCTTCCAAATAGGGGAAGCTGATTATGGATAGCTCTTCATCTTCTTCGTACATACACCTGGTTTCTTACATCAACTTGAAACTGTTGTTTTGTAGATCACTCTTTCTTTATCACTGATTGTGATTATGGTTTTTGTATAGGTGCAACACTTGATCGAGAAGTGCTTGATCTTCCATATGACGAAAGAGGAGTGCATGGAGGCCTTGTCTAAACATGCAAATATCAACCCCGTTATCACCTCCACAGGTTTGTTCCCTTCCTTAATGATTTTACTTGCATGGCTCCCTCATGCACATCTTCACTTGAAAAGAAAAGAAAGAAAAATGATACAGCTTGAAGGGAAAAGGTCATGTTGAAAGATATGGGCTAAAAACTTGAAAGAAGGATCAGCCCTCTTCGGCTTTCGCTCTATGATGCCAGAGAAGTTTTTTCCCTGCATAAAACCTATCCCTTTCAAAGACATGCTCCAACCTAGTACAAAGATACCAACTCACCAACACTCCAGGTTGTTCCTCCATTTGAATTTAAACATTTGAATATCTTGTCGAAAGCTCTTTATCGTCCTTGAATGATGTGACATGACATCTCTTGCTAGGCCTTGACAATTCACTATTTGTATGAGCTTTTCTTCAATAACCAATCAATAGTTCAACATACATAGTCCTTTCCATTGGACAGCATGATTTATTGGTATCAATTACGTTAACATTAAATTTGAAACTATTGATGTTTCATGCAGTTTGGAATGAGTTGGAGAAAGAAAACAAGGAGTTCTTCGAGACTTATGCACAATCCCAATCCAAGGACGATCGTATGTCAGATGCAGAGACAAGCGAATTGATTCAGAAGATGATTGTGGATTCATCATCCAAGGACAAATCTGATGACTAATCAAGGTACTCTACCCTTGAGACGAAAATAGATGAACTAGTCTCTCCTCCCTTTTGGCTCTGGCTACTCGTATAGTCGTATATTTAATCAGATACATGTAGAATCCTCCACACTAGTAGCCAAGCACAAGAGAAGAAAGGAGAAGGTATATATTGTGGTCTCCACTGCAGTCTAATTGATCTGCAAGGATCAGTGTATATTTCATTGTGGTCCATCTCCATCTTTGTCATATTTTCATCATGTGTAATAGTACCTTGGAAATTCAGTCCTTTTGTAACCATATAAGGTTGCCTTCAATTTTCTCTGGTGAAATGTTGTTGGCTGATCTTATTGGGGAATTTGTGAACGTGTGACCACCATCTCTATCATATTTTCCTCATGTGTACCAGTACAAATTGTCTACTTATGTATATATGCATAATTGCCTAGTTACACTTCTGGGGATCACGGTTCTTCATTCTTGAGATGATTTGTGCTAACAGTTGAGATTTGCGCAAACTCGTATGCCCTTGTGATTATTTTCCAGGCTTATCTGCTTTGTGGTTTGTGACTGGTATATCTGGTTTGCAAGCTTTTACATGTGCCTTGAGTTTACCAAGGATAGGAGGTGTGGATGTTCTGCAAAATGTTTAAACAATGTTCTTGTTCAAGCTTAGGGCTTGTTTGGTTGAGCAAGAAGCATTGTTTCCACTTCTTTTTTTTATATATATAAGGAAAGTTTTTGGAAAGGGGAGTCAGATCAAACTGGACACCTTTCCAAGAGCATCATTTCGAACGAGATTCCGGAGAATTGGATTATAGAAAAGGATGAAAATGTCGATCTCTCATATAGAGTTCTAAAGGTCAAGCACAATGACTTCTCCCCAATGAAAGTTTTCTTGGAAACTTTTGCAATTCTTAGTTTCTCAGAGCATAACAATTAACTTTTCAAAGCTTTGATTTTGATATTATATAGTTTTAAATGAAGTAAATATAAGATTTTAATTTAAAGTTTAATTAGCTTTTAAATCATAGTTTTTCATCAACTACTCACCCAAGCTTTTCGGAGCTTATAGTTTTTTATTCACAAGTTTTCATCGGCTACCCTAACAATTAGGTTTTCCAAACATCATACTAGCTTATTAATCTATATTTAACCCAAATAATCCTTCCATTATCCCATCTGTTTCAAGTTTCAAATACCTCGTCAGCTACCCTTTTACCAAACATGGTCTAAAACATCTTTTAATAATTTACCCAATACAATACAATCTTGATGGGTAAAGATGGGACTGGTTAAAATCCACTCATGTGACCATGTCTACGGAGAGCCTTGTGATTTTTGAAGATTTATTTTTTCCATTTTCAAACTCCTCCACATGATTTACGAACATCGAACTCGATTTTAAAGACTATTTACCAATTACACCCGTTGTTCCATAACTTCACATGTCAAGCTACTAACAAAATGTCAATTAACATACAACAACAATACAAGAATATTAAGTAATTACAAAGTAATTCCAATTACATGTTCTTGATTAAAATTTGAAAGTGTAGTTGGAACAGTAATAGGCAGAAGAAGCACCAATAGTAGAGAGCGAGTGGGGCTGGAGGAATCTGTATATGGAAGAAAAAATTGTCATTTAGCATTTGCATTTTTGTTGTCCTCATTCATGCCCTCTCTACACTATTTCTGGGTGTAGTAGAAACCAAAAATGGATGTGATGTTGGTCTTTTTTTCTTGTAATAAATGAACAAAGAAGATTAATTCTAAATGTTGTGGGGGCTATGAATATGCATTTGTCACAGTCGGCTACTTTTTTCTCATCATTCAAGTTTACAAATAATGTTGATGCTTAATTTCAGACCTGTTTAAACACGGACGGTATATATGAGCAGAAGAATCCAACTCTATGAAAGATTTCGAAGAATATGAGCGTGAGAATCCAGCTCTAAAAAACCGATAATGTTTCGTAAAGAGAAAAATAATGAATGGGAAAACCTTCAACGCAATTATTATAAGCTAACTTTGACAGATTTAAACTTAACTCAAGAGAATCAAGGATGGATCACTAGCTTTCGATTAAAGTCAATACAATGCTAGTGTAGAACAAAAAAAAACCCTCTGAAAACCTTTCTCCCTAAAAAAACCCTAGTATAGCCACCGCCGCCACCTCCATGTGAGCAGCTCCACCTCCACCCTCGGTTGGCGTCCGGCCGGCCTCGATCCACAACCAAATATCAAAACCTCCACTAAAAATCTGAACCCACAAAACCCAAATTGTCGCCGCTTCCCTACAGGTCTCCAGTGGCCTTCCCCGATGGTCCCTGGCGGCCCTGACCAACAACCCTCGGCCGGTCCTGGTCTGGCCTCCCCCTCTCGGGTCATGGCGGTGGTTCTTGCGGCGTTGGAGAGCCATCTTCCCTCGCCCTCCTGGCCGCCCGTAAGCCCTTGCCGACGTCCTGTAGTTGGGAGGCTCCCGGCAACGCCTCCTCCGCCACCACGTTGTGGGTGTTGCCTCCTCTCCTCACGGGCCGCCCCTCTCTCCAACCAATCCCTCCCTTCCCCTCTGACCCTGTTGTTTGTCGGCAGCGCCTCCTCCGCCACCACGTTGTGGTTCCATCCCTTCCTCGTCGACTCCACAGCAAACACGGCCAACCTTCACCTCTCCCACCTAGAAACCCAAAATCACAAAATCAAACACCCGATTCAACCAGCAGTATCAACATGCAAACTCAAATCTTTCCCAAAAAATCTGATTTTATTCCGTCGATCCATCAAATCGAACTCAAATATGTTCTTATCCCCCACCTCCTCTCTTCTTCCAAATTTGATGAACCCATTAAAAATCAAAACACACAACATTGAAATACCCAATTTAGCCAATTGATGGGTGCTCTGATCTACGACCCTGGGTCTAGATCCGGCATCTCCACCACCTTAACACCATGATTTTGATTGTGCAACTTCAGATCTGAAGTTTTCGAGTACCAGTCATCACATGCAACAATTTTTAATGAGCGAGTTTGCTTGTTGTTGTACCTGGATCCAGATTTGGAATCATCGCCTCAACCATCACCGCTTTCCAGTTCAGGCTCAAATTAGTGATAAAAAGAAATATGGATTTTAATTTTCTAGTTATTTTTAATTTTAAATCCTTGTAATTGTAATCTTAGATAATTTTTCTTTTTTTTACTATCAACCCTATGCGTAGGGTCATCCAAGCCATATGTTGATGGCTTCAAGATCGCTTTGTTGATGGCTTCAAAAAACTTAACTCAAGATATTTGGCGCCGTTGTCAGAGAAATTTATTGATTCTTGTGTGTTTTTTGTGTTGATTTTTTGTGTGAACCACTTACATGGTCCACACTCGTGCTACTAGCATATGTTGAAGGTGAGGTTATTGCAGTTAAACAGAGAGAGTTTTCATCAATACTTCATCAGACTGCAGGAGTACATTAATGATGTCTATTCATGGGGATATCAAGCTAGTATAAGGGAAGTTCTTCTATGCATCTTTGATGGCATGACTTCTGAGACACGGAGTCTTGCCGAGCGCCTGAGTGATGGAGGTTTATTAGATACGGGACTCTCGAAGATGTGGGAATTTGTCTACTACATGGATTATCAATGTGCGCAGAACGAGTCACTTCCTCCAGTATCTCAAATCGTTGAGACCTCTGTTGCACCTCTTGAGGTCATTGTGGAAAATCACACTAAGAAGGTAGAGGAAGACCACACTCCATCTGATGAGATCATCCCTAGCTCCCCCATTGATGAATTAGGTACAGAGCCTATTGCTGAGGCTACAGAGCAAGTAAAGGTTGTCTCCTGCACTAGAGAGAATATTGGTGGATATGTTGATCCATTTGACTGCTACTTTGACAAGCCACCAATAGAACTAAATTGGTGGTATTATATACCCTTTGTGGGTAGTCAAGCTCATGAATACAATAAGTCGAAACGGTTCTTAAATGTATTAATATTTTCAATTTATTTGTATGTAGTGCATGTTTGTTTGTTATTTGTGCACAAGAGTTTGACAGGTTGATGAAGGTTTTGACTATGTCTGATTAGTGTCTTGAGCTTCAACATTACGTCGAGCCAACGACATGAAACAAGGCGCTTCTCGGGAGGCAACCCGAGGTAAATTTTCTTTCTTTTTCGTTTGGATTTCCTCAGTTAGGTTTTGTTTTGTTTTGCAATTGCTTTGTTTGGGTTCAATGACTAACAAGAAAGAAGAGCGGGTGGAATTGGACCTCAAGGAAAAGAAGGATCCGCTATTGCATAAGCGGTGGGCGCCGCCATATGTCGCGGCCGCTGCCCCAACGTGCTGCAACCTATGCAGCGGCCGCCGCATGCCTTTTCCCCGAGCCCTATTTCCCCATTTTGACGTTCCTCAGCAAGTGGTTGGTCTTTCTTCTCCCCCACCTTGTTCTATTGTGTTATTTTTGTTGTCTTTTATGATTCATTGAGGACAATGAAAGGTTTAAGTGTGAGAGAGGGATTTAGTGCGTCTAGTTAGGTCATGTTTCAATTTCAGTTGTGTTTTTATTTTTATTTATAAATTAGAAAATCAAAGAAAAAAATAGAAAATGTCGAAAACCAAAAAATAAAAAAAAAATCATGCATTACATTCATATGTGTTATTCAAATACCCATCTGACTTAGTTTGTCCTCTAATTTAAATTTCAGCATGATCATATAAATCACATGGAGTTCTGGATGTTTTAGTCTTGTCTATATTTGATTTTTGTGAAGCATGAGCTAGCAAATGTTGTTAATCAGTTGGAGGATTAATTAATGTTCCCATGAAAGTGAGATTGTTATGGAAACTAGGTCATGAGGGTCTGCCTACATCAATTAGATTAGCTCAAAGAGGTACCCCGGTCCCTACTACGCGCATATTCTTTAATCATGCAGAAGATGGTGATATTCACATCTTCCTTGAATGTAATTGTAGTAATGGTAAGAACGATTTACCGACTAAATGTCGAAACGACATACAAAACATTATAAACAATTCAAGAGATATTAGACCTATCCTGGCTCTACTAAGACAAAATTAAGATGACAAGCGACGAAAAAGAGGAATTGGCCTTCATATGGTGGATAACATGGTATTTGAGAAATCAAGCAACGTTCAATAATGACCTGTATCCTTCCCCAACCTCATTCGAACATATGACGACTAGGAATCACATAGAGAGATGAAAAAGAGCAAGCATGTTTGAGGAAGATGTCACTCTTGAAAATAAAGCTTTAGTTTCTAGGAATTACATTCGAAAACGCCATAGTAAAACAAAAACCGCTAAATGGAAAAAAAAAACCTAAAGGCTCGGACAAACTTAATTTTGATGGATCTACAATTCCAGACAAAGACAGCTTTGTAGGCTATATTATTTGAGACTGGGAAGGCCGACCTATTAGGATGGAGAATAAATCAATCACCAAATATTCTCCACTTATGATCGAGACATTGGCATTACAACTTCGGATAACCGAAGATATTAAATTAGAGATTTCTAGCATTACTGTAGAAGGAGATTATTTCATTATTATAAATTATCAGAACAATAAGAGTAAATGCCGATGGGAAATATAATTAATAATCTCGGATGTCAAAATGTAAATGTCGTACATGAGAGACGTCTCTTTCTCTCATATTCCCCGAACTAGCAATAGCCAACAGAATGTCAGATAAGGTTGCACACATTTTTGCCACTATGCCAGGAGATCGATCAGACATATACAATAATATTGGTCTTCGTGACCTCATCCGTCAAGATGCTCTCGGGTAAGTCTTTTTACCCGAATTCTTACCTAATTAAAAAAATGACAAGTGAAAAACATAAAAACGATAAAATTCTGGAAGTATCGACGAGTGGATAGTGAACTAGTAATCAAGAAATGTATACTTGGATGTATCATCAATAAGGCAAGAAGAATAATTACTTAATAAATAAATAAGGCTAGAAAACTTTAGCGTTTATAAACACCAATAAGACTTGAGAAGTGAAAATACCAAAAATTTATATTATTGATAGATTATACTAAAAATCAAGTAGAGACAATTGGTTCTCGATATCTAGTGCAATGGAGCTCATCGCGAAATGGAGATCTAAACAACAAATGACATCGTATAGATATGAAAGATTGATATCTTTCCGAAAGTGAAAATGTTCCTATGTAAACTTGTCTTGGATGGATTTACTACTAAGATTCAATTGGCTAGCAAATGTTGAAATTTCTTTACAACCAAATGGAGGACCACTCAATCCACATGTTTAAAGGCATTTAAAACAAAATAAAGAATATAGAAACTAACGACAAAAAGATAAATGGATCATCTTAGATTTATTTACCAAAGTTAAAAGTAAATATTTTGTCACATCATGGTAGGGTCTTTTGACATGTAAAAACATGAAATTTTTCAACAACCAACATAACACAAGTACCCCGAGTATGGAATGCTACGCAAAATAACAACTACGGAATTGGAAATCATAAAAAAACTACATCTATGAAGAAGTAATATGTAGTCCAAAACAAATTAAAACAAAAATAAACAAGAAGAGAAATAAGAAATTTTTAGAAAGGAACAAACCATGAGTTTTGTAAGTGACATATTACATATATTCACATATTGTATAGTGGGCCTATTGGCTCAAACCCAATCTTACTTGTAATCTATATATATGAACATGATGAGGAATGAAAACCCTAAGGGAGACCTTTTGTGAAAATGTCCGCATACTGATGTGCAGAAGGGACATGTAGAACCCGGACCTGGTCTAGGGCGACCTTCTCTCTGACGAAATGGATATCAATCTCGATGTGCTTGGTCCGCTGATGCTGAACCGGGTTCGATGAAAGATAAACGGCGGACACACTTCGATCAGCCACTTTAGTCTACTGCGACTCGTAGTAGACTAAAGTGGCTGATCGAAGTGGAACCCGAAGCTCGTAGAGAAGGTTGCGGAGCCAGCAGGTTTCCGCCACGGCGTTGGCAACACCACGATACTCGGCCTCGGCACTGGAGCGCGAGATGGTTGCCTGACGTTTGGAGGACCACGAGATCAGGTTGTCGCCAAGGTATATTACGAAGCCAGAGGTGGAGCGGCGAGTTTCGGGACAACCCGCCCAGTCAGCATCGGAGTAGGCAGTGAGGTCGATGAGTTTAGTGCTTTAATTAAGAACGACACGTGGCACATGGTTGATCGGGCTAAATGTCTCATCACAGTCAATACCAACCTCTTGAGACTTGCCGTTGACGACTAGGCGAGCCTTGTGACGCTCAAGAGTCCCATTAGACCTGTACTTATGTTTGAACAACCACATGCAGTTAATGATGTTAGAGTCCCGAGGCCTTACAGGACCCGAACTGGCACGCCGCCATGGTCGATGAGTTTAGCGCGGTCAGGTCCGGGTTCTACATGTCCCTTCTGCACATCAGTATGCAGACATTTTCACAAAAGGATTATCCACTATACAATATTCACATATTGTATAGTGGGCCTATTGACTCAGGCCCAATCTTACTTGTAATCTATCAGTAAGATTAATTTTGATGGTTCTAAGTTATTTTGTGGTGTTGCTAGTGCAAGGTTTGTCATCCAAAATCATGGTAGTGAGGTAATTGTAGGTAATGTTGTGTAATGTGCCACAATTTCGATCACAGTAATAGAGGCATAAGGCCTCGAGCTTGGTATGACAAAGACTTAGGAGCTTAGCCACTCACATATTGTCCATCATCCACTCTATTTGTCGTGAGAGGAAATCCTCGTAGAAGATTGAGATACTAATAAATCCTCATTTATCTTTAGACTTTCGAGATGGTGCAGTGTATCCACATCTTCCACGAAGTCAACAAATTTACTTATATAATCATAGGCTTATTGCATTCGATCAATCCGAGCCATCTCTTCTCCACCAAGAACTCCGTGTTCTAATCCATAAAGACGCACTTCGACAATGATGAGATTATCCAAATTTTTGCCTGGTCAAAAAAATAAAATAAAAATGGACTGTTCTAAAAACTAGGCGACGTCGTTTCAGTAGCGGAGTCCTATCCCATTCGGGCCATTCCTCAATTCCCAACTCCTTCCTGTCTGTCAATCATCTCTCTCTGTGGCCTCCGCGTTTGTTTGTGATCTGAGTGATTCCTTCCCCCTTCCCCTAACAATGGAAGTAGAGGCCCTCCCCAACGGCAACTCCACGGCCACCCCCACCGGCTCTTCTGACAGCGCCGCCATCTCCACCGCCACTTCCAACCCCTCTTCCACCGCCCCTTCTTCCAAGCTCTCCCAATTGGCCGAGTCTCTCAAACTCGAGCACCAGTTTCTCAGGGTTCCCTTCGAACATTACAAGAAGACGATCCGATCCACCCACCGCTCCGTCGAGAAGGACTTCTCTTCCGTCATCTCCTGCGTCTCCGATGTCGCCTCCTCTGACATTGGCCGCGACGACGCCGTCAATCACCTTTCCTCTCTTGTCTCCAGATTGCAAGGCCTCAAGCGAAAGGTGCCTACCTCTCCTTTCAAGGCGAACTTTTGTTTCTTTATCTTGATACATCCCGTCTGTGAATCTGCAACTCTCAATTATGAGCCACCGTCTTTCTCTTAGTTTGGAGTTTAAAGGATGAACCTTTAGGTGTTCGTATCTGATTTGCCGATCGTTACTGAAGAGATGATTGTTGATCCTGTCAGCGTTTCCTTGATCCTTGTTGCTCGCATTTAGGTTTTTGGCATTTGATTATTTTGTTTAGGTTTTTGTATATGACAGTGAATTTGGTATGGAGTTGCTGCAAAATTCAAAATCCCTTCAATTTCTAACTGTTATTCAGATTGTTGAATAGAGATCGTAGGCAAGATAGCATAATTAGAATGAAGAGCAGAAGTATAGGGAAGTACAGAAGTGGTTTTGATATTGTAACTTTTATTCCTAATTTTTGCCCTGGGATAGTAGGAATAATTCAAGGGTTGATGTTATTCACTTTTTTGTAACCCCCAAAAAAAAATGTCTATACTCCTTTTATATTCCTTCTCACTTTTTATTTAGATCTCCTCAATTCGGAAAGCAGTGATCTTTAGAGGTATCTATGAAGCTTCATTTGCTTTATCAGATCAATCCTTACTCATCTCATTGTAATTTTTCAGCTTGAGGACGGAAACCGAACGGAGCACTTGCAGGCACAAAAGTGCCGTGTAAGGATAGATCATTTGGAATCGGCTGATGTAGATACTGGTAAGTGATAGGTTTTGCCAACACCAAATTCCTCTCCCTGGAACAAAATGGAGAAAAAAATGTTTGTCATATGCGAGTGATGTGCACTGAAAGCATATGAATTGATCCCAGATGAGAAGGGAAGAAGCTGAAACATGTTTTAGTTTCTGTAGTTTCTCTAGTTAAAGTGACCACTTCATTACATGGTGCCATATGTTACACTGTTCTAGGTGAAATATGCAGTGTTATGAAGATGATCATCTGGCAGCCATAGCGGAAATATGATTTGGGTGTTGCTTCTTTGTCTGAATTGGAGGGTTTTACATGGAGTAAGGCCCCACTGATCACGTGGAGGTGGCTGCTTAATGATAGTCACACAATGACAAAATATTGATCACTTGTAAAATCTCTCATCCCTTCTTAACCAATTATCATTTATCCCTCACGTGGGACTTTTGGCCCCACCTTACCACCCATTTCGTCTTGTTTATTGCTATATTATACTCCTTTGGGACTCAAGCTAGTTTACCAATTAGGTCTCCCTCTGCCCCCTAAATTTTTTTCTCTTGATTCTTGTAAACTGATCTTCTTGACACTGCTTACTGTCTAACCTTCCAAATAGGGGAAGCTGATTATGGATAGCTCTTCATCTTCTTCGTACATACACCTGGTTTCTTACATCAACTTGAAACTGTTGTTTTGTAGATCACTCTTTCTTTATCACTGATTGTGATTATGGTTTTTGTATAGGTGCAACACTTGATCGAGAAGTGCTTGATCTTCCATATGACGAAAGAGGAGTGCATGGAGGCCTTGTCTAAACATGCAAATATCAACCCCGTTATCACCTCCACAGGTTTGTTCCCTTCCTTAATGATTTTACTTGCATGGCTCCCTCATGCACATCTTCACTTGAAAAGAAAAGAAAGAAAAATGATACAGCTTGAAGGGAAAAGGTCATGTTGAAAGATATGGGCTAAAAACTTGAAAGAAGGATCAGCCCTCTTCGGCTTTCGCTCTATGATGCCAGAGAAGTTTTTTCCCTGCATAAAACCTATCCCTTTCAAAGACATGCTCCAACCTAGTACAAAGATACCAACTCACCAACACTCCAGGTTGTTCCTCCATTTGAATTTAAACATTTGAATATCTTGTCGAAAGCTCTTTATCGTCCTTGAATGATGTGACATGACATCTCTTGCTAGGCCTTGACAATTCACTATTTGTATGAGCTTTTCTTCAATAACCAATCAATAGTTCAACATACATAGTCCTTTCCATTGGACAGCATGATTTATTGGTATCAATTACGTTAACATTAAATTTGAAACTATTGATGTTTCATGCAGTTTGGAATGAGTTGGAGAAAGAAAACAAGGAGTTCTTCGAGACTTATGCACAATCCCAATCCAAGGACGATCGTATGTCAGATGCAGAGACAAGCGAATTGATTCAGAAGATGATTGTGGATTCATCATCCAAGGACAAATCTGATGACTAATCAAGGTACTCTACCCTTGAGACGAAAATAGATGAACTAGTCTCTCCTCCCTTTTGGCTCTGGCTACTCGTATAGTCGTATATTTAATCAGATACATGTAGAATCCTCCACACTAGTAGCCAAGCACAAGAGAAGAAAGGAGAAGGTATATATTGTGGTCTCCACTGCAGTCTAATTGATCTGCAAGGATCAGTGTATATTTCATTGTGGTCCATCTCCATCTTTGTCATATTTTCATCATGTGTAATAGTACCTTGGAAATTCAGTCCTTTTGTAACCATATAAGGTTGCCTTCAATTTTCTCTGGTGAAATGTTGTTGGCTGATCTTATTGGGGAATTTGTGAACGTGTGACCACCATCTCTATCATATTTTCCTCATGTGTACCAGTACAAATTGTCTACTTATGTATATATGCATAATTGCCTAGTTACACTTCTGGGGATCACGGTTCTTCATTCTTGAGATGATTTGTGCTAACAGTTGAGATTTGCGCAAACTCGTATGCCCTTGTGATTATTTTCCAGGCTTATCTGCTTTGTGGTTTGTGACTGGTATATCTGGTTTGCAAGCTTTTACATGTGCCTTGAGTTTACCAAGGATAGGAGGTGTGGATGTTCTGCAAAATGTTTAAACAATGTTCTTGTTCAAGCTTAGGGCTTGTTTGGTTGAGCAAGAAGCATTGTTTCCACTTCTTTTTTTTATATATATAAGGAAAGTTTTTGGAAAGGGGAGTCAGATCAAACTGGACACCTTTCCAAGAGCATCATTTCGAACGAGATTCCGGAGAATTGGATTATAGAAAAGGATGAAAATGTCGATCTCTCATATAGAGTTCTAAAGGTCAAGCACAATGACTTCTCCCCAATGAAAGTTTTCTTGGAAACTTTTGCAATTCTTAGTTTCTCAGAGCATAACAATTAACTTTTCAAAGCTTTGATTTTGATATTATATAGTTTTAAATGAAGTAAATATAAGATTTTAATTTAAAGTTTAATTAGCTTTTAAATCATAGTTTTTCATCAACTACTCACCCAAGCTTTTCGGAGCTTATAGTTTTTTATTCACAAGTTTTCATCGGCTACCCTAACAATTAGGTTTTCCAAACATCATACTAGCTTATTAATCTATATTTAACCCAAATAATCCTTCCATTATCCCATCTGTTTCAAGTTTCAAATACCTCGTCAGCTACCCTTTTACCAAACATGGTCTAAAACATCTTTTAATAATTTACCCAATACAATACAATCTTGATGGGTAAAGATGGGACTGGTTAAAATCCACTCATGTGACCATGTCTACGGAGAGCCTTGTGATTTTTGAAGATTTATTTTTTCCATTTTCAAACTCCTCCACATGATTTACGAACATCGAACTCGATTTTAAAGACTATTTACCAATTACACCCGTTGTTCCATAACTTCACATGTCAAGCTACTAACAAAATGTCAATTAACATACAACAACAATACAAGAATATTAAGTAATTACAAAGTAATTCCAATTACATGTTCTTGATTAAAATTTGAAAGTGTAGTTGGAACAGTAATAGGCAGAAGAAGCACCAATAGTAGAGAGCGAGTGGGGCTGGAGGAATCTGTATATGGAAGAAAAAATTGTCATTTAGCATTTGCATTTTTGTTGTCCTCATTCATGCCCTCTCTACACTATTTTTGGGTGTAGTAGAAACCAAAAATGGATGTGATGTTGGTCTTTTTTTCTTGTAATAAATGAACAAAGAAGATTAATTCTAAATGTTGTGGGGGCTATGAATATGCATTTGTCACAGTCGGCTACTTTTTTCTCATCATTCAAGTTTACAAATAATGTTGATGCTTAATTTCAGACCTGTTTAAACACGGACGGTATATATGAGCAGAAGAATCCAACTCTATGAAAGATTTCGAAGAATATGAGCGTGAGAATCCAGCTCTAAAAAACCGATAATGTTTCGTAAAGAGAAAAATAATGAATGGGAAAACCTTCAACGCAATTATTATAAGCTAACTTTGACAGATTTAAACTTAACTCAAGAGAATCAAGGATGGATCACTAGCTTTCGATTAAAGTCAATACAATGCTAGTGTAGAACAAAAAAAAACCCTCTGAAAACCTTTCTCCCTAAAAAAACCCTAGTATAGCCACCGCCGCCACCTCCATGTGAGCAGCTCCACCTCCACCCTCGGTTGGCGTCCGGCCGGCCTCGATCCACAACCAAATATCAAAACCTCCACTAAAAATCTGAACCCACAAAACCCAAATTGTCGCCGCTTCCCTACAGGTCTCCAGTGGCCTTCCCCGATGGTCCCTGGCGGCCCTGACCAACAACCCTCGGCCGGTCCTGGTCTGGCCTCCCCCTCTCGGGTCATGGCGGTGGTTCTTGCGGCGTTGGAGAGCCATCTTCCCTCGCCCTCCTGGCCGCCCGTAAGCCCTTGCCGACGTCCTGTAGTTGGGAGGCTCCCGGCAACGCCTCCTCCGCCACCACGTTGTGGGTGTTGCCTCCTCTCCTCACGGGCCGCCCCTCTCTCCAACCAATCCCTCCCTTCCCCTCTGACCCTGTTGTTTGTCGGCAGCGCCTCCTCCGCCACCACGTTGTGGTTCCATCCCTTCCTCGTCGACTCCACAGCAAACACGGCCAACCTTCACCTCTCCCACCTAGAAACCCAAAATCACAAAATCAAACACCCGATTCAACCAGCAGTATCAACATGCAAACTCAAATCTTTCCCAAAAAATCTGATTTTATTCCGTCGATCCATCAAATCGAACTCAAATATGTTCTTATCCCCCACCTCCTCTCTTCTTCCAAATTTGATGAACCCATTAAAAATCAAAACACACAACATTGAAATACCCAATTTAGCCAATTGATGGGTGCTCTGATCTACGACCCTGGGTCTAGATCCGGCATCTCCACCACCTTAACACCATGATTTTGATTGTGCAACTTCAGATCTGAAGTTTTCGAGTACCAGTCATCACATGCAACAATTTTTAATGAGCGAGTTTGCTTGTTGTTGTACCTGGATCCAGATTTGGAATCATCGCCTCAACCATCACCGCTTTCCAGTTCAGGCTCAAATTAGTGATAAAAAGAAATATGGATTTTAATTTTCTAGTTATTTTTAATTTTAAATCCTTGTAATTGTAATCTTAGATAATTTTTCTTTTTTTTACTATCAACCCTATGCGTAGGGTCATCCAAGCCATATGTTGATGGCTTCAAGATCGCTTTGTTGATGGCTTCAAAAAACTTAACTCAAGATATTTGGCGCCGTTGTCAGAGAAATTTATTGATTCTTGTGTGTTTTTTGTGTTGATTTTTTGTGTGAACCACTTACATGGTCCACACTCGTGCTACTAGCATATGTTGAAGGTGAGGTTATTGCAGTTAAACAGAGAGAGTTTTCATCAATACTTCATCAGACTGCAGGAGTACATTAATGATGTCTATTCATGGGGATATCAAGCTAGTATAAGGGAAGTTCTTCTATGCATCTTTGATGGCATGACTTCTGAGACACGGAGTCTTGCCGAGCGCCTGAGTGATGGAGGTTTATTAGATACGGGACTCTCGAAGATGTGGGAATTTGTCTACTACATGGATTATCAATGTGCGCAGAACGAGTCACTTCCTCCAGTATCTCAAATCGTTGAGACCTCTGTTGCACCTCTTGAGGTCATTGTGGAAAATCACACTAAGAAGGTAGAGGAAGACCACACTCCATCTGATGAGATCATCCCTAGCTCCCCCATTGATGAATTAGGTACAGAGCCTATTGCTGAGGCTACAGAGCAAGTAAAGGTTGTCTCCTGCACTAGAGAGAATATTGGTGGATATGTTGATCCATTTGACTGCTACTTTGACAAGCCACCAATAGAACTAAATTGGTGGTATTATATACCCTTTGTGGGTAGTCAAGCTCATGAATACAATAAGTCGAAACGGTTCTTAAATGTATTAATATTTTCAATTTATTTGTATGTAGTGCATGTTTGTTTGTTATTTGTGCACAAGAGTTTGACAGGTTGATGAAGGTTTTGACTATGTCTGATTAGTGTCTTGAGCTTCAACATTACGTCGAGCCAACGACATGAAACAAGGCGCTTCTCGGGAGGCAACCCGAGGTAAATTTTCTTTCTTTTTCGTTTGGATTTCCTCAGTTAGGTTTTGTTTTGTTTTGCAATTGCTTTGTTTGGGTTCAATGACTAACAAGAAAGAAGAGCGGGTGGAATTGGACCTCAAGGAAAAGAAGGATCCGCTATTGCATAAGCGGTGGGCGCCGCCATATGTCGCGGCCGCTGCCCCAACGTGCTGCAACCTATGCAGCGGCCGCCGCATGCCTTTTCCCCGAGCCCTATTTCCCCATTTTGACGTTCCTCAACAAGTGGTTGGTCTTCCTTCTCCCCCACCTTGTTCTATTGTGTTATTTTTGTTGTCTTTTATGATTCATTGAGGACAATGAAAGGTTTAAGTGTGAGAGAGGGATTTAGTGCGTCTAGTTAGGTCATGTTTCAATTTCAGTTGTGTTTTTATTTTTATTTATAAATTAGAAAATCAAAGAAAAAAATAGAAAATGTCGAAAACCAAAAAATAAAAAAAAAATCATGCATTACATTCATATGTGTTATTCAAATACCCATCTGACTTAGTTTGTCCTCTAATTTAAATTTCAGCATGATCATATAAATCACATGGAGTTCTGGATGTTTTAGTCTTGTCTATATTTGATTTTTGTGAAGCATGAGCTAGCAAATGTTGTTAATCAGTTGGAGGATTAATTAATGTTCCCATGAAAGTGAGATTGTTATGGAAACTAGGTCATGAGGGTCTGCCTACATCAATTAGATTAGCTCAAAGAGGTACCCCGGTCCCTACTACGCGCATATTCTTTAATCATGCAGAAGATGGTGATATTCACATCTTCCTTGAATGTAATTGTAGTAATGGTAAGAACGATTTACCGACTAAATGTCGAAACGACATACAAAACATTATAAACAATTCAAGAGATATTAGACCTATCCTGGCTCTACTAAGACAAAATTAAGATGACAAGCGACGAAAAAGAGGAATTGGCCTTCATATGGTGGATAACATGGTATTTGAGAAATCAAGCAACGTTCAATAATGACCTGTATCCTTCCCCAACCTCATTCGAACATATGACGACTAGGAATCACATAGAGAGATGAAAAAGAGCAAGCATGTTTGAGGAAGATGTCACTCTTGAAAATAAAGCTTTAGTTTCTAGGAATTACATTCGAAAACGCCATAGTAAAACAAAAACCGCTAAATGGAAAAAAAAAACCTAAAGGCTCGGACAAACTTAATTTTGATGGATCTACAATTCCAGACAAAGACAGCTTTGTAGGCTATATTATTTGAGACTGGGAAGGCCGACCTATTAGGATGGAGAATAAATCAATCACCAAATATTCTCCACTTATGATCGAGACATTGGCATTACAACTTCGGATAACCGAAGATATTAAATTAGAGATTTCTAGCATTACTGTAGAAGGAGATTATTTCATTATTATAAATTATCAGAACAATAAGAGTAAATGCCGATGGGAAATATAATTAATAATCTCGGATGTCAAAATGTAAATGTCGTACATGAGAGACGTCTCTTTCTCTCATATTCCCCGAACTAGCAATAGCCAACAGAATGTCAGATAAGGTTGCACACATTTTTGCCACTATGCCAGGAGATCGATCAGACATATACAATAATATTGGTCTTCGTGACCTCATCCGTCAAGATGCTCTCGGGTAAGTCTTTTTACCCGAATTCTTACCTAATTAAAAAAATGACAAGTGAAAAACATAAAAACGATAAAATTCTGGAAGTATCGACGAGTGGATAGTGAACTAGTAATCAAGAAATGTATACTTGGATGTATCATCAATAAGGCAAGAAGAATAATTACTTAATAAATAAATAAGGCTAGAAAACTTTAGCGTTTATAAACACCAATAAGACTTGAGAAGTGAAAATACCAAAAATTTATATTATTGATAGATTATACTAAAAATCAAGTAGAGACAATTGGTTCTCGATATCTAGTGCAATGGAGCTCATCGCGAAATGGAGATCTAAACAACAAATGACATCGTATAGATATGAAAGATTGATATCTTTCCGAAAGTGAAAATGTTCCTATGTAAACTTGTCTTGGATGGATTTACTACTAAGATTCAATTGGCTAGTAAAGGTTGAAATTTCTTTACAACCAAATGGAGGACCACTCAATCCACATGTTTAAAGGCATTTAAAACAAAATAAAGAATATAGAAACTAACGACAAAAAGATAAATGGATCATCTTAGATTTATTTACCAAAGTTAAAAGTAAATATTTTGTCACATCATGGTAGGGTCTTTTGACATGTAAAAACATGAAATTTTTCAACAACCAACATAACACAAGTACCCCGAGTATGGAATGCTACGCAAAATAACAACTACGGAATTGGAAATCATAAAAAAACTACATCTATGAAGAAGTAATATGTAGTCCAAAACAAATTAAAACAAAAATAAACAAGAAGAGAAATAAGAAATTTTTAGAAAGGAACAAACCATGAGTTTTGTAAGTGACATATTACATATATTCACATATTGTATAGTGGGCCTATTGGCTCAAACCCAATCTTACTTGTAATCTATATATATGAACATGATGAGGAATGAAAACCCTAAGGGAGACCTTTTGTGAAAATGTCCGCATACTGATGTGCAGAAGGGACATGTAGAACCCGGACCTGGTCTAGGGCGACCTTCTCTCTGACGAAATGGATATCAATCTCGATGTGCTTGGTCCGCTGATGCTGAACCGGGTTCGATGAAAGATAAACGGCGGACACACTTCGATCAGCCACTTTAGTCTACTGCGACTCGTAGTAGACTAAAGTGGCTGATCGAAGTGGAACCCGAAGCTCGTAGAGAAGGTTGCGGAGCCAGCAGGTTTCCGCCACGGCGTTGGCAACACCACGATACTCGGCCTCGGCACTGGAGCGCGAGATGGTTGCCTGACGTTTGGAGGACCACGAGATCAGGTTGTCGCCAAGGTATATTACGAAGCCAGAGGTGGAGCGGCGAGTTTCGGGACAACCCGCCCAGTCAGCATCGGAGTAGGCAGTGAGGTCGATGAGTTTAGTGCTTTAATTAAGAACGACACGTGGCACATGGTTGATCGGGCTAAATGTCTCATCACAGTCAATACCAACCTCTTGAGACTTGCCGTTGACGACTAGGCGAGCCTTGTGACGCTCAAGAGTCCCATTAGACCTGTACTTATGTTTGAACAACCACATGCAGTTAATGATGTTAGAGTCCCGAGGCCTTACAGGACCCGAACTGGCACGCCGCCATGGTCGATGAGTTTAGCGCGGTCAGGTCCGGGTTCTACATGTCCCTTCTGCACATCAGTATGCAGACATTTTCACAAAAGGATTATCCACTATACAATATTCACATATTGTATAGTGGGCCTATTGACTCAGGCCCAATCTTACTTGTAATCTATCAGTAAGATTAATTTTGATGGTTCTAAGTTATTTTGTGGTGTTGCTAGTGCAAGGTTTGTCATCCAAAATCATGGTAGTGAGGTAATTGTAGGTAATGTTGTGTAATGTGCCACAATTTCGATCACAGTAATAGAGGCATAAGGCCTCGAGCTTGGTATGACAAAGACTTAGGAGCTTAGCCACTCACATATTGTCCATCATCCACTCTATTTGTCGTGAGAGGAAATCCTCGTAGAAGATTGAGATACTAATAAATCCTCATTTATCTTTAGACTTTCGAGATGGTGCAGTGTATCCACATCTTCCACGAAGTCAACAAATTTACTTATATAATCATAGGCTTATTGCATTCGATCAATCCGAGCCATCTCTTCTCCACCAAGAACTCCGTGTTCTAATCCATAAAGACGCACTTCGACAATGATGAGATTATCCAAATTTTTGCCTGGTCAAAAAAATAAAATAAAAATGGACTGTTCTAAAAACTAGGCGACGTCGTTTCAGTAGCGGAGTCCTATCCCATTCGGGCCATTCCTCAATTCCCAACTCCTTCCTGTCTGTCAATCATCTCTCTCTGTGGCCTCCGCGTTTGTTTGTGATCTGAGTGATTCCTTCCCCCTTCCCCTAACAATGGAAGTAGAGGCCCTCCCCAACGGCAACTCCACGGCCACCCCCACCGGCTCTTCTGACAGCGCCGCCATCTCCACCGCCACTTCCAACCCCTCTTCCACCGCCCCTTCTTCCAAGCTCTCCCAATTGGCCGAGTCTCTCAAACTCGAGCACCAGTTTCTCAGGGTTCCCTTCGAACATTACAAGAAGACGATCCGATCCACCCACCGCTCCGTCGAGAAGGACTTCTCTTCCGTCATCTCCTGCGTCTCCGATGTCGCCTCCTCTGACATTGGCCGCGACGACGCCGTCAATCACCTTTCCTCTCTTGTCTCCAGATTGCAAGGCCTCAAGCGAAAGGTGCCTACCTCTCCTTTCAAGGCGAACTTTTGTTTCTTTATCTTGATACATCCCGTCTGTGAATCTGCAACTCTCAATTATGAGCCACCGTCTTTCTCTTAGTTTGGAGTTTAAAGGATGAACCTTTAGGTGTTCGTATCTGATTTGCCGATCGTTACTGAAGAGATGATTGTTGATCCTGTCAGCGTTTCCTTGATCCTTGTTGCTCGCATTTAGGTTTTTGGCATTTGATTATTTTGTTTAGGTTTTTGTATATGACAGTGAATTTGGTATGGAGTTGCTGCAAAATTCAAAATCCCTTCAATTTCTAACTGTTATTCAGATTGTTGAATAGAGATCGTAGGCAAGATAGCATAATTAGAATGAAGAGCAGAAGTATAGGGAAGTACAGAAGTGGTTTTGATATTGTAACTTTTATTCCTAATTTTTGCCCTGGGATAGTAGGAATAATTCAAGGGTTGATGTTATTCACTTTTTTGTAACCCCCAAAAAAAAATGTCTATACTCCTTTTATATTCCTTCTCACTTTTTATTTAGATCTCCTCAATTCGGAAAGCAGTGATCTTTAGAGGTATCTATGAAGCTTCATTTGCTTTATCAGATCAATCCTTACTCATCTCATTGTAATTTTTCAGCTTGAGGACGGAAACCGAACGGAGCACTTGCAGGCACAAAAGTGCCGTGTAAGGATAGATCATTTGGAATCGGCTGATGTAGATACTTTGTCAGAATGGAATAACACACGGTTGAAGAGAATTTTGGTGGATTACATGCTACGTATGTCATATTATGAAAGTGCAAAGAAATTGGCTGAGACCAGCAATATACAGGTTCATTAACCTTCTTTTTCCATGAAATCTTTTAACAATTGGTTATTTCTAAATAGAGGGAGATTTCTAGCTAGATTGCATAAGCCAAGTGTTGATAAACAAGCCTCTTTTAATGATTTTCAGTTGGATATCCATGATTTTCAGTCACATGAGTTCCTTTATTTCTCGATTGTTTTCAGTAGCGACTAGGGAATTGGTTAACCTGCTTGTCTCATGTTCCTATTTAATAATAGCCCCTTTCCATACAGGATCTTGTTGAGGGATTTCTTCATTTCTTGATTGTTTGCAGTAGCCAGTAGGCGAACCTGCGTTTTCCCACGTTGCTAATTATTAAATATGCCTTCTTCATACAGGATCTTGTTGATATTGACGTCTTTCATGAAGCCAAAAAGGTGATTGAAGCTCTTGAAAGTAAGGATGTAGGACCTGCATTAGCCTGGTGTGCTGAGAACAAATCCAGGCTGAAGAAGGCAAAGGTGTGTTACTTTTTACTGAAATAAGTTAAACTAGGTCAGAAGATGCGCTGCTCTTATGGGTACCATTATTTTTAGTTAGCATGTGTTGGTATTTGGTTTTGAAATCCTTGTAGTGCATTCAAGAGTAAAGAACAACAATTAGAACAACAGTGACAAAAAGAATCACAGGTAGAAATGTCACTGATAGTAGTGGGAATCGTTGCTATCCTTAGCGTTGAGATTGTAGTATTGTATTATTGTAATATCTCACCAGTGAGAACTCCTACCTAAAATAGTTTCCTAATACTTTGGCTAGGAAAAATAAATAATTTGAAACCAGCTGGGAATCGCAAGCTTCAAGTGAAGTGCTTATCAAAAGAAAAAAAAGGTTGCAGAGAGTTGAAATCCTGCTTTTGCTAAATGCTTCATCAAATGTTTTGCTCAACCTTGGTGGCTCAGTACCGTGGTTCCCAGGCTCATTAAGTTGACACAAGCTGAATGAGGCTCTGTGTGAATGTGTAGCCATAGAATATTGTGAAACCTCTCTTCTGTCCAGTTAAGACAAATTTCTTTGGGTCGGGTGGGAATATGCATATGCTAGTTAAGACCTTTTAGAGTCAGGCTAATTTAAACACCAAGGTTCAGTTAAGTTAGAAGACACATGAGATTGGGCATACACCCAGACCAGCATTGCTTTCTCTCTCCTACACATTTATATCATCCCATTTGGCTCTGTACAATTCTCTCCATTGAGCTGAGACTCATCTTTGTCTTCAAATAATGTGTAGCTTCCCATTCTATTTCACTAAACATGTTTTTAAAATGTACTCCCTGCATCCTATATTATTTGTCGTTTTAGAGAAAGTTTCTTGTCTCAAATTTATTTATTTTTTTGAAATACCTTTGCAATATTAATGATAATATTCCACATTGACCTTTATTTATTGCTCTTTGTTAGTTAAATCGTTATTATTAACTTCATAATTGGTCAGTTTTCCACATTGTTCCCTATTTATTGATCTTTATCAATAAAATCATTTGGTTCACTGTATGATTTGTTTTCCTTAGTCCTTCTAGCTTAATTTCCTTAATATGTCTGCAAAAAGGTTAAAAAGAAAAATAATTTGGGGCATACAAAGCATAAATTGTAAGTTAAAAATAATATTTTTGATGATTATGTATAGGTTGAAACTTAAATTTTCTAATTCACTAATTATATAGATAATTTTTAATCTTTACCCAAAAAAAATATTGATAATTTTTAAATTGAACATTGAAGTTATTGCATTTTATTGTAGTTACATTTGGACATGATTCTGAAAGTTTCTTTCTTGATTACAGAGCAAGCTTGAATTTCAGCTACGGCTGCAAGAGTTCATAGAGCTGGTAAGAGCTGATAAAAGTGTGCAGGCTATTCAATATGCTAAAAAGCACCTAGCTCAGTGGGGAACTACTCATATGAAAGAGTTGCAGAGAGTTGTTGCAACATTGGCCTTTAAGAGCAGCACTGAATGTGCAACCTACAAGGTCAGTTTGATCCACTGTTCTGATTCTTGTTTGTGGCTCTAAATTGTATTATTGGAAGTTATGTCTCTGTCATAAAGTGATAATCTATAGTAGGGTATGGTAAAGCATGCCAAATGTAATTGTAAGAAAGTATAATAGACATCGAATCTCAAATCTTTTTTCTCTTTCAAAATTCACATCAAATATTTGATGTGTTTGATGAACAAGTGGAGACGAATAGAGGAGCCAAGGAAGGAAAAGGATGATTTGTTTGTGTGTGTGTGTGTGGACGGTTATTGTTTATGAAGGATGAGTTGTTTGTGCCTGTTTAACACTTTATGAAAATTTGAGAGTAATAAAGGCATGCTTGTTAAAATAATTTTGCATGAAGTGGGATTCATATTTTCCATTCAAGATCTCCTCAAAATAGAGAGATTGTGTTTTGGGACAGGGAGGGTTTTAGATTTGCACCATTTCTCTACCCTTCCTAGCGATCAAGGCATCAAGCCACAAGTTCAAAGCAATGTTATTAGGATTTTCATATTGATCTATACGAAAATAAATGGTTGGTAGTGTTTTTTTTTTCCATTTTCATTGGTGGTCTAATTTTATATTTAAACGCACTTGTGTGGTTTTTCCCATGTCATGGATGATCTCTCTTAGAGAAGGTAACTGAGCATATCTGTTAGATCAATTCTGTCAAGTTTATGAGCTATAACTTATAATTTGTTCTGTTCATTATGGCTAATTGGCTAGTGATAATATTCAGATCATGTCTGGTATTGTTTAGAATGATGGGGGGTTTTGGATGAACCGAAGTTGAGTACCTCAATTTTTGGTTAACTTGGGTTGCAGCTTCAAAATTTTCAATTTTATGTGAAATCAGGTGTTTAAACTCTGTCCTGGTGTACCTTTTTTCCCTGAAAAGTTGTGTATTCATCGAGTACTTAAACATGATTTATTTCTATTAAACCAGAAATAGTTTATATTTTTCAATGATTTTTCAATGATTAACGGCCAATAAAAATTGAATTAGAAGAAATGAGTTTTGTTTAATTGACATTAGCTGGAGTTTTGACTATCATTCTGGTTTTAAAAACAATGGTGCGTTGGTGGGACATTTGGAAGCAAGACATGGTATAACAGAAAACATTTTTTTATCTGTGGCTAGAAAAAATGAATTTTTTTTTTATCATATTTCCTAATGATGAAAATACTACATTGTAACATACTAAAATCATAGGGAAGAAGATCAGTTCAGGTTTAGGATTATTTTCACTTGAGTGCTGTCAAGCTTGAAGTAAATGTTCAGTGTGTATTTAAGTTCGACTAGGTCAGTTTCTTGAAATGAATTCTTAGTATGTTTCTTTGTGTTGTATGAGTTGGCTTAATCTGATCACGATGGTTTTTCTGGAATAGGTCAAGTTTGTTTCCTTTGTTGGGGATAATGACACATCCCATGATCATTTAGAATTTGTTTTCCAGCATTATGTATTTTTACTCTTCTTTCTGTGGTGCAAAGTGTTCAGTGCTGATATTCTGACATTTTGGTTGAGTTCACCAAATATCATCAAATTTTTATTTGCAGGTCCTTTTTGACCTTAAACAATGGGATTGCTTGGTAGAACAATTCAAGCAGGAATTCTGTAGGCTGTATGGCATGACCCTAGAACCATTGTTAAATATTTATCTGCAGGCTGGCTTATCTGCTCTAAAAACTCCGTATCCTTGTATTTGTTGATTCAAATCTACTTTGTTGCTCATCTGATGGCTCATATGCTTTTACATACATGACTTGTCAACCAATATTGGTCTATTTCTAATTTTCTATCACAGGTTAATATATTTTTACATAAATAATCTTCTTGAGGTTAAATAGGCTGAGGATCTATTATGACTCACAATCCCTAGGCATATGGAGATTTTCCAAGTTGTTGCAAAACGTGACCAGCTGACACCACAAATGTTTCACTTAATTCATCATTTGGATTGCATGTGGGTAATTTGTTCATAACTTTCTATGAGAGGTCATATTATTGGTGTAACTCTTGTGCGGGGCGGGGGCTTTGGAATTCTGTGGTTTGGTTTGTCCTGTAATTCTAAACCTTCCAAGAATAGCCAAGTATTGTCATCCATCATTTGATGCAACTCTTATGTGGGGCCTTGAGAAATCTGTGGTTAAGCATACTTCTTTTCTTTGAGCTTTTGGATGTAGTTAGCTGTCCTCCGATGCATGTGAGTTCTCTGTATCCTTTAACTTTATCTAGATTTTGCTACGAAGATGACTGCCCCAAAGACGACCCACTATCTCAGGAAAGTTTCCGCAAACTTGCATCGTCCTTACCATTCTCAAAGCAGCATCACTCAAAGCTAGTTTGCTACATAACAAAAGAGCTGATGGACACAGAGAACCCACCAATGGTGCTGCCAAATGGTTACGTCTACAGCAACAAGGTTCGCACTCTAGCCATCTACACCCACATTCCTTGCCTCCACACTTGAGTTGCTTGAACTGACTTTCATTTTCCTGACACAGGCTCTCGAAGAAATGGCGAGTAAGAACAATGGGAAGATTACTTGCCCTAGGACAGGTCTCGTCTGCAACTATTCTGAACTTGCCAAGGCGTACATCTCGTAGATGACTGTTGTTAAGCTTCAAACCGACCGATGGGGAGCGCAATCGTTGTACATCATCTGAAAGGTGCAGAAGGAAAGTCTGGCTCTATGTTGAATCTCGTAGACATTTAGTGAATCTGCTTTTAAGGTTATGAAGACAAAGCTGCAGCTTCCTCTCATCATGTAAATATATGACAATCATATTTTCAGGACCTCAATCACAGGAATTACTATGTTATTCTGACTGTTCTATAATTGTGGGGTTCTTGTTGCATACTCTTTCCTTTTGTCTGTCACTAGTAAAGTTTTACCTAATATCGTTTAAATATAATGATAATGTAAAAATGCTAGTTTTGAATTGCATTATGAGAAAATGGTATCCAATATACCATAAAAATGGTCCCTGGCAAAAGTAACTCTCCCCTACCAAAGTTGCAAATGTAGCAAATTGTCCACTTTTTTTTTCCAGAAATAATAGGTACCCAAAACTCACAAATGCAGGTTGCACATGGGGAAGAAGGAAAAAAAAAAAAGAGGGAGAAGTGGAGACTTGAGGCTGAGAACAGCGGGGTGGAGGGCAGCGCCCGTGGTGGCATCTCGGAGACACAATCGTGGTGTGTGAAGGAGAAAAAAAAAGATTGAGAAGGAAGAAGGAGAAGTGGAGACTTGAGGTTGAGAGCGGTGGAGTGGAGAGTGGCGGTCATGGTGGTTCTAGGCGGCTGGTGTGGCGGCCCTCTCAATAGCTTGAACAGTGGCGTCGCTCTTGGTGGCTTCCCAAGTTTGCGGGACTGAAAATCGAACTGGAAATCGCGATTAACTAGTGGATTTTGGAATGGGTAAAATTGTTACTGTCATGCATTGTTCTTTTACTGACACATTTTTTTTTTTACTGACATGGTTTTTTTCTTTGCTTACACAGATTTTATAATTATTGGCACTTGTTTTAGCAACATGTAACCTTTAGTGGACACACTTGTCTCTTAGGTATAAAAACAAGTGAGCCACAGTTAAAACTAAAAGAGGGAAGGTCGTGCCGACACCGTCGAGCAAGATTGGAAGGATCAACCCTTTCTCCAAAACTGGGAGGGCTAACCATTTCTCTAAGATTGGGAGGGTCAACCATTTCTCCAAGACGAGACTCCTTCGCCATATGGACGACGTCCTTCCCGCTACAGATTAAAAGAGACTCATGGATAGCTCCCTTGGGGGGAATGTGCTTGTTTGTTGATTGTTTTAGGACTGTATGATTTTTGTTGTGTTAGGACTCGTACATTTGCTCGCTTTTTATGGTTTTAGGACTCGTAAGAAACCTCCTTTTGTTGTTTTATAACTGCAGAAATATGTTGGCTTTAGTTGATTTTAGGACTCGTACAAATCTGACATTGCTTGTTCTATTTGTACTTATGTGTTTCGGTCGGATTCGTGAGAGTTGGCACGGGAAATTCACATATTTACACGTAAATAAACGTTAGTGGCACGACGATCATATTGAGTGTCATGTAGTTGACTGTCATGATAGACGTAAAGATAATTGTTATATTCGGACTTGGGTTTATCTGTTAGAGTCAAAAGAGTTGGCACGGGATGTATTTATACTGGCACATAAAAACTCCCTTTGTTTCAAAATAAAAGTCATTTGACTTTTCTGCACGCATTTTAAGGAGGTACAAACTATATAAAATATTACTTTTTAATGAATTTGTTTTTATAATTTTATACGTATGCATATGTTGTGAGTTGAATCTGTCATGTTTTACAGTAACTTTTATATCGATTTCTGCATACATTGCATGCATTTGGGTTAGATAGTACAGAATCTATGTAGTTTATGTTTATTTGCCAAATTATGGAATCTACACCAGTTTCTGTTTAAATTCGCAGAATTCGAGGCATTTTACAGCAACTCTAAGGAAGGTCGGAAAAGCTCGGAAAACAACTACAGAAGTCCAGAATCCGAGAGTACAGAACCAGGACAAACTGAGCTGAGGCCAGAGCTACTCTATGTCGAGTACACCTTACTCGATCTCGAGTAGAGAGCCCGAGCAGACTTGGTCGACAAAGCCTGGTCGAGGAAACCAAGTCCGAGGCAACCTGACTCCGGAACCCTACTCAATCTCGAGTACCACTAGTCGAGATCGACTAAGCCTAGACGTCACACCCAGAGTCGAGAAGAGGAGCTGATCGAGAAGCCGAGGACGAAGACGCCGAGCAGCTCTACTCGATTTCGATGAGATCCTTGTCGAGCTCGAGTAAACCCTAACGCCAGTCCATGCCGAGGAGAAGCTGCTCGATCACACCAGGCCGCACACCCTACTCGATCTCTAGGAAGATTAGTCGAGATCGACGACGCCCAGGAGCCCAGATCCGAGCTTGTCGAGCAGAGTCACCCGAGAAGATCAGTCGACGACGAATCCTAGTCGATGTCGACAAGCCCTTGTCGATGTCGAGTAGATCAGGTTCTGGAAACGCATCGCCATGAGCAGTCCGAGTCGAGCTGGGATTCCTTGGGGCCGAAGAAATCCGATTTTGGCCGAGATCTATCAAATTCTATCTATGGAAGGAAGACCTATCAACATTAGACATCTTACCTAGTTTAGATTTATTATTTCTCTTTTAGATTAAATTCCTTTATCGCATTTATTTATCATTAAAGCTTTTAGATATAATTTTAGATATAGATAGAAGATTCTATCCTTGATTAGCAAGGTATAGAAGGCTATAAATAAAGCCTTAGGGGCTGGTTTTTCAGATATACGATCCTATAATTCAATTTCAGAGAGACAAGTAGTTCCACAGAAAAGTTTTAGGAGTTCTAAAGTTTTTAGGGTTTTGACATTATGCGAAAGTTGATTCCCGGGATTGTAAAGGCTTTGAATATAGTTTAATACAAGTTTCTTTTTATACATCAATATCTGCTATTGCGATGAGGCGTGAGTAGTCCACCCACTTCTGGGGCTGGGGTGAGCCCGACGGTGGCCATGTGAGGTTATGCAGTAAAGGTCAGATCTTTTTATGCAATTCGTCTTCTATCCCTATGAGCATGATTCTTTTGCGAGAGTTGAAGGTGATCCTTGTTTGTATTATTGAAGCGAAAGTGATCTTAATACAACTTGGATTAATTATGTAAAAAGGGTTAGTAACAATTAGGGTTTATGCGAAAGCCTCTATATGCCTATTTGTTAGTAACGAAAGTTATTTTGATGGAAAGCATGATCTTTTATGCCTTCATGTGTTACTTTGCATAGTTATCGTTGTGGTGTTGATACCCTGGTCTTGGAAGTCTTTTATTATATTGATTTATTTCGTCGAAAATCTGAGTTTTGGGTTCGAAATTTGCAATTTAAGTTTTCTGTCTTTCTAGTCGATACAGAGGAAGAGCTCGTCGAGATCGAGTAGGCCTTAGTCGATCTCGAGTACGGTCTTGTCTAGGTCGAGTAGAGTTTCTGCTTTTGTTGTCGATTTTGCAGTTTCTGTCTTCACTGTTGGTAGTCGATCTCGAGTAGGCTGTTGTCGAGATCGAGTACGTCTGTTGTCTTGCTTTGTTCTTTACTTTCTTTCGCTATTTTCTGTCTTTGCTTCTGTTTCTGTTTTGCTTTGTCTTTTCTGTTTCTGTGTTTCTATTGTTTGTCTGTGAGATCTGTTGCTACCTAAGAACTACTGACGTGCTTCCTCGTGGATTCGATCCTGACAACCTTCTACTACAACGGGAGGAAGTCTTGTATTTATTTGCTGAGACAGGGAAGTCAGTCTGATCTTTATTCTATATTTATTTCATACTTGACCATCCTCTTGCAACAACAGCATACCAAGTGTGAAATTATTAAAAAAAATTGATTAAAAAAATGTTTTATGGTATTTTTACTTCCTCAAAAAGCTCGCAGAAAAAGACAAACGACGCTTAATTTGGAACGGATGGAGTAGACATTAGTGGAATGAAGAATGTATTGACTGACACGCAAGTCATGTTTCTCTCTTTGTCCAAAAAATAATCTCTCTTTGAATTTTTTTTTCTCCCATAAACATATATAAAGTGGGTGTCTATAAATAGAGAAAATTAAATCAAGTTCAAAAATAAATTTATTTTTTAATTTTAACAAATGAAAATGGCTGAAAATTTATTTAGCTCTCATTTGGTCCCCTCAAATTTGGTACCACTTGCGGCCCCCCTCCAAAAAAAAAAACCTTGTAACCGGTACAAATGAGGTGGAGATCACCTAGTCCGCAATCACGGTCCATTATATGGTCCCTATCGCGTGATTGGTTATGCCGAGTTATTTTATTATTTTTCTTAATAAATAGGGTAGTATTATAATTGTTTTCAACCAATAAAAAGAAGTGGACTGTAGAATGGACTATAAACGCGGACCAGAGGATCTTCACCGGTACAAATGGTGGCAAATGAAAAGGTATGGATCTAGGGAACACCAGAAAATACGATAATAGACATTGTAAGCGGTACATCGGCATCAATAAATACGATAATAGACATTATAGAACACCAGAAAATGAAAAGGCATGGATCTAGGGAACAAAATGCTTCCCAAAAGTAAAAAACTTTCTTTGAAAATTTGTGACAGATAGTTTGTCAACTAAAAAACGTCTTGATGTGAAAAGTGTGACAGTTCCATTCACATGTATCTTTTGCAATAATGTGATGGAAGATGCAAATCAAATATTTACCAAACATAAGCATTCACTTGACCTTATCAAAAGAATTGACAATGACTTGAAAATAACAATGACTAGAATAAATGTACAAGACAAGAGTCTCAAATAAGTTATTTTGAAAATCCTTTCAGCTCTCTCTACGACTCGGAGAACCTCTCTGAGAACCTTTTGATGGAGGATTTGGACTATAAGAAACAAAATAGTGCTTGACGACAAAAGTTTCACAAAATCACAAAAACGAGAAGGCTATCTTAGACAACAACTATAGAACGGGAAACAATCCAAATGAATATATTGGGAGGACGAAGAAATAAAAAAACCAGGAATCACACTGAAGTCTATAAAGAGAAGAAACATTAGATGGAAAAAAAACATCGGAAGGTGTGTTCAAGATCAACTTTGATGGATCTTTGTTGTCTTCCAGTTAAGTAATGGTAGGGTTCGTTATTCATGATCATCTTGGAAATGTCCAGATGTGCAATGCATTTGTTGTGTGGTTCAATTTCTTTATTGATGGCGGAAATGTTGGATCTTTGGTTAGGTTTGGTTGTTGGGAATGATTTGGGATTAAAGCATGATAGATTACATAGGTCTTAATATTGTATAGTGGGCTAAAAGCCCATTAAGGCCCAATACCTTTGTAACCTATATATATGTTATATCAATGAATGGAAACCCTAAGGAGGACATTACAATCAATCTCATGATCTCACATGGTATCACAGCCTAAAATCCTCACACCTTATTTCTTATTTTTCTTCTAAATCTAAACCCTAGCCGCCACCCCACCCCCTTGCCGCCGCCCCTCCCCCTTGGCGCCGCCCACCACCCCTCTCGGCCACCCCTAGCCGCCGACCCTCTCTCTCTCCTACTTGTCTCAATGGCCAACGAAACCACCACCACAAAGCCACCCTTCCATTCCGCCCTCACCATCTCAAACATCAAGAATTGCATCCCCATCATCCTTGATCATGAGTCCAGTACCTACACCATGTGGTCGCACCTCTTCACGACCCATGTTAAGGCTCACAAAGTCCTCCACCATATTGACTCCTCCGTCAATCGCCCTGAAAGTGAAGACAACGATCTCTTCGCTCAACTTGACACCATTGTCCTTCAATGGATCTTCAACACCATCTCTAAAGATCTCTTAACCACCATCCTCAACCCCAAAGACACCGCCTTGGATGCTTGGAAGAAACTTCAGAATCTCTTTCAAGACAACAAGTCCACTCGTGCTGTCTATCTCGAGCATGAATTTTCAAGTTGTAAGCTTTCCTCTTTTCCGTCAATATCTGCCTATTGTCAGCACATCAAAACCCTGGCTGATCAACTCGAAGCCGTCGACTCCAAACCCAGTGCCACCCGCCTTGTTCTCCAGGTACTCTCTGGTCTCCCTTCTGAATACAACGTTGCTGCTACTCATATCCAGCAGACGGAACCTCTCCCTACATTCGAAAAGACCAGATCTCAATTGATCCTGGAGGAGACTCGCCTTTACCGTCAGACCACCGAATCCGCCAAGGACAAGACGACATTAGTCTCGTCCAGCGACATCGACGAGCAGTTTGCCCCCCATCCCAACCGAAACAACGATCAGCAGGGACCGAGAGGCGGTGGTCGCGGCCACGGCAGGGGACGCAGCGGCCGCAGCAATGGTCGGCGGCCGCAGCAGTACGAGTCCCGCAACCCCTCTTGGTACCCCAACCCTGGCTACCCACCTTGGATGCCCTTTGGCTACCCCGGTTTGGCGTATCGCGGACCATCCCCGTATCCTAACCGTCAGCAGGGCTTGTTGGGTCCTGCTCCTCGCCCCGTCGGTCATCAGGCCTACCCGTCGTCGTCTGATCAGGCATACCCTCCTCCGACTAATGTGCATCACGCCTTCTCTTCAATGCAGTTGGCACCTCCTGACGCCTCTTGGTACATGGACACTGGCGCCACCTCTCATATGACGAACTCCTCAGGTACTCTCTCATCTCTTTCTTTTAAGGGTCCTGCTCATTCTATTATCGTCGGAAACGGTGGTCGCCTTGCTACTTCGGGCATTGGCCACGCCACACTACCGACCCCCACCAACCCATTACACCTCAACAACGTCCTTGTTGCCCCCAAACTTGTCAAAAACCTTATATCTGTTCGTCGGTTCACCACTGACAATAATGTTTCTCTTGTGTTTGATCCGTTTGGTTTCTCTGTGAAGGATCTTACTACGGGGGTTACTCGTCTGAGATGTAATAGCACCGGGGAGCTCTATCCTGTGTCGTCGCCCTCACCATCCAGCCCGTCAAGTCCAGTCGCCCTCTCGGCATCATCATCCAGTCTTTGGCATGCACGCCTTGGTCATCCCAGTCCTGCAGTTTTAGATTTACTTCGTTCTAAGAGTTTTGTTCAATGTAATAAAGAGTCTCGCTCTAGTTTATGTTCTTCCTGTCAGTTAGGCAAGCATGCCAGACTTCCTTTTCAGCGGTCCTTAAACACTACATTTGCACCTTTTGATATTATTCATAGTGATATTTGGACATCTCATGTGCCTAGCAAGGAGGGTCATAAGTATTACCTGTTGTTTCTAGATGATTATACACATTTCTTATGGGTTTTCCCTTTGCACTTTAAATCTCAAGTGTTTCCTATCTTTGCCAAATTCCATGCTTACATCAAAACACAATTTCACACCTCTATCAAGTGCTTTCAATGTGACAATGGTCGTGAATTTGACAACAAAGATTTTTACACTTTCTTCAATACCAATGGGATCTCCTATCGCTTGTCTTGCCCCTACACCTCCCAAAAAAATGGCAAGGCCGAACGAATCATCCGAACCATTACCAATATGATGCGCACTCTCCTATTCCACGCATCCATTCCCCCTCACTTTTGGCCTTATGCCTTAGCCACAACTTGCTACCTCCTCAACATTCTCCCTTCCACCACCCTCCACCATCGCTCACCTTTTCAGGCACTATATTGCACGTTGCCCAAGTATGATCACCTTCGTACCTTTGGGTGCTTGTGCTTCCCCAATCAATCATCCACCGCCCCACACAAGCTTCACCCACGCTCCACCCCCTGTGTCTTTCTTGGCTACCCGTCTGATCATCGCGGTTACCTCTGCCTCGATATCAAGACCCACAAGATCATTCTCTCACGTCATGTCACCTTTGATGAGTCGCGATTTCCCTTTGCGTCTCCCACACCCCCTGTGTCTCCGTCAGAGTCTGAGTCACCATTCCCTCACTTCCTTTTTCCCCAGAGCTCTCCCGGTGCTCCTGCTTCTCCCCCAACACCACCACCACCACCACCCCCCACCACCAGACCACACACCCGCAGCGTCTCCGGTGTCTTCCGACCCCGTCAGATCGTCTCCATGACCACCGCCCATCAACCCGCTATCCACCTCCCATCACCCCGCCAAACAGCTTCCCGTCACCAACGTGCGGCGCCCTCCGCATGTCCAATTGCGGCGCCCGCAGCCTTAAACCACTCCCTGGCGGCTCCCGCTGCAAAGCATGCGGCGCCCGCAGCTTCACACCCCTCCCTGGCGGCGCCCGCCGCAACCGTCGCCGCCTTCGTTCCGCCCGCCGACTCTCCCCCTTGCTTAGCCCCTCTTGCCCCCATCCTTCCCGACTCCCATTCACCCTCTGCCCCAACCCAGACCTCCCTCTCCCCCGTTCCCACCTCCCACAAAACAGCCCTCCTAGACCCGAATTGGCAAGCGGCTATGCTCGACGAATACAGGGCCCTTATGAAGAGTGGTACTTGGGTTCTTGTTCCTCGCCCTCCTGCGGCGAACATCATTCGTTGTATGTGGCTTTTTCGTCACAAGTTCCGCTCTGATGGGACGTTGGAGCGCTACAAAGCACGTCTCGTGGTCAACGGTCGATCTAAGCAGGTAGGTATCGATTGTGATGAGACCTTTAGCCTTGTGGTCAAGCCTGCCACTATCCGAGTGGTCCTGAGTCTAGCTCTGTCGCGCAACTGGGCCATCCATCAGTTAGATGTCAAGAACGCCTTTCTGCATGGTCATCTAAACGAGACAGTTTACATGTTTCAGCCGCCAGGGTTTACTGATGCTGAGCGTCCAAAGCATGTCTGTCATCTGAACGAGACAGGCTCCGCGGGCGTGGTTCCAGCGTTTTGCCTCTCATCTGCTCCGTTTGGGTTTCACTGGCAGCCGTTCCGATTCGTCTCTGTTTATCTATCGTCGAGGCTCAGACTTGGCATTCCTGCTGCTATATGTCGACGACATCATTCTCACCGCCTCTTCTGATGCTCTTCGGACGTCTATTATTTCGCAGTTGAGTGCGGAATTCGCCATGTCTGATCTGGGTCAGTTGTCTTACTTTTTGGGAGTTGTTGTTCAGCGTCATGCGTCAGGTCTGTTTCTCTCACAGAGTAAGTATGATGCAGAGATTGTTGCTCGGGCTAAGATGGTCAACTGTAATCCAGTCGCCACCCCTGTCGATTCATCCAACAAGCTCAGTGCTCATTCTGGTCCTTTGGTTGATGACCCTACATTGTACAGGAGCCTCGCTGGTGCTCTTCAGTATCTCACTTTCACCAGGCCTGACATTAGTTACGCCGTTCAGCAGGTCTGCTTGTTCATGCATGCCCCTAGGGAACCTCACTTTCAGGCTTTGAAACGGATCATTCGGTACATCAGTGACACTCTTGAGCTCGGTACCACGATCACTCCTTCCTCTAAGCTCGATCTTGTTGCTTACACTGATGCGGATTGGGGTGGTTGTCCTGACACACGTCGCTCCACGTCTGGGTACTGCGTCTTCCTCAACGACACCCTTGTGTCATGGTCAGCCAAGCGTCAGTCCGTCGTATCTCGTTCCAGTGCTGAGGCCGAATACAGAGGTGTTGCCAACGTTGTGTCCGAGTGCTCTTGGCTCCGGAACCTCCTCCTTGAGCTCCGTTGTCCCCTTCAGAAGGCCACTCTGGTCTATACGGACAATGTCTCCGCCGTCTACCTGGCTAGCAACCCAGTCCAGCATCAACGCACGAAGCACATTGAGCTTGATCTCCACTTCGTCAGGGACAAGGTTGCCATTGGACATGTTCGCGTTCTCCATGTCCCGTCCTCTTATCAGTACGCTGATATCTTCACCAAGGGTTTACCTCGATAGTTATTCATTGATTTTCGTTCCAGTCTCACTGTAAGGACCCCTCCCGTTTCGACTGCGGGGGTTTGATAGATTACATAGGTCTTAATATTGTATAGTGGGCTAAAAGCCCATTAAGGCCCAATACCTTTGTAACCTATATATATGTTATATCAATGAATGGAAACCTTAAGGAGGACATTACAATCAATCTCATGATCTCACAAAACAGATTGAGATTGAAGAGGACAATCTTATTGTTGTCAACTCTATCAGAGGCTAATGGAACGTATTGCCCTCAGAGGATCGTGATGGTGACTGCGGACGTCCTCATATTGATCCAGGGATTTGTTGATGTCGCTTGCAATCATGTCTTCTGTGAAGTCAATCAGGTAGCAGACAAAGTTGCACATCTTTGATTCTCAATAGAAGGTGCTTCACTCGTCGCTCACCTAGAACTCCTTATTGTAGTCCTAAATGACGCTCTTGAGTGGTGGGTCAGCAAGGTTTAGCTCCTCCCAAATTCTTTCCATGGTAAAATAAAACAGCAAGCTTGTCAATAACAACCAACAATTCAATCGAATAACAAGCGTATTTTAGTATATTTCATGGTCATTCACCAAATTAGCCGACTATTCAATCGAACTATCCGTGTCAAACCTATATATTTCGTCTCCTATATTTGTCATGTTGGAAAAAAAATCATGAGTTAGAAAATGAATTTTCTTGAAAATTTAATTTTAAATATGAGATAAAATATGATTGACATTGGTCTCTTATATGGAAAACCGTTTAATATTTAATGAAAGACTACTTATGAACTTGGATAGAAACGTTATCGGTGCAAATGAGTAGTTTTTTAGATTATGGACCTATTTGATACATGTGTGAAATATTGGAGGTCGTTTTTTCTCAGTAGTTCATATGCAACAAATTTTCAATTGGCTGATCGTGACCAAAATGTACCGATGCAATTTCCCTAGCTGGTGATTTTTTTATTTTATTTTATTTATAAAGAAAATTAGAAATCAAATGGACCTAATTCTGGAGAGACCGATGAGTCAACCGACAAACCACCTATACATGCAATAAACAGCACAATAAAAAACAGAACAAGCAAAAACAACCTCTGCAACAGGACCAACTGCGCAAACTTAGTCCTAACAAGCTGAGAACACTGGCGAAGAACGAAGCCATGAATAACATTGTAATTTATGGCAAAAAACCATCACTCACCAAAGATAAAGAGCTCACATGAACGACCATCGTTCAGCTTCATCATGGTAAACTACCAGTCATCACCACAAAACGTCTAGCATTACCAGAAGATACCAGCTTAACTTGGTGTCTGAATTCACCCACATACAAGTAAAAATAACAAGTTCATAACAAGAGCCAAGAAAATAACAATTCCAGTTTTGAGGCAAAGTGATTAGATGCTACTGCAATAAAAAAGACTCCCTAGACAAACGACTCTTAAGAACATTTGAGGCTATTCGCTGCCTCTTGGAGAAGCACGGTCATCATCTTCTTCGTCTTCCCTTGCACTCCTCTTGCTCCTGGGGGCAGGACTGGGGCTACCTTCCCCACCACCATTCGCCTCCATGGAGCTACGGTCATCTCTTTCCCTATCAGCTTTCTCTGCGGGGCTTCTGCTTTTGGGCCTGGGGCTGCCTGCGTAGTCTGAGCCATTAGCACGCCTGTCATCATCATCCCTGGGGGAGAGGCTGACTCTTCCCCGTGGGCTCCTGTTTGGGGAGACGCTGACTCTTCCCCGTGGGCTTCTGTCATCGGGTGTTGGGCTGTGCTTTCTGCCCCTTGACACTGGTGGTGAGGCCTTCTGGCGTTTGGGACTCCTGCTGCTTCGTCGAGGGCTTCTAGATCTATCGACTGCACGCTCCCTCTTGGGTGGTGACCGGCTGCAAACAAATTTAAATCTCTTTCAACGCCATACCAAGTGAACTCAAAAAGATACAGAAACAGACCATTATGCTTCAAATCAAATGGCAGTGAAGGGAAAAACACGATATACAAAGACAAAATGACAAAGAATGCTTCAAAGCGGAAAATATGCATGGTATCGTCGACATTTTTAACCAAAGAAATGAGTATGAAAGATTATGAACCAAGGGACCTAATTGAGAGAAAACATTAACAACAACCAAGAAAAAAAAACCTGTATAATAGCATAAAACCCTAAACCGTCTACAAAAGTTAAAGCACATTAGGATTTACAACAAAACCCACCACCTATGAATCTATGATATAGCAAAAGACTTGATACATACAACAATAAAGACAACATACACCACCAAGAGAACATTTAACTTCCATGGAAACGGAGCTATTTAACAAACAGATAAAATTACCTGTAGCTCCGACTCCTGCTTGGGCTTCGGCCACGGCGAGGAGATGGTGACCTTGAGTAGCTCCTACCACGCCTTTGCCAAGGTAAGAGAAACAGATTAGGCCTTTTAGTTTTCTCATGACAAGACTTTGCAGAATGTTGGACTCATCATAGGGCATAGGCCATGGATGGAAAAAAAAAAAAAAAACACTACCTGAGCTTCTTTGGACTGTTCTGGCAATTCCTCTCTACATGACCACGTTCTCCACAGCGGTAGCACTTGTTCTTCCAGTCCCCAGATTTGCAATCACGAGCCCAGTGACCATCAATTCCACAGTTGAAGCATCGCCCTGATCCTGGAACAGGTCCTCCTCTACCACCTCCATGATCGCGGGAACCACCTGGACCGCGTGGCACCTACATAGCATCATATAGGAATATGTCAAAATTACACAGCTCCCCAAAAACTGGTTTGCAAAGGCAACAGCATACGTTAGATGCAACATCAGCTAAGAGAAGAACCACAACAGTTACATGGTATAGTAGAACTTAATAACTTAATCTGGGATGAACTGGAGTTACGAGATCCAGAAACACTTACCCCCCTTGAGAACTCCACAGTGATTCGACTCCCATCAACATCGCGCCCACTTAAAGCATATCTTGCATCATCAGCATCACGAGGATCGCTAAAGTCCTGTTCCAAGTTGTCAAGGACAAAAAATGCAAAAAGGCACTCATATTTGAAAAAAACTGATCTAACTGCACAAAAAGCCACTCATATATGAAAGCAGATTTTGAGGATTATAATTCATAAGAGTGGAGAAGAAAATACATACAACAAATGCATAATCTCGCTTCATATCCACGTCACGTACTCTGCGTAAACGGTTGCCATAAACAGTAAGGCCATCATCACAAAACTACGAAAGGGGCTCCTCAGATGAACAAAACACCACTTTGAGAGTTGCCAATTCGATAAAAACACGCAATAAATTATAGAAAGAATCGCCAAAGTCTCCTATACCACCATGGACAACCTCTCACCACAGACCTCCAGGTTAGGCAAAAGCCCGGAAACCTTCAACAAGATATTCAAGTTAAACAAGATGACACGTGGAGGGCTGCAATTTTCTTTAACGTGCAGTTTTATATAGAAACTCAAATGGCCAAGTACAAAATGGAAAGGCCGCAATTAGTTCATAATATGCCAATAGTCAATTGTGATCCAAAACATCATATGACATGGATATCAATATCAAATGATGGATAAAAGTTGCCACCCGTAAGTAAATTCTTCAAGAAGCAGATTCGGATACTGCTTCAACTTTCAATCAGATACAAGCAACAAACTTGACGCTCCTAAAATTTTGGTTGAAACAAAAGCAAAACTAAAAATAATTAAGAAAATTCTCATCATTGTAAGGTCAGCAACTAAGAATCAGTGTTCTAGTTCTGAGAGGACAAACACCTAAGTGCAGGTGGTAAGTTGCAAGGAAAAAACAAGGAGTACTTCAAAGAGAAGTTGCATCTATCTTTCACAACTCCCTAGCTCCAAGCAAAATAACACATGGCAATAGGAGAACTTCAATATAGTCTTAAAAGAAGGAAAAACTATATACAAATTGATTTTCTTCTGTAAACAATATACGGAAAAAAGTATAATAAAATCAAAAAGGAAATTATGAAATTACCTCCCATAACGACTAAACAGATCCTCCAAATCTCGGGATCGAGTCCGTGAAGACAAGTGGCCTACATAGAGGCGTGTACCACTGTAGCGGTCATCATGTCGCGGCATGCTTGCTGCAAAAGATGCAGAAATATTAGATAGAATTCCAGACAAAAGTTTTATATTCAAACCGTGTCAATTTGATTAATGCCCTTAATCCCCAAGTCTTGGTGAAAAAAAATAGAACCTAAAGAACTTTGCTTCTATTTCATTAATTTTGTCTTCAACAATGGGGTACCAAGGGCATTGTCAACCACAGAACTTTCAGATTAGTAAGATACTTTCTCATCCTAACAGAACTTCAAACACTCCATAAGCACCCCAGAATAAGACCCATCAGCTGATTACCCACTTAAACAAGAATTACTCGAACGATTATTGTAGAAGAAAGTGCCTTGAAACAAAAAAAAAATCCAAATTCAGATAGATCTAGACGCAACACCTAATAATTAACAACCAAGTCACAACAATGCATTCAAATTTGAATATTTGCTACCCAAACCCTAGGATTTCGAACTATTCCCCCGATCTGGAAAAACAATAGAATGAAAAAGGGGAAAAAGACAGCAAATTTTTCACCGCAAATTTGACAATCGACAATTTGGAGACTGCAAATGCAAAGTTCAAACTACGACGGCAAGTTTGGCGTCAATCGATTTGAAAATCGACACTACAACTGCTGAATATCTCACAAATTCAGCCGAGACAATCGATTTGGAAGCCGGTAATCGGACACACGACAAAATTAGGGATTCAAAGGGATTAAGACAACAACAAAGGCAAGATAAATAGAGAGGGAAGAGCAAACCAGAGGAGCGGCGAGAAAGAGAGAGATAAGCCCTAGACCTAGATTTGCTTCGAGTGCAGGTGAGAAATACCTCCTTTAATTTCTCTCTCTCCTCTATTTGGAGAGCTGGGCTGTGGCCTGTGGACAGGCACTCAAAATGGATGGCTCAGATTTGTCGGGCTTGGGTCGTTTTTTTAAACAAAAAAAAATTCGAAATTTGTACACGGTTAAATAAACCTGTCAAAACAATATTGGCGAGCAACATGTCCGGTTCAAGTATGGGTCCATATGAGACCGAGTTAAAAAAAGTGATTAAATTTTAACAACTGTTGAAATTGAAAAATTATGTAAAATTTATGTTGAAAGATTATGAAGTAATATAAACACCGTATGAGATGAAAAAAGAATTTATTTGTAAAAAGTGGAGTTTATTTGGTTGTTATTAGGGTATTATGGTAACTTCAAATCAAATAAACAATATAAATCGGCGCGGATATCTACACCGCTAATTTTTACTATTTCCACCGCTAATCACCGCATAGGTATGCGGTGAGTTTAATGACAGTCAATGATAAATCCCGTTGGGCCATATAACCGTGGGGGGTCCACACGTTCGAGCGCATATGCGCACCCGAGCCGAGCACACAAGATCAGCGGGGTTCCATCCTAAAACCAATTGGCAATAGGAGGAGTGGCCCACTGGCTTATATGCAAGGCTAGGGTTATCGTGTGTTTCGATGTGGGACAATCCCAAGACATCACAACAGTCAACGCACCCACCGCATATACATGCGGTGAGCCAACCCGTGTATAGACCCACCGCATCGTACTGCGGTGGGTAGGTCCGTTCCGTTCAAACCCCACCACATATCTATGCGGTGGGTTTCGGATAACCTGATTTTGGATAACAATTTGGAGGGCCGGACCGGTCCGGTCGGTTCCCGAACCACACCGCATAGGTATGCGGTGGGTTCCGACTACAGTGGGATGTCACGATTGACGTATAATAAATGTGCGCTATATTACTTGTCATTATCGGAAAAAAACGGATATGATGAGGTCAGAAGAAAGATAACGTACCCGGACAATGAACGAATCGATGCAACACATGGATGCATAGTGACGAAACAATCGGAAATGGCATAAGAATAGTTGAAAACGAAAGTGTGATAAATGTCATGAATGACAAAAAGCGTCGGTCGAAAAATGTCATAGAACACAGTTTGTGAAATGGCACAGACAAAGATAAAACCCAATTGAACATATGGAGTTCGAAAAATGACACCAGAAAGTGGAAAGTGCCCATAGGATAGGGGACGACCACCATCACGACGGCGGTAAGCTCTATATCGTGCAATCCTCGCCGCGAACTGCTCTTCCCAACTGTTGACCGTGCGATCGTGATGTCGTATCCATGTAACGTAGACTGGAGGTAGAGGTGAACCAGGCAACAACCAAATATGTGACGGCTCGTACGAAAGTAATCATGAATTCATCGATGTTGCCAGTGCCCCAATTGAAATCTATGTGAGGTAGATTCTGTGGTGGAAGCGACGTAGGTGCTGGCATTGGAATGTCACCTACAATATCCGGAGCTGGCTCTGACGCTGATCGGCCTCGCCCACGTCCCCTCCCACGACCCTGTCCTCAACCTCGTCCTCTTCTACTCCTAGGCCCTTAGGAGGGTCGTCGATGGCAATGGCGTTGGACCCAGTGACCTCCTCATTGCCATCCACGTCATCTGCTTCGTTTGATGACGGTTGACCCCGACCTCGACCTCGACCTCGTGCTGATCCACTGCTCCCCTCTCTATCTGCCCAATGTTGGGCCCGAGCACGCTCACGTTCCCAAGGTAGAGGGTTCGTATGACATAGGTGGCGAGTCCTCGGTCTCCCGGATGGTCTACGGTCCTCCGGGTCAGGGGGGGTCAACGATGTATGGGAGGGACGATCCCCGTCGTTGAATGCCGACGCGATTCTCCAACGAGTATCCTCATCCATAGCTCCACTCTGGAACAAACTGATCATGCACGACATGTCCACATCAGCTCTGCTGAGGGGAGTGTTATCCTGGACGTTGTCAACATGCGGCCTCTTCAAATCCAATTGCTTCCAAAAAATGTGAATCTGGGATGGTCTGATGGGTATCTGCGTGTCTCGACAAGCTTGCATCTCATGTGTGCATGGGAGACCGTAGACATCCCTCCAGTATCTATATCTGCAAGGTTGCGAAGGTGGCTCGGCTTCCATCTTCGTGTAGATTTCGAACAACAAGTTGAAACATTCCTTCGACACAATATTCCGAATTCGATCGAAAATCCATAGGTCGTAGGAGTCTGTAGGCCAGGTGTTGTTCGCTCTCCCCATTGTATTCTTCACCTCACTTATTTGATCCTCCATCATCGGGTCGATTGTGGTGATCACGTGAGTGAAATCACCGACCGCAGAGTTTAAGGTCTTTTTCAACACAGAATGAGCGGACTCCACCCTACAAGAAAAGTGAGACTCGCATGTGAAGATCGTTATATGTAAACAAATTACGTGTATAATGAATTTTGTAAGGAAAAAATAGGTGCACCTGTTCGTCGTTCGTCGTGGTCGTACCAAAATGCTGGATTGCATCTGTCCATGCACGAACTATATTCTTCGAGTAATCTCGTAACCACGTCGCCTCCAAATACGACATAAGCCCTTCGATATGCGCCCACTCTGCATGCATACCCCTCCTTCTAGTGGCGAAAGTTTCAACCGATCTGGATTGGAACAGGCCAACACATGCGTTCTTGAAACACCTAGCAACATCAAGATTCTTTGACTTTTGGAAAGCAGCTTCTTCGCATCGTCGGAGGACATGTACTGTGCACAACATATGCCTGACACTGGGAAGAACTACTCTTAGCGCCACAATTAACCCCAACTCTCGATCTGTGACAACAACGTTAGGAAGATTAACTCGCATGAGGTAAACAAGCTGCCCCAACGCCCAAATGTACGTATCTGTGTTCTCGTGCGACATGAAGCATAACCCGATGACAAAGTTCTTCTTTGTGCAAGTGAATCCAACGAACTCACACAAAGGGATCTCGTATCTGCACCATAAAATATTTGACTTTGCAAACCCTGGTGGGAAGGGGTAAAAGAATAAGTGTAGATAGAAACGTACGCATTCGTCTGGTATGTACTATCGACGAGGACGACGTATGGAAAGATGGCTAGAAGATGGCGAGCGTCTGTATGGGCTATGAATAGATCTTGAAGCTTGTTGGGATCGTCAGGGGATCTCCTCGTAGAGTAGAAGTAACCCTTCTCCCGCAAAATGCAGAGTGCTTCCTGGGTGACTGTTCGCTCTCCTCTCGTTGTCTTCTTCAAGGTGGCCAAAATCGGTTTTGGTGGGGTACCATCCATGGTAAGGGCAAACGTAGCGTCCCTTTCCTCTGTATCCATCTGTCCGACGTACGGGTGACCGTCTAACGCACCGGGGAGTTGATGGTTGTGCTTGTCGTGAAGAACGTCCATGCCCCATTCGCCCCGTTTGAACTCCACGCCAGACAATGCAAACGGACACCCCTCTATCTTCGAAGCAGCTATGCGCGTGTTCCCGCTTGCAACATCTCCGGAAACTCGCGGTCTCTTATGAGGAGTGTACTCGCCGTACTTCTCACATGCGAGCCATAGACTGCCACGCCTTGCAGGAGTGCTCCCCCAAGAACGCTTGATTGTCAAAACCATATTAATCTTTAAGGTGGTGCCACGACAATGTTGTAGGAGATCGTCGCGATTGGTCCACGTCTGCGATGTAGCAAAATCGGAAGTGTAATCGCGGTACTCCTGGTTACGGGGATCCACGTCGTCACCATCTTCCGGCATCGGATCGGCCTGCTCCTCCAATGGTATGTGTCGACATGCAAACAGTACATATATATTACGTTACCCATTTATGGTTTCCATTCGCTCTAATTCAAAACCTAAGTTATTCCACTACATTTAAAAAACGGTACCTATATTTTGATTTCCATTCGATATGATTCTACTACATATATTCTGGTTTCCAGTCGATATGATTCCACTACATATATTCTGGTTATTCCACTACCTATATTCTAGCTATAATGTCATTGTAAATGATAAAGACTCATCACGTACCGGAAGACGAGGGGGTGGAGAGTTATCGGCCATTGGAGTACTTGTAGGTGCTTCGTCCGCTGGACTTGAAGGCGGTCGATTGGTGTCGTCGTTTGCCATATTAGAAAATGAGGTGTGGGGGGAATGGATTCCAACGGAGAGCGGAAGACTTCTTATACAGGGGAATGGTGGTTAAGTACCGTTGACGCGGAATTATCTGAATTTGTGGGCCCACCGCATAGGTATACGGTGGGACACACTGCATGGGTATGCGGTGGCGGTGACCGCATAGGTATGCCCGCATGGGTATGCGGCGACATCCACCGCATACCCATGCGGTGGGTGCCTATATATAGTCCTTGCCCGGGGTGTGAAAATTGTCGTGGCGGAAAAGCGATGATAATCCAGGCAAACTAGCCACGACCAAATATTTGTGTCTTCGGATCGAAATTTTTGACCGTTGACTAGTTTGCTCAGGTTATATCGCTACGTGCAATAAAATATAAAATCCCTATGTATGCTTTTCTTGGCTGAATAGCGATGATAGCCTAGGCAACATGCCACGTCCAGTGATTTATGTCTTTTGATTGAAATCGCTGGCCGTTGGCATGTTGCTCGGGTTATATCGCTTCGATCTTATAAAATGCAATAGTTATCCGTAGGATAACGTGAAAGACGTTATGATAGTACACATGTACGTCCATAACGTCCTTTATGTTATCCTGCGGATGACTGTTGCTGATCTAATCAAAATCGTAAATGCTTTGGAAACGTATCGGTACGGGTACACCGTGATCTTCGTTCGTCATTGGAGTTGTCGCCCAAATTACATCCGTCGAGGGGGAATGAACCTCTTACAAGAGGACGAAGCTGGGAAATTTCATCAGAACGCACGACGGAATCTCTCAGCTTCGTCCTTCTATAAGAGGTTCGCTCTCCCCCGACCGATGGAATTTGGACGACCAACTCCGACGAAGGACGCAGACCACGATGTCCCCGTGCCGGTACGTTTTCGCATCTTATTGTACCACCGCATACCTATGCGGTGGTAACACACTGAAAACTATAAAGGGCCTATGACCCTGTCACCAAATCTAAACCCTAAACACTATGTCCACTACCAAAGTGTATGATGCGGAGACAAGATCGGGCAATAGGTTTAGACTTACAGTCAAAACTTTTCGTAGTCCAACTTAAGATTTATTGTGCAACTGTCAGCATAGAAGCTGGAAAGGATGGTCGTGCTGCCTTTTCCAAGTTGTATGCGGAGAACGCGATACAACGAGGGTTTCCCATTCGGTTGACCTAGAGTGCGTCGAAGGAGTGACGTATGAGGATGTCCGCATGACCAGGGCGTACTCGTATGGGGATAACCCTGTTGCATACTATGTTTACGTGACGGAGGCAGTTACGGAGCTTTTTAGCGACTTCTTCTCCGATTTGGGATTGGCCAGTGCATCGCAGGTGGCAAGATACGCAGTGGAAAAAGTTGTGCGGCGTGCAAACACCAAACTTACAAAGTACTCATTCCACCGAATAGAGATTCACATGTCGTCGAGCAATGTAGAGGAGTCGGTTGGTAGTTGTTATGTACCATAAGTACAATGTTGTCGGTTGGTAGTTGTTATGTATCATTTATGGTTAATTTATCAAGTGCCGATTTAAACCAACAATCATAATTTTCATGTACATCATTTGTACTACATAATTGATAATATACGCCTATCAACCGCCTACAGATAATGGGTCATACACCAGAGGTTCCTGCTCTACTGACCATATAATGGGTCATACCTATGAAGTACAGGCTCTACGGAACAACTACCTACTGACTCCTCGAGAAGACGCGGGTTAATGTGGATCTCAAGCCGGTTGAATGCATACTTCTTCACTTTGTCGTTCGCTGGACATACTGCGTTGTGGACGGCGAACCTTGCAATTCAAAGTGCGCAGCTTAGCCTGGCATCACTGAATAGGTCGCTGATTGCGCATTTGATTGCCTCAATCGCCTCGCGGTAGTATGACTCAGGGTCCTCCATGTGTAATTGGTGACCTTCCACACACGCCAATTCAACCGGCTCGGAGAATGCGTAGGTATTGCCTTCGACGCCTTTATAACATACAACGTGAAAAAGGCAGCAGGGAAATGATTGTCACCACCTCTTGTGCTGGCAATTGCACAAATATTCCTCGTATGGACGCGAAAACTTTTCAACTATAATTTTGAAGGACACACCTCTATCTGTCTCACCTTCAAACTCATCTACTCTCACGATTTGCTTCGATTGTTGTGATTCGTAGTCTTGTAACACAAGAAACCGTATGAGGTGGTTGTCCCATTTTATAGCCATCGGGTTGGGTATGAAGGACACACACCGCATAGGTATGCAGTGTGTTAATAACTAAAGGCGTATTCACGAACCACGGACCGGATCGGACCGGTCCGGTCCACCGCATGCGTATGCGGTGTGAATAACTACCTGCGTATTCCCTTTAAATAACATTAATGACAAATTTTTTTAAAATTTAGATAAAGTAGTATTAGATTATCTAATTATTATAAAATTTGGGGATATAAACAAAATAAAAAAATTAGATTATCTAATTATTATTATTATTAAGTGTAAAATGATGAGCAATTTTGTCATTAATGTTATTTAAATGGATAAATATTGTGTTACACTTAATTAACAAACAGCAAGTGCAGGTGAATTATAAAATCAATTGGATCCCCTCTGTACAAAAAAAAAAAAGTGTGGTGGGACCCATACGGGGAGAGGCGCAACGCAGCAGGGTGGACGCGTGTCCTCTATACAGTGTACACTCCTTGGGGAGCAAAACAAGCCAAATCGCTCCTCCACTCAACCATTGTTCTACAACTTCGGCTACAAGGTTGGACCAATCAAATTCCATCACATTAAGAATAGAGGAAGAAGACGGGAGTACAAAATCAAGTCCTCTCCTAGTCTTCTATTATCCAAATCGCCACAAAACCCTACAAAAACCCACAAAAACCAATTATCACCGTACCGCTCCTAGTCCTAGTCCTCTCCTTCCGTCGAGAAGCACCACCGCACCAGTTTTCGATCGAAGCTACATCGAACCCCGGTAAGCCCCTTTTTCTCCCTCTCAATCTCCTTTAGTTTCATTTTGAACATAATTTGTGGGTCCATGGTGTTCGGGGAGGAATGTGGATTAGGCTGAGAGTGGTTTCAGGTTGAAGGATGTTCCGGCAAGTCCTCTATTCCCCTTTTTCTTTTCGTTTCTCCGAGCAGGGCACCGGTCTGAGGAATGGTTTTAATTAAGGTTTTTTTACTTGTTATTACGTTATGTAATGACACTATCGACCATCCATTAATGACACTATTAACAAGTAACAAAACCTTTCCTCTCCCACACAGACTCTGTGTCTATTTATAAATGGCACTATTTATGAAGTGCGTTTGTCTTTCCACAATTAATTAATATATTGCCTTAAAAAAATACAATTTCAAATACTCTCCACTCCCATCTTCCTTCCACCATGTCTGATGCCACTGTAGTTGTTCTTGTCCTCACCGTTGTCGTCACTGATGTCGCCGCCGCCGTCTTCAAAGCTATCTACCACCCAAAGTCTTTTATTCCCTTTACTCTCCTCCCCGCTACCTTCCCTCTCTCTTTGTCTTCACAACCCACATTCCAATACCAGATCCGAGTAGCCAACCGAGACATTCCTCGAAATCAGCCACCAAACACTAAATTTATTGTTCATGGTTAACATGTCTCTTTATTCTAATTTAAGTTTCGATTTGATTTAGCTGCGTGGTGTATTTCGCTTTCTGGTGGCTATGGTGACAGATTTGGGCAAAAATGAGAAATGATGATGATTATGTAATTTGGGGGTTGTCAGATCTTTATATATATATATATATATATAATTGTTTGTTCGATAAGATTATGAAATTTGGGGGCACTTTTAGGTTAGGGTTCTTGTTGAAGTAAATCTGTATAGTAGAGGTTCAATGGTGAGCAGTGGTGAATAGATCTGGGCGTTCGGTGGTGGTCGAGGTGACTTCGAAGGTTCAATGGGGAGGTTGCTATTAGTGGTGGCGGCAACACTAATTTTACCAGAGATTGGAACGAAGTCCCAATCGACCATCCATGACTAATAGGAGTCGAAAAGACACAGAGTCTGTGTGGGAGAGGAAAGGAGTTCAAATGAGATGAAAAAATAAGTGCTTTATTTTTCATTCACTGTTTATTTAATACATTCTAAAAGATAAACTTACATAAAACATAATGACTTTATAATGCACCCGTAGTTAAATAAATATAATCATTTCTGGGTATTGTTGGGTTGGTTGTTAGTATTGACTTGTTATATGTTGTTATTATTATTATTATGTTATATACCATATATTTGTTGTTAGTTGTTGTTGTTGTTGTTGTTGTTATTATTATTATTATTATTATTATTATTATTATTATTATTATTATTATCAACTAGTTATTATTATTATTATTATTATTATATATTTTTCTGAGATTTTAAATATTTTAAAAGTAATATCATGTGAAATATGTATTTTATATGTGATTTATGATATACCATATACATTAATGTTGATGATGATGAGACGATTAACTTATATATGTTTTATGTGAAACTTGTGTGTTGTTGGTATGTTTGTGTAATTCTAGGGTTTTGGAATTTGCACTTAACCGCACCATTCACTATCATTGATTATCGAATTTTATACACTGATGTGCCTCACAAAGGAGGAAGAAGACAAAATAGTAAAGGGCTAAAACATTTGAAATTGAATTCTAATTGTTGGGCCTATCTATTGGGCTATAATTGGGCTTGTTGCTATCACCCTCCCGCGATTCAAGCTCCTGCAGACGGAGATGGGATCGATTTTGTAGAAATGAGGATGCAGACAATGGCTTAGTTAACGAATCGGCAAGTTGTTCCTTGGAAGGGACGAAGGCAACTCGAAGTGACTTGGAGGCGACTCGTTCACGCACAAAATGATAATCCAAGGAGAGATGCTTGATCTTGTGATGGAGTACGGGATTCATGGCAAGATAGGTCGCACCGATATTATCACACCACAACACCGGGGTTTGAGATCGATAAATCCCCAAATTAGCCAGAAGGATTTGAAGCCAAATTGTCTCAGACGCAGCATTCGCGAGAGCTCGATATTCAGCCTCCGTAGAGGACCGAGCGACGTGTGGTTGCTTTTTTGTTGACCACGAAACCAAATTGGGGCCATGAAATATGCAGTAAGCGGAAACAGACCTACGATTGGTGCGATCGGAGCCCCAATCAGCATCGAAAAACGATGAAATAGCCATCCCTGGGCTAGAAGAGATGTGAAACTTGAGGGTCGCGGTTCCGTTGAGATACCGAAGTATCCTCTTAACTGCTTGCCAATCAGAATCTCTTGGACTGTGCATCATTTGAGAAGTTTTGTTAATAGCAAAACAAACATCTGGTCTAGTGAATTATAGATATTGCAAACTTCTCACAACACTGCGATAAAGTTAGGGATTGTCGAATGGAGAAGATGGAGCAGATGCATCAAAATTGGTGGCCATTGGTATTGCGATCGGTTTAGAATTGACCATGTCGGCCCGGGCGATCAAGTCGGTAATGTGCTTTGTCTGTGAGAGGTAAAATCCAGCAGAAGACCGAGTCATCTCGACGCCAAGAGAGTAGTGCGCTGGACCAAGATTTTTCACAGGGAATTGTCTGGACAAAGAATCAATAAACTTGGCAGAGAGAGTGGGGTTAGAGGCAAAAACTAACAAATCATCAACGTAAACCAAAACAAAAACGTAGTCGGAACCAAGGCGATGGATAAAAAAGGAATGGTCGGCTTTTGAGCCAGTGAAGCCCAATTGTATAAGGGCATCGCTAAGACGAGCAAACCAGGCTCGAGGAGTCTGTTTGAGACCATAGAGACTTTTGTGGAGTTTACATACATGAGAAGGGAAATCGGGATGAGTAAAACCTGGGGGTTGCTCCACGAACACATCCTCATCTAAGGTCCCGTGATGAAAGGCGTTGTGAATGTCGAGCTGGTGAACCGACCACCTATGCATCGCAGCCAAAGAGAGCAATAAGCGTATAGTCGTCGGCTTTGCTACTGGGCTGAAGGTCTCATGGAAATCAACACCTTCGAGTTGATGGAAACCCTTTGCCACCAGGCGAGCCTTTCGTCGCTCAATGGTTCCATCCGCCAGTCGTTTGGTTTTGTAGACCCATTTCACTCCAAGCACATTTTGATTGGGCATACGAGGCACCAAGGACCATGTGTGTGTGTCCATAAGGGCTTGGAATTCGTGTTGCATTGTTTGACGCCATGGACGGTGTTTGACGGCCTCGGTATAGCATGTTGGTTCTTCAGGAATAACGGTGGTGGATAGGCACTAGGGGATAGTGTCGTCAGTCCTCGTTTTCGGTTTTGTGATGTTATCTCTTGCTCTAGTGAGCATCGGGTCAATAGATTGAGAAGCGGCCGGCGAATTGGGTAGGTCAGGGGAGGTGTTAGAGGAATCATACGAGAGGTTTGAAGGAGAGGCAGAGGATGAGCTAGAAATTGTAAGAGGGCTTGTGTTTGGGCTATTAAGTGGGCTGAAGTCTTGGGCCAAGTTAGGAGGTGAGGGTGGGCCTGGCATAATATTTTGTGTGGGAGGAAAATGAAAAATGGGCAATTCTGCAATAGGAGGGTGCAGATTAGTGGGAGGTGATTTTATGTGGGGAAATGGAAATTGGGTTTCATGGAACAGAACCATTCCGGAATGGCTCACCGGAAAGGACTTGTGGGTAGTACCCATAGGTCCCCGGTTCGAATCCCGAAATGACCGCTCTTTATTTACCAATTCAGGGGGGGTTTATGGAACAGGACATTACGGGAGTGGTAAATCTTGTTCTTTGTGAAGTCAAGGCAAGTGTACCCCCGTTTATGTGGACTATACCCGAGGAAGAGGCAAGGGGTAGAGCGAAATGCAAGTTTATGGGCATTGTAAGGTTGCAAATTTGGGAAACAAAGGCGCCCAAAAACTTTTAGAAACTTGTAGTCCGGAAGGCGCTTGAAGTGGACTTCAAAGGGTGAGCGGTTAGAGAGTGTGGGAGTAGGGAGTCGATTTATGAGGTAGGTTGCGGTTTCAAATGCAAAATCCCAAAAGAGCAAGGGAAGAGAGGCATGTTTGAGTAAGGTAAGACCCATGTCAACAATCCTTCGATGTCGACATTCAATGCTTCCATTTTGTGGATGCGAATATGGACAAGTGAGGCGGTAATTAATGCCAAGAGAAGCAAAGAGAGGTCGAAGGGGGGAAAATTCGGTCTCATTGTCGGTTTGTATGGAAATGATGTTTTGGCCAAAAAAAATTTTTACCAAATTGATGAATGTGGTCATGATTTGTGGGACCTGATTTTTGCTTTGAAAGGGAAATAACCAAAGAAAATTGGAGAAATCATCAACTATAGAAAGGTAGTATTTATTCCCATTAAAAGAAGTTTGATGGGAAGGACCCCATACATCACAAAATAAGAGCTCTAAAACATGGGTGGATTTGGTGGAGGTTGAGGGATGAGGCAACGTGTGAATTTTGGCCCATGAACAAGAGGAGCAATTTGGCCCAATATGCGGCGGCCCACGAAGGACTAAGCCCATACGGTTTATGACAGTAGAACAAACCCTAGCAGCTGGATGTCCCAAACGATTATGCCATAGAGAGATGAGCGAAGATGCCGGCGATGCAGAGAGGCCGGTGAAGTTGGCCGACGACGACGATGATGGTGGCGGTTTAGACAACGTCGGCCAGACATAGAGGCCCTTATCCACGGGGCCCTTGAAGAGAAGAGCTCGTGTCGTAGAGCCCTTCAAGGCAAAGTGAGTGGCATGAAATTCAAAAAAGACTTTGTTATCACAACAAAAGCGATTAACGGAGAGTAAGTTTCTATTTAAATCTGGAGTATGCAAAAGATTAGAAAGAATGAAAGAAGAAGAAGGAGTAGAGATGGTGGTGGAACCATGGTTGTGAATCGGAAGAGAGGAACCATTGCCAAGTGAAACCGAGTCTACGCCATTGTAAGGGACGTTTTCGATTCGTAGGTTTGCAAGATCCGGGGTGAAATGGTGGGTGGTGGCCGAGTCAGGGTACCACGAGGGCCCAACCATGGTGTGGTGCGCCTGAAAGTTTGCCGGAGGTGGAGCTTGCGTAGCTTTGTCGTATCGACACCAGCAATTGATGGCAAGATGCCCAAGTTTGTTGCAAATTTGACAAATTGGTCAGGAATCCGGGGCACCGGTGAATGTGGTGTGAGAGTTCCGACCACCACGGAATGAAGAACGACCTCCCTTGTAATCGCCTCTAGTGTAGCCTCTTCCACCGCGGAAATCACCTCGGGAACTCCGGCCACCACGGTCAGTTCGAGTTGTAAGATGAGCCTCCGGTTCAGTGGTATGAGATTGAGTGGTGGTATTGTTGATTGTAAGGTGAGGGGTGACCTGCGATGCGACGGTGGCTCGAGTAAGGCGAGCCTCGTACATCATCATGTAGTGGAGCACTAGTTGGGGGGTTGTTGGAGTCGTCTGCGCCGTTAAGGTTGCCGTTAAGGCATCATAATCTGGCCCCAAACCGCCAACTAGGTACGAGACAAACTCGTCGTCTGAGACCGGGCTGCCGGCAGACTGAAGAGCCAGGACGAGCGTCTTCGCTCGATTGTAGTAGTCGGTGGCGGATTCAGCGCCCTTCTTGAGTGTGAGGAGCTGCAGGCGTGTTTGAAGGGCTTGGGCATGACTCCGGGAGGCATAGAGTTCATGAACTCTGTCCCAAATCTCCTTTGAGGTGGAGCAATCGACAGTTTGAACCATTACTCCTTCCGTGAAGGAGGAAGAGAGCAAGGCTATTACCAGATGATCTTTGACAACCCATGCGGTATGCTCTCCGGGAGAAGCCGGGTTAAGAGGAGGGCAAGGAAGGGAGCCATCGACAAATGGGTAAAGGTTTTGTGACCGAAGATAGGCGGAAACTTGACGAATCCAGATCGAAAAATTTTCAGAGGTAAGTTTTATGGTGTTTAGGGTGTGGAAACTAGGTGTGTGAGGTGTGCCATTTGGGTTGGAAATGGCCACTGCTTGAAGCTGAGAAAGGATAGAGGTGAGTTGTTCTTGAGGATCGGTTGCCATGGCGGCTGTGATTTGACGTTTCTCAAAATAGCTCTGGTACCATTCTAGGGTTTTGGAATTTGCACTTAATCCGCCGCACCATACACTATCATTGATTATCGAATTTTATACACTGATGTGCCTCACAAAGGAGGAAGAAGACAAAACAGTAAAGGGCTAAAGCATTTGAAATTGAATTCTAATTGTTGGGCCTATCTATTGGGCTGTAATTGGGTTTGTTGCTATCATGTAAGTTAAATTTACACTTACTATGTTATTTATTGAATTGTAGGTAGGCGGCCAGGTGACGTGTGGTAGAGCTAGCTAGAGAGACCCGATGGTATGAGTTCTTCTGCTACTCATTTTATGTTTTTGCTTGAGAAATACGTACACACATCTAGGATTACTACTAGCTAGCAAATGGGTTATGATTTTATGTTTTTGCTTCTATGCTTGAGAAATAAGTACAGACATGACACATCTAGGGTTAACACATTTTATGCATTATTTTTATTTTTTTTGTTGCTGCTAAATGAGCCTTCTTTTCTTTCCTTTTGCAGGACCTCCCACTCCCAGATTGGACCGGACATGTGATGGAGGTGAGGGGAGTGAGGCAACCGCTGATCCAAACACCCATCCAACAATCTCCTGGTAAGTGTGTGTGTGTGAGGTGAGGGGAGTGAGGCAACCGCTGATCCACACACACACACACACACACACACACACACACACACACACACACACACACACACACACACACACACACACACACACACACACACACACACACACACACACACACACACACACACACACACACACACACACACACACACACACACACACACACACACACACACACACACACACACACACACACACACACACACACACACACACACACACACACACACACACACACACACACACACACACACACACACACACACACACACACACACACACACACACACACACACACACACACACACACACACAGACAGCAAATCTCTTTGTAAGTATTGGTTGAAAATATAGTCTAAGTAGTATAAATATAAATAAATATATATTAAAAAAAATAAAATAAAACATCCTATCCAATTTTTAGGCCCATCCACTTAATGAACCCTCCTATAGCCTAGCCCACCCACCGGCTACCCCAATCAAGGAAGCAACCCGAAATAGGATCCAGGCAAGCCTAAAATTAACCATATATTCCCAAAAATTTTTTAGCAATATATGATGATGAATTAAAGGGGCCTAGATAAATTCAAGAATCATTGCCTAATTATCAGGGGTAACGATCAAGCCCAAACCGGTGCAGCCCATTCGTAGGCCAACTGACGATTTATTGTGCAATTGTCAGCACAGAAGCTGGAAAGGATGGCCGTGCTGCCTTTTCCAAGTTGTATGGGGAGAACGCGATACAGCGAGGGTTTCCCATTCGGTTGACCTAGAGTGCGTCGAAGGAGTGACTTACGAGGATATCCGCATGACCAGGGCGTACTCGTATAGGGATAACCCTGTCGCATACTATGTTTACGTGACGGAGGCAGTTACGGAGCTTGTTAGCGACTTCTTCTCCGATTTGGGATTGGCCAGTGCATCGCAGGTGGCAAGATACGCAGTGGAAAAAGTTGTGCGGCGTGCAAACACCAAACTTACAAAGTACTCATTCCACCGAATAAAGATTCACATGTCGTCGAGCAATGTAGAGGAGTCGGTTGGTAGTTGTTATGTACCATAAGTATAATGTTGTCGGTTGGTAGTTGTTATGCATCATTTATGGTTAATTTATCAAGAGCCGATTTAAACCAACAATCATAATTTTCATGTACATCATTTGTACTACATAATTGATAATATACGCCTATCAACCGCCTACAGATAATGGGTCATACACCAGAGGTTCCTGCTCTACTGACCATATAATGGGTCATACCTATGAAGTACAGGCTCAGGGTCATACCTATGAAGTACAGGCTCTACGGAACAACTACCTACTGACTCCTCGAGAAGACGCGGGTTAATGTGGATCTCAAGCCGGTTGAATGCGTACTTCTTCACTTTGTCGTTCGCTAGACGGACTGCATTGTGGACAGCGAACCTTGCAATTCGAAGTGCGCAGCTTAGCTTGACATCGTTGAATAGGTCGCTGATTGCGCATTTGATTGCCTCAATCGCCTCGCGGTAGTATGACTCAGGGTCCTCCATGTGTAATTGGTGACCTTCCACACACGCCAATTCAACCGGCTCCGAGAATGCGTAAGTATTGCCTCAAACGCATTTATAACATACAACGTGAAAAAGGCAACAGGGAAATGATTGACATCACCTCTTGTGCTGGCAATTGCATAAATAATCCTCGTATGGACGCGAAAATTTTCAACTATAACTTTGAAGGACACACCCCTATCTGTCTCACCTTCAAACTCATCTACTCTCACCATTTGCTTCGATTGTTGTGATTCGTAGTCCTGTAACGCAAGAAACCGTATGAGGTGGTTGTCCCATTTTATAGCCACCGGGTTGGGTATGAAGGACACACACCGCATAGGTATGCGGTGTGTTAATAACTAACAACGTATTCGCGAACCACGGACCGGACCGGTCCGGCCCACCGCATGGGTATGCGATGTGTGAATAACTACCTGCGTATCCGCGAACCACGGACCGGACCGGACCGGTCCGGTCCACCGCATACCAATGCGGTGTGTGGCCTATAAATCCTGTCGGCGATACTACTGTGGCTGTCCAGGGAACCACAAAATGGTCAACACCTTAGACACATACCGGCGAACGGGAGGTGATTTGGAGTACAAGGTTACGTTGATTCGATGCACGGAGCCACGGTGGCCGGAGGAATGCACCTGCAGGCATCCAACTTACATTGCGGGGAATTCGTGCGTTATACTTCAATCTCAATTCGAGACGGACACTAACGTAGCATATTAGAGGGTTTTTGGAATCGTATTACTTAGATGCGGAGGCGCGGATCGTGAATCACAAGAGATATTGTCGTTACGATCTTTACATTGGAGGGGTTGAGGGGCTATGTGATCATGTCATCCGAAAGCTGAAAGCATTCAACGCAAGCGAAAGGTATTATGCGTTCAACCAAATGAATATTGTAATTTCCATTAATGAGAGGTCATCGGCCGAAGGTAGTGACTAGACGTGAATTACCAAGTATGTAGTGTGTTGTACAAATGTTGTATTTTCAGTTGTAAGCAATGAAACCTTTTAATCAAAATCTCCATCGGATTCAGATCGGTGATTTTCAGGACATATTAGTTAAAATGTTGCAATGGGAATGGTAAATGTGTTGCAATGGGAAACACATGACACAAAGAGGGTACGAAGCCGACATATTATTACAACAACATTGTTACAACTACAAAGACGACAAACAAACAACTACACGGACAAAAATAACAACGACTTCATCACACGAGCACAAACGAACCACTTCAACTACGTCTGATAAACGCATAAATCCTAGATCTTGTCGGCATGATTTTCGTTGATGTACCTCTTCAGATGACCGTGCTGCAGGTTGTTCGTCACTGTGTAGCAATGGCCGCAGTGACGACACGTTGCGGTGAAAGCGATGCCTCCGAGCCCCTCCTTGTTGTAGTGTCTAGTGAACAAGTCTTCACGTGGAACTTGTTTTGGTTCGGAAGACATTGTCGCCGATGCGGTGTGTTTCCGGCGGCGGTTGGGGTCGTATTTTTATAAACACAACCACCGCATACTACCGCATAACTATGCGGTGCTTTGCCGAAGACCCTATATATGGTTGCAGTCCCACGACAAGTTACCACACATCAACATGTCGGACAAAAGCGGCGAAAGCTCAAGCAACGACATAATACGTCAAGGCATGATGGAAGAGTTTGAGGCGGTTCTTTACACGGGAAGTCCACGCTCACAGACGGTGGAGGCGATAATAAAGAGACTACGGGATGAAAATCGGTCGTTGCTTGTCGAAAACCAACAAGCCCGTTGGCGGATTGATATGCTGGAGTGTCAAGTTGTTGTTCTGGAAGAGGAAAACAAGGCTCTGGCCATGAAGCTAGATCAGGCTAGTGTACGTAACCCATGATTATATTAGGCTTGTATTTGGTCGAATGTAATTTAGAAAGTTCGTTTCGAATCATGATATTGAAGCGCTAACTTAAGAGCTCAAAATGGAAGCTGTGTACTAGCATAATATGCAAATTTGAAATCGATCCAAAACGGTAACAAACCAGCAAATCCACACTGAAAACACCAAATACATCATCCTAGATCGAACTACCAACTACTACTAAAAATCAATCCAAACTACCAACTACTACCAAAAAAGTCATCTAACCGCTAACAGAACAACCAAATACATTATCCCAGATCGACCCGTCACGGCGGGGGGGGGGGGGGGGGAGCCCAAAATTGCTCATAGATGCGCGCCATATGTGCATCTGTCAACTGAACTCCTAGGGACCTCAGTCCCTGAATCTCCAACCCAGCAGCATGATGTCGCTGCTCGATAATCGTCGGCGGGGTGGCTGCGGCGGGATGATGGGCTGGTGTCGAGGAGTGTCAGGAAGAATGTATGGATGACTATAGCGGTGTAACCACTCCACATAGTCATCGACCACGCCATATGGGTACTCAGCAGAGGTCCGTGGCAACTCCTCCATGGGGAATAGATGATCGAACCTATGCGCCCAGTGGTTGTCGGTCGCGTGGAACAACACCTCCTTCTTGCCCTTGACGGACTTCGGTCTGTGCGCTTTGCTAGGTCTGTGGATCAGCAGGAATGTGCTGAACCCGACCAAACTGTCGCAGCACACGGTCCGACATATACGGCTCCTCCTCGAACAACCACCGGATGGTGCCCCTATATCGAGACAAACGTAGATGTCCATCAAAATCCAAGTGCCTACCAAAGGGCATTAACTCGATCTGCAATGGACTAGAAATTGTTTAGACGACTCAAATGTTAAAAATCTAATTTATTGTCTCACAAATGTAAGTGCAGAAGTAAAATGTGTTCGTACCTCGTCGATAGTCATCTCATCCAGCCTCCGCCGCATAACATCCAATCGCTCAATGCGAGGCCTATCATCCCGGGACATCGTGGTGGAAAATGGCGTCGCCCCTAGGACGTACCTCACCCCGTGTCGCGGATCCCGAGCTAGCCTCCGATCGAGCATCATGCCAACCTTGAACACCGGAAAATACAGCCATATCCACACCTACAATGGAACAATACTATCAGCAACATAGTCATTGTAACTTAATTATAAAACTGGAAAAATTCATAATTAGAGAACGAATGACTTACCTCCAACAGTTTCGTACAACCGTCCATGTCTTTGGCCAACTCCCTGGTCGCCTCGCCCAATCCTCGGTACAAGCACGCCAAGACCCCTGCCGCTATAGAAAGATTCGGAACTTGCGCTGCATCCATAAACCGATGAAGCACCTCCGGACGCAATCTTGCACCCGACTTGTCGATGAACAGCGTCACAGTCGCAATAATCCCCATCGCAACAACAATGATGCACTCCATATCATGCTCAAGTGGGGCGCCATCTCGAACCCTTTGTCGCATCGGTGCTATCTTCTGAAGGAGGATCTGAACAGTGGGGCCTCCATGGCCCCAGGCGCTCTCCCGCTCGTGCTGAGTCAAGCCGTACAAGTCCCCAACTGTCTCCCTCCCGGCGGCCACGTCATCCACATGAATACACTGCTCTCCATCCAAACCAAGCCCAAGTATGAAGAACACATCGTGTAGTGTGATAGTGATCTCTCCCCATGCAACGTGGAAACTGTTCGTCTCGGGGTGCCAGTGCTCAATAAATGCACTGATCAGACTGTGATCCACATGATCCCACTCAAAATCTCTCAGCTCCCAGAGGCTAGTGTCACGCACTGCGGGAAACCAGGACTCTCGTCCATCCACCTCCAACAACGCCTCTACCTGGCCCAGCCACTGTCCCCGTCTCTACACACGCACACCCCTCCGCAAGGCTTCCTCCTCCCGTCTCCAAACAGCCTGTGCAGTGTGGGCTTCGTAATATCTCAGAAGTGAAACGGTATATGGCCCCCTGGCCATTCGGGCTGAACTACCCCAGAGCTGCTAGGCTTGCCATGCTGCCTAGCACCCCCTGCACTATTTCCCTCGCCATGCTGCCTATCACCACCTGCACTACTTCCCTCGCCACGCTGTCTCCGCCTCCGCTGCACTACACGGACGGGGGCATGTGCCGCCCGATCTCCTCCCCTATCCTGACCAACATCGTCAGATGTCCCCCACATCGGATCATGCGTCGAGCCGAGAGGAATAGTCGACTCATGCATCGGAGGTGCAGCTGGCTCAGTACGTCGGGCCGACTCACTCGTCTGTCCTCGTACATCCCTCTTCTAACTCCCAGCAATCGGCTCAGACTCCGAGTTCCTAGGTGTCGCCGATGGCGCTGCATGCTGACTCCCAGTAATCGGCTCAGGCTCTGAGCTCCTAGGTGTCGACGGTGGCGCCGCATGCTGACTCTCAGACGTCCTCCCTCCACCCGTAGATACTAACGGTGTGAATGACGCAAAATCTATCTGCCCAACGACCCATGGTTCCTGGTCGCCCGCTCGAGCATGACTCGTCCCAACACACACATCTCCGAGCAGAGGTGCCGAGTCGTCATACGAGTTCAGTTGGTCGCTCTCAAACATAGTCCCAAAGTACGCCTGATAACCGTCTTGCTGAGTCTGCAACTGCTCATCCACTCGCTCAGCTCCAGCCTGCTGTGCTGGGTCCCCCCGTAGGTACTCCTACATCATCTCATAACCTTCCCCTGGTCTAGACTCTTCGGCCGACTGCACCACTTGGTCATCCATGTGGTCAGACATCAAATCCAGCTCAATCTGCACCAGACTTTGATATGTCTCTATAGACGACTATGACGTATGCCCCAAACCGTCACTGTGGTCAACACGTGACTGAATCGATGGCTCAACCCAGTATCAGCTCCTACCGCCTCATTATCCCTCTCCGGAGGATCCACTACATCCTCCAACGTCTAGCTCTCCCTAACGGCAGCCCCAATATCATCACCTATCGCGTCACTATCCATCTCCATAGGATCCAGTACATCCTCTAAGGTATGTCTCTCCCTAGCGGCAGCCCTCCTAGCAGATTGCAAAACCACCCTCTCTCCTAACCCCCTCGATAACGTGGACTGTGTAAAATAAAATATATTTGTCAAAATCCTATCGCTCAAATACGATACTATATCGTATGACTTACTAAATGTTGCAAGATTTCCCTACGGTTTATTAATGATTTTAACTTAATACTATCGTTTCCTAAGAAAACAGAAAAATACTTATTCAATTTCAATTTCCCTACACCTAGTAATGATTTTAACATACCTTAGGCTGAGGCTATGGCTGAGGCTGTGGCTGTTGCTCAGGCTGTGGCTCAGGCTATGGTGGGGCGTCTGTCGTCCTCCTCCTCTGAATAGTCGGTTCGGGCTACATTATATATAATAATTATACGTTAACACTATCTCATTCCGCTTAAAAAATAATGCAATTCGATTTTTATATAGGTTCAATGTTACCTGTAACGGATGTCTCCGAAAAGAACCGACACAATGAGACGCATTATTTCCACGATTGTCTTTCACCATCTCAAGACTCAGGTACAAAGTGAGGGTAGAAAGAGGGACGGGAGAAACGACGGAACCAAAAATCGGGCTCGGAAAGCAAGGAATCGGAAAAGAGTCGGAAAGTGTGTTGGAGAATGGGGGCCCGCACACCTATTTATAATGGGCCCCATCCGCGGTAACAACCCACCGCATCCCTATGTGGTGGGTTGTTTAACAATCTTTTAAAATTAAAAAAACCCACCGCATGGGTGATATGGTCTATTTTAGTCATATATTTATATATTGTTTTAGATCATTTTAATGCATATTTTACATATTTTTTAATTAATTTGTATTATTTAATTTTCAGAGTCTACACTAGTACTTTTATATATTTCAGGTATTTTTGAGCTGGATCGTATAAATTTAGAGGAAGAGTGCAATTAAAAGCTTTTTGGGCGAATAAAAGGTGGGCTGACTACTACATACATATATAAGGCCGGGCTGTGAACTACGTAATACGGAGGAGATGGAAGCCACGCGATTGTTGCGAGCCGCACAACAGTGCCGCACTTTATGTTCTTGATATTATTATTATATATATATTTAGACTTAAATTAGATATGTTAGTTAGATAGAATATTACATATATTATTATTATTATACTGAGTATAGATTAGTTAGTTTAGGTTTGTCAGACTATATATACTCATTCATACGGCAAAGTCGAAGGGGGACTAACCGAGAGCCGACTAACTTTCAACCCTAAACCTCTATTATATTTTGTCTTATTTTTATGGAGATTTAAACTCCTCCGTTTCATCTATGGATTGAAGCTTTGATTTGATAAAGTTGTGAGATTTTTATTCTTATTCTATTCCTATTGATTCGTATTGATTCTTTTGTGATTATTGTTGATTTCTTCTAGTCCGTACAACTAGTTGAGATTATTGCTAGGATTTTGTAGATTCCTCGTAGCGAACCTTAATCCATAGTAGCAATCGTGCCTTTTTTAGGACTCGTAGGACTAAACTGGTGTGTAGAGAATCAATTACATGTTGAATGCTAACTCGTAGCTTGGTGTTGCATGTATCCTGGTTAATCCTTAATCTTAATGCTACTATCAGGTTGAATCTTGACCATGTTAGGGTTATCTAATTAGTAAGGGTTACTAGGACTCGTAGGACTAGTAATTTACATAAGATCAGGACAGGAACAATAATAGGATGAAAAGAGAACTTGAAGAAGAATCGAGGATTAACCGGTCAAATTAAAGTGGATATTTGTAGATGAAACTAACTTCTTAATTGTTATCTCCGCTAGTTGTTTATAGTTTATTTTATTTTATTTTTTATTTCAACCACTCAAAAACCCCCCTTTCTATTAATTGGTAAATAGACTTAACTTAGGAATAACTTGATTCTCTGTGGGATCGACTCGTACTTATCACTCTACATTAGTTAGATAAGTTCGAATTTATTTTGATACGGTTTACGCGACTAAAAACCGTCCGTCAATGGGCATGCGGTGGGTTTTGGATATCTTCGAACCAATCGGATTTTGGCCTTACGGACTCCGTTGTACCCTAACCCACCGCATATAAATGCGGTGGGTCGCCATACGGTTAATGCATAGCTATGCAGTGGGTTAGGGGAAAATGCGATTAAGCCACCGCATGTCTATGCGGTGACTTTGCGGTGTAAATAGTAAAAATCAGCGGTGAACTTATCATCACCCAATATAAATAGGTAAAAAGCTACCATAAGTAGCTTTTTTTTAACATCAAATTGCAACATAATTTTCCAAAAAAGCTATCTCCATACCTGGTTAAAAAAATAAACAACCCTATTTTAACCGGAGCAAATCATCTGCCCGACTTTGGTGCCCCAACACCCTATCCCACGTAATTATTTTTCTTTTAAATTAAAATTAAAAAAATATATTTAGCTTCTACATGTTTATTATAACATATTTGGAAAAAAAATCTTAAAAAATCAACTTACAAAAATTATAATAATTCACAAGAGATATAAGATTTTTTTAAAGTTTTAAAAAGATGTAATTTTACTATAGATTTAAAAAAAAAATTACAATTCGATTTTTTAAGATTTTTTTCAAATATGATATAATAAGTATGTAGAAGCTAAATATATTTTTTTAATTTTTTTAAATTTTAATTTGAAGGTAAAATAATTACATAGGATAAGGTGTTGGGCACCAAAGTGGCGCAGAGGATTTGCTCCGCATTTTAACAGCTTTTAAGCTGTTTAAATGTGTCTCATACACACCCTATATTTCAACTTATTTTCAAACAAAAAATTCTTAAGAAAAAAGCTAAAGAATGAATAAGTATACCTTTGGAAATATTTTCCGTCTATTATAAGAGGTGGAGAATGATTTGCTTAAAATTCAATCATCAATAACGACAAATAACACACAGAGAACCAAAAGTAAAGAAAATTATTTGTTAAGAAAAAAAGAAAAGCTTCTCTTATTTCAAAAAACATTCTAGAATCAAAGAGCTAAAACAAAGCATCTCAAGCTTTCATATTCTAACACCTCGTATCACTACTAGAATACTTCAATTAGACATCATACGATTTAAGTTTATCAAAAAACCAACCGATGTTAAATTCATCTATTACATCAATAATTTTTTTTTTGATGCACATGTAAGCGGGTTTAAAATTTCAAAGATGAAATGAGGCTAATTGAAATACACGGAGGGTGTTTCAAATTTTGGGGAAAATATTACCAACACTTAACATAATTTGCCCCTCCCTCCACATCCATCAGATTTGGTCCAAAACTGAAAACTCTCTCTCCCGACTCTCTTCTCTCACCATTTCTCCACCGCCTCTGCCCCCCGCCACCGCCTCTATCCCCGTCGCCGCCGCCAACGCCTCTGTCCCCGTCGCCACCGCCAACGCCAACGCCTCTGTCCCCGTCGCCACCGCCAACGCCAACGCCTCTGTCCCCGTCGCCGCCGCCACCAACACAGCCGCCTCCTCTCTTCTCTCTCCCTACTTCAATCTTCCACTTCTCCTCCTCCTCCTCTTCCACCGCCTCCCTCCACATCCATCAGATCTGGTCCACTTCTCCTCCTCTTCCTCCACCGCCTCTGTCCCCCCGCCACCGCCTCTATCCTCGTCGCCGCCGCCAACGCCTTTGTCCCCGTCGCCGCCGCAACGCCTCTGTCCCCGTCGCCGCCGCCACCAACACAGCCGCCTCCTCTATTCTCTCTCCCTACTTCAATCTTCCACTTCTCCTCCTCCTCCCACAGATTTGAGATCTGAAATCTCCTCAGCCCTCATCGACCTCTCATTCACGACCATTCCAGTCAGAGCGTCGCTACTTCGTCAGGCTAAAATTGCTGCTCGTTTGCGGTCAGATCTCCCGCACCTTCAAAAGTAGATCTCTACCACCTTCAACATAAGCGGATCTCGAGCACCATTCTCATATCTCCGACGTTTCCATTGTCCGGTAATCTCTTCAAACCCTTTTCATTTCAATTCAAAATCTTGATTACTGTTTAGTTAGGGTTTGATTTCGAGGGCCATTGAAGTTTGTTTAGGGTTTGATTTTGTGGATTCCAGTAACTTCTCTCATTTTTGGCTTTACTTTCAATTTTCTTGAGATTCTGAAGTTTGGACTCTCGGATCTTATGCTTTTTCTCAGTTCAGTATGATTTTGAAGAACATACAGAGAAGAGAGAGGAGATTTTGAAGCCTTCTGGGGTACGTTTGGATGCTCCTCTATTTCAGGTAATAGATGCTTGTTCCAAACGAAATTTGAGTGGATTCTTTTATAGTTCCCCTTTTAGAGATTTCTAGATTTGATTTATTAGGGTTTCTAGCTTAGTAGCTCTACCTCTATGGTTTTATGAGTTCAGTGTTTTATTTTCTAGATCTAGAATGGGCTAGATCAAAGTTTTAGGCTAGATCTGATTGTCAGACTTAATGCCTAATTTCAAGCAAAATGTCAAATTGCTTGTTACTGATTCATGCGCTCTGGCTCTTAACTTGAGTTATTACTGCTTGGTGTTGATTCTGAGTTTAAGATTTCAGGCAAAATGGCTAATTTGTAGCTTGAAAATCAGTCTTGCTTAGTTCCCTTGTGTTATATTTCTACTTGAGCTTTTACATGTTGTTTTCCCTTTCCATTGTGTCATTCATCCCCATTGTGAATTGCTTGTTTTCATCCCCATTTTCTAGTTTTGTGCAGCAGCATAAACAAACAGATGCATCACTTGTCTTTCCCTCTTCGCAGTGCGTTCTTATTTAACCTAATTTGAAATCTTCTTTTAAATCTTTGGTCCAATTCTTCATCTAATGTTTCACTCTCCTGTTACTTCTTTTTTCTGTTGCCTTGGCTGGTTTGTTCTTCGTTTCATCTTCTTTCTTTCCTCTTTTTTCTGTTGCCTACATTAGGGCTGCTTTTGAAAACGAAATGGAAGGAATCCCTTCTGCACAGACTGGTAAGCCCTATTCTAGCAACCGATCCTTGTGTTTTTGAGCTGCATCCAGTGATTGACTATCAATCATGTGTTTACTCCCATATACATATTGGTTGCTTGATTTGAATACTGTGAACCATATAGGTTTCATTACATGGCTATTTCGGATGACCGGCAAAGGGTCATGCCTATGCTTGGGGATCGCGATAAGGGAAAGCCCCTTGCTTATAAGGAAGTTGTCCTATTGATATATCCGACCAATGTGCATCTCAAAGGAGAGGTATGACAACAGTTGAGATAGATTCTACTGCTTGCTGTACAAAAAATCTGTACGATCAATGTTATGTATATGTAGCTTTTGCTCTTATTTATCATGTCTTCTGTCTGTGCTTTTCTTTTGTGTCATGTTAAAGGTGAAGAATAATGGATTAATGCACATTTGAAATGTGAAAACTGTCATAAGAACAAATTGGGCTATTCTACACATCTTCTTTTTTTTGGTGGATTTAAATGTTACACTCTTTTGCATATAGGATAAGGTATGTACAATGTGCAATCTGTTTTGTAGAGTATATGACTATATGTAGCATGCGCGTGCAAAGCAAGCGCGATGCAACTAGTAAGGTAATATGTTCCACAATTTCATCTATTTACTACTCAAGTGGTTTATGATGTACCTACTCTATTAGTTCCTTGCCTAAGTAGTCTTATTTTTGGCTTATGAACATATATATATATATATCTATATATATATATCTATATATATCTATATATATATATATATATTATTACCTCATGCTGTTTTAACCTCTATGTGTTTAATTTACTTTATAAATTCACATGAACTTAGACGTCTTTATTTGGACAGTTTTTTATTATCTGCTTACGTTGAAGAACTTTATGTTGTGGATTTTCTAAATATGCTTACAAACTGTAACAGAAACATCAATACACGATGACCTCACTTCCGTTAGTGCTATGGTCTTGCTCAATATTTTTTCTTCTCTCTATGTAGGGCAGGCGAAAAGACACCTTCTTACAACCAGTTGGAGCACATTCGTTAGCTCAAAGCGACTTCGCGTAGAATCCCATCAGGTAAAAGCACATATCAGTTCGGTCACCTTTGATTCATGGGCACATTGGATGCTCTATCTAAATTCGTATCATCTCTTTTCCTCTCCAGAGATGAGAATCGCAGTTAATGGTCGGAGTGAGACGAGCAAACCGTCAGCAAACAACGATGCCTTCATCAGTCCTCTCTACTAATAGTATGCACATTTGGGTTCTTCTGATCTCTTTTATTTTTCATCTCTTTTGAGTGACTGTCATTTTGCATCTCAAGAACCGAACATGGTTCTGGTTTGGACTTAGCTAGAAGTGGTCTGGTGTTAACCGCCTATAATGGTTTAAGTTGATTTGATTAGGACTTGGGAGTTCTAGTGAATAGTCCATTTTGACATTGTGAGTTCATGTGAATCACTCTGAAAGTGGGAGTGCAGCAACAGCTACGACACTAAATAGACATGGTTTCAATCCTCACCGCCGGTGTCGCCAGGATCTTAATTCCGGTGTTCGGCAAGAGCCGCAGAGGTGGGCTCCTCATCAACGACGACAACCTCTTCGTCCCCGCTAAGGCGTTCGCCGCAGGAGTGATACTCACCACTGAGTTCGTCCAACTGCACTCCGATGGATCCTCCAACCGCTCTCCGATGGATCCTCCAACCTCACCAGCCCTTGCCTCCCCGAATTCTCCTGGTCCAAGTTCCCATTTTCTTCGAGTAAATTTCATATGATTCTTTTTTTTGGTCAAAAATTTCCTATGATTCTTGTACTGCCGCTTCAAGACCTGCTCCTTGAAAGCTATAGAAATCAGTGATCAAAGATAGATCACCATTTGTAAAAGTGTATCTTTTAAATACCTATGCTTTGTAAAACATTTGTAAATGTCGATTTCGCGTTTACCTTAATAAATATGTTCATTAAAGTATGTTGCCATTTACAAATGCTTATTATATGACCAAGGGAGTTTTGTATAGAATGAAAAAACATTAGATTATAGATGTAAAGTGTTGTGATTGAATAGCTATGAAATCAAACCATTACATGAAAACGGATGCTAGTATCATTATAGACATCGTTTAAATAATCTAAATCAACGTGTCATGCATATTTTTACATCACAATATTAATATAAATTGATATATATTGCTAACAACAACATCTTTATAAAAATCTAAAATGATGTCTAAGTCATATTAATACATCAGTTATGTACATATTTTTATACGATATATTATTTTAAAACAATAAAAATCACAAATTATACATATGAAATTTATATACACAAAATTAATAAAATAAAAAAGATGTCTATTTTGTCTTAATACATTGATTATTCTAAAAATAGTGATGTAAATGTAAAATTTAGGCTTGGGGTGGCCATCTTCAAAAGCTTATAAATGAAAAATAATGAGGATTTAACAACAAGTGAACATGTCAAAAATAAATTGAGGGGATTAAAACCGAGAAAAGACATCAGCTTAAAACCGATGTGGAAAAGTTGATCTTTTACTACACGCACAAAGAGATCGGAATTTTTTTTGAAAGACAGCTGTTCAGAACAGATGTATAATTGCATTTTTCTAGTAGTGTATTTCCACCGTGTGGCCTCTGAGAGAAGACATAGGAAACAAATCCACAACATAACTACTACATGTACTTTAATTGTAGGAGAGGAAAATATTAGGAACGAAATTAAAAATGACTTCGAAAAAAATTCAAACAAGAGTCTATTGATGGTAGACTTCTTAATGAAATGTTTAACCTGATCCATCCTTCTATTAGAGCATCCGCACCCATAAATTGAATTTGCTCAAGCAAATGGTGGGTCTGAAAGCAAATTTTGCTTCAAGTAAAATTTGTTCAAGTAAAACATTTTTCGCACACACCTATTGCTCAAGCAAATGATGGGCAAAACAACTTTATATACTTTAAAAATATTTTATTTAAGTGAAGAAAAAGCAAAAAGAGTAAATCCACCACTAATTGATCAAGCAATCAATTGAGCAAGTTTTGCTCAAGTAATCAATTGAGCAAGTTTTGCTTAAGTGATAGATGGAGCAAATCTAAATGGTTGACTGCTCAAGCAATTCAAGATCGGTGCGAGCTCCAAAATGGTTTTGCTTAAGCAAATGCATAGGGACTCACCAAATGCTCAATCAAATAGGGTGGGTTTGCTCCCTGGTGTGAATGCTCTTACTACAATTGATAATTAATTCCTCATTCAGCACCCTTCCAATAGTGAAATTAAATTTGCAGTGTTTAGTTTGGAGAACACCAAATCCCCTTATCCTTGCGGTTTCACTACCAAGTTTTACAAGAAATATTGGGATATTGTTGGTGTCTCTATTATTAGAGCGGTAAAGGGATTTTTCCACTCTGGAAAAATTCTCAAACAAATATATAAACCATACATTCATATCATTATTGCCAAAGCGGGATAACCCTACTAGTTCAGTCACTACCGCCCAATCAGTTTATGTTCCACTTTATATAAAATCATATTAAAAATTTTGACAGAAATAATCAAAACAATTATCGATAAACTAATTCACCCACTACAAGGTGCCTTTGTGTCTGACAGGGTCATCCAGGACAATGTCCTAATAGCTCATGAAATCTTCCACTCCTTCGGATCGCGTAAGGGTAGGGAGGGATGCATGGTTGGCAATAAAACTAGACATGGAGAAAGCGTACGATAGAGTTGATTGGAACTTCATAAAAAAAAGTTTTAGAAAGATTCGGGTTCCACCATACTTTCATCACGTGGATTATGGAATGTGTAACAACTATGTTCTTCTCCGTGCTAGTCAACAACGACCCTACAAATATGTTCTTCCCCTCTTGTGGTATGCGCCAAGGAGATCATCTATCCCCTTTCTTGTTTATCTTAGGTGCAGAAATTTTAGCTCGAAAACTTTCAGTAGAAACAAATGTGGAGAACAGTCCAATTGGATTTTCCTTCAATAGGGGTGGCCCTCGGGTCCCTTTCCTATCGTTTGTCGATGACATCATTATTTTCACAAGAGACGGTGTTGGTGTGGGACAAAAAGTTAGAGATATAATTGATACATATTGTAAAGTTTCTAGACAAAAAGTCAATTACCATAAATCTAGCTTCCAAGCCACAAAAGGCATTTTGAATTATAGGATCTCAGAACTTAGAAGTTGTTTTACACATGAGAACTCATTGGAAAAATATCTCGGATGTCTGATTATCAATGGTAGAGTAAACAAACACACTTTTGAATACATCATATGTAAATCTAAAAAATAACTAAGTAAATGGCGCGCTAATGCTCTATCACAACAGGGTCGTGCAATTCTCACTAACACAAACTTATGAGTCAAACAGTTGTATACAATGCAAAACTTTATGTTACCCATATCAATAGATAAAGAACTTGACCAGATTAACAGAATGTTCTTTTGGAATAAAGATCTACAACACCGCTCGCCTATTAACTAAGATAGGATTTGCAGACCGAAAAAATATGGGGAAATTGGACTTAGGAAATCGAAAGAGATGAATGAAGCCATTCAAATGAAGTTACTATGGAAAATATTGGATGAACTAGAAAATGTCTGGGTGTCTCTCATTAAACACAAGTATCTTCGTTCAGCTAACATCCTTGAATATGAAAAAAGTGGAGATTCTTCATGGCAATGGGACAAACTGACAACTCTTATAGATAAGTTTAAGACATGAATTATTTTTTCAGTAGGAAATGGAACCTCTATCAAATTTTGAACGGATAATTGGATTACAACCTCCTCTCTAGTTTAGGGAGGATTGCCCCCAAATTAATAACATAGAGGAAACTCTTAGTGACTATATTTTAGGTGGTAGATGGTGGAAGGAAAAACTTAGCAAGGCGTTACCAAATGACATAGTAAAAGAAATCCTGGTCATTCCACTTCTCGTTTCTCCCTTTGAGGATCGTTTATATTGGTGGCCTCATAGGGCGGGTTGGTTCACCACGTTGAGTGCATACAAGCTAATCATAGTTTAATCCTCACTGAACATAAACAATAACGTCTAGATATGAAATTTGGATATTCCGCCTAAGATAAAAAATTTCCTATGGAAAGTTTGTCAGGATAGCCTCTCAAATGCCTCTAGGCCAGGCTTGCCCAACGAGGGCCTTCTGTACCTTCCACATGTACACTGTGCGGTTGAAGATGATATTCACCTCTTACTAGAATGACAATATGTGCGCTCTCTCTTTCGTTTACCTACACACATAAACTCAACAATATCTAGTTTGATAAATCATTCACGAGAGATAAAACCTATCAATCCGTTCATCGGGAACAAGCTTTATACCGTTGTCAAGGTGGAGCTTGCCTTTTCTTGGTGGACGGCTTGGTACATTCGAAACCAACTTGTTTTTAGATAGGTCCCCATACTTCATAGAGACAGTTCATTACGTATTATTAAAACTCATAAGGAGAATTGGAGTAAAACATCTCGCTTAGAGTACAACTTGGATGAGGACTTCCCCTTACGCACACGAATCTCCAAGCACCCAAGGACGAAAAGAAAGCATGCTAACATTACATGGCGCAAACCTCCTAAGGGAACTTTCAAGTTAAAATTTGATGGATCCACAATTTCAAAAAATGACAACTCGGCTGGAGCCACTATCCGGGATTGAGAAGGACGTCTGATACACATCTGTTATAAAAAACTTGGCAATCAAAGCCCTTTGACTGCTTTTGCTCTTAAATTGGGAATCCAACATGCTTTATAACTCCGTATCAACAAACTCCACATTGAAGATGACTCCGTGATAATCATTAATCACCTAAATAAAATATCTAGCTGTCCTTGGGAAATTGAACTGATCTTATCATATGTTAAACTTCTACGTTGACCATGAAAGAAGTTTCATTCTTTCATGTTCCCCGATTAGGCAATACAGTGGCTAATAAGGTTGCACACATTTGCCACTCTGTATGGGGTGTCGATATTCACAACAATTCTTCCCTAATCAAAAAAATGTCAAAACATGATCAAATCCACAAGCTCGCATCTAAAAGCTACCATACATAATGAATTGGATATCCCCTCCGCCAGTCCACCATCAACCTCGGCAAATACCTGGGTTGTCCCATTATCTCTGGAAAGGTCACTCGAAACACCTTCAGTGACATACTAGACTCAACTAAAACCCAACTACACAAATAGAAAGCGAACGGACTCTCCCAACAAGGGTGTTGCACTCTAATCAAATCAAACTTAGGAGCTAAGCCACTACACCTAATGCAATGCTTCCTACTCCCCACCTCCATTCACACTGAGCTTGACAGAAATAATAGAAATTTCCTTTGGAACAAAGGTCCTAAGCACGAACCGCTTATTAGTTGGGTTGAAAATCTGTAAATCCAGGTCCAATGGGGGCCTAGGCCTTCGTGGCTCAGAAGAAATGAACATTGCTCTTCAACTAAAATTACTCTGGAAACTACTAGCAGAACCAAACAACCCTTGGGTCATGATCATCACACAAAAATACCTAAAGCAGCAACACATCTTGCAGTATGAATGAAAATGTGAAGCTATCAACTTTTGACATGACCTTTGGTTTGAAGACCGACCCTTCTCTGCCATAGCCTCCAATCCTTCAACTATTGAATCTTCATTAACAGTTAAACAACTTCTAAACAATGACAAAACTTGCAATATCCAAAAAATCCATGACCACACTAAGGACCAACTCGGTGACACAACAATAAACTCCATTCTTTTTGTAATGACCAGTACTTGAGGGCGCTTGCTAAATAAATAAAGTACATGGAATATGTGTGTAATTTTCTTGTATAATATAAAAAAAGGGTTATCTTAGCGTGATTTTCATGTATAATATATAAGAAATAGGTAGTTAACCCCTATAGCTTAGTTCTGCGGAACCCATTCCTATAAGTTTTAGGATTATGAGAGCTAGTGGTGTGTTTCTTTATTTATCATTTTTGATAAATTCTAGGAGATAACTACTAGGAAAATAGGTATGATTAGTCATTTGGGTAGGTAGGAATGGTAGAGTAATATTTGGAAGGTAAGTGGAGAGGGAAAATGGCAAGTTAACATGTGGCAACCGTTATTTTGTCTTTGGGATTGCGTGGAATCATTGGGATTGGGTCGTCCAATCCCCTTATTCTGGAATAAGTAAAAATATTGGCTACGGCCACCGACTGATATTTGTAGATATCAAGATCGGCCCACTGGTTACTTTGTTTGATAACAGAAGGTTAGGCAGTAAAGTGAGTCATATATGTTACATACGTTTATGGAGGCTATGTTTACGGAGTTTCTTTTATATCTATTAGTTTATCTTGAGTTGACCAACCGTATTGTCTTACGGTTGGCTGATGTTTTAAAAAAAACATCAGCCGACTAATTTTTACTGGTTAGGATTGACTAAAGACGACGGCCAGAGGTACCACAATTTGATTGGTAGGATGCCCTCAAAAAAAATTCCTAATCATAATAAAAAGCGATATAATAATATTTTTGACACTACTCGCGAGGTGTTACAGTTTTGGAATCAGAGCCAGGTTGCAAAAAAAAATGCGGGATTTGTTTTCAAGAGTATTGGAGAAAATATACTTAAATTAGGATCCAAAATTCCTTTTCAAAAATGGATTTTGGAACTTGTTTTTAAAAATATGGGGATTAATCGAACTGTGGTACTTAAGGTCTGTCTTCATCATTGGGATGAAATTTTTATTTATTTATTTTTTATTAGGAAAAAATTTGGGTGACAACGCTCTACCCGAAAGCATCCATACGGATGAGGTTTGTAAGACCGAAATTGTTACAAATATCAATACCCCTGACAGAGTGGCTAAGGTGTGCAACCTTATCAGCCACTCTATTGCCAAGACGGGGTACATAAATGGAAGAAATTTCTTTCATAGTCGATAGAAGAAATTGCACCTTAGACAAGATGAGTTCGATTTCCCATGGGCATTTGGTCTTGTTGTTGAGATGGTTAATAATTATGCTGGAATCTCCTTCAATATGGATTTTGTCAATATGTAGCTGTAGGGCTAGTTGTACCCCAAGTTTGAGTGTTAGGGCTTCAGCTTAAAGCGCGCTTTTAATACATAATTGTTTATAACCTATGTGTATTGGGTGTCCATTCCATTCTCTGATAACCACACCAGCGGTACTACGGTTATCAGCGAGAGTCGATCCGTCAAAGTTGAGTTTGAATGTACCTGTCAGTGGTTTGTGCCACTTGATATGACGGGCTTTGTTCCTCTTTACGGGTTGTCTGGCGTTTCGTGAATGAGGGGTGTTGTTATCATCTAATGTACTATCATATTGGGGAGTGTTACTCTAGTTTATCTCGTGTGTAGTAATAAGTTTCAAAGCGGCGTCCCTAGGAGGGATTGGTACCTCCCTAAACACATGTTGGTTCCGAATTGAAAATATTCTTCTTCCTTGTATCATTTTGTTCCTTTTATTTTCCCCCCTTTTGTATTTAGCTAACGAGGAGAGATTGATGCTATATTATTTATTGTTTTATTTGACAAGTAAATTTTCTTCAAAATCAAGGAATTCTAGCGAGAGGATTCGTAAGCTTAAAGGTAAGGAAATAAAAATTGAGCCACCTACCCCATCCTTTGAAGAACATTCGAATTTTAACCAGCAGCCACCTTACCCATCGTTTCTCGAGGGATGGGAGAGCTTGTGGCCACCCTTCACTCCATAATATTTACTATCTGTTGCCACCCAAGAAGGCTTATATTCGCCCTGAGTTTGCTAGCGAAGCACCAAAGGTCATTACGGGTCACAACAACTGGGGCGAGCAGCTCCCTCCAGAGGATCATTATCCTTTACCAACCAATTATAATCCTGACCCTTTCCTTGCCTATCCTATGATGGTATTTCCAAAGCCTCCCCCTTATCCTACCCATGACAACATATCATCTATAGAGGATAATTGGGGGGATAACCTTTATCTACCAGAAGGGATGGAGATAAACATAGAAGATTTGGAACCGACGGAGTTAAATGTTTCTGGACATAATAATGCGGAATCAGTTAGAGAGGTAATGTCTCCACCTCAAACCTTATTACAGAAGCTAGAGGCGGCACAAAGAGAGTTGGGGGAAATGCAAGTTTGGAGGTGAAAAATACAGGAGAGGATTTCAGAATTGATAATGGAAGTGAACTTCGAGGCTGCAACGTCTTCAAAACGGATGGGACCTATACGGCTTATGACGGCTCGGAAGAAGGTTCCTAAGAAAATCACCAAAGTTCAGCTGGAAAGTAAGGACCAAGGTTATATGCTATTAAGGGGGGGGGGGGGGGTAATATAAATATGTAGTAGGATAAGTTATAATACCCTTACTATAGTTTTACAGTAGTTGTTGCAGACAAGATATTGAGGAATATCATAGTAAGGAATAAAAGAATATATGTATGTGTGTGTGTGTGTTTCAATAGCTACTTATGGAGAAAAAACTTGTTTTGCCTTATAGATGGATAATCAACCGCATATGTCAAATATGGGGGAAAACCAAATCGAATTAATTGGATCTCACCATAGTCCTTCGAGTCAGGAAAGGGAGCCTAACCCAAGGATACTCTCACCTCAACACTCAGTGGCACGTTCTGCTCCACGTGTGCCACCAGTAGAGCACTCCTTTGATGTCGAATGAAGGAATAATGCTATTCAAGAAGCGATATGGAATATGATTCAGGCAGTAGCAAATCAATTTAGACAGGGATCTCATCACAACTCCCAGGTTAGGACGTGTCCTTGGCTCCTGTAGAACCATCTCTTGTAGATGCAAGAGAAGAATAATGGAGTTATGGCAGGGCTTATCAAATGATTAGATCCATGAAGCCGGATAATTACGACGGCAATGCGGAGCCCATGAGATTGCAGTATTGGCTGAGTCACATGGAATAACGGTTTAGATGGATTAATTGCACGGACGTTAGTAAGGTTCGCATAGCTTCCTTATATTTGAGAGACCATGTGCATACCTGGTGGGAAAATACGTGACCAGTAGATGACAACGCCATTACCTATTAGATGTTCAAGACAAAGCTCATGGATCGTTTTTTTTTTCGGTAGCCAAATGAGAGGAAAAGCAGAGGGAATTTATGTTTCCCAAAAATGGTGGACTTAAGGTACCGCAACTAGCTGATAATTTTCAGCAATTATTGCCTTACGCGGGTCCAATAATTCGAGATGGGGAGGATAAGATACATCAGTTTCAGCAATGGCTGCCACCTCAGATAGGACCTGCCATGCTTCGGCATAATTGTACCACCTTGGAGCAATTCATCGATGAGGCACCGCATGGAGATCGTTGTATAGGATTCGAAGAAAAAATTGGAAAAATAGGACCGGACACGAGTTGCCCAGGCCAACGTTGGGTTTAAAAGACTTGCATCCGCCATGGATTGAGATAAAAGGGGACCTGTCCAGTCTAATTCACAGGGGAATTTCTCCAAAAGATTAATCCCTCCAAGAGAACGTCGCTGTTATAACTGCAATAGCCCAAATCATATCAAAACTAACGGTGATCAGAAGGTCCGGAGATGCAACAATTGTGGTAGGTTTGGACACATCGGCAGGTATTGTAAAGCGGTTGAGCAATCCCAAGCTCCATCATATCAAGCATCTACAACAAACTCGAGGCCTTGGTCAACCCAAAGGACACAACAGAATAATCTAGTCATGTCTCATCCAAGGGTACATGATAAAGGGAAGCAGCCAATTGCACCTTCCAAGGCAAGTCCCCGACTGTATGTGATGCGACAAAGTGGGGAGCCTAACACACCCACCACTCAAGGTACTCTATGTGATTATTCAGAGAAGGTGAACATTTTATTTTATTCTGGAGCAACCCATTCTTTTATTTCCAAGGAATGTGTGGATAAGCACAGAATAAGATGTGATACTGCATGTCAACCTTATATTGTGATCTTGTCTAATGGTAACATGATGATTGGAACAGAGGGGCTTACTGACTATCCTGTTTGTATCAAGGAGCGGAAGTTTGATGCGAATCTCATAGTCATTTCTATGATTCCATAAGATATTATATTAGGTATGGACTGGTTATCTAGGTATGAAGTTGTAATATATTTTGAAGCTAGAATGGTTAACATAAAGAAGGATAGAAAGTTCATATGTAAATTTGGAAATCAAGAGGGAACATAGGAGGGACGACTTATAAATGCTTTAACTGCAGCAAGACTGATCCGGCAAGGGGCCACTGGATATTTGTGTTATATAGAAGAAGAAGAAAAAGAGAGACCAGAGGAGGTGGCAAGCATTCCGGTGGTTCAAGAATTTCCTGATGTGTTTCCTGATGAGATTCCTGGAGTTCCGCGGTTCCGTCCCAAAGAGAAGTAGAGTTCACCTTTGAGGTGGAGCCTGACAAAGCCCGATTTTTTAGAATCCCGTGTCGGCGGGTTCCGGGATCAAGTGGAGCGCGGGCGAGTTCAGACGATCGGGCTTACCTGAGACGCGCGACAAGATTACCGTCGGCGTACCCAAACCTGTACCGATCCGAGCTCAAGCCATCCGCGGACCACCTTCCTCCCAGGGCTCCATCAAACGTCGGCTTCCGCTGGGCGAGACGAATCCCGCTCGGGAAGGCTCCTCGAGCCATCAAAAAATCGACCCCAAATATGAAGGTCTAGCCCCATATTTATAGGAAGAATCCGAGCCATTGTCGACACGTGTCCCGAGTTCGACGACAAGTGTCAAGTTGTTTAGGACAAGTGTATAGCCATTGTCGACACATGTCTCGACAACCCGACAAGTGTCGAGTTGTTTAGGACAAGTGTCATTCATAAGGACACCTTTATTATGTGTAGTGGATTTAGATGGTATTTTCCATACATTGATTGATACACTATAATCATCCTAATAACGAGTTTATTTATATAGCGGGAACCCGATTTATATGTTTATAAATATTACTTATTTATTTGGTGTTTCGTCACAGCTCCTCGGACCTTAGCCAAGATGAGTCTTAGCTAGGGTTCGATTCAAACGAGACAACATATGCATTTGTACTTTGTCTTCCTTCTGAAGAGTACTTGATATATCAGACTTTTGGTGTAATGTTTTAACTAAGTTTGTTTGGTCCGGGTTGTACCCAACTTATTAGTGGGTTGCCTACGTATCTCTTGGGAAGAGAATCAAGCATTTCGTAGTTCAATCAGGAAGCCCTCAGTGGATAAGAGCTCCGACGTTGAGGGGCTTTAATTTATACTCATTAAGAGTTAATCTCCGCGAGCTTGCCAGCTATGACTGGAGGCCCTCTGTGAGCATAGCTCTAGCGTTTGAGGGATTTAGTAAAATCTCCGATCCGGGAGGTAAACTCTATGAACGGATGCCTGACGTGGAGGGAGCTCCTGCGTCATGGGACTTTGATAAAATTTTCAATCCGGGAGGCAAGCTCTACGACCGGATGCCCGACGCGGAGGAAGCTCCTGCGTCTTGGGACTTAATAAAATTTCCAATCCGGGAGGCAAGCTCTACGACCGGATGCCCGACGCGGAGGAAGCTCCAGCGTCCTGGGACTTAATAAAAAATCCGATCCGGGAGGTAAACTCTACGACCGGATGCCCGACGCGGAGGAAGCTCCAGCGTCCTGGGACTTAATAAAAACTCCGATCCGGGAGGTAAACTCTACGACCGGATGCCCAACGCGGAGGAAGCTCAAGCGTCTTGGGACTTAATAAAAACTCCGATCCGGGAGGTAAACTCTACAACCGGATGCCCGACGCGGAGGAAGCTCCAGCGTCCTGGGACAATAAAAAATCTGATCCGGGAGGTAAACTCTACGACCGGATGCCCGATGCGGAGGAAGCTCCAGCGTCCTGGGACTTAATAAAAACTCCGATCCAGGAGGTAAACTCTACGACCGGATGCCCAACGCGGAGGAAGCTCCAGCGTCTTGGGACTTAATAAAAACTCCGATCCGGGAGGTAAACTCTACAACCGGATGCCCGACGCGGAGGAAGCTCCGGCGTCATGGGACTTAATAAAAAATCCGATCCGGGAGGTAAACTCTACGACCGGATGCCCGACGCGGAGGAAGCTCCAGCGTCCTGGGATTTAATAAAAACTTTGATCCGGGAGGTAAACTCTACGACCGGATGCCCAACGCGGAGGAAGCTCCAGCGTCTTGGGACTTAATAAAAACTCCGATCCGGGAGGTAAACTCTACGACCGGATGCCCAACGCGGAGGAAGCTCCAACGTCTTGGGACTTAATAAAAACTCCGATCCGGGAGGTAAAATCTACGACTGGATGCCCTATGCGGAGGAAGCTCCAGCGTCTTGGGACTTAATAAAAACTCCGATCCGGGAGGTAAACTCTACGACCGGATGCCCGACGCGGAGCAAGATCACGCGTAATGGGACTTAATAAAATATCATCTCCGAGAATGCAGATTCGATCGGAGGCCCGGCGCGGAGCCAAGCTCCAGTGTCCTAGGACTTAATATAAAATATCATCTCCGAGAATGCAGATTCGATCGGAAGCCCGACGTGGAGTCAAGCTCCAGCGTCCTAGGACTTAATATAAAATATTATCTCCGAGAATGCAGATTCAATCGGAGGCCTGACGCGGAGCTAAGCTCCAGTATCGTTGGGTCTTTTACAACTCATCAGTTCAAATAGGTTACAACCCACTTTCTACTTTTGCTCAATCCTCTGGAGTTGTGCGCAGACGAACAAGGCTCTGTGGTGACTTTTACTGGGATCTTCTTAATTGTGGGTGTGTTATTACTTGCCCGCGGGCCTTGTTGCAAGTTACTCCCTCCTCCTTAAAAATGCGATTGGATAATAGCCCCGACAATCTCGATCTCTATCTTGAATCTTGAGAGGCGGGACCATCATACGTCGATCGCGAAGTAGCCAGTAAGCTTGTAAGTGCTGAAATGATGTCTGCGACTTCATTGTCCTGCCCGAGTGTGAAAAGAAGACAATTGTTAAAGAACAGCGCTTTGTTCAAATCAAACTAAGAGTGCCTGAATATGAGGACATGGGCCATTGGATTGGAGCTGTTCGCGATTGATCCATCGGTGATGTTGCAGATCCCAGAGTTTAGGGGCTGTCGATGGAGTCTCTTTTGTCCAGACCCATGGGTTGCTGCGCGGTCTTGGTTTTTTATTTGCGATCTAGCATCAAGAAGATCAAGAAAAGAACCGACGCAACTGTTACAGTATTCACGATTAACACTCTTGATTTGCTCCACAACCTGTATTGATGTATCAAATCCATATTAAACTTAAGGATAAAGCTAATATAGACTTTTGAAAGGTCTGTTGGTGCACCCCTTTTGCAAGCATCTGTAACCATCAGGTGGTGAGGGTTATGGGTATGAGGAACGGGTTAACTGCTCAGCATGCTATGGCTAACAAAGATTACCTGGTAAGGAGATGAGCCAATATTGCTCCTCCCGTTTAGCATCTACTTGCTCCAACTGTCTTTACACAAACCTTGTTGCTTCTGCTATGGCGCCTGTTGAACAAAAATGCGCGAATAATCATACAACACATTTTATTTAATTTTTTAATATTTGAGCTCGCCCCCTTTTGGTTATCCTCTTGATTCGAAGTCATATCGATACCAAGATTTTGTTGTTTTTGGTGATTTGGGCTGCACCCGAATTTTAGCGGGTTGCCTACGTATCTCTTGGAAGAGAATCAAGCATCGCGTAGTTCCGAGTGGTTGGGTTTGTGTGTTTTATCACCTTTAAGATTTTTATGCATCATTGGATCGTATTAAGACCCACCTTCTCGGAAGGGTAGCCCTAACATAAATCACACTATCATATGCATGAGATTTTCTCATGTATCACCTGAATAAGTTGAGCACACCTTCTCGGAAGAGTTTCCCAACTCAACGGCAATCACTTACACGGAAAATCATGTGTGTTTAATTTGACTTTAATTTTAACCTCATTTTCATTTTTAAAGTGAATTTAGAGGTTAGTGACTGTACCCGACATATTTTGATATTTAATATCGGGTTACCTACGTAGCCGATAGGAGGCGTCAAGTCTTTACGTAGTTCTAAACGAAAAGACAAATTTGATTTGGTTTGTAACCGGTGACTGAATTCGGCGTATTTAAAATTTTATACCGAATTTCCTACGTAACTCGTAAAAGAGTATCAAGTCTATACATAGTTCTGAACGAAAGACCAATTTGATTTGATTTGTTTTGACCTCATATTCATTTAGAATTGAATTTAGAGACAGACGACTGCGCCCGATATATTTTTGAGATTTAATATCGGGCTACCTACGTAACCGATTTTACGGTGTCAAGTCATTATGTAGTTATACCCAAAGAATATGATTTAATTTTGGGAAATGTGACTGAATTCAGTGTATTTTAAATTTTATACCGAATTTCCTACGTAACTCGTAAAAGAGTATCAAGTCTTTACGTAGTTCTAAACCATTTAATTTTTTATTTGACGATTGAACCCGACGAGCTTTTTGCTTTATATCGAGCTACCTACGTACCCGTTTGGACGGGATCAAATCTTGCGTAGTTCTAAGAGAACAAATTTTATTTAATTTGAGACGGGCGACTGAATCCGATATATAGTGAATTTGATACCGGATCTCCTACGTAACTTATAAAAGAGTATCAAGTCTTTACGTAGTTCTAAACGAACCAATTTAATTTGTTTGGTTTTGACCTCATATTCATTTAAAGAGAATTTAGAGGTTGACGACTGTACCCGATATATTTTTAGAATTTAATATCGGGTTACCTACGTAGCCGATAGGAGGCGTCAAGTCTTTACGTAGTTCTAAACGAAAAGACAAATTTGATTTGGTTTGTAACCGGTGACTGAATTCGGCGTATTTAAAATTTTATACCGAATTTCTTACGTAACTCGTAAAAGAGTATCAAGTCTATACGTAGTTCTGAATCAAAACCAAGTTTATATTTTGTGAAACTTGATTTGAAGTTTTGCCTCCGTTTTTTATTTAGAAGTCGATTTTGAGATTTACCCACTAGAATTAATTGGCAAAGAATATTTGACGAGTTTAATTTTATGTTTTGATCAAACTCGAATTGTTAATTTGTGCCAATTATAATTCTTATATTTTAGTGGGTATGTTTTGCGAATATACATATATTCTTTTAAAAAAAAAACATAAAAGACCTAAGCCGAAGGCCAGTATGTATATATGTATATTGCCTGCTTCCTCCTTGTTTCATTTTAAGTATGGCCCAATATCGTAATTAGGCTCAACAACCCACTTCATTTAATCGGGTCCAATTATTTGAAGAAACCCAGCCTTTGCTCCTCAGCAGCTCACGTAAGTTCATCTCTTTCTCCTGGCGACAAAGGAATGTTACGATGTTCTTCCGTCTTCAAGAGCGGCGGCGGCGCCCCATTGAAACGCCAGTACACCACCGTGAAGGCCTCAAGCGCTGGGTTTGCGCCATTGCCACGGAGGAGGCTGGAGCGATAGCGGAGCGAGTCGAGCTAGGGCAGAGCGGGTCGAGCTTCAACAACCCGGAACAAGTCCTTGCCAATTGAAAACGTCGACAGTTTCTACAAAGGAAGAGTACAACAGGTATGCTTTCTTCCATTCCCTTCCCCTTTAATTTGTCCTCAATTTGACCCAATTTGGATGGTTTGGGTTTTCAAGAACAAAATTAGGGCTGTTTTTGGTCGTTTACAATTTGGGTTTTTTTTGCTCAGGCTTTTGGATTTGGGTAATTGCCAGAGGAAATGGCTAAATCCAGTGCTCGGGATGCTCAAGAGGGGGCCAGAAGTTCCCGACTCTGAGCAGATGAAGGTGCGGAAAGCAGAGTGGGTCTCAACAGTGAGTGCCACTTCGGTTGATTCCATGGTATGATCTCTCAATTCCCCTTGATTTTAATCAGCTTCCCCCCCCCCCCCCGCCCCTTTTAATCACCAATTTAGACTAGTTGCAATTTGGTAGCAACTGGAGACAGTTTAGGATTTGTTTCCGTTCAGGATAATTAGTTTGCCCCTTCTGATAATTTTTGGGGCTGCACATGATGTGTGCTTTGTTTGAGACAGCCGAGTGATAGAATACAGGAGCTTAGTTTCTCTGAACTGATTTGATTTGTTCAGAACATCTGTTCTCGTTCTCCTGGAAATCTGTTTCTCTAGAAAATCTTTTTTCTTAGAGTTCAATTTTGTCATTTCCATGTCTAGCTGCAATGTAATTTCTTGTCTGAGATTGCTAGTTGCCCTGTTTAGGAAAATTGGGCAGCACTTCGTCCCAATGTTCATTTTACTTATAGCTGATGGAATTCGGCAATTTATTTGCTTGTGAATTCTGGGCAAAATCCGGCCGCCTTTCGGCGCTGTGAGTCGATCCACGCCGGGATCGGGGTAGCGACGAGAGACTAAACTCTCGAGCTGCTAATGCTCCTGCTGAAATTTTGGCAGCACTTCGGTGCTATGGGTCGATCCATGCCGGGATTGGGGTAGCGACGAGAGACTAAACTCTCGAGCCGCTAATGCTAGGATCGAAGATCGCGACGAGAGACTAAACTCTCGAGCCGCTAGGATCCATTTCACTTCCAGTTTTGCTTTTGTACCTACAAAACAAACATAAAGAAAGGGAGGAAGAGTCTACCTTCATCTGAACAGTAGTCTTGAACAACAATCCCACACAACACTGTTTCTTGCCTGGTGTTTGCTTTCTTTTACTGTTGTTCTCTCTACACTCCTTCTCTTTTGCTGATTGTATTTTGTTTGGCTTGTGTTTGGTTGCAGGTGAACCTTGGAGGGAGAAGACAACTGCTGACTTTTGTTTTGCAGTTGAATAGCACCCAGGGAAGAAGAAGCCAGCCGGAGCCAACCAGGAAGGAATTTGTGTTTGCTACTCTCCTGATCTTGGGAAGAAAACGAGGACCCCAGCAGCTTCCTTTCTTTTGCTTTTTATAGGGAGCAATAGGAGCAGTTATCCAGCCTACCACTCCCCCCACTCTCTCCTCGTATAGTTTTTTTGTTAACTGTAGGAGTTACTGCAGTTGAGCAGTTGCTGGAATTTTCAGCTTTGCTTCTTTATTTTTAGATATTTATTGTAGCTACCCTTTTCATCTGGGCTGAGCTTGTTCGGATTGAGTCCATCAGAAAAGCCTCGTTGTTTTAGCATGTATTGGACTTACAATTTAATTTAGAAAGCCCAATTTCATATTTTCCAATTTTATGTTCGAATGAACAAAATTGGCTACACTTTATTATAGTTAATATGATGAAGTCATTTATGAAATCATCAAATTTTGCCCTCCAACAGCGCCATATTCTCTTCTCACACCTGTTTTATTAACCTTCACTTATAGCATTATATATATATACGTTTCGGCTATATACACCGCAAATTCCCACGTTCTTAAGGACGTGCAAGTTGGGTCAGAGCCACCCAAACCCGGACGTGCAAGCACGTTTTTTTTTTTTTTTTTAATAACGTGTTTGCACGTCCTTAGGGACGTGCTTAAGGACGTGCAAGTCCGTCCCTTAAACACGAAGAGGACGTGCCTCTTCGTCTTCATCGTCGAAGAGATAGAGCGCCGGAGCACCTGAGAGAGAGAGACCGAGACCGAGAGAGAGAGAGAGACCCAGAGAGAGAGGGAGAGAGACCGAGAGAGAGAGAGCTCGAGGCGGCGGTAGCGGCCTTGGAGGCGGAGGCGACAGCGATGGAGGTGGAGGGTGGTGGTGGGGGTGGAGCATCGGGGGAGGCGGTGGCGGCAGCGGTGGAGCCGGTGGCTGAGGGCCTGGTGGTGCTGGTGACTGTGGCGGCGGAGGAGGGTGGTGGTGGTGGGGCGGCGTGTGGCGGCGGCGATGGAGCCCGAACAGTGGCCGAGGAGGAGGGTAGTGGTGGTGGGGCGGCGTCTGGCGCCGGCGACGGAGGCCGAGCAGTGGCCGAGGAGGAGGCGGAACCGCCGCGGAAGCGTCGGACCATTGAGGTGTCCCCGATCCCGACTCCACCGGTATGTTATTTGAATTACTTTTTGTTTGATTTATTTTTAGAGTTTTAAAATATAATTTGATAGATAATATAGTTTTATAATAGAAGTTTATAGAATATATGATTAATAATATATATTGTTTGATAGAATATAATTGAAAATATATTTTTTGATTTATTTATATATTATAATGTTTTTTTATAGTATATAGTTTGATAGAAAAGAATATAATTGTAATTTGATAGAATATAATACATAGAAAAAAATTACAATTGAAAGACAATAAAAAACATTAAAATATATTATAATACTTCAAAACTATTTAATTAACATTAAAATATATTTGAATATATTAAAATATATTCAAATACATAAAAATAAATTTATATTGAAAGATAATAAAAACATTAAAATACTTCAAAATTATTTCATTTACATTAAAATATATTTAAATATATTCAAATACATAAAAATAAATTTATATTGAAAGATAATAAAAAACATTAAAAAATATAATAAATTATACTACCTCCGTCTCAAAATACTTGTCACTTTACTTTTTGGCACGTTTTTTAAGAAGCTAAAAACTCTATAAAATATTAATTTTTTTAATAATTTTTTTTGATAATTTTATAGACAATTGTATTAAGTATGAAATTATTTTTTTAAATTAATAAAATCATTAATATTTTATATAGTTTTTACCGTTATTAAAAAACGTGTAAAAACTAAAGCGACAAGTATTTTAAGACGGAGGGAGTAATAAACTACATAGAAATAAATTTAAATTGAAAGAAAATAAATACATTAAAATATAATAAATTATAATAAAATATATAAAAATAAATTGAAATTGAAAGAAAATAAAAACATTAAAATATAATAAATTATAATAAAATACAGAGAAATAAATTTAAATTGAAAGAAAATAAAAACATTAAAATATATTAAAATATATTAAATTATAATATAATAAATTATAATAAAATACATTTCATAATAACAGGCAGGGAGGCTCATGAGGGGGGACGGTACCCTCCGGCCTGTTACGTTCGCCGACCGGGCAGCGGTCAGCCAGATTGCAGAGAGGACGATACCCGACAGTTCTACGGCCACAGTCTACGATCTGCTCGCGTCTGCAGAGCGGTACCAGCAGCCGATGGGGACCCCCCCAGTCGACGAGCACGACACCTTCTGGTCGGGTATGCCAGGTTGGGATCCTTCTGGTGATGCGATGATGGGGTTGCAGCCTTCTTTAGAGCCCTCTGAGGTATGAGTAGCTGCATCACCGACGTAGTCGCTGGGCGACGGGCCGACATGGGTAGACCTCCTGCTTGTGTTCCACCCACCATCCCGGAGGCATCTTCTTCAGCCGTTCCGGAGACTTCTGCTTCAGCCGTCCCAGAGGCTTCTACATCCAGCACACACGAGCCCGAGCCTTCGACATCCGCCACACCATCGACGATCTCCTTGGGCTCTGCAGATGATGTGATCCCTGAGGACGTGCTAGGGTTCTGCTTACAATTAACGCAACAGTGCCTATTAGAAGCGATGAAGGACAGCTTCATTCCGCACTCCAAAACAAAGTCCGACTTCTTTAGATATATTCTTTCGCCGTTAGAATCGTTATGGCCGAGCCGCAAAGCAATCATCGTCTCCAAGTATCCCAGGTACGGATAGGTTTCGTAGAGTCAACATATTTCGTATTCCTTCCGTTTTGTTCATATTTCCAATTATGTGAATACAGTTTCGAGACTTTACATCCGAGTTCTCGGACCCAAGGGTTTGGAATGACCGTGACGAAATGGTTACGCATTTCAAAGACTTGGGTCGGAGACATTGCATGATTTTAGTAATCAAGCGGTCTTGGACGGGGGCGTCGAATCGTCCAGGCGGGGTTCTCCTTGCTTGCGAGCAGTTTGGGGAGTACCGACCACACAGGAGGAAGCTCTGGAGCACACAGTCGAAGATAAGTGGTTGTCCATTCTCTCTACACGGACACGAGGCTCCGCCGGGTCAGTGGCGCATGACGGTAACCCATGATGTTCATAACCACGGGCTTTCCACGAGCTTGAAGGGTCACGCCATCGCCAGACAGATGACAGAGGGGGAAAAGAAGATGGCGAGGTGGATGAAGGAAGTTGGCACTCCTCCAAAATCCACTGGGTACGGATTGAGGCAGTTGGATGAGACCAGCGTCACGTCAAGGAAGAGTCTTACCAACACGCTCGTCATGATGGTCGCCGAAGAAAGAGGTAGTCGGACGATGACCCAGGATACCTTGCACCATCTGCGGGAAAGAAGGTACTACTACGACTTCAGACGACATCCGGATGACGACAACGTCTTGAGCGACCTCTTCCTGGCACATCCCGACGGGATACGCCATCTCCGAAGGTTCCATTACGTCATCATAATGGACAGCACATACAAAACAAATGCGTAAGTTACTTAATTACGATTACATTATTGCACATATAGCCAATTATAAAGTATTTTATATGTAACATATTTACACTTGCAGATATGGGATTCCTTTGTGCGAGGTGGTCGGGTTCACACCCTCAGGCAATACTTACTGCATCGCCTATGCCTTCATGTCGCAAGAGAACGAAGACACATACGCCTGGGTGTTGCGACAACTTCAGATCTTGATTGGGACGGTTCAACCTCAAGCTATCATGACTGATCGAGAGCTAGGTCTCTTGGCGGCGCTGAATGTTGTCTTCCCCGACGTCCAGCATCTCCTTTGTTGGTTACACGTGACGAGAAGATGCGAGGAAGCAGCTCTGAAGATCACGAAGAATTTAAACCACGCTGGTATCTTTAAGGGCAACTGTTGGGGGCTACTCGAATCGAGGTCGGAGAAATCATTCAACCGACGTCGTCGGGCGCTACGAGCTGCATGGCACCCATTCCCAGGTGTGGTGGCGTATTTGGAGCCGGTTTGGCTTCCATACAGCAGGAACATAGTACGGTGCTACGTAGATAATGTCTTCCATCTCGGCACCCGTACGACAAACAGGTACAACCTTACTTCATATCTCCCATTACAATATGATATAATATCGAATATTTAGCGGTATGCACTTCAATGTGTATAGAGTTGAGGGTCAACACAAGGTTCTGAAGGAGGCACTTCACTCATCGACTGGTGACTTCCGCATCGTGATCGATGCAATCCATAGAGTCAACGATTGTCAACTGCATGAGCTGCAAACTGCTTTGGAGATCGACCGCTTCAAATGGCCAACAGGGACGTATAAAGTCAACCTTTTCGATGAGGTAAAGACTTTAATCTCCAAAAAAGGCTTCGATTATCTGTACAAGATGTGGCAGGACGTCGTGAACCAAAAGGTTCCTCCGGTATGCACGGACCGACATTGGAGGGTTTGTTACGGGATCCCTTGTGTCCATGAGATTCAGGCATACGTCAACTCCGGTACTCCGATACCCGCCGAGGACATCCACCCGTTCTGGATGGATTTGACATGGACTGACTTCGACGACACCCCACCGCCGTATGAGCTGTCATCTTCATACACGGCTTCCAACGATATATGCGAGGATGAGCTGCACCCACCCTCATCAGCAAGCGTCCGAAGGAAGGGGAGGCCTCGGGGGTCGAGGAATGCCTGCAGAACCAACCCGTTGCCATACGAGGAGGTAAGGGAAAGGTTTGAGAGAGAAGAAGCGCGTGCTGCTCGAAATGCTGCTCGGCCTCGTCCACAAGCGACCTCAGCTCGACGTGGACGTGATGATGTGTTCGGAGGGTTCAACTGGGGTCGAAACAACATTGATCCCTTCATGCTCGGTCATATTGAGACGGTGAGGGACACTGTTGGAGATGGTCATTGTGGCTACCGTGCTTTGGCGGCTTTAACATCACCGATCGGCGAGACTGCTTTCCCGGAACTCAAAACGTTACTATGCAATCACTTGGAGGATCACGCCGTTCTGTACGCCGGTTGTTATACGGGAGAGTACCCACTTCAGCAGTTCGTCGACTACCAGAGATGGGCCGGAGCCACACATGGTGATAGGAGACGGTGGATAGAGCTACCCATCATGGGTTTAGTATTTGCGACGGTATATCAGATTCCTCTCGTCGTCCTAGCTTGGCATCATCCGTTCACATGTCTCCCCATGATCTCGCCAACATCTGCTAACAACCCTCCCCAATCAGCAACTCTTGGTGTAGCCTGCATCGAAAACCAATACCATTTTACCGCGGTATGACTTCAAACGTCTTTTTTATTACCTATTCATGCTTTTCATACATATGTCAATACTCTAACTCTAAATTTTTGTTCTCATAGATCTGGTTGCGTCCTAACGCTCCTCTTCCGCCACCTCCACTAGAATGGGTCGAACATCATCATCCGAGCGTCGAAGGATGGGATGCTCCGTTTCAAGCTCAGATTGAGAGATTTAGAGCCTTGCGTGCCGAGTCCGGTCGTCCTTTACTATTTTTCTAGATTGTATTCCACAACTTTATTAAAATTATGAATGTAAACCTTTTTTTCCGTTCCTTGTAACGTTATTTGCATATTATCCGAATGAAAACCTTAACAATTCTTGTGTTCTGTTTAATTTGACCCTAAATCCATCAAATCCACTAGATAAACACAATTTTATCAATTAACATTACAAAACCGTCGGAAAACCTAAACCCTAACCCTAAACCCTGCAAAACCCTAACTAGGGTTTGCACGTCCTTAACAACGTGCAAGCATTGCACGTCCTTAAGGACGTGCTTGCACATTGTTAAGGACGTGCAAGACGTTTTTAGTGGACGTGCACCGTCCCAGACTTGCACGTCCTTAAGGACGTGCAAATCCGTAATCCAGATTTGCGGTGTATATAGTGACACCCTATATATATATATATATATATATATATATATATATATATATATATATATATATATATATATATATATATATATATATAGGGAAGCTTTAAAATGTAAAAACTCCTTAACGTGTAAAATATGTTTAACGTGTAAAATGTATTTTTTTTAATCAAAAGGCGCGCTCACCATCGGATTTCAAACGGAGACCAAATATCGGCCTTCTCTCTCGGCCTCCCACACCCACCTCGAGCCACCTCCGGCCACCAACCCCTAGCCGCACTCGAGCCCGCCGCTGTGCGCACCTACCGAGCCTAGACTTGGCTTGGTTCGAACCCAGACGCGCCCACCTCTCGCAGCACCGTCGAGCCACCAGCACCTGCGGTTGTCGCCCTCCCACGCCACCCACGAGCCACCTCCGGCCACCAGCCCCGACCAGCTCGAACCCCCTCCCTCAGGCGCACCCCCCGAGCCCGGAACCCCCATGGTTCGAGCCCAGCCGAGCTCACACCGAGCCCATCTCTCCCGACAGACCTGTTCGACGTTTTTGGCTCAATATACCTTCGAAAACCCGATTTTCTCTATGTTTCAACATGAATTTGGTATGATTTCTAACCATAAACTTGTTTATTACAACTATTTAGATTGTTTGAATGATTTAGGTTGAGATTGAAAATCTAGGGTTTGATTTAGGAGCGGAATTTGGGGCTTTTTGCCAAAAGCCAAATTGATTAAAATTGATGATATGGTTGTCTTGTTGGGTTGATTTTGAGCTAATTTCATGTTCATATCATTGTCAAATTGTTTATGGATCATGAGCTAATTGAATTTTAGAATTTTAGATTGCGATATGTTTTAGAATTTGGGGCTTTTTGCCAAAAGCCAAATTGATTGAAATTGATGATATGGTTCTGTTGTTGGGTTGATTTTGAGCTAATTTCATGTTCATATCATTGTCAAATTGTTTATGGATCATGAGCTAATTGAATTTTAGAATTTTATATTGCGATATGGTTTAGAATTTGGGGCTTTTTGCCAAAAGCAAAATTGACTTAAATTGATGATATGGTTGTGTTGATGAGTTGATTTGGAGCTAATTTCATGTTCATAGCATTGTCAAATTGTTTATGGATCATGATCTAATTGAAGTTTGGAATTTTATATTGCGATTTGCTTTAGAATTTGGGGTTTTTTGCCAACGGCCAAATTGACTGAAATTGATGCAATGGTTGTGTTGATTTGGAGCTAATTTCATGTTTATAGCATTGTCAAATTGTTTGTGAATCATGAGCTAATTGAATTTTAAAATTTTATTGCAATATGCTTTAGGTCGATTAGGTTCTTCTATTTTAGCATAAAAATCATAATTTAGCCTATTAGCTCAATTGGTAGAGCAATGTGCGTTTGCACAAAAGATGTGGGTTCAAATCCCACATAGGTTACATAATAGACAAGAGCGCAACAATCGCAAATTGTTAATCATGCACATTATAATCTAAGTTATGTGCTTTTTAACCTTAATTATGCACATTTTAATCTTATTTATACACTTTAATTTTAAAAGCTTATGCGTAAAAAAGTCGATTTCAAACTTATATCTATCAACCTAAATTATCCGAGAGGTGAACCCAAACTCTCAAAAGTATAAAAAAAAAAACAAAATTAAAACATCGATTTCAAAAGCACATCTTTTGTCTTATTAATGCACATTATAATCTTACATTTGCACATTTGTATTCTAAATCTGCACAATTGTATCTTACTTTTGCACAATTGTAGTTTAAATTTGCACAATTGTATCCTACTTTTGCACACTTGTATTCTAAATTTGCACATTACAATTTTATTTTCACACTTTATGTTCTTATATTTGCACTTTAAAAGTTGCACAAATGCACTTTACAGTTGCACAAATGCACTTCACAGTTCCACAAATGCACTTCACAGTTGCAGAAAAGGTATCGAAAACGGGAAAAAGTGCATTTACCTATAAAATTAGACATATTTACCAATTTACCCATAAATTAAACATATTTCAATTATAAATTTTTATAATTGAAATAGGCACATTTACCTATTTACCCCATAATGAATTATTTGTCTGCACAAAATAAACTTATATTTGCACAATAAGATGTTATATGTGCACAAAAGCAAGTTATACTTGCACAGCAGAAAGTGTTAACACGAAAAAAAAAATTCTGGGACAAAAAAAAAACCTGGTCCGAGAAGGGGGCACACGCATGGGTAAGGGAGGCAGACATTCTACTAATGAAATTAGGCCCATTAGCTAATTTTACGCGATAAGCAAATTTTACACATTAAGGAGTTTTTACATTTGAAGTAAACCCTATATATATATATATATATATACACGCACACAATCTCCTGCCTCAAACAATCAGAACTTATACCTGCAGTAGCCTCTCCTGACTAAAAGATCGAACCCGAAACAAATACCAATAGTGGTTGTTCGTTCATCCCACAGTTCAATTGATCATCACATTAAAGAAATAAATTGACTTTATATGCCAACACGGCAACACATGATGAATAATGGTGAACTGTGAATATGTATGTACACAAATGGGTGCAACAGGTATCTCTTATTCATCGTTTTTTGTAGGAGAGTTCATTGCATAGCTATCCTTTATATGTCTTATTCATATATGTATATATACTTGCCGATTTAGAATGAATTCAAACCTGGATCAACAGGCTAAAATCCCAAGAAATCAGTAGGTGCCTCCGTATTCATATATTCATGACAGTGGCTTGCTTATTGCTCTCTGAATTTATAAAATTTGGGCCCTTATAATTAAGATAGATCAAGCGGATGAATTAGATCACCTCTTAGGAGTGGCGGGCTTGCTTCGTGCCTGCGTCGGAGATGGTCATGGCGGATTATGAGTTGATAAAGAACTTTGACGGAATCCCAACTGATGGTCCCAATCTCTTAGATGTGTTGTCTAGGGTCGCGGGTGCCGAATTCGTCTTCCCGGTTACCCAAAGTATGACACCTTATAATAATCTAGAAACAGATTTAATTCTCTCTCTATATGCAGTAGCTAGAAGAAGCAAACACAGTCACCTCGATCGATCGGTCCAAATTTGAATAAACAAGTACGCTGAGCCGCGGATTATCAGGCCAGCAGCACAGCCCATCCGCGGATCGAATTAGCAGCGTTCAGTTACTTGTACCTGTTGACCAACGCACCGATGATTTGCCGTGGCCCGGCAGCGAGCTTGAAGGAGACTTGTCGAGCGGCAGACTAAGGGAGTGCAGATAATCACCAAAAGTGATCGAGGGTAGTTCGCGCTCGCGGATGTCGCGAATGGAGAATCTGAAGGTTAACGCTTAGCATCAAGAAGCCAAAGAAAGAGAATGCTTGAAGGAACGCAGCAGCGGGCGGCGGCAACGGGGAGAGGAAGAATGGCCTCCGTTTGACAGCATTACAAGCTGAGGCCGGATAAAATCATTATATAATCCAAGGATTGGCCACGAAAGAGGGCATCTGCTCATCTTTGGAAGGCTGCACCTGCACGCTTACTCCCCCACAAAATGCGATCGTGAAGAGGTAGAATTGTCCGCGGATGGCACAATTTGGGTGGATCGAGATCGGGGTTATCTCTTTACCACCATGACAATCCATTATTTAAAATGGTCTACTCGTAATCGGACTTAAATCGATATTAACCATATTTCAACGAAACCAATTAAGTCCTCAACACTCTCAATCACGCCCTTCATGTACCCAAAATCTTTAGAAAGCCCAGTAGCACTTCCCTTGGTCTATCGAACTAGAAAATCCATACCAACCGCATCTAGCTAGTTGCTCAAATATAAGATTAGTAATTTTGGAACCTCATCAAAGTAGATTAAACGAATAATTTACCTTGATCTATCACCTCTTAGTTAGTGTGAATGGTTCCCACATACGGCGCTAGTGACAAAATCCGATTTTTTAGAATCCCGTGTCGGTGGGTTCCGGGATCAAGTGGAGCGCGGACGAGCTCAGACGATCGGGCTTACCTGAGACGCGCGACAAGATTACCGTCGGCGTACCCAAACCTGTACCGATCCGAGCTCAAGCCATCCGCGGACCACTGTCCTCTCAGGGCTCCATCAAACGTCGGCTCCCGCTGGGCGAGACGAATCCCGCTCGGGAAGGCTCATCGAGCCATCAAAAAACCGACCCCAAATATGAAGGTCTAGCCCCATATTTATAGGAAGAATCCGAGCCATTGTCGACACGTGTCCCGAGTTCGACGACAAGTGTCAAGTTGTTTAGGACAAGTGTATAGCCATTGTCGACACATGTCTCGACAACCCGACAAGTGTCGAGTTGTTTAGGACAAGTGTCATTCATAAGGACACCTTTATTATGTGTAGTGGATTTAGATGGTATTTTCCATACATTGATTGATACACTATAATCATCCTAATAACGGGTTTATTTATATAGCGGGAACCCGATTTATATGTTTATAAATATTACTTATTTATTTGGTGTTTCGTCAGAGCCTGTGACTTCCCTAGTGTCTCAAGCACCTTATCGTATGGCTCCTTGTGAAATGCAAGAATTAAAGAAGCAGTTAACAGAGTTGCTAAGAAAGGGATATATAAGACCCAGTGTGTCACCTTGGGGAGCACCCGTATTATTTGTTAATAAGAAGGATGGTTCCCTTCGGTTATGTATAGATTACCGTGCGTTAAATCGAGTAACATTGAAAAATAAATACCCCTTGTCCAGAATTGATGACTTGTTTGATAAGTTGTATGAGGTGCAGGTTTTCTCCAAAATTGATTTAAGATCTGGCTATCATCAACTTAGAGTTTGGGATATTGATGTAGCAAAAACAGTTTTAGAACTAGGTACGGGCATTATGAGTTCGTAGTAATGTCGTTTGGGTTAACAAATGCCCCGACGATATTCATGGATTTTATGAACCGGTGCTTCCATGATTATTTAGACAAATTCGTAATTGTATTAATTGATGACATACTGATATATTCACCAAATCCAGAGGCGCACAACGAGCACTTGCGGATTACATTGGCACTTCTTAGGCAACATCATCTATATGCCAAACTTTCTAAGTGTAGCTTTTGGATGACCAAAGTTGTTTTGTTGGGGCATATGATTTCAAAAGAAGGTGTCATGGTTGACCCTCAAAAGGTTGAAGCCGTTGCAAATTGGAAACGACCAGCTAGTGTAAAAGATGTGTGAAGTTTCTCGGGTCTTGCAAGATATTATAAACGATCTGTGGACGGATTTTCAAGAATTGCGCAACCTCTCACGTATCTTCTGCGAAAATCCCACAGATTTGAATGGACACAGAAATGTGAAAATAGTTTTCAAGAGCTCAAGAAGCGGTTGACCAGTGCCCCTGTGCTAACTTTGCCCCAGGGTACAGAAGGGTATGTGGTGTATAGTGATGCTTCGAAGCCGGGAATGGGATGCGTATTAATGCAACATGGAAGGAGCATTGCCTATGCATCCCGACAGTTAAAATCTTATGAAGAGAACTACCCAACCCATGATTTGGAATTAGCGGTTGTGGTTTTTGCTCTAAAAATCTAGAGGCATTATCTGTATGGGGTACATTGTCAAATTTTCACAGACCACAAAAGCTTGAAGTATGTCTTCACTCAAAAGGAACTAAATATGAGACAGATAAGGTGGTTAGAGCTTATCAAGGATTATGACACTGAGATCCTATATCACCCAGGTAAAGCTAATGTGGAAGCGGATGCGTTAAGCCGAAAAGGAACACAGGAAGGATTGCTCACTTGTTTAATAGCCCAACCAAAATTGCAGCAGGAGTTGAGAAGAAGTGAAATAGAAGTTTGGTTTCAACATTAACAGGGGTGTCTTCGTATGATGGAAATCAAAACAACATTGGATAAGGAAATCAAACAGAGGCAGATTGATGACCTTCATCTGGTTAAAATCTGCAGTAATGTATACGATGGTAAATCCTCGAGTTTTAACATACATGATGATGGATCTCTATGGCATCTAGATCGCATTTGCGTACCTGCGTGTAGCGACCTCAAAAAGAGGATATTGAAAGAAGCACACACCACAGCTTATTCAGTGCATCCTGGGTCTAGCAAAATGTAAAAAGACCTAAAAAGGAATTACTGGTGGGTCAACATGAGGAAGTAAATTGTTGAATACGTGGTTATATGTCTTATATGTCAACAAGTAAAAATTGTGCACTAGAAAGTAGGAGGTGAACTGAACCCAGTACCCATACCTCAATGGAAATGGGATAATATTGCGATAGATTTTGTTATAGGATTGCCAAAAACCACCGGAGGAAAGGATGCAATCTAGGTGACAGTGGATTGTCTCACAAAAACTGCCCATTTTATAGCAATAAAGACTCATTGGGGGCCAACCGAGCTAGCCAATATTTATCTTTGTGAGATTGTTCGTCTCCATGGAATTCCAAAAACTATCGTATTAGATCGAGATGGCAGGTTTGTTTCCGAATTCTGTAAGAGGCTTCATGAGGATCTGGGGACGAATTTACATTTTAGTACTTCTTTTCATCCTCAAATAGATGGACAAACTGAAAGAACTATCCAGATGTTGGACAAAAATGTGCGAATACTCGTACAACACATTTTATTTGATTTTTAATATTTGAGTTCGACCCCTTTCGGTTATCCTCTTGATTCGAAGTCATATCGATACCAAAATTTGAGTGGTTTTGGTGATTTGGGCTGCACCCAAAATTTAGCGGGTTGCCTACGTATCTCTTGGAAGAGAATCAAGCCTTACGTTGTTCAGAGTGTTTTGGATTTTGTTTTTTATTTTTGGTTTGAATTTGGTTTTGTTTTCTTGTACGCATCAGAGGATTAAGTTCAAGCCCACCTTCTAGGAAGGGTAGCTAAAACAACACTCCACCCGAGTAACCTGAGCCCACCTTCTCGAAAGGGTAACTCAAGTAACTCGCCTATCATCTGCATAGAAAACGATTTGATTTTAGTGTGGTGTTTGATTTAATTTGATTTGTTTTGACTTGAAGGTCAATTTGGGGATCATGATTGAACTCATTTGTGAGTTTCTTACGTACCCTTTTGGAAGGGATCAAATCACACGTAGTTCTTGAAAATGACGAATTTGAATTTTGTATTTGGTTTTTTGAAGTTTTGGTCGTGACCGAACTCGACGAGCGGAAGCTTTATATCGAGTCGGATGAGACACTTTGGATTTGATGGGAATTTCATATTTGGGACGACTTGGAGTCGAAAAGTGAATTTGAGGAGATTTGATTTGAAAGTTTGGATGTGACTGGACTCGGTGAGAATTTGATTTACACCGGGTTTTCTAACAATGAATTTTGTATTTGGATTTGACCATGAGATCATTTGAGGGTGGTAATCGAACTCGACGAGCAGGAGCTTAATATCGAGTCGGAATGGACAACTGAATTTGATTTTTGGGTTTGATCGTGAAATCATTTGAGAGTGATAACTGAACTCAACGAGCAGAAGCTTTGTATCGAATCAGAATGGACCATTTGAATTTGTTTGATTTTGACCTCATATTCATTTAAAGGGAATTTAGAGGTTGACGACTACCCGATATATTTTTAGAATTTAATATTTTTAGGCTCATCAACTTTTCCGAGCCTTTCAAATACTGGAGCTTTAGATTCTCCACTTGTCAAGGCTGAATTAAGCCTTTGAAACACTGAAGGTTTATATTCTTCACTTGTCGAAGCCATCTCAAGCCTCTGAAACACTGGAAATTTGGACGCTTCATTTATTGAGGCTAGATCGAGTCTTGCGAATACAGAAGATTTCGGTGCTTCACATGTAGAGGCTAGATCAAGCCTTTTAAACACCGAAGAGGTAGGGGTTCCACTCGAAGCCATCTCGAGCCTTTCAAATGCGGATACTCTAGGCTCTATCACACTTGCGGTTAGAACACCCTCTTCGTATGAGATTTGGAAATTTTTGACACAAGCCCCCTCGACGATTTTTTGTGGCGTTTTACCCTTGAAACAGGGTTTTAGCTTTTGCACTTGAACTTTATGCTTCTTGTGTGCTTTTGAAGCTTCACCGAAGCTTGATTTCTTTTCCTTTGATTTCTCTTTTGATTTTGAGGAGGGAATTTGATGATTGGAGCGAAGAGTAATCTTTTTAACTCCTGCTTCATTTTCGCACAAGTCATCGGTCCATGAGACCATACAACATTGAGCGATGTCTTTTCCATTCAAGGACTCTTCCTTTGAAGTGTCATCTTTCACCAATGCTTTAAGAGGCAATGAAACTGTGGGGCTGCCCCCAGTTTCAATAGCCACAGGAGATGCTTTTTCTGCTTGAGAAGACACTTGGAGTGAGGGATCGAACTCTGCAACATCTACCGTTGAAATGGTATTTGATGAAGCTACTTGAGTTGAGGATGTTACCCCATCGATTTCAATTTCTCCTTTGTTAATCATCTCCTCTACAATGTCTTTGAAGACGTAGCAATCCTTGATTGGATGACTAATAAGCTGGTGGTACGAGCAATATTTTGAATCACTCGTCATACCCAAAACAAATCAAATTAAATCATCTTCATCTTGTACAATCATGATCCCCAAATTGACCTTCAAGTCAAAACAAATCAAATTAAATCAATTCATCAAATATCCCTTGTACATCATCATCGTCAAAAGGATATTTCTTTTGCCTTCTTTCATGGCAGGTGAGTCTCTTAGATGGCTCCTTGGGTTTCTCTTTTATTTGAGCTTTGGAACCATTCTTGTTAACGAGTTCTCGATCATGTTTGACGAACGTCGCCATGGACTCATCTTCATCTTGTACATCATCTCCATCATTTTTGTTAGTCTCACTATCCCGAGACCAGTTGGATCCCCGTGCTAGTTGTTTTTCAACATTGCACGCTTTAGACACCAACTCATCAAATGAACGAGGCTCGGCACTTCCAACATGTACCGCTAATTCCGATATTAGGTTGTTAGTGCACATTTGAACACAAGCTTGTTCGCTCAATTTTTCATGGCATTGGAGTCTTATACTCCTCCACCTGGCGATGAAGTCGTTGGCGAGCTCATTAGACCTTTGATAGGTGTTTGCGAGATCCAGAATGGAAACTCTTGCTTTCGAGCTCACAAATTGAGCTAGGAACTCTCTTTGTAGATCGTCTCATGTTTGAATCGACCCTGGTTGAAGTTGAGTGTACCAAGTGCATGTCGATCCCTTCAAAGATTGAACGAATTGCCTAATTAATAAGGCATCGTTTAAGGCCATTTCACCACAAGCAGAATAAAAATGAGCTAAGTGCTCGTGGGGTGAACCGTGAAGGCTATCGAACTTCTCAAAGCTCGGTCTTTGGTAGCCTCGGGGAAATGGCATCGAATCATAGTGTAATGGATATGGCTTTTTATACCCAAGCACTGTTGGATTTTGTGATGCATATGCTTCTTTTATCCCTTGAGCGATCATCTCTTTGATTTCTTGTGGAGTGATCGATGTGCTACGGCTTGAGCCTTCACCATTCGACCTTGTTTGATCTTGTCTCTTTTTTTTGAGCTTGAATATTTAATTGAGCGAGGAGTGCTGCTATTTGAGCATCTTTCTCATCTAGCTTCCTTTGCAACTCCTGAAGCTGCCCTTCGACACTTGATGTGCTGGTAGTCAATACCGACATCACATTTGGTCCGTCTTGTGAGATGTTTGCTTGAGATTCAACCATTGAAGTATTTGAACTTGTTAGCTCCAACCGGTCTTTCTCTCTTGCATTATCTTTGGAGACTTGACATGTCTCTTGAACCTCCTCGCCTTTCTTGGATCTTGAAGGCTTACCCTTTGTGGCCCTCCGAATATGAGGTCATGTTGACTTGTACAACCTCTTTCGGATAGATTGGCATAGACCCAACGAGGATCTCTCATGGAGGAGCCACTAGAGGAGTTTCTTTTGCCCCCTGCGAGCTAGGAAAATCTTTTGCCAGGGTTGTACTCGCTCGTTTTAAAGTTGATGAACGAGCTAGCACAAGAAGAGGTCTTGTCTTGCAACACTGAGATCCGCACTTATGTCCCCCTTTCTTCATGGATTTTTTTGCCTTCTTGGAAACAGAGACGGGTTGTGCGGAAGTTGTGATTGCCCTCTCATTCGTTTTGATGACACGAATGATAGGCCTTTGAACGACTTCTTTGGTTGGCTTTGTGCCGTTGTAACCACCCTCCTGCATTTTGAGCTTGTTGCAGATGGGTTGGTTATTGAGCTTGTTACCGCCTAGCTGGGTGATCTTGAGCTTGTTGCCCCCATGGCTTGTAAGTGCTTTAGGCTTCATGCCCCCTTTCCTTGAAAGCATTGCGGGAGACTTCGATACCCACTTGGTGATGGTATTGTCCTCTAGAGCTTGAAGAGCCCCAAAGATGTTGTTGTTTAGGATCGCTGTAGACATTGAATCCCGAGTGATGCCAAACTGAGCTTCAAATGATCGTTTTCTGATCCAGTGGCCTCCTTTGATGATGAAGGTTGCTGGAAGTTCGTTAAAGGTAACAATCGCTTTTGGTGCCATTTATACCTTTAAAAATATATAACCATGTATTAGTATAAATACAACTAAGAGATAAAAAGGCAAAAAGGGTCCCACTAGGTGTGCCAAAAATATGTTGGACAAAAATGCGCGAATAATCGTATAACACATTTTATTTGATTTTTAATATTTGAGTTCGACCCCTTTTGGTTATCCTCTTGATTCGAAGTTGTATCGATACCAAGATTTGAGTGGTTTTGGTAATTTGGGCTGCACCCGAAATTTAGCGGGTTGCCGACGTATCTCTTGGGAGAGAATCAAGCCTTACGTAGTTCAGAGTGTTTTGGATTTTGTTTTTTATTTTTGGTTTGGATTTGGTTTCGTTTTCTTGTATGCATCAGAGGATGAAGTTCAAACCCACCTTTTAAGAAGGGTAGCTAAAACAACACTCCACCCGAGTAACCTAAGCCCACCTTCTCGGAAGGGTAACTCAAGTAACCCGCCTATTATCTGCATAGAAAACGATTTGATTTTAGTGTGGTGTTTGATTTAATTTGATTTGTTTTGACTTGAAGGTAAATTTGGAGATTGTGATTGAACTCGTTTGTGAGTTTCCTACGTACCATTTTGGAAGGGATCAAATCACAAGTAGTTCTTGAAAATGACGAATTTGAATTTGGTATTTGGTTTTTTGAAGTTTTTGTCGTGACCGAACTCGATGAGCGGAAGCTTTGTATCGAGTCGGATGAGACACTTTGGATTTGATGAAAATTTGATATTTGGGACAACTTGGAGTCGAAAAGTGAATTTGAGGAGATTTGATTTGAAAGCTTGAATGTGACTGGACTCGATGAGAATTTGATAGGGTTGGCACGGTACGGTGCCGTGGTAAAATTTCGATTACCACGTACCGTACCAATACCTTTCGGTATGTACTTTTCATTACCACGTACCAACCGAAACTATCGGTAACCGAAGGTCTTGGTACCGAAAGTATCGGTTACCGAAGGTCTGGTAACGTGGTACCAAGAGTCTCATTTAATTTTCATTCATGTGGCTTTATGTATGGTCATTGTGGCTACCGAAGGTTTGGTACCGAAATAACGATTTAACTTTTTACATAAACTAACAACATATTAACAAAATTAAACACAATCAGAAGATGCAATTGAACACTCATTCATAAAAAATTGAACAAAATCAGAAGTTGCAATGAACACTGATCACCTATCAACACACATAGAAATTGAACAATTCTGACAAAAAAAAGAAAGAAATGGAACAATTGAACAAAATCAAAAAATTCAAGTGAACTGATGTCGATGGTGAATAAAATCAATTTGAACAATTGAACAATGGAACAAAATCAAAAAACAATTGAACAATTGAACAAAATAAAAACGTTTAAAAACTAAACTGATGTCGATGGTACAATTCCCCCAGTAGGTGCGGCGCAGATCCGACTCCAAGAGGTCCGAGGCTCGCACCTCTTCCTCGTGCATCCCTTCCACAGCCAGGGAGTCTTCCCAGCGAACCTCGAGGACGACCCATTGGACTGGTTTGAAGGGAGAGAGTGAGATTGAAGCGAAATAAGCGAGAGCGATAAATGGGAGATCGAAGACTTACATCGGTCGATTGAGTGGTTGAGAGCGAGTTAAGAGAGCCTTCGTGGCTTCGTCACCTACATCGGTTGTGGACGGAGATGACCGGAGATCGTTGTGAGCCGCTGTGGTAGGTTGAGACCTAGATGAACTAGGTTGGCGGTGGGTTGAAGTCAAAGAAAGAACAGAAGTGAAAGAATAAGGAATCGAAGCCGCTGGCCCTAAATTAATTAAGGGATTTTAAAAAAAAAATTAAAAAGAATATATATATTCGGTACCACGGTACCAGTGGATTTAAACTTTACATACCGTATTCCGTACCGAGGTTGGTTTATACCGATCTTTCGGTTACCGATTTCTTCGGTTACCGATATTGTGGTACCAACTTGTTGTTGGCACGGTTGGTACGGTAATTTTCGTACCACGGCCCAACCCTAGAATTTGATTTACACCGGGTTTCCTACGTATCCACTTGTTTGGTGGAATCAAGTCATCGTAGTTCTTAACAAACAATGAATTTTGTATTTGGATTTGACCATGAGATCTTTTGAGGGTGGTGATCGAACTCGACGAGTAGGAGCTTTGTATCGAGTCAGAATGGACACCTGAATTTGTTTTTTGGGTTTGATCGTGAAATCATTTGAGAGTGATGACTGAACTCGACGAGCAAAAGCTTTGTATCGAATCAGAATGGACCATTTGAATTTGTTTGATTTTGACCTCATATTCATTTAAAGGGAATTTAGAGGTTGACGACTGTACCCGATATATTTTTAGAATTGAATATCGGGTTACCTACGTAGCCGATAGGAGGCGTCAAATCTTTACGTAGTTTTAACAAACCGATTTAATTTTTATTTGGTGATTGAACCCAACGAGTTTTTGCTTTATGTCTGGTGGCCTACGTATCCGATAACTCGGAATCAAATTAGGCGTAGTTCTGTTAAAAGAAGCAATTTAATTTTGGTTTGATGATTGAGCCCGACTAGCCTTAACTTTATGTCGAGCGACCTACATACCTGTTTGGACGGGATCAAATCTTGTGTAGCTCTTAACAAAACCATTTTGATTTTTTGGTTTGACGATTAAACCCGACTAGCTTTAACTTTATGTCGAACGATCTACGTACCCGTTTGGACGGGATCAAATCTTGCGTAGTTCTCAAAGGAACCAATTTAATTTTGTGGTTTTGCCCTTTTTGGTCGTTTGAGGACCGTGTGATTGAACCCGATGAGCTATAGCTTTGTATCGGGTTTCCTACGTATCTCTTGGAAGAGAATCAAATCACTCGTAGTTCATTTTTAACCGATTTAATTTTTATTTCGGTTTGGTGATTGAACTCGATGAGCTTTTAGCTTTATGTCGAGCTTCCTACGTACTCGGTTGAACGAGATCAAATCAGTCGTAGTTCATTTCAAAGAACCATGTTTATATTTTGGTGAAACTTGATTTGAGGTTTTGACTACATTTTTTTGTTTAGGAGCCGACTTGAGATTGACCCACTAGAATTAATTGGCAAAGAAATGTTACGAGTTTAACTTTTTTTTTTTTATTAAGTAAGAATTCGAGATCAGGCTAGCCTGATTCTCGAGAGGCCGATGAATCGGCATGCGGAAACCGCCAAAGCATACAGAAGAACAGAAAAAGGCATTAAGAAACAAGCAGAAAAAACCCTACTATAAGGAACGATCTAAGAAGAACTACAACTAGCAGTTGCGGACGACGGCGAAGAACGTAGCCAAGCACTACCCAACAGTAGCACCGCGGGCCAGCGATACATCAGGACTCTATCTCATGTGGGAAGTGCAGACGAAACTCCAAGGAAACAGCATCTCGGATACGGAGTCGCCCATAATGCACCACCCCAAACCCAGTCAGTCCCGACTCCAAACTTCACACCCCCAACCAAGCAGAAGATCTACTAGAAACGCCGAAAGTAGAGTCCAACACTGCTCAAGCAAAGACGCCAAAAGATTTAACCAAACCCTTTCGGAATTTATTCTAGCCCTTTTGGGATTTGGTTCAAACTCTTTCGAGCGGAATTTCCAGTATACCCTTTTGGGATTTCCACCAAATATTGAAGTTTGCACGGCAAGCCAAGGAAAAGAAATTTTTTATTTTATTTTATTTTCTTCTTTTCCCCGACACTTGCACGTCTCGCACAAGATTGATTTGATTTTGATTTTTTGATTTTTTTTTCTTTTTTCTTTTCTATCATTGCCTAGCAAGGATCTGCTTCTTCTCTTTAGCAAAAGTACGGGCAGCAAAACCTCAATAATGGCAAGGGATGGCAGTGACGGGTAACGCCACAACTGGCGCCGGACTGAAGCCCCGCAGCCAGGGCGGAAGGCGGTGAGGACGACGAGGTTGAGCCCAATACCAACGACCCAAGGGACCGAAGCAGAGGGGCAGTGATGAGGGAGAATAGACCGATAGACGGTACACCCGGACGGAGCCCCGAGCAACATTGGCGCCGACGACGGAGACCCACACCACCACCACTCATGAGAAGGTAGACGGGGCACCGACGGAAAAGGGTTGTATGGTTCAAGCAAGACAATTGAACAAGAGATTCAAAATTGGGAGTGTTGATGCCCGAAAACGGACTGGAAATCGAAGAAAATGGGATAAGACACTTAGATCCGCAAAATCCCTTTCTCAATTAGAGTTTTGATTTGATTGAAGTCTGAATAGGGAATTCGGAGCTAGGGTTCTACGAACATGTTTACCTCAAAACCTTCACAACCAACAGACACGATGATGACTGTAGCAATCCAGGACGAGAAGAGGAAGGAGAGCTTGTGTCGGAAAGAGTGTTGACATTCGTCGGGAAACAAGTCCCAGGAGATGGACTCATGGACATAATGAGAACGATGGTGCACCACGGCGGCACAGATGCAGCCGGAAACGAGTTGAGGCGGCCGAAGCTGGGGAAAGACGGCCGAAGCCGAGGTTGAGCTCCCTCTCTCTAGAAAACACTAGAGAGAGAGGAGAGATTTCATTCCTTCTGACGTGTTGAGAGATAATTAAATGACAAGTATTATAACCGGAAAATAAAGTTCTAAAATGCAAATTAATTCATTAAAGCTACCTGGTATTGAAAGGTTGGAGAATGAAGGTTGATTTTACACCTAATGTTGAGAGATAATTCATATGTAACTCATTTGAAATTTTTTAAAATTCATCCACTAATTTGAAAATTGTAAAAATTAGACCTAAATTTTTTATTTTTTTTTTATGAAGACCTAAAAAATTTCTTTAACACTATAAATGTAGAAACTCATTTTATAAATAAATTTTCTTATCCTAAAAATAGTGGAACCCGAAGAATAATTGTATGTGTAATGGGCCAACAATACACATGCATGTTTGGACCCATTACACTCTCCCATTATAGGGAGATGTTAGGCCGGCACTCCTCCGCAATGTGCAATGGAGGTCACCATCCCAGGCCACATGCCTTCTTGATCGCCCGTTGACCCCACGAGTTTAACTTTATGATTTTGTTAAACTCAATTTCTAATTTGTTCCAATTATAATTTTTATAATTTAGTGGGTTGGTTTTTTAATTAAATATATATTTGAAGATCTTGGCCGTATTAATATATGATATGTATATGAACTAAAAGCTCTCCCTTCTCTCTAAATTCTAGAGAGAGAGAGTTGGATACTCTTTTGTCCAGCAGTTTGTCGAACACCGTCTGACTTGCGCCTCTTCTTTAAACATCGGAGTCGCCCGTCTACCGATCCCAAATCTCCACTTCGGAGTTGATAAAACCCTAAATTGATTTGGGGCTTTGATTGAATCGGGCCTCCTCCCCCTGGTGCCGGCTTGTTTGAGTCCTCAACGGTATGACCAGTGGCTAGGGGTCGTTTGTCCCTTCCCCGGAGTTGGCTTGGGCATGCCTGTCGGTGTCGGTTTCTGCGGGCTGTGGTGTTGGGCCTTGCCTCCCTCCGCCTCCGCCCCTTCCGGCGCCGCCTCCGTCATCCCCCATTGCAGCCTCGGCGTCCGTCGTGCCGGCAAGGCCCCATCGCCTCTTCTTCCTTGCGAAGAAGATGAAGTTGATTAGGTTAGAATAGAAAATAAAAAAATAATAAAAAAACAAATACTCCTTGCAGTGCAAGGATTGCCCCCCAAAAAAAATTAAAATTAAAATATAAATCCATGGGCTGCAAGTATTGGAGAAAAAAAGGAAAAAAGGATTATATATTTCTCTTATATAATTACTAAAACCTTATAAGGGCTCCAAACTGCTCGTTTAAAAGTGTACTGAATCCCGTTAAGGTTGACTAAATCCGGCAGGGTTTTTTGGTGCTCTTTTCTCAGACGATGTGCGATTTTGTGTTGGCGTGGCTTGGCGATCTTCTCCTTGGATTTGGTTCTGACTATCGAAGTCGGGATAGGTTGGGGTCGCGGACTCGTGGTGGCGTGTATCGTGGCGTCTCCACTATCTGGGTTGACTGCTTCTCTGGAGTTCGTCCTCATTGCCCACAGGATGATCGGGTCTTGATGTACTGCCAGTCTACGGTTCTGCTTCTTGTGGGGATTGGCTTCGTCCGTCTTCTTCGTCCTCATCCTGTTTGGTTTGGGTCTGCTTTGTTTCGCTTTTTGGTGGTTTGCGTTTGTCTGAGTTTGCACCATATGTATTGTTGTATGTTTGACTTTAGACGGGTTTCCCGTCTGCCGGCCTGGCCGACCCTCGAGTTTCAGATATGTCTGAACTCGAATTTTTACCTAATCAAAAAAAAAAATTATATATGTATATTGGTTGATTGCCTAGTCTTCTCTTTTTCTTTTACAAACCAATGCCCAATCTCTTTAGATGTTAGCACAGGCTGGCAAGCCCATTTCATCATCACCATTTCTTTTTTTAACCGAGCCCGTGTGTAATTCAAAGTCTGTGAAGGTGTGAAATCAGCCTCCGGTCTCCTTCCAAAAGTGGCTTGTATCCTTCTCTCTCCTGGGACACTTGCCTTCTTCGACCGCAACAGCCTTCAATGCACCACCCTTGGCTATGGCTTTGGGCGATTGAAACGGAGGAAGGCACAACAACTCCGGCTTTGACGACGGGGCATGAACCCGGTTTTTTCGACCTCAAGTGCTTCCAAAGAGGTACGTTCTAGGGTTTTTCTTTTGATGAATCTCAACCCCAATTTGGCGTTCAATCTGCCCTTCAGGTGATTCTCGACTTAAATTTCATATCCCCAAATGAATCCCCTTTCAATTGAATGTTCATTTTTTACATTCAACTGATTTTCTTCAACAATGATTTTAGGATTTTCGAATTTGGGTAGTCGGAATTTCGGGCTCTGGGAATCCGAAAAGGGATGAGGAGCCCCAACCTTTGAACCTCTAGGGCAAGAGCGGTACAGCAAGGTCTCAAGCAGCCACAACCCCGACGCCTCAACTAGGTATGTTATTTTTCGTTGTTTCTACCGAATCGAGACACCAGTGGATAATAGGCATAACTGATTTGGATTTTTTCCAATGTCTGAACCTTCCCCTCTGATATCCGAATTGGAGCAACCAGAGGGAAGAACAGAGCGACAACCTCCTTCCAGCCCCTAGGCGTTTTGCTGCCATCCTGTCTCTTCTGAAAACGGGTATGATTATGCACTCTTGATTTTCTTTGCTCTTGCTTTCTTAGTCCTCTTGATTTCTTAAGCTACTGTCTGCTCAATGAAATCTGGGACTGATTTGTTGAACCTCCTGATTTTGGGATTCAATTTATACACAATAGAGTCTGACTTGAATGTGTCACAGATTCTGATTTTGTTATGAACACCCAATTTTCCTTGTTTGGTTTGGTGCTCGCTTGGGACAGTAGAAAGCAACATTTTTTTTGTTTAAAATTTATTGCCTTCCAGCTTGCGGTTTTTCACTATTGTTTGACAAAACAGAATTTGTCCTATATTTACTTTATTTTCGATAGTCCGTGGAACTCGGCAATTCATTGCTTGTGAGTTCCGGGCAAAATCCGACAGCACTTCATCCCTATAAACCGATTCGCGCCGGGATCGATTGTAGCGGCAAAAAAGAATTTCGAGTCGACTACGGGTGAGTACTCTCAACCTATTATAAAGCTGACCCCTAGGCAAAAGTAATCTTATACTTAGGCCTATTATCGGGGTCAACCGCTTAGGCGAGAGCACTTTTGTTATAGCCTTTGATCTGCCTGCCTCTTTGTTCACCTGCATATCAAAGAATAGAGTGAGGATAAAATTATACCCTCTGTTTTGGAATTTGAACAGCAGGCACTAATGGAGTCCTTCTTCCTCTCCCTTGCTGATTTTTTATTTACTTTGATTGCAGGAACAAGAAGAACCAGAAGGAAGACTATTTCTCTAGCCAACCCCCTTTTCCTCGTTGTTTTTGTGGTTGCTGGTGCACTCGGGAGGAGAAGAGGACTTGTGTTTGTTGCTTTTGCTGATGTTCGAAAGTAGAGGAAGAGGGAGCTAGCCGGAAGGGACCTCAAGAAACTGCAATTGCAGTGTTTATATAGGGTGAAATGAAATAGGGTAGTTATCCCTCACCCACGTACTGCAGTTACAATCCCACACCCCATCTTTTTATTTATTTATTTTTTCCTCTTAACTGCTTTTGATGCATTTTTTTAACTGCAATCAAAAGCGAACAAAGAAGTTGCCTTTGTAAGTTGTTACTAAATTTCGACGGATCAGTTACGCCGGGCGGATCGTCGTCTTATGGATTTGTCATTCGAGACTCTAAGGGAGTGGTGGTCGCTTTACATCGGGCTATTTGCACTAATGTCTCCATTGTATTTGCTGAAAACCTTGGCCTCAAAATGGGTATTTTACACACTAAGGAATTGCATATCTTATACCATCAGATCAAAGGGGACAACTTACTAGTTATAAAGGTTTTACTAAGGGATTGGAAATGCCCCTGGGCTATCGAGATGCTACAATCGGATATTTTGTTAGATATTTCATCCTTTTCTTATGTTGCTATTCGTCATATTTTCAGGGAATCAAATGTCGTGACTGACTATCTTGCTCGTAGTGCCCATGCATTCCCTGCCGACGAACTACTTGTTCTCGTCCGGAAGGATGCGCTAGGAAGGGCTTCTGCTGCGGCCGACCCGACATAATCTTTGAATTTGTAAGGCTTGTGTTTAATTTGAGAAAAATTTACCACATTTTTTTATGGAATGAATGTGATAAATTTATTTATGTCACGAATAATAAAATAAAATTTACCCTCCAACACCAGACATTAGAAGATTTGCTCAGAGCTTGTGTATTGGATCAATCTCGTAATTGGATTCTAAACCTTCCTCTCATTGAGTTCACTTATAATAATAGTTGGCACTCCTCTATTGGAATGGCTCCTTTCGAAGCACTGTACGAAAGGAAATGTCGATCCCCGTTATGTTGGAACGATCTGTTTGATTATGTGCTGATTGGACCGGAATTGTTGGAGGAGACTACTCGGCATGTAGCTCAGAGTTGTCAAAAGTCTTATGCTGATCTCAAACGACGAACGGTGGAATTTCATACAGGAGATAAAGTGTTCATCAAGATATCTCCATGGAAGGGTATTTTCCGATTTGGACATCGGGGTAAACTTCAACCCAGATATATAAGACCATTCGAGGTATTAGAAAGAGTTGGGCAAGTAGTCTATAAACTTGCACTCCCACCCACCTATCAGGTACACAATGTCTACCATGTATCGCTGCTCCGTAAATATGTTCCGGACCCCTCTTATATTGTACATTATACGGAAGTTGAATTTCAAAAACAAGAAACAGACCCGGAGGAACCAGTGCGAATAGTGGAAAAGCGAGAGAAACTTTTGAGAAATACGAAAATTCCACTTGTGAAGGTTCTTTGGTCAAAGAAAGGAGCAGAAGTTGTCACTTGGGAAACTAAAGAAGATATGAAAAAGAAACATCCCAATTGATTTAAGGAAGGAAACTTCGGGGACGAAGTTTAATGCTAAGAGAGGGAGAAATGTAATGACCAGTACGGTACTTGAGGGTGCTTGCTAAATAAATAAAATATATGAAATATGTGTATAATTTTCTTGTATAATATAAAAAAAGGGGTTATCTTAGCCTGATTTTCATGTATAATATATAAGAAACATGTAGTTAACCCCTATAGCTTAGTTATGCGGAACCCATTTCTATAAGTTGTAGGATTATGAGAGCTAGTGGTGTGTTTCTTTATTTATCATTTTTGATAAATTCAATGAGATAACTGCTAGGAAAATAGGTATGATTAGTCATTTGGTTAGATAGGAATGGTAGAGTGATATTTGGCAGGTAAGTGGAGGGGGTAAATGACAAGTTAACATGTGGCAACCATTATTTTGTCCGTGGGATTGAGTGGAATCCTTGAGATTGGGTCGTCCAATCCCCTTATTCCAGATTAAGTAAAAATATTGGCTACGACCACCGACTGATATTTGTAGATATCAAGATCGGCCCACTGGTTACTTTGTTTGATAACAGAAGGTTAGGCAGTAAAGTGAGTCATATATGTTACATACGTTTACGGAGGCTATGTTTATGGAGTTTCTTTTATATCTATTAGTTTATCTTGAGTTGGCCAACCGTATTGTTTTACGGTTGGCTGGTTTTACAGGTTAGGATTGACTAAAGACGACGGTCAGAGGTACCACAATTTGATTGGTAGGATCCCCTAAATTTTTTTTCCTAATTATAATAAAAAGCGATATAATAATATTTTTGGCACTACTCGCGAGGTGTTACACTTTTGACACTAATTCGAAAAAATATAAACCAAGATAGAGTTTACTAGAGGTGGAGTAAAAATGGAGGCAAAGCATAATTCTAGAGAGAGGGGCTCTCTCCTCTCTCCAGAAACCCCAATTCAATTTGGGAACCTAGGATTTTTTCCCTTTTCAATCTTTTTTTGTGAACCCTTTTCAATCCTTTTTTTGTGAAGATTGAAGATATTGGTGTGATTATCCCATTTTGTTCTTCTATCCGGACGAATTTCGTTCGGGATTTGGGGGTCTTTTGGTCTGATTGACCTTCCCTCAAGTTTCGTTTCGTACACCTGGGTTTCGATCCATTTGGCCTATTCACTCTTCAGTGTCTACTCTAGGCCGGATGCCTTGGTGGTTTTGCGGTCTCCCAAACCTCTCCTTCTCTCCTCGTCCATGGCCGTCCCGTTTTTTGCGATCACCCTTGTCTTAACCTGGTGCTTGTCTTCTCTAGCGCCCTCGCTTCATCCCGTTGCTCTTTGCGGCCGGTGGGGTGGTTCTTTTGTTCACCTCCGCTTGTGCTCTAGTTTTTGTATCCGGCGTTGGTGGTTTTGCCTTGCCATCGGTTTCTGGTGGCCTACAGTTCGAGTGCTCGGTGTTTGCCTACTAGTGGTGGTTGTGTTTCTGACGGATGGTGCTGCACTATTGCTGCCTTGCTTGGGCCCGTCTTCTATCATTTGGGCCTAAGTTTTTTTTGCTTGGGCCCTAAGAAGCCCATAGTATTATTAAACACAACCGTGAAGTTTTATATATGTATGAATAAATTATATTTATATATATATAGTATAAATAATGCTAGATCTTTCGAATTGCTGAGGTGGTATGGTTATTTGGCTTTGGGGCTAGCAGTGTAAAGCATAGTTCTTCTCATTTGTTGATGTGCGAGAGGTCGTGGACGTGATCGAAACCTGAAGGCTCGTTGGTAGAGTCCAAATATGAGGTTTTCACTTAGTTCCCCGGGGCTTTCCTATGTGCCTCTACCAACTGACGGACGAGATGTCACACTTTGCTTCTGTTCTTTCTTTGATAGTACTAGCTTGTGTCTATAACTGTACTCTTATAATTTGTTTTTTCTAGCTTGGTGTTCCTTTGTAATTTACCTATATTGACGGTTTGTCCGTCGCCGATTTCATCGGCCTAACGATCCACCGGGTCTCTCCGATACATCGAATTCTTACCTGGTCAAAAAAAAAGAGGTGGAGTAGAAACGGGTGGTACTCTAAACAATCAGCTATTACTAGGATTCACACTGAAAAACAACACACAAAATCTGATCTTGGTTGGATCTAGCAACTTGACACTCTCCCCAAAGTCAAGGACTTTCGTTGGCGCCTAATAAAAAATGGCATTCCCACGTCGGTCAAATTGGCTAGCAGGGATTTTGGAATTCCTACAAGTTGTCTCATGTGTGATTTCCACTATGAGGATTTAGAGCACCTCCTTCTCAAATGCCCAATTACGCTTGCTACAATCCAATTGACAAATCCCACTCTAATACCAAAGTTGCGGACTTACCGTCTACAATTAGGCAACATCAACGAGTTCCTAATCATAACTAAGGAAAATTAACCTAGGAAAACAAACCTCCGCCAAACTGGCTATTGTTTGGTGGAGTATATGGTTCTTCCGAAACAAAGCTCTATTTAACAACATCAAGCCAGACTGCAGAGCTATTGCTTCATATTCGATCTGCAGAACAATTGTTTAACTGGAATATGGTGAAGGAGACTAGCGACAACCACAACATAAACAAGGACAACATCAAAAGTAAAAACAAAAGGCCTACAACAAAATGGAACAAGCCTCCAACCAACTGGCACAAACTAAATTTCGATGGTGCATTCTCACCCTCGAGCAAAGGTCATTGCGACTATATCATCCGGGACCACGCCAGCGTCCCGATCGTTAGTGGTGTGGGTTCATCACCTCTATATCCTGTAATCAGTTCAGAGGCCTACACTCTCTAGAAAGGCATACTTGCCGCTTCTGATCTTCATCTTCATTATATCTTGATTGAAGGAGACAATCTCACCATTGTTAACTGTCTTTTGGGACGTTGGTCGGTCCTTGGAGAGATTGAGATGCTTATTTCAGATTCCACTCTCTCTATCTTCAAACTTTCGTATCGGTTCAGATTCGTCACGTGTAAAGGGAAGCTAGCCAAGTTGCTGATTGTCTATCACACCTTGACTATGCCTGTTCTGGATCTTTGATCCCCGACGATTCTGAACTTGATCTGCTCATCCGTAAGGATGCACTTGGCTAGGGAGGGTTTTCCCTTTCAACCAAATTATTTTCGGTTAAAAAAAACATGATCCGGTCTGAAAAACCCGACTTGTACGTCCGATAATTTTGCGGGTTTAAACTCGGTGTTTTTGACTTGGAACCTGGAATCGATCCGATGAATCATCACCATGTAGACGTCACACAAGCACCGGATAGACCCCACCCAGATTCATCATGCAATTGTGTTTGTTAAGGTCACACATAAGTTAAATAACATAGACGATATATAATTTATAATTAGGGCCCGTTTGGAAAAGGGCATATGGATATAGAATATAAGCTATGAGTATGAGATATAGATAAGCTATGGGTATGAGATATATATATCAAGCTATGGAAAAGGGTATATAGATATCAAACTAAAAACAATTACAAATTCAAATTCATAAGCAAACTACTCCAAGATCATGAAGTTGAAATTAACATAAAATCTTACATCCAAGATCAAACAAAGTACAACATGGAAATCGAACATCAATTATTAAGCACCCGAAACCCAATTGTTAAAAGAAGTGTGAGCTAATTCGAACAACTTGAACCCTAATTCGACTAGAAATTTTCAAACAATAACAATGAAAATTCATGATTTGCTGGGTGTAAAAACAAGGGAGCTATTCTTAAAAAACAAAGCTGCAGAGCTTGATCGAGAGATGGGTTTATTCGTACACAAGAAGAAACAGGGAGACACATGAGAATGCTTACTCATGAGATTAGAATCACTCTAGATAGGCACACAATTCTTAAAACAACTCTTTTTTAGTTGGATAGAACCTTGGTTTTGGAAGAGTGTACATTATGGATGCCTACACGTATTGGATTTGAGCTTCAATTATCTTACACTCTTCATCACCAAAATCCCGTTTCTTTTACTGTATAGTCTGTACCCATACAACTTCCTATAATTAATCAAGTATTCAGTACCAATCATGATGTGAAAATCTTACCCAACTGTCCATTGGCAAAAATCCGACATGTGACTGAAAAGTATACGCAACAGAAAATCAAACAGCTTGGACCTGAAGCTTGAACAGATGCAACAACATTTCGAACAAGAATTTTTGAACAGATACAATCGAACATATGATATAGAGAAGGAGGAGGAGAGGTACCTTCTCTCATTCGCTTTTCTTCTAAACTAGCTTAGTACCCCGTGCATTGCACGGAGCTTTGTTTTAAAATATATGTTTATATAATGTTGTTCATTATTTTTGACATAGATATTATAAGTATCACAATGTAATAAAAAAAATAAACATTCTCTAACATATTGAATACTAAAATAAATAAATATGCTAAATAATAAGAAACTTTAAGCATTAGAATAAAGTATAAGCATAAAGTTATGCAATATTGGTAAAACTTGTAAATATTATTATTATCAATATAATGCTAATAATATTAGAATAATAATAAAACTAAATAAATAAAGCAATTTTAAAAAAATAAACCTAAACAATAAGTTTGAGATACAGTTGAGCTAATTAAAAAAAATTGAATCTTCCAAATGGATCAAAGTATATAATGGTGATAATGTTTTGTCATGTAGATGATGTTTTGGTAATCAAGAATGGTGGAATGAATTTTCTTCATGAATCACGTTGATATAGAAATAATTATATGAAGAAATTAAATCCATTCCACCAGGGCCGACCCTAGATATTTTATTTTTTTATCAATAAATATATTGATATTGATGGTATAATTAACAATATAAACATCAATATTATATGGAAAATGTAATGCATTTCTTCATGAAGAAATTAAATCTATTCCACCTGGGCCGGCCCTAGGGATTTTATTTTTTGATCAATAAATATATCGATCTTGATGGTATAATTAGCAAAATAAACAACAAAAGTTATAAAAATTAAAATTAGATGAAAAATGTAATGCATGACAGGAAAATCTTTGATTTTAATCAACCGGGAAGATAAAAATTTTGTTAAGATATGTGTGAAAATCAAAGATTTGTTATTACCAAAAAAAAAATCAAAGATTTATTAAGATAAATATGATTTAATTTTTATCTTATCGGGAGAATATCTAAACCAACCAATAAAAATATCGAGAATATCTCAATTCTCAACTGATTTTGTATTTAAAGGAATTAAAAGAAAATGAAAAAAAAATGGAGAAAATGAGATGTATGATTTTAAATTTAAATTAATGAATAATTTAAATTTAAAATCCTACATTAAAGGAGAAGGCGCCCAATACCCAATTTCAATAAATCGAAACTAATTAAAAGATAGACAACATAAAGTACGAAGGAATCATTAATTGATACGCCTAAAGACTAATTCTCTTAAACACACTAATGCTATAAAGGATGGAAAAAAACTAACAAAAGGTGATCTATTTATTAGATGAAGTGTGTACAGATATGATGATGATGATTTTTTATATATTTTTGATTTCGTAGTCTAGGACTTTCCAAATGGTAGTCACCGAAGTTGAAATATAACAAACCTAAAGACAAACAGTAAACACACTAATCAATCTCACTACCAAAATAAAATAAAATAATCAATCTTTAAACACAAATACCTTTTCATCTATCAAAATAATGTCAGTCGAATGAACTGTTCCAAGATCAGTATAGCTTAGGGTTTTCGACATTCTTAAAACACGAACAATTATATTCCATCGAATTCTTGAGGTGTTTTCTTGTTGTGGTAGTAACTCATCCAAGTAATGAAATTGTCTATCGCCTAAAAAAATCAGTTTTTATAATAAGGAATCAATGAAGTGAAGAAGATGATTGCAATGTTAATAAATTAAGTACTTAACGATAATAGATTATAGGGATATAATATTTAACGTACCTCTCCTTTTCGCATTACCGTTGTTCTCTATGAGCGTCTTGCCTTTGTTTTTTGAAATCGCGTGATTCTCTGCATATAGCCGCAATTAGATCAAAGAATGCATAATTATCTACAAATGCTAAAAGTCTCAGCATGAACACATATAGGGATAATAACTAGTCCCAAAGAATTAACACATATTGGGATAATAGCTAGCCCCAAAGAATTAAAATGAAGAGAGAATAGAAAGGAGATTGACATCACCTTAGTCTTGTTCAATTGGCTGTCTTAGGGGATCCAAATAAATCAATTAAACAATTTGTTCAAGAATTTAAATGAAGAGAGCACGGAAAGGGGATTTACATCAAGTTGATTTTTAAAAATTGAGCCGGTTAGGATCTCCTCTAAATTAGATTAGATAAGTTTAGATTTTAACGATAAATTAACAAACAATTAAAATAAATCAATTAATCTTCAAAATACAAAAAATCTATCGATAGCAGGTTGAGAGGATCAAAATCAATCATATATATTTACATCACGTTGATATTTGAAGATTTGATTAGGATCTCTTCTAAATTAGATAAGTATAGATTTTAACAATAAATTAACAAACAATTAAAATAAATCAATTAAAAATTAACAAACAATTAAAATTAATCAATTAATCTTCAAAAAAAAAAATCTACCGATAGCTTCATCCAAATCAATCCTATATATTTACATTACCTTGATTTTTTAAGATTTGGTTAAGATCTCCTCTAAATTAGATTAGATAAGGTTTAGATTTTAACAATAAAATAACAAACAATTAAAATTAATCAATTAAAAATTAACAAACCATTAAAATAAATCAATTAATCTTAAATAAAAAAAACGCTACATTAAAGGAGAAGCCGCCACATGTCGTAGGCGACTTCTCCTTTAGTATTATAACTAGTGCAGTACCCGTGCGTAACGCACGGGATTTGTAAAATATATTATATTTTTTTAGAAGATATTATATATCATAATTTATTTACATGATATATTAGATATATTATAATAATATGAAAATGATATAGCTAAATAATATAAATTTGGATAAAAAAATCCTTATATTATATCAATATATAATATTTGGCAAAACATCAATGTCTCATCTTCATACTTTCCTAGATGGAAAACATTGTATACATAATTGTAGAGTGTTTTTTTCCAGCATTCTAAGTTTTTTCAACAAGTTGATTGGTTACTTTGAGTATTAAACAAATATTTGTTGTGGTAATGGGTTGGAAGGTAAGACCAAAGATTTTGGTAGTTCGGCTACATATTACACAAACGCTAGGTGAATAGAGTTTTAAGAACTTTTGGATGGAGAACACATAAAAATGTTGGAGAAGAAATATTCTTGTAATAAACTTAAAAGTAAAAAAAAAATGCATCATCCGTCTCTAAATATAGGTCCTTTTATTTATTTTTTTTGGCATTTTTTTAAGAAGTTATTTGGATAAAAAATACTAAAGGAAGAATAAAGTATAAATTCTTTAAAAAAACCCCGTTTATTTATTAATCAAAGTGAATGGAAAAAGTTTCTGGAATTTTCAAATAGATCAAGTTTATCCCATGTAACAACTCATAGTTTATCTCGTAAAAATCCTTTCATCAATTAATTTAAAAAATTGAAAACACTTAAACTTGATTTATTACAAATTTTAGGCACAACTTTATCGAGTTTCATCACTTAATAATTAAAGAAAAATTCAAAAAAACCATTTCACTTATTTAAAGAAAAATTAAAAAATCACAAAATTTATATATGACTTGATTAATATATTAATAAAATGCCACATAGGACCTCGATCAATAGGCAATTAAGATGACATGTGGTGTAAGAGACTCTTTCTTTATTGTAAGTATCGATATGATATATTCAAATTATGCTAATTAATATCAAATCTTTTACATATCTGTATGCTTGTATACTTATTTTTGGATATAACAATTAAAAGATATTTTTAAAGAAAGGGTTAAAGTATGTACAACTTGAATCAACATATAATATATCTTTCACATAAAGAATTGATTTACCATAAAAAAAAATTATTTCAAAATTAGTGCGTTGTTGTTTAAGAATAATTAAAGAGGTTTGTTTGAGAGGATTCAAATAAAATAAATTGATTTTTTTTATTAAAAAAAATTATTGGTTGAAATTAATGAACGTGCCACAAAATTCGTTAAAAAAATGAAATTAGTGATGAAGAGGACACATGTCACCATAAACTTCTTCAACATATAATATATATCTTTTACGTAAAAATTGAATAATAAATATTTTTAATTTTTATAAATTTATATATTTGGAATATATTATTTACATACTTAGAAAATAAACAGTTATTGATTTCATAACTTGTATGTTAGCATTTGTCATTTTCTATGGTTAAATTAGTAATTTCATAACTTGTATGTTTAGATTCCTGTTAAAAACTCATGCTAACCATCTTTCAAAATATTATTTTAATCAAATTAAGAGATCTTTTTAAAGGAAGGGTTAAAGTATGTACAACTTGAATCAACATATAATATATCTTTCACATAAAGAATTGATTTACCATAAAAAAAATTATTTCAAAATTAGCGGGTTATTATTTAAGAATAATTAAAGAGGTTTGTTTGAGAAGATTCAAATAGAATAAATTGATTTTTTTTATTAAAAAAATCATTGGTTGAAATTAATGAACGTGCCACACAATCCGTTAGAAAAAATTAAATTAGTGATGAAGAAGACACGTGTCACCATAAACTTCTTCAACATATAATATATATATTTTACGTAAAAATTGAATAATAAATATTTTTAATTTTTCTAAATTTATATATTTGGAATATATTATTTACATTTTCAGAAAATAAACTGTTATTGATTTCATAACTTGTATGTTTAGCATTTGTCATTTTATATGGTTAAATTAGTAATTTCATAACTTGTATGTTTAGATTCCTGTTAAAAACTCATGCTAACCATAATATTCTTTTAATCAAATTGTATAATTGTCATGGAATTACTAATTTATGGAATGCTATCAATCATTGGGAAAGAATTAATTTCTCGCCAAAAAAAAAAAAAATTGGGAAAGAATTAATAAATAAATAACTAACTAATTTTTGGGTAAAATGTGGTAACTAAAAAATATATTGAGTTTTAATTCAAAATAAATGAGAAAAAATAAATTAAAGTTATTATAAAAAAATAATTAATTGGTATTTAAAAAAATTTAAATCACTTTAATCCAGGAAAAAAGATTTTAGATTTATTTTAATTAATAATTGAGTAAATTGAATTAATTATTTAGGTGGGGCCACATTAAAGGAGAACTTGCCACGTAAGCCTGGTTTAAGGAGGTGCCGTCATGTGGCATCGTTCAACATCTGTTTTAGTATTATATTAGATATTAGATATAGACTAGGAGGAGCTCGAGCTCGAGCCAACCCCTAGATCCACCACTAATTATACTCTTAAAATATACCTATGTTAATATTGCGATCGTGATCCACTTAAGGTATTTTCATCAAGAGGGCCAATTTGATAATTTAACATATGAAATAGGGTAAACTGCAGAAAACCACCCTTTAAATAGGGCAATTTGCTCAAAACCACCCCTTAGTCACAAAGTTACAAGAAACCACCCGTTACATGATATATCTTAGCAAAACACCACCCACATATAGCCTCCGTTAGGGTTCTGTTAAAATTTTCTTTAAAAAGACTAAGATACCCCTTTCTTTTTATCAAATTTAACTAGGATGCCATTGTCAAAACTCTCCACCATCACCACCTCCTCTCCCATCGCCCTCTTCTCAGATCCTCATCCTCCTACCCTCTCTCCTCCAGCCCCTTCCGTTCGGAGGAATCTTGGAGCTCGTCGAATCCGTCTTCCGCCCCAACGGACTCCACTAGAACCTCGGCTTGGTCGACTCCAGCAATAGACTCCACCAGTACCCTGGCCAAGTCGACTCTGGCAACAGACTCCTTCATCTCGTGATATCTGGCTGCTCTGATTTGCCTTCCTCCGACAACGGTAGATCTAGGGTTGCCTTCTCTTTCTTGCCAAACGATAGATCTAGGGTTTTAATTGATGAGAATTGAAAAGCCCCAAATTTTCCGGTTGCCTTCTCTTTCTTGCCACTTCTCATCTCCTCCGACTCCAAATCTCACCTTGTTTGTTCAATCCTTTCTTCTTCCCGGAGATAAAGCGGCTCCTGAACTTCAATTTCAACTCCTCCCTCTCCGATTTCTTGGCAAATTCAACAAACGTAGCATTTATCAACCCATATGTCATTTCTTTGACCAAACCACTAGTACGTTGTAAGTTTGTAACCCTAATCCGTCAAATGGGCTTGAACATGTATTGAGCAGATAAAGGAAATTGGAAACAATAGTTGGGTTCAACTACTTATTCCCTCTGGATTTGCTTATAGAAAACGAATATTGATTGTAGAGATCCCAAAATCTGGAATCAAACTAATTAGGATGGAAAGGAAAGAAATGGGAAACAGTGAACAAAATAGGTCCAACAAAATAGAGGACCTTTTGATTGATTTCAAATATCAAAGAGCTAAGTGAAATACTTTGGTGATTTTGTCTGTAAATGAAATTTCATCCCCTCCGTTGATTTCTTCCAATGGCGTCGAAGAGATGGAGGAAGGAGAGGGGTGAATTGGATGATTTTTTTCCCCTTATTATATTCCATTAAAAAAAAAATCTTCTCCATTAAAAAACAAATGATATGCTGATAATTACATATTCTTAACGGACCAATGACGGAAAATTGACCTGGGTGACACTTTGTTAACGGAAGAGTTGTAAATGGTGGTTTTTAGCAATTATGTATATAAGGGGTGGTTTTGAGCAAATTGCCCTATTTAAGGGGTGATTTTCTGCAGTTTACCCTATGAAATATTGCTAGTTTTGAAAGGAAAAAAAAAGGATAGTTAAGGAAAATGAAGAAAGTTAGGGGTGCATAGATGTAATAACCTAAATATTATATGCTTGTATTCCCGAAAACACCCTCCCGTACCTCTACGGCTCTACTCCACCGCCGATTTATGATTTATCATCCCATCTCGTCCCCAAATTCACCTTTCCTTTTCCCCTGCAAACCCTAAAACCCACCCAATGGATCGATCGTCTGAGAAGGAGAAATCAACCCGAAAATCCAGAGAGGAGAGAGATTCACACAAAGATCACCACCACAAGGATCGTGACAGGGAGAGAGGAAGAGATCGAGACCACAATCACCGTTCCAAGGAGCACCATCGCCACCGTTCCAAGGACCGCGACGGTGCTAGCGGCGGCGAAGATGATGACAGGTACGAACCTGACCACCACCATCGTCACCGCAAATCTAGGAAAGACAGAGACAAGTCTCACGACGACCTTCGCAGATCGAGGGAGTACTCGGAGGAGCGCGATTCGAGGAGGGACAGGGAGGGGAGTAAGGATAGGGCTTCTGCCCGCGATTTGATCCGGGAGAAATCGTATGAGAGAGAGGGGAGTAGAGAGAGGAGCCATGAACCCAGCCATTCGCACAAGAGGAAGGATAGAGGGGAAAGTGAGGACCGGAATAATGCTGCTGATAAGCGTTTTAGGGTTTCCGATGCTGTCAAGGACGATAGCTTGGGCGGTGAGGCAAAAGAGAGGAAGGAAAAAGGTTCGAAGAATGATGAGAGGAGGGAGAAGAGGAAATTCGAGGATAGAGTCAAGGAAGAAGATGATTCAGGGTTTGGTGATGAGGTGAAGGTGAATAAGGGAGAAGATCTTGGTAATGGCAGGAGGAGAGAGCGAAGAAGGTTTGGGGATAAGGATGTTAAGTTTGAGGAAGGAAGTGGAGCTGTTAGCTTGGGTGATTCCAATGCCAATGTGAGTTTCTTGGCAACCCTCAGATTTCATTTTTGCATATACATACATTTTCTTCAAGGATTTCCTATTGGTTATTTAGTTTGGCATTTCATGTTTGTAGTTCAGTTTTAGATTATTTGTTCCATAGTTTCTATCTACTTTTTTCTGTCATCTATAAGTTGTTTGCAGAATCTAAATTGCATTATGCAAGTAAGTTGTTTATCATGTCATATCCTTCTACTGTTATAATGTATATGTTTTTTATTCATTTGCCATATTGCTTGCGAGTGTTCCCTAGAAGTTCTGTCATTTCATTCCATTACGAAGACACCAAGGTTTTGACTTATTCTACATTATGTTTTTAATTGATTAACTGTAATGTTTAAGGTTTGTGAAATGTAAACAAACCTTTTTCCATTTTTTTTAATGATTGTACAGGGCATGTTTAAATTGATGCAAAGTATTAAGAGTTTGGTTCTGACTTTGTGTTATTCTGTGTGATATTGTTAGGGTGGTGTTGCTGAATCATCTAGGAATATTGTTGAAAATGTTGCTCCAAGCCATCCTCCTGTAACCAAGGTATCTTCAATATCTACCACCAATGAAAATAAGGGAGTTAATATTACCGGATCTCATGAGGTTACTGGAAAATCTAGTACAGATGGAACATCTACAACTTCTGGGAAGAGTGGGAACTTGTCTCTTGATGCTTTAGCCAAAGCTAAGAGAGCTTTACAGATGCAAAAGGAGCTTTCTGAAAAGCTGAAGAAAATTCCCTTGGTAAGTGATCTATGGTTAACTTTGTTAAGCGTTGCTCCACTGTCTTTGCTCTTTTGGCTATGTAACTTGCATGTCATTATTCTTTGTTTGCATTATCTGATTTTCACAATCAGAAATGTTATATTCTATTAACATATTCTACCTATTGGGATCATTCCGCTCTTCCAGTTGAAAAAGGGTGCTGGTTCAAATGCTGATATTAGCCGGCAGTCAAGTTCGAATGAGGAAGCTAAACCACCATCTACTGATGGCATACTGCCAAAACCATCATCTGCCACCGTAACGGCTTCTACATTTACATCAGGGAATCTGACAAGTCAACCTGCTGGTGCTGCAAAGCCTGCTGGTGGCATGGATGCTGCAAAAATAGAAGCTGTAAAACGTGCACAGGAACTTGCTGCAAAAATGGGATTCCGTCAAGATCCCCAGTTTGCTCCTCTAATAAACTTCTTTCCTGGACAAATGCCCCAGGATGTATCTGTGATTCCAAAGCCTCCAAAAGCTCCCGTTCTTCGTCTTGATGCACTTGGTCGGGAAATTGATGAGCATGGAAATGTTGTCAATGTGCCTAAGATAAATAGTCTCAGCACCTTGAAGGTTGGTTGGCTTTTTCCCTTGCAGGTTAAAATAGCTTCTATGTAGTTTTGTTTGATGCAACTTACAGATTGCAAATTAAATATTTACAGGTTAATATAAACAAGCAGAAGAAAGACGCATTCCAAATTCTTAAGCCAGAGTTGGAGGTGGATCCTGAACAGAATCCACACTTTGATCCTAGGATGGGTCTTGATAAGAATAAAATTCTTCGACCTAAGAAGATGTCTTTCCAGTTTGTGGAGGAAGGAAAATGGTCTAAAGATGCAGAGATAATCAAATTGAAGGTATTTTGTCTGTGTTTATAATTATTTATCACCCAGAAAGAAAAGAAAACACATGGATTATAATCTGGAAGAATTAAATAAGTAAATATATTTTCTTGAAAAAACTAACTATGGTTTGAAATCTTATGCAGAATCAATTTGGAGATGCTCAAGCGAAAGAGCTGAAAACCAAGCAAGCTCAGCTGGCCAAAGCGAAAGCTGAGCCAAATATAAATCCAAATTTGATAGAGATAGGAGAGAGAGTTATCACTAAGGAGAAGCCAAAGGACCCAATTCCGGAAGTTGAATGGTGGTAAGTTATTTTGTTCTTTTTACTCTCTTTATTAATGTTGATATTGCATAAGCAAATTCTTTCCCTCTTAGTTTTCTGCATTTTGTGTGTCTCCATGCTCTTGATGATTAATTATGCTGTGAGTGTTCTCTGCTTGCCTCTTAATATCACTGAAGAAAATTCGCTGTTCATAAGACCTAGAATCCCAATCCCTATAAATATAATCACTTTAATCCGTTTTAATTCGATAAGTAAATCCTTGTTATTATATCCACATTCCATATGCAGCTATTTTATGACCATTTCTGATGCTTCCCATCTCGGAAACACCCTCTCGACCTAGTCGGGGCAAGGGTGCGTACATCTCGACCCCCCAGACCCTGCTCTAAGCGGGAGATACTGGGTTTGTTGTTGTTGTTCTAATGCTTCCCACATTTCCCTATAATAACTTAAGTGCGACATCATTAATTAAAGTCAGTATTCCGAGTATCTCATTGCTCATGCCCTCTGTTATACACTTATTTGCTCTCCTGTCATTGCATTCATGTCCTGGAAAATTCACAAGTTTCAGAATAATGTACGATTCCGTTTGTAAGAGGAAGCTGAAAATCTTTCATTTTCTTTAGGTAGTTTTCCTGATTAAGCTGTCGAGTTGATAGGTTCAGAGGATCTCCAAAGTTGAAGTGCAAGAATGTCACACTCAACTTAGTTGATAGATATTTCAGTAAAGAGGTTTTTGATGGACTTCCAAAAGATGATGACAAAGTAGTCCCCTTAATCTATTTATCAGTGACAAAAGCTTACTCAAGGCCAAGGAATTGTACAAAAGAGACTTTATAAAATTGTCTAGAAGTTTTATAAGTCTACAAAAGAGATATTATAGTGGAATTTTCTAGAACTAGTTCCAAATATGCAAAAGAGATATTTTAGAGGAAATAATATTCTAGAAACTAGGCTTCTGCATGTGTGTTTATATACTTCCTGTAATATTTTTATAGAATTGTCTAGAAGTTTTATAAGTCTACAAAAGAGATTATAGTGGAATTTTCTAGAACTAGTACTAAATATGCAAAAGAGATATTTCAGAGGAAATAATATTCTAGAAACTAGGCTTCTGCATATGTGTTTATGTACTTCCTGTAATATTTTTGCAGAGGCTTATTTGGTTTTGCATCCGAGTTTTCATTTTTTTTGAAGAATATATAACGAGAAGTACAGGGTAATAGTATTGTTCATTTACTCACTTGTACAAGTTCTTGTTGATCAATTCAAAGGGGGATATATTGATTGAACCCTGGTGTCATGTTGTTATCATGGCGACGCAGATTACAACTTTTCAGCTCTCTTTGGCCTCATTTAATTTTGAGGCTGACAATGCTGTTTGAATTGCCCCACTCATTGCAGGGATGTGCCAATTCTGCGTACCGGAGACTACTCTGACATTGTTGATGGTGGAACTGTTGATGATAAAATAAAAACGGAGAAGATTACTATCTATGTTGAGCATCCACGGCCCATAGAACCCCCTGCTGAGCCAGCTCCACCGCCACCCCAACCACTTAAGCTTACAAAGAAGGAGAGCAAGAAACTCAGAACTCAGCGGCGTTTAGCCAGGGAGAAGGATAGGCAGGAGATGATAAGGCAAGGTGTGCTTGAGCCCATTAAATCAAAAGTTAAGATGAGCAACCTCATGCGGGTTTTGGGCTCAGAAGCAACCCAGGATCCAACCAGACTTGAAATGGAAATCCGTGCTGCTGCTGCTGAGCGTGAACAGGCTCATATTGACAGGAATATTGCTCGTAAGCTCACTCCTGCTGAGCGCCGTGAGAAGAAAGAGAGGAAGTTATTTGATGATCCAAATACACTGGAGACAATTGTTTCAGTGTATAAGATCAATGACCTCTCTAACAAAAAAACCCGTTTCAAGGTAGATGTCAATGCACAGGAGAATCGCATGACTGGTTGTGCACTCATTTATGAGGATTTCAGCATTGTGGTTGTTGAAGGTGGAAGCAAATCCATCAAGAGGTATGGTAAATTGATGCTCAGGCGCATAGACTGGTCTGCCAAGCTGCCAACCGAAGATGAAGATGAAGAGGAGGACGAGGAAAAGCCTGCCAACAAATGCGTTTTGGTCTGGCAAGGAAGTGTCGCAAGGGCAAGCTTCAACAGGTTCCATGTTCAGGAGTGCCGAACTGAGGCTGCAGCCCGCAAATTCTTATCCGATGCTGGTGTTGGTCATTACTGGGATCTTGCTGCCAATTTCACCGACGAAGATCAGGCATGAAAGTCTATCATCCATTTTGCCGAGCAAAAACTTTGCTGTTCTTGCCATTTTGGTGCCAAGCCTTTTCTCCAGAGCCGCGAGGAATGAATGCACTGTGGACCCAAGAAATAGTTTGGGCAGATGACAAAACCGATCCTTTGTGGTGAACTAATAAACATAAAAGCTCCTACATATGACTTGTCGTCCTGTTCTTCGACAAAAAAAAAAACTTGTCCCCGTGTTTTTGCCATTTTGCTATCACTTTTGTTAAAAAACTTCAGGTTCATGGGTCTACCTCTATATATGTATTTGAGCAATGTATGTGCAGACCCAGTTGCATTGCATTTTGGAGTATCGTCGTCCTAATGTTTGTTGGTTTGAAAACCCAGCTAGTAGTAGAACAAGGATGAAATTCAGTAATTCACCATCTTCTTGCCATTCATTTTTAAATTTTCTTTGAGATGTGTTTGTTGTTGAATGTTGGTATATGCACTTGAAATGTTTTTGTAGGATGAGATCGGGATGGGATGGGATTGAATTTCTTTCTTTCGAAATCTCACCAGGATCGGGATGGAATTGGGACGGGATGCGGAATGGGATAAGATTTGTGGGATTTGCCCACCCCAATAGATTCGTTTTTCTATTGCTGTATAGTTAAAAGGAGATTAAATTGTAATTTTCAGCTCATAAATGATTATGTTGAACAGCAAAAAGTACATGATCTTATTCACTGGTATAATTTTTAGGATCATTCATAGCCACCCACGTATCTTTTAGGAAATTGACAGGCCCCAAAAGATCATTTTTTTGGGTATTATCCTCCACCGCCTTTAACGACTTTTGAAGTTCAATCTCTCTTCCTCTTTGTCTCTTTCCAAATTAGTCAGCGGGGATGTTTTTATCATCACTTATGATGCTTTCATTAGATGCATCTTGCACCAGATTCTTATTTCAACCTCTTTCTATTCTCTCAGTATTTTGAATTAGGGTTGATTAGCAGATCTGTATATTACAACCCCAACATACATCAGATCAAATCAAATGCCTGTTGCCCTAATTTTGGCTGTGTTTAGGGAAGGCGGTGGGTGGGTGGCTGCCCTGTCACCCTTACTAAATTAAATTAAATCATCAAAGCCCTTAAAAAAAATCATTTTCATGGAAATCTGACTTATCATCTTCTCACCAAATCAGCAGTTTCACATTAAAAAGGGAAAAATTACACATGTTCCCCACCTTGAGTGCTTTTGAAGATCAGCACTCATTATCTGTTCGGTTTTCTTCTATACATCCATAATTCGGTAAAGTCCTTTTATGATCATATCTTTCTTTGCTAGTTGTTGTTAATTAACATATCTGGCATTTTAAAACTTCAATTGGACATTTTAAAACTTCAATTTGCAACTGTACTGTGTTCTGATTACTGCTTTCAAATGATTCAATTCTGAATCTTAACCACTGATTCATCTGTGTATAGCAGAATCAATGAAGTGATCATCTGGGCATTTGAAGTTTTCAGTAAGAGTTGACTATATATAACATAAAAACATGGGTAGTATGGCTCCTGCATCCACAGTGGCTCTAGGGTCTGTTGCCTTTGGGGTGTTCTGGGTATTGGCTGTGTTTCCTGCAGTTCCTTTCCTGCCCATTGGGAGGACAGCCGGGTCCCTCCTCGGGGCGATGCTGATGGTCATTTTCCGAGTCATGTCCCCTGATGAAGCCTATGCTGCCATTGACCTCCCTATCCTCGGCCTCCTTTTCGGCACCATGGTTGTCAGTGTGTATCTTGAGAAGGCTGATATGTTCCAATACCTTGGCAAGTTGCTGTCATGGAGAAGCCGCGGCGCCAAGGACTTGCTGTTTCGAATATGCTTGGTATCTGCCATCTCTAGTGCTCTTTTCACCAATGACACTTGCTGTGTTGTGCTGACTGAGTTTGTGCTCAAGCTTGCAAGGCAGCACAATCTGCCTCCCCACCCCTTTCTGTTGGCAGTTGCCTCCAGTGCCAACATTGGGTCCTCCGCGACACCGATTGGGAACCCACAGAACCTTGTGATTGCTGTCCAGAGCAGGATTTCATTCCTCAAGTTCTTGGCTGGGATCCTTCCAGCAATGATCTTGGGTGTGTTTGTGAATGCACTGATCCTGTTGGTCATGTACTGGAAGGTCTTGTCGACTCACAAAGATGTCGAAGATGCTGCTTCTGAAGTGGTGGGCGACGAGGATCTTACTTCTCACCGGTTTTCACCTGCAACAATGTCTCACATGTCACCCTCAGTGGATGGTCTGGAAGATGATCATAGCGCCGGTAGCATGAAATCGCTTTCTGGAGGGATTGAGACTCTTAGGAGCAGGGCTGGGTCACCGGAAAGTGAGGTTCACAGTACAGCCAGTGTTGGCGTTGAGCCAGATAGAAGCTCACCTGCCTCAAAAACCGCGGTCATTGATGAATCTCTCGGGCAGCAAGACGCTGCTTCTTCGAGATGGGCTGAATTCGTTAATGGAGACGTCTATCTGCAAGTAAGGAAGGTTTTAGAGGGGCAAAAGATGAATGAGAAATGGAGGAGAATGGTATGGAAGACATGTGTGTATCTTGTTACCTTAGGCATGTTAATAGCTTTGCTGATGGGCCTAAACATGTCTTGGACTGCACTCACCGCGGCTCTTGCTCTCGTGGTTCTCGACTTCAAGGACGCTATGCCATGTATAGAGAAGGTAGCAAATGCAAATGCAAGTGTAGTTGCATCTTTTGTCAAAAGTCTCACTATACCATAACCTTAACCATTGGATCTTTCATAGCGCAGGTGTCGTATTCGCTTCTGATATTCTTTTGCGGAATGTTCATCACTGTTGAAGGGTTCAACAAGACGGGAGTCCCAGGCAAACTGTGGGACATCATGGAGCCATACTCGCAGATTGATCATCCGGCTGGGATAGCTATCCTGGCTGTGGTCATACTTGTTCTCTCCAACTTGGCTTCGAATGTGCCTACAGGTATCTCAAATTCACTACATGGCTTAAGCTTTTGTGTTAAAGGCGATGACACAGATTCGCTTATAACAAACACGGTTTCTTAACAGTTCTGTTGCTTGGAGGAAAAGTGGCTGCATCGGCTGCAGCCATTTCCGCATCTGACGAGAGAAAAGCATGGCTCATCCTAGCTTGGGTGAGCACTGTGGCCGGGAACTTGTCCCTCTTAGGGTCAGCAGCAAACCTGATTGTGTGTGAGCAGGCGCGTCGGGCTCCTCATTTAGGCTACAACCTTACCTTTTGGAATCACCTCAAGTTCGGGATTCCGTCCACTCTGATTGTCACTGCTATTGGCTTAACATTGATCAGAGGTTGATGCCTAAATCTACTGTACTGGAAAGAACCATGCTTGTTTCAACTCAGCATTTTGGGATCGATTCGTAATGAATATGAACCCGTTGAATCGGATAAATAAACTGGTTGAATCTTGCTATTTTTGTTCTAGATTCAATGGGTGTGTGGAAGCTGTAATATGTGTCAATGGGGTTCGTTTTAAGCAGTTATCATAAGCTTCCTTGATATGTTCAGCAAATTGCACCGAATTCCAAGCAGCGGCGGAACCTCAACCTTAACAATGAGGGGGCCGAATAAGAACTAATAATTTTTTTAGGGTTTGAAACCCGATCAAACCGGGGGCTCATCCCGGACGCCTATTTTGAAGCCAAAATCCTTCTACTAAATCAAAATACAACGTTAAGATCCCAAATTTACAATGTGCAATATATTATAATCCTATCATCAAGATTCAAGAACCCAACTTTCTTAAATGAAAAGCAAATGAATGATTAAAATAAATTAGTGGTAGAGCCTCAAATGAAAAGTAATTGAAAGTTAAATTGCTATAATTCTACAATTTGCTAATAATCATAATCCTAATTTACTGTAATCAGTGACATAGCCTCAAATGACAAACAATTGAAGTATTAAAACAAATTTCACATGATTAGAAGTTTCAAATGAAAAACAATTGAATGACTAAAACCAAATAAAAGTGAAAGAAATTAGAACTGTAACTCTTTAAATGAATTTTGGGGAGATGGGGAGGTAAAGCGTGGGAGAATGGGAGATGGGATTTAATTACTTTCTTGAAAGTTGAAATGGGATTTAAGCCCTTGTTTGGTACCCATATCAAGATATGAGATATGGGTATGGATATCACCCATATCCATATCCTTGTTTGGTAGGTGGGTATATGGATATCAAATTGATATACCCCATATCCCCATATCTCAATTCCTTTGTAAACATTACCACCTCCATATACCCCAAAAAATTAGGATATGGGTTTATAACAGGTTGCTTCTCCTCCCTCTTCTTCTCAGTCCATGGGGGATCTTCAACCTCGATGCCAATAGTCTGTGCGTTCCTCCTTTCCTGGCTTGGCTTGGTTTCCGGCGAAGTTCGGTGGGTCACCTATCCAGATCTGGTTTCCGGCGACAATTAGGTTCGGTGGCCGGTTAATTTCTCTGATTTTGGGGTTGAAATTTCTGGGTTCTTGTTGGTTTACTCTGCTGCACTTCAAATCTAGGGTGAGGAGATTGAGATTAACTTTGGGTTGAAATTTCTGGGTTCTTGTTGGTTTCCGGCGGCAGTTAGGTTCCGACGAAGTTCAGGTGTGGCTGGTTTTCTCAGGGATTGAGATTAACTTTGTGTGCTAGGGCTTGGGGAGCGGGGGTGGAGAAAGGGGAATTAGGTTTAGATTGATACCCATATCTCTAATACCAAACAGGATATTAGATATCGGATATCGGATTTGATACCCATATCTCCGATATCGATATCTAATACCCATATCTGATATCTGATATAAGTATATGGATACCAAACGAGGGCTAAATGAATTTTGGGGAGATGGAGAGGTATAGGAGGGAAGAGATGAAGTGTGGGCCATCCCCATTAATATTCCAACTTTCCTTCGGTAAAAAAAAATAATTTGTGGGGGCCAGGGCCATCTCTGGCCCCCAAAACGTTCCGCTCTGATTCCAAGTCTCTGCCACCATCTGCGCGCAACGATGTCAACCGTTGATCAGCAATAATTACACACAATTCTCAATCCAATTAGATTGAACTAACACCAGAAACTCAATCACCTGTGCCTCTAATCAGCAGTGATTGAATTTCACAAGCATCCATAAAGAGGTAAAATGGTACTCCGTAAATTTGGGGATAGAAAGAAGATAAATCAGTTATGAAGAAGCACCGGAGCAGGAAACAAGCTCATTCGGAAATCGGAAACAAGTTGAGACTATTTTCCGCAATTACTCATAAAATTTGGGTTATTTAGTGCAATTTTCATATTTACTCTGTAACTATTCCGGATTCCCCTTTCCTTTTGGTTCAAATCGAGTGAAAGGGAAGCAGCGCCGTCCGCCGTGAATCTCGCCGTCGCCATCGCTCTTCAACGCCACCTTTTCACCTCCTTTTTCGTTCTTTATGCGCAGTTGTGCGCCGAGTTGGGAACGGGGTAATCATTTACGCCTAGCTGCGTGGTCTACCTCTCTTAAAGCAGTCAATTGATTTCGGGGGTTTTGCTTTTGGTTACTCCCGTGTACCTGGACATCGACCGGAGAGTCGGAGAGTTTCTCAAGTCCTCACTTGAGGTTGAAGAAAGGAATCACATACTACTCTTGTTGAATTCGGATTTCGGGTAAGTCTGGCTGGACTCCTCTTTCGATTTTTTTTTTTTAAAAAAAGAATTTTGGAATTGTAAACTAGCTTGATTGTGATATTTAATCTTGGTTTGAATGACTTGGATTTGAGCCCTTGTGTTGGTGGAATCACCTAGTGTTGGCAAGGGATTCGAGTCTGAGTGATGTGGTTTGTTTGTGTAGAATTTGACGCTTGAAACGTGCTGAAAACAAATTGCTTTGGTTCAGATTTTGGATTGTCTAAACCGCCTTTTTGGGACATGTGTGGGTAAATTTAATGTTTTGGAACCTGTAGTTGGGTAAGGAAGTTGATTGTTAGTTGCTGAGTTTTATTAGAAAATTTCGGTTTTGGTTTACTTGTGATTGTTATTGTGCTTGTAGGATTGCTTCAGAACGACTTTTGGATTTATTGCTAAAGAGCTTGTTGACTCCTTATTGTTGATTGAATTCAAGGCACTGGAAATTCTTGCTCTTTTTGCTTGAAATTTGAAATTTGTGTTAGCTAATTCTCTTTTCAATTTGAATATCATTTGCATGTTTGTACATATAATGCTGAGCTGCAAGATTATTTCCTGCTCTTCTCCTTTCCAGTTTGAAATGTTATTTTTTTATGTGTTTGAATGATAGTTTGGAAAATGCAAATGCTCATTAGGGGCTTTTTAAATTCTGGAATTGTGTAAATGGACTTGTGTTGTTGAAAGTTGAAACGTGTTGATGTATTCACCATAGTCCAGCTGAGGTGAGTCATTTTGTTTTGTGATATGGAAGAAATAGCTGTAACTTTTATATGAGTTTCTGCTATCTTAACAGGTCTCTCAAGTGAAACAAGTGCAGCATCAGCTCATATGGTCACTAGCATGCTATGGAAAAGGCATGGTAAGCAAGTTATTACATTGATTTGTAGAACCTGAGTAATGACTTGGTGTTTCTCGGGCTAATGAATCATCTTTTTTTCTTTTTGTGGACATTTTTCATCATATATTGAGTATTCAAACAATTAAGCTTACTATATATTGATAGGAATTTGAGCTGATAGTCTATACAATGAATGCTATATATCATGATGTTCGTGGCCTTTTTATGCGACACATCAACTTCTGCTATCTCCTCCACTCCTATCAGTTTATGAGAGCTTCTTTTTTTTCCATGGCAGGAGGAGCCATTTTTCAGTTTGTTCCAAAAGGCCTTAAAAGAATGTCATGCATCCATGGCCATATCCCACCTCCTGGGTCATCTGGAAGAGATATTTTTCATCCAAGTTTGGGGGAAAATGAAAGCACAAATAAAGATCAATGCTCAAAACAAGGAATTGATGCTTTGTGCAAGATTGTAGAGGGTGCTTGGAGCCCTGCAACGGAAGCTGCTTTATCCACATTTAATGAAAGCCATCAACCAGATCTAGTGGTTGCAATCTTAAAGAGGGTAAACAATGTGAACGCTGCTATTAGTTATTTTCGATGGGTTGAGAGGAAAGCAAACCAAGTTCATTGTCCGGAGGCATACAATTGTCTTCTCATGATAATGGCCAAGAGTAAAAAGTTCGATAGGGTGGAGGAGATTCTGGAGGAAATGTCTATTGCTGGATTTGATCCATCTTACAACACATCAGTTGAGTTTGTTTCAAGCTGCATCCAGTCTTCTAAGTTAAATGAAGCTCTCCAATTTTTACAGACCATGCGAGATTTGAAGTTCAGACCTGCCTTTTCAGCCTACAAAGCATTATTTGGTGCTCTTTCTTATGCTAATGAGCCTGACCGCATGCTTCTTCTCTTCAACCAGATGCTGGAAATGGGTTATGAAGTTGATGTCTACTTGTTTACAACTATTATCCGTGCTTTTGCTAGGGAGGGCCGGGTTGATAATGCACTCTCTCTGCTGGATCAGATGAAGAGTAACTCTTGCCATGCAGATATTGTTCTCTATAATGTCTGTATTGACTGTTTCGGAAAGCTGGGCAAGGTGGATCTCGCCTGGAAGTTCTTCCATGAGATGAAAGCCCAGGGTCTCACCCCAGATGACGTGACTTATACTAGCATGATAGGCGTTTTGTGTAAAGCAAATAAACTGAATGAAGCAGTGGAGCTGTTTGAGCAAATGGAACTCAATCGAGAAGTTCCATGTGCATATGCGTATAACACCATGATAATGGGTTATGGCTCAGTTGGGAAGTTCGATGAAGCATACAGTTTACTCGAGAGGCAAAAGGCAAAGGGTTCCATCCCCAGCGTGATTGCTTATAACTGTATTCTAACCTGCCTTGGGAAGAAGGGGAAGGTAGAAGAGGCGTTACAACTGTTTGAGGACATGAAAAAAGATGCTGCTCCCAATCTTTCGACTTATAATATCCTCATAGATATGCTTTGCAGGACAGGGAATGCTGATGCTGCTTTAAGTTTGCAAAATGTTATGAAGGAAGCGGGTTTATTTCCTAATGTTATGACAGTGAACATTATGGTTGACCGGCTTTGTAAGGCTCATAAGCTTGATGAGGCGCTTTCTATATTTGAGGGTTTGGATCACAGAACCTGCAACCCAAATGCTGTTACGTATTGTTCGTTGATAGATGGCTTTGGTAGACATAATAGAATTGATGATGCTTATCGAATATTTGAAATGATGCAAGATGCTGGTCATGTGCCAAATGCTGTTGTTTATACATCTCTCATCAAGAACTTCTTTGAAGCCGGCAGGCCAGCTGATGGGCATAAGATTTATAAAGAGATGGTTCGTACGGGTTGCTCTCCTGATCTGACACTTCTCAATACTTACATGGATTGTGTTTTTAAAGCTGGCGAGACAGAGACAGGTAGAGCTCTGTTTGAGGAAATGAAGGCCAAGGGATTTACCCCTGATGCTAGGAGCTACTCTATACTTATTCATGGCCTAGTTAAAGCCGGTTTTGCACGCGAAACCTATGAATTATACTATGCGATGAAAGAACAAGGATGTGTTTTAGACACACGTGCATACAATGCTGTGATCGATGGATTCTGTAAAGCAGGAAAGGTGAATAAAGCATATCAGTTGCTAGAAGAGATGAAGGTGAAGGGGCATTTACCAACGATCGTCACATATGGTTCTGTCGTTGATGGGCTTTCTAAGATTGACCGGCTTGATGAAGCATACATGCTTTTTGAAGAAGCAAAATCAACAGGAATGGAGTTGAATGTAGTTATCTATAGCAGCCTTATTGATGGATTTGGAAAGGTCGGGAGAATCGATGAAGCTTACCTGATTATGGAAGAAATGATGCAAAAGGGATTAACCCCTAATGTGTACACATGGAATTGCTTGCTCGATGCGCTGATTAAGTCAGAAGAAATCAGCGAAGCTCTCGTGTGCTTCAATTCTATGAAAGACATGAAGAAATGCGCTCCCAACTGCCATACTTACAGCATCCTTATAAACGGTCTTTGTCGTGTTAGGAAGTTTAACAAGGCGTTTGTGTTCTTGCAAGAGATGAGAAAACAAGGGCTAGAACCCAATACAGTGACCTACACCACCATGATAGCTGGGCTTGCAAAAGCTGGTAACATAGTGGAAGCACAGGGGCTTTTCGACAAGTTCAAGGCCAAGGGAGGTCTTCTTGATGCTGCTTGTTACAATGCCATGATTGAGGGGCTAAGCATCGGGAATAGAACCACTGATGCCTACCTGCTTTTTGAAGAGGCTCGTCGCAGAGGGTTCAGTATCCATTCTAAAACCTGCATATCTCTGCTGGATGCGTTACATAGGACCGATTGCCTCGAACAAGCTGCAATCGTAGGTGCTGTCTTGAGAGAAACAGCCAAGGCGCAGCATGCTTCAAGGACCTGGTAAACCGCTGACATCCCAGTTCATTTTCCGGACATGAACCATTTTGATGTTGAGAAATATCGCGATGCCCTTTGCTTCTGACAACTGAAGAGCCGATAGGGAGTGACCTGCCTGCTCCAATTGCTGTGGCGTGACCGCATCTACTGAGGCTATACAGCGCAGACAGAACACGTACATTTTTCAAGATATGCACTGAAACGCCTCGTCGATAAAACACCGAAATCTGCTTTCACCTTATACAAACTGTCATCAATTCTAGGACTCAAATGTTAGTAGGGCTTCAATGCTTTATGTATGAACTATGAAGTCCTAAAAAAACTCTCGGTTTTTGTAAAGATGCCGTAGTTTCACTGCATTAATGTTAGAGACTACTGTATTGAATTTAACTACATAGCTTAAGCTTTTGCGATTAAAGGCGATGGCACAGATAACAGATTCACTTGTAACAAACACGGTTTCATAACAGTTCTGTTGCTTGGGAGGAAAAGTGGCTGCGTCGGCTGCAGCCATTTCCACATCCGACGAGAGAAAAGCATGGCTCATCCTAGCTTGGGTGAGCACTGTTGCCGGAAACTTGTCCCTCTTAAGGTCAGCAGCAAACCTGATTTGTCACTGCTATTGGCTTGACATTGATCAGAGGTTGATGCCCAAATCTTCTGTACTGGAAAGAATCTTGCTTGTTTCAACTCAGCATTTTGGGATCGATTCGTATAAATAAACTGGTTGAATCTTGCTAGCTTTGTTCTAGATTTATTAGTTAATATGTCACAAGATATACATCAACGGGGTTCGTTTTAAGCAGTTATCATAAGCTCCCTTGAGTGGTTCAGCAAATTTGGAGGGAGTTGTTGCTTTAATCTTTCTAATAGATGATAATGCAAATCTGAAAAAAGAGTTTGCACCATAAAGCCTACCATGGTTGTGAACAGCCTCATATATATGATTGAACAACAACAGTCGTATACATAGATCAGCAGATGAGCAAACTTCCCATTTGTGGGTAAGGGATAACTCAACTGTCACATGGATGCCGCAATACGAAACACAGGGGCTTTCATTGGCCAACAAAACATGATAGGCCAAGGACTTTCGACAAATGAGTGAACAAGTGGGTGCTTCTGCAGTCCTTACAGGGCATAGAATCGATGATCAGGCTCTACTTCTGAATTGGAGAACTCGGAATGATACCAAGAATTAGATCCGCTTCTCCTAGTGCTTTTCTCCCTCTTCTTCATTGACCTTTGCCTCTTTGATTTGATGACGTAGTAAGTCATAGTGCCAAGAACTGCAGCCATGATGCCTCCCCCAATGACTGTAACCAAGATAGCTGCCCAAACAAAATGCCGCCCAACAACTATATACGAGGAGGCCATGAATGCAACTGAAGTGAACACAGATGCCAACCACATCAGCTTGTTAATAACCTCCACAACCCGTTTCTCTGCCTTAGTTTCGCCTCTAACCAGTGTTATTTGAACCACCACAACTGCCAAGGACGTAAAGAGTGCAAGGGCATTGAAAATGAAGAATATCTTGAAAGCAGGTGTCCTAGAAGCCACGGCCTCCCCGCTGTTATAATCACCACCAGGAACTGTGAAAATTGCTGCGAAGGCCACAGTTGCAAAAAGAACAGCCACCACTGTTACTGAGTTGGTAGCGTTATTGATGCCTTCTCTGTGAAGCTTCCTAAGCTCCTTGGCAATTCCGCTGACATTTTTATTCGTTCTCTTGGTTTGTTCCAGCTGCATATGAACATCATTTTTTATCTGGGTAACGGTTTTTCGTAGCTCATCCCTAGGCTGACCCAGCTCATTGGCTCTAACAGCTCCATATTGACGAAGGGCCTCCTTGATTTCTGAAGATTCTTCAGAAAGGGCCTGCTCTTCAACTATGTCAAGTGGGGTTTTATGCTGACTGGTAACTGGGTTGACATTGATATCACGAACAGTTAAGAGCACATGCACTATCTGCAAGGACAAAGAAAACCATTTGTTATCTTGAGGTAAAGGTATATAACATCATAAAAAGTTAATCAATATGCATGTATTTTCGGGGGTACAACTTAAAAGTTCTGAAGCAACATTGAATAGACAGTTAGCATTTGGAGCCAGCTGACAGAAGAAACATGCTTAACTTTCCAGGTCCAAGTTCCATCATTACAAAACATAATTCCATATGTTACAGAATGAAAGGTTTTTTTTTTATAGAGCAGAATGAATGGTTGAATGAGTATGCAATTAAAGATTAGTAAAGAGCCAAATACGGAAGGGGCGCTTAGGGCTGTTAAAAGTAGCAATGCAACAAATGTGCATATAATATCTTCCCTAAAAATCAATTTAGTTTCATCTTATTGCTATGTTCTAATTGTTCTTCATTAACAAAATAATGTACTCTCCATTTTAGGCACCAAAAATCCTTTTCTAACAAAACATGGACATCTGGATAAATAATAGAGTTCAATCTGCAACGTAGACACAAATAAAGTAGAAGCCTATGGTTTTGCTGGACCATAAAGGTAGAAGGATACCTCTACTCGCTTCTTCCGTGTAGCTACATGCAAAGCTGTATTACCAAGTTTATCAGGGTGCATGACGATTGCTGGATCTGCCTCAATAATTAATTTGACAACCTCAGCATTAACCCCTTTCACAGCCAGATGCAGAGGGGTTTGACCCTTCTTGTCTGTCTTTCTTGCCAACGAAGGTTCTTTCTCAAGCAGTGCTTTTACAATCTCTACATGTCCTTGCCTTGCGGCAAAATGCAGTGCATTCTTCCCATTGGATTTACAATTTTCCACCAAACTTTTGTCCCTAGAGAGAAGTTCATTAACAATAGATGTATGTCCCCTTGTAGCTGCAGTAATAAGTGGGGTAGCATTCGACGTGTGAACTGTTTGAATTAGCCCAGGATCATGGTCTAACAGCAGTTTCATAATTGCTGCAATGAATCAAAAACAAAGACCCGGATCAAGTAACATAATTTGATTTGGATGAGTGCAGCTCGAATGAATATCAAGTGTAGCATAACTAGCAATAGTTACTTTTTGTTAATCAGATAATTAGAAAAAAGAATTGGCATTAATTCTACCATTTTCAAATGCAGTAAAACGTTTAGTACATACTCCAAATACTGTAGCAAGCAATTTTGACAAGTAACCAAAGTCAGTGTCACTCCTTTTGATATCAAGCTTCCTACTGGAAAGAGAATCACTATAGATGCGAGCCAAAAATGGACCACCATGAGTAGATAAATTGTGAACCTAGATCTTCTTAGCACAAAAAATAATTTAAAAAAAAAAAAAAAAAAACACACACCTGCAAGGAAAGCTTATTGCTGAATTCGATAAATCTAATTATAGACTACATGGTGCAACTGTTCTGAGAACTTAAGTAAGAAACTCACCAAAGTGTCCATTGCTCACAGCGACGTGCAAAGGATCAAATCCGGATTTATTCTTCTTCCTGAGGGTATCATCATTGCAGTACTGTAGTAGCTCCATCACCACATCAATATGGCCCTTATCAGCTGCAGTAAACAACGCAGTCTCCCCCAATTCGTTGGAGTCATTCACCACAGAGGCCCTAACAGCAGCAACCTCTGCATCAAAGTCAGCGCCGCTGAGGGTCCCTTCAATCTGTTTGCCAATGTCACCGAGAATCAGCTTGACGGCGGCTAAGTCACCACGCTGAGCTGCCAAGTGAAGCTCGGAATCATTATGACGGCCACTGACTTTCTTAACATACTTCTTCTTCCCGGCCTGGTTGATCCGTTTGCCGGAGTTGGAGAGAACCAAGGCAGGTCCAGATGTGGAGGTTGGAGAGGGCGATGGGGATGGATACAGGCTTGTAGGAGGGTTTGAGCTTGGGGTCGGGGGTTGGAGTGGTGTGATCTCACCGAATTCCAAGTCTTTGCCATCATCTGCGCGCAAAGATGTCAACCGTTGATCAGCAATAATTATACACAATTCTCAATCCAATTAGATTGAACTAACACCAGAAACTCAATCACCTGTGCCTCTAATCAGTAGGGATTGAATTTCACAACTATCCATAAAGAGGTAAAATGGTAAATTTGGGGATAGAAAGAAGATAAAGTAGATCAATCCGTAGCACCGAAGCAGGAAACAAGCTCATTTGGAAATCGTTATTCAGAAATCGGAAATCGGAGAGAGAGGAAGAGAGATCGAGCGTTAGGCGATCATAGGGAAGCAAAGCAACGAAATAAGAGAGAGAAAGAAGGGGAAAAAAACTACCTTGTTGGAGATCGTTAGACATGGTTAGAGGTGGCGATGGAACCCTAGAAATGCATGAGGAAGAGGGTAAAGTGAAGTGAAACAGAGAGTAAAGTTAGAGAGAGAAAATGGGATGATGAAGGGAGAGAGAAGAAGAACAAATAAAGAATGATTTGGAAACAAACAAGTAGAGCAGCAGGTCAGCAGGAAGGAGGGAGGAAGCTCACCTCAAAAGACCAGGTAGCCAAAACGACGACGTTTGGGATCAGAACAAACAGGCAACGACAATAAACATGAGATAAAGAATGGCAAAGGGCAAAGGGCAAATGGCAGAAAACCACTCCTTGAAATTAATAACATTTTACAGAAAATCACCCGTAGAATTTCAAATTACAGAAAATCATCCTTTAAATGTAATGTTTGACAAAGACCACCCAAGCTGTTATTCAAGTCGAACGAGCCGTGTATTGATTGTTCATATTCAAACTCAAGGCGAGCCTAAACTGGAACTCGAGTTTAAAAATGTGATCATACTCGGCTCGTTTAGGAAATGAACAAACTCGAACCGAGCTTTTTTTAAAGCATTAAGCAAACAAATTTGCTCAAAACATAGTAACTCTAAGGAAATTTTAGAAATTTCACAAAATTTGAGTTGTTCGAGGTGAAATCGAGCGAGCCAAGCTTCGCACCGAATATAAAAATGTGCTTACACTCGGTTTATTTAGAAAATAAGTGAACTCAAACCGAGCTTTTTATCTAGTCGAACCCGAGCTACTCGGCTCATATAAGAGCCCTACCCACCTGGGCCACCACTCTGTTTCCTGTGAAAAAATGAAAAATTACCATTTTGTCACTTTCATTGGATTGATTCGTCATGAAGTACTATTTCTTTAAGAAACCTATGCATACTTGAATTGATTTCAAGTTGTTTACTTGTTCGATAACATTGCTATATATGACGATTGTAGGGGCAGCGAGATGAGTCTATTTGTTGTTTGAATTGGAGGTTAACTTACTTTCTATGCAACTAGTTAATTATTAGTCTACACAATTAGGTAAATAAGATCAAACTGCTTGAATTTACCGCCCGCTTGAATCTGCATTTCGTCATTCCCAATTAAACTCACAACCCTCTTCCCCCATTTCGGTTTACAACACAAGTCCATAGTTTGAATTCACCTATTTAGGGTTGTTGATGGGCTGCGGACTGCTTCGAATAAAGGCTTCATAAAGGTGCTAGTCGAAACAGATTCTAAACTTGTTGCTTCATTGATCAGTGGAGGGGTTGGACGGTGGGTGATTGTCACCCACTATCTAGCCTAGTGCGCCAATGCTAGAGCTTGAATGCTTGATTGTTAGGGACCGAAAAATCCACTTGAGACATGTATTTAGAGAAGCGAATTTCGTCGCTGACTCTCCCTTGTATCCTTTTTTTTTTTCCCTTTCCTTTTGGTTTCCACGAGCTCTCCGATTCGCCACCGAAGATTACTTTGATTATTGACGATGACATTAGGGATAGGGCTACTCCCCGTTTTGTGCCTGTGTAGTCCGCTCTTGATTTGATTGTTCTTCGAGAGCTTTGCTATCGTTTTCATTACAAAAAAAATATACATATATCCATGTTTGGATATTTGTGGATTTATGAGATAAGATAAAAGGCTTTTTTTTTATCCTACGATAAAAAGCTTTGTAATTGCATCTCGTTGAATCTGATTGATTTTTTCATGGCATACATGCTTCTTTTTATAGGAAATTTTACATATTATTCATCCATAAAATAAAGAATGAGATAGTATTCACCTCTTCACCATTCTACACACAACAATCCAGTTTTTATTCGAACATGAACATGCTACATTCTTTTTTTTTTCTTTTTTTTTTGATAAGGTAATAATTCGAAGGTCGGACAGGCCTGACTCATCGAGAGGCCGACAAAGTCGGCAGACGGCGAACCGTCAAACATACAACCAAATAAACCAAAACATAATACAATACATAACGGTGCAAGCTCGGACAAACAAACTCTGCAAAAGACGAAACCTAGCAGACCTAAACCAAACTGGATAAGGCCGAAGACGACGGACGAAGCCAAGTCCCACCCTGAAGCAGAACCGTAGGCCAGCGATACATCAGGACCCGATCATCCTGTGGGCAGTGAGGACGAAACTCCAGGGAAGCAGTCAACCCGAGTAGTGGAGACGCCACAAAAACACTACCATGACCCCAGCCTATCCCGACTCCGACAGTCAAAACCAAATCCACGGAGAAGAGCGCCAAATCACGCAACCGCAGAGCCGCAAACCGCTTGAGAAAAGAGCACCCTTAAATCCAATTGGGATTTAGTCAACCTTAATGGGATTTTGATACGAGCCCTCACAGGATTTCGTCAAGCCCTTTCGGGATTTGATTCGAACCTTTATATATATAAAAATTATATAACCGGTTGTGTTCTTTTTTTCTTTTTTTTTTGGGTCAAGCCCAGCTTTTTCCCCTTCCAATTTTTAGTCACCCCCACCAGTACCACGCCTTGCCTTGCAAGGCACACGAAGACCCGGAAATCTCGGATCGTCCGTGCGACGCAAGGAAAGGGAAGATGACAGAGAGACCAAGGAGGCCATCTGAAAGGGGGACCGTCGAAGACGCCAAGCCGATGGCGGCTTCGAGCAGTCCAAGCGGAGGGAGGATGCAAGTGAGTGGAGATCGAAACTCCGGCGAGGGGGGGGGGGACCCGAGAGGCTATCACCGGAGACGCCGACAGTTGAAGCAACGCCCATTTATATAACCGGAAGCAGCCGGAAGGATCGAGCTGCTCCGGAAGTTAATCGACGACCCAGCCAAAGCCGAATGGAGAAGGAAGCGCTAGCGGAGGCAGAGGTGCAGCCCGGAGACAATGAAGATGCCGATTATTGGGCTGGAGAGCCAATTAGACACTGAGAAAGATGGATTTGGGGCCAACGAAAAGAAATCAACAAAAGCCCCAACTTTATTTTCGATTTGAATCGAATTCCGACCAAGGGAAGTCAGAATTAGAAACAAATTAGGGGAAGTTTCTCCAAACCACAGTAGAGAAAGAAACTGAAGGGGATGATTCACAGAAGATAAATAGAGGACATGGCCTCCTGGAAAGACTCCCCACAAGGGGTTTCACTCCATAGTTGTTTATTCAAGCCTCTGAAAAGGGTGTTTTTCAAGCCTCCGAGGAGGGTGGATTTCCGGCGCAATTAACATGCTACATTCATTTTCTATCTAGTCACCCTCTATCGGATTTTGTTCATAGAAAATGTATTAATTATTATATAAAAAGTTTGGATAAATTTTTATGTTTTAGAATTGAAGATATTTTTAACTAACTCAACTCATGAGCTATCAATTTTAATTCCATTTTTACCCTTCATCTTTTGAAAACCCAATCAAATCAATGATCAAAACTTTTGGAACAACTCCTCCAAACCCAAAACCCATCAGCTCCACTTATGCAATGTGAAGAGCCCCAACCAAGACTATAAAATCCCCAATTGCCCTTTGCTGCATTGCATTCCCAATCTCTCAATCATCCTTCCTTCACCTTCTCCTTTTACTTCCTTTATTTTCTCTTATTCCAACAACTCACTCCCCCCATCAGCTATGCCAAAACCCATCATTTGCTTCCTCCTCCTCATAGTCTCCGTCGTCGTCTCATCCACCTATGCTGCTCGATTCCTCGACCAGCTGGCGGACCCACAACCGCCCCTCGACCCCACTGCCCCAGCCGATTTCCCCCAAGCCCCGATCGCACCCCCTGAGGTACCCGGCTTCCCAGCCGATGCACTGCCAATGCCACCAATGGTGACTAATACTACACCAGCCCCTGCATCAGCCGATGTCCCCGATGCCCAGCCCACGCCAGCGGACGCCCCCGAAGCTGTCGCGCCACCTGCTGTGGGCCCTGCAGCTCCCTTGCCAGCTGCACCAGCCCAGGCTGCTCTCTCCTTCTTCATGCACGACGTCTTAGGCGGCTCCCAGGCCTCTGGGAGGGTGGTCACCGGCATAGTAGCCACCTCCGATTCGAGCAACATCCCTTTCTCGAAGCCCAACAACCAGGTGTTCCCGGTCAGCGGCGGGGTCCCACTCTTCAACGGCCAGATCAACAGCATTGTCAACAACAACAACGCTCCTTTCCTGGCGGGAATGTACGGGCAGCAGCAGCAGCAGCAGCAGTCGAATACCGTCATCCAGAACACAGGCACCGCCAACAATGTCATCAATGGCGGAAACAGCCAGCCATTCGTGACGGCTGGCCAGCTCCCTCAAGGAGCCAGCCTCCAAGAGCTCATGTTCGGGTCAATCACAGTGATCGACGATGAGATCACCGAGGGACATGAGCTGGGATCGGCTGTCATAGGGACCGGCCAAGGCTTCTACCTGGCCAGCTCTCTGGATGGTCAGAGTCACACCATGGCTTGGACTGCCATCTTCCATGGGGAGCATGACGCCGGTGTGGTTAGCACCCTCAGCTTCTTCGGGGTGCACAGGCCGGCTTCTCCTCTCTCCTACGTTGCCATCATTGGTGGCACCGGGCAGTACCAGAACGCCAAGGGGTATGCCAGCATCGAGGCTCTTCCGCAGGTGGATCAACACACCACGGATGGTGTTGAAACGATTGTTCATGTCACTGTCTACATCTCCTGAAACTGAAGCTTAAATGTATCTTATGCAAAACATAAACTTTGGACAAGCTTTATATGACAAAGATTATGACAAGTTTTTGATGCAGGACAACACACATTAATCGTAAGACATCGAAGATGTGTTCGTATACACGTGTAGAAGCTAAAATCTACCACAACAATGCAAAAGGCATTACACAAAAAATGTGCCTTACTCTTGAAAGAAATCGAGGAGAAATGTGAACCCAACAAAAAATGTGCTATCTAGCTATTTGATGAATGTTCTAAGCGATTCGTAATTCCTACAAAAATGATGAATATACACCAAATGTCTGCATGCATGAATTGGGCAAGAGAACATTTAGAACAATACCTATGTGCTTATGATCTCCTCCATGAGCTCGTCGATCAACATTTCCTCTATTTCCTTCACGACTATGTGTGTGTCTTCTTCTAGCTCTAGCCAATCGCAGTCTATTCCAACTGCCTTATCGGATGGTTCTCTCTTGGCCTCCTTTTCTTGGTTAACCAGCATGGCCAGTAGCTCTTGCTTGATTGTATCCTGGTTCCCTTGAAGAAGGGCAAGCTTGTTCTTCCTGTGCTTGCGTCGTGTGCTTATGCCCATGTATGGACGAAGGATGTCAGAGAGTGCGCATTCTATGCGATCAAATAAGAGCTTCCGGTCTGATTTCAGCCAGGATGGTTGTTTGCTGTATTTCTTCTCCAGCGAATCAAAGACAAAAGGGTTTATGGGATACTCCGATGGCTGCCCGAGTTTGTAGAGCATCTCTAGGTTTCCACACTGAAGACCTGACTCAGCTAAAATGTCAACAAGATATGACAGAACTTGGATTTCTTCCGTCTTGTATGCCCCAGGAAGAATCTCTTCTCTGTAATTATTATGATGGCCTTCTTTGACATCTTTAACCTCAATACTCTTGCGCCTTTTAGCCTCCGGTTGAAAGACAGTTGTTGTTGACTGCTGAAGCTTAACCTCTGATCCTACAGAAAAATGGAGATTCAGAATCATAAAAAGACTGATCTTCACCATAAAGAAAACTAAGTACTACTCTTTCAGCCCCTTCACTACCATGAGAGTTAGCAGCCAAGGAAACATCTTTCATGTAGGAAGCTGGATCAGGATGCGGTTTATAAGCCTCCGTTTGGTTTAGCGGAGATCCATTATCTGCTTGGTGAAAGGGCAGGAAAGCATCCTCTACAACCTACAAACACATCCAAGTAAAATGTTAAGGGTTCTTTCCATGGAGTTGCTTATTAATTACATAAACCACAATCAGTAGGAAGCATCAGAAATTAATACAATACTCAAATTCCGAGTCAGACAAGTTTGAACCGAAGTAGCTTCAAACAACAAATAGCATGAAACAGGATAAGTAACCGAGGTGTGTATACAAGCACATCAGAGTTGAATGCCAATAAGACCACATTGGTCAACAATGCTAAGGAATAATCAACTAAGCAACATTCTAAATAGCAGAAAATATGCAATCTTTGCAGTACCATATTCATTAGTAAAAATTTCCATAAAAATATTATTATCACTAAAATGACAAACGTGTTTAGCTGGAAGAAAGACTGTCAGACTCACCTGCTGTGATAAGGCATCAAAATCGACACATTCCTTGTTTGTGCTAAGGGGTGCTTCCACATCTGAACAAGAAGAGATCTCTTTAGGTGACAGAGGAACTGCAGGAGTATCTTCAAACAAGTTGCTCTGTCCAAATTCGCTAAAACCACTAGGTGTGGAGGGGGTTTCTTCACAGGAAACATCATTTTCCGATTGAAGGTTACCAATGGATGTTGAGTTTCTTGGTGTTGAGTCCTCTTCAGATTTACAACACACTTCCTGCGAGCTGTTACCATATGAACTACCTCCATTCACCAGGTTCAAGCACCAGTCCTTGTGAACACTGAAATTCTTGTGCCTAAATTTTGAGCTTCCTGAAGATGCGATTGATGTGGAATTTGATATGATTTGTCTACTCCCAACCTTTGAGCTACTTGTGTTCATGTTTCCAGGAAAGCTATTCAATTTCTCACGTTCAGTATCCAGAACACATGGACTTTGGGATCCTTTAGCATCCCTAGCTTTGATTGCATTTAAATAATCATGCCAAGCACTGCGCTGCAACTCATTAGCAACTTGTTTCGCAGCTCCATGTGTTGATGTAGACCCATGTCTTAGAGCTTCTATACCGAGCAAGTGATCTCTTTCTCTTTTCCCCAAACAAGTTCCCTTTTTTCTTCTCACAGAAGAAGATGTTTTGGTCCTTCCAACATTCTCATTCTGAAGCACGCCTCTCACAGGAGTTTGAGCGACACTTTCCCTCTTATTTGGAGATTTTACCTTCTGCAAATATGAGCCAACACGCGAAGGATATTCGTTGTCAGCTTTCTGAATTGAACTAATCAACCAAAGTTTCTGAAACAATTTATCTTCCTCTAATCTAGATCCTTCATGAAACTCTTTGGAGCTAGAAAAACTTTGTATCGTATTATCTGCATCCAAACTGAACCTATCAAATGACCACTTTTGACGCTGACCAATCTGGGCAATGTCTTGAAGATAGCTCTCGGAAAGCACTCTCAGTCGCCCATAGCGGAACTGCTTGCTAGGCAGTGGCCTCTCAAGCCCCATCAACTTTGCAAGAACGCTCTCCGTCTGCCTCTTCTCCTCCATCTTATGCATTTGTTTCCAACTCAAGTAGTTAACACTCAATGCAAGAGTAATCAGTGACAGACAACGGGAAGTTGATCAGATAAACCAAATTTTAAGCACCCTGAAAAGAACAAAGCACATAATAGTAATTCAATAAGCAACAGATCCATCACAGCAATTCACATTGTCAGGCATGGAAATTAACAGTGTAAAATACCACATCACTCCATTCGCATAAATCGCATAGCTCGTCTCCACCGCAAATTCCAAGTAGGCCAAAAGAACACCACACAACTCAGAAATTTGGCAAGATCCTGCACAATAAGCAACTAGAACACTTCAAAAACCACACAACGAACCTCAAAAGCATTTTGTTGATGCAAGATCCTCGAAATAAGGAAATGAAAAGTGAACACAAACTCCGTATCGTCTTCAAAATCAAACAACTGCCATACCAAATGCTCACAAAAAGGCTAAGGTGGGAATCACAATTGAAAGAGGAAAGGACCAATTAGGTTTCCACCAAATTGATAACAATCACTTGATCAACCATAATTAAAAATAGAAAGGGCAAAAAGAAAAAGCAAAGTAACAGTAGATGCCAAAGAAATTATAATCATGTATAATAACTTATGATGATTATCCCACTAATGAACATAATAAACCACCTAAACACAATCATTTCATTTAGCGCTGGAAGAAATCCACCCCAAAAAAAAAGGAAAAAAGAAAAATAATTCATAAGCTAACAACACAACACCCTTGATAAATTCACAAAAAGGTACAACAAAAACTTCAAATTCACTAAACAAACAGTAAGGAGAGATGGCAAAGAACAAGAAGATCAAACCTCGATTGCGGCTGCAACTGATTAAAGAGTAATTAATTCAGAATTCACGCAAGCGGAGACCCGCTCCTCCAAATCGGAGCCAATTTCCCGCCAGCGAACTGTTTCCGAGTAATATGGATTCTGCAGTGAAAGGAACTGATGTGAATCAATTTATATATTAGGAATCAAAAGAGGAGCACGTTTGATTTGAATCAGAAGATACGCCAAAAAGAAGAGCGGGCGAATTGATTGATTTTGTACCGATTTGTTAAAAAAAATGAAATCACGGGAGGAGGGAGAGACGAAAGAGATTCGATGGATGAGAACGAACGCGGGGTTTTTGGTTGATTTGTGGGCGTCGATTGGGAAAGAGTGAATTCGTCAATGGAGGCGTGTGTGGGCCACCACCGCTGTCTCCCTCCTCAACTGTTCTTGTTGTAAGCATGTGTGTGATATGGCCCCGCCTTTCTCTAACTCTCTTGAATTTTCCATTTTAAGCATGCATTTAACTTCATAATTCTTCTTAATCGCCCCAAATTAAAACAAGTTCACATTTTCAAAAAAAAAATTATTTGAGAAAAAAAAATCAAGTTTGTTAAAATACATTTGTATAAATCTACACTTACATTCCTAAATACTCAACAACACATTAAACTATCATTTTAGATCTCACGGAGTTAGTAAAATAATTCTAAAGAGAGTTGATTAAATCTTACTCCCTCCGTTCAAAAATATAAGTTCTTTTAGGTTTAAATTTTTATTTGAAAATATAAGTCTTTTTAGGTTTTCTAGGTATTGAGATATGAAAATTGTTACTTTTTTACTTTTTGCTTAACTTTTATTGGTTGATAAGCAACAACAACAACAACAACTTAGTATATCCCGCGATAAGGCATGGTCTGGGGGTCAGGATGTACGCACTCTTACCCCGAACTAGTCGAGAGAGTGTTTCCGATAGACCCAAAATAATAGGGCATAAACAAAATATGGAAACATGTCAAATAATAGAGAGTGAGGTAAAAGGGAGCAAAGAGCAAGGCAGAAAAGAAGCAAAAACGACAGGACCCAACACCCATCCTCAAACTTCTGAAGCTTCTAAACATCAAAAGCCCGAATGCACCTCCTCCAGCGGTCTCTATCCCCTGTCATATCTTCCAAAAGGTTCAGCAAGTGTAGGTCATGACGAATAACCTCCATCCAACTCTTCTTCAGTCTACCTCTCCCCCTACAAATAACACCAAGCTTCAAGCTCTCACACCTACGAACAGGCTCCGATATGGGTCTCCAGCGAACGTGTCCAGCCCACCGCAATCTAAACTCTCGTAGTTTGTCAACAATACTCGTCACTCCAACCTTGCTCCTAATGACCTCATTTCTGATTCTATCCAGTCTCGTGTGCCCACTCATCCAACGCAACATTCTCATCTCATCGACTACCAACTTCTGTTTTTGAGCTTTAGTAATAGGCCAGCACTCCGAGCCATACAATAAGATCGGTCTAACAACTACCTTGTAGAATTTCCCTTTCAATTTTGCCGGTACTTTCCTGTCGCAAGGAACCCCTGACGCTTTTCACCATCTCAACCAACCCGCATGGATTCGATGCTCGATATCCCTATCGACACCCCCATTGCTCTGAACGTACGAGCCAAGGTACTTAAATAACTCTTTCCTTGGGACAAGATCTCCTCCCAATAAAACTAATGCATATGGATCCCCGACCTCACCAAAACGAAAATGAACATACTCTATCTTGCTCCTACTAATCTTGAAACCCTTAGGTTCTAGCACCTCTCTCCAGATTTCCAGCATGCGAGCCAAACCCGATCTTGAGTTATCCACTAAAACGAGATCTTCAGCAAACAACATGCACCAATGGACCTCTTCTTGGAGAGGAGTAGAAAGTGTGTCCATAACTAGCGTGAATAAAAGCGGACTGAGCGCTGAACCTTGGTGAAGCCCCACATGAACCTCAAAGTACTCTGAATCCCCACACTGCGTTTTGACACTAGTCAGTGAACCCTCATACATATCCCTGATAACTCTGATATACGACCCCGGAACTCCCTTCTCTACCAAGCATTTCCAAAGAAGCTCCCTCGACACACTGTCATAGGCCTTCTCTATATCAATAAAGGCCATATGCAGATTCTTATTCATGTCTCTGTGCAACTCGATCAGCCGCCTAAGCAAGTGGATAGCTTCCACTGCTGATATGCCAAGCCTGAAGCCAAACTGGTTCTCCGAAATGTTTACCAATCTCTGAAGTCTCACCCCTATAACTCTTTCCCATAACTTCATCGTGTGACTCATCAGTTTGATTCCTCTGTAGTTACTGCAATATTGAACATCTCCTCTGTAGTTATTGGTTGATAAGGGTTGTGAATAATTAATAAGGGGTATAAATGGAATAAGTTTATGATTTCCTTAATGTGTGTGCAAATGTCTAAAATGACTTATATTTTTGAACGGAGGTAGTATAAGATTATCTCAATGGCATGATTTGATAAAACAAAACAAACAAAAAATCCCACTTGTATGAATGGTGCAAATACTTAAATTTGTATATTTTGATACAAAATATATTATAATGTTAAATTTTTGTTTTTTAAAATGTGCAAATTTGCATAAAAAGTTGCTCAAATATAAGCACAACACTTCCTCATCTCTAAATTTTTTACACTACTTTTTTTTTATCCGGTAAAAATTCGAAAGGTATGGAAGAAACCTACCCGAAAGCATTCGATCTTAAGGATGAGGTCTTGAAGAGCTGTGTCATTATAAAGATCGACACCCATGATAGAGCGCAAATGTGTGCAACCTTATTAGTCACTCTGCTTTCATCACGGGGTATGTGAGAGAAAGAAACTTATCTCACACTCGATAAGAGGGTTTTAATGTTAGACATAATTATTTCAATTTCTCAATGACATTTGGTTTTTGATTTAAGGTGGTTGATGGTAGTGAGGGAATCTTCCTCGTTCTACATTTTGTTTAATATGCCCAATTCACAGTTGTAGCGTTCGGATAATGCCTTGCCTTAAGGTTAGAGCTTCAACTTTTTAATAGGGGTCTCATTCCCAATTAGGACAAAACCAATGTTGATTGACCTTCTCCCAGTTGCGTATAATAAAACTGGTGAAGTTATTATTATTTGATAAAGTCGAGCCATCGAAGTTAAGTTTGAAGCTACTTTGGGGGTTTCTAGTTATCTAGTTAAGTTTGAAGGTAAAAAACTTTTTAAAATATTCTTTTTTATAAATTTATACTTATTAGTAACGAGTATGAAATTATTATAAAAAATTAATTATTTTTTTTATAGTTTTTAACTTTTAAAGAAACATATCATGAAATAAAATGACCCAAATTTTAAGATGGAAGAAATATAAAATTTATGGCCATATAATTTTTTTATTATTAAATTATCAAAATTTTATATCCATATTATTATTTTTTATGTTACCTGTCCATATTTTTTATGGTTATATATAAAGATTAAGTTTTATGTCAATTTTTTTTTAATATTATTATAATATTAAAATATAAATTAATATATTATAATAATAAATATTTTCATATAAAATATTTTATAAATATCGTGGGTAGTGCACTAGACTTGTTTTCTTTTAAAATAATATGGAGAGGAATTGGACTCGAAATGAAAATTTTCAAAATTTGGGCTGTAAATGTGTTTTATGGAAGCTAATATATATAATGTCGTTATCAGTCCAAGTGGACGGCAATCTTCTTCATTTATTAATTGCATGTTACGTAATTTAATTTTTGTTACAAGAAAACTACCAATATATTTTTAAAAAAAAATTGATCTATGCAAGGGAAGTCCATGCATTATTGCGCAGACATTTCCGGGAAATTTTCTTTTAAATTCTAGTATATTCCAAAATTATTTTACAAATTACAAGTCATGTATTTGTGGGATATAGAATCGGATTAAAACAAATAAAAAAAACATTACTTTAAATGATATCATTATAATTTCAACCAAGAATAATACCAAACGCTACAACTGTGAATAAATCCTTATTTTTCCCGCCGATCCGACCACCATGTGTGGACTATTACCCATCTCATCCACCACCCATATCCATTTCATCTTACACCCAACGTGTAAGTGGGTGAGATGGATGAAAAATGAGGAGTTTTTCACCCATTTGTAATATATTTATCCCGAAGTATGACTAATACGAAAGATAAAACATTTTCTTAAATAACATTGTTTTACGAGTCAGGTAGAAAGTACATAGCGTATCTTTACCTTTACAAACACATGATCAATTTTATTTTTGAATTATGACCAATACGAAAGATAAAAACATTTTGTTAAACGTAGGAGCAATGCAATCTCGAGATATCTCCAATATGATTTGTCAGAAGCCAATTGAATATGAGCAATGTGATCCGCTATTTGATTGTCTTCTCTAAACTTATGGGAAAAGGCGATCGAATCGAAATATTGGCATAGGCACAAGTGAGTGTGACTAGATCATTTCCACCTTTTTATTTTTTTTCATCCAAGTTTTCAGATCGGATGATTCGAATTCGAGTCAAATGCGGGTAAAATTGTCATCCCTAAGTCTACACTCATTTTTTAAATTACAACCTACTTCTGCAAATTTTCACAAAATTGCAACCTAATCTCAAAATTGCACAAAATCAAATGTTATTATTTGTTCAACTTTTCACAAAATCATTGTTTTTTTGCTCAACTTGGAACAAAATCAATCGTTCTTTACTCCATTTGCACCATTTTCCTACGGTACTTTTGTGGCTTCCTGATTTTCATGGACTTTTGGTGCACGTTCTTTACTTAGAAAAATCAAGTATCAACCAAGTTTAAGTCAAAGTCGAACATGTACGTTGAAGTGTTGAACATGAAAAAATGGGGCCAAATTAACCAAGAAATGCCAAAGAAAGAGCCCAAGTCGCAACCTAAAACAAAATCTAAGTCTTCTATTAGACAACTCCATAAAATACATACATGTGTACAAATGCTACGACTCTCGGATTAGAGAACATAATATTGAATCTTGAAGAAATTGTAGGAGAGTAGAATTGATGTAAAGTCTCCTTTACGGTTTCTATTCATTGATAATGAGATAGGGAAAATCCCGTCATCATAGTACAAGGGTGTTCTGGTCTTTTACCAATAAATTCGAGTATTCAATACGGCATTGATACTACCGTTTCGCCTATTGATTACGATAGCGGTTTCGTGCATTAAGAGCGTTGACCGAATTAAATACGGTAACGGTTTCTTTTATTTAATATCGTAACGGTTTTTGTTATTTAATACCCGACTAGTATAAATATAAGGAGATTGATTCAGATTGAGGATGAACAACGACTTACTTGAGCGTCGGGGGTCCTCCGAGGGAGACAAGCCTCGCCCCAACCTCGGTTGTTGTTCTTGTTTTGCAGGCTACGGTTCGGGTGGAGTCGAGGATCAAGATCGATCTCCTTCAACCACTGTGATGCGGATTTTATGCATCACAATTGGCTCCATCTGTGGGAATCCGATCAAAAAGCCCTAAAATCGGAACCCTAGTGAACAAGATTGAAGGGTCCTACCACCGTCACTGGGTGTCAGAGGCACAACCAGGTGCTCGGTGCCCATGAACGCCAGGCGTGCTGCGAAGCTTTTCTGAGGGCACGGGGGCACACCGGACCACCCCTCTGGCCACCACCGCTCTTCGCCCGCCAGGCCGTCTTCCCGGCACATGGTGGATGGCCCGACTTCAGATGGGGCTTGTCAAACGACGACGACCGACGGAGGTCAGGTCGGCGGCGATGGATGGGAGAAGTCAAGAACGGCGAGAGGGGACATGATTCAGAGCCCAACGGGCAGGAGAAAAGCAACGGGATTCACAGCCGAGAATGGAGATGGATCTCCGCGGCCGACGATTGGAGATGGAGCTCGGCGCCGGCGATGGTCGGAGATGCACTCAGCGACGGCGAGGCGACAGACGGGACGGAATTCGCCCCTTTTCTGTTCAAGTTCGACTTCAGCGAGGTCCGACTCCCGCCTGCGTTAGCCCGTGTGAGACGGTGAGCCCTTCGACCATCCATCAATACTTCGTCAGGCCGACCAACTGCCTCTCGATCGAGCTCGGAAGGGCCGAGATTGCCATTTGAAGATCCTCTGCCGCCGCCGCGCTCTCTCGCATTCCAAACGTGAGAAAGGAGATGGTGAACTAGGGTAACCACGAAACCGGCCTTAAAGATCTTATATATTCCAATGGTGGCCCAGACTTTTCAAATAATTACTTAAAAGGTCCAAACTTCTAGGAACGACAGGTAAGTCACCCTCTTTCGACCTAGATTTCTAATTGAGGTACGTAGAAGTGAATTTAATTATAACCAAATGCAACGAGGAATTCCTAAATCCTATCACCCATATTTACTAGATTATGTGATTTTCTTGACACTCACTCATCTAACCTTTGCACTAATCGGATGAAATACGAGTGATATTAGTTTAATTATTTCATGCTAAGTTTGATTTATTTGACTATTTATTCTATATTGACTGACATTAGTTTACTTGAATTCCCGCCTAGTTTGTTCCCATTATCCCGATAGTCCCTTGTTTGTCTCGGTTTGCTCCGTTTATTATGCAGTTTTGAATAGGACACTGTAAAAGGGATATAAGACTGAAACTCATCGAGTTTAATTTAGCGGTAATCATATGGTCAACTCCGACCAATGATGGTGGGGCACTGATGCAACCAAAATGATTCGAGGCATCGAGAGCTACAAAGAAGCAAAAGGCAAGTTGGAGGTTTGATATTTTACCCAAAGCCAGCTCCTAGCCAGGTCAGGGATGACACTACAGCAAAATCGGGAATAATTAAGGCCACCGAGAATCCTATTACTCAAGCAAGGAATTCGTGAGCTAAGTTTTCTATTCCCCTTACTTGCGGAGAATTTCTTAATACAGACATGGCTGTTTATTAACATTCTTCTAAAAATGTTTATTGAAAAGATGAATGTGTAAGTTCCGAGCTAGAATTTTAGCCTATTACTTCACCGCAAAAATATACAGATTGTGTGCAGGGGCATACAACAACTCAAGAAAGTGAAGATTCGCCACTCATGGCCAAGCAAATGTCAGTAAAGGCAGAAGAATCGTCACTTAAGGCCAATAAAATTGCCACTTACGGCCAATCCGAATCGCCACTTAAGGCCAATGAAATTGCCACTTACGGTCAATCCGAATCGCCATTTAAGGCCAATGAAATCGTCACTTACGGCCAATTCGATTCGCCACTTAAGGCCAATGAAATCGCCACTTACGGCCAATCCGAATCGCCACTTAAGGCCAATGAAATCGCCACTTACGGCCAATCCGAATCGCCACTTAAGGCCAATGAAATCGCCACTTACGGCCAATCCGATTCGCCACTTAAGGCCAATGAAATCGCTACTTACGGCCAATCCGAATCGCCGCTTACGACCACCGAGAATTGCCACTTACGGCCAATCCGAATCGCCAGTTAAGGCCAACGAAATCGTCACTTACGACCACTCGGAATTCACCACTTAAGGCCAACGAAATCGCCTCTTACAGCCCCTCCGGATCGCCGCTTACGACCACCGAGAATTGCCACTTACGGCCAATAGCCCACTACGGATCAAGCGACTAACATTTACGAGAAAATAATCGTTCACTCGACAAACCTTGCCATTCACTTTTTTCGGCTTCCTTCATCATCGAGATATGAAGAAGAAACCCGAGGGGCAATTGAGATAGGGAAAATCCCGTCATCATAGCACAAGGGTGTTCTGGTCTTTTACCAATAAATTCGAGTATTCAATACGGCATTGATGCTACCGTTTCGCCTATTGATTACGATAGCGGTTTCGTGCATTAAGAGCGTTGACCGAATTAAACACGGTAACGGTTTCTTTTATTTAATATCGTAACGGTTTTTGTTATTGAATACCCGACTAGTATAAATATAAGGAGATTGATTCAGATTGAGGATGAACAACGACTTACTTGAGCATCGGAGGGTCCTCCGAGGGAGACAAGCCTCGCCCCGACCTCGGTTGCTGTTCTTGTTTTGCAGGCTACGGTTCGGGTGGAGTCGAGGATCAAGATCGATCTCCTTCAACCACTGTGTTGCGGATTTTATGCATCACAGATAAACATATATATAGGTTACAAAAGGTATTGGGCCTTAACGGGCTTTTAGTCCGCTATACATGAGGAGACCTATGTAATCTATCAAACCCCCGCAGTCGAAATGGAAGGGGGCCGTACAGTGAGACTGGAACGAAATTCAATGAATAATTGTCTAGGTAAACCCTTGGTGAATATATCAGCGTACTAATAAGAGGACGGGACATGTAGAATCGGACATGTCCAATGGCAACCTTGTCCCTGACAAAGTGGAGATCGAGCTCAATGTGCTTCGTGCGTTGATGTTGGACTGGGTTGCTAGCCAGATAGACGGCGGAGACGTTGTCAGTGTAGACCAGAGTAGCCTTTTGAAGAGTGTAAAGACTGGGAAATTTTAGAATACTAAATTATTAAAATAATGATTTATAATCATCCCAATTTCTAAGATTTGGGAGGTTTGGAAAAACTTGTCCTTGAGCCCAGTTTTGAATTTAAAATCCGTCCGGCATCGTTTTAGAATTTGAACTTTGACGGAATCTAATTCCGCTTTTGAGCTCCTATGTCTTGATAAATTAATTCTAATAATGATTTACAAGTTCGATATAAATTTTATAGTGTCGAGATTGAGATAGAGCGTCGAGATACTTTAGCGTCGGTATTGTCGGGTTTAATTAGTTGAAATTTCAAAATTGTTAGTTGTTCTCTCTCTATTTTCTTTTTCCTTTTCTTCGTTCTCTCTCCCCCCTCTCTCGTTTCAGATGGCCTCTAAGGCCTAGGACAAGAGGTCCTCTTTTTCTTGTTGACTTGCAATTGCCAGCTACAATTTCTTATTATGTACAATTTCATTCTGTAAACCCACACAAAAAGGAGCCCTCCCTCCCTTTCTTGTTTTCTGGTTGCAGAACCCCAACAGCTCCCAAGAACCACCACCACCGAGAGCCATCTCCTTTCCCCACCATCTCATTCCACCGTCACCTCCACCTCGCCACCCCTTTCCTCCCCGTCAGTCACCACCGTTAACACCAGTAGCCACCACCACGCTTCCGCTGCGCATCTCCTTTCCCTGTTCATTGTCTGTCGAGCAGCACCAAGGCCACGCCTCAAAGCTCCTCCTCCCTCCTTTGAGCCCGAGCAGCAGCAGGCAATACCGGCCCCTCCTTCCTTTCCCCCGACACCGACGAACGCCAGGAGAACCACCGGACCGCCGCCCCCTTCTCGCGCCCTGTTCCGAATCCGAAGAGCGGTAAGCCTTGCCATTCTTCCTCCCGCTCTCAAGCTCGATAAAAAAATCCACCTTTTGACATCCTATTGTCGTCCTAGGTCAAGCTCGTTGATTCTGACTCCGACGAGGCCGAATCGAGCATTCCGGCGAGAACAAATTCCTCTCGGTGAGACTTCTCTTCCTCCTTAATTCCTGCTCTTGTTTCGATCCTATGGGTTGTTTGAGGTCGGTAATCGGTCTTTGAGTGTGGTTGGGTGAGAACGGCCGTCGGCAGGCCGGACTCCTCCTCCTTCTTTCCCTTTCGCTTTTCCGTCGGCGGTCTGAGGCTCTGAGCCTTGTTCTGTTGGGAGAGATGGGATGTGGGCCCCCTTCTTTTATTTGACCTCCTTTCCATCTGAATTCAAGGCAGGCAGAGTGAGTGGGCCGGGTTTGGGCTTTAGAATTTGGATCCAGGTTATATCAATTGAGAGAAGGGTATTCGGTGTGGGCTGAGAGATTGGGCGGGTCTGGATCATTTTTCCAGGTTTAAGTCTGGGCCCATCTTCATTGTTATAAATTGTTATTGTTACTAGATATTGTTTTACATAGGCTCATGTTATATATGTAGGTATTTAAATTCAAAACGCTATTGTATTATTATTATTATAGTATTTTAATTGGTTATCGTTAAATTGTTTTGAGCCAAATTGTTTGGGTTATAATATGGGATTGATTTTGATGATTAGCTAATTGATTTAATTTAGTTTTATCTGATTATTTAAATTAACTTATTGGGAAATAATTATGTGGTATTTTAATATATGATTTAGAAAGGGTAAAATTAGTTATTGATGTCATTTTAAAAGTGATTTGTTAAAATGGATTGATTTTTGTGTTTATTTTAGATAAATAATGTTTGAATTATTTTAAAAGGGGGTTTTCAAGTTTTCGGAAATATCTCTTAAATGATTTATTGTTTGAAAACCAAAATGTCGGAATTAATTCTATAATATGATTTTGAGGTATTGATTTTATGGGTTAAATGTTTAATGTCGGGATTCTTTGTCTTGGTTTGATAATGTTGGTTTTGAGAAGGAAGTTTGGAAATATTGCTTGTATGTTTTATCAATGGTTTTGATTGGAAGAATGCTTTTGGTTGATCAAATCGGAAAGGTTTTGGAAAATGGTTTTACCGTCGATGGTTTTAAGGATATTGAGAACATGGGTTCGTGTGTGTGAGAATGTTGGTTCAGTAGCTTATGGAAATGGCTTGATGATAGGTGTGTATTGCGGTTGGATTGCTTTTGGACTTGCGTTTGGGCCCTTGATTGCGTTATTTGTTGTTCTGCATTCTCAGGTAAGTTCCCTAGGGGCTTACTCAGGTTGGACATTCATGACTGTTGTTGCATTTTATGTTAGGTGTTGCATATGCATAAAAGCATATCATGTAGTATCCTGTTTAGGTTGCACTAATTGAATGAGCATCTGCTTACTTTATGCGTTTGAAACAAAACGGCCGTTACCTGTGATAGTCCTAGAGTCTTTGCTAGGGTCATAGGGTAGCCCAGCCTCATCGGGTACCCTGAGTCAATCGAGTCATGAACTTCCTTATATTATGAGATGTCTGCGGGCTTTATTGTGGAGCGGGTTAGGCATGCGTGCCGCCCGATTATGATGGAATGCATTCACGAGCTGGCCAGTCTCCGCCCTATCGGAAGGGGGTGGAGGTAGGAGAGGGATATGCCATTTGGCATTGTCTTGGGCCCTTTACAGTATTTCTGCACATTATGATACTTAGGGGCATGCTAGTGTGTTTGACTTTCGTACTGCATTAGAGCATCTTTATTAGGTATAGCACATACTATGTGACCTCAGCGAGGACTGTCGGTCCCGCATGAGTGGCTCGATCTGACTCCTTTCCCCGTTATTTTTTTCAAGGTATTTTCTGCAGATTTTGAGTGCTCGATGTCTATATGACGAGGTTTCCTTTTGGCGAATTGAAGAACCTGACTAATTCTCTAACTTGGTATAAATGGTAATCATTCGCTTACGTTTTGATTTTGACTCGGCTCTGCCATGACACTTTGTATCTTAACTTTGTTTCCGCTTTACTTTCATTTGAACTGAATTTCGCGACATAGTCTTAGGACAGGTTAAGGGTACCCAATGGCCTTTTGAGGTTTTTAGGGTTTGAAATCCCTCTTTCTGCTAATCTTAAATGAGTTTGAAACCTCGACCCGTACCTGGATTGCAAGATCCGAACAAGGGGTTTTATCCCTTGAAACGTAACCCGGAAATCATAATTCTGGGCCGTTACAAAGAGGGAAACAGAGCTCAAGAAGGAGATCGCGGAGCCAAGAGCACTCGGAGACAACGTTGGCAACACCCCTGTATTCGGCCTCAGCGCTGGAGCGAGACACGACAGACTGACGCTTGGCCGACCACGACACAAGGGTGTCGTTGAGGAAGACACAGTAACCAGACGTAGAGCGACGTGTGTCAGGACAACCACCCCAATCTGCATCAGTGTAAGCAACAAGGTCAAGCTTAGAGGAAGGAGTGATCGTGGTGCCTAGCTCGAGTGTGCCGCTGATGTACCGAATGATCCGCTTTAAGGCATGAAAGTGGGGTTCTCTGGGTGCATGCATGAACAAACAGATCTGCTGAACGGCGTAATTAATATCAGGTCTGGTGAAGGTGAGATACTGAAGAGCACCAGCAAGGCTCCTGTAAAATGTCGGATCATCAACATAAGGACCAGAATGAGCGCTGAGCTTGTTGGATGTATCGACAGGGGTGGCGATAGGATTGCAGTTACTCATCTTAGCCCGAGCAACAATCTCAGCAGCATACTTACTCTGTGAGAGAAATAGCCCATACGCATGTCGCTGAACAACAACTCCCAAGAAGTAAGACAACAGACCCAAATCTGACATGGCGAAGTCAGCACTCAGCTGTGAAATAATCGACGTCCGAAGAGCACCAGAAGAGGCGGTGAGAATGATGTCGTCGACATACAGTAACAGAAATGCCATGTCGGAGCCTCTGTGATAGATGAACAGGGACGAATCCGAGCGGCTGCCAATGAAACCCAAGCGAAGCAGATGAGAAGCAAAGCGTTGGAACCAAGCTCGTGGAGCCTGTTTCAGACCATACAGAGAGCGCTTCAGGAGACAGGTATGCTTGGGACGATCAGCATCAGCAAACCCCGACAGCTGAAACATGTAGACTGTCTCATTCAGGTGACCATGCAGAAAAGCGTTCTTAACATCCATCCGATGAATGGCACAGTTGCGCGACAGAGCTAAGCTCAACACCAATCGGATAGTGGCAGGCTTGACCACGGGGCTGAAGATCTCATCACAATCAATACCTACCTGCCGAGATCGACCGTTGACCACAAGACGTGCTTTGTAGCGCTCCAACGTCCCATCAGAGCGGAACTTGTGACGGAAGAGCCACATACAGCGAACGACGTTCGCCGCTGGAGGGCGAAAGACAAGAACCCAAGTACCATTCTTTGTAAGGGCTCTGTATTCGTCGAGTATAGCCGCCTGCCAATTCGGGTCGAGGAGGGCTGTTTTGTGGGAGGTGGGGATGGGGGACAGGGAGGTCGAGGTGGAGGAAGGGGTTGATTAGGGTGAAAACCTTGAGGACCAATTTGATTGGTCAGAGGTGACACGGGTTTAAAAAAAAAGGGTCTCACAGGGAAATTGTTTGTCTTACCCTCTAGTAAGCTTACCCAAGGGTATTCCCATGTCCAAGGAAAAAGTGGACTAAAAAGAAATGTTTTAATAGTGGATAAATATGTTTGCTTTTTTGTGAGGTTCCATGCACCCCTATGTCATAATTACTTTTTGTGGAGTTCAATGTACCCTATATCATAATTATTACCCCTTATTACTACAACTACCATTATTTCTCCTACTAAATACGAAAATGTTGGTAATTAAATTATTTATATGTTACTTTACTCCGTATAATTTATACTTTGAAGTATATAAGTACTAATTTGTAGATAAATTAGTTGGATCTCAATTTTTTTTTATACTTTGTTTACATTTTACAATTTATACTTTGTAATTAAATATTTTTATACTTTGTTTATATTATACAATGTAATTAGTTCGAATTCCTATTTTTTTATACTTTGAAATGTAATTAGTTCGAACTCTCATTAACCCGGATCGGATACATGCAAACACGGATGCAATATTGAATATGCCATCAAAATCAAACAGGATATAGGAATCGATAATATAAAGTAAAAAAACACTTGCTTCACTAAATTAGCTTGCATACAGATGAAATGTGATTTTCACCCATTTTTTATATAATTGGTATGGAGAACATATTTTTCCTCACAAAAAAATTGTTTTTTTTTTAAGTTTAATGAAATAAATTTTTAATTTGGTCGAAGGAGCTTGATTTTATTTTTATGTTTAATTGAAGATGTATCAATACTGTCGGGCCAGACATCAGGGTAACAAATTATTATCTTTCATGTCTAAACAAAGTTATGATTTTATATTTTATTCATTTCAAGTCTTATAACTATTTTTTTTTACACTTCGGTTTTATTCTTATGTACGCTTATAATAAATAATAAATAAATGTGGATTGATTGTTATATTATTTAAGGCAAAGTTGTATAGTTTTCTTCAAAATAGAGAGGGATTTATAATTATTATTTATTTAAACATTATTATGTAAAATAAAATATAATTAAATGTTATGTTATGTTATTATTTAAATTGTGTAGAATTTAAGTAAATGAAATTTCGGATATATATACACACACATTTATAAATGGAAATAGGTTTGAACCGGTTTTATTTTATTTCATCCGGTTCAAGCGAACCGGACCATCAGAAAATAAAAAGAAAAAGGCCGAACCGGGACCCCGAACCCTTCCCCTACCTCCAACCGTTCGAAGTCACTGTAAAACCAAGGTGAAATTCAACTCCTCAAATCTTGCCCCAAATCTCAAACAAACCATTTCAGAATCTTCTCTATCAGTTTCTAATGAGATTTCTTAGACGAATTTCGAGAGATTCACATAAAAATCGGGTCAAATGTGAACATCCCAAATCCGAAAATCTTCCCAAATCCGGCGAAGTTGAAGGAATCAGATCAAATTGAAGATCTTTAGGGCTTTGTGATTGATTACAAACGGGATTTGCGGATTGATTGAAGCCAACTCACCCCAATTTTTACCCCGCCTATGAATACATGATTTTTCGGTCCTCAATCTCACACCTCCATTGAAGCACACCTCCGAGCTCTAAGTCAATCCCAACACCTTCCGAACACTCTCAGAAACACTCCATTCAAAGAAATTTCGAAAATCTCTCAGAAAATCAAAAGTCTTAATTTTGGGAAATCTTCACCGGGAAGGGATGGACCGCCGCTTGCCGCCGCCTCTGCGGTCGAAAACCACCAGCAGCACCCGCGCTGCACCGCCATGAACAAGTAACCACCATCGTGTCTTGCCGCCGTGGCTCATGGAGTCGCCACCATCGAACCACTTGCGTCGCCACTAATTATCGGCCTCCATCGACGCTGCCACCAGAAACCACCTTTACCGGAGCTCTGCTTCTTTGACGTCAACCGACGTCTTGCTTCCACCGAAACCGCCAGGGGTTTCCACCGACGGACTCTCCGCTCTTTCACTGTTTCAATTTTCTGTAAAAAATATTGAGCTAGGCGGGTAAAATTAAAAATCAAAATTTGGATGAAATTTTTTGCGGGAAAAAAAATACTTTTCTTTTTCTTGATTGTTATACAGCCACCCATACATTATTTTTTTGTTTAAATCAGCACCCTAAGCCTTTAACAATCGTCCATACTTTTTTTTTTATTCTAAATCAACACCCTGCATGTATGCAAAATTCATTAACTTAAAGAAAAATGATAACTCAAATTTATAAAATATATATGAATGAATAAAATCTAATTTCATAAACTTATATGATTCAATCAAAACCAATTCTATAAGTGTTACCTATATCAATCCATACTTTTCTTTTTGTATTCCAAATCAGCACCCTGCATCTATGCAAAATTCGTAAACTTAAAGAATTTATTAGATAATATAAGGTTTTATAGTATTATTATAAGAATTTATTAGATAATATAAGGTGTTACCTATATCAATCCATACTTAAATAATAAAGGTTTTATAGTATTATTATAAGAATTTATTAGTTAATATAAGGTTTTATTCAACACTTATTAGTTACTTATATGATTTTCCCTCCAAACTTGCTCTTATAGTATTATTATAAAAATTTAGTAGATAATATAAAGTTTTATTCAACACTTATTAGTTTCTATATGATTTTTTCTCAAAACTTGTTCTTATAGTATTCAATAATTATTATTTACTTATATGGTTTTTCTTCAAAACACACACTTATAATATTCTTATAATAATATATTAGTTAATATAAGATTTTATTCAGCAAATATTAGTTATCTATATGATATTTCCTCAAAACATACATTTGTAGTATTATTATAAGAATTTATTAGATAATATAAGGTCTTTTATAATATATATATATATATATATATATATATATATATATATATATATATATAATTCTAAAAATTTATAAGATTAAAAGAATCTCACTTTGATAAACGAATAATTATAAGATTTTAATCCGCTTTTTATTCGTTAAATTTTGTCCACATTTTTTTTTCAGTTTTAAATTTTATAATTTGCAAAAAAAAAGGGGTCACGATTGGTGCAAGGTTGAGCCACCGGATTGCCATCTTGCACCATTGGATTTCAAGAAATAAAGGGTCATGATTGCATACAAGCCATGCAAATGGTTGATGCTTTCCATGCGAATGGTTGATGCTTTCCATGCAAATGGTTGATGATTCCAATGATCCATAAATGCTACTTTTTTTAAAAAAAAATTCACAAATGGTATTTTGAGTTTATTTTGGTCAGATGTATTACTATTATTAGCAGTATTACTACGGAGTAATAATTAACAATAATAATTAATATTAGAGTATTTTATTAATTATTATTATTATAAATTATTTTTATTATTATTATTATTACAAAGGAGAATTAAAAAATCAAAGAAAAATGGAAAAAACATATTATAAATTATTTTTATTTTTATTATTTTTATTTTAATTGTACTAACTTGCGGGTTTAACTCAAATTTATTTACTAACTATCTATATCTATATAAACCCTTAATTGAGAAGTGTTTACGGTAACGTGTCAATCGTAGAGGCATTTTAGAAGTCTTGACCAATCATATTTTTTGGTTTTGCCATTTATCTTTGATTTTATTTAATTCTCCTTTTTTTCTTCCTTTTCCTTCATTTTTATTTTATTTTACTAACTATTGGGGTTAATTCAAAACATTGAATTCAATCTAATATAACTATCGGCCTTACCTCAAATTTATTTACCAACTATCTATGTAAACTCGTAATTGAGAAGAGTTTACGACGATGTGTGAATCTTATAGACATTTTACGAGTCTTCACCGATAATATTTTTTTTTTACTGTTTTATTATAACTATTAATTTGTGAATTTAACTCTAAATACAAAGCAGTTTAGATTTATAAAAGTTTTCTTTTATAACAAAATAAAATTTCCTATTAATATAAATCTTGGAGATATTTAGTCAATTACAATGTATAGAACGGTTGATCGTATAAGTTATATGATAATTTTATAAGTTGACTAAATATAACTATCATATAAGTTATATGATAGTTATATTTAGTCAATTACAACGTATAGAACGGTTGATCTTGGAGATCTTGGAGATCTTGGAGATATTTAGTCAATTGGAGATATTTATAAGTTATATCTTTATAAGTTTAGATGTGAATTGGAGATATTTGGTAAAAAAATATTGAGCTTAGGAGGGTAAAATTCAAAATTCAAAATTTGGGTGAAATTTTTTACGGGAAAAAAATTCAAAATATTGAGCTTAGGAGATATTTATAAGTTATATCTTTATAAGTTTAGATGTGAATTGGAGATATTTATAAGTTATATCTTTATAAGTTTACAAGTACAATTGGTACTTATAAACTCAAATTAATAATTTTGATATTATATATGTATTTTTTTATTATATAAACTCAAATTGATAAAAAAAAAAAAAAGGTAAAATTATTTTTTTGATAACCAATTTTTTATTATATAAACTTGTGATAACATATGTAGTTTTTTTTGCTATCCTATCATATATCTTATATTCTTACCTATATAACTATGAATCATTTTTTTTTCTCAAAAAATAAAAAGAACCTTAACACAAGAAAAATAGAATACAATTGAACAAGAATCAAAATTACCACAAGAACCTAATTGATCAAACATCAAACAACATAAAATTTCAACTTGTGAAAAAATTTCACATTTTTAACCAATAGGATAAATCAAACAATTTATTTTTTTAATCCATGTCTAATTATGATATCTAGCAACCAATGATATGTGTGTGTGTGCGCGCGCGCGCGCATAACTTCATGTTAGTACTAAAATATATTAATTGTGTCTTTTGGGGTTGAACCTAGGGCGCTCATTTGAAAAAAAATTAAAAATTTTGATTGGGTGTACAAAAACTAGGGTGTTCATTTGAGAGAAAAAAGAAGTTTTAGACAATTATGTAAGAAATAGGGTGTTGTTTTTTAAGAATATAGGAAGTTTAAGTATCATATTGTAAGAACAAAATATTTTCTACTTAAAGCCCATACTAATATAGCCCAATACAGCCCAATATTATCTATCAAATCCCAAAAAAACCCTAAAGCCGAATTCTAAACAAATGAACACCACATCATCCATCCTCTCCGCACCTTTGTTTGCTCGCTAAACTAATGGAGCGTCTCTTGCCGGAGGCGGATGGATGCAAATTGCCTGCGCCGCCGCTCTGGTCTCCGACGTCGGATTCGTCCGCGTCTGATGTCGCCGCCCTCGTCTCTCTTCTCCTCAATCCTCTGGCACCCACAACCACCACCGCTTCCTCCTTTCTCTCCCAACCGCCTCCCTCATCCTTCCTCTCCAATTGTCCGAAACCGCGCCACCCTCCTCTTCCTTCCTCCCCCCAATTGGCCAATGGTGTCGGAGAAGTCTCCCTCCTCCTTATTCCCCCCTCAATTGTCCGAATCTGCACCTCCGCTTGAGAAGGAATCGAAGTCGAGAGTTGCTGAAATAGGTGAGGGCACACCGAAATTTCAAAATTGGTTATGGGAATCTACATAACAACACATGGGGAATCTTTTAGAATGGATTTGGTTCAGTTTCGAGTGAGATTGGAGGGGTTGAAATTTTACCCATTTTTACAGACGGGATTGGAGGTTGAAGATGATGAAGCTGAACCGGTCCGGTTCACTCTTTTTCTTTTTTCAATGGGTTCGGTTCAGTTAACCAACTTAGACCACATATTATATTATATCCACTTATATATATTCGAATTTATTTATTTTATTTTATTTAAAATTTATAAATTAAATACTTAGAATAATAAGGGGTTTTATCACTTTAAATAAATTCTTATTATTTTACTTAAAATAATAATGAAAATTATTCTAAAACTTACAAATTTTTAGTCAAAATTTATGTTTACAACATACAAATTTTATTTTCTCAGCCTTCTTTATCACATGCAAAAATAATGGTGCTAACAGCATTTTAATTTATTAATGAATAAAGTTTAAACAAGTCCAACTTTTTTTTTTATATACATTTACATGTGTGACATAGATAAAAAATTTAAGAGCTCTAAATAATTTTCTCAACCTTATTTATCAAACACACAAAAAAAAGAGTTGAAATTATAGGCTTTAGGATATAGGGTAATCTAGGAAATAGGAGTAATAAAGAGTAAGACAAAAAGTGCAAGTAATAAAGGGTAAGAGAATCATTGTCCGTCTCACAGTGTCACCTGACTCGCCTCTGTCCATCTTCATCCCTCTCCTCTCGACCTCGCCTCGCCTCCAATCGCCACGCCTCGCCTCGCCTCTCGCAATGTTGTCTTTTCTCTCGCAGTCTCACCTTGCACTCTCGCCTCCAATCGCACGCCTCGCTTCGCCTCTCAATGACATGAATCGTTGGATTAATCCTCTGTAATCCATCATTAGGTTGGATTTGGGTTTGTTTTCTCCAATCTCTACACTAAAATGGTTTTCTCTAATTCTCTTCATAATTTCTACTTATTGCTCATATACTCTTGTTAGATGTTATTTGAATTAGGTATTTGACGAATTGAATTAGAAATTGATCTTTGATGAATTGGATTAGGGAGTTTATTTATTGATTAGGAATTTGATGGGAGGATTTGGATAAATTCAGAATTCGATATTGACTTTCTGTCGTTGGTTGAATCCATGATTGAAAGGTGTTTGTAAACATGTCTAAGAGAGAATTTATTTCAGGTTACTTGCTGCAATTTCTGGGAAGTTTATGGCTAAATTGATGCTGATAGATTAAGTTTCTAGAAATTACCTTCAATTTAGAGCATTTTGAGCTTTGAATGGTTGCATTTGGCCATGTATTGAAGGATATATGATTATTTAAGCTTGCATCAACAAATCTGAAAAACTGCATACGTCACATTATTGTTTTGATCACCATTTACAAATACATGATGAGAATGGAGTGATTCTTTTTGCATTATACTCTTAACTGGTTCTAGTTGGTGCGCTATAAAGGACTATGGCAATTTCTGGTTACTTTTGCATCTGGCCAAGTATTGAAGGTTAGTTGGTGGGCTATAAAGGACTTGGGCAATTTCTGCTTGAATTTATTTCAGGTTACTTGCTGCAATTTCTGGGGAGTTTATGGATGAATTGATTCTGATAGCTTAAGTTTCTAGAAATTAGCTTCAATTTAGAGCATTTTGAGCTTTGAATGGTTGCATTTGGCCAAGTATTGAAGGAGATAAGATGATTTAAACTTACAACAGCAAATCTGAAAAACTACATACGTCACATTATTGTTTTGATCACCATTTGCAAATACATGATGAGAATGGATTGATTCTTTTTGCATTATACTCTTAACTGGTTCTAGTTAGTGGGCTATAAAGGACTTGGGCAAATTCTTTGTCACTAGGGAGCTACCTTAATTGGAAATGGCCTTACCACTTTGGGAACTAATTTTCTTCCTACCTAGCTGTAAAATAAGGTCATGAGTCTCATGAGTATCACGTTTGTGCCTAAATTTCAACACCGATGTTACTCTTGTGTCTTCTAAAGCAACACCATATACCTACCAGAATCTTTCGAGGAAAGATGTCCTCACAAGTTTGCAATCAATACTTTGCTTATGAGATTTCAAACTTTTTTTAGTCGTTGGGTTTCGCCTTTTCCACCTGCTGATGTAGATATCTTATGAAGACTCAACTGGTTTGTTCAGCATTCGACTCCCACCCACCTAGGTGGTTAATTAACAATCATTTTCATGTTGTTCTTGTTTCCTTGAGTTTTTCCCTTTAGTTTTTTGCGCCAGCTAGAAAATGATGCATGATGAGTTCCATTTTCTTACAGCTTTGGTGCTGTGAAACTTGCATCATTGCCTCCTACTACTGAAATGGATTGGACGATGCAACAAAGAGCACACGCGCAGAAAAGGATATGTTATTGATTCAATGTATAGCACTGTTATTTTGTTGACAATTTATCATCCAATTGTTGTTGGAATTAAGGTCTCAAAGTGTTTAGCAATACATGATTAATAGCAATTGACAGTAACTTGTCTTTGTGACCTGAAGACAGAGTCGTTAGATTCATGGCTGCAAGGGAACAAAACTAAATGTCTTTTTTTTTTTTTTTATGCGAAAATACGCATACAAGAAAACAAACTAAGAACCATAAACAAAAAAGACCATTGGCAGAGACTTAGTTTCTGGATTTTTCTATTTCTTTTAGTCTATTAGCTCAATTGGGAGAGGAATGTGCTAGACACAAAGATGTGGGTTTGAATCCCATGTAGACTACCTAAATCAACACATTTTCTTTAGTCATGTCATTTTCATCCAATCGAAAACTCCTTTCATATTGCGGATAACTTGTGGATGCTAATGGTATGAATCGTATGATCATTCATATAATGTTGTAGCTTGGAAATTGTGAAAATGCATTTGGTGCTGGTGAAAATTTTTTGGTTCAAGACATTTAAATGTTGAACCTACTTTAGACGGAGACAATACATTATAATAAAAACTTGAATCTACTTAATAAACCAACATGAAATATAAGACAACAAGATGTCACTTTAGGTTATATATAACTACGAGTTCAAGATTTAAAAATCTTGAACCTACTTTAAAGAGATGCAATAAATCACAATAAAAACTTGAACCTATTTAATAAAACGACATGAAATGTAAGACACTAAGATGTCACTTTAGGGCTATGTATAACTACGGGTTCAAGATTTCAAAATCTTTAACCTACTATAAGTGAAAGCAATACATCATGAAAAAAACTTGAACCTACTTAATAAACCAATATGAAATGTAAGACATCAAGATGTCACTTTAAGGCTAGATATAACTACGGGTTCAAGATTTTAAAATCTTAAACCTACTATAAGTGAAAGCAATACATCATGAAAAAAACTTTAACCTACTTAATAAACCAAATATGAAATGTAAGACATCAAGATGTCACTTTATGGCTAGATATAACTACGGGTTCAAGATTTTAAAATCTTGAACCTACTATAAGTGAAAGAAATACATCATTAAAAAAAATTGAACCTACTTAATAAACCAATATGAAATGTAAAACATAAAGATGTCACTTTAAATAGAGGCAATACATCATAATAAAAACTAGAACCTACTTAATAAACCGATATGAAAGGTAAGACAATAAGATGTCACTTTAGGCTATATAACTATGGCTTCAAGATTTAAAAATCTTGAACCTACTTTAAACAGATGCAATAAATCACAATAAAAACTTGAACCTATTTAATAAACCGACATGAAATGTAAGACAACAAGATGTCACTTTAGGGTTATGTATAACTATGGGTTCAAGATTTTAAAATCTTGAACCTACTATAATCGAAAGCAATACATCATAAAAAAAACTTGAACCTACTTAATAAACCAACATAAAATGTAAGACATTAAGATGTCACTTTAGAACTATATATAACCGTGGGTTCAAAATTTTTAAATCTTAGACCTACTTTAAATGGATGAAATACACCATGAAAAAAAAAACTTGAACCTACTCAATAAACCAACATAAAAGGTAAGGCAACAAGATATCACCTTAGGGCTAGATATAACTATGGGTTTAAGATTTAAAAATCTTGAACCTACTTTAAATATATGGAGGCAATACATAACTTTAACCTACTTAATAAACCAACATGAAATGTAAGGCAATAAGATGTCACTTTGGGCTTATATATAATTATGGGTTCAAGATTCAAAATTATTGAACTTACTTTATAGGGAGAATACACCATGAAAAAAAACATAAACCTACGTAAAATCAACATGAAATGTAACTATGAGTTCAAGATTTAAAAATCTTGAACCCACAATTATATATATATATATAAAAAAGAGGTTAAAATTTTTATTAAGTAGGTTCAAAATTTTAAAACTTTTGAACCCACAATTGTATATATACAAAAAGAATAGGTTCAAAATTGCTAATAAAATTTCTCAGAAAAAAATTTATTTCTTTATAAATAAATAAAATTTTTATAAAAATATTATAAAGTACATTCAAGATTTGAAAATCTCATAAACTAGATTCAAATTTATTTAAGCAGGTTCAAGATTTTAAAATTTTGAACCCATAATTATTAAAAAAAATTAGGTTAAAGTTTTTATTGAGTAGGTTTAAGTTTTTTAAAATCTTGAACCCACAATTAAAAAAATTATAAATTTTTTTAAGTAGGTTCAAATTTTTAAAATTTTGAAAGAAAAAAAATAGGTTAAAAATTTTATTAAGTAGGTTCAAGATTTTAAAATATTGAACCCACAATTGTATATAAAAAAATTAAAATTTGTATTAAGTAGGTTCAAGATTTTAAAATCTTGAGTATGTTCAAAATTGCTAAAAAAATTCTCTAAAAAATATTATTTATTTTCAAATAAATGAAAATTTTAAACCTACGACGTTGAATTTCAAACCTATATTTATAAACAAAAAATTGATTTTTTTTAATAAAAATCAAATACTACGTATATTAAAGTACGCAGTTGATTTTTTTAGTAAAAAAAATGAAGTACGCAGATATATGAAGTCAAAGTGCGTCTCTTGCCTTGGTGGTGGTGTTAATTGAGAGTTGCGTGTTGTCATCTGTTCGATTCGTAATCATCCACACGCTGTTTCATTTTTCTAAAAAAACAAAAGGAGGTGCGTGGTGGTGTTAATTGGAAGCTGTTTGATTTTTTTTTAAACGCTGTTATTTAAAAATAAAAACGGAAGGAGGCGCGTGTATTTTAGTAGCCAATCAAATTGGTCTCACGGTATAAACCGTAATTTTGGTTTTCACTTATATATATATATATATATATATATATATATATATATATATATATATATATATATATATATATATATATATATATATATATATATATATATATATTACAAAGGTATTGGGCTTTAACGGGCTTTTAGTCCACTATACATGAGGAGACCTATGTAATCTATCAGAAATAAATTAAAAACAAACTTCATTGACTAAATACAAGAAAAGTACATAAATGGCAATAAGTGGCTAAATAACCCATTGCAACAACCTAATTTTGTAAAGGATTACAACCATTTTTTTTTTCATGAAGTTTAATAACCCTTGAATTGGTAAATAAAGAGCGGTCATTCCGGGGTTCGAACCGGGGACCTATTGGTACTACCCACAAGTCCTTTCCGGTGAGCTATTCCGGAATGAAGCTTAATAACCCTCTCGATGAAGTTTCACATACTCGTCAATAGTCTTCTATTAGAAGTTGCACATACATTTTCAGTTAATTAAGTCCCAAAAAGTAGCCCTTGATTTGTACTGAGGGAATCACGAGCTCCATTGTTGATGTATTTGAGGAATCTAATCTAGATATTCCCTTTGTTGTTGATGTTATTTTGAGGAAATTAATTTAGAAAATCTTATTATTAAGGTTGTTGATATAGATACTCATGAGTTTTGCACAGGGCCTCTGAAATTCATTGGTCGGCCATGATATCCATGATGAGTGTAATTATCTCGCTGATTTTCTAAGATCATATTGTATAAAAAAAGGATGCATTCTCTTATTATCTTTATGATTGTTATAGAATCTTAAGAAGTGCTTGTTTATGCTCATTTTTTTTTCACTCTCCCAGTTCCACTATCGATTATTAGAAAGGTCAACAAGTCAAGTATCTTAGTAATGGGATGGATCAACATACCTGGCTCTTGAGATAATTTTTGATTACTCAAGAGGGAAGAGAACTATTATAAACCCTAGTGAGAGGATAACTTGTTGAGAGACCTACACAAATCCCCGGGTGTTCTCATAGTTAGAGGTGGATGGCTTGAAGGGCCAACAGTCCGGATTGAGATCACCTGTGCCAAAAGGGACAACCTCTGTTGTGTCCTCCTCAGTTACAAAATAAAAAAGGAAAGGAAATGAAAGGAAATAATAAAAATTTGAAAAAGTTAAAAAAAAAATGGTAAAGGGGAGAGATTATAGGGTCCGTAAGGGGCAGAGTTAAAAAGTGTCTAAAATTTAAAAATATTTGAAATTGAAAAATTGTGTAAAATAAAGGTTGAAAGATTATGGAATAATATAATTAAACACCCTATGAGATGAAAAAGAGTTTATTTGTTTGTTATTAGGGGTATTATGATAATTTCAAACCAAATAAACACCAAAAAACAGGTTCCATTAGCTTTTTTTAACTCAAAATTTTAACCACAATTAGATTATTTTGGTTGTCTATACATAGGTAAAAATGGTTAAAAATTTAAACACCCTAATTTTACTTCTTTTTTAACTGTTTATTTTGTATCCATACACAACCTATGTGAGAGGATAAGGAGAAAGGGAGGATGGGACAACATATCCACACTGCAGTAGGCCGTCTCTAATTTTTTTTTTTAGGTATTTAATTTGGGAATTAAGATTTGCAGAAAAACCAAATCCAATATTTTAGGAAGGAGAATCTAGCTACAAAATATGTTTCTTGAAGAGCTGAGGCAAATCTATATGCAATATTCGTTCTTTCCGTTCTCCACCTTCGTGTTAGAGTGAATAATTCTCGTTAGGATTGCCTTCGTTATTATTAATATGTATAGGTGTACATCATAACATAATTACAATTGGGCATTTGAGCTTATATATATTACCTTTAAGATACCCCCTCAATCGAAACAGGAGAGCAGTGGACAGTGAGATTAGATCTAAAATCAAGAAACAATTGGGGAGGCAAACCCTTGGTGAAGATGTCATAATACTGAAATGGGGACGGGACATGTAAGACATATTCTCACGAAAAAAGTGGACGTCAATCTCAACATGTTTGGTTTTCTGATGGTGAAATGAATTATGAGCAAGGTAAGTAGCACTGACATTGTCTGTATACAAAATAGACGCTTGGCTAAAAGGACAGTGAAGCTCAAGTAATAAATTCTGAAGCCAGGAGCACTCAGCGACAACATTTGCAACACCACGATATTCCACTTCAGCACTAGGACAGTAGAACGTAGACCTCCTGGTGTCCAAACAGTCATCCCAATCAACATCCGTGTACGCAACCAAGGAAATAGGTAAAGTTGATGGGGGTAATAGTGACACCAAGAGAAGTAGTATCCTGAATGTACCCGATAATGCGCTTAAGAGCGGCAAAGTGAGACTCCTTAGGGTCATGCATAAATAGACAGACTTCCTAAACAACATAGCTAACACCAGGAGCTGTAAATGTCAAGTATTGTAAAGCACCAGCTAGGCTGCGGTACAAAGTCGGATTAGACACAGGTTGACCTTCAGTTTGAGTCAGTTTGACAGTGGTCTCAATAGGCATTGCAACAGGCTTACAATTAGCCATATTGGGCTTGGCAACAATCTCCTTTGCATATTTCTCCCGTGAGAGAAACAAACTAGATGCAGATCGGGATGCAGAGAATCCCAAGAAGAAACTAAGATTCCCTAGATCAACCATAGCAAACTCCTTGTTGAGTTGACGCATAATGACAGATCGGAGAGTCTCTAAAGATGCAATAAGTATGATTTCATCGACATATAAAGATGCAACTCATTACCTCGGCGAAACACAAATAAGAATGAGTCACTCTTGCTACTAGCGAAGCCAAGCATGTGTAGGTAAGTAGCAAAGCGAAGGTACTATTCCCGAGGTGCCTGTGTTGGGGCCATACAAAGACTTCTTCAGAAGACAAACTTGTTCTGGATTGGCCCTGTCAACAAACCCATGTGGTTGAAACATGTACACGATTTCATTAAGATGACCATGAAGAAATGCGTTATTGACTTCAAGTTAGTAAATAGGCCAATTCCTTGATTAGGACAGTATAAGCACCCGAAGACACTCTTTATTTTTAATTTAATTTATTTTTACTTTTAAATAAAAGTTTGTGTGGGGGGACACCGAGACAATGAATTTGGCTCCCCTCCCGGCCTCCCCCATCATCCAATTTGCGTTAAAAAAAAATTAACCCCTTACCTTCCTACTCCCCCCCCCCCCCACCCCCCAAGTCACGCACAACCACCCCCTCATAAAGAAAAGGTTAAAATAGAGAACCACATGATTCTTATCTTTTATTTTTTGTTAACATTTTCAATGTAAAACGTGGTGTCCACTGTCCAATCTGACATTTTTGAATAATTTGACAAATACTTTAAAGTATTGAATATTTTATTAATTATATACCCCGTAATACACAATGAATACTAAAAAAATTCAAAATTATATTCATGCTTTTTAATGTGTAACCTAAGGGCATGCATATCGCTGCCCATTTCAAGTGTTCTTTGGTGCCCCATCGATAAAACTAAAAAAGAAAAAGAAAATATGAAGTACATCAAAATTGCGGTCTTGCAAGAGCACAAAGCGTTGTACACTATTATTGTGTATCAACACAAAGTTACACCACCACCGTCCCCCAATGTTTTGACATGTGGCTGAGAGAGGTTTAACAAATCTTAAAACCAATTTACCGAGTGTATAAAAAACAATAAAAAAACTAAAAATAATAATTTTTACGTCGGAATTAATTTTATCTACCCATAGATATCTCTTTTGTATATGTTTTGAAAAAATTGGATAAAATTAGCATATGATTATCTATAAGCTAAGTACAATTGACATTAATTGAAGTTTGTGTTTTCTTTTGATGTGTTTTTAAGGTGGCATGTTATTTTTAATAATTTAAATAATTATTATAGAATTTATCATTTAAATAGTGTTTAAATAATATTATTATCATTAGAGTACACGAATGTAGGTAGAATTGATAAAAGATTGAAAGAGTGTACTTGTGCTGATATGAAGGAAAAAAGTGAGTTAAGCAGGGAGAAGTGTACATGATGCACATGGTCTAAATTATTTTTTTTTGTCCGATGTGGCGATGTGTAACCTAAATGGCTAAGTCTAAGGTCATGTTTATCAATTATTGTTCAAGACACTAAAATTATTATTTTTTATTCATTTTTCTCCGCCATATCAGCATAGCATCCCTTCCTCATTTTTTCTAGTTTAACAATAGCATCTCTAGCATCTCACAATCCATTCTTTTTACCAATTCAATTTACGAATATACCCTTCTATAAAAATTAATTCCAACATGTTTATAATATGATTATAATACTATATTAGTATTTAATTACTAAAGTGTAAGTATCAAATTTAGATTTAAAATAAAATAGCAAACTCCATTGATTAAAAAAAAAGGAAATTACACAAAAGATAATACATAAACTAAATATATTATCAACATTACCTTCAATGCCCCTCCCTAGAGGTTTCTCTCTCTTTTAGAGAGAGAAACTCTCTTTTGAGAAAAAAACCCCAAATTGGGATTCATACCCTTCTACGGGAACTTTCATCTTCAATCTATCATTGTGAGGTTTCAATCAGCCTTGTTCTTAGTTGATTTTGAGGCCCCATCCTCTATTTTATCTAAATCCGATGTCAATTTGGAGGTTTCGGGGTTTTTGGCCTGCGAAGCTTTCCCTTGCTTCCGTTCTGGTGTAGCCGACGCGTCTGAGTTTTTCGGCCTGAAGCTCGCCGGAGATGGTCCTCCTTCTCCTCGGCTTCAACCTCGTCCCTGCTGTGGGTGAATCTGAGCTTCGCTCCCTCCCACCCCTGGCTCCAACAGTTTACGCATCCGTGATGGGGTGGGGGCGATCCTCGTCTCTCTCCTATCGGTTTGCTCCCTACTTTGTCTAATCCTTGCCGGCTTCGTCTCCTCCCATGGCGTGGCTCCGTTCTCCTGCTTGGTCGGCACTCACCCGCTGCTGTGCTCGGGCGTGGCTCCTCGTCGTCGGTTCTTGCCGGCGTTGCGATTTCCTTGCTCTGGAGTTGATGCTCTTCCTTTGGGCTCAAGGCTCTGCCTTGGGCCCGAGAGTGACCCATTGTTTGGGCCCGTCTCATGTTCTTTGGGCCCAAGGCTCTGCCTTGGGCCCAAAGCGGCCCGTTGGGAAAAGGTAAAGAACAAAAAATATATATTTGTGGATTGACTAGGTTAGCCGAGTTGCTTGGTTGTGTGGTTATTTGGCTTTGAGGCTAGCAGTTTAGAGCGGTTTTCTTCTCCTTTGTCGACGCGCGAGAGGTCGTGGACGTGATCGAAACCTGAAGGCTCGTCAGTAGAGTCCAAATCTGAGGTTTCCACTTAGTTCTCCAGGGATTCCCTGCGTTGCCTCTACCTTCTGACAGATGAGTAGTTGCACTTTGCTTTTGTTCGATCTTGATTAGTATTAGCCTGTGTCTGTAACTGCACTCTTATAATTTGGTTGTATCTGGTCTAGTGTTGCTTTTTGAATTGCTTGTATTGACGGTTTGTCCGTCGCCGATTTATTCGGCCTATCGATTCACCGGGTCTGTCCGGCGCATCGAATTTTTACCTAATAAAAAAAAACTAAATATATTGTAATTAATCATTTTTTTAAAATATGTCGAAATGTATTCAAAATTGATGTCTATGTGTAGAGAAAAATGAATCTAGTATTATGGTAATTTTTAATTTTTAATTTTTTTTACATTTTAAATAGCGAAAATGATATTATGTGAATGTAATTAAAATGTGCCAAATAAAATCTCAGCCGTCGATTTCATTAAATTTGAGTCGCTCACCCCGTCCACCAGTGCCATTGTGCCACGCATCCTCCCATGTGCAGAAATATGTCAGCCTAAAGGTGGATATCATCGATACTATTATACTAAAATCAAATCCTTCAAGCATCCCCCCTCAACCTGTTCCTCCATATTTTATTAATATTTTTCACTTTCGTATCTTGAATAGTGTCCCGTTAAACATGGCCTAAAGGGTGCCAATGTCTTTATAAGGTTGACATGTTGATCTACTCATTTTTATACCTTATTTATACGTGAGTATTTTTCTTTTCATTTTGAGAAAGGATAACCTTTAGGTTACAATACACTTTTTGTGCAATGCATTTGGTGTTCATATCCCATGATTAAAGTTCAACTCCAAGATAATAATACCAACTCCATTTCAAATACATAAACAACTTTATTTTTTGACATGCTTTTAAAAGCTAAAACTATAAAATATCACATTTATTATTATTTATAAATTTCATACTTATTACTAATAAATTATCGGTGTTTCTATCATATACCCAAAGGTATAAGATGAATTTTCCTTTGAAAAAACATCTCCTTAATTAAAATATTTTAGCCAAAATTAAATTAGACTCTTAGGGTTCACTTATTTTTGTTAAGAAATCTTTTCCAAATTTGTTCTTATCATATACCCTTGGATAGAAAGCCCGATAAACTATAAAAACAAAAAGTAATATTTTATACATTTTTTTAAAAAATGTGTTAAAAAAAGTCACTTATATTTTAAGAAAGAGGTAGTGCCATTCCATTATTATTTTATTAATAAAATAAAACTTGCACCAAATTTTTTTGTAAAGGGAACCTTTTCAATCAATTATATTTTCAGAAAATAAATACAAGAAGTATAAAATATTTTCAGAAAATCAATTTTCTTAACTGTGCTGGAGCCTGGAGGCGCCTGGAGCGCATCAGATTTGTATACGTAACGTTCGGCCACACGAAGAGCGGCCTCGAAATTTTAAATATATGTAGAATGACCAAATTATCCCTCCACAAAATCCCCTCCCCTCATAAATCTGTCTTTGCTTCTTCCGCCCCACTGTTCCGCAGTGGCCGTTACGCCTTCCTCTTCCATCCACCGCCGATTAAAACCGCCGTTCTGTTACCGTCTTACTCCTCCACTCTCCGGCTATTTAAACCGCCGTTCCCGGTAACCTCTCTCTCTCTCTCTCTCTCCAACTGTTCTTTGGTTTCGTGGTTGTTTTTTCTTCAGTTTCTTTAATTAATTGGACTAGAATCTTTCAAATTGGTAATTTATTGATTTGATTGAGAGTTTATGATGATGAAGTTTTGAATTGTTTCCTAATTTAGATTCCTCTTCTTCTTCTTCTAATTTGAATTTCGCAACTATTAATTGCCCGACCGTTGGTGTGTGAATTTGAAAGTGTGCAACTCTTTCCAATTACTGCTTTTGGGATTTAAATGGTATGTTTTGCTCAAGAGAGGATAGAGACTGTCTCCGTACCGATTAAAAAATGAACCATTTTCTTGCTCTAGAGAGACCGAGTTCATTGCTCTCTTGAAGTTTTCTTCTTTACCAATTAATTTTGTGTGCCGCCGCAAACTGCTTTCGGATTCCAGGAGCATTAGGTTTGCAAAAGGTGAGTTCAGATTTTATGTGGATTTACAATCAAGGTTTTCGGTTTCCGAGAATGGGCTTTTAGGGTTTTTTTTTCTTTCTCTTGGCAACAGATAATCCTGATTTGAGATTTAGGAGTTCCTATTATGTTTTGCTTCTTCCTTCATCTTTGGAAATTTTTTAGCATTAGAGGATCAGTAAGTTTTTGCCCCATTTCATGCACTAAAAGAATGTCTTTCTTGCAGTACTCAATCTTAGGGTTGCATTGTCGGCTTCTCATTTGTTAATTGATGAATTCATACGGTTTTTGTCCCTATTGAAGTGATTTTTGTAAAGGGACCTGACAATAAACTTGTTTGATTACAATTATTTTACTTCTCCAGCAACATATTACTTTATTGCTGGTTGCTGGCTACTGAGACAGTATCATTTATTTTTACCTATCTATTATTTTTATATTCATGGTAGTCAGGAAAATGTTTTTCTTAATCTGCATCATCATAAAAGTTGTACTTGTTAATTTCTGCTGGCAACTGGATCTTTAGCAGTTGTAATTTATTACTACTAATTTTCTGATGCAGAAGACAGAATTATTTTGGAATCCTATGACTGTATGCCTTTAGTTTTATGTAAATAATGGATCATGATATGAAGTGCCTATCAACTTTTATGAAGGCGTAAAGCTTTTGGTGTGTCTATGTGTAATTGTGTTTGGGTTGATTTTGGCTATCGAAATTAGCTTAGGATACATGTGTGCCCATTATTGCTATTTCCCTTATCACTTTGTGTTTTGTTTGCACAACAATTAAACTTATGACTTGTCCATCAACTGCAATCAAGAGTAATGGCAATAGTGTTGTGAAATAATGCCCATCTTTGGTTTGATCTTTTCTGTAGATACTGGATCCTTGTGAAAATATATGTGCATTTCTATGTTGGGGAGTAGGTGTCCCATTGTGGTGCCTAATTCCTAACGATGTTTGATGTTTGATTGATATTTGATCTGTATTTGAAATTGGATTATTGTGACTTGGTTAGAATATTTCTATGTACTAATACAGATCAGCAAAGGCCTTATGCCTTTCTCCCTATTTCATTTATTTATTTACTGACACATTTAATTTACTTGGGATTTTAATTTCAGGTTCACCGAAGTGATCCTAGTAGGGTTGGTGGGTTATAATCGTCTGTGTTGAATAGATCCACCTTTCTCCATATTTCTTAAAAGGATTTCCAACTCAAGACGTTATTGTTGAAGCCATATAGACGATGAAGCGATTCTTTTTCAGATCTTCTGCATCAAGCAACAGCAAAAGCAATTCACTTCCTCCATCTGTGACTGACAAACAAGCATACAGTGAGGATGAAGGTGAATGTGGTCGTCGCAGTCATGCCAGCAAGAATTCGCAAAGTTTCAGGTGCTCACATTTCAAAGATCAAATTCCAGTATCTGAAAGTGAGTGCTTGGAGTCAAATTCAGCGCTTAGGCGGTGCCACTCATTCTCTTCAGGAGCCTTTCTTGGCAGTGGCATTGAGCAAGTATTCTCTGGTTTGAGTGATCCAAGTGATTCACCTTCAAGTAGTGGTGGCAGTGTTCAAACTCAGAACTACAACCATATGCCTAGGTAAGACATTTCTTTGTTAGAAGACAGATAGCATGTGCTGTTTGAAACTACTGCTTCATGATCAAATGTCACTTGTTTCTGTGTTAGGCATCATGCACTTACCCCCGAGAAACACACCAAGGCAAAAAGAATCGAATCACATTCTGGTTCTACGAGAGCTCTTTGTGATTCTTCAAGGAACTCTTCAACAAGATCTAGTAATGACTCAGCAAAGGTCCTGGACCTTTACATTGATGGAGAGCAACAGCATCAAAGTACTGGGCAAAAGAAAAAAGCATCTAAAAAGGACCGGGTTGACAAAGGCGGTGGGAAAAGGCCTCCCAGAATGCAATATACAGCACCCTCCTCTCCAACAGGTAGCATTCGTGAGAAGCCCATTCTTAATTCTTTTAAATGCTCCAAAGGAATGCAGCGGTACTTTTCACCAAGAGATTGGGTGGAAACTGGAGATGAGCATGATTTGTCACAGGATCTTGCAAAACGTGTTGTTGAAAGGCTCTCTCAGTCCCAATGGAAAAATCCCGATCCTGATCTTCCAATCTCAATAGAAGATGTATATGCTGGGTCTGGGTCCTTGGATAGAAGGTTTAAAACTGATGAATCAGAAAATGCAACAATGTTCCAGAATTGTTATGGTTTTGATGAGAAGGACGGAAGCTCTGATATGATAACAGGAGATGATGTTGAAGCAGAATTGAGATCAAAGTTAAGGGAGATGGAGCAGAAGATCTATTCTTTTCAATCTGAGCTGCAGCAGGGAGGTTTTCTTGGATATGTTGAGTTTGATACACCAGAAGCATTAGTTCAAAAAATCAGAAGCCTCATTGAGGAGAAAAGCAACTTGGCACTTGAGGTTTCTGTGGCTATACGTAACCATATTGATGATAGATCTTCCATCAAGGACGAACTTAAAGCAGCAAGGCACGAACTGACTTCACGGGTAATGAGGCTAGAGAGAGAGAAGAATGAGATGCAGTCAACACTAGAGAAAGAGCTGGATAGGAGGTCTAGTGATTGGTCATATAAATTGGAGAAATTCCAAGAAGAAGAGCGAAGGCTCCGCCAACGGACCAAAGAACTTGCAGAACAGAATGTCTCTCTTCAAAGGGAGGTTTCCTCTTTGAGTGAGAAGGAAAAAGAGAGGAGCAGCATGATGGTACATTCCGATGGACAGGTTAAGGAGTTGAGTGCTGGATTGGAGGCAACGAGGAGTGAAAATCAAGAGCTTCACCATCATATACGTGAACTACAGGAGAATTACAAAGCAGCCAAGGAAGAGAGAGACTACATCCGGAGGAATTTTCAAGTGAAGGAAGATGAGTGCAAGGATTTGCATCGTACAATAACAAGACTACTGAGAACGTGCAGTGAACAAGAGAAGACGATTGATGGTCTTCAGGGAGTACTTGGTGAGTCCATTGAGGAAAAGCAGCCACTGAACAGTTATGAGAAGCATTTGCATAAGCTACAAATCGAGCAAGTAAGGTTGGTTGGAGTGGAGCAGTCTCTTAGAAGAGAGATTGAATCTTACAAGCATGAAGCTGTGTCTCTTAGGAATGAGAATATTAACCTGTTAAACCGTCTCAAGGGTTGTGGTAAGGAGGGTGGATCCCTTACTTTCAAGCTGGACCAGGAATTATCTGCTCGTCTTCGCTGCTTACAAATGCAAGGGTTATCTATGCTTGCAAAAAGTACCAATCTGTGTTCACAGTTACTGGAGCATGTTAAATCCAGAACTGGGTCAGCTGTTGAGACAAAAGATGGGATTGAGGTTAAAGGAAATAATTTAGATGGTCAGTTTATTATCGACTGTGATATCAAACTTCAAGGTCTTAGACGGGGAACTGAAAGTATGAGCAGGAGCCTGCAAACAGTTTCTTCCGCGTTCCATGAAAAATCAATTCTTGTTTCCTCAGAATCTCAGACACAGAATCAGGAAGATGATGGATTTAGCCAACTGAATGAGCAGTTGCAGGTACTCTTTGTAAATGATGATTACTTATGAAATTTTTCTTTCATATTTGTATGGTTAATTTATTAAGAACGTTTCCTACTATTAATTAAACAATGGATTCCTTTATTTCTCTTTTGTAGGATACAACAAGGTCTAAGCTAAGAACAGAGATGTTATTGACAAATTTGTTACAAGAAAAGCTATATGCCAAAGATATGGAAGTTGAGCAATTGCAAGCTGAATTAGCTACTGCTGCACGAGGAAATGATGTTCTTAGATGTGAACTCCAGAATGCGGTTGACACTGTCTCCTCTACGAATTACAAGATGAAAGACCTTGAACTTCAGGTGAGGGTATTTTAAATGTCTAATCCGTGAGTTTTCTGTTATCTTTTTTACTGTGTAAGCAAGGGGAACTATGCTGCTTTGAGTCTGTTATCATATTGATTGTTCAGGAAGAATTTGGATACATAAAAATATATACATATACAACTTTGATTTATAGGGCTCTTATCTAGTTCCCACTCTTCCCAATCACTAAACAGTCTTAATTGGTGCCTGATAAAGTTTGCTTCTAGTTTCTGTGGTAAAATTTTCCAAGGATTATTAAGCTTTTACATGTGGATGTGGCGGCCTTGGCAGATGCTCAAGTGCGACGAGAAGATAAACCGACTCGAGGGCGACCTTGGGGAATGCACAAAAGAACTGGCTGTTGCTAGGGGAATTCTGCCAAAGGTTACACAGGAAAGAGACAGGATGTGGAAGGAGGTTAAGCATTACAGTGAGAAGAATATGTTACTGAATTCTGAGGTGATGTCCCTGAAGAAGAGAGTGGAAGGACTAGAAGAGGATTTGCTGCTTAAAGAAGGTCAAATAACAATCCTCAAAGATTCCCTGGGGAAGCCATTTGACCTCTTGTCAAGCTCTGATCACACCGAAGAATTCGAGCTCGAATAGAATAAAAGTCGTACATAGGGGTAGATTACTGGTATTTTTTAATGGACAGCTTTACAGTGTCTATAGTTTCTATAGTGTTTAAGATAGTTTCATGGACAGATTTCATTGATCATGGGTTTGGTTAAGACAATCATAAGTAGAAATTTGCAGTTGGGGTGATTCTTTGATCTTGGTCCTCTTTTATAGCTTAGCTCTTATAACGTGTTTTTAACAGCTATACCTTGAAATTTTACACAAAAATGTACGGAGAAGAAACACGTAAAAAATGGCATTTTCCAGGATGATATAGTCAATCCAATGTCGCAAAAACCACTATATATGAAGTGTTAATGTCTAAATATGAAGAAGACATAATATTCAATCAAGACTTGTTCTGTGCGGCGTAGCTTTTGCACATACATTTATTCAACAACGTTTCTTCCCAGCTTTATATGCAACGCCCAGTCGGAAATGATAAGAGTTGTCCACTTCACAGGGCGGCAGTTTCCCAGAATTCAATAGGCTTCCTTTGCTGGAAAAAGAACATAGCATAGAAGAAGGATTGAATTAATAACTGGACTAAAACGACAGTAAAAGAGACTTGAACTGTAAAAGAAGATTCGAAGTTCACTCTCAGATCACAAAGCAGGAAGAATGTACATTGTACTATGTTGAATTTGATATCATATGTCATGTAACTTCTACTGAGAGTGTCTACTGCCCCGGGAAACATTGGTTTGTAACCTCAACTTCACCCACTCAATGCAGGGGGGTAAGGGTGCCAAGTCATCCAAAAAAGAAAGACAATAATATGTAACATATGTTCCCACATAACAGGTAGTAAATAATACGGAAAAAAAAAATCAAGAAAAAGGATAGCAACATGCAAGTTAGGAAGTGAGACCGTAGAGAGATTGCAAAAATATTTCAGGGAAAGATTACATAACATTTAACCAATAAATTAGCCTGTCTGCTTCAATTGCATAACAGAAGATGTACCTTATCAATGGGCATCTTTGTTCTCACAGGGTCAATTAATGAAAAGTCAAGATCTGCAGTGGCAATTCCAGTTGAAAGTCGATCTGAAAAAACACAAAAGTGGAATGCCTAAAGGTCATTGAAAATAATACCATGAGAAACTATAACCCTACAAGTTATAACCAATTGAAGCTATTAGGAGAAAGCCAATGCATATACATGAGTTCGAAGAAAGAAGAATCCGCGGAATGAACCCTAAAATGATTAAAAATTATTTCTTTTCCTGCACTAGATAATTATCTAGGTTAAACAGAAACCCAAAATGTACAAACTAAGACCCTAAATAAAATGAAATTTGGAAAAGAACATGAAGTGAGGCTTTGAGGATCACACTCTTTTTTCTTCTAGACCTTCCAGACTAAGCAAGCTGATATTTCAACTAAAACATAATGACACTCCTTGTAGAGAGCGAAGATCGCAAATCGATAATCAATAGTTGAACCGTGGAAGTGGACAAGTGGAAGCTCTAGTAGTTCTTTAGAAAAAAGCCTTTCTCTATATCTCCAAAGCAACTCCTTTCTCAAGTTCAATCATTAAGCCATAAAACAGATCACATCATAAAGAGCTCACCAGGAAGCCGAGCAACTACTTTTCCCCATGGATCAATTATTAGCGAGTCTCCATAGCTTTCTCTTTTCTCATTATGCTTTCCAGCTTGTGCAGCTGCTATAACCTTAAAACACAGAGCTTCTCATCAAAAAGAGATTCAATTTTCAAATTTATATAAGAAGGATTAGATTTAATAGCCAAATTCAGAAACTAAACTACAAATGGCAAAGTTTGCATAAAATAACTCAGTAATTTCCATAAGATATAGAAGTTGATTAGCAGATTTAAGGTTACATCCCTTGCCCAGAGGAACGCAAGCTCGTGTTACCAGCTTTTACTCAAACTACTGAAAATAAAACTACGAAAAAGTATGAAATATGGACAGTGGCTGACAAAGCTAAAGACTTGCTACATGGAAGTATTTAATATTGCAATGAATTAAGAGAACAAATATAGCCCCCTGAAGAAGAATACAATGACTATAAATTAAGCATGTAAATACATTGAGTACATACATAGCATTGTGTTTCAATAGCCCGAGCACGTAGTAAAATCTCCCAGTGTGCCTCACCGGTTATTTTTGTGAATGCTGATGGTACCAGCACAACCTGTAGATTAATGACGGGCATATTTATGTGTCCCAAAATTTAAAGCACTTGTGGACAGTTCCATAATACCTGCGCTTCTTTATGAAACCTTAAATGCTGATAGAGCTCTGGGAATCTCAAGTCATAGCAAACTGTCAAACCCAAACGACCAAATGGACTATCCATAACAACAATATCCTTGCCTGAAAAGAATTGCAATTTAAATTGAGGGGCAAAACCAGAAACTTCACACCGAAAAAATTCTAGCATTTAATAGCTAAGAGACTCAAGATCTAGTCACTGATGGACGAAAGTTACAAGGAGTGTACTTTATTCAGTTAGGATTGTCCTCTTGTTTAACTGGCCTTTGACCACCTAGCTTTTTTTTTTCTTTCTGTTATTCATTTCTTCAAATACTATAGTGGATAACCAGAATTGTTTTGTTAACTTTAGTAGTAATTTTAATCTTATTTTGACCTACTGTATTCCATCAGCTTCATGTTTGAAGTAAAGTATAAATGAAGCTTGAAACTATGATCTTGGAAGAAGTGTTTTTTTTGCGCAGTAGAAGCAGAAAATATGTGATTTGAAAAATAAAATTTCCACAATATTTGAAGTAAATGAGATACTACTGTTGTGTGTATATTCATTCATTAGATTTTGCAACAAATTTCAGGCTAGAAGTCTAGGACCATAACTCAGAAAAATTTTCTTCAAAAGACAAAAATGATACAGAGATCAAAGATTTATTTTCATTTGGCAGAACTGTAAAGTATGGAACCTGCTTCTGTAAAGCTGCTCTCTTTATATACCATTCCACCAGGAACATCAACGTCAAACCTTCAAAGAGAAAAAAGAAATAGTTAAAGATAATAACAACAATGGCAGGATAAAATAAGGATTCAAGAAGTAACTCTTTCACCATCCTTTCATGAAATATGAACCAATTCAGTTTTTCCCTATATCAACTTTTGTTGTAGTAGTATAGTACCGGCTGATAAAGAAGAGAGTTGCAATTTAAGCATGTTGTGAACTATTGAAGCTATATTTGAATAAAATTGAAGGAGTGATAATTTTATTTGTTGGTACTTTTGGTCTTACTATAGCATGTATTTTTCATGAAAAGTAATTGTTTGGGAAAAATGAGAAACTTAAGTAAAATGAGCAAGCATCTTACAAGTGTATCTTACGGTATTTGCTTCTGATGTTTCCATTGTCATCAACTACAACATGTGTGTTACACAAGTGAGAATCATCAGATCCCTTCTCCTGAAATCCTCCAAGGGATAGCCAAATATTTGATTCCCTGAAAGTAGGTCAATATCAAGCTGAATCATACTCAGTAATTGTAATAGGTGACACATGGGGATGCATAAAAAGAAGGCCTTATGAGAATAATAAGAAACCGACAGTATAACAAATTGGCAAGAAGAAGATTTCAAGGGAAGGGGTCTACCTAGCAAGAGAGCAATAACCTTGCATTATTGGGCCATCCAAGGGTTCGGCAATCTTCAAACTATCCCCTTGCCCAATGCCAATATAGGAGAAACTCTCAGGAAAACACAGCAATTTGGCCCCAGCAGCAGATGCTTCCTACAATGCAAGCCAAATTTGAGTTGTACTCAATCAAGTATGAGACACCGCCGCTTAAAGTAACCAAAATCCAGGAAACAAAAAAACTTTTGATATCGCAATTCAGTACTCAAAGCAATTCTGAGTACTGAAGGACACCATTAACATTGATTATGTATAATCAAACCTAAGTTTGATGTTGAAGAAACAAAAAATTGAAGATTTTTTCTTGAACAAAAAGGTATACCACTTCAATTCAATGACATATCCTAGTTCTAACATGGCTTACAATCATTTCTCGGACTCGCTCCGGAACAACAATACTGTACAAAAACCTCCTCCGTTTAGATTTACAGTTCCCAGCGATCATCACAAAGCCCTTGATCAAACCGGTTTCTCAATCGATAAATAAACCAGAAAATCTTCAAAGTCAGCAGCACCGCAAAATCAAACATAAGGAAGCACCGATTAAACCACAACGATACTAAGGCGGTATGGCGTGAAAAGAACAGTAAATAACCTTGACGAGGCGAGAGCAGGTGGCGAAATTGGCGGCGAGGTCGTTGACAGAGGTCATCTGAGCGACGGCGACGCGGACTGAGCTGGCCATGGCGGAGTCGGCGGCAGAAGCGGTGGCAATTGTGGAGGCGCGCGTGGGGAGGCGAGGGAAGGCCGATTTGGAGACTGGCTTCGATGGAGGGAGGAGTGGCTGTGGGAGCGCGTTTGGAGCGACTCCGAGGCGAAGCAGCATCAGTCTGTATGTAGTGTGCAGGGCAGCTGAATCCTTTTTTGGAGTCATTCTTATTACAAGCTATTTGCAATTTGAGCATCCACTTTCATTGTAATTTAGATTTCGCCCACCATATTTATAAAATATCATCAATGTGATCTTATCCAGATAACTATGAATAAATCGGACTAATTAATAAGTTTGGCTAAAGCATTGGCATTGCACTACCAAAGCTTCAAATACAAGGGTAGGTAGAATCATATACTTTGGTAAGAAACAATATTAGCCAAAAAAAAAACTCCAAGTCAGATAGATAAAACTATGCTATAACCCTACTAATATAACTCATATTTCTTTTTGAAGTTTCATTTGTATTAGAGTTTATCCATCCCACAAATAACAGGTTTCAACCTACAAAGATTTCATAACGACAAGAAACATTGTTCAAATCAATAACTCAGCTATAATGTATTGTCATATACTATGTGACTATGCGAGTTCCATATTAATTAATAAAAAACAAGGTAATCATGCACCTTATAACCATTATGTACTACCTCACATTCGTCCACCTCTAGCTCTACCAACTACTACTTAAAACGACATAGCATCGTAATAAAAGGAAATTTATAGAAATTCGCTAAATATAGATTTTTACCTGTAACCACCCTTTAAATATGAAATTACAAAAAACCACATATTAAATGGGTTCGATGAACAAAACACCATGCATCACATATTTTCATCAGAATTCCATTAAATATACTATATTAGTATATTTTAATATTTTATACTTAAAATTTAAAGTTTAAACTTGAATATATATATATATATATATATATATATATATATATATATATATATATAGAGAGAGAGAGAGAGAGAGAGAGAGAGAGGTTGGGTCATGTGTAATCATCTCTTATTGTGTTTTTGTGTTAACAAATATAGGCCATTGATTGAATGAAATGGGTGGCTGAGATTATTTGGCAATTTTTATTTTTTTCTTTAATTAAAAATCAATGAGACTCACCTCTTTCCTTCCCCACTTGCAAAATTACGTGCGCGTGTGTTGTATTTTTTTTGTGGTGTAACGTTTTTTTTGGTGGGATAACGTTGTTTTTTGTGCGGTACATTGTTTGAACTATTCGATAAAGTGATATTAATTATTCGCTAACTTAGAGTTATTATTCGTGTGTAAGGAGAAGTTATCGTTTAGATAATATCAAAAGGGTTGGCCAATTTTGCAACTATTCGCAAGGCTAATAGTAATTATTCAGTAAATTGATCGTTATTATTCGTCTTTGTTTAGATAATATCAAAAGGGTTGGTCAATTTTGCAACTATTCGCTATGTTAATAGTAATTATTCAGTAAATTGATTGTTATTATTCGTCTGAAAAGAGAAGTTATCATTTAGATAATAGCAAAGGGTTGTCAATTCTGCAACTATTCGCTAGGTTGATAGTAATTATTCGCCAAGTTGATAGTAATTATTCGCTAGGTTGAAAAAATATGTAAATATAATTCTTGATTTTCCACATCTAATTAACCACATACAACTGAATAATTCCTTATTATCAAGGAATAGTGCCTCTGAACTTGCCGAATAGTTATAAATTGAATGGGTCGAATAGTTATAAATTGAATGGGCAAAAGGGTTTGGTCAATTTTACAATTATTCGCTAGTTGATAGTAATTATTCGCTAAATTGATTGTTATTATTCACTAGTAAGTTAACACAAAATTGACAAATACACAAAATTGACAAACCGGAGTTAATTGCACCACATGGAGTTAATCCACTAATCCACAAATTACAATACACAAATGAGTTAATCCACTAAGTCAGTAAGTGATGGATTAAAAACAAAGGCTTACTCAAATTCAAGGTCATCGCCACTGAAGATCATTTCCATCGGCAAAAAAAGAAAGGAGAAAAAGTATTGCGCCAACAAATCGCCACCAAGGGTCATCGCCAACATCATTCATCGCCACCGAAGGTCATCGACGGGTCATGCGCCGGCAAATCGCGCTCCGCTCCGCCATCATAGAAGAATTTCATCCCTGTCATCGCCGATCGAACATGGCGATGGCGATGGTGATGGCTTCAATTGGAGTACTCAACGGGGATTTGAAGGAGCGTGGGGGCGATTTGAAGCAATCGGCAGAGGAGCAAAGTCTGGTGTCGGGCGCTCCGTGTGCAAAGGCCGACGGAGGCGATGGCGGGCGAAGAAGGTGATGACTCTGGCGAAAGGGACGACCATGGCGATGGCTTTAATTGGATCGCAGAGGATGTTGGTCGATGGAATTCGCCACCTGCAATCGAAGACAAAGGAAACTCGAAGGAGATGGCGGAGGCGGAGTCGATGGCGGCGAAGAAGGATGACTTCGGCGTTTGCGGCGACGATGACGGTGATGGCTTCAATTGGATCGTAGAGGATGGTGAATTTGGGGGCAAAAGAATTCATGAATCCACCATGGGAACAAGAAGCAAGAAGAAGGAGACGTCGATCTGGGAGGTTTACTGGGATCGATTAGGGTAAACCTAGAATTTATAGGGAATTAAAATACACGCTCCAACAGTTGAGAGTAACACAATTTTTTTTGTGGGCCCATCTTGATAAATAAATAATTAATTTGAATTTTGACAAAATCTAGGCCATCCATCTTTTCTCAATTAAGGGCCCAGATTTGTTAACACAAAACACAATAAGGCTTGTTAACATTTGATCCATACTCTCTCTATATATATATACTCCAGAGTGCACACCCCTTAACTTTGTGCACGAATCTGGACCGTTAATAGAGATGAGACAAATGACCACGATTAAAAGGAATTTTTTCCATTTTTCTTTAATTTTGTGTGGGACCCACGTTTGAAAAAGAAACCCATCAATGTGAAATGCACCTGCTTGATTTTTTTTTCTTTGGTATTTTTTTTAAATGTATAAAATAAATGTGAAAAAAATTGCTTTTTTTGTGGAGATAAATGATTTTTTTAACACCCACCCGATTCGGATTTCGTCCGTTTTAAGGATTTGCAAATTTCACCGAATAATCTTTCCCATGCTACCGAATAGTATTATATTAATTTTTTCTATCTAATTCATATCAATATTTATCAATTCTATTGAATAATGTTTTTTTTATTCATTAATATAAGATTAAGATATAAGACACTTGAAATCCCTAAACAATAGTTACGATTTATATGAATAATGCTTCATATTGCACCAAATAATGTTTTACATTTCACTGAATAATGTTTTTTTATGTTATTTGTCAAACCGAACCCCATATACTGACGAATAATTAATCATATTTCACCGAATAATTACCAAACTCATTATCACAAGTAATGAAAATTCAACACATACGTCTGAATAACTAACGAACAATAAATCAAATTATGCATCTCGAAAACCCTACACTAAATTCAACATATACATTAGAATAATTCTTCGTTTTCCCTGAATAATTCGAGAATCACAAGTTGATTGAGTAAGAAATTTCAACCCTAGTCGATATTCACCCAAACCACCCACCCCCACCGCACCCCACCCACCCACCCCACGCCCTCTTACAGATCACCAGTTCTAATTACCTCCTTGATTCACCGTCTCTGGACCATTTGTTAATCGCCTATTTGTGCTAAACACCAATTCGATTTCTAATTACCTCCTTGATTCGGATCTCCGAATTTGTCAATCGCCTCACCCTCGCCGCCTCGCATCGCCATAGACTCACCGTCGCTGGCCTTTCGCAGCAGAATCGCCTCCTCGCACAGAATCGCCACCACCTGCCCAATTCTGCCTCCTAATCGCCGCCGTTGGCCACCCCAGGGAAGCCACCTTCCTCTTCGCTCCCTGTAGCCTCACAATCGCCACCGCCGCCGGATGAATCGCTCCTCTCCATGTCCACAGCCATCGGTCGAAGCCTCGCAATCTCCCCCCTGGACTCGTCGTCGCCGGGAGCCAATTGTAGTCACCGGACTCAACCACGGTGGCCATCTTCCTCGCCCTATCGCCCTTCGACGGATGCGAGCCCTTCGCCTCCGCTTTGCCTTCCTGGGTCTCCTCTTCGCTCCCGTCCGCACCAGATCACCACCGCCACTATATCGCCACCGCCATACCAAACATCGGCCCGTTCCGCCTCCGATTCGCCTCTGGATCTTGAAGATGATGTAGCGCCGGATCCGACCTTGAAGACACACCCCTCTCGTTCAGTACTCCACACGCGCAAGCCTTAGGCGAATAATGACAGTTTTCTACCATGTGTGCGGGACCCACCTAATTTTACTTAAAAAAGAAAAGAAAATATCCTTCTAATCTCACCCATCCATCCACCCTCGATCAATGGTCACCAATTGTGCAAAAAGTACATCCTAATGGGTGTGCACTTTATACCCATTCTCTCTCTCTCTCTCTCTCTCTCTCTCTCTCTCTCTCTCTCTCTATATATATATATATATATATATATATATATATATATATAGAGGATGGTTATGGTGTAAACACCTCTTAGAATGTAAATTGTAAACGAATCTTGACCATTGAACCAAAAAAATTAAAGGCCTAGATTATTCATCAGTTTCTTTTTTTATTTTAAAAAACGTAGGTGGCCCCCACCTAGGCCCACCTATTTAACCTACCCACGCGCATTTGAGTTAAACAACCCAATTTCCCCATTTGGCCATTTAATCGATCAGTCACTGTACACGTAGTCGTACTTTTTAATTTTTTGTTTCGTTTCTTTTTCTTTTTGTGATGAAATTCAATTATTCGGCTATATTTGAAAGATTATTCATATATAAGGGATTGTTTACAAACTTATTTGTTTTTTTTTAACATTTGTTATCAAGATAATTTAGCTGAAATTAAATTATTCGGTTAGATTAGAAAGATTATTCGTATTTAAAAGATGATTATTCGGTTAAATTTTAGAAATTATTCAGTTAAATTTGTGAGATTATTCGGTTAAATTTGTGAGATTATTGACTGAAATTATAGATATTATTCGTATTTAATAGCATAATTAATTATTTATAAATTTATTAGTTTTGGGGAGGTTAAAATAATAATCAACAATTAAAATGTACATTATTCGGTGAAACCACAAAAAGTATTCATATGTAAGAGGAAGTTTGAAACGATTATTATTTATATGTATATAAACGATTATTCATTTGTATAAAAGCGATTATTCGTATATATAAATGCTATTTATATGTAGTACTGAAGCGATTATTATTTATGTATATATAAGTGATTTTTCATTTGGATAAAATGATTATTCGTATATATCAATGTTATTTATATGTTATTTATATAGAAGTCATCTTCCTCACACTTTCACAATTGTCACAAATTTAATCAATTATCACCTTATATTACATAATTTTTCTCAAAAAATTTATGAAAATTTACTCTAAACTATTTTTCTCATATACAATTTTTTCCGGCGACCTACATGTTTCATACGGTATAAAATAAGGCCGGGTCTCTGAGATCTTCATGTGAGGAAAAAATAAACTCAATTGGTGGGCTCAAACAACATTTATGATTTTTTTTTTAAAAAAAAACCACCCACTTTCTTATTTGTCAAAGTAACTAAAAAAAAGAAAACCTCCCTTTTTTGCAGTTGTAGTTCTCGTTCACGCGCTGGGTGTTTCCATGAGAGTGGGTGAGTATTGGGCGTGGGTCCCACATTTTTTAATTAAAAAAATAAAAAATGGGGATTAAATCCTCACCCTCCATTTCACACAATCCTAAGGCCTAAATTTGTTCACAAATTGTATCTTAAAGAGTGTTTACAAGGGATCCTTCCTCTCTCTCTCTCTCTCTCTCTCTCTCTCTCTCTCTCTCTCTATATATATATATATATATATATATATATATATATATATATATATATATATATATATATATATATATATATATATATATATATATATATATATATATATATATATAAAATTTTTGTAGCGTGGAGGTTTCGAGGTCGTTGACTTATCCTCACGGGTCCAAGCCCTAGCCTGCAAAGGACGCGAACCGGTAATCTAAGCCAATGAAGGCTTGAGTACTTACTAATTACACAAATGTGTAAAGAATAAGATTTGAACTCTTAACCTATTGCAACTTGCAAGGTTACTTGAACTTGAATATATTTAAGAGTAAATTACACATAACCACCCTTAAATTAGGCTAGTTTTCACATAACCACCCATAAAATTATAAATTACAGAAAATCACCCATAAATTACATTTATTTTCAAAAGACCACCCATCCATTAAACCTCTATTTGTTTTATTTGTTTTGTTTGAAAAGACTAAAATACTCCTAATTCAAACTTATTTTTTAAAAGGAAAGAATGAGGTGGTAATTGGGCGAGTTGGGTCGGATTCGGTTAGTCGGATTTCGGGTCATTCGGGTTTCGGGTAATGTCTAATAATTTGATCATTTGGTTGGGTCGGGTTTGGGTTTTGGTCGTATCGGGTTTCGATTGTCTCGGGTTTCAATTATTTCGGATTTAGATTGTCTCAAGTTTTCATTATTTCAATATTCATTTTAATTTTTTTACTAGAATCTATCTTAAAATTCAGTTTATATCAGGTTTCGGTTATAAAGGTTTCGAGTATTAATGGGTTTCGGTTGAATCGGTTCGAATCATTCGGATTTGGTTGAGTTTTCGGTTATTGGTTATTCGAATTTTGGGTCTAGAACGGGCTGGGTTGGGTCGGTGTTCATGACAATCGGTTTTGGGTCGACCGAGTCGGGTTTTTGGGTTCGGGTCGGGTTTTGCCAGCTCTAGGGTTATTGTATGTATTTTGGAACCGATTGTCCTGAAGACCGACCCAAGCCTACACATTTTGGACCCGAAATCCGAATAACCGATAACCGAAACTCACCAAAATCCGAATGAACCGAACCCGATTCAACCGAAACCCATTAAGACTCGAACTCGTTATAACCGAAACCCGATATAACCCGAATTTTACGATATATTCTAATAAAAAAATTTAAAGTGAATATTGAAATAATGAAAACTTGAGACAATTCAAACCCAAAATAACTAAAACCCGAGACAATCGAAACCCGATACAACCGAAACCCGAACCCGACCCAACCAAGACATTACCCAAAACCCGAATGACCTGAAATCCGACTAACCGAATCGACCCAACTCGCCCAATTGCCATCTCGGTCTTTTCTTTAAAAAATAAGTTTGAATTAGGGGTATTTTAGTCTTTTCAAACAAAACAAATAGAGGTTTAATGGATGAGTGGTCTTTTGAAAATAAATGTAATTTGTGGGTGGTTTTCTGTAATTTATAATTTTATGGGTGGTTATGTGGAAACTAGCCTAATTTAAGGGTGGTTATGTGTAATTTACTCTATATTTAAATTATATTTATGGTAGGGATAAAAAAAATTATATTAATATACATGCAGACTAAATACACCCCAAATCATGCACGTTGACGTGCATGGTTGAAATGGGTTAATTAATTTTTCTAGCATGCAAATTAATAAATTATGATACTTTTTACAGAACCACCCATAAAAACTTAAATTACATTAAACCACCCATAAATTAGTTATGTTTTCATAAGACCACCCACCCATTAAACCTCTATTTGTTTTATTTAAAAAGACAAAAATACCCTTAATTCAAGCTTATTTGTATTTAATGCAATGATTTGTTTTCATGAGACTTCCCATTTGTTAAATAATCCGATTTACTTTTACCCTTTTAAAAATATGATAAATTATAATAAAAGTATTCATATTCGACTAATTTGCCAAATGTATATATATAATTAATAAATTATGGAATCCAAACACATCCTTAATTTGCCTTAAATTTTTTGTTTACCAAAGACGAACTTGTCTATTTTGCATTATAAACATAATACAATTGGAATCCAAACAATTATATACAACATATTTCATTTACAAAGTAGAAAGAAATAAGCTTGAATTAGGGGTATTTTAGTAGTTTTAAACAAAACAAATAGAGGTTTAATGTGTGGGTGGTCTTATGAAAACAAATCTAATTTATGGGTGGTTTACTGTAATTTAACTTTTTATAGGTGATTATGTGAAAAGTACTATAATTTAAGGGTGGTTATGTGTAATTTACCCTAATAAAAAATACTTTTGAGTCTGGAAAATATTAAAAAAAAAATTAGTATGTAGGGTAGTTTTTTTTTTATTAAGTAAAGATTCGAGGTTAGACATGGACACCTGATACTCGAGAGGCCGACGAGTCGGTAGATGAAAACCGCCTAAACATACAGAATAGTATATAATGTAGGTGTTTACGAATGAAAGAAAATGATACATTAATTATTAGTATAAAAATATTATGAAATTTAAACAATGCTAATAACTTATAAAATTATATTAATTTTGATTAAAAAAAATACTCTATAAAATATTTTAAATTTTTTTTAATCCATTTTTAGGAATAAAATAGGAGCATTTGTTCATATATACATCAAGTTTTCAAAAAAAATATTTTTGTTTACAAATTTAATAAAACATATTTTTAAATCTATTTGATATTCTAATTTAAATATAAAACTTAAAATATTATAATATCATATATAATAATATATTTGACAATACCCTAACAATAATAAACAACGGGTGGTGATTTGTTAAAAAAAAACCATTTAACGAGTGATTTTCTATAATTTCATATTTCATAGATGATTAAGTGTAAAAACATATATTTAACGGGTAGTTTTCTGTAAATTTCCCTAATCCTCGAAAAGGGTAGTTGAGGTGAGAGGTGAGAGTTGAGACTTGAGAGTGAGAAGATGAAAATGGGTGCTTTGAAATGGAATGGAAGCTACACTTCCCCCTCTGCTTGGTCACCTTCACGCTTTCATCATCCCATCCCCCCCTCCACTTCCTACTTTCCAATACCCACCAATTCAATTACTCTCTCTACTTCTTCTTCTTCTTCTTCTCTCTTTCCCGCGCACGCCGCCATAGAAAGAGCACCTACAAGTAGGGTCTTCGTGAGGGCATCGCCAATCTCTACTGGGTATGGTACTCATATTCTTTTGGGGATCAATTTATAGTTTTCTGACCAATGTTGTTCACAATTTTGGGTTTTCATTTGAATTTTGTTTGTGTGTGATTGTGAACTCAGGAGTGTGGAAGAGGTTTTGCCACCGGTCCTTGATTCTTCATCAGTCCCACCTCCCATTTTTGACGGGACTACAAGGTTTTGCAGCTTTCTTTCTCTTTGGCCCTCTTAAATTATGCCTTTTTTTTCCACTTTTGGGATGCTTTGTTCTTGGTGTAGTTCCACTAGTCTCCTTTGCAGTACTCTTCTTGTACTTTGTAAATGATTTAGAGGACAGATTAAGAGCTTGAAACCTTTATAAACTTTTACATAAAAAGGGTATTGCACCTTTGGGGTAAATGATGATTTTTTTAATGGTAATCAGCAAAAACATTGGCCTTTTCACTAGTAGGTTGCCCTTTTAGAGAGCTTGATGGCCTTTGTTTTAATATTTTAAAGCATCAACCACCCTCCTTTATGCTCAATTGCTGTTTGATAAAATGCTGATATTGAATACTTTGCCTTGCCACATTAGTTGTTTTTGCATCTTTAATCTGAAAAATGGTTATTGGTTGTTATATGAAGGTTGTATATCTGTTACAAGTGCCCATATGCACAGCGTGTCTGGATTACTCGCAACTGTAAGGTACTTTGCATGTTTTGCTGAACAAAATTTCTCCCTATACCGAATGGGTAACCTAATATTTTCCGAATTTAAAAAAGAAAAACTCAATTTCACCCTATTATTATTATTCATTTTGTGGTTTCCTTGGTTTATAAGTTGTACCTTTCATTTGTTTGCAACTTGAGCAGGGATTGCAAGACAAGATAGAGCTGGTACCTATCAATCTCCAAAATAGACCAGCTTGGTACAAGGAGAAGGTCAACCCTGCAAACAAGGTGCTCCTACATTGATCGTTATTCTTTTTGGATATATGGTGCCGTGCCTCAGAGTCTCAGACTATAGTTGATGTGTACCACGTATCTTTTGTATGGCGTTTCAGTTTCATGTGAAGATGGTGTTTGCAAGTTGCAACCACTTATCTTACACACATTCATGTGGGTTTCATTATATATCATCTTGATGTTTGCAAGTTTTAGAACCAAGGTTGTATTATCTTGTTTTGTGAAAACATCACCTTGGTCAAGTATTTTTCAAGCAAATTAAAGTTTTGGACAGTTCATTTGCAAAGGCATTAGTTGACAATAAGGGCAGTTGGTTAGAACCTACATGAACAAAAGGTTTGCTAGCTATATATATATGTCTAGAGCTAAGCTTCTTCAATGGCAATTGAATTTGATTTTTCCTTTTCCCTTTTGAGTTGATATATGAATATATTGCAGGTCCCATCCTTAGAGCACAACAATGAAATTAAAGTGGAGAGTCTTGATTTAATAAAATATATTGACAGTAATTTTGAAGGGCCTACTCTTTCCCCCAGTGTAAGACTTTAAGATCTTTTTCAGCCACTCGTGTAAATTTACAAGAACACTGTGGAAATGACATAGAACTTGACTGTGTAGGATCCTTCCAAGGAAAAGTTTGCCCAAGAGTTGTTTTCCTACACCGACTCCTTTTACAAAGGAGTGACTTCTTCATTCAAAGAAGAGGGAGTGAATAATGAAACTAGTAAGCTGAATGACCTTATATACTGAGGTTATTGGTTTTCCTTTTCATTTGTGTAATATATTACCCCGTTCTAACTGAAATAGCCGAACAGGTGCAGCCTTTGACTACCTTGAAACTGCTCTTGGAAAGTTTGATGACGGTCCATTTCTGCTCGGACAGTTCAGTCTGGTAAGAGCATTTTTCATCACACTTTATACAACTTACTCTTATATCCAATTCTTCACAACACACACACACATCAAAATGAAATTGAGTGGATCTCTTTTCAAGTATTGCCTTCTTTTATATTTGATTAGCTTAGATGAGGGACGCGAATCGAGTTTCTTCCAAGGTACTTGCAGTCTTCTTATATTTTAGCTTACTGCATGAAGCTGGGTTCCATTCCTTGGATAAGTCTAGGCAACTTCTGACTGTCAATTTGTAGTATTTTGCCAAACCAAAAGCACTTGGAAACTTGGAAGGGGATTCGGTAGAATAGGCTACTCCAAAACTTAAACTTGTTAGATTGTAAAGTAGTTTTTAATTTTGAATCTTCTGATGCGCCATTTCAGGCTGATATAGCGTATGCTCCCTTTATTGAGAGGTTTAAGGCATTCTTGATGGATGTGAAGAAGTATGACATTGTTGCTGGGAGGCCTAGACTTGCCACATGGATTGAGGTATGAACCACTCTTACAAAAAGTCTAATTTCTGCTGTGCACTTCTTTTGTGCTTCTTGCGTGAAGACTTCGGAAATTTCTGCATTGAGTCCAAGTGCACTCAGATTTATCTTCTTCAGAACACTACTTCTTGTCTTGCTATGCGAAAATGTCCTGAAACTTGTCTTGCAAATGCAGCAAATGGACAAAATCCCAGGTTACAAGAGAACCCAACGCGACCCAAAGGAGTATGTTGAAGCTTATAAGAAAAGATTCATGGTAAACCTCAAAACTGACATTTTTCCCCTTCTTGAACGGTTCTGGTCTGCAGTATGATTTCCTGGCTAATGGTTTTATTTATTGGCTTAATCTTATAACTGCAGGCTCAACTCTGAATGTCGTTCACTCTTTCCGGGGAAAATAAAGATGGTTGTAAGGTTCATGAGGACTGAAACAATAACTTGTAGAATTAGCTGAAAATAAGTTCATAATCTATGCAGTATTCTTGATTGTTGAGAAAGAACAAAACACTCAACTACTCAAATGTTCCATGAACAAAAATCACAAGGATTTTATGACAGCAGAAAGCCAGAAAGTGTGCTTTGGTAAGATCAGTTACCCAACAGATTCCAGAAACTCTACCGATGGAAGGTAAATTTATGTCGCCACACACCTCATTACGAGTATAAATGTCACCTAAGGAACTCCTTCCCGCGCATATACTAGTGTGATCATACAGCAACACAAACAAGCTGAGATGGCAGGATATGATACAACACAAACACTCCCCTTCCTTGAGCACGATGTCCATCAAGACAATGTGAATGTTGTAGCGATAAATATACAAGCGAGGCCTTCTGTCATCACTCGGTGCACGCCCTTCCCCGACTTGGGTGCCTCTACGGACATTTTTCAATCTCCGTGACTTGGGTGCCTCCTCATAACACTTGATTTGACATGGACACTGACACTGCTTCTGCAACACAGCACCCCCACAAGTATGCCTAAACCTTGAATGGGATGGATGGTCAATGTTGTTGCCAATTCTCATTTGTACTGCGACGCAGCTACCCCTCAGTATGCCTAAAGAGCCACCACAACAACAATCTTTGTCTATTCTGTTCAAAGTAGGGTTGAGATGCCAGGAGGGCGTTTCCGATTGACCCAAAAATGTCATAAAAACACAAGCAAAATAAACAAAAATCACATCAAACAAAAGCCAAACTGGGATGCATGGAATAACCTAGATCACGCAAGGCAGGCCAAGAGTAACAGCAAAGAACTCCGATTAAAGCTCTCAGCAATTGCCATACTTGAAAGCAAATCCTTTTCCGAATCACCTTTTATCTTCTCCAATGCCACAAAGAGCACCAGCTTTTCCTGGATCTCTTAGATTCATAGAGGTCTCTGTAACCAATGCCATTCACACTCCTATTAAGTTTGCTTCAGATATAACTTTGAGCTTGTTAACACAATTTAAAAAAAATGAACTCGATAAATAACCACCGGTGAACATAATCCAGACAATAAAAAATGACAGCCAAACGTCTGAAAATTAGCCTATAAGTTCCAATGGAAATGGAGAATGATATAAAGTTGCCCCACATGTTCTATCTTGTCGGCTTGGTTCAGGAGGAGCAACAATCAAAGACGAGAAAATGAATTTGTTGGGGATGTAACGCTGACAAGGAGGCAGCACAATACCACATCAGCGAGCTTTCACCTTGCTTTTATTCTGAACAGCAAAAGAGGCACATATTTTCTTCCAGCATCGGATTGATATGAGAGTCGGTATCAATACCCATGAAGCATTGGCAGCAACATAGTAGGCATAGTAGTAGTATGGGCTGGTAGCGAAGTTATCTCCATCCAAAATTGCTGTTATGAAATATACAGCAGTTCCGTAAAGCTGCCCGAGTGAGATGGTTAATTGAAGCACATAGCTATATGGCTTCTTTGTTGCTATTGCATACCTGTCATGTGGATAGCGAAAATTGAAAGACATTCTCAATGCAAAGTTGATTAAATGATAAACAGATCACAATGCTATACACTTATGCAAATATTGTAACATGAACCTTGTCTTTAGACTTACATAGCTAAAAGCGAGGCTGGACCCTCCAAGACAGCGGTTATTCCCTCAACAGCAACCACCCCAACATCCCTACCAGCATACCGAGAATCACCCTTGCTATACTCTTTCCCTGATAAACATATCAGGAATCAATAACCAGAAGTAATAAATGTCACAATCACCAATGTGACAAATGAGGACTACAAGAGGATGAGAAAAACAAACTTACAAACTTCTGCCAAGTAAAAGCCTGACTGGTCCTTATAAAACTCCGGAGAGAAAGCAAAGTACCCCTCAAGGATGATGTGTGTAAGACCGGTAAACACCCACCAGCACATTAACAACCTATCGATCTTTGATATCTTGGCCACCCGCCCTACAGTATAATTCAGAAAGGAACAAAATTAAATGTAGCCAAAATGAACACTTAGCAATCTGTATAGATCAATTTTATACATTCGACATGAAAAAAATGTCAATGAAGTTTTAGCTAAAAACCTGTCATTGTGCAAGAACAAGGCATACGGAAATGCACGATAAGCTTTATGATGTAGTCAAACTTAACAAGTTTGGGCCTTTATTGATCAATAACCAATTCACAAAGACATGTGGAGTCATGCTTTCAGGGAGGTACTAATTTCTAAACCAGACCAGTACAATGAACTTGAGTAATTTATAACTGAACAATTCAGTTGATATTTTCGCTTAAGCTAATGGTCAAATGTAACATGTGCGTGATATAGCGATTCATGCAAGAACATTGATATGAGTCTCATGGCAGTAGGAGATTAATCTGCAAGTGCACAATCACATTTTAATTGGTGATTTTCAGCTGCGATTATTGCAGATGTTCGACCATCCTAGTATCCAACAATGGCATGAAAACTTAACCGACGAGAGAGAGGGAGGGAGAGTACCTGACAGAAGCCAAACAAGTACAAAAGTGGCCAAGGAAGCAGAGAGATAAACAGCAAGGATGGTGTTATGGGAGAGGACACCAGGAACAAATCCTGGTAAATGCATATCTGTCGGAACGTATGGATGATTGCTGATCTCCATTGGCTATCTATATGAAATTGAGAACTCCGAGAGGGAGGGAAATGGATGTGGCTCAACTTCTACTGTTTTATGAACAGGTAACCCACCAAATTTTAATTAGCTAACACAATTACACCCAACCAACAACATAATCAACAACTTAACAAGCATTAGCACAAAATTCAACAATAACTCAGCACAAATCAGCAAGATGACTAACAGATTTGATCAAATGCAATAAAAAAAACAAAAAAACCAACTTCGCATCAGCTTGAGAGATTCAAGAACATCCAACTACTTGCAAATAACAACTGAGTATTTGGGGTGCTTATGCTCTGCTCATTTTTTTATCGAGCCGAGTTCGAGCCCGAGCCTGATTTCAGTTTCGAGCTCAGAATTTTGCTTATACTCGATTAGCGAGTATTTTACCCTAAACATATCGCTTAGAACCAATAAAAGAGAATGGAAGAAATAATATACTTGAGAATGAAGTTGAATAAAATACCATAACATTAAACTTGAAATTCATTACATGTTATCAGCAATTTCAGTTTACGGATTCAGCAACATTTCAGTTTCAGTTCAGCAACACGTCAGTTTACAGATTACAGATTCAGGCTCAGATTCAACATGTCAATATCAGATTCAGCATTTCAGATTACAGATTCAGTAACTTGTATTCAAATCACAGATTCAACATTTCAGTTTCAAATTCAGGAACATTCAGTTTCAGATCCAAATTACAGATTTAGATTATAGATCATCAGCAATTCAGACTAAATATTCAGCAACTTAGAACAATCCATTAATTAGAACAAGCCAATGTAACAAATAAAACCATACAGATTTTGCTTCGAACTAAAATTCCCACACATCACAATCAATTCAAAACCAAAAAACCAATGCAGATTTCCACATAGTTTCAGAAAGATTAAAAAAAAAAAAAACCAGAAAGTAGGGGATTAAGGGGCGCGACAGAAAGATGATCTAGGGCACCTTAATTCAAAAAGAGGCGATTTGGGGCACAACAGATATTAGGGGATTAAGAAATAAAGGCTAAAAATTAGAGCGGAGAAGGTCGAGAAATTAGAGGAAACCTGAGGCCTGGAGACGGCGACGCCGGCGAGACGGGATCTGACTGAGAAGAGCAAGGCTGGCGGACCGTGTGGGGAGTAGGAAAGGATGAAATTTTGAGAGGACAGATTGACTGACAGCTTGAAATCTTTATGAGTAAAATTTAATACTAAAAATAAAACTCCACGTCTCTCCTCAACTCTCAAGTATACCTAAACTTTCATTGACTTTCACTTTCCTCCGAGTCTCTCAAATCTAACCAATCGAACTTTCAAACAACATGAGTTTAGTTATAACAAGATATTCTTGGTACACCTCAAATTTGGCATAGTTGTGTTCGCAGTTTGATCTGTTGCACACCCAACCCAATTTGCTTTCTTTTTCCAATGAGATTCAACTTGGCTTCGTCCAGGACAATCCTGCAATAGGAACCTAGATATGAGCCCCGATGGCGATGTATGAGGAGACACTGATAGTTACTTGAACCAGATCTGTTCTATAGGATGAGTACCACTTGGGTTGGAACCTAGGATGGTCTCTTGGCGTTATTAACAGATCAACCCCTCTTTTGTATAAATATGGTGTAGAATTAGGAGAGAACTCCAGTGATATAGGGAACGTGAGTTCGGAATCAATGTCGTATACTTTTATATTAGCTTCAGGATACTGTGGGAATGTAAATGAAGTGAATAAACGTGATTCAGTTCGAAATACGAATCTCTTGCATGCTGCAAGGCAAGGATCACCATAAGTACCAAAGAAATAGTTTACAGCCAAGCACAAGAATTAGTAGAGAGAAAGAACAAAGCACTAAAAGGCCATCTATTATGTCATCTTGGATCTTTCCTTCCGCTTTCCCTAAGAATGTTTGCAGCTGCGAATGCGCCATCATCAACGTCAATCACAAGAAACTGCTTCGGCAGATAGATATATGTGGCAGCAGGAAGTAAGCATTGTAAGATCCATCACTCTACAGATTCCACAAATCTCCAGAAGAATCTCCAAAGACTCCCCTAATGCCCCAACTTTCCATCAGAGTTCTCCTATATTATGAAAAAGCTTCCCACCTGAAGCATGTAGGATCGTTCACCCGAAAAGCTATATGTATAAGGTGACCAGGCCTTTACAGCAGCGCACAGCCGGCTGCAATGCTAAACTCTTCACTTAAGTAAGACCTTCCAAATGTTCCGCATATATACAAATAGTGACCATACAGCAAGCCAGGCCGAGGTGTAGAGTAACACGACACCAGAAGCTATAAGGATGTCTGCGCCGCCAAGACTGCAGGATAATTAATGTTACACTTCCCTTATACGACAACAACTACATCTACATAGTTTGATTTATCATAAGCCTTGGGAGGTACGAACCTGCTATCTCTACATGCGAGCAGGATGGTTAGAGAAATCATCTGCGTGGCCGTTTTCCACTTCCCCAAACTGTTCACAGCAACAGCCTGAGAATGGAAGTTTCAATGTTAGATCAGCTGCCCTGTTAATTTGTTACCTTAAACTGGAACTTCAGTGATTATAATAAGGTCAGAGAAAGCAGTTAACCTCGGATAGTTTGCCCTTTTGAGAAGCAGCCCATTCCCTAACAGCAGACATAGTAATCTGCAAAGAAAGATCAAAACGAGACCATCATAGTATCATATGATGCTTTTACAAATCAATCAATAACGAAAAACAAACACAAGGAAAATTTGGAGCAATACAAGCCATAATTATGGGAAATAATCTTCTTACAGATAAAAGAAATGCTTCAAATCAGAAACAACGAGCAGTTAATCTGCTGATAAAAGCACATGCAATGCATAGAAAGATATACTATGTAGTAGAGACAGTCGAATCAACCTCTCTTCCAATTATTGCAATTGAAGGCACAGGAAATATCCATGCAGCATTTCCGAACATAGGCACTTCCAAAGGTCTGCTACACAATAAAATCAATGTGGCAGCAACCATAAGCTGCATTGTTGAGGGGGGGAAATGCATCAAGAATCGGAAAAAAAAAACTGATTTATGTTCCATATAAAAGAAATAGCAGCTCCTAACTAGGTCAAAATAAACACAGTTACAGAAACCATACTTTATCAGCCACTGGGTAGAAAGGCACCAAAAGCTGTTCCTTGTTGCATCTGAAAATGTGAAGATGAGAGTATTACACGGGTGACATCTGGAGCAGGATATATAAAACACGAAAATGCTTTTAGAACACTGGTTGAACAAGAACAGGAGCTTATAGTCTTATACCTTTCGAGCAAGATAGCCGTCAAGCCAGTCTGTGACTGCTGCAGCGATAAATATACTAGTGGTAGTTGTTGGTCCCCACCAGCTATCCACATAGAAGGCTGTGAAAAAAAAAGAAACAAATATCTCAATTTCGGCATGAAAAAAAAAGGAAGCCATCGCAACACAATATATCAGAGATCAGGCACGAGGAAGAAGAAAAGGCCGGTTGCAAGGTCTATGGCACAGGAAAGTGCAACTAAAAATATTCTGTTTTGGGGTAAAACTGATATCACTTCACTTGATCCCAAAAATTCAAGACAGTGGTACGAGTTTTTGCTAATTAGTAGCTTTGACCAATACTACAACTAAAAATATTCTGTTAGAAGTAAATTTTTCACAGGCTTGTGAATCTATAACCAATTTCAGACAAATGATGGATAGGGATCCACAAGAAGAATACATTAAGTTGAGTTTTTATAGCATTAACATTTGATGGATGGGGATTAAAACTTCATCCTCAACTCCCAACTAGACACAGAGAAAACAGTATCTTCTCACAATACATTGTTGTTGTCAAATATTCCATTGTTGAAAAAGTCGATGCACATTCGCTACCTTGGACGTTGTCAATTATATTTCCTCACTTTGGAGAGCATATCAATCGAAACAAAGCCAAGAGTCTATAACTCCCAAAAAATCCAGGAAAACTAGTAATAATGCAGCAATATAAACAGATGCAGGGGAGGGAACATCAGCCATCAAAAGGTAAATCATTTGATCAATTGCAATGTTTTGCATCAAATTTCAGAAGGTTTGAGCCTTGGCATCAGTTGGGTCAACCTAGCAAACAAATTGAAAAGCAAAAGGCAATACCTTCCGCAATTTCCGAGCACAGAGTTGAAAACCCTAATAACTAACCATCACTGATAAACCCCAAATTCACATTTACATCCCAACAGAAACAAAGATCCCTAGTTAGTTCCACAGCAATATTATCCACGCTGGTCAAACTCTTGGCCAATTCAAACCCCAAAACCCTACCATTCAGGAGGAGGGCAATTGGATAAAGTTGAATCATCAAAACCCAGCACACCAAGAGAAGAACAAAGAAGAAAAGGAAAAGGGGGTGATCATGAGGAACATACTGAAAACGAAAGCAGGGACGGCGGCGACACGGGCGAGGGTCAAAACAGTAGGCAAGGTCAGGAATCTGGAGTACCTATCCTTCTCCTCTTGCTCCAATTTCGACAGACGGGGGGATCCGTCGCCGTTTTGGGAATGGTCGAAACCCATACCCGGATCCGAATCCCCTACTCCCCGCCCACCTTGAGAAGAAAACGCGAAATGGGGGAAAGGCGCTCTCTTGTTGATGTTAATGGGGTTGCCGATGGGATTCACAGCAATTGCAATTGTGGAGGAGGAGGAGCCACCGACAGAGGCGAAGATAGAGGGTGATGAGGAAGACGAGGAGGAGAACGGGGGATTTATTATTCTACTCCTCGGCGCCTTAACGTGCGCCGGAGGGGCTAAACGTGCGCGGGGTGAGGTGGGCCCACCAACCCCCACAGTCACACCTCCTCCTCCACGAAGCGAACGTTGTTGAAGGTGGGCGTAGGTGGTAGTGCTAGTGCCACTCAGATTGGTAATTAGGGCAAGTGGGAAGGAGGAGGCCTTCGCCGCCGAGGGGGTGTTGGCGGCGGCGGAGAGGGTGGCGCCGGCGCCGGTGGAGAGGGTGCGAGAGAGGCTGAGGGATATGGGGAGGGTGCACCGGAGGCTGAGCGCTGGCATGGCTGGGCTGTGGTGGCGCAGGCGGTGGTAACGAGGGAGGGAGGAGAGAGGACAGATGCTGGCGCTGAGAGACGCCATTACTACTAGACTTAGAATTGCCGTATTATTCGCGGATTTAATTCGGGCAGTAAAACAAATTTGGTAGCTTCATCTTCATCAACCATTTTTTTATGTCTTTATAAAATCCAAAAATAAATTAAACACAAGTTTATAAGAACTCAACGAAGATCGTCTAGTCCGCAATTATAGTCCATACCGTAGTCCAAATTATCTCATTGGTTAAATTAAAATTTTTAATGATTTTCTTATTTAAGTGTTTGTACCTTATAATTTATTTTAATGTTTATCGGCCAATGAAATTAAAGGGACTATAAAAATGGACTACGGTGTTGGACTAGACGATTTTCACCGATAAGAACGAGTCACTTTGTGTCGACGGTTGTATATTCGATTCTCGTTGTTGTGAACAATCACATAGAGATAGAATGATTACAGTGTTTAAATAAATGAATTTTATGTTATCTATTCGATTCTCATTGTTGATGGATGAGACATTGTTAATGAACAGTCGCATGGGAACAGCGACGGAGTCAGAAATTTATTGAAGAGGGGCGAAATTTTATACAAATTGTTGATTCGCTGTTCAATAAATTTTTTTATAATATGTTTAGCGAATCAAAGCTATAATATTTTAGATTAAACGATGGTATTTTAGTTTAAATATACATTTTTTTAGTACAAAATACAAGGTTTTTTTTTTGAAAACGGAGATCTTTTAATTTAAAATTGTGTTATTTTTTTTTTCCCTCTTTAAACTATGTTGTTTTAATCGATAACAATATTTTTTCGTCTAAAAATACGTCGTTTGAAACCTACAAAGACAATATGGACCTTGTTGTTCTCTTAACATGCGCTGACGTGTAACAAGATCTACAAACTTTAAATTTGTATAATTTCTTATATAATTATCGAATTTAGTAATATAACATCTTGTTTCGAAGCTCTTTGGTTGAAATATATTGCCAAAATATCAAATTAAGTAAAATATAAAAGAATCGTGCTTTATTAAAAGACATTTAAAATAATTAATCCGTATTTAACTTTCAAACGGTCATAACTTTTTACTGATTTATCGGATTCAGGCTTATAATATATCAAAACGAAATTATCGATGCGTAGAAAAAATATAGGTGATTCGTCGGATGAAAGGGGGCGCTTGCCCCCGCCTAAATCCGTCTATGCATAGGAATAACAGAGATAAAATTATTGGAGAGTTAAATAAATGAATTTTGTGTTATCTACTAGTTTTTGTACATATTATGCATCCCAACATTCCATCAAATTTAAGCTTATTTACACACATTCTTAGTTACAATACAACATATAAAATCATCACCCTCCATGGTGAATCAATCTGCATTGCACCATCTTGAATCCTTGAAGATTCACGTACTACTCCAAATCAATGGTGGGCAGCCCTCTTTGAGCATGAAGAAGCCGGTCTTCGTCTTCGATCCGGAACCTCGCATCTTCGTCGCCATTCAGCACCATCAATCCATCATACTTCCTAGCCATCATAATACAAAATGATACTGCAAAAGCAGTCAATGCTATCAAGATCCAGCTGAACTCAATGTTGACGAGCGCCTTGGCTCGGTCCAGTGACCCTTCACCTTCACAGGCAATGATTTCTCGGCCATTCTTCTCTTGGATGGCGCAGCCTTTCGGGATCAGGCTGGGTGTCCAGAGCATGAGGCCCATGAGAGCAAGCCATATGCCTTGGAGGGTCACACTCAAGGACCTTACAAAGCTAACAACGAAGCTCCTCGGAAAGGCGATGCCCATGAGAGTAGTGGCCAAGCAAACAAGGATGACGAGCTCGAGGAGCAAATGGTATTGCCTCTCGATGCCCACATGGTCCGTGGAGTGGAAGTGGAAGAGCAAGAGCTCATGTGAGAAAGCCAAGGAGGCGACAAGCCACACGAGATCATTGCCGCCCTTGGTAGGCCTAAGCCTGTCAAGGGAGATGGCTGTGAGGCAGTAGAGGACGAAACTCATGGCCATTGAGGCGTGCTCGTAGTGGTGGAGGCGGATAGCAGGGATGGTTCCATCGGGGTCAAGGAAGGGCCGGTTGTGGAGCTCAGAGATGGTGAAGGTGATGCAGCCAGCCATGATGAGGTAGAGCTCGAGGTGGCGGTTGTAGGGGGTTGGAAACCATGGGAGAGGAGACTTGTAGTGGTGTTTGTGGGTGGCATGGAGCTTCGCGTGGTTGTAGAGGTGCCATAGGCCTATGAAAAGGAAGACTGCGCCGAGTGCTACATGTCCCAATAGTCCTCCCATTGTCATTAGCTAGCTAGACTGCGGCTTGATCTCAATCGTTTTTGGAGAATGGATGAATGAACGAGACTGCATCGTTGGTTTTAAGGAGACCAAATCATCAAGGAAGAGTGATTTTAGGATGAATGAGAGGGTATTAGATGGGACTTAGAAGTAAGGCTGACAGAGGGTTTGTGTTTGTTAGCAAATGTTTGAAGGTAAGGGAAAGTAATCCATCTTTGTAAGGGAAGTTTGTGCAGCTGAAAATGATTGTTTTTATGCTTCTTTTATACACTTTGCACTAAAGGCATGTTTGTTTCAGTTGTGTATGTAGTGACCAGGGATGCGTCGGATGTCTTCACAAGTTCGCGTAAGTTATGTATGTAATGATCACAGGTGAGTAGGTTAGTTACATACATTGTGTATATCAAAAGCAAAGATCTTTTCCTTCTTCGTTGCGAATCAATATCTCCAAGAGATGACCTCGATAGGCCTCCTTCGGTTTAGATACCATCCGGGAGACTCGAGCTAGTGACCTCAAGAGAAGTCTTCGACTTTTTAAGGCTCTTTACCGACGGAGTAATCTGGAGATGTTAGCTACTCTCTACTTTCATCTGCCAAGCAAACAAGCAAGTGAAGCTCCCTTTTGCTTCACTCCATCACTTTGATAACAAGTATCTAAAAAATTAACTCCTTTTGCTTAATGTGCACTGCTTTCTTCTTCTTTATGATCTAAATGGTACAAAGATTGTAGCTCAACTGTGTTGATATCATCAGTTTTTTTTCCCCTAATACACAGGTACTGTGTAACAAATTGTTACATTTGTGTTTGTTACTGCTTTTAAATTTGGTATTTGACTTGCTCTGTAAGTTTGGTTAGATAAAGATTCATGCTGAAGAGTGAAGATCATATATAAAACTGCACAGCAGCTTCTTTGAATAATAAGTGCAGTTACAAGAGATCCACCAGAAACAGCAGGTGAACTGATTTTTGGAGCAGGATACAAGGCAGTGGAACACAGCTTCTTGCAGGTAAATATACAAACATAGTACAGAGAAAAAAGGTCTAGGGATGCCCTTTTAAAGTCTACAGTTGCACAAGGAATCTAAATCCTTATTGCTAAATTCTAATAGAGATGGATATTTAACCAGTATACCTCATATCAGTGGCTTTGAAGAATGGACGCTTCATCCTGATACGGTATAAGAAGCCTGAAGAATCAATCTAGTAGGGAGTTTTTTGCAAGCAGAGGGAGAAGGGAAGATTTGGTACGATGCGAGGAGGTGTCAGGTATCTGCATCCTTGCTTTTGTTTTCTTGCACTTGATGCACGAACTCCCCACGCACACGTGGCCTTTCTTCTGCTACCTTCTTTCTGGTCTGGTGCCGGACCTAGAAGTTATCACAATGTATTTTTCAGGCATGCTATTTTATGATCATAAAGAAGGTTAATTCAAACTCGAGCAATTTCAAGATCTGGTGTCAGGTGTACTGATTTTTCAGGCATGTTGTTTGCAGTTCCCTCAGAGACAAAACTCAGCAGAAGAGACCACCATCCTAACAACATCCCTGTCATCAACAATTTATTTCGAGAATTGAGTTCAGTTATGCATGCACAGGTTTTAGTCGGTTACGGCAGTGCGCCTTGAGTCAAACTATTCACAAGCTTCCACCACATGAAGATGACACTAAACATGATAATAACTGGAATAATTTTAGCAATTTATGATGCAGACATTAACGAATTATAAGCTTTACCCTTTTCTCGAAGAATCTTTCTTTCCGCTTCTGACAAATTTTATTCAAAGGAGCTTCCCTTTGTGCAGAGAGATCTTGATCCAATCCAGTCCCACTGCCACTGCCACTACCACATCCAACTCCAGCCTCGCCTTTTGCAGCAGCCCAGTTGTGATTCACCATATTTGTGCCTTCCCCATTGACTGCAGTGCTGCTACCATTCTGTAGGTTGCTCCCGTGATTACTCGAGGCACTTCCATTAGGAATGTTCACTTCCCCGCCCCTTCTCACTTTCCTGGATGATCCACAGTCCTGGGCGGCCAACATGTTTTTGGGAGATGACTCATCCCTTTTCTGACCCTGGTTTCGTTGTGGCAAACAATGAACATGGTGATGATGGTGGTGATAATGGTGGTAGTGGTGCTGCACTTGCACTTCCTGACCAACACCGCCTGATTTTCCTAAGACTGTGTGCTTAGGTCCTGCATCAATCTTGTCATTCTGAGTAACAGACTGAAGGCCATCTTTAACAGGTTGCACTATTGATGGGTTGGCACAATCGACAGCAGAAGATTTAGTTTTGGCTGAGGGCTTATCAATAATTTCTGCCGGCTTAGTGAAAGATCGATAAGTAGTTGACCCCATGTCATTGTTATTACTACTGCCATTTGAAGCCTGGTTTGGAGGAGTGTTGGATCGCAAATTCTGAGGGGAGTCTGTTTTTGCTGCATCAGAGCTGTTTTCGACTGGAGAGCAACTACCAACGATGCCTGTTGGAGTTTGTTTTTCTCCTGACCCATCCGGGTACCTACAATGTTACAGAACCGGATTAGCTCAAACAAAGCTCAAACAAAGGAAGACCGAGTTTGAACATTTTCTAATACCTGGTAAAGGCTGAAAGCTCTGAATGCCTCAGTGTATTCTGGTCTGGAGCTGTAGGTTGGACGTCTACATCAACCCCTCTCTTGAGTGTCAGCTCAAGAGAAGGTAAGTCCTTAGCTTTCTTCTCAGCTTCATCATTAGTTTTACAACTTGGAGAGATACTACAGGGTAGCTTGGATTCTGAAGATCCCTTGCATGTGTCACAGTTGCTGATGATGATCCCATTCAAGTCAGCAGTTTGCCTTATCCGATCACCTTTTCGATTTTCACTACCAGCTCCCATGTCAGCGCTATTAAAAATTTTAGCTTCATTGTTGTCTGGTGCAGCTAGGTTTTCATCATCCCCAGTTACTTTAACCAAACTCTTCTTCAGCTCGTGCAGTGAGTTCTGAGTCTTTTGACTTCCCGTTGATCCTACCTGTATGTTCTTGTCTGTTGCTACCTTCTCTGAAATTTGACAAAATTCAAATGTTCAAATTGAGTTGCATTCACCTTAATTTGCAATATGTATAGTAGTGTCAAGCTTACCACATTGTTTGAGTTCTTTATGCTCCTTGGCAGACGTAGGGACCCAGCTACTAGCAAATGCCTCGGACCTGGAATGGATAACCTGAGCACAGGTACTGTCAGGAGGATCAGAAAGCTGTTCCCAGGAAGACATCGGCTGTGGACTTTCAACATCTACAGCTTTTTTAGTCCATGAACTCTACAATGTCAAGAGAGTAATGTTTGCAAGTCAAGAGCCAGCACGTACTTTTCTCTATGAGCATCATAGCAATGTCGTTATCGAATTTGTATTTGTGCGTTTGTTTAAAAGTGGTGCATGCCATTCAAGTTATAAAGTGTGAAAGAACCTTGGCACCAATACATTCTTAACTTTAGATCATAGAAATTTCACATCTAGCAAAATATGTCAATCGATGAACTACGTATTCTTTTTAAGCAACGCATTGCGAGTTAAACTCACATAAACTAGCCTTTTACCATAAATTGCAACACAATTTGACCTACAAGCACTAACACTGTTATCCAACAACTTCACGTGGAAACTAATAGTCTTCGCATTATCCACCTGATTTTAGATTCTGAAAATACCCAACAATCAATGAATTATCAGAGTTCTACTCCCTTTTAGCATGCGTACAAACCACTGGACAACTATTGGAGTACTAAAAACATCAAAATGTGAAGCACTAAATGCAATGGAATGACTGGCCTAAGTATTTACCAAACTGCAATTCTAATTACACTACCTTCCATTAGTGAAGTAAGCAGTGAGTGGATCATCTCATAACAATGTAAGATAAATAATCTAAACTATATGATTGAAACAAGTTATTGCACATGGTCATCAAACTATCCAATAACTAATAAACTACCTGAGTTCCACTCCCATTGTCGCTTCCATCATGTCTGAGTAGATCAATGCTTCTATCATCATATTCCTCTCTGCTGCCTGAATTTTCTGACTCTTCATCACCACTCCTTGATCTCATTGACTTCTGATTTTGCACACCACTTTCACTCCCACTACCACTAGACTATTACAAGAACAACACATGGATGAAACTGAATTAGCATTACACATCACACTAGATGAATAAGCATACAAAGGAACTGCAAACACAACACAACCAAATGCATAAACAAATATACTTAAGAATGAAATCAAATTTGAGCCCTACAAACTTGGCCAATACAAATGGAGCTTCCAAGCCTTCCAACAATCAAGATTCAATAGTGTACGCTGAAATATGCATATGCTAGCATCAACTACTTCAATCTGGAATTTTACAAGAACAAATTGTAGGAACTCACACTGTGGCACTTTCTCCAGACATGTTGCCAAAGGTTTTTAAGTTCATTTTTGCGAATAGGCTTCGCCAGAAAGTCAACTGCGCCCTTGGACAAACACTTGAAGACTACACCCATTGCATCATGAGATGATGTCACTGCACGAGAAAAACAAAAATCAGCCAGGGATCGCTGCTTAAAGTATCGACTTTGCAAACACAAGTACCAAATTAATAGTTTCCCAGACAAAGAAAGACGAAAAAAGAAGGGTGGCAAATATTCATCATCGAATGAAGAGAAGGCTTACTGATCACAGGAGTAGTCTTGCGTGTTTTGTGGCTCATGATCTTAGACAGAAGGCCGATGCCAGACAAAACAGGCATCACCACCTCACTCAGCACAAGATCAATTTGGTTATTAATGTCTTCCAAGAGTTTCCATGCTTGTAGACCATTTGACACAGCTATAACTGCAGGACCCAAAAGATGTTTTAAAGGAGAAAAACAGATGTGTTCATATGTAAATAAAAACAAGGGTGACATCACTGGTTTATTAATGTTTCGTTGACACTCAAATTTTCGGCATACTCCCCATCCCCAGTCGCGAGAAGAAGCACCTTTGCTCATATTTGGTTTTGATTTTTTATGCTTCACAAATAAGTCACACTTTCAACTCATCTATATTTTATAGTTTCCATTTATTTATGTTTTTTGACAGCATCAATGATACACACTATATTCATCAACCAGAGTACCAGACCGACATATATGCCTAGAAGCCTCTAGTTTCAGAACCATATTTCCTTCTCTGGCCAACAGGTTAAAAGGGAAATAAATGGAAAAGCTGAGTTACCTTCATAACTGCAGTTGCGAAGCAATGCACTGACAATATGACGAGTTGAATCATCATTCTCTACTAGAAGAACCTTGAGAGTCCTTACATGAAGAAACCTCTCCCAGTGGATAAATTGGCGTTGTTGATGCAGCCCTTGTGGCTCAACGTCGGACTGATCTGGCATCCCTGAGATACCATTGACATCCTCCATCTGCAAATCATTTGTCAATTTGTTATCTTCCGAAACTCCCCTTTGCCCTCCGTTTGCAACCCCCTCCCTCACAACATGCTTCCCATCTCCCCCAAGCTGGTTCGCTTCTGCAGAACCATTTCCCTCCATATTATATGCGTTCATCTGAACAACCCTCATCAACCTGATTCGTAAACGACCATATATGAGATCACAAACCGATTGAATCCCTAAAGAACTTATCCCATATCCGCTAGGTTTCTTCAGCAGCAAAGCTAGCCACCCCAATGAAAAAAATACGTGGAACAAATTCCTGCGGAAATAACACAACCGCGATCTAATTCAGCAAAACGAATCATATTCATAAAATTTGTCACTACACCCACAATCGATCCTCCGGAATTGGTGGAAGCAAAACATACTGTCATAAAATTCAAATTTAAAGCTCAAATTCCCTTCACGACATCAAAATTATTCTCTATATCCCCAAATTCACAACTCAGAAAGCTAAACGCCAACTCAATTAATAACTAATTGTTACATAATTCAACCTTCAAAGGAAGTTTCAACGTGAAAAAAGGGGGAATTCGAGTATTCGACAGAAATTAGGTCAAATCCATTACTAATTATATGCAGTGGTGCTGACCGTCAAGAATCAGCAACGAATAACTTGTACAGATAGATTTTTATTGGTTATCAGATCATAGTGTGATTAGAAGCAGAAAATGATTGAGAATTAGCTAGGGTTTCACCTTAGGTGGATCAGCTTCGCTTCAGGGGTTAGCAGATCAAAGATAAGGCAACGTTATCTCGGTGAAGACGAAGAAAAACAGGGAAAAAAGCGAGCAGGAAAAGGGGAAAGCGAAGCAGATAGATAGGGGGGAGAGGAGAGAGATTTTGATATCGTCCACTGACGGGAGGAGGGGGGAGACATTTATCCTGGTGGGCAGGTGCCACGTAGGATGCCAGGTCACGCGATCTCAGCTGACGTGTACGTCGAGATCAAAAGCAGCGTTGCCAACTGTTTCCCCGTCCCCAAGATCTGATATGATAGTACGATCCTGCAGATTTCATTCCGGGACACGTGTCGACATTTCAGGCTACGTCGTCTTCATCTTATGCCCGCCTCTGGGAAAAAGTGCACAAGGAAACGACGCCGTATTGATCGTTGCTTTAGTTACATTCACGAGCTTGCCCTCCGCACCGTCCAGCTCACCTTGCAAATATCTGATGTTTCACTCTATTTTTTTTTATCTGAAAGACTATATACTCCCTCCGTTCCGAAATACACGGGATTTTATTTTTCAGCACGCTTTTTAAAGATGGAAAAACTTTATAAAATATAAAATTTTTAATTATTTCTTTTATATAATTTGATACTTATTAATAATAAATATCAAATTATATAAAAAAATTAATTACAAATTAATATTAAGGTCTGGGTTCGGGTGAGTCGGTTGGGTTTTTGGGGTTTCGGTCGGGTCTGAGTTCGGGTGACTCCAGATTTACTTATTTTAAAAGTTAATTAAGACTTACAAGCATTACTTATTTTACATCTTAGATGAGACGCCTTAGATCACTTTTTTTTTTACCAACTTACCTTTATTTTCTCTATTTATTTCTCTCTCTGTGTAGCCATCTTTCTCATGAAAATAATGAATAAGTTATGTATATTTACATAACTACAAAAGTATTCGCACAATCATGTGCTTATGATTTTTTTTAATCATTATACGATAGCTTATATTTTCCTTTTTAGTTTTATCCTAATGATAATAATTATATATGTATTCCAAATTATAATAGGTGGTGTGTTTGAGTTTTATTACTACTTTACCTTATTAAATCATTTAAAAAATTATATTGTATCTATTTTCAGCTAATTTATAAATTAAAAAATATTTTATATTATTTTTGTTGTAAACAAGTATATATATAATATTATATAGATATATAGAATGATGTTCAATTTGAAATAAATCAAAATCCCGTGCCTTCAAGGCACGGGTATTACACTAGTTTTTATCTATTTTGGATAATTTAGTGGATTTTATTATTTTCTTTTAATAAATGAAAATTAATTGGTCTATCAAATCGAGATAAAATTGATGACAAAATATTTAGTTATAATTTATAAATAGGTTATATACACAAACCATTCTAATAAATCATACCTAGTACTTAAACTAAAAAGTGAGTTTTTATTTTATTTGATAAAAATAATACAGAGTAATGAAAATAGAAAAGAGAACACGAAAGTTTGTAGTTGTCATATCAATATATCAATCAATATATAGTACTAAAACAAAGACATGAATTCTTATGTCGGGTGCTAAATGAATTCGCTTATGTATCGTTCTCCGGTGTAATCAAACCTCGTTATTTTTGGAGGGGCTGTAAGTAGCAACTGATTTGTATGAACAATGCTCCTCCACAAAAATCTATCTATCTATTAATATTACTAATTCTGCTAGCATTTTGCTGACGTGTCACGCCCACAATTAAAGTTGATTTTTGTATTCAAATGGTATTTTCTTATTGGTCAATATTATTGCTGAAATTATTTGTTTCCTATTTGACATATATTTGTTTCCTATTTTTCATACGAAGATTATTTAAATTGATATGCTTATATCAATTTGAGATCTATTTTAAATATATTTATTTCATTTTTTTCATAGAAAAGATTATGTACATTGATATACGTCGGACCACAATTTTGAATATTATCATTCCATGTGGTCTTTTATATCATTATTTCATTAATATCATGACTTTCTTTATACATTTCATTCATATCAATAATATTATATATTTATTAATTAGGACCACACTTTTGGATACTATCATTCCGAATGTCGGGTTGGTTGAGATTTAGGTCGGGTTTGGGTCGAGTCGGTTTTGTCTGTGTTCGGATCTATTTCGAGTCGAGTCAGATTTGGGTTGGGCTCGGTCTTGGGTTCGGGTTACAGATGACTCCGGATTTTCGGGTTTTGGTCAGGTCTGGGTTCGGGTGAGTCGGTCGGGTTTTTGGGGTTTCGGTCGGGTATGGGTTCGGGTGACTCCAGATTTACTTATTTTAAAAGTTAATTAAGACTTACAAGCATTACTTATTTTACATCTTAGATGAGACGCCTTAGATCACTTTTTTTTACCATCTTACCTTTATTTTCTCTATTTATTTCTCTCTCCGTGTAGCCATCTTTCTCATGAAAATAATGAATAAGTTATTTATATTTACATAATTTCAAAAGTATTCACACAATCATGTGCTTATGAATTTTTTTAATCATTATACGATAGCTTATATTTTCCTTTTTAGTTTTATCCTAATGATAATAATTATATATGTATTCCAAATTATAATAGGTGGTGTGTTTGAGTTTTATTACTACTTTACCTTATTAAATCATTTAAAAAATTATATTGTATCTCTTTTCAGCTAATTTATAAATTAAAAAATATTTTATATTATTTTTGTTGTAAACAAGTATATATATAATATTATATAGATATATAGAATGATGTTCAATTTGAAATAAATCAAAATCCCGTGCCTTCAAGGCACGAGTATTACACTAGTCTTTATCTATTTTGGATAATTTAGTGGATTTTATTATTTTCTTGTAATAAATGAAAATTAATTGGTCTATCAAATCGAGATAAAATTGATGACAAAATATTTAGTTATAATTTATAAATAGGTTATATACACAAACCATTCTAATAAATCATACCTAGTACTTAAACTAAAAAGTGAGTTTTTATTTTATTTGATAAAAATAATACAGAGTAATGAAAATAGAAAAGAGAACACGAAAGTTTGTAGTTGTCATATCAATATATCAATCAATATATACTACTAAAACAAAGACATGAATTCTTATATGTCGGGTGTTAAATGAATTCGCTTATGTATCGTTTTCTGGTGTAATCAAACCCCGCTATTTTTGGAGGGGCTGTAAGTAGCAACTGATTTGTATGAACAATGCTCCTCCACAAAAATAATCATGTAAATTAATGGGTTGGAGGATGATGATCCCGAATGGAACGATGAAGGGGATGAGATGGTATAATAGAAAAATTGGTTTGTGAAGCAGGCACATCAAGATCCACATGAGTGGGCTCATAATTAGAAAACAAAGGGGTAGGCCGTTTTTAGAGGAAGGGAAAAACATCTTTATGGAAAATCATGTCTCGTGAGAGGATGATTTTGTGAGAAGTAAGGTCAAACAATTTATAGGCTTTTTTTGGAAGGGATAACCCAAGAAAACGCAAGGAACAACACGAGGTTGGAATTTATCTCGACTTGACTTGAGAGTTGAAGCAAATGTTAAGCAACCAAAAACTCTTAAATGATCAAGAGCAAGAGTTGTACCAAATAATTTTTGATGCGGATAAACCCCTTTCAAAATAGCAGTTGGAGATCTGTTGATTAGATACATTGTTGTGAGTAAGCAATCTCCTCAAAAACGAATGGGACAATGAGATTGAAGCAAAAGTGCTATGCAAACTTCAGGTAAATGTCTTTGCTTCCTTCCAGCAACACCATTTTGTTGTGGGGTGTGAACACAACTGGTCTAATGAATAATACCCTTACCGCTAAAGAAATCAACACCCTGAGTACTAGAGCCGAGCTCAAAAGCATTATCACTTCGGACAATCTTGACCAACTTACTGAATTGAGTCACAATCAACTTTATGAAAGCTTTCAACAATGTGAAAGCATTACTTTTAGCAAACATGAGATGAGGCCATGTGACCCTGGTATAATCGTCAATAATGGTGATGAAATACTTATGACCATAATAAGTTGGAGTATGATATGGTCCCCTAGTATCAACGTGAATGAGCTCAAATGGAGAAGTAGAAGAAATTTTGTTGAGATGAAAAGGTAATCATGTTTGTTTAGGCTTAGCACAAATTGAACACGGAGTAATATCATTGTTGTCTGTGTGCATATATAGGTACAACCTTTTTGAGCTTAGAAACAGGAAGATGACCTAATTGACAATGTCAAGTAACATTATTTACAATAGAAAGCATACAAGAACTGGAAATAGAATCTACACAAGGCAATAAAAGGCATTTATTCATACACTGAGATGAACTGAATTGGTACTGTATGAGTAGCAACATATAATACTAGCAATCGATTTCTCAAATGAATACATTTGTGCCCCATTTGAGGAAGAAAATCGAGAATTCAAACCTGACCAGATTTCCTGATAAGATGGAGATAGGAGAAAACTATCGGCGATGACTGGTGACATCGCATTGATAAGCCAAGATGTAACCATATCGTTACATCTTTTCCACCGTCGAAGATCTGGAGAGTTGAGAGCTAGACGCTGAATAGAGCCATCCAAAAATCCCAATTTGTTTTTGGCTGATAGAGTGATTGTAACAACTTTTCATGAGTAAAAACCAGATCCGCCGAAAACCTTGGACACCAACACAATCCCTAGATAATTAGATAGATGGATATAATATGGATCTGAAGGATCAGGTGAAGCACATAAACCATAGATTTACAGTTGGATTCGGCATGATAAAGCGAACCACAGATCAAAAAACAAAGTGAAGAACAGAGATGGATCAAAGATCAAATCGGAAACGAAAAACGCAAACAATCGAGAAGCTTTGATACCATGTTCCATGCATTGAGCGCAATGGCAAAGAAAAAAACGATTGATGAAGATGAATTTGTGTAACAAACTGAACTGAAAATCTTGATTGATTGAATAATAGTGCATACATGACTTTATAGTCTAAACTGTACCTATAAAAAGACTAAAATGCCCCTATTGTTAATGTGTTACATTGAATTTATAATACTCTATCATCTACCGGCTATGAACAACGCCGGAGATGGAGGCCACTCATATCAACCTTAACTACGAAGGAAGCCTTGACAACGAGTTACCAGGTTATGAAATGGATAAACCTTAGCAAGGTTCCTATCCATCATACTCCTTCTAATAGTACATATAATATGTTTTAAGTTAAGTCACACTAATTAAGAAAAAAAACATCAATTAGATAAGGCATTAAATAAGCTAGTTAAGGTGTTAAACTATTCACTTGGTAAAAAGAGCCCCCTCCCTCTAAAACAAAAACAAATATGCACAGGTCTTCCAATATATAAATGAAAAGAAATAAAGTCGTAAAAAATGAAAAAGTATAAAAAATTAATTTTAAACCTAAAACCTCTAAAATTTCTGATCAAAACTTACCTAAAATGTCTAACTTATCTGATCGGAGGGAGTATGAACTTGTTAGATTTAGAGTAATGATATCACCTATGTCATCATCTTTCTCTATAAATAACTCAAGTTGTAACAAATTTTGGTTATGCATTCAATACACAGATTCAATTTCTCTTCATTTTTTGTTTCTCTCTGTTATGTAAATCTTGTTCTTCCTTTTATCTCCTTCAAGATCTAATCAATCAAGATGGTATCAAAGCAATGACAAGTTCAGATCGTGATCGAGATGCAGAATAGAACTGAGACCTCTGGAGGTGATCGCCGACAAGAACAGATCACCTCCATGGACTTGCAGAATTCGTTCTTCATTCACCCGGCCGACAATTCAGGTATGATTCTCACTAGTCTTCAACTTACCGATAAGAATTATCGCCAATGGAGTCGTGCTATGTTGAACACTCTCTCAATGAAGAACAAAGTGGGATTCGTTGATGGATCGCTTGTTGAAATAGCTGAAAACTCTCTGATGTGGCAGTGGTGTAACGATATGTTATGTTCATGGATCTTGAACACATTATCGAAGGAGATCTATGTCACAATTGATCGATGAGTTTGATTTGGCGAAGGAGATATGGGATGATCTCTAGGAGAGTTCCGGTCAAAGAAATGGACCTCTGATCTTCCAAATCAAATGTGAAATTGTTGAATGTAATCGGGTGAGTTCTTCGGTTATAGATTAATTCACCAAAGTGAAGGGATTGTGGCAAGATCTCTCTGGTATTGTCACTCCCATCAAATGCATTTGCGGAAAGTGTGAATGTGGCATTTTTGAGAAACTTGATGTAGTCGAGCAAGAAGATAAGTTGATAAAATTCTTGATGGGGCTGAATGAGAAATACGACGATGCAAGGAGACAATTCTTGATGTCAACTCCTTTACCTTCAGCGAGTCAGGCACACTCTCTGTTAGTGCAAGACGAAGTCAGTCTGAAGATCACCCATGATGATTCTACTTCTGAGTCTACTGCTCTCATGGGAAAGCATCAGGGTGACAAGGCTCGAAAGGAGAAATTTATACATTATCCTGGGAACCACAAGTCTGAGAAGTGTTGGGAAATTTTTGGCTATCCGAGTTGGCATAGTAAGAGCAAATTGAAGCCTTAAATGCCAAGGGTGAAGGATTTGATGAGAAAGTGAAACAGTCCAAGGCGGGCAATGTGTCTGGAGCTAGGTGGGATGTGGATGTTGATCAGTTCTTTAAGAGCTTGTCTTCAGAGAATTAAAAGTTGATGTTGTCTTTATTGTAGTTCATGAAACAAAGGACTAAGCCATCCTATGAAGTGAATCTTGCAAGTAAATTCTTATGTTGCAATGTCTCAAATAGTACACAAGTATGGATTTTAGATACAGGAGCAACATACCATATGGCTTGTGATATTTCCTTTCTCAAAGATCCTAAACTTGTAAACCAACCTATCAAAGTCCATCTTCCTGATGGCACAACTGACCCTATTACCATTGATACGGGGTTAACCGTAGGATGACCCGATCTTCGACAATCAAACCAAAAGACTCAAGAACACAAAGGACACATCAACTCGATTAACAAAAATGAACTCGAAATCGACTAAAGATGCAGAGACTTGACTCGATCAAGAACAAAGATGATAGAATCGACAATTAATCAAATTGACTCGACAAACAGTAAATAGACCGATAGAATTGGCGATTCGAACTAAGATAGAACGAGATAAAGACTCCAGGCCTCCTTAGAGGGTAGGAACCAAATATCAACGACTATAAAGCCCGCCTCTACAACCTTACACAACCAAGCGGACAACTTGGAGGCACAAGGAGGGGACTTGTGATTACCAGGATCACCAAGCTCTCACGAGGTTGATGAACTCAAAGCAAACCAGGCAAGATCAAAACCAATTGTGCAATCGGTGAGCAACACTTCGAATCGATTGACTTTCTCACACTCGTGTTTCACACAAAGGCTGAAATTTCTAATAATGAATAACGTGAAGTTCTACATAAGGGAGGCCAAAATTTATAAACCCTAAGAAGCTGATTTCGGCCTGATTGAATAAAAAAAATAAAAAATATATTAACTTAAAGAAATTAATAAAATAACCCTAAAAGTTTCCTAAAATAGCTTAAATAGAAAAGTTACTAAAATAGGAAATAAACAAGGGTCCAACACTTAGAATAATTCGGCTAGACATGTTCCAAAGGAGAATCGGTCATTTGCATTCCTATGTACATGTATGTCTTCAGTGTAGGGACTGTAGGCTCTGGGAGTTGAACCTTTCTCGAGAATAAAGCATGACTCACAAAAGTAAATGAGCCGCGTTGAAGCTTCTTAGCTTGGGCTCGAGTCATCGGTCCATCTCCAAGTATGATCGGCGTGTCTGGAGCTATAGAGGATGGTCCCGCATCAACATCCCCTTCTTTGAAAGGAGTCGACCACGAATCCAAGTCCTCGTCCACGGCAAGGTATGGAATGAGATCCGCGACGTTGAAGGTAGAACTCACGCCATAAGTGCCAAGAAGCTCCAGCTTGTAGGCATTGTCACCCACCTTCTCTAGAATCTTGAAAGGTTCATCCCCTCGTGGTGCAAGCTTGCTCTTCCTCTCAGGTGGAAAGCTCTCCTTCCTTGGGTGTACCCACACAAGATCCCCAGGCTTAAATGTGACCAATCTGCGCCCTTTGTTAGCCTTATTGGCGTTGTACTCAGTCTTTTGCATAAGCTTTTGACGCGTCCGCTCATGTAGCTCATTGACGAACTCGAAATGCTTATCTACTTCAAATGACTCTTTTTCTCTCATAGGATATGGAGTAAAATCAAAGGGGGTTAGTGGATTAACACCATATACACATTCAAATGGAGTAATTTTGGTTGAGGAATGCATGGTCCTATTGTAAGCAAACTTTATATGAGGTAAGACTTCTTCCCTAAGCTTCAAATTCTTTCTTATAATGGCTCTAAGGACAGTGGTTAAGGTTCTATTGGTTACCTCAGTTTGACCATCAGTTTGGGGGTGACTAGAGGTAGAGAATAACAATCTAGTTCCCAATTTGTTCCACAATGTACGCCAAAAATGACTTAAGAACTTAACATCTCTATCACTCACTATGGTTTTCAGCACTCCATGCAACCTAACTACCTCTCTAAAGAATAAATTAGCAACATTGGTAGCATCATCAATTTTATGGCATGCAATAAAGTGAGTCATCTTAGAAAATCTATCTACCACCACAAATATGAAATCCCCCCCTTCTTAGTTCTAGGCAATCCTACAATAAATTCCATAGAAATATCTTCCCAAGTGGTTGAGGGTGTAAGGAGTGGTGTGTATAAATCATGGGGCATAAGCTTAGACTTGGCCTTTAGGCAATCTATACATCTCTTAAGGCAATGTTCTACATCCCTAAGCATATGCGGCCAATAAAAGTGTGACTTAAGTGTGTGATATGTCTTATCTCTCCCAAAATGACCCATTAATCATCCACTATGGGCTTCAGTAACCAATAATAACCGAAGAGAACACCTAGGTATACACACTTGGTCTCTCCTAAACAAGAATCCATCAAGGATATAAAATTGGTCGGTAGGACCCTTATCTAGACACTTTCGAAAAATATCCCCAAAATCCACATCATTAGCATACAATTCCTTAATGTACACAAAGTCTAAGACTCTAGAATCCAAAGTGGTTACAAGAACATGTCTCCTAGATAAAGCATCAACAACCACATTGTCTTTCCCTTTCTTATACTTTATAACATAAGGAAATGTTTCTATGAATTCCATCCATCTACCATGCCTCCTATCAAGTTTATCTTGGCTCTTAAAATGTTGTAAGGATTCATGATCAGTCCTAAGTATAAACTCTCTAGGCCAAAGGTAATGGGACCATGTCTTAAGGACTCTAAACAATTCATATAATTCTTTGTCATAAGTAGAGTAATTAAGACATGCACCTTTTAATTTTTCAGAAGAGAAGGCTATAGGCTTACCTTCTTGCATGAGAACTCCTCCAATCCCAACTCCGCTAGCATCACATTCAACCTCGAAAGGTCGAGTGAAGTCAGGCAGAGCAAGCAAAGGGGCTTGCGTCAACTTCTCCTTAAGCATCCGAAATGCTTCTTCCTGAGCTGGACCCCACTTGAACTCACACCACTTCTTAGTGAGCTCGGTTAGAGGGGCTGCGATGGAGCTGAAGTCGCGCACGAATCATCTGTAGAAGCTCGCCAATCCCTGGAAGCTGCGCACATGGCCAATTGAGGTGGGTGTCGGCCATTCCTGTATGCCTTTGATCTTCGCCTCATCAACACGCAGTCCATTTGAGCTCACTACAAAACCAAGAAAAGACACTTGATCATGACATAATTCACATTTCTTCAAATTAGCATACAAGTGTTTTAATCTTAGAGTAGAAAGTACTTCCCTTAAATAGGCTTCATGTTCCTTAGGTGATTTACTATAGATAAGAATGTCATCAAAATACACAACAACAAATTTAGCTATGAAATTTCTAAGCACATGATTCATTAATCTCATGAAAGTACTAGGTGCGTTAGTCAAGCCAAAAGGCATAACCAACCATTCATAGAGTCCAAATTTAGTTTTAAAGGTTGTTTTCCATTCATCGCCTTCCTTCATCTTAATCTAATGATAACCGCTTTTAAATCAATTTTAGAGAAGATGGAAGAACCATGCAGCTCATCTAACATATAATCTAGGCGAGGTATAGGATGGCGATATTTGACAGTTATGTTGTTAATGGCCCTACAATCTACACACATTTGCCATGAACCATCTTTCTTAGGGATTAACAATACAGGCACAACACAAGGACTCAAACTTTCCCTAATATATCCCTTATCCAACAGTCCCTGGACTTGGGATTGAACCTCTTGGGTTTCAGTGGGATTCATTCTATAAGCAGGCTTATTAGGCAAAGAAGCCCCTGAGATGAGATCAATTTGATGCTCAATTCCTCTAACAGGGGGTAGACCTGCTGGTATCTCCTCGGCGAAGACATCCTTATACTCTTCAATAAGAGATAGGATGTGAGGAGGGAGGGTAGCTCTAAGCTCCTCACTCAACATATTCAACCCTTTGCATAGGAGCATAAGGGTTGTTTTCCCATCCGCAAACTCGTCCAAAAATGTACTCTTGGAAGCCAAGAATACCTCTCTAGGCCAAGTAGGGTGGACACATGGCTCGACTGAGCCTCTTTAACTAACTCACCTTTACTTACCTTGCGCTTCTCAATCTCATCAGCCACCTGGGTTGGCGTCATGGGCTTGAAAACTACGTTCTTTCCCTGAAAAGTAAAGGAAAAGCGGTTAGTAAAGCCATCATGCAAGACCTTACGATCAAATTCCCAAGGACGTCCTAATAATATATGACAGACTTGTATAGGTACAATATCTCATGACACATCATCTTCATAATGTCCTAGTTTGATATGCACTTTAACTTGCCTATTCAGCTTCAAATTACCACAATCATTCATCCAATGCAATCTATAAGGTATAGGATGTTGAATTGTAGGAAGTTGTAATTTGCCAATCATTTCCTGACTAGCTAAGTTACAACAACTTCCCCAATCAATGATCACATTAACAACCTTACCCTTAACTAAGCATCTAGTATGAAACAGATTCTCACGTTGATTGTCATCACAAGGTGCAGAAACAACACTTAAGACTCTTCTAACAATCAATGACTCTCCATGTTCATAATCAATGCCATCATCATCTTCATCATAAGTAAGAAGGTTAAGGTTTTGATCATTTTCAGTAGCATGCTCTTCATGTTCATCACAAGAATTTTCAGATTCATATTCGCCTAAGTGATTAACCATGAGAGTTTTCTTATTAGGGAAATCCTTCATAACATGACCTCTACCTTGGCATTTTAAACATACAATGTCCCTAGATCTAGTAGTAGAGGGGTTAGGATTACTCCATTTGGGGCCAGTAGATACCCCAGACGAATCACGGCCGGTCCAAGGCGCCTTGCCCTTGTCGTTGGGCTGTTGGTTACTTTGGCCCTCACCTCTCCCTTGAGCTTGGTTTGGCCGAGAGTTATAGCCACCTTCAAGCCGCCCTTGGGGCTGTTGTGGTTGGTTTTGGCGGCATGGTTGGGGCTGCCCACTCGTCATTCTTCCGCCTTGATTCTTGTATCTTTGCCCTCTTTCTACCTTCATTGCTAAATGTAAAAGTTCAGTAGGCGTAGAATAGGGAAAATAATCAATTTCATGAGCTAAGGCGGGATGCAAGATCCTAAGATATCTAGCATTTGTATCTTCATAAGGCTCAACTACATTAGCTCGAGCCATGGTTTCTTGCATAAGATTAAAAGTTTCCTCAACAGTTTTATTACCTTGTTTATGGTTTTCTAAACATTGTCTAAGCTCCCTAGCATAGTGTTGAGGAACAAACCTACTTCTCATGAGTGCTTTTAGTTGATTCCAAGACACGATAGGTGCATCAAGGGCTCTTCTTCTTTCTTTAATCAAATTATCCCACCAGATTAAAGCAAAGCTAGTGAATTCTAAAGAAGCTAGTTGCACCTTTTTATTTTCAAAGAAGTTGTGACAATTCCAGATTTGATCCATTTTAGTTTCTCAGTCAATGTATGCATCTGGATCTGTCTTACCATCAAATTGAGGGATCTTTACCTTTACCTTACCTATGCCGTCCTGATCAGGATCTCTAGGCTCCCTGTATTGGTAACGACCTCCTCTATCGTTCCGCCTCGGGCGTTGCTCCCAATACTCCTCTTCTTGGAAGTCGTCGTCGAGCTCCGAGTAGTAGAACTCGTCCTGGAAGCCTCGACCTCTCCCTCTTCCCCGTCCTTGCCCCTGCGCATTAACAAATCCATTATTTCTACCAAATCTCTCCCCTCATGGAGAGTTGTTCTCATCAAATAAAGGATTATTTAAATTAGGGTTAGGATTAGGGTTAGGATTATGGACTTCCCTTTCATCGCGAGGCGTACCGTCACGCCTTTGCTCACCTTGGCCACACATGCTATTAGAACCACTCGGCCTGGACTCCAAAGCCGCCACCTTTGTTGCCAATGCGGCCAAGGTTTCAGTAACCATAGCCATGGTGGCCATCAAAGTGTTGAATTGCTCCGGTGAGACTGTGGTGCTAGAGTTGTTCCCGTTATTGCCATTGTTGGTGTCGTTGTTTCCTTGCTGAGACATGACAAAGAAAAGACAAACACAAAACTATGTAAAAGATTAGTAAAATATAAACAAGCTCACAATGTGTTTCGCTCACACTCCTCTCTGATTGGTATGTCTAGACTTGTTGTTTCAATCCGCCTTGGGCAAATCAACACTCAAGCAAGAACCTAACAATCAAGATAAGAGAATCAAGAGAATGAACAAATAGCACAAACAAAGTACTCGACAACACAAGCTAAGGAATCGACACAACCCAAGAAACACTCGACAAGGCTGTAGAGTACTCGACAATTGCAAAAGGCACTCGACAGGAGCTGTAATGTGCTCGACATTAGCTATATGGCACTCGACAGTAGCAAAAATCAATAGGAGAGCCCTCGACCAAAACAAGAGTACTCAACACAGCAACTGTAGCAACTCGACAGTACTCGATATTGGCAAACAACTCGACACAACAATGAAAAGTACTCGATATTGGCAAACAAGTACTCAACAAACAAGAGAAATCACTCGACAATGCAGAGAGATCACTCGACACAATCACAAACAACTCGACAATGGAGAGAAAATAAAGAAAAGAAAAGAAATCTTGGAACTTTTACCTCTTTTTGATTCATACCCTTAGTAAGGACGTTGTAGTTGCAAGGTAGGGTTTCAAAATTTTGTGTTTGGGAGGTATGTGTTTGAGATAAGGGCTGTCGACTTAGGCTTTGAGAAGTTCACCAAGATTGGACCTTGAAGTTTCTTGCACTACTCGACAATCCTCTTTTTTTTTTAAGCTACTTTTGCCCCTAGTGAATTTTATCCTCCTAGGTCAAAGCTTGAATGTCACTTTTTTTTTTGGACTTTTTTCAGACTGTTTTTTTTTTACTAATGCAAGAACACTACAGTAATAATGAAACAAAGGACTCTCGAAACTATAGGTTAATGGTGAAAGAAAAATGAGAAAATTTGCGCCGAAGGCGCAAATTTTCAATCAAATTAATTAATCGTCTTCCACCCCTTCCAAAATAGCTAAAAGTCCACGACCTAAATCTGTGCCCCCCTCCCTTAAACCTCGCTCATCGGTTCTCTGGATCTCAGCGCGTCATTCTCCATCGCTCCATCGCTACATCGCTTCATCTCGTCATCATCGTCGTCGCCCGGCCTCGACGTCGACTACTCTCTCTCTGTAGATGGACAAAACGATCAGAGATCAGATCCGGTGCCTTCCTCTCTTCCTCTCTTGCAATCGTCGCCGCCGTTGCTGTCCATGGTGGCTCGCTTCCTCTCTTGCCATTGTCGGTGTTGTCGTCCTTCATTGCTGAGGCGTTCCGCGCGGTTGCCGGCGGTTCGCGACCATCATCTGGGCTCATCTCTTCATCCTCGACCTCAGATACACTTGGATCTGATGCAGAACATCGGTAGCTTCGAAGAAATCGAATCTGATCAAGCAACAATGAAGAATTTTGAGAGGTCAAGCAACAGTGGAGAGCTGATGTAGAACATTGTTGAGGCGTTCCGGCGGTTTCCACATCTCACTGATGGGTGCTGCGAAGAATTTGGAGAGATTTGTGAAGTTACCGGAGAAGTAAGCTGCTTTTCTATTGCATCCAAGGGTTTTGATTTTGTTCAATTTCATTTTAATGGTTATTTCGCTCTCAAATTGAATTTTAAGATCGTGAAGGTATTTTAGTTTTGTTAATTTGTTCTGTTTATGCATAACCTGTATTCTATTTCTGTCTCATGTTTTGTTAATTTGTTTCCATATGGTTGTGATTCGTTTCCTTATGGCATCAATTTGCAGGAAATTGGCTATACATACATCATGCCGAAGAACATTTTAAAGAAGTTCATCTGCATTGCAGATCTAAGAATTCAAATTGCAGGCTACTTGTATGGTATAAGCCCACCAGACAATCCTCAAGTTAAAGAGATCCGGTGTATTGCAATGCCACCACAATGGGGCACTCAGCAGCGCGCATGTGCATCTTCCTTGGGCTCTCCCTGAGCATGAATTCCTGAATGACTTGGAGACTTTGGGGTGGATGCACACTTAGCCTAATGAACTTCCACAGGTTTGCCTTTCATTCTTCCAACCATTTTAACTTTTTGATTTCTTGTTTAATTTTGTTTGGATTGATTTACATAGTTTGGTTGATTGGAATGAAAAAAAAATTGGATTCAATTTTTTTTTTGTTTTGCTGGAACTTTTAGAGAGCTTATTAACTTTTTGATTTTTTGTGTGATCTGAAATGCTGAAATTAATTATTATTAGCAAAATTCGTATGCTGAAATGCTAAAATAAATTCTTATAAAATTGCATGAGCTACTATTTCAGCATTTCCTCATTTCAGCATTTAAAAAAAAAAACTCCGGTTTCAGCAATTCCAGTGTCGAAGTGGTGACGCGGAAAAAAAAAACAACTCTTGTTTCAACAACTTTGGTTTCAACAACTCCGATGTCGAAGCGATGACGCAAAACAAAAAAAAGAAAAAAATATAACTCCGATTTCAGCAACTCTGGTATCGAAGTGGTGATGCGAAAAAGAAGAAGAAAAAAAGCGTCTTATAATTTTGATGCTTATTGATTCCATGCTAATTGCTTATTTTAGCATCTTATAATATTTTATTTTTGAATTGGTATTAAATTGCACAAAAATAATGGATTCTCTTGATTTTTACATGGTTTGGGTTTGGATATTGGCAATTTAAGCAATTGTTGAAATGCGGATTGTAGTTTCAGCATGCTGAAATGCGGACTACAATGAATTTTGATGTTCTTTACTTTAAATGTCCTTTAAAAGCCTCTTAGCTCAATGGTAGAGCGATGTGCTTATGCGCAAATACGTGGGTTCGAATCCCGCATATGCTAAATTTTATATCCCTTAACACAGTTTCAGCAAATCCGGTGTCGAAGTGGTGACGGGAAAAAAAAAAAGAAAAAAAATGTGTGTATGTACGGCAAAAAGGTAATTTTACATTTCAATTTCTTGTTTAATTTTGTTTGGATTGATTTACATCGTTCGGCTGATTGGAATGAAAAAAAATTGGATAACTTATTAGCTTTTTGACTTTTGTGTGATCTGAAATGTTGAAATGCTGTAATTATTTCTTATTAGGAAAATTCGTATGCTGAAATACTAAAATTAATTCTTATAAAAGTGTATGAGCTACTATTTCATCATTTCAGCATTTTTTGAAAAAAAAACTCTGGTTTCAGCAACTATAGTGTTGAAGTGGTGACGCGAAAAAAAAAAGCAACTCCGGTTTCAGCAGCTTTGATTTCAACAACCCCGGTGTCGAAGTGTTGACACGAAAAAAAAAAAGAAATAAAACAACTCTGGTTTCAGCAACGCGGAAAAAAAAAGTTAAAACAAGGGTTGTTGAAATCGAATGTGTTGAAACCCTTGTTTCAGCAACGCGGTAAAATAAAAAAACCCCACTGAAAATAGGGGTTGCTGTAACAGGGGTTTCAACAACGCGGTAAAAAAAAACCGAAACAGGGGTTGTGACGGAAGGAAAGTCGTTGATTCACCTCGTCAAAAAAATAAATCCCAAACAAACAAACTAGTATAGTATGCAAGTAAGGGGTCGAACCCTAGAGAATCAAGTATTTCTAAATATTGTGTATTTATCAATATAAAAAGAAAAGATTTTTATGGATGAAAATAAAAGAAAATAATATTGACAAAAACAAGTAAATGATAGAAGAAAAGCGTTTCCACCTACAAGTTCTCGACTTTGGTTGGTTTTATTGATCATCGAATCCTTTTCAAGTTATTATCTTTTCCTACGAATTCCTCCCGTCTTGGTTTAAATAGATTAAAAGTCCTACGAGTCCAATTAATCCCTTACACCTCAATGCAACCTTAACACGGTCAAGATTTAACAAAGAGATAGCAAATAGTCCCAAGAACTTGAGCATATAAATAACACCAATTAAACACGGTAAATCAATGTTTAAGATATATGTCAACTCCCTACATAGTCATGCTTCAAACACGGAATCCACAATCTTATGCGTGCTACTACGGAAATAACACAAATACGAAAGTATTAAATCCTAGCAAGAAATCAATATTATCAAGGTAGCTAATCAAGATAACATCAATAACATAATCAATATCGCACAAAGAAGTTGAAAGAATTATAGAGGAAAAATAACTTAAATTAGAAACTCACAAAACCACCAACCAAGTCTCGAAAGTGTAGGCGGAAACTAGAAAATTAGTCAAACATGGCTTACCTAAGCTTTCTTCTCTTTAATGGTGATTTCTCTACTTGGAATTCTTCTCTTCAAAGGTGATTTCTCTACTTGGAAACTTAATTGAAACTTAATTAAACTAACCCTAGAGCCTCCTATTTATAAGCCTAATGTCTTCTATAAAAGGTAGATAAAAGATAGAAACTTCCTAAACAAACTAGATCAAAGATAGAAATTTCCTAATTTAATTCAGCGTCGGATTCCGCTGGCACCGAGAAATTTCCGCTAGCAGCGAATGGCCTCAAACAAGCTACTGTTGGATTTTCGCTACCACCTCGCTACCACACTCGCTGTCAGCGAATGTCCATGCCTTGGAATATTTTCAAGCTTCGTCGGCTCCCTTGTTTCCGCTTCCGCGAGTCTGCTCTTCCGCTACCGCGAGTGGCCGAGTTATCGTCGTCCTGGTGCATCCCGCTGGCAGCGAGGATTTCCGCGGCAGCGAGTGGCTCGCTGCAGCGAAAGCAGTCGCTAGCAGCGAACGGTGTTGGCTTGCTCGCTTGCTAGGCAACTTCCTCTCTCGCTGGCTCTCTCTTCTCGCTGGCTTCCTCGCTAGCTTGCCTTTGTCGCTTGCTGGGCTCCAGGCTTTTGGTTCCACTCGCTGGCATCGACTGGAGCATTCGCTGACAGCGACTAGTGCCCAGAAGCTTGATTCTTCATTGTTCTTCCCTCGTTCTTTCTTTCTCTTCTTAGCTTGATTTCTTGACTTTACTTGGACATGTTTAACATCTTTCCCTTGCTTTTCACCATGTCGGATCTACGATTCTGCATAATTTAAACGAAATGGCGTAGATTCCAAACTTTTCCACAAAAAGAGTTTAATCTAAATTAACACTAAAACATGCATATTCTACAATGCAAATGCAACTAAACTATCCTATAATGCCCATTAGAAACATGCCTTATCAAACTCCCCCACACTTAACCTTTTGCTTTTCCTCAAGCAATACAAAAACAAGAGCAAAACCATCATACCACAAATATGATCTTCAAGCACTAACCTTGTCAAAAGCAAAATCAAAGTGTAGGAGCCATAAGCATGAAAGTTAACATCCTAGCAAGTATATGAGCGATTCAAAATAAAGGCACATCTCATCCAACCTCACCGGGATCATGTGTTTGATCTCACTCTCATGTGTTTAGGCTTAATAATGCATCTCTCAACTCAATCCAAAATGCAAAAAGCTACATAGAAATTGACACATATATCACATATTCTCCACCGTGGATTCCATCACTTATAAGAAACATCAAGAGGTCTTTTATCAAGGTTGTAATCGGGCTTGGTAAGGAATTAAGGTAGGGAAATATTTAGGCTTGTGGTGCTAAAAATCCGGGAAAAAGGGATCCCTAAGAACAACCGGAAGAACACTACAAATCAAATACTTCCAAAACCAAAATAACTCAAACTTTCACTCTCAAAATACTCAACTGAAGAACTTTGTCTCAACCATACATATTTGTTTTCCAACTCTCACACACATAATAAAGATAAAAGGCTCTTACTCATTTTTTTAAAATTTTATTTTCTCTTTTTCTTTCACTTTTTTTTTCTTTTAATTTTTTCGATTTTTCTTCTAGAGCCAAAAATACAATAATGAACAATGTGAGGAATAAAACCAAAATTACATACTCATCCAAACTTGTTACTCTCTTAGCAACATTTTCTTTTCCACTCATCATACTAGATCAATCATTCACCAACTCTAATCCTAATTCCCGGATAGGGTAAGGCTCACCATCGGCTAGGGATAAATTTTGTGGAGCTTCAAAGAAAAGGCTAAGGCTCAAATTGGCTACAACAAAAGGACACATATGTAGGGTGGATATGGATAATAATATGGCTAAGAAAATCATGCCTCTATCATTTGAAACTCATAAGCAATAGACATATAAAATCGGCCTCAAATATAGATAACAATGTCAATCTCAAGAGGTAATTGCATAAGGAGAGTATAATGTCACACAAGAAAGCAAAAGGGAATAAATATGATGAAAATTCCTATAAGGCCAAAAATTCTCACTGGGACAAGTTTTTGTTGGATTTCCATAATGCCAAAGATTAAGAATCATACTTGCTCAATTGAGCTAACAAGTCAAGCTCCCATAAAAATCATTTCAAGTATGTGACAAGGCTAGGTAATTTAATCATATTATGGAACATATATGGTCAAACTCATAAAAATAAACTAAGGCAAGATGGGTATTTGAATAACACATATATGCAATGCATGATATTTTTGGATTTTTTATTTTTCAATTTTTTTCACTTTTTTTTTTGCAATAAATTAACAAAAAGAATAAACATGAATGCATAACGGAAAAAATAAATAAGAATGGATGCATAAATCTATGAATGCAACCCTCCCCCACACTTAAACTCTTCATTGTCCTCAATGAAAATCAAAGACAACAAATCATAAAAATATGAGAGAAAAAGGGTAAAGAATAACTCACTTTTTTGGAAAAGTTTTGGTGGTGAAGGTGACGAATTTTTGAAAGAAGAACGATGAAGAACGACAACGACGAAGACTAACGAACCACGAGCACCGATGAATGAAGATGACGATGAATGAATAAGATGCGTTGCGATGACAACGGACGAAGACTGGGCAGGAGTCGTGGGCGTGATTGATCAGGCCACGGGCGCGGCTAGTGCTAGCTTCGGACACTGGGCATCGCTTCTGAATTCGCTGGCAGCGAGTTTTGGTTCGCTGTCAGCGAATGAAATCAGCTCCTATGTAATCTGGGTGGCTGGACTCGCCGGCAGCGAATCATGATTCGCTGGCAGCGAATTTAGCACAAATCTCTATTCTTCGATCGTTTTCTTCTCTCTTTTTTTTCCTGCATGGTTAACTCCAAAATATTCCGAAAACGTCTATCTAACATATAAAGGAAATCTCATTTATTAAATGACAAAACTAATTAACTAACTAGGAATTGAAATAACTAATTTAGGAAAACTTACCTCAGGCTGCCTCCCGAGAAGCGTCCTTGTTTATCGTCATAGACTCGACGGTTTATTCGTCCATGTGTTCAAGACTCACTCGGACATCGCCAAAGCTCTCTTTAGTAAATCAAACTCCGGTGCACACCATCTAGGTAGGTGAGCACCACATATGAAGAAGTCGAAGTCAAATGATGTGATGTTGAAGAAGGTCTCCAACTCTTCATATGCTCGACCGTGACTTTCCGCCGAGGGTATGTAGTACCACCAACACAGTTCCGCTGGTGACTTGTCGAAGTAATGCTCTCAAGGATCTACATATTCACCAAAATCCACAAAAGTGTAAGAAATATCATTACCTTGCTCGGGAGCCATAGAAATCGGCTCCGGACTTGATTCCTTAATTGATGACTTGGGGATGATTTCTATGGGTGGAGTAGGTGTCAAAATACATGGTTCCTCATGCGTGCACTCATGAGACTCCATGTCAAGGGGCATCGGGCTCTCTTCTCCATCTTCGATTGGACCATTGATGCTTGCGTCTTGGCTTCCCTCATGTATCTTGCCCGCCATTGGTTTGAAAGGTAAGGGCATGGACGCCAACTTGTAGTCTTCTTCCACCTTCGCCATGTCACTCACGCAAAGGAAAAGATCCCACAATTCCGACCAATCTAAACCGTAAAAGCCTTCATCTTTCAATGATTGGGCAAATTCTCGTATCTCGGGAAGCATGCCATCTTGAACGCAAAGTACTTGTTCTTTCAAATCATCTTGGATACCCCGTGAAGCACGGTCGTCCACTAAATCTTGCACTCTTGCGAGGTAATGGTGAAAGTATTCTCCTTGGTATTGCCATAACTCTAACTCCATTGCAAACAATTAGAAATGAGGTGTCGTGAACCGTAAGATAGGTCCACGACGGGGTTATATATATATATACAAAAATTAATAAATACACAAAACAAAGAAATAAACTTGATCCCTTCGTCAAATGCTAAAACAGAACTGCTGAAGTAGGAAAAAAAAGCTGGAAAAAAATTGCTGAAACAGATGGTGGCACAGGGGTTTCAGCAACTCTGGAAACGCGAAAAAAAAAACTGATGAAACGAGAGGGGGGCACAAGGGGCACGGGTGGGGGGGGCACAGGGGGCGGTGGGCATTTTGCTAATTTGAAGCACTTGTGAGTCATTTTTCTAATAAAGGCAAAAAATTAGGACATCTTAGTAATCACCCCAAGAAAAATAAAATTCAGCCCTTATGAAATATTTATAGGTGCAGTATGGCTATCTTTGGTAAGTAGATCTACTAAAGGCCATTATAATTTATGATAGACAAAATAATTATATCATTTAGGCAATAAAATAGATAGATCTAGGATAGAACAAGATAGAAGCAAGCAACAACTAGGGTTTGTGAAATCACACAGGTTGGCCGAACTCGACAGGAACACTGCCGTCGACCAAGGGTGCTCGGATTGTTGTGTTTCGGGTTGCAAGGGACTCGGCTAGTTTGTGTTTAGGTCTAGCAACCACAAACAATCACAAACAAGAAGTTAGTAATAATCAAATTCAAGAATTCAAGAAGTAAAGACCAAGAACAAAGAAAGACTATTTTTGTAGTTTTTGTGTTTAGGGTAACAAAAGACACAACTTTTGATGTTGGAAACCAAAGCTCTGATGCCAATTTGATACGAGGTTAGCCGTAGGATGGCCCGATCTTCGACAATCAAACCAAAAGACTCAAGAACACAAAGGACACAGTAGCTCGATTAACAAAACTGAACTCGTAATCGACTAAAGATGCAGAGACTTGACTCGATCAAGAACAAAGATGAAAGACTCGACAATTAATCAAATTGACTCGACAAACAGTAAATAGACCGATAGAATTGGCGATTCAAATTAAGATAGAACAAGATAAAGACCCCACAGGCCTCCTTAGAGGGTAGGAACCAAATATCAACGACTATAAAGCCCGCCTCTACAACCTTACACAACCAAGCGGACAACTTGGAGGCACAAGGAGGGGACTTGTGATTACCAGGATCACCAAGCTCTCGCGAGGTTGATGAACTCAAAGCAAACCAGGCAAGATCAAAACCAATTATGCAATCGATAAGCAACGCTTCGAACCGATTGACTTTCTCACACTTGTGTTTCACACAAAGGCTGAAATTTCCAATAATGAATAATGTGAAGTTCTACATAACGGAGGCCGAAATTTATAAACCCTAAGAAGCTGATTTCGGTCTGATTGAATAAAAATAATAATAAAAATATTAACTTAAAGAAATTAATAAAATAACCCTAAATGCTTCCTAAAATAGCTTAAATAGAAAAGTTACTAAAATAGGAAATAAACAAGGGTCCAACACTTAGAATAATTCGACAAGACATGTGCCAAAGGAGAATCGGTCATTTGCATTCCTATGCACATGTATGTCTTCAGTGTAGGCTCTGGGAGTTGAACCTTTCTCGAGAACAAAGCATGACTCACAAAAGTCAATGAGTCGCGTTGAAGCTTCTTAGCTCGGGCTCGAGTCATCGGTTCGTCTCCAAGTATGATCGGCGTGTCTGGAGTGGTAGAAGATGGTCCCGCATCAACCATGCTAGGTACAACTCCTCTGAGTACTCTTACCCTTTTGGACACCCTTTGCATACCAAAATTCAAGTTTAATCTTATTTTCATCTGTAAGCTGGTTCATGACTTTGGTTATGATATGCATCTTATATCCAATACCATGTTCATTCAGGACCCTGCAAAACGGAAAATGATTGTAGTTGGTGAGGAATTTGAAGGCTTGTACTACTTGGCTTCTGAATCCAGAATGAGGGATATCATCTCCAAAACTTCTTGGTGTAACTCCATGTCTTTACCTATGTTTCTACCTACTGTTGACAGTACCAAAAATAAATGTGCATTTTGGCATCTTTGTTTTGGTCATGCACCTATTGAGAAACTCAAAGGTGTCTCTAGTATTCAGTCTTGTGTAAACTTTGACTCTGAGTTTGTATGCACTATCTGTCCTTTGGCAAAACAAGTTAAACCTTCATTTGATTCTAGTTTGTCTCATGCTAATTCTATGTTTGAGCTTATATACTGTGATGTTTGGGGTCCTTATGAAACTCCAACTTACAATGGGCACAAATATTTTCTTACAATTATGGATGACATGAGTAGGGGTTTGTAGGCTTATCTTATGAAAACTAAGTCTGAAGTCTCATCTCATATTCAATCCTTTAATTTATAGCCATGGTTGAAACCTAGTTCAATACAAGAGTGAAAATTGTGAGAAGTGACCAAGGGACTGAAATTTTCAACTCTGAAAAACTATCACCTTCTTCAAAGATAAGCGTATCATTCACCAAAGCTCTTGCATAACTAACCCTCAACAAAATGGCTGTGTGGAGAGAAAACACAGATACATCCTAGAAACTACAAGAACACTTAGGTTTCATACCTCTTTTCCTGTGAGATTCTGGGGTGATTGTGTTCTCACAACCACATATATCATAAACAGATTGCCTAACTCTATCCTAAAACACAAACCTCCCTATGAGTGCTTGTTTGGTGTTGTTTCTAACTATGATAAACTCAAAGTGTTTGGGTGTTTGTGCTTTGTCTCCACTCTCAATACCAACAGGAAGAAACTTGATCCGAGAACTAACGCTTGTGTTTTCTTGGGTTATCATTATGGGTTTAAAGGATATAAAGTGTATAACGTGCACTCTCACAAGATATAGATCAACAAAGACATTAAATTTCATGAGCATATCTTTCCTTTAAGCTCAGACTTTAATATCCACAAAAATATATTTGGCCTTGGATCTCATGAACCCTCTGTGTCTTTGGATCAAAATCCAAGTGTCTCCTTCTCAGCCTACCTATGATTTTATTCCTATTTACATACTTGATCTACCTTCTCCACCTTCTCTAATCCTCCAACTCAAATTGAGTCTCATGGTGACTATACACCTACTCCTATCCCTCATGGTTTTAATGACATACCTGCTTCTATTCCTAGTTGCTCTTACCCACCTGACAAGAGGAAAACCTGTCGTTGTTCTTGCCAAAGAATACTCAAACTCACAACTAGTATAGTGTGTAAGCAAGAGGTCGATCCACAGGGAAATCTATCAATTCAAGTGCAAGTCTAATTGCTAATAGAGAATATAGGGGGTTTTGGTGTGAAAAAGGTCCGCCTTTTATCAAAGCGGAAGCAATCAAACAAAGGAAATTAGTTTTAGAATGCAGTGGAGAGAAATAGGTTCACCTACAATTTATCACTTCGATTGATGAATTCGATCCTTGTTTCAGCCTCTAGTTCTTGTCTTTTCCTATCAATGTCCTTGTCCAGATCTTAGGTAAATTACTAGTCCTACGAGTCCTAGCAACCCTTAACCCTAACACGGTTAAGATTCAACCTAGAGATAGCATTAAGATTATGAATTAACCAAGGTACACATAACATCAAGCTACGAGTCGATATTCAACATGTATTCAACTTCCTACACATCCAATTAGTCCTACGAGTCCTAAAGGGATATGATTGCCACTTGGGTTAAGGTTCGCTACGAGGAATCTACAAAACCCTAGCAATTGAATGAATCTTCTCTAACTAGTTGATCAGGCCAGAGAGAATAAAACACATTCAAGCAATTAAGCACAAGGAAGTCAAAACATTGCAATAGGAATAAGAACTAGATTAAGAAACTCACAATTCAACAATCAAAGATCCAAACTGTAGGCGAAACCTCGAGAGTTTAGTTGCTCATGCTCAACGGCGCTCTCAACAATGGTGTAAAGTGCATAATGTTTTTTTGAACGAAATAACTAGAAAAGCCTTAAATAGTCTAGAGAAATTCGGCCCAAAACAACGTAATAAAACCCTAAGTAAAATCCGGAATTGATGATCAGCTACTGCACGGGCCGCGGGGCGGCCAGGCCAGGCCGCGGGGCGGCCGGCGATCAGCGAAGTTCCTCGTTTCTTCCTTCGAGCCGCGGGGCGGCCATCAATGTCGCGGGGCGGCCTGCGATTCTTCCGAGCTTCCTCCTCTTCGTCTCCAGCAGCTCCTAAGTCCTTCTGTAACTTGTTTCCGCTCTTTTCAATATCATTTCACCTCCAATCTACTTTCCTGAAATAAACCATAAAATCATGTAGATTCCGCCTCTTCTAACTCAACCAGTGAAAATGCAAATTCAACTAAATAAATGCAATATTCACACCTAAATAATGCTAAATGCACTCTATTATGCAACACTAAATATGCTCTATCAAATTCCCCCACACTTGAACCTTTGCTTGTCCTCAAGCAATAGAAAAACTCAACTTTGTAGCCCCACAGAATAGCAATTCATGTATCCACACCTCAATATTCTTTAAGTGCATGAAAATTAGCAAACACAAAAGATTAATAACATCATAGCACATAATTGGAATAATCAATGAAATCAGGCAACCATATCCATTCTAGACCTCACTGAGAATGTGTTTCACTCATGTGTTTAGGCTTTAAGATACAACTCTCAACTCAAACCAATCATGCACTAAACTCATAGACATTGACCACCATATCACCAATTCTTTACCGAAATGTCATTACTTGCGGGACACAATAAAGAAGATAAAATGTGACACTTTTTTTTTTTTCTCTTTTTTTCTCTTTTTTTTTTCTTAGTGCTTTCCTTACGCGAGGCGCAAACATGGGCGTCATGAATGGCCCCGGTCAATCAGCACCTCAACTCACTAAACTGAAGTCCACTTGAACATCTTTTGACGCAAGTTGCAAACATGGGTGTCATGAATGAACCTGGTTACTCAATGATCAAGCTTCCTTACCTTGTGGATAGTTTTCAACCCCTTTTTGCGCGAATCATACCCATGGGTGTCATGCGTAGACCCGGTTACTAAGTGCATCAACCATTGCCACCTTATTCACTACATATTCACAATTTAAAACAAAAGACTCTAAATATAAACATAAAGTCCGCAAGCAATCAGACATGTGCATCGGTCTTTTAAAAATAGATACCGCAGTCAATGCCAAGAGGTAGCAACACCAGGCGAGTAATTCACACAACTGAGCAAAAGAAACCAAATAAGGCCAAATATCCTCACAGGGTCATGTCTAGAACTTTAAGATCACCCAAAAATTCAAGATTTTACGTGCTCAATTATTAACCAATCATGCCCACCACATAATATAGAAAACATATATCGAAGGCTTCAACAATCCAAGCACATCATGGGGCATAGATCTCAATAGAAAATATAGAGGACAAACGGCATCCACATGGGAAAATAAGACCTATTCCTAATAATGCAAGAACTAAAACTGTTTTTTTTTTTTTTTTTTTTTTAAGAATAGGAATAACAATTGTAAAAACTAAATATGCATAGAACCAATATAAATACACATGCAACCTTAAAACTTAAAATGCGGTGCAAATTAGAACCAAAATATAGAGAGTTTGCAAGTCTTCTCCCCCACGCTTAATTCTGACATTGTCCTCAATGCAGAAAAGAGAAGAAAAACATCAAAATAAAAATAAAAGGGAAAATAAAAGAAACAACTCACATGCTCACTGCTGAGGTGGTGGAGGCGGCGGATATGGTGGGAACTGTGGATAGGCGAATCGATAGAAGTCCTCTTGTCTCTGCCATATCTGCTCCTGCATCCGTCGGATCGCCGCCTGGCTCTCAGAGACCTCCTCGAGGTGGGAAGTCAAGCCACGTACATCTCGACGAATGTCGCCGACCTCCACGTACAGCTGCTGGTTGTGGTCCCACATCGCGTCCTGGCGCTGGTGCATCCGCTGCTGGTTCTCCCACATTTCGTCTTGACGACGCGACATCATCTGCTGATGCTCCCACATAGTGTTCTGCCGGAGAGACATATCAGCCATCTGCTGTGCCAGCAAGTAGTAATCTGGACTAGCACCTCCAGCTGTGCCAGAAGGTCCAGCTCCTCCAAAATCCGTCTGAGCTCTGGGAACATCCTCAGCATCGTCCTGCTCAGCATCAGGAACCTGCTCCTCCTCCTCCTCATCATCCTCATCCATCTCATCTCCCATATAAAAATCAGCAGCTGTAGGGCCAAAAGGAAGAGGACGGGGCAGTCTCAACTGAATACTCCCCTGATGGCCTGCCCTCCAGATCCACATCGGCGACCTGCCCTCCAGGTGGCCAGCTTTCCTCAACTGGGCCTCATCATATAGAAATGATCCATGCTGAGCATCATGGACAGCGCTCACGTCGATGCATGTGCGAGCGATGAGGGTGATAAGACCCCCAAAGCTGATAGTCGCCTTGTTGCGCTTTTCCATTATGTCCTTGCAGTTCATCAAAAAGAGATCGACCCAACCTGGAACGACAGGGCTCTCCGGCGTCAGACACCATAGGAATGACATGTCCTTCAGCGAGATCTTGTTGACCTCAGCCTGCGCAAAGAAAGTGTTTGCCAGCACCTTGTGAATCAGTCGGAGTGCAGGATGGCGAATACTGGAGTTGTATTGGCCCTTCTTGGCCTCAAAAGGCACCCTAGTAGATGCCATCCAGAAAGCAACAGGGCCCTCACCCTTGCAGACATCAAGCCACCCAGCAGTGGGTGCAGCAGTAACACCCAAAATCTGTGTCAATCTCTCCTTGGATAGCGTAAAATCTCTCCCAAGCAACCGAAATTCAATAGCGGTACGTCCCACACTCAAGGTCGCTAAAAATTCCTTACATAAACTAGGATAAGTGGGAGCATTCTTTTCTAAAAACTGTCCTAACCCCCCATGCTCTAACAGTTGCCTAGTGCATACGTCCATTTGTAACAATCGAAGTGTAGGCTCATGAAAGAACTTGGTTACAAAGAAGTTCCTAGTGTTTAAACCATTCCATTTCTCTTTCTGATTTCTACTCATTCCGTGGGGTCTCGACATTATGAATCTAAGCGAAGAAATAGTACCCAAAAGAAATGGAAATCCAGAAAAAAACTCACGGAATTCGGGTTCTGCAGAGGCCGCGGGGCGGCCAAGGGAGGTGACAGGGCGACCTGCGACGAGGGTGGCCGCGGGGCAGCTGGATCGGCGACGGGGCGGCCGGCGATTTTCCGGTTCTGAGCACTCCGACGTCGGATCTGATCTCCGACGTCCCAAATTCTTCACTCCGTGGTGGATCCGAAAGTAACCTCCCTTGAACTCCTTGGAATGGGCGAATGTTATGTAGATCTAGGAGAGATAGGAGATAAGGGGGAGTTGGTTGCTTTGGACGAAAGATTGTGAGATGAGGGTAATTATGTGGAGATTTGGGTGAAGGGATGAAGCTTGGAGAAGGGTTATCAATGGAGGATTTGGGTTTGAAGAAGGAAGAAGAAGATAGAGGATGGGGGCGACGGGGCGGCTAGGGTGATAGAGAAAGATAGAGATAGGGTTTATATGTGGATCCCGGCTTAGGCCGCGGGGCGGCCAGGGTGGGCGACGGGGAGGCCGGCGATTCTGCGAAGGATTTCGCTGGGCGCCTTGGCCGCGGGGCGGCCCTAGCTGGAGACGGGGCGGTCGGTCCTTTTTCGCCCAATTCTTTTTCTTTTCCTTCCTGCACTGTTAGTCCCCCGTACCAAACCAAAAATAAAATAAAAGAAAAACTTAATGCAAAAAGAATATATCTAAACTATTACCTTGGGTTGCCTCCCAAGCAGCGCCTTTAGTTAACGTCGTTGGCTCGACGTTATGACACCCTATTGATCCTCAGCATTTGGTTCAGTGAGAACCAACTCATCCCCTTCCTGTTTGACAAAATTCTCATAATAGGGTTTAACTCTATGACCATTCACCTTGAAGATGTCTCCATTCCGCTCATTTAGTAGCTCAATTGCACCATGAGAAAAGACATTAGTAATCACATATGGTCCTGCCCATCTAGAACGAAGCTTACCTGGGAAGAGTTGTAGGCGTGATTGAAATAGAAGGACTTTTTCCCCAACTTTGAGTTCCTTTCGCAAGATATGTTTATCGTGCCATGCCTTAGTCTTCTCCTTGTAGGTGACGGAGTTATCATAGGCATCCAATCTCAACTCTTCCAACTCCTGCAGCTGTAGTTTTCTGAACTCCCCAACTGCATCAATCTGCATGTTGCACTGCTTCACCGCCCAATATGCTTTATGTTCGAGCTCGACAGGAAGATGGCAAGCCTTTCCATAGACCAATCTAAACGGAGACATCCCAATGGGAGTCTTGTAAGCCGTTCGATACGCCCATAGAGCATCATCAAGTCTGACACTCCAGTCCTTCCTGTTTGGGGCAACAGTCTTCTCCAAGACAGTCTTTATCTCGCGATTAGACACTTCAGCTTGCCCATTTGTCTGGGGGTGGTATGCAGTAGACACCCTCTGAGTCACATGATATTTCTTTAAGAGCGCACTCACAGTCTTGTTGCAGAAATGGGTCCCTTTATCACTGATTAGCGCTTTTGGAACTCCAAATCTAGAGAATAGCTCCTTGAGGAAACCTGCAACTACTTTCGAATCATCAGTTCTGGTGGCCTTCGCCTCCACCCACTTGGAGACATAGTCCACCGCAAGCAAAATATATAGGTTCCCAAATGAGTTAGGGAATGGTCCCATGAAGTCAATGCCCCAAACATAAAAAATCTCACAAAATATCATGCGAGTTTGTGGCATCTCATTCCTCTTAGAAAGATTCCCAACTCTCTGATAGCGATCGCAGGATTTGCAAAAAGCATAAGAATCACGAAATATATGTGGCCAAAAGTATCCTGCATCTAGCACCTTCCTAGCTGTCTTTTGTGGTCCAAAGTGTCCCCCACATTCATGGGAATGACAAAAATTTAGGACAGATTGTACCTCATCGTCGGGAAGACACCGACGTATCACCTGATCTGCGCAATGCTTCCATAGATAGGGGTCATCCCAAACGTAGAAGCGAGCATCGTGGCGTATCTTGTCCTTTTGAGCCTTTGAAAAGTTGGGTGGAAACTCTTCCGACACTAGAAAGTTGACCAAGTTAGCAAACCAAGGGCGTGGAAGAGAACTAACCTTTAAGATTTGTTCAATTTCGAACTCTGCAGGGGCCGCGGGGCGGCCAGGGTGGGCGACGGGGCGGCCGGCGATTGCGAAGGAGGTGTTCTCCGAGGATTCGGCCGCGGGGCGGCCTGGGGTGGCCGCGGGGCGGCTGGCGATTGCGAAGACCTGTAAAAGTTCTTCGTCAGGAAAGCTCCCCAATATGCATTCTTGTCCATTCTCCTCCTGCACAATACGACTTAGATGGTCAGCAACTAGGTTCTCAGCACCCTTTTTGTCCCTAATTTCAATGTCAAACTCGCTTAAAAGCAAGATCCATCTAATCAGTCTTGGCTTAGCCTCTTTCTTCGTCAAAAGGTAGCGAAGTGCTGCATGATCAGTATACACAACAACTTTGGTACCAAGTAAATAAGATCTAAATTTCTCAAGTGCAAAAACTACAGCAAGGAGTTCCTTTTCTGTGGTTGAGTAGTTCCTTTGAGCTCCATTCAGAGTCATAGATGCATAGTATATGACATGAGAGTTTCTCCCTTCTTTTTGCCCAAGCACGGCTCCCACAGCGTAGTCACTCGCGTCACACATCAATTCGAACGGCTGAGACCAATTTGGTGCTTGTATGATTGGGGCACTAGTAAGACAAGTCTCTAACTCATCAAACGCCGTCCTACACTGCTCATCAAAAGCAAAGGTGACCTCCTTCTTCAGCAGCTCGCACAAGGGTGAGGTGATCTTTGAAAAGTCCTTAATGAACCTGCGGTAGAAACCTGCATGGCCTAAAAAGGAACGAACTTCACGCACATTAGTAGGATAAGGCAATGATTGAATGATGTCAATCTTTGCCTTATCAACCTCAATCCCTTTATGGGAGACAATGTGACCCAAAACAATGCCTTCCTCAACCATAAAGTGACACTTTTCTGAATTGAGCACTAAGTTAGTGTCAACACATCTTCTAAGCACAAGCGCCAAATGGTTGAGGCAAGCATCAAAACTATCACCATGGACTGTAAAATCATCCATAAAAACCTCAATAAATTGCTCTATATATTCAGAGAAGATACTTACCATACACCGTTGAAATGTCCCAGGAGCGTTGCACAAGCCAAAAGGCATTCTGCGATATGCAAAAGTGCCAAACGGACAAGTGAATGTTGTCTTCTCTTGATCCTCTGGTGCGATGGCTATCTGAAAGTACCCTGAATATCCATCTAAAAAGCAGTAATATGGACGACCGGCAAGTCTTTCAAGCATTTGATCAATGAAAGGTAAGGGAAAGTGATCTTTTCGAGTTACCGCATTCAACTTACGGTAATCGATGCAAACTCTCCAGCCTGATTGGACTCTGGTAGGAACCAACTCACCTTCTTGATTCTCAACCACTGTAATGCCTCCCTTCTTTGGTACTACCTGCGTTGGACTCACCCATTGACTATCAGAGATGGGATAGATCATACCTGCCTGAAGGAGTTTGAGAACCTCCTTCTTCACTACATCCATCATAGGTGGGTTGAGTCTCCGTTGAGGTTGCCTTGAAGGTTTGGCTCCCTCTTCTAATAAGATCCGGTGCATGCAAGTAGCTGGGCTGATTCCTTTGATATCCGCTATGGTCCATCCCAGAGCCGTTTTATGCTCTTTGAGCACTCCTACCAACCTATCTTCCTGCTCTTTGGTAAGCTTGTTAGAGATGATGACAGGCAAGGTGTCACCTTCCCCTACAAATGCATATTTCAAATGCTCAGGAAGAGGCTTCAGCTCAACTTCAGGTGCCTGCACGATAGAAGGTAAGAGCTTGTCATTTGGAATGGTTAATGTCATAAATGTTTCTTCTTGTGATTTGGAAGGGAGGGAAGACAGGTCTCTTATGGTATCCTGCAGGTTAGTAGTCAAAGCATAATTCAAGGAGAACTCCTCAATAGGAGTTTCTAAAGCTACCTGCAGATCATCTACACAACTCATGTCAAAGGTATCCTGCATACAAGTATCAATGGTATCCATAAAGCATAAGGAATGATCATCAGAAGGGAATTTCATAGCATCATATATATTGTATTCAACCTTCTCACCATCAAATTCCATAGTCAAAGAACCAGAATACACATCAATTTTTGTTCTAGCAGTCTTTAAAAAGGGCCTTCCTAGCAGAATAGGAGCCTCCTGGTTACCATGCTCCATATCCAAGACAAAGAAATCAGCAGGAAAGATCAAATTGTCAACCATAACTAACACATCCTCAACTATGCCTCTAGGAAAAGCATTTGATCTATCCGCTAGTTGGATCACCACTCTAGTCTCATGCAAAGGTCCTAAACCCAATGATTCATACAGAGAATAAGGTAAAACATTAATAGATGCACCCAAGTCTAACAAAGCTTTATCAAACTTAGTTTCACCTATCACACATGGAATAGTAAACATGCCAGGGTCGCTACATTTCGTAGGCAGACGCTTTTGAAACACAGCAGACACATGTTCGCTTACCTTAATTTTCTGCTTCCCTTTCAACTTTTGATTCCTCTTTATCGTGCAAAGTTCCTTGAGAAATTTGGCATAACGAGGAATACTTTTAATCAGATTGAGTAAAGGGATGTTTACCTCGCACTTACTGAATGTCTCAAAGATCTCTTTGTCATTGTCTGGTCTTTTTGTGTCTATGAGCGCTTCAGGAAAGGGAGGAACGGGTTTAAAGGAATTAAGAGGAGGAAAATCAGGCCGAACATACCTGTCAGATGAGGTACTGGAGGGGCCGCGGGGCGGCTCAGCTTGGCCGCGGGGCGGCTGGCGATTTTCTGCGTCGCCAGAATCGCCTGAGCCGCGGGGCGGCTCAGGGGTGCCGCGGGGTGACTGGCGATTTCGAACCACTTCTTCTTTGTCGTTCGCACCTGTTTCAAAATTCTCCATGTTAGTATCATTATGAGGAGTGGTAATCAGTTCCTTACCACTTCTTAGCGTCACAACGCTGACGTTCTCCTTGGGATTCACCACCGTTTGAGACGGTAGCTGGTTTGAGTCCTTCGCCTGGAGTTCGCTCAGCGATTTAGCCAATTGGCTAAGTTGCTTCTCCAAATTCTTTTGGTGCTCAGCTTGACCCAAGACGATCTTTGTGAGAGCTTTGAGAGGATCCTCATTGGATTGATCATTAGTTGGTGGAGGTCCTCTTTGTCTTTGATCAAATTGTTGCTGAGGTCTGAAATGGGGTCCTCCTTGTGGATTGAAAGGGGCTTGGTTATTACCATAGCCATACCCCCGGTAACCTGCATTATAGTTGTTATTGTATTGATTGGGATTAGCATAGTTACCATACCTGGGTCGCTGAGGAACAAAGTTCCCCATGGCATTCAGCTCTACCTGTGGCTCCTGTAGCATTGGACAAGTGTCCGTCGGGTGATAAGGATCAGCGCAAATGCCACATGCCTTAAGTTGTTGTGGGGTTCCTTGTAGCATGAACCTTTTCATCATATCTTTCAATTCAGCCACATCGCTATGTAAAGCGGATGTTGAGGAGTCAACAGCGAGTACCCCTCTAGCATGAAGTCCCTTGCTGAATTGTCTAGAGCCATCAGCAAGCTCTGAAAACACCTCCCAAGCAGCATTGGGTGTTTTGTTCAAGATGTTGCCTCCACAGGCAGAGTTCACCGTCTTGCGCTCCTCGTCAAGCAATCCATTGAATAGAAAGAGCACTAAATCCTTCTTTGAAAAGCTATGGTGAGGGCAACTAGCGCAAAGCTTCTTGAAGCGCTCAAAGTACTCATAGAGTGTCTCTGTAGCCTGCTGGTCAATGCTGCTGATTTCCTTCTTCAGACTATTCAACTTGGTTGCAGGAAAGTACTTTTCCAGAAAGAGACGCTTCAATTGTATCCATGTTGCTGCACTACCTGGTGGCAAGTAGTAGAACCACTCATTAGCATCGTCCTTAAGCGAAAAGGGGAATGCCCTCAACTTGATTTGCTCCTCTGTGACGTTGCCTGGTTTCATTCCTACCACGACCGTATGGAACTCAGATAAGTGCTTGTGGGGGTCCTCACCACTCAACCCATGGAATTTGGGTAAGAGGTGAACTACCCCAGATTTCAGCTCAAAATTGACACCTGCATCAAGTGCAGGGAACTCGATAGCCAATGGTTGTTGGTTTAAGTTTGGTGTTGTGAGCTCCTTCAATGTTCGATTCTCCTCGTTACCAGCCATCTCTATACTCTCTTCTTCTCCTTGATCGAAAGGTAACTCACGAAAGCGATCACGAGCTTCTCGCCTCAATCTAGAGAGAGTCCTCTCAATCTCCGAATCTAAAGACAATAGCGATGAGTTAGTAGCACGAGTGTGGACCATATAAGTAGTCCACACAAAATTAGCAATTAAAACAACACAAGAATTCAATCAGAAAAATTCCCCGGCAACGGCGCCAAATTTGACAAGAGGAAAACCTGTCGTTGTTCTTGCCAAAGAATACTCAAACTCACAACTAGTATAGTGTGTAAGCAAGAGGTCGATCCACAGGGAAATCTATCAATTCAAGTGCAAGTCTAATTGCTAATAGAGAATATAGGGGGTTTTGGTGTGAAAAAGGTCCGCCTTTTATCAAAGCGGAAGCAATCAAACAAAGGAAATTAGTTTTAGAATGCAGTGGAGAGAAATAGGTTCACCTACAATTTATCACTTCGATTGATGAATTCGATCCTTGTTTCAGCCTCTAGTTCTTGTCTTTTCCTATCAATGTCCTTGTCCAGATCTTAGGTAAATTACTAGTCCTACGAGTCCTAGCAACCCTTAACCCTAACACGGTTAAGATTCAACCTAGAGATAGCATTAAGATTATGAATTAACCAAGGTACACATAACATCAAGCTACGAGTCGATATTCAACATGTATTCAACTTCCTACACATCCAATTAGTCCTACGAGTCCTAAAGGGATATGATTGCCACTTGGGTTAAGGTTCGCTACGAGGAATCTACAAAACCCTAGCAATTGAATGAATCTTCTCTAACTAGTTGATCAGGCCAGAGAGAATAAAACACATTCAAGCAATTAAGCACAAGGAAGTCAAAACATTGCAATAGGAATAAGAACTAGATTAAGAAACTCACAATTCAACAATCAAAGATCCAAACTGTAGGCGAAACCTCGAGAGTTTAGTTGCTCATGCTCAACGGCGCTCTCAACAATGGTGTAAAGTGCATAATGTTTTTTTGAACGAAATAACTAGAAAAGCCTTAAATAGTCTAGAGAAATTCGGCCCAAAACAACGTAATAAAACCCTAAGTAAAATCCGGAATTGATGATCAGCTACTGCACGGGCCGCGGGGCGGCCAGGCCAGGCCGCGGGGCGGCCGGCGATCAGCGAAGTTCCTCGTTTCTTCCTTCGAGCCGCGGGGCGGCCATCAATGTCGCGGGGCGGCCTGCGATTCTTCCGAGCTTCCTCCTCTTCGTCTCCAGCAGCTCCTAAGTCCTTCTGTAACTTGTTTCCGCTCTTTTCAATATCATTTCACCTCCAATCTACTTTCCTGAAATAAACCATAAAATCATGTAGATTCCGCCTCTTCTAACTCAACCAGTGAAAATGCAAATTCAACTAAATAAATGCAATATTCACACCTAAATAATGCTAAATGCACTCTATTATGCAACACTAAATATGCTCTATCACCACCTCTCAAACAATCTAGCAGACAACCAAAACCCTCTTTCTAGATGAAGGACTATGTGTGCAATGTCTCCAAAGACTAATCTTCTACAACCTCTCTCTGCAAACCTACCTCACCTTACCCAATTCATTCTTTTCTCTCTTATACAACTTGCTCAACTCTTATCACAAGTTCATTTGCAATGCTTCTTATGTGTTTGAACTTACTTGTGTACTTGAGGCCTTGAAGCACCCTCCTTGTTGTGAAGCTATGTTAACTGAACTAAGTGTACTTGAAAGGAATAACACTTGAACATTGACTTCTCTGCCCCTTGGGAAATCTCTAGTGAGTTGCAAGTGGTTATTCAAGCTTAAGTTCAAGGCCGATGGATCATTGGATAGGCATATGGCTCGATTAGTGGCTCAAGGGTTCTCTCAATTGCATGACATTGACTATAGTGAGACATTTGCACCTGTCACCAAGATGATTTCTATGAGAACTTTGTTATCTATTGCTGTTGCTAAGAGCTGGAGCTTACATCATTTGGATGTTAATAATCCATTCCTATATGGAGACTTAGAGGAAGAAATTTACATGCAGCTTCCTCCTGCCTATTATGAACTCAAGCAACTCCCTTCTCACACTCAGGGGGAGAGATGTAAGTCGGGGGAGTGTATGAGAAGCATCGGAAGTTAGTGTACAGATTGGAAATGTCTTTATAAGGACTAAAGCAAGCATCAAGGCAAGGGTTTGCCGAGTTCTCACAAGTTGTGAAGAGTGCAGAATATCAGCAATCTCGAGCAGATTATTCCTTGTTTGTTAAGAAAACTAGAAGCTCAATTACAACTCTACTTATGTATGTAGATGACATACTCATCACAGGGAATTGTGGTGAGGAAATACACTTGAACTAGAGAAACTATGCCTTAGAGTTACTTGGAAGTGCATGAATGTTAAATGCAAAACCTGTGGCAACACCTCTGAATCCTAAGATCAAGTTTTCTTCAGAAGGTACATATGAGAATGTTGATAAAAAAAAAGCTTATAGGAGAATTTTTGAGAAGTTGATCTACCAAACAATTACTCGGCCAGACATATGCTATGTTATTTAGATCCTAAGTCAGTTCATGCATAAAATAACCGATGATCATTGGCAAGCAATATGCATGTTCTAAGATACTTGAAGCAAGCCCCTGGAAAAGGTTTGCTGCTATCTACCAACTCAGATCTCAAGCTAAGTGCCTATTGTGATTCAGATTGGCAAAGTTGTCCAATGACTAGGAAGTCATTAATTAGACTCTGTATACTCCTAGGAAACTCTCTGATTTCATGGAGGACATAGAAGCAATCATATGTTGCAATGTCATCTGCATAATCTGAATATAGAGCAATGGCTACAACCTATTGTGAGATCACATGGCTAATCAAGTTGTTGAAGGATCTTTGAGTTAAACTAAGAGAGCTTGTGAAGTTTCATTGTGATAATCTCGGCAATGTATATAGCTAAGAACCCAGTATTTCACGAGAGAACTAAGCACATAGAGGGTGATTGTCATCTTGTTAGAGACAAATTAAGTGATGAGCAAGGAAGTGATACTGGGCTACATTGCTACCAAGGATCATCCAGTTGATGTTTTCACAAAGGCTATTTCACATGACCAGTATATGAGAAACCTATGCAAGTTAGGAGTTGTGAACTTGTTTGAAAACACCTAGAACTCTTACCTTGAGGGGAGAGTGTTAGATTTAGACTAATGAAGTCACATATGTCATCATTTTTCTCTATAAATAGCTCAAGTTGTAACAGATTTTGGTTATGCATTCAATACACAGATTCAATTCCTCTTCATTTTATGTTTCTCTCTTTTCTGTAAATCTTGTTATTCCTCTTCTCTCCTTCAAGATATGATCAGTCAAGAGAACTACTAGACGAGAGTCAATCTCAACTTCAATACTATTGAAATTCTTACTCCCACCATAATTTGAGCATGTTCAATAAATCCAAAAACTCAACTGTGAGAAATATCATTTTAGATGAAAACTACAAGTCATTATTTCTCAGCTCCAAAAATCCGTTAACAAGGATAATATTGTTATATATAGGTTTGCATTGTCATCTTCCACTTTTTTTTCGACAGTAGATGGTGAGAGGAATGTCGTTAGGTTTCCACCACGCCAAAAGTAATAATAACTCAAACTAGCAAATTAGTATAGCGAATAAGTAAGGGGTCGAACCCATAGAGAAACAAGTATTTCAATGCAATGTGTATTTATCAATTATGATAATAAAGGTAGAATAGGAATAGACAATGCAAATAAACTAAGATAAAGATATGAATAGGAACAAAGAGAAGATAAAAGATAATAGTGTGGTTTGTCTACAATTCACAACATTGATTGATTTACTTGATCCTTAAGGTGACTTCAATATTATTCCTAAGCATATGTCGACTACTTTAATCGATTGTTCCAAAAAGGTACAATCTCTTATTCAATATCACTAAAGAATAGCATTAACGATTCGAGTACTTAAGACCAATTGGCATATCAATTCAATGCAATTAGGAAACAAAGGAACAACCCATTCGACCCTAATAACATCTACTCGACATAGATCAATTGTTATCATCCACTTTAAAGGCATAGAAATATTACTAAATGAATGACTTCGTTTGCTATCGAGAAACCAACAACGGATTCATAGCATAGATGCGAATTCTAACTAGATGCGCAAGAATCACAAATATAATCAATAAGAACAAGATGATAAATAAACTCATGAATAACATAGAAATCAAGTCTCACAATCAATCAACCAAGTCTTGAATCATAGCAAAACTACAAGAATTCTAGGAAAGCATAACGTACCTTGAATCCCTAAACTTAAATCCTCTCATCTCTCTTTGAGTTAATGAATTATTGGAATGTTAGTTGATTGAATGAATGCTGGAAATATGACTAATATAGGGCTTACAGGTGTTGACCAAAACCTTAGGAATTAAGAACAGGTAGAGTTTCCACAAAGATAGAATTGGGCCGCATCTCGCAAATCCGGAAATAACGAGACCGGCGGGCGCTGCTTATGTGTCAATGGCGACAACTTCGACAAACTGAACTTGTAACACACTTTATGGAGTCATCCTTCATTCGATTGATCCATATGAATATGCTTTAGAAAGCTCTTTCCAAGCACTACGATTCTCATGAAGACCTCAGAAGCTAATTTCAACTTCTCATAACCTTAAAGATGAGATTTCTCCATATTCTCCATTTCCGCACTTGTTCCTTAGCTCTTCTTTGTCCATTTGCTCCATGCTTTCTCCTCTTTTCAAGTCCGGATCATAAGATCTACAAATAAACACTAAAAACTAGTAGATTTCGAACTACGAATACCAAATGATCAAGAATGTGAATAAGCTATTAAACATACAATATGGATAGTCTAATGCACTAAGACCTACCTATATAATGCCTATATAAAATATGCATTATTAATGGACAAAAATGCATAATGTCAACTTTACTATAATCAGTAATGACATTAACGCCTTCCTATGTAAAAACCATAATTCCACTTAGTATAAAATAATACTCGCTCCGTTAAGAAAAATATGTCGTTTTATGAGTAAAATCTTATTAAGAAAAACATGTCGTTTTAGGTATTTTGGTGTCCACTTTCCAAAATTACTCTTGTAATGATTATGGATTTATTACTTGTAGTTTTCAATAAAGTGGAAAAGTAAAGCAATAATTAGGGGTATAAGTGTTTTTTTTAATTTTCTTTCTTAAAAAAACGTGCAAATATCTAAAATGACATGTTTTAATTAACAGAGGGAGTAATAAAAGACATGATCTACATTGGAATCATGAATAATGTCAACTTTACATTACAGTGTAGAGTCTTGTAGAATTGTCACATGAGTCAAGTTTTTATCCTTTTTTTTTTCTTCCAAATTACTAATACAGCTAATGGTATTGAGTATACCAAAAACTTGCAAAAATAGCACCCCTTTGAAAAATTTGCAAAACTAACAATTAGGGTCAAAATTTTGCAACCGACCCCTTTGTTCAAGGTAAGCTAGTGGAGAGAAAGGGAGGAGAGAGAGTATTAATTGTAGAGAGAGAGAGAGAGAGGAAAGAGAGTAGAAGAGAGATGTTAAATTTGAGAGCTGGCCAATTTAAGAAAGAGAGTGCAGAGATTTGCAAAGGAGATAGAGGAAAAAGTGAAGGGAACATTGAATGAAATGCGGAGAGAGTGTAGAGCATTAAATGCAAATGAGAGAGGGGAAGAGAGAAATGAATAGCTTTTCATAGAGGGGAGAAGGAGAGGAGAGAGGAAAAGTGAAAGTAGTGTCATTGAAGGAGGATCGGGAACAGAGACAATCTAGTGATCAGTTGCATGTCAGCCAATACGAAATATGTGACTGCAACATAATATTGCATACCGATCGAATGCTAAACCGTGGCACCATCACATAGTATATAACAATGAATATGTGTCTCAGTCGGATTCGTGAGAGTTGGCATGGAAAATTCATATATTGGCACGTAAATAAACGTTAGTGGCATAATGACCGTATTGAGTGGCATGTAATTGACTATCATCAGGGGCAGAGCTAGGGAGTCATGGGGGGTCGTGTGCCCCTCCTCTCATACGACAAAATACCTAGGTGTATTCTCCTCGTCGATAGCTTGGTTTTGATATATAATATGCCGTAATCCGACATTTGAGTAAAATTTATGAATGTTTAAAAATTAAAGGTATATTAATCACTTTAATTTTGTTTCAATAGGCTATAATGTTTTTATATTTTACTTAAATTAACATTCACATACTATAATTTATCTTGAGAGCTTCAAAATGAGAGGTTATACTAATCATTTCAACAATTAGATAAGAAGTTACGCAAGTTTAAAAATTTTATACCTAGTTATCTATTATCATATGTTATGAGTGCAACAAGTTATATATTGAAAAGGATTGTTATTCGAGCCAAACAAGTCTAATATTGCGTGATTATATTTAGCTTGTTTTGAAACGAGTCGAGCTCAAGTCGAATCTATATTTGAACTTGAGCTCATACTCGGCTCTTGTTTAGTAAATGAACGAGCTTGAGTTGAGTTTTTTTCCAAGTATTATGCAACCTTACTTCCTCCTGACATAGTAACTTATAAGAAAATTTGTAAATTTCACAACATTTGTGTTATTTGAGTTTCAATCGAGTCAAGCCAAGCTTTGAATCGAGCATAAAAACGTACTCATAATAAGCTCATTTTGTAAATGATGCTCGAGTCGAGCTTTTATTGAGCGCAACTCGAGCCAAACTATAGCTATTCAGCTTATATAAGAACAATAAAAAAATGATATTGTGTTTCCTATACTTATTTAGTTAAAAAAAATCTGAATATTTCATTTATATATTTATATTTCTTGTTTTTAGGTGCAAAAAAAATGATAGCGTTTTATCATAAACCGATGATATTTTATCTTAAAATAACATAATTTATTATCATATTATATAAAATTATTTATGCCAATTTAATCCAAAACTATATCGTAGGTAGAATTGTCCCCCCCCCCCCCCCCCCCCCGAAATGTTTTTGGCTCCGCCACTGACTATTATGATAGGTGTTAAGATAATTGTTATATTCGAACTTGGATTTATCTCTTAGGGTCAAAAGAGTTGGCACGGGATATACCTATACTAGTACATAAATAGACGTTAGGGGCACGAAGAACGTGTTGACTGACACGTAAGTCCTGTATTTCTCTCTCTGTCCAGAAAATAAACTTACTTCGAAATATTGTATTCCATAAACATATATATATATATATATATATATATATATATATATATATATATATATATATATATATATATATTAAGTGGGTGTCTAAAAATAGATAAAATTAAATTAAGTTCAAAAATAAATTTATTTTTTAATTTTAACAAATGAAAATGGTTGAAAATTAGTTTAAAACAATTAAAATTTAAGACTCGTCATTTGGGACTCTCTCTCTCTCTCCCTCTCCCCCCTAACCTATAACCGATTGAAAGGGTGACCTAAATATTTGCAAACCTAGCATTCCCCTCCCCTCCTTCTGCAAACTTCCCACTACCACTGCTAGTTTTGCAAACCCTCAAAATTTTTGGTATAGTTATGCAAAATTTCCTTACTAATATTAAGTAGTATATCGTTTACTGTTGAAATTACTAAATGTACATATGAGTGTTTTTTAATGATTCATAAGAGCAATATCGGATGATCGATTTTATAGATGCCCACCGTGTTTTTGATGATTATTTGAGGTCTTCAGTGGAATAGATAGTTACGCTTAGAGGATCAGGCTTTGGTCCTTTATAGTAGCGTCTCTCTACTATGCTCCTTGATTATGGTGGTCTTGGGGTCGACACCGATGCAGACACACTGCATTATGTTTTTCTCACTTCGAGGCTCCACTCCCGCGGTTTGCAAGATTGTATTGTGAGGAGTGCTGGAGTGACTAGTGATGGGACCTCTTTCAAATTAGTAGTCTCCAGTTGGGTTAATGCCATCGATAAGGATAACTTGGACATGTGTGTATTACAGCCAGCCCCCATGCTTGATGAAGAAAATGGCTAGCTGCTGCTACAAAAATGTGGACAAGCACCTCAAGGTAGACTTTGCTCTTACTGGGAGGGAAGAAGCTCTTATTGCGAATCTTCAGCTCCATATGGCCTAACAGTGGCTGCAAGCTGCTCCTATTCCCGATCCTGATCAGGTTAATAATCTCATTACCTTTCGCTCAGTTATTAAATATTGTACGGGGATTGAGTTGTTTAGTGCAGGTTCCAAATGGCCTGCTTGTGAGGAAAGCATTTTGGATGTGTGGGGAGATCACGCACTTGCTTGTGCGACTGATATTGGTGTTTAAGCATCGACATAATGTGGTGTGTGATGCTTTGTACGATGAGTGCTTGAAGGCCTGAATTTTTTTTCGTAAAGAGGCATCTACCGGTATGGTTGATAACAAGGGAGGGGAGCTTCAACATGTCGATATTATGTTCTACAACTAGTTCCAGGGCAAAGACACTTGTGTAGACATTACAAGAACGTCTATCTTCAGTTTGGCTATTTTTCAAGTCTCATTCCGAGTAAAGCGACTAGAGTGACTACTGATAACAAGAGGAAGAAGTACGAGGATGTTTGCGGGATTAAAGGTTATCACTTTGTGCTGTTTTCCTTTTTCACTATTGATGATTAAGAGGATGATGCTATGAGACTTATTAAGCGGGTGTGTGAGGTCGCTAAGGGGTTACCTGGATATAATAAGGGTTCTTGTCACATTTTGACTGGGATTGCGTTTAGTATTCAACAAAATAGGGATGCGGAGCTCAGCTTGTTGACCGGCTCCGATCCAATTTCATGTAGAAACTTTAATGATGATGATGATGATGATGATGATGATAAATTTGCATAATTTTTTTTAATTGTGAATTTCAAGTATATGATTTGCGAATATTAAGTATATTAATTATGAATATATAGCATATAATTTATATATGTATATCTAGTGCATTAATTAATTATAACTACTAATATCAACTTTATTTTATATTTTATTCACATGGTTGAGTCATGAAAATCAACCATATAAATCAGAAATTTCATGTCATGATCGATTTACGAATATGTTAAGAATATGAACTAGATGAATCACAAAAATAACTAATATGAATATTTTGTATAGTACGACTACGAGTTACAAATATTAGTATTCATTATGTAAAAATGGTGATATTTGTTATTGTGAATAGTTGATATTTCTAATCCCATAGTGATATTTCTAATCAACTATGATGATATTAATAAAAATTAAAAGGTCTTGTTATTGATACGGTGATTTTTTGCCAAATGTATGGTCTTCCCACCGACACGAGAAGTCGGAGTCGGCAAACACCGCACCGACTCCAATACAACACCAAACCCCATAAATCCCATCCACCGACACCCGATATCGTTGTCGGTAGCTCCATCGACTCACCAGCAGCAATCCTCGACTATCACCGCCCCTCCTTTCATCTCACAGTAGCCCTCTGGCAACTCGGGATGTTTGTGTCGGCTGGCACGATCATGCATTTGACGAGATATCACCGTGTGGATATCAAAACTAAAATTAAATAATCAAATTTCATGAATTAAATCGTTGTGTCACAACGGGAGCAATCCACAATTCCACGGGTTAACGACGATTCACAAGTCCTTAAATTCCAAATAACAAATACCCTATAGAAGCATCAAACTTTATGAATTTCAATCCTACTTTATAAATTCTGCACCCATATGTGCTTTTTTGGTTTATACCATATACCATTAGCTTTTTAACTTGAGTGGTTGAGGAGCAAAAACATCAAATCCAAATACTCCTTCCAGCTTCACCTAAGAGTCCTTTTTGAGATCAAAATTGGTAGCCACAAGTTTTCAGCCAAGCATTAAGTCTTTGGTGAAGATCACAACCCTTTATACCATTTTTACATCTCTTTCTCTTTTTCCCCTCCCTTATTTTATGCTCTTCCTTCAAATGAGTGAATGCAAAACATTCAGGATCTCAAAAATGCAAAAGTGCAAGGAATCATTCCTTGTTCACTTTGTACTTTTTATCCTTTTTCCCTTGTGAAGTTGGTGATGGAGCCAAAGATTCGTCAAGGCTTGTTCGTCGTCCCCCTTGCTCTTTTTGATCTTCCCTGATGTGTAGTCCATCTCAATCTTTTGCGATTTCCTTCATCTTCGTCTTACAATAAGAGATTGTGCAGTGCGCATCTTCTTCAATAAGGTCTAAAATAATGTGCGGCCCTTATTGCATATACTTGCATTGTGCTTTTGCCTTGGATGAAACTAGCATCCTTCAAAAAGTGCATCCTCCAAGTTGCATAGATGCTTGTACAGCTTATCATCAATCAGTCTGTATATACCTCGAAACTTTATTCGACTAAAAAGATATCATACCTAAGTTACTTTCTCCGTTAACCAAAAAATGTCACTTTACATACTATTTATGCACGCTTTTTTAACTATATAAAAAAAATTAAATTTTTTTATTTTATAACTTCATACTTACTACTAAAAAGTATCAAATGATAAACATATATTTATATAGAAAAAATGATATATAGAAGCTAGATAAACATTGGAATGAATGAAGCTAGATAAACAACTGCAAGATCACTACATACTCAATATTTTTTTTGCATAACCAAATATATAGAAGTCCAAGGTAGGAGGCGGGTAGAGCTGGCAAAACCCGACCCGAACCCGAAAACCCTATCCGGTCGACTCGAAACCGATTATTCTGAACACCGATATAACCCGTAAATTTTGGACCCGAAATCCGAATGAACCGAACCCGAAACCCATTAAGACCGAACCCGTTATAACCGAAACCCGAAATAACCCGAACTTTAAGCTACAATCTAGTAAATTTTTTTAAATGAATATTGAAATAATGAAAACCCGAGACAACCGAAACCCGACCTGACCCAACCGATTGACCAAATTATTAGGCATTACCCGAAACCTGAATGACCCGAAACCCGACTAACCGAACCCAAACCCAACCCGACCCGCCCGATTGCCACCTCTAGAGGCGGGGGGCAGCGAGTTATTCAATTATAATGAGTAGTTATTCGATTGTAGTGGCCTAGTGGTTGTTACTCAATTACAATAGTTATTTAGTTGGAGTGGGTATTTATTTAGTAGTTAGTTATTCCGTTGTAACTTGTAATTAATAATTATTCATTTGAAATACAAATAGGTATTTATTTAGTTGTAATAAGTTATTCAACTAGAGTGAGTGTTGTCCAGTTGCGTTAAGGGTGTGTTTGCCACTAGGTGAAGGAGTTGATGAAGATTGCCTCGGTGAGGGAGATGGAGATAAGAAGATCGATGGGGATGGACGGGATGAAATGGGAAGGAAATTTCCATCCCCGGGGGCTATGGTGCCTGCCGGGGATGAAATCTAAAGGCCACAATTGGCCTCGTCGCACTCGTTGTGCCCTAGCACAAAGATGTGAGTTCTGGTTGAGAATCTCTTCAAGGACCACTATTGGCTACCATCTATCGTTCGTTGTGCTTCTTTTGCCCATGTTCGATGGAGGGTTTTTCAAAAGATTTGTACTAAATATGGAAGGCGCGATGCTAGCGAAGGTGTTCGCATCAAGACGGTTGATCAGCTCATCAGCTTTGTTTAGGTAAAATATGTAACTTAATTCTATTGATTCGGATGATTACAATTATCAATTTTGATTCACTATCCTTTAACGGGTGGTTTGATGCAATTATTGATTCAACAGGTGATTTTGTGCAAAGGGGGTTTTGAAAAGCTTCACTTGAAAATTGAAATTCCAAAAGACATGTCAAAATGCAAGGGAGGAAAAAATGACAGATTACAAGCAATGTGTTTCAACGGGATAAGACTCAGAACATCAATTACTGAATTGATGATGAACACCAGTGGGGCATTTAGACTACAAAGCTTACATTTAAGTTAGATTTTCTCCAGTGGGGTGTTTGGACTACATGTGGTCTACTCCGCCTTCGTCTTCAGACATCCCATCTCCTCCATGCCTGCAACAAGGTTCCAGATTTTGAAAACAAATCAAGTACAATCCAAGAAATTCAAAAGTGATCCGTTGATGAACAAAACACATCAGAGAGTTTTTTAGGTGGTTTGAGAAACGAACCGCCAAGAGGTGGTTAGGTTCCGAGCTTTCCTATCCAACTGCAGGTTTTGCAGTGCAGATGAAGCACGAGTTACTTCGTCTGAGAGTTCATCGTTGTCGTATCTCCAGTTGAAATCATCCTTTCTGTATCCAGACAAGGAGGATCCAGCCCTCGGGTCTGAATGTCAAGAAATGTACAAGTCAAAACAACAATGTCTATCAAAGTAGAAGGTTTAATAGTTGAGGATTTCCAGTTAGAGTGACGTCTCACCAGATGCCTGTGAAGCCGGAACCGCCCTTGTCATAAGCATCCACACAAATCACAATAACTCAGTTGACAACATTATGTCAATTTTATTAGAAGCGATAACAAGGAAAAAAAAACAATTTAGTTACAAAAGAGAGAGTAAAGAAAAAGAAGGTTTTTTACCTCCCTAATGGGGCTAAGCCTCCAGCAACAGATGATGGAGAGGTTCTTCTCATGTTCCGGGAATCTGGATTCGGCAATGAGTCATTTTCTGGAGTTGCTCCTCTCCTTGCAGTACCTCTGGCTTGGGATAAATTCTACACAAGACATTTGGCAAGGTCAAATTTAATGTCATATCAATCATCCACCACATGACAGTCATCCAATTGAAACTCGGTTACTTGTATAAAACGGGGAAACAATTTAACAGCAATCAGTATGCAGTTCCTTCATCTCTAGACCTCAAAACTCCACACGATGTTACCACTTACCACCACTGACCTACAGTTGTTAGGCTGAAATTTGAATCCGTCGGATAGAAAGATCAGTGAGTCTACAACTCTACATTCTTACAGGAACAACAGAGACCTACTTTTCTGACATCAAGATTCATTTCATAATCCATCTCTATTCAGCCTTATATGGCCGAACTTTCAACTGCGAGTAATATACATCCGACTGGGAAGCAATTGAACTAATCAACTCCACACTCCACAGTGCCATATGACACCGGAAAAAAAATAACACTGCCAAAGTAGGACTTTTTCCACATTTCATCCCCCAGCTTCAACAATAACAAAAAAAGAAAATTCAGATAAAGAGCACCGCATAAAGTGTTAAACTTTCAGCAGCCAAGGAAACAGAATTTATAACAGTTTCCATGCTGATGGCAGTGATTTAGAACAGACCAAGATGGCTTTATCTCCCTTTTTACGTCATAGGTATTACTGTATTAGGGATGAAAACCGTATTAAATATGCATTAATGTGCACTAGCAAAGGTAAACCAACTACCAAGGATATCAGTGATGAGCGCACTGAGATTTCAGAATGTCCTAAGATCTCCAGGGTGCTTTTAACAGAGTGTTAGATCCAAATCTGGGGTTAGATCTAACAAAGCACTGACACAGAACACAGAAGAGTGAACACAAACAGGACTAAGCCGCACAGAAATTTACCAATTACCAAGTAAAACATTTCCAATCTAAAATCATACCCTAGGTCTCCTTGACCTTTCTTACCACAAGCAATATCATCACCATCTCAAAGACAACCCATAAGCTAGAAAATCTATTTAAGGTAAACAGTAATTACCAGCAAGTAATAAGATGATATATCACACAGTAAAGCTGAATGAGATTTGCTCTTCACCAATTTATATATGATTTAGATTCGGCACATAATGAAAGGATAAGAGTCTGCAATACCTCAAATTTTAAAAATCCTTCAAGAACATCTAAAAGTAATGGGCCGCTTTCACTGTTCCTGTTGATATCGTATCCATTTTTTATACTGAATTCTTTCAACTCACCTTTCCAGAAGTCTTTTGGCTGCACCAAAGTAAAGATAAAGTTCATTACAAGTCAAATAGATCTACAAGCAGACTTGAATGCTACAGGCAGCAGGAATAGATGTAAACTCTGGATATACTAAAGAAATTTAGTACCATATTACACTCAGGAAGATAAACTTTAAGTGTGTGATTTAGCTGAGCCCAGTCTAAATATTCACATAGTAGTGCAGTTAGAAGCCTTCCTGCATTTCAAAGTACAGACTGAATAAGTATAGTGCAAGTAAAAATCTGATGGAATAGGAAACCGGGTTTTAATTTCCTCTTGTAACATTGGACGCAGAAAATTAGGAATCAAAATAAAGAAAGGAAAGTTGTCTCCGATTACAATAGGGAAAAATATCCTCTTTTAGAAAATGTCTGCTTAAATTTTCTTTCTTATCATTTATCAAGGAATCCAACGGGTATTATGTAATTATAAGCTTCCATCCCCACTGTTCCCAGTTGGGCAAGCAAAATTCTATTCTCTCACAAATTATTTGCTTACACAATTTTCTGTCTCATCAAGCCATCCAAATTATGTAATTATAACCAACCAGACCCACTGATTATTTTTCATTATTAATGATTTGGAAGCTTGAATTATATAGAAAGAAGCTTTGGGTCAAGATTCACAAGTTTGTGCACCATCATTGATCCAGTTATACCATTTTTAGTGGATCTTACAGCTATTTTGAGGATACATGTACAATGCTATATTTCAAAGGATCTTGGATATAAATTGTACTTTAGAAAATTCTGTTCTCTGCTATTGCAAAAAGAAATGGAAATCAGAAACATAATATTGAAGTTGCGCAAAACTATTAATTCTAACTTGCAAAAGAAAAATGAATCATCATAATGGAAATGTTGATATAGCTGAGTTAAAATAGTTAAAAATTAAAACTCAAATAGCTGGTAGGTTGAAACTCAATCCCTTGGGTATGAGGATCAAAGGCCAATGTTACTCGAGTCTGGAAACAGGGAACAATCAGGATGCTTGCAGCCATATGAAAACTCGGGAGAGCTTGTTTTATACTCTTGTGCAGAATGAGAAAACAAGTGTAATATCCATTCGTGGTACCAGATTAAGGAAAAAGAAATGTAGGATTAAGGAAGGACCTGATGGAGAAGCATGAAGTTGTTTGGCACGATCATTACAACTACCCAACAAGGCAGGAGGCAAGCCTTCCTCTTTCTCAAGTACCTTATCCTCCTCTTCGATTGCCTCAAACACACTAGCCCGGAGTTCAGCCTACAAGAGCATCAAAAGCTAACAAGCTTTAACTACCGGGCAAACCTTAAAACATGCCTGCAATCAAATTTACGCGAAACTGCAACATTGCAATCAATCAAATAACTCAGAAATTCAAATTGCACTGCCAAGGAAAAAAGAGAGAGAGAGAGAATCTGGTAACAAGATAAAATCAGTTGGAAACCCAATGGAAGGAAGTTTTGCCCCAGTTTTGTAGAAGAAGATAATAGAAACCAAAAGAGAAAGGTAATGAATCACATTCACTTTTGACATTATTCATAAATCAGAAATTTGACCTCAAATAAACCTCTCTCATTTTCTACATAAAAATATGGCATCTTTCTCCCCATTTTATTCCTAATGTTGGACATGGGTTTTCAAAACGAGGAATCTTTCCCTCAAACCATCTTCTATACTCGCAAAATCTAAGCATTTCGACAGAAGCCCTTTTTGTCCCTAATCTTCAACCAAACAGGCCTAACAGTAATATAACTATAGCCTATAGGAGGAAGTGAAGAACACCACAGTGAACAGACGAAAACAAAGCAATGAAGTAATTTTCGCTGGGAATGGCTTGCTGATCAAGTAATTTCACAGCAATGGCCGACACAGAGACCCAAGTACAGGCATTCACCAAACGTATCCAAACAAAACAGTTAGAACCAGCAGATCGACAAGCCATAGCCTTTAAATCAAACCTTTATATATGCACATCCTCCAATCCATGAAATAAAGCAAAAGGGAAACAGACAAAAGAAGCTACACACCGCTAACAAAGCTCCCGTATAGATCTACACACCACACCGCTCCCGACTTCGCAAGCCTCGAAGAGACAACGCGGGTCATTTTAACAGAAATCCCGAAAATCGAAAATTTCGGCAAGCCGATGATGACCACATTTATCCATTTAGGGGGGAAATCAACAGATTCCAGGTAGCAGAGTCCGAGAAATTGGAAGAAATTGGGATTAAGAGGAGGAGGGAGAAATGTACTCGGATCTTAGCGAGGACGCCTTTTTTCTCAAGGGTACGGGTGACGAGGGTTTTGAGCTCCATCATTTCTCTGGTGTAATCGTCCATCTTCAAATCCAAAGCTCTGTCAGTTGCGATCGTCTCCCCCGTGCCGTGCTGTGCTGTGCTGTGCTGATCTCTTTGCCTGGCCCTCTACCGTCGAGAAACCCAGGAATGAACGTTTTCTTTTTACAAAAAGAAAAAGAAAAAGAAAAAGAAAAAAGAAAACGGGTTAAAAACGACGTCGTCTAGGCAACCACCGCTACCTTTGTTGTATTCCTTCAGCCCGTCTGTTTCTCTGCAGGTTCAGCCATGGAAGCCTCCCTCTCTCTCTCCCCTCCCCCTCCTCTAAATCCTTCTCTCTCTCCCCTTACCCTCTCTTCTCCTCCGCCAGAAACCTCCACCACACCCTCTCCTTCCTCACCACCAACACCCGCCGCGGTGGAGCCACTACCACCAGAGCCGCAGTCAGCCGCACGAGGAAGGAGGAGACAGTCAAATCGCACCTCGAGAACTGCTACCTTCTCGCCGCCATCAACTACAAAGGCTTCACCGTGAAGCAATTCCAGGAGCTCCGCAAGGTCCTCCCCGAGGAAGCAACCCTAATCGTCGCCAAGAACACGCTGGTGTACAAGGCGATTGAGGGCACCCCGTGGGCGGCGTTGGAGCCGTGCATGAAGGCGATGAATGTGTGGATGTTCGTCCACACCGAGGAGATCCCCGACGCCCTCAAGCCCTACCGCACCTTCCAGAAGGAGCAGAAGTTGGAGGAGAACGACTTCGTCGGCGCCTGCTTCGAGGGAAAGTTCTACAGCCCCGGGGAGGTCACGTCGCTTGAGACCATGCCGTCGAGGGCGGAGTTGTACGCGAAGATGCTCGGGGCGCTCAAGGCTCCCGGGAGCTCGCTGGTGGGGACTCTGCAGGCGCCGGCCAGGGACCTCGTTTTGACACTCAAGGCGTATGTGAAGAAGCTTGAGGAGGAAGCAGGTACGCCCTAGTACTAAACTACTAGTAGTGTTTACTGTTACTGTTAGGGAGAGTAAAGCTCCATTTTTGGCTGTTGTGGGATTGCAAGAGCTCATTTTTAATTGTTGTATTATCATCATCAATAGTGTATTTGATTAGGAATGAATAATTGTTGTTGTTGTTGTTGTTACAGTAAGTATAAATTAGATTGGTTTTGGGAATTGGAGATTGAAATTTGGTGGGTTGATTGCAGTGCTGAACTCAATGAGTTTTTTTATTGACGCTAGAGAAGGTTATATTTTTAGAGGAAATGATTAAAACGCAAAAATTGGTGCGGTACCTCAAACCCCTCTTGTCAAATAGAGAAAAGGGGAATTTTAGAGTAAGATGAATTTTAGAGATTTTGTTATTTTGTTCTCTATTTTAGAGATTTTTTAGAGGAGTTGTTGGAGATGCTCTAAGAGCTTTTGTAAAACCTTTTGTAAAATAGAGAAATGGGAAGAGAGTGAAAAAAATCTGTAAATATAGAGAAAGGATTAAAACGCTAAAATTGAATGCGTTCATCATTCCTAAGCCCTTCTATTGAAATTCTTGATTCAAGCGGCAAGCCACCTCAACAATCCAGTCTCCCTTCAGTGAATCCACTCACTGCCACAGTACCATCGGAGAATTGGTTTTGATCGACTCTAGAGAAGGTTAGATTTTCTGTTTATTTTGATTATTGTTGTTGTGTTTCTATTGTTGTTCGATTTTTAATTCCCGTTCACCGATTTTTATTGTTGTTTCTGATTGATTGATGTTGCTGATTTTGATTGTTGTTGTTGCGTTTCGATTGCTGTTCGATTTTTATTCTCGTTTACCAATTTTGTTGTCGTTGTTGTTCGATTATTGTTGCTGCGTTTCGATTGTTTCGCTTGATCGATTGTTGTTGGATTGCAGCCACCTGAATGCTGATCGATTTTTAATTCATTTTTTTTTATTTCTGTTGCTGCGGTTCGATTTTTCCGTCGCTGCATCGTCTGATTACTGAGTTTAATTTATACCTTGTTGCACGCGGATGCTTTTAAACTCATTGTTGTTATTGATTTTACTGATTTTATGCCTTGTTGTTGATACTAATTTTTAATTCTACTGATTTGTGTTGTTGAGGGAAGCCTTTCATTTTTGGCTAGCTAGTCGTTAGAATTTTGTACGGCCTTGGGAAATTTGTGTTGTCAATGCAATGTTATATGGGCTTTGCTGCCTATTGTTTGGCTTCTAAGATTCTTGTGCTGTCATGTTGTGGCTATCATGCAAAGCTATATACCCTTTGCTGTCATATAGTTGCTCTATCCTTATCTTCTACACACTCAGGGTCCTAGTTTTTGGATCTTGAAACTCAGTTGGGTGCTGCTATAATATTTTGGCTCAGCTGGAAATTAATTTGGTTATAGTAGATTAGTATGTCTACATGTTAAGAAGCCACTTTCCTTAAGGTTTGTCAAATATGATCTTGATTCAACTAGTACTGATATCGATAAAAAGTCAGGCTACTAAAGCAGGCAACAAGTTAAATTTCATTTATGATGGTGATCCTGTTGGTGCAAGTTCTAACTTGGGTCACTTCGTTATTCATTTGTAAGAAATTAAAGATATGAGTGTAGGACAATTCAAGCTTGATTTATGTCATTTTGTTAGGTTGAGTCATGAGTGTAGGATAATTACCATATATCGATTAATATTTTGGTAAGTTTATTTTCAGTCTCTTAATGAAATAGAAATTGAACATCACATAACATAATAATGAAGTTTTTAGAAGTTAAATTACGTTAGAATGGAGTTCCTCAAATTGTTAAATGAAGTTTTTAGTAAGTTAAATTTAAGTGTTTAGAAGTTTAGAATGAAATTTCCTTAATAAATGCATTTACTATATTATAAATTCCTGTATTTATTATAGTATAGAGTAAATGCATAAATATGTATAATAGAGAAGTTGTTGGAGTTGGAGTGTAATTTTTTTTTAGAGATTTTGGTATTTTGATATCTATTTTAGAGAATTTTTAGAAGAACTGTTGGGGTTGCTCTTTAGGAAAGTAAGGGATTTTGAGACTTGCAAATTAGCTTTGTTTATGAGGAATGGGTGTGTGAGTGTGATGGATAGTACTTGAAGAAATGTGGCTTTATGAAGCTTGGAGGATTACATTTTAGGCAGGCATTGTATGTTATTGTATTGCTCGAGTGTTTTCAGGGTGTTTTAGCTAGTTAAGCCATGTTTGGAAACAGTAGCATCTTGCTAGCGAGCATTTCAGTAAATGCTCTCTCGTATGACTGAGCTATGCTACCCTTTTTTATACTGTTTTTCTTGGGTCTCTGATCCAAATCTATGTTTTGGACTTATATTCAGTTGATTGACTGTATTACTGCAAGTGTAATACATGCAAATGATACTGTAATTACAACATTTTATAATCAATAGGTTCAATTCACAACATTTTAATACTAATTTTTAACCAATCAAATTATAAGAGTTTTGAGGAAATTTGTTGTATTATACATTTTTTTAACCTTTTATAAGCCACTTATCCCCTTTCAATTATTAATTAACCGTTCTATACCTTATTTAATTTTATTAGCCCCGTTGTACCTTTCTTTGCTCCTCCTCTATCGCTCGCGACCAACTACCCGGCGATTCCTCTTTCCTTCTCCGGCGGTGTCATTTTCTTCTCCTTCCATCCAACTCCAACAATTCTCTCCTTCCTTTTCCGGCGGCGGCAGCTTCGTGCTTTCTTCTCTCGTTTTTCCTTGATTTTGCTCAAATTGGCGTCCAATGGCGTTGTCTTCGAGTATGTATTTGATGTTTCAAACTCATTTTCTTCCTATTCTCTTGTGTGTATGCATGTTTTTCATTTTATTCTTTGTTGATTTTGTGGATTTTGACTCTATTGTACTCTTTTGCTTTACTTAGGGTTTCGAAATTTGGGGAAATTATGTGAAACCTGTGTTCGATCGTGTACATTGTTGTCACTCTTTGATTTTGATGCCATTTAGTTGTTCCAAATCTATGATTCCAAGTTTCTAACTAGCCCTGTGTATCGGCTACACTTTGTCCTTGAATAACTGATTTATGCTTTTTCCTGATTATTGTGAATGATAATTGTGGTTTTTGCTTATGAAGCTATAAAAGGTCAACTAATTAGCATATAAGCTTTTATGGTAAAATACAAGATTAACTTATCTTTAGTTGTGTTATATGAGCACATTAGCGGTGGAGTGGGGAAGTTATATGTGTTGTAGTTTTTTGCAGCTTCATTTCATATTGTTGCATTTGATGTCATATTTGATGTCGATGAAAACCATGTTATATTGTTTACATTGCTTGTACTTTGATTTTGATGCCGTTTAGTTGTTTCCAGTCTAATTGTTGTTTTAGTTTTTACATTGTTGCATTTTGATGTCATCATTGACGATGGATGACATTGTCCTCATTTTGTGTATTTGGGTTCATTTTCTTGTTGTTTATGTGTAAATCTTGGTGATTTTGTGTTCCCACCCTAGTGTATTCTTTTCGCTATATTTAGGGTTTCGAAATTACGGAAAATTATTGGGAAATTAGGTGAAACCTATGTTAGATTGTTTACATTGTGTGTTATCATTTGATTTTGATTCCATTTAGTTGATTCCAATCTAGTTATTCTTGTTTTAGGGGAAATTAGTTTTCTTGCCTCTTCGGTTCACATTGTTGCCTTTGATATCAGTGTTGATATTGTCCCCATTTTGTATAATAGATTCATGTTACTTGTTGTTTATGTTTACAACTTTCCTTATTTCCTCCAGTGATGCTAACGAGACTTTGCATTGTCCGGTTGGTTACTTATTTTTCCACTCCCTCTTTGTTTATGTTCTGTTTTTTAATGCTGTATATATTTTCATTATATTTTACTACTTTGTTGTTTATTTTTAAGTATTTGGGTATATTCATCAAGATAGGGATATGAAGTATAATCACTATTCCCGTGTTGATATAATTTCTTCATGGAAAAAGAATTGTGTCCGGTTGATTGGGTTTCATTTTCTACTTCTGTTCTACGTCGTGTTCTTTGGTTTGGTGATAAGTTGAAATTTGCACAACAACTTGTCACTCATTTCATGGTTCATGAAATTAAAATGGCAAAAACTAGGGAAATTTGGTTTAAACTGAAATCTGTCTACTATGCTAGGTTTTCAATGACTGAATTTGCTTATGTCACGGGTTTAAAATGTTCCTCTGATCACCCGGTTGACATTCCTTCGATAGACATTAAATCTATGTTTTGGGTAGATAAGATCAAGTTTGATGATTTGGTTGATCTTTTTTGTAAAACACCCAAGAATTCACCCAAGAAACTTCTTATTGTTTGTGTTGATAATCGATGGGGTTTTGTTATCTCATCGTGAGGGGTTATGGATCAAAGCGTGTCCCTTGCTTCTTATATGAGTAAATTCAATGAATGTCCATAGGGGAGACTAGTTTATGTAGAAACTATCACGTCTATGATGGAGGTGAATCGTTCATCTCAAAGTAAATTGTCTAAGGATTCAAAGAAGCGTATGAAGAAGAATGTTCGTAAGCTTTTTAATAAGACTTTGCAGAATGGTGGAAATGACAATGTTGCAAAGACAAGTACTTGGAAAGCTAGTGGAAAGCCTAACAAGTTAAAGTCACTCATTGTCTTTGGGACAATGCCATTTCCACCATTCTGCGAAGTTTTTTGAGAAAGCTTATGAGCACTCTTCTTCATACGTTTCTTTGAATCCTTAGACAATTTAGATTGAGATGAACGATTCACCTTCATCTGATAGTTTCTACATAAACTAGTCTACCCCATGGATATTCATTGAACTTACTCATATCATAAGCAAGGGACGCGATCCGATCTCTAACCCCCCACGATGAGGTAACAAAACCCAATCAATTATCAACACATGAGAAATAAGAAGTTTCTTGGGTGTCTTACAAAAGAGATCAACCAAATCATCAAACTTGATCTTGTCTACCCTTGACACAGATTTAATGTCTATCGAAGGAAATGTCAATAGGGCGATCAGAGGAACATGTTAAACCCGTGACAGAAGCAAATCCAGACATTGAAAACCTAGCAAGGTGGACAGATTTCACTTTAAACCACATTTCCCTAGTTTTTGCTGTTTTAACTTCATGAACTATGAAATGATTGACAAGTTGTTGTGCAAGTTTCAACTTATCACCAAACCAAAGAACACGACGTAGAAAAAAAGTAGACAATGAAAACTCAATTAGCCGGACACAATTCTTTTTTCTATGATAGAAATTATATCAACGCGAGAGTAGATACTATACTTCCCATAGAAAGTGTTCCTATCTTGATGAATATACTCAAAAAACAAACATAACATAAAAATATAGACAACATAAAAAACAGAAGAGAAACCAGGGGGGTCTCATTGGCATCACTAGAGGAAAGTTGTAAACATAAACAACAAGTAACTGGAATCAATTACACAATGGGGACAATATCTTCAACAATGATATCAAATGCAACAATGTGAACCGGAGAGGCAAGAAAACTAATTTCCCTTAAAACAAGTGGAACTAGATTGGTAGCAACTAAATGGAATCAAAATCAAAGGATAACACACAATGTCAACAATCTAACATAGGTTTCACCTAATTTCGAAACCCTAATCAGAGTGAGAAAACAAAAAATCACCAAGATGTATACATAAAGAAAATGAAACCAAATACTCAAAATGAGGACAATGTCTTAGAGCTAGCAATACTCGACCCGAGAAAATCAATCCGATTGATCTGATCCAAACCCGTTCGACACTCGAATAATTGAAAAAAAAAGTTTGGATCTAAAACTGACCGACTCGATCTGAGTTAAGCCCGAGTCCGAAAGCAATCTGAACCCAATTATATCAAAATGGACCAATCCAAATCAACCTGAAATTGCCCGACTCGAACATATTTGAATTCCGAATTTACCCGAATTTGATTATACTCGACACCCGAAATAACTCAAAGCCGATTATATTTGAAACCAACAAAAATATTAACATATTCCCTAAAATAGTCAAAACAACCTAAGTATTTGATTACTTAATAATGGATGGTAATAATATTATGATGCATATGGTATAATTAAATATAATTTTGTACTCCATCCATTTAAAAAAGTCACTTTTTAGCTTTTTTTAAGATACCAAAACTATATATAAATATTAATTTTTGGTTATATTTTTTTATAATATGGTAGTTATGAGTAATAAGTATGAAATTAATATTAAAAAAATATTTTATATAATTTTGACTTTTTTAAAAAATGTTCTAAAAAGTGAGAAGATTTACATTTTTTTTAACGAATGTAGTATTGATTACGAATGGATAAACATTAGCTTAATCTATATAGAAGGATAACTATCTCATAGGTAAAAAAAAAAATTGATTTGTTTTATCCAATATGATTCTTGCGGGTTCAATTTGACCGAATCCAATTCGACCAAAACCGTTGTGACCAAAACCCGATTCACCCGAACCCAATTAGACCAAAACTCGATTCACCTGAACCTGTTTAGAACGAAATCCGATTCGTGTGAAATAAATAGGATTCGAAAATTCGATTGTATCCGATAAAATAATGGTCAAATAAACTCAACCCGAACCCGATCAGACCCGAATTGTTATCACACTTGATATCAAACCGAGTCTGATATGACCAGAAACTGAATAACCCAAACCCGACCTGACTCGCCCGATTGCCACCTCCAGCAATGTCATCCAACATCAACGATGACATCAGAATGCAACAATTTAAACTAAAGTTGGAAAAAAATAAAACTAAAACAACTACAACTAGATTAGAAACAACTAAATGACATCAAAATCAAAGGACAAGCAATGTAAACAAGTCGAAATCCACAAAATCAACAGAGTCGAAATCAACAATGAATAAAATGAAAAATATACATACACATATTAGGAAGAAAATGAGCTTGAAACATCAAATACATACTTGGAGACAGCACCGTTGGACGGCAATTTGAGCCAAATCAAGGAAAAACTGGAGAAGGAAGCACGGAGCTGTCGTTGTCGGAAAAGGAAGGAGAAGAAAACGACACCACCGGAGAAGGCTGGAAAGGGAATCGTCGAGTAGCTGGTCGTGAGCGATGGAGGAAGAAAGAAGCTAGAAAGGTACAACCGAGATAAAAAAAAAATGAAATGAGGTATAGAGCGGATAATTAATAATTAAGAAAATGTATAATACACCAAATTTCCTCTAAAAAAATTACACATTTTTAATCATCTATCTATCTTTATCTAACTATTAATTAAGAATCTTTTTTTCTTAGATGTTAGTGTCATAACCACCTTAATTTTATGTTTTAGTATACATTTGTTTACTTTGTCAACTCCCAACCTTCTTATATTATGCTAATTTTGTTAATATTTTTTATTTAATTTGTCATGTTATTAATATTTTATTTTAAAAAAATGAATTATGGCGTGATGATTGTATTGGTTTAATTTATTTAATATAATTTTCAAATTCATGGTTGGTTTTATTTATTCTCCAATGGTTGATCGATCTACTTCGATGAACTATGTTTCATATGGCAAGCGATATAAAAATTGAGGAATAGTATTATTTTTAACAAATCAATGCGATAAATAATTCAACAAATAATTAATTACATTAATAATTGGAACAAGGCACAGGTTAAGCCAGCTCATATTAAACCTAGGAAAAAACCAAGATTCCACGTGGGAACGCCCATCAAGCGACTTCTACAAACTTTTTTTTTATAAAGAAGGCAAGAATTTGGGGGTGGTTAATCTACCGCCTAAGAGCGTCCTTACAGACGGTGTTGGCGATCTCAGCTGGAGCACAAGTGTAAATGAACTACGAGGAAAAGCCAAGATGAGCAAGCTTATTAGCCTCATGGTTTTCCTCTATAACGGTGTGAGAGAAAGAGACATTCTTAAAGACCCGGCAAAGACCAAGACCATCTGAAACCGCTAGCTCGATCTCCCACGGGCACCGCTAAATCCCCTTCAAGGAGTTGATCACCGTCAAGCAATCGCCCTCCACCTCAAGTCTAGAAAACACCCTCTTCGCAGCTTCCCGGCAAAGACCAAAACATTCCGCACGAGCAACGGAAACCTTTTCGTGGCCACAGACACCACACAAAAGGACACCCCCTTGGAAATCGCGGATGACAAACCCGGAGGCAGCATGACCGGTACCTACCTTCGATCCATCAAAATTAAGTTTCACAAAACTCCTATTTGGTTTTTTCCATTTCCCTACTTTCTGTTTTTTCATTTTCTTTTTATCAGTGTTTGGTCTTGTAGTGTCCATATCGAATTCTTGTTCCTCAGTTTTTGCTTTCCTCTAAGTTATCCTATACAGTATTGTTGAACATGTTTTTATCCAATCTACCATCTTACTAATGTCGTTGTTATTGAAAATGATTCTATTTCGCATTGTCCATACTCCCCCAAAGGAGAAAGTCAGGACTGATTTTTGCTCCGGAGATAGATTAGTGAAGATTTTCGTGATTATATTCTTGAGAAAATTGCAAAAAAACAGCTCAACCTTTACGGGTTGTTGCGCTCAATAGCCTGAACTATAAAAAATGCAGAAAATATCCTCAAGAATTTAGTTAGTTGTAGAAAATAGCCCAACATATTCCAATTCAAATAATTAACTTCAAATTCAAATTAATTATAAAAAACAACCTTAGGTTGCATTTAAATTCAAATTAATTACAAATCTCTTCAAAACAAATTTTATTTAAAAAAAATCATCACTTTTTTATATAAAAAATATCCTAAATAATTTTTATTCCCAAAACCTACCACTTCTCATAATTTTTTTTTATCACTAAGTCATTATTAGCAAAATTTATCATTGAATTAATTATAAAAACTACCTTATACCATATAAATTTTATAAATAATTTTTTTTTAAAGACTACTAAAAAAATATCACACGATCTTTATTTTTTTTAATAAAAAATTAATTTATTTTCATCTCACAATCTATTTAATGCTCAAATAAAAACCATTGTTAGGTGAATAACATATGCACGCTTTTTTATTCAATAGATAACAAACTACCCTAATTGTTAGGTTTAAAACGATATATAATGTATGCTTAACAAATTTAAGTTATAATCTAATTAATTTTTTAATGATATGTAAATCTCTTCAAAACAATTTATAAATCTCTTCAATAGATAACAAACAACCATAGCCGCTGCCGCCGCCCACCCTCGCCCGATCTTGCTGTCTCTGCCACTCTAGCCGTCGCCGCACACCCCCTGTCGCCGCCGCTAGCCCTAGCCGCCGCCCCACCCTTCTGCAGCCGCCGCCGCTACCTACCGTTCCCAATGGCTAACGTTGTCGACCCCCTGCCGTCGCCAACAAACCCCCCACCGCAGCCACAAAACCCCTTACATTCTGCTCAATCTGTAACTAATATCGAAAACCAAATTCTCCTTACCCTAGACCTCAAGAAGGTTCAATACCACACATGGGCGGAACTCTTCAACACCGCTTGTAAGGGCCACGACGTCATCGCTCACATCGACGGTTCCGGTCGGCCGGATGATGTCACCGAGCCTCTCTGGATCCGACTCGACTCCATCGTGCTCGGATGGATCAATGTCACCATCTCCGAGGATGTTTTGATAACCGTCCTCCAACCCGGCTCCACCGCTCGCGATGTTTGGCTCCGCATCAAGGGCCTGTTTCATGACAATCAATCCGCTAGGGCTGTGGATCTTGAGAGCAAGTTCATCAACCCCCGTCAGGAGAGCTTCTCCACTGTTTCCGACTATTGCCTTGCCATCAAGGCCATCGCCAATCAACTTGCCGACGTCGAACACGAGGTCGGTGAAGAGCGTCTTGTCCTTCAACCAGTCAATGGCCTCTACACTAAGTTCGACGTTGTCAGCGGCAGGATCGATCAGTAACACCTCACCGCTATCGACACTAATTTCATGGTGGCTCGCAGCATGCTCTCGAGGGAGGAAAGTCGTCAGGGCCGCCCTTAGACACCGCCCCATGTGCCCTTACCACAGACCCTTACCCCTGACCCCCTCCTACCAACCAACCCAGGCCGACCCACCAGCGCGGTGGCCGAGACCAAGGATGCGGCAACCGCCGCAGGGGCGGCGACCGCCGCTTCTCAGCGCACCCGTCGTGGTACCCGCAACCCTGGTCCGCCACACTACCTCTGTAACCATACCCGATGTGGGCCGGCTACCCTCTGGTGTCGATGCAGCGCCCCTACCGCCTGTCCCCGCCACCGGCAGCCTCGTAGACTTTCTACTCCTCCCAGCAGCCGGTGGCATCACCTCAGCACACCGATCTCTCCGCGACTTTCTCCACCATGGGGCTTCAACAACCGGACGACAATTGGTATATGGATACCGGGGCCTCTTCTTAGATGACGAACACGCAAGGTAACCTACACACTGTTTTTAATTCTATCACTTTACCTTCTGTCTATGTCGGAAATAGAGAACCTATGTTCATTGTCGGTTCGGGTAAAGCAACCCTACCCACTAGCCCCCCCTTTCGCCTTAACAACGTCCTACTTGCCCCAAGCCTTGTCAAAAACCTTATCTTTGTTCGTCAATTTACCATCGATAATCACGTGGCCGTTCAATTTGACCCTTTTGGTTTTCTTGTGAAGGATCTACGTACAGGTAGAGGTGGTAATCGGGCGAGTCGGGTCGGGTTCGGGTCGGGTTATTCGGTTTCGGGTCTTATCAGACTCGGGTTGATATTGGGTGTAATGACAATTCAGGTCTGATCAGGTTCGAGGTGGGTATATTCGGGCATTATTTTATCGGATATAATCGGGTTTCGGTCTAAATGGATTCGGGTGAATCGGGTTTCGGTCTAGACGGGTTCGGGTGAATCGGGTTTCGGTCACAACGATTTTGGTCGAATTGGGTTCAGTCAAATCAAACCCGCAAGAATTATATTGCATTAAACAAATCAATTTTTTTTACCTATGAGATATTTATCCTTCTATATGTATTAAGCTAATGTTTATCAATTCTTAATCAATACTACTACATTCGTTAAAAAATTTAAGTCTTCTAACTTTTTACAACATTCTTTTAAAAAAAACTCAATATTGTATAATATATTATTTTTCAGTATTAATTTCATGTTTGTTACTCATAACTACAAAATTATAAAAATGACCAAAAATTGATATTTATATAGTTTTGGTGTCTTAAAAAATGCTAAAAAGTGATTTTTTAGCGGGGGGAGTACAAAAATATATTTAATTATACTATATGCATGATCATATTACCATCCATTATTAAGTAATCAAATGCTTAGGTTGTTTTGAGTATTTTAGGGACAAATATAAGATTTTTGTTGGTTTCGGATATAATCAGGTTTGGGATATTTCGGGTTTCGAGTATAATCGGGTTCGGGTAATTTTGGGTTTCGGGTTGATTTCGGGTCAATCCATTCGGATATAATCGGGTTCGGGTTATTACTGGGTTCAGATTGCTTTCGTGATCGAGCTTAAATCGGATCGGGTCGGTCGGTCTCGGATCCAAACTTTTTTTTTTTCCCAATTATTCGGGTGTCGGACGGGTTCGGGCCAGATTAATTGGATAGGTTTTCTCGGGTCGGGTCGGGTATTGCCAGCTCTACGCACGGGGACCCCAATCATGCGGTGCAATAGTTCTGGCGACCTCTACCCTCTAGCCGCAGCCAAACCGCCGCCCTCAACATCCCCGTCCATCAACATTACCCTTGGTTCCAACTTGTGGCATGCTCGTGTTGGCCACCCTGGCAATCATGTCCTTCAAAGTCTCCGTTCTAGTCATTTAATTTCTTGTAATAAAGTCTCGACTGTCTACACTTTGTGCGAGATCGCTAAGAGCAAAAGACTCCCTTTTCATATTACTCATTCTGCTACTTTTGCATCGTTTGACATTATACATTGCGATTTGTGGACATCGCCTATTCTGAGTGCTAGTGGTTTTCGCTATTATTTGGTTGTTCTTGATGATTTCACCAATTTTGTTTAGGTCTTCCCTTTGTGCCAAAAATCGGAAACAAAAGGTCATATTGTTATTTTTCACAAGTTTGTCCAATCCCAATTTCATTTGCCTATCAAATCCATTCAGTGTGACATAGAAGGCGAGTTCGACAACAACATTGTCCGCTCCTTTTATCAATAACAAGGGATAGCCCTCCGCTTCTCTTGTTGACGAGAGGGTTTCTCGACCAAATAAATTTATAGTCAAGACCCCCGCTATAGTATAGGGGAGTCAAGTTCGTCCTCAGGAGAGAAGTCAGCGGTTCTAGGTTTAGTGTGTTTTGGGGTTCAGGGATAACGGGAAGAGGTGAGGAGGTTGCTGTCGACAAAGAATAGAGGGGTCGATGTCGATGGATGGAGAGGGAATGGTGGTTTGATATCGAGTAGAATATGTGCCAAATAAAAATAATAAAATAAAACAAATAAAGATGCAAACTTCCAAGGTTAGGGGTCACCACAACAATAAAGATGCATGCTTTATATCAAAGAATCGACTTTCGCAAATTCCAACAATTTAGGTGATAGAGGCTCTCGCATAAAAACCTAATTTGTTTCTACCTTTTCATAATTAGGATTAGTCGGCTCTCGCAAATAAACCCTAATTACTATCCAATTCATAATAAGATCACTTTCGCTTCAATACCATGAATAAGGAATTTCCTCAACTCTCGCAAAGGATTAAGCACATAGGTAGATGATGATAAAGACATATAAATTCATGGATTTATAAATCAAACACACATATCTATGTTGGGATCACCCCAACCCTAGAAGAAAGAAATTAGAACAATATCGTTCCAATTTCCCCTTTATCACCAGAGGTGATGATATTGGAACGATACACCTCTGGTGTTTTTTGTTAGAACAATATCATCACCAGAGGTGTATCGTTCCAATTTCCCCTTTACAACGAGTAGCTCGTCATGGGCTTGATTAAGCTCAGTCTCGAGCTCGCGAACTCGACCACCCAATTTACCAGCTAGCAATACGTTCTCGGTATCCTTCTCCCGAAGATTTGAAATCTCGACCCGCGACAAGTCAAGTTCACCCTTCACCGCCTCTAAATCTTTTTCAGATTTCTCCAGGGCTACCTCCAAGCTATTAATGGACAATGGTCCCCTCTTGTAATTCCGCGTCTCTCAGTTTCGTTATTCGGGCTTGCAATTTTTTGGTCTCCTTCCTCAAATATCTCATGTGATCGTTGTATCCCCTCAATCGCTCCATCACTTCAGTCCATTGCAGATTATCCTATGAAAGTCCGCAATAAACAAAGTCATAAAATAAATAGAAAAGAGAAGGTTAATATTTAAATAAAAATCAACTCATGGAAAAACTCACCCATCCTCCCGTCTTCAGCCCCTAGTCCAAAAACTTCTCATTCTTAAGGTGGTGAAGGTACTCCCTCTCGACCGGACAATTCTTCGTCGGAATAGCCAACTTCGCATAATCAATAGAAGTGAATCCAGGTTGCCTATACACGTACATGGCAATCCCTGATTTAGTGATTGGCTCATCCGTTGAGATCTGGTCGGGCACAATCTCCCCCTTTTTTCTCTTTTGATCCCGATGAATAAGAGGTACGTCATCCTTTGACGAACTGTGTTCCACCTCCACAATCCACCGCTCATTTTCGAACTCCACGAGAGGTTGGGGATCGCGTGGAATTATCTGCTGCTGATCATTGATAGCCCGCGAGCCTGAAGCACCTGAAGACTTGACAATATTTCCCCCTTTTTCCTCCCGGACGGTCAGGAAGAGCTTTCCAGGGTCCAACAACATTTCTAAAAAGGTCAGAAGTAGATATCAGGCTAAGATAAAATTTGCTTCAAGAAAGGGTTCAATATAAAATAAGAAAGTCACAATTAAGTAGTGAAAAGGTTTGACACCCACCCCGAGGATGTGGGAGGCTAAGGCTGACCATTTCCAAACGGACGGGGGTTACTACTTCCTTGTACTTACGTTTCCCCAAACGACCCTCGTGATAGAACGCATATCTCCATTTTTTGGTCACAATAGTTTTGTTATTGGAAGGAGGCTGATAGAGACCAGGGGTAGTCATAAAATTCAAAGACGCTCCGGATGGATCACGAACAAGAAACCATTTTCTCCTCCACCCAGACTTGCTCGATAACCTCTCTATAATATCCCCGCTCAAGGAAGCAGACACGAGCCCATCTTTGCCATGCCGCAAGGTCAAAAACGTAAACAGGTGATCCAAAGATGTCCTCTGTTTGTTGGCAGCGCATCGCATAGTGTAGGTGGCGAGGTACATCCAAACGTTAAAAGCCAGTTGAGTGGGCACGAGTTTATCTTCGTAAGAAAGTCCACGTAAAGCTTAGGCAAAAGAAGGCGAAACTCCTAAAGCAAACTTTCCAAGTGGACAACGACGTGATTCAGATATGCGTTCAAACAACCCCCGTTCTGAGAGGCTAAGCCTATCTCCACCCCGGTAGGCCAAGGAAAGATCAGGGACACAAATTCGAGATGAGCAAGGTTCAAAATCGATTTCTCTCCTCTAGTCACGGCTAAGATAGGGGCCACGCGCTCCTTAAAAATAGAAAGGACAAGTTGGGGAGGAGATGGAGCAAAACCTTCACAGAAACTACAGTCACCAACTTCCTCGAGTCTGTAAGCGGGCACGACAAAATCACCAGGGACTGCATGAGTCGATTTCTTTTTCTTCGACTCATGAGACGGTCCCCCTTTGTTTCCCAAGTCATTGATAGACTCTGATGTATGACAGTACTCCGGATCGCCTTTCGATAGAGGAAGCTTTATGGTCCTAGTCATGGCATTTTTCTCCTTCATCCTTTTTGGCACTAAAGGTTTTTTCCACTTTCCTTCGCGAGCCAGTTTTTGGTCGAGGAAGATGAGCTAAAGACACTGTAGCTTCCGAGTCATCATGCATTAAAAACTCTTGAGTCCACAAGGAGCTAACCTCCTCAGCCATAAGGCCCATGCTCCTATTCTGGTTATCGCTCTCCATCGACATCACTATTGTTTGGTTTCTAAGAAGAAACCTCTTGAAAATACGTGATAAGAGAAGTTCAACAAAGGAAAATAGTCTTTTCAAGATAGCGATAAGACAAATTTGACGCCAAAAACCCTTCACAAGAGCTATCTTGGCGCCTCACGCACCCTACTCAGGGGCATTGAAAAGACGTTTCCCCCAGAGGATGACAACTAAAAAACACATTTCATCTCCTCTTCAAAAGTTCTCATTTTCCCAAGATAGGAGATAAAGGGTTTTTCCCCGATAAACGAGAAACCCTCCAGATCCCCCAAAATCCCCACCACCACCTTAACTCTGCCGCCAAATAAAACCTAAAAACACCACTAGGGCGGCCCTAACATATGGGAAGAACGGAGAAAAAAAGAGTGGAACACCAGGAAAAACCGATCTCTCTGCCACACGACCACCTTGCCCCTCCTTGGGGGAATGCATTTTGATTGCCCAGAAAATCGCTTTTACCCTAAGGGCTATCTTGAACAAAAATCGAGGAAAATAAGCAAAACGAAAGAAAAATAGGAAACACTTACTTGAAGAAAATGAGAGTAGAACACCAAGAAGCAAAATGTGAAGAAACGGGGCCTCCAACGAACTCTGACGACGCCTTTTGCAAAATAGTCTTTTGGTTATCCTCTCTTGCTCTCTGTTGTAAGTTTTTCAATGAATACGAAATGAGGGAAAAGTGAAGAGGAGATCCCTACTTATAGGTCTCCGTGGGGTCACCTCAGAAATGGGATGAGATATATTGGGCCTTTATCTGGCCCACCAAAATGAGCCTTTAACAAGAGGCATCGTTTTTTATCAAAACATGATCGGGAACGATTTATCATACACGATACAGTCTTGAGGAGATATGATGATGCCCTAGAAAATAGCCCCCTTAATTAATTGGGATATGACGTCATAAATGGGCCACCCAACGGAAAAGATGTCTTAGGCACGATCTAATACACCGCGAGCCTTACACCAAGTAAAGCCCTGAATGATACCATCAAGATTGGCCCTTTGTGGGCCAAGGCGGTTCGAGGACCCGATCATCACGAGAAAGAAGAAAGTACCACAATGGATTCAAGCTTGTTAAAGGGTCGGCGTCGAGGGTCCTAGGAACAACGCCAAGGGTTCTGTCCGATTTTGGCTTGGAGAATTATTTTACTTTTTTTTAGCTATTTTATTATTTAATTAAGTAAATAAAAAGGAGGAGTTGTATGCCTCCTTAAGAAAACAATTTCTAAAATACTGTTCTCCAATGAATAGAGCAACACATAAGATCGTGGTTTGTATCCTAACACTTACAAATATACCACTAGAGCAAACAGTGGTCGCACGCCCTTTCATCCCATTGGGCAAGGGTAAGTAGCTCGCTAGTCAAGCACCTCTCCACTAACGCAACCATGTGTAACCACCCAACCCTTTGGCATGAGGGCATGCGTTACACGTATCTTCTGTCAGACCACGAGGTCACCAGCGAGCTGCTCGCTTGGCACTCCTATAAATCCCCCCCCCCCCCTTGAGTCCCCAAGGAGGGGATACGATTTTAGAGAGAGAAAGAAGAGCTATGCAATTTTCCCTAAGATAAAGCCCTCGAAGTTGAGTTCTTGAAGTCTTTGATTGAAGAAGAATGTATCTAGAATATAACATCATTTGAAGGATTTCCTCTAAAGACGATGATTGAACAGTGACTACCCGAGCGCGAGTAATTGACATCGCGAGGATTACATTGACTTCTAAAATCGCCGACTAAATAACAACTGATATAAGCACCCTTCCTAGTTGGCTTCGCACGTAATAAAGGAAATATGTCGTCACCTTGAGGTAATAAGTATACGTGAAATTCTAGAAAAGCTTCAGCGTTGGCGCCATATGTCATTGTGAATGGCGTTTCCCCCATGGGATTCTTGGCAGAAGTTTTGTACGACCATAGTACTAGAGGTAAGATTTTAGCCCATTCCCCCTTTGCAGTTCCCAGTCCTTTTTTCATTGAACCATCAACGTTTATGACCCAATCTTCTCCTTCGCGATCTTGTAATTATGTGAATGTGGCTTCGACCACGAAATCGACCAGAGCTTGAGCCAAACGAGCTTTCCTAGGTTTGAAATGAATATCAAATTATGAGAGCTTTACTGCCCATTTCACCATTCTTCCTGAGAGAGATGGTGAATAAAGAATCTGGTGTAGGTGTAGATCAGAGAGCACTTCGGTGGTATGATCCTGAAAGTAAGGCCTCAATCGTCTTGCCGCGAAGATAACAGATATGGCCATTTTTTTTATGGGCGTATATATAGATTAGGCAGGTTGTAGGACTCTAGTAGCAAAGTAGTCAGGGAACTTGGACTCTCTAGTGAGTACAATACCGATGGTAGTTGATCCAACCGCAAGATATAGTAGAAGAATCTCATGCTCGCGAGGATAATGAAGGGTAGGGAGTGTTACAAGGTATTTCTTCATACTTTTGAAAGCTTTGTCCAAGACATATCTCCACTCCACGGGCCATTTCTTTTTCAATTGCTCAAAGAAGGGCATGGAGTGATCGGCGAGTCGTGAGCAAAATCGACTTAGGCATTTGATGGTGTTGTTCATCTTTTGGATGTCGTTTAGCATCCTTGGGGGCCCATATCGAGTATTTCTTGTACCTTTGAAGGGTTCACATCGATGCCTCGGTGACTTATCATGAAACCAAGGAATTTTCTAGAATCGACTCCAAATACGTACTGTTCTGGGTTTAAATAGACACGATTGTTTCTGAGGGGATCGATGGTTTCTTGGAAGTCAGTGGGATGACTCTCTTTTTTCAATTATTTGATCACAATGTCATCAACATATACCGCGATGTTCCTCCCTAGTTGTGGTCGGAAAACTTTTTCAATCATTCGGTGGAAGGTAGCACCGGCATTTTTGAGACCGAAAGGCATTACTTTGTAAAAAAAAGTGCCTTGATTAGTGATGAAAGCGGTGTTTTTTTCATCGCGAGGGCTCGTCTTGATCTAGTTGTAGCCAAAGTAGGCATCGAGGAAGCTCAAAGTAGTGTGTCCCGCGGTGGTGTCTACTAGTTTATCGATGGAAGGAAGTGGATAATTGTCTTTGGGACATGCTTTGTTCAGATATTTGAAATGCACGCACATTCTCCATTTACCTCTACTCTTTTTTACAAGGACCACATTTGATAGCCAGGTTGAATCATTGATCTCGTGGATGAAACCAGATTGTAGGAGTTTGTCCACTTCTTGTTTGGCTGCTTCAGCCTATTCCGTTTTCATCTTTCTTTCCCTTTGGCATATGGGTTTTGCAATATAACTGAGCCTAAGGGAGTGTTTTGTGATCTCTATGGGAAGAACTTTCAAGTCTTGGGGGGACCAGGCGAATATGTCTCGCGAGTTTTTCAATATTTATTTGATACGATCCAAAGCAGGAGTATCCAAGTTGTGCCCGTGATAGAGGGCTTCTGTGCGGTTCGAGAATGTGAAAAGGCCACTTTTTCTTCAATAATTTTATATACTACCTTTTCAGGTTGTACCTCCAGCTCCGCTTCGAGATTCTCATATGTGACTTCCTTGTCATCATCGTCAATTGTATCTAATTTCAAAGATCCCTGGCACGGGTTGTCAATGGTGAAGACCTGTTCGTGGCCTTTTTTAAGCGAGGCTAGATAGCAAATTCTGCTTTTTGCTTGCTCTCCCCGAACTTGTCCTACTTTTCCATCTGCACATGGTAACATGATGCTGAAATGGTAGATGGAGCACGCGACTTAGAATTTGAAAAAGGTTGACTCGACCCATGATGGCGTTGTAAATAGACGTGTTGTGAATTTCCCCGAGTGAATACCGTTAAAGAGAAGGAGAATGAACAATAGGACATAAAAGATTTTCGTGTTTTGGCAAGAACCGCGCAGAACACCCTGTAGAGAAAAACCTCTCTGTAGCTAGGGTTTCTTATTATTGTGATGCTTTGATGGATACACGGGCACGCCATAATTCAACCCTACGCACTCTATTTATAATAGATCCTATAGGTAGAACCTCCTATAGATAAATGATAATGCATATCTTAGATAGGCATTATAGGCATTTTTAGTTTAGTTAGGTTGCATTTCTTTCATACTTTGTTGCTAAATTGCATCTTGTGATTATTCTAGAAGAGTTCGGATTCTGTGCAAATTTGTATTTATCTTGCAGATTGAATCAGAACACAATTGGGAGATGCAATACCTTGAAGAGGAATACAAGAAACATTGGAAAAAAGCAATGAAGGAAGAGAAGCAAGACAAGTGGAGACACCTGCGAATAGACCTGTCAAAACACAACCCGACCCGGTGACCCGACCCGACCGACCCGAAAAATTTCCGACCCGAACCCGAAAATTTCGACCCGAATTTTTTTTTCGACCCGAACCCGAAAAACCCGAAATTTTTCGGGTAATCTGGGTTTCGACCCGTTGACCCGATTGACCCGGTAATTTTGACCCGATTTACCCGATTGACCCGATGACCCGATTGACCCGGTTGATTTATAATTATATATAATTATTTTTTTTATATATAATTAAAATTTATCACAAAATTATCAAATAATGATTTTTTTAATTTAAAAAAGAAAAATTTGACAAACCCGAAATCGACCCGAACCCGACCCGAAACCCGATCAAACCCGAGTTCGAGTCAACCTGAAAAACCCGAAACCCATTTTACCCGAGACCCGTTTTACCCGAAACCCGAAGTGACCGGACCCGAACCCGACCCGAATGACCCGTTTGACAGGTCTACCTGCGAAGCGAAAGTAAGAAGAGCCAGCAACAGGATGACGCGGCCGCAGCATGCGTGCCGCGGCCGCAGCAAGGATCGCTGCTGCAGGTTGGAGAAAGTTGCTGATGCCGCGGCCGCAGCATTGGTCGTCAGCGCTAGACGTTGCGTTTTGTTTTAAGAAAACCCTAGTTGTTATTATTTTGTTTCATGGACGACTTGGAGTTATTATAAGGCCGAGTTTATGTTGTTTTTATACACTTCTATTCTATTCTTACGTTCATCAGACACTTTAGAGATTTGAGAGATGTCTTCCATGAGGAACTAAACTCATCTATTCTGCCTGCAATTTGAAGCTTTATTTGGATTGATTGTGATTTTCTAATTCTCGTTCCTTATTTCCTATATTTGAATGCTTCAACTTCTTTGTGGTTGATTGTTTATTGTTTTATTCTATCTTATCTGGTCAACTTGTTAGATCAATTCAATTGCTAAGGTTTTGTAGATTCCTGATTGTGAACCTTAACCTAAGTAGCAATCTTGTTCCTTTAGGGCTGATTGAACTAATTGAATGAGTAGCAAGTTGGATGTGTTGTTAAATCCCTCTTTAGGGACTGCAAATACCTTGGTTAATCTCTGGACTTAAAGCTATCAATGGGGTTAAATCCTTTTTAGGGACTGTTCGATTGATAAGGGTTTCTAGGACTGATTGGACTAGTAAATATATTAGGTCGGGACAAAGGCATTCATGGGAAACTTAATAGGACGAGAAGAAGTTAGAAGGATCGCTTCAACCAAATAAAGTGGAAAGTTGTAGGTAGAATTGCTTCTCCTAATTGTCTAAATTAAAACCATTTACTTTTGTTTTCTTCAATCCGCTTTGATAAAAGGCGGAACTTTCACATTTAAAAACCCCCCAATTTGGTTACTTTGATTGACACTTGAATCAAACTTGAATTATAACTTTCCATGTGGATCGACCTCTTGCTTATTGTTATACTAGCTATAGGTTTGAGTTTTCTTTGGCGGATCAACGACAGGTTTTCCCTCTGTCAATTTTTTTTTATTAATTCTTGTGTGTTTTTGGTGTTGATCTTGGTGTGGACCGTCTTATATGGTCCATACCTGTGCTACTAACATATTTTGAAGGTGAGGTTATTGCAGTTATACGGAGAGAGTTTTCATCAATACTTCATCAGATTACAGGAGTACATTAACAATGTTTATTCATGGGGATATCAAGCTAGTATAAGGGAAGGTTTATTAGATATGTGACTCTCGGAGATGTGGGAATTTTTCTGCTACATGGATCATCAATGTGCGCAGAACGAGTCACTTCCTCTAGTATCTCAAATTTTTGAGACCTCTGTTGCATCTCTTGAGGTCATGGTGAAAAATCACATTGAGAAGGTAGAGGAAGACCACACTCCATCTGACGAGATCTTCCCTAGCTCCCCCATTGATGAATCTGATCTAGAGAGCCTACTGTTAAGGCTACAGAGCAAGTAAAAGTTGTCTCCTGCACTAGAGAGAATATTGGTGGATACGTTGATCCATTTGAATACTACTTTGACAAGCCACCAATAGAACTCAATTGGTGGTATTATATACCCTCTATGGGTTGTCAAGCTCATGAATACAATAAGTTGAAACGGTTCTTAAATGTATTAATATTTAGTTTCATTTTATTTGTATGTAGTGCATGTTTGTTTGTTAACTGTGCACAAGAGTTTGACAGGTTGATGAGGGCTTTGACTATGTCTGATTAGTGTCAAAGCCCTCATCAACCCTACACCCTCTATTTATAATAGATCCTATAGGTAGAACCTCTTGTAGATAAACCTAGATATAGATAAACCTATCTTATCTAGAACATATTATAGATAAAACCATCTATAATAAACCACCTATATATCAAACCATATATAGATAAAAAAATTGATATAGATAAATTGACTTGGTCCCCAATCCAATTTATCTATCTACCTAGGATGATTAATTGTCTCCTACAACAAGACGGCAGGCAAACTACAGTAAATTCTACCATTTGAGTTCTTCTGTTGGGGGAAGTTCCCAACGTCAAGGATAGCTCGATGGTACCGACTATTTCAACCTTGTCCCCTGAAAAAGAGATGAGCTTTCCTGAGTAGCAGCGCATGGCGCTTTCCGCGATGCCCAGTTGTTCGAAGGCATTCTAGTAAAGAATGTTCACCGAAGAGCCTGTGTTCATCAAAACTTGTTTGACTTTTTTGGTTCCTAGCTGCAAACGAATGACCACAAGATCTGAATGTGGCATCCTGGGGTTGCGAGTGTCAGAAACAGAGAAATTTAATACCGCATTTTCTATAGAGGCTTGTCTGACACTGGCTTTGGATGGAGGCTGCCTGACCTCTATCTCATAGTTTTTCCTCTCCTGGTTGCTAGTGTTGGAGGAGGCAGGTTCACCCGAGATGGTGTTGATGCACCCATTGGGGGGTGGTGGGTTCCGGCTATCTTTGTTGGAATGCAAGGCTCTATTTGACAAAGATCTTGCTTCAGGGGCATTTCGTGTATCCCTTGGTGGGGGGCGGTATCCGCCTCCTCTGTTCCCATTTCGTCCTCCCTAGCCTCACGGGTATCCTGCTCTTCCTCTCCCTCTTGGTGCATAAGAGGGGTTATACTGTCGTGACAGTGCAACAGGTGGATTGGGGCCGTGGGGGGTGCACCTCTTTTCAAGGTGGAGGGGCCGGTGGAACCCCATAGACAAGGGGGCAGATCATCTCAAGGTGCGCCATCATTGCATTTGTTGGGGCAACGGTCGGGTTTGGACCTGCCCGTTGGTTGTATTGTACCTCGTGCTGAGGAGCTCGTGGTGGAGCAACGAGGTATTGCCAATGGGGGTTATTGCGTGACTGAGTGTCTGGTCCTCCCCTTCCACGAAACTTATTAGAGACTTTATAGAAAAATGAGGGTTTTGCCTCATTGGGTCATGGGCTTGAGTTGGTAGCCTCCATGGCATGGATTTCCAGAGTTACGAGCTAGCGTAGCTCATCGTAGTTTTGAGGCTCTTTTCGGAACAGATAGATTTTAAAATCGTCTTCAGTCAGGTTGCCTATTAGGAGAGTGCTTGCGGATTCCTGATTGAATTTTGGGATTTGCACAACCATATTGGTGCACTTGATGAAAATTTTCTCAAAGACTCAGATGGACCTTGCTTGATGGAATTTAGGTCTAGCATGGTCCTCTTTTCTGTGCGGGCGCTGCCGAAATGAGCGACAAAGATATCCGATAGTTGTGCGAAGTTGCTAATGGATGATCGGGCGAGATTGGTAAACCATGACAGAGCTACTTCACTCAGCGTAGATGGAAATGATCGGCAGAACATAGCATCGTTGTTCTCGTTCATCCTTATCGATGTTGTGAATTGGTTCATATGATCGTTGGGGTTAGAAGTTCATGTATACTTCACGATCGACACATTTCTCCATCTTTTGGGAACAGGAGCTTCGCCTATTGCTTTGCAGAAAGAGGAGAGGAATGCAAGCTCATCCTTGTGAACCGAGTCGGGTGCCCCTGAGGAATTAGAGAGTGATGAAATATCCATGGCATTGCAGCCGCGGGCTCTTTTTTCGATGTTGTCATCATCACGATTTAACATGGGACTTGGCAGGTCGTCGGTCGGGTAGTGAAAGTGATTGAAAGTAGTAGGTACTAGGCATTGTTGCAGATAATAACCGTAAGGGTCATATTAAGGGGGTACCCCGTTCGCGGGTTATCCGTAATATGGATATTGAGGATAGGCGCCCGCGAAGTATTGATATGGAGGGTACTCACCCCACGTTCCATAATGACCGAACAGAAGAGGCGGAGCCCAATTCCAGAAAGGTTGTTGGGGAATGTTTTCGTCCTGCTAGGGTTGACCCTCCTCGTTGGGGGGATTGTTGAGGTTCAATATGTCGGTCCCTCCCTTGTAGCGATGTTGATTTCCAAATTCCTCTCCAAATAGTGTGAAGTTCATGGTCCATGCGAAGAGTTAATGCAAAGAGTAAAACTAGTATTCTCGCGAGGGGCAAGAAATTATGGTTTCAAAGATTAAAAAATTATAAAAAAAAAAATAAAGCGTATTTCTACGAGGAATCTCTCGTCGTGAAAGGTTCCCACAGACGACGTCAATGAAGCGTTTATAGAATTTCACATATACTTATTACCTCAAGGTGAAAACAAATTTCTTTTATTACTTGTGAAGCCAACTACGAAAGGTGCTTATATAAGTTGTTATTTAGTTGGTGCTTTTAGGAGTCAAGGTAATCCTCGCGATGTCAATTACTCGCGCTCGGATAATCACTGTTCAATCGTCGTCTTTAGAGGAAGTCCTTCAGATGATGTTCTATTATAGATACGTTCTTCTCCGATCAAAGACTTCAAGAATTCAACTCCGAGGGCTTTATCTCATGGAGAATTGTAGAGCTCTTCATTCTCTCTATAAAATCGGATCCCCTCCTTGGGGACTCAAGTGGGGTATTTATAGGGATGCTAAGCGAGCAGTTGGCTGGTGATCGACCTTGTGTTCTGATAGAAGACACGTAAAATGCATGCCCTCATGCCAAAGGGTTGGGTGGTTACACGTGGCTGCGTTAGCGGAGAGGTGCTTGACCAGCGAGCTGCTTACCTTTGCCCAATGGGATGAAAGGGCATGCAAGCCCTGTTTTCTCTGGTGTTATATTTGTAAGTATCTTAATACTGATCGCGATCTTATTTGTTGCTCTATTCTGGGGAGAACAATGGTCATGGCTTTACTTGATGTAAGGCTCGCGATGTATAACATCACGCCTTAGACATCTTTTGCGTTGGGTGACCCATTAATGACGTCATATCCTTATTAATTAAGGGGGGTATTTTCTAGGGCATCGTCATCGTTGACCAGCGGTGTCGCTCAGTGGCAGATCTGTGGGGAACTAGGGGTGGTTCAAATGGATATTTTTGTAATAAATACATTTGAGGCGAGATATAGAACAAGAAGACTGCTTTGGCTTAGTGGTAAAGGGGATATGAGGAGTGTCTCAGGTTCGATACCCATCTTTTTAACTTTTTATCTATTTTTTTAAACATCAGAATTTCTTTTTAAACATCATACGACAGAAGCTTTCCATTCCTTTTACAGTTTACACATGCAGCAAACCTGATAATGCATATTTCATATATGCATTATAGGTATTTCTTATTGCATTTAGATAGGAGTTTTGCATAAGTTTAAGTCTAGTTTCATATATTGCTTATGAAGTATTCGAGTTCGGAATCTACGCCTTTTTAGTGCACTAAAAACACGTGTTTATTCTGCAGAGTTACATTCCGACCTTGGAGGGATCTTAGAAGAGCTTAAGAGACATGTTTTGGAGCATATGAAGGTTGAGGAAGAGGCTAGAGAGTAGTAAGGAAGCACAACATTGAAGACAATAGAGAAAAAGAGGAAAATCTGTCACTGAGTATGGCGGCGCCCGCCGTGGGCCGGTTTCCAGCGATTGCGATTTTGGATCCGAAGATTCTATTTCCTATTATATTATTATTATATTTATAGGGTTTCACGACTCTTTATTAGGTTATTTCTATTAGTTCCAGCCGTGTGGGTGTGGCATATGGAATGTGAGATAATGAACACAATTAGAGTGAGAGAGTTTTGGCCCATGAGTTGCTAAACTGATAATTTCGCTTGTGATTCGAATATATGGCTGTTTAGATTGTGAGGATTTGATTCTATTTAGTTATTCATATTCAGATTTATCATCTTGTGCTTATTGATTATATATATATATATATTTGTGTTTCTTTCTATGATTGATCACCATGTTAGGAATTGCATCTTAGCTATGAATCCGTTGTTGTATTCTTGATAGCAAACGAAGGTATTGAAGTAGTGATATTTCTTTGTCTTTGTAATAGATGATTTCAGTTGATCTATGGTGAGGAGTTTCGATTAGGGCTGATCTAGGGTTGTTCCAGTTTGTCTTAATTGCATTGAATGAATATGTCAATTGGTCTAATTACTTGAATCCTTAATGCTATTCTTTAGTGATATTGAATAAGGTGATTGTATCCATGCGAATCTCTCAACTTTAGTCAAGTAGACATATTTTTATGAGTAAGTAATGAATCAATCCTAGGACCATAAATATCAACCATTGGTTTATCAAGTCACTGATTGGCTAATTCATTGGTTTTGTGTTTGAGTTTGGATTTTATTACTATTTGACAAAGGGGGAAAGTGCCAACGACGTTCGTCCCGCACCAAAACGCGATAGAGATTAGAGAGCCATGTCACCCCTGAGTCGGCCTCCGTCACAAGCTCCACCTCCGGCCGAGCCGCCGACCTCCACCCAGCCCTCGACGGTCGGCAAACCCACGTCCAAGTCGCACTCCACTCCCGTCTCCTGCACTGTCTGCACAACGGCCGCCTCTAGAAGTTCTTCTTCGTTCTTTTAGTTAGTTTTGGCCCTCCCTCTTCTTTTAATTTGAATTTTTTAAGTTCAATTGATTGAGATGAGAATTAATTTAGATTAGAATTTGTGGGTTTGAGAATTAATTTGGGAAAATTTCGATTAGGGTTAATGTTTGAGAATTTGATAATACATTTTGAGATGAAAATTTGTGGTTTTGAGAAATAAATTTGTGGTTTGTGATTTCAAATTGTGGTTTGTAGTTGTAGTTTGGACTTTGGAATTGTGGTTTTGGCTTAGTAAGTAAATACAAGTAGTAGGATTCAACTGAACTTGGGTTTTGTTTGTTGGAAGGAAAGAAGCAGCAAAAGATTGCACTTGGGTTTGTGGTTATGGTTTGAACTTTAGAATATATTGTGGTTTTTGCTCTGTAATTAAACATGAGTTGTAGGATTTAACTAAACTTGGGTTTCGTTGGTTGCCACTTGCCAGGAACAAGAAGTAGTAAAAGATTGTAGACTTTGGAACTGTAAGATTGTTTGACATTCATCAAACTCATTCAGACACAAAAAGAAGCAGCAAAAGATTGCGATTTTTCCACTAAGACGGATGTGTACAACTTCAGGATACTACTTTCGGAGATTGTGTCTGGTAAACTCTGGAAATCTTATAAGCCTGGGAGTAAAACATGTCCAATGGACCTTTTTTCATGTTCATTATCAAGAATCTGTACGAGCCTTGTTTTTAGCCCCCCCCCCCCCCTACCTAAAATCCTGGATCCACCACTGGTGTCGCTGCTTGGTGGTGCTTAACTTCGGTTCATAGTCTATGTTGCCCCCAACATGTTAGGATTAAGTTTGTTAGGTTGTCCGGAATTGTTTGGTTGCCAATGCATGTTTTGCATCTTTTGTTATTTCCATTATATGATTTGACGATTCGCTCTCTGGCGACTTTGTCGGCCTATTGAGGTGTCAGGCTTGTGTGGCCCTCGAATTCTTACCTTATAAAAAAAACAAATTTAAGGTTTTTTTCAGTATATTTAAATAGAAAATTTCTTTTGTATATATACTGATAAAAAATTCTCATTTTTAAAAATAATTTTATATTTTTCTTAAAAAACTCTACTAAAAAATGACTATTAAAATCACAAATTTAAGTTTTTAAAATAAATTTATATAAAAAAATATTTTTCATACATACATTGCAAATAAAAATTCTTAGAAATTTTTTAAACCCCCTCCTCCAAAAAAAAAAAAGTTTCCATCCGTCGCTAAATCTATCCATATAATTAGGAGAGCATATCTTTAGCAGTAGCATAATTGTATCATTTATTTTCTCTCGATTGTTACTTGTCAGTTTATTTTTGTGTAAGAACACGTCGTCCCATTGTAATACTACACATTGGAATAATACTATAATACTTCTACTTCTGTCCAGTCTCTCAAGTTTCTATGTGATATCAAAACAGTTAGCCAGAAGGTCGGACTCTTGATCCTGACTAGCTAAAAAGATAATGACATATTAGACTCATTGTCAAAATGTCAACTAGACAAGACAATCATAATTTTAATTATGGGGGAGTGTTGAGATACATAGAGACCAAAATAGTCATACGTCGAAATTTTGAACTAACCAAGTCTTGTATATAAGCCAGTAAGTTCATCATCCTATTATGATGAACCATTAGCACGTGTACGCTTATTTAGACTTCAGGAGACATAAATTGTGAGATAAAAGGAGAAATACGACTTATTTTTTTAACCGACTTGCTATTACGCACGATTTCATATCGCCAAATACGCAGTGTGATAATCGATTTCCGATGCCATCAAGCCTTTTTAGCCTAGAAAAAGTTTGTTGAGACTGGAAACTGACGCTAGTAAAATGATTGTTAATTTTGCAAACACCGACTTCTCATATGGATAAGCTTTATCAAAATCGAAATTCGATTAAAGACTCATAATATTTTGACCGTGCATATAATATAAATTTTTTTAAGTGGTAAAGGCATTGCTTTCCGCAAGTCAAACAACTCTTTTCACGTTACCTTAACATTGGACATTTTTGGCATACAACATACTTGGATACTTTCACTCAATAGTCAATAGGCTAACGTTAACGAGAAAAAGTGGGACCCACCCCACATCCACTTCCAAAATCCAAAACAAAAGCTGGCATGCAAATGCAACTATGCAACTATGCAAGTAGTAGTGTATAGTTGTAGGTTGTATTATATTATATATGTATGATGTATATGAATACGAGTAAGAATCACGTGCCCATAAAACATGAAGATAGGGAAGGGATGGGATGGGGCTGTCAGCTGATGTAAATAAGTGCAAATACCAAGCCCTTTACCGGAACAATTCAAGCCTCTTATGGAAAGGACGGGAGCAAACCACGTCGATCCACAAAACTCAGAATTACCGACAACCCCCGCCCCCATCACTTTTTCACATTACTAGGACTATTATTATTGTTTCTTCTAATTAAGGCATCTATTTTTCTTTTCAAGAGGTTTTGAAGTTATTGATTGATTCTCTATAGGTCCAAGGCTGGATCTGAGGCGAGGCCCAAGAGGCCCTCGCCTCGGGCCCAAGGTATATATATATATATATACACCCATCGTTTCGGATTTGTGCGAAAAAACAACGTAAACATTATTTACAATTTCATGATATAGCGATGAATAGTTTCGGCCAAATGGAAGTGATTTTAATATGTATTTTTATTTATGGTATTATATAAATAAAATGTTTAAGGAATGTTAAATAAAATATTTAGGGAATGTTGTTAATCAGATCTTAAATCGAATGGGTAGTTACGTTGTTGATTGTAGGTCCCTTTAAATTGTAGAAGATATATCTTAACTAATTATTTTACTCTGATTTGTAAAATTAAAATAAAAAAAAAAGAAAAGAAAAAAGTGTTTGTACTACACGCAGTGGTTGCACAACACAATGAGGGTGGGATAGTATTGGGTGTGAGCCCATGTTTTTTTAATTACAAAATAAATAAAAATGGGAATTAAATCATCTCCCTCCATTTGACATCATCCTAAGGCTCAAATCTGTTCACAAATTGTATTCTAAGGGGTGTTTACAAATGATTCTTCCTATATATATATATATATATATATATATATATATATATATATATATATATATATATATATATATATATATATATATATATATATATATAAATATATATATATATATATATATATTATACGGAGTATATACATTTTTTTTTTAAAAAAACCTCTTCAGCGCTTAAAAAAAAGGCAAAATTACAGAAAACCACCCTTTAAATATGGGTGTTTTCACTTAATCACCCCTTAAATTCAAAATTACAGAAAACCAGCATTTAAATGGTATTTGCTTACAATTCACCACTCATTCAACTATTTTTGTTACTTTATCATTAAATATATTATATTTTAATATTTTTAAAACTCAAATTTGAATATAAATATATTCAAAATTTGAATTTAAGGGCCCAATTATATTTTAGGGATCATTGTATTTATTTTTAAAAATAATAATCAATAAAGCCTAGAATTATTATCTTAATTTATGTTTGAAAATGTTTATAAATTTTATAACATTATGTAAATTACTCTTATTTAAAATATAAATAAATAAGAGTAATTTCTATAATATTTTTAAAATTTATAAACATTTTCAACCATAAATTAAGATAATAATAATAATTCTAGGTTATATTTATTATTATTTTTTAAAAATAAATAAAATAATCCCTAAAATATGATCGAGCCCTTAAATTCAAAATATGAATATATTTACAATCAAATTTGAGTTTAAAATATTAAAATATAAGATATTTAATAATAAATTAAAGAAAATAGTTGAATGGGTGGTGAGTTGTAAGCAAATACAGTACCATTTAAAGGGTGGTTTTCTGTAATTTTGAATTTAAGGGGTGGTTAAGTGAAAACACCCATATTTAAAGGGTGGTTTTCTGTAATTTTGCCAAAAAAAAAAAAGAAGGAAAGTGGAACTGTAGGAAACGCATCGTTCCAACTCCTAAAAAAGAACGCTCCAGCACTGTACATCAAACAACAAGGAGGGTGCTAGGCCGGCGACTCGCCCGAGCGATTCGCAGCAAAGCAGCGACCTGCGACCACCGGCGTCAGATTATCGGAACCACGACCAGCATGGCTGTCGCTCTATCCTCCAAGGCTCCCCCTTGGCAGTCGGTCTCCCTGACTCCCTCCAACCGCAGCGAATTTCTCAGGTCCGGCTAGCTTTCGGTTTCTCCCTCTAGCCTCTTCCAGCAATCCGGCCTCTCCTTGACTCCTCCCAAGCTCCCCTCTAAGTTCTAATTGCGAAATCAGGTATACTTTGTTCAATTTCATCTTAGGTTTTCAAAATTATTTGGATTCAATTGGTTAGTTTTTGACTTTTTCAATTAGGATTTTGGAATTAAGATTGTTGGAGGTTTTGGAATTAGGATTGTTGGATTGAAACTTCTGAATTTAGAATTGAATTTGTTTGGTTTATGATTTTAATTTGCTATGGATTTATGATTGAATTTGTAGGGTTTTGGAGTTGAATTTGTACGATTTTGGAATTGAATTTCTGTCTAAATAGCTACTTTTTGATGGCTTGGTGTTTGTTTTTCAGATGGTGAGAGCACAACTTTCATAACTCGCCTCAGGGATGTTATAACTCAGGTCCGGCCCTGTATAGGTCCAACACTAACACTACTTACACTAGCATGTAAAACAGTTAAACTAAAAAGTCAAGTGATAAGCCACAAGATAAGCTCAACCAGGCACAGAGTAGCGGAGCGGGGGGGATGCTCGGGGGTGCTCGAGCACCCCCTGACTCGGAAAAAAAAAATTGTATATATTTAGTATTTTTAAGATAATATAATGTCTTTAAATGATATTTGAAACAAAAGTGTTATCTAGCTCAAGTGGTAAGGGAAGGAAGGAGAAAGTAAGGAGAAGTAAAAGGTTTTGGGTTCAAATCCCACATCTTCAACCTCTTATTTTGTTTTACTCTACATTAATTTCTCTTTATATTTTTTGTTTCTATCATTCATTTCATTAAAAAAATATCATATTTATGTTTAAATTATATATTAAACTTTTTCTTTCAATATTGGTTTAAAAATAATTCTTCGCCATATTTGATAATTATTAGTAATAAGTATCAAATTATATAAAAAATTTAATTAAAAAAATAATATTTTATAGAGTTTTTCGCTTCTTAAAAAGCATGCTGAAAAGTAAAATGACGTGTATTTTGGAACGGAGGTAGTACTACATTCGTTAAAAAAATGCAAGTCTTCTCACTTTTTATAAAATTTTTTAAAAAGTCAAAATCATATAAAATATTATTTTTTAATATTAATTTCATACTTATTACTCATAACTACAAAATTATAAAAATAACAAAAAAAAATTGATATTTACATAGTTTGGGTGTCTTAAAAATTGCTAAAAAGTTATTTTTTTTAATGGAGGGAGTACATAATTATATTTAATTATACTATATGCATGATAATATTACCATCCATTATTAAGTAATCAAATACTTAGGTTGTTTTGAGTATTTTAGAGAAAATGCTAAGATTTTTGTTGATTTCGGATATAATCGGGTTTGGGTTATTTTGGGTGTCGAGTATAATCGGGTTCGGGAAATTTCGGGTTTCGGATATGCTCAGGTCGGGCAATCACGGGTTTTGGGTTGATTTTGGGTCGGTCCATTCGGATATAATCGGGTTCGGGTTCTTACTAAGTTCGGATTGCTTTCGGGTTCGGGCTTAACTCGAATCGAGTCGGTCGGTCTCGAATCCAAACTTTTTTTTCAATTATTCGGGTGTTGGACGGGTTCGGATCGGCTCAATCGGATCGGTTTTCTCGGGTCGGATAGGATATTGCCAGCTCTACCTTCTTATGCCAAAAAAACATCTTCCAAATTTCTAATTATGTACAAGATGAGAAAACATGCATACTGCATGTATGACCAAAAAAAAAAAAAAAAAAAAGGCACAAACAAAAAGGAGGTAACAAACTAGACTTGCCCCAAACGGAAATTATAAGATTTGTATACTTTTGGTAACAAAAAAAAAAAGAGATAAAACAGCGTAGTCTGTAAAAATAATAATGTGGGAGTCTTATCTCTCTCTCCAAACACAGTCCCATCATGCTGGTAGCCTTAACTTTACTGTACACCACAGTGTCCACCTTCATGGCCCCCACCCCCTCCCCTTCCCACCCCTTCTTCAACCCCCAAATCTCCACTCTCTCTCTCTACCCTCACGAAATCGCACAGTTGCGTCTGGTGAGTAGGTTTCCAAGATTCCTTTTCTGAATTCATCTTTTCGGTCTCTGTGTTATTGTTTCCTGGTGAATTTTGTTTTTTTTTAGGGGAGAATTTCGCCTTTGCTTATTCTCCGATTATTATTATCTATCGGTTTTTCGTTGGCCGTGGAGGTGGTGTATTGAAACCATGTTTGATCTCAACATTGACATTTTCCCGAGAAATCCGGCCTGCCGTGGTGCCAGAACGCCGTCCGAGGAGGCTTCTGGAACGTTCCAGGCCACCGAGCTTTCCGGCGTGTCCAATTCCTCAGGATTCAACTTCGCTGGTGGCGGCGATCGCGATTCCCACAACTCCGTCTCCGCTCTCAAATTCGACATATTCAGCAAGTTACGGACGCCACCCGACGTGGTCCCCGACAACGATGACGAGGAAGACGGAGATCAGGTCGTCACCTGGCAGCTTTTTCCAGCGAACGGAGACGGAGACGGTGGCGGGGGCGGGGGAGAGGGAGTAGGAGGACTGAGTTGCGATTCCGAGTTCCGAGTCGGACCGTCGGAGACTCAGTGGCTTAACCTCTCTGTTTCCGGCTCCGGATCTGGTTCTAGCGCTTTGGAGCGATCGACGATGACGGTTCCGCCACAGCAGCAGCAGGCTAGGAGGAGTAGGAGGGGGCCGAGGTCTCGGAGCTCGCAGTACAGAGGAGTCACCTTCTACAGGAGGACGGGGCGTTGGGAATCTCACATCTGGTATGCATCATGAATTGATTTGTAATTACTGCAATGCTTTTGATAAATTGCAAACTTAAATTTCTTCTTGTTCGTGCAGGGACTGCGGGAAGCAGGTGTATCTCGGTGAGTAATTCATGATCTGGAGATTTCTTTTTCAATAAATTCATGGTTTGAAATTTGTAATTTTATGCTGATCATCTTGGGGTTATTTTATGCTGATCATCTTGGGGTTCTTACCACATGTTTTTCAGGCGGGTTTGATACTGCATTCGCTGCTGCTAGGTATGTTTTCTGTACACTATTATTTGGCCGGTCTAATTGATCGAGCGGTATCTGTAATTAGCTAATTCTTTGCATTTCACACTTTTCAAATATATATTAGAGCCTACGATCGTGCTGCAATCAAGTTCAGAGGGGTTGATGCCGATATCAATTTTGGTGTGACAGATTACCAAGAGGATATGAAGCAGGTTTGTAATGTTGATGATTCTGTGTGTGCTGTATATTGTGGGATGTCTTGGGACTGAGGAGGAACACTCTCTCAACACTTTGAAATTCTTCTTTGAATTTACAATTCGTGATTTATAATTGCGGCCAAAATTCGATCTACCTGCAGATGAAGCATTTGAACAAGGAAGAGTTTGTACAGGCCCTTCGTCGACAGAGTACTGGTGTCTCTCGGGGAAGCTCAAGGTATAGAGGAACGACTTTGCCGAGGTGTGACCAGTGGGAAGCTCCCATGGGTCAATATCTTGGAAAAAAGTGAGCATATACTGGCCTAAACCTCCAATTATTAAGCATGTTCTTTGCTTTATTACTCTAGTCTCATAGGTTTCTATGTTTGAAGTGGTGATTTAGACAAAAGGAAAAAGAAAAACACTGTGGAGATGGTAGGAAATGATCTAATTATACTAGTGGTGGAAGGAATGTACAGGAGCTATGTTTTTTTTTTATTTCGTGGCAAAATGCTTGGAGTCAGGTATATTTATCTCAGTTTATTTGCAGCTGAAGTAGAAGCTGCAAGGTGTATGCATGTGTTCATAAAATTTGGGACATTTCAACATGAACAAAGTTCACTGTGTTCTGCGGGTATTTAATTCGGTGGAAGTTAACAGATTTATTCCTCGATCTATTTGGTATTCGCACAGGGCTTATGACAAGGCAGCCATTCAATTTAGTGGCAGAGAAACGGTCGCCAATTTTGAGCGTAGCAACTATGAGATGAAGATGCCATTGGAGGTCAATAGAGGTACTAGTTCACCCTTGCCCATTGTTGCCTGTAATGTTTAGTCATTTTATTTTATGTTGATTAGTAGGATTGCTTTTTCTGTGTGTTGAAAGTTTGTGCTGGTATGAATTCTATAACTTAATTGGCGCATTCAACTCACTTCATTGGCGGTGTACATTGCTTGCAGAACTTGCCCATAACCTTGATCTGAACCTCGGCATTTCAGTCTCAGTTGAACAGCCACAAGGGAACAAGAATGCAAGAGAAGTTTATCCCCTCCCTCCCCTCTATCACCCTGCGGATCATCATAGAACTATGGTAAGGCTTTTCCAGTGTATTGCACTGGATGATGTCATTCTATCCCTGGATCTTGAAAACTAAGTTACCCAAGCATCGCATGTTGTTTGAAATTTCCTTAATGGATTACCCTCTTATGTTTACAAACATAGCTTGGTAGCTTCTATGGTCCTCCGAGTGGACAAGCTGTTTGTGGTCAATCATCTTCCTCCAATCAAACTGCTACATGGCATGGCTCACATGTTGTTTCTGCAATTCATGCGGTATTTCATCTCCAAATTCCGTCCTGATGTTTTTCACTTTTATATATCCTTCAATCCTTCATGCTTGAATAAAGTTTGATATCATCTCATATGAAATTGGACATCAAAATAAACCCCTCTATAGGAGACAGATATGCTAGCTCTACAAGCTTTAGTGTTTGAACTATATATAAGAGTAGCTAAATATGAATCGGTCTTCTGCTTGTGATTGGATTTGAAATTGTTAGTCTAAAGACAAAGTTCATAATTTCAAACAAACTTAAATCGGTTTGAGCTTTGCTGTTGATATACGTAAGCGACACTTCAAACTATGATGTCATCACTTCCTTTAAATGCAATCATACAATGTTTCTCGATCTCTCCGATTTGTATGTTTAACATGACCTATTCAAGGCTGAAGCCCTAGTTGTTAAAGGAGTAGTAGGATTCAAAAAGTAAAGATATGTCTATATCTTTACCTTTGTCTCTCTAGGTGGGGCTTGTGGCTGGCTATTTTGTTGGCAAGATTGATGTTTGGACGGGGTGTATTCGAAACAAAAGGATTAAAAGAAGAAGAAGAAATTTAGCATCAAAGAATATAAAGTCAGCACGCATAGATTGCTTAATTGCCTGTAGATGTTAATTTGAAACACTATATGTTGGACAGGAAAGAGCAGTACAGGAGAAGCAGCTAGACATGGTACCTTCATCAACATCCTCGAACTGGGCACGGAATATCCAAGCTGGTCGTCATGGTGGTGCTAACCAAGTAGTCCCACTCTACCCTAGTGCAGCATCATCAGGATTCTCGTTCTAGAAAGCGACCGCTCCTTCCAAGGCTTCCACTAACAGGTTTGCTTCACCAATATGTTATAAGATGCTCCCCTGCTGCCACAAGTCGATCTCCATCCTTTCAGCGCGCCCTTTCCATCAAAGATTCTGAATGCTGGGTATTCTTTTTCCTTTTCCGCTTTATTCGGTTGCACAGTATGGGGGGAAAGCTGAACGCTTATGATATTCATGATACTTGTACACATTCTACATACAGCAATCGATCGTGTAACTTGCAATTTTTCCATCTCGAGTGTATCGATGTATCGGTGTTATTGCTTCTAGCTAGCGAGCCGGACACTTGATTGATGAAGCTCTCATATAATTTGTAATGACCGAATGATCTTGATCAGCATCTGGGTCGACATTCGTGAGCGCCCATTTCACATATCTGATGTAACTTTTTGCTTGTATCAAGAGGGCAAGAGTTTAGCAGATGCAACCTGCAATATGATCAACCAAACCAAATGTGATCTTAATTTTCAACACTACGGAGTATTATATAGTATATTAAAGGCTGTTGAAATAATTTAAAATTGAAAATCAAACAACCCCGCCCAGGAAATCAAACAAGTACTAGCTCCGTAATTGATCGAGAACTAGCTAAAATTGAAGAAATTACTCGTAATAATTAATGTTTCACATGCAGGTGGATCAGTAAATAAATGTAATGCAATTAAGGAAGCTGCCATGGCAGGGGGGAGCAAGCAGGAAATAGAGGTATATGCAATTCAGTATACTGCAACACAGACGTGGTCCTGAATTATGAATATTTTCCTGCCCGGCACATGGTAAATATATAAGTACACACCGCAAATCCACTTTATAGTTATATATCGCTAATTAACGTTGAAATGGACGTTGTGAAGTATAAAAGTTGTCGACGTTGCTAGATGGCATACCAGAAGATCGGGTTGAACTGAGTTAAACTTTCGTAACTTCTTACCTAATTGTCAAAATGAGTAATACTAGTACAATCCCCAATCCCCACGCCATGGCGCATTTACGAGGATAAAAAGAAAAATAAATAATAAAATATTTACTATAAGATGAACAAAAAAACAATCAAAAAAAAATTACAAATAGAGAATTATGTCAACAAATCTATTATATAGATATATATATTATCTATTATAGATTTAAATGCAATATTATTGTTTGGGAATGATAAAGGTGTTTTAGAAACCGAGAAGAGAAGGTAGGATGAAAAAAAAAAACAGAAAATTCGTTATGGGTTGAAATAGCTAAAACAGAAAATTCTGATTTAAGATAGTAATATAGATAACCTTTCGTTTCGAAGCTCTCGAAATAAATTATAGTGTAAATATCAATCTAAATAAAATATAAAAGCAAATATAGATAACCTTCCGTATGCCCCCTTTGAATCCGCCTCTGAATTCAACCGCTCTACATTTGACTCAGATATCGCAAATTTATATTTTCAACAATATTCGAGTTTCGTACTTATTGAAATGAAATATAGCATCACAACCATTACACTACTTTGTTGTTTTTCAAGAAGTGATGAATGCTCGAAACACAAAACACTAGTATTTATTTTTTTTTTTAAAAAAAAATTGTTATTGCTCCATTATTGGTTTAGCTTCAATTATTAAAAGAAAACAAAAGGGAAAATAGTGAGCCCTCAAACACCAAGTATAAGAATTAGGGTTTTGATTGGAGGCATAGTTTCTTGTGTTAGAGGTTACAACAATGTTGTACCATCCTATTTTGGGTGGGGTCAGATATTATAGCAACATGGAAATGTATATCTTTCTTCTGACCCTTTGGCTTTGGCGTTGGAGTGTCTTGTTTTATTGTAAAAAGAAAAAGTTAAATACAGTATGATTTTGATTGTAATGCATGGAGATTTATATTCGGACTGCTCAGACACAGTCATTCAGTGATGGGCTATCGGGGCCCACTTAAAAACTGGGCCATGTCTGGTTGTAGCCATTCAATTGTGGGCCCATCTCATATCGCATACGGATTGGAATGGAACCTATAAAAAAACGCCAAATTCCAGAAAACCACCCTTTAAATAGACTGTTTTGCGTGAAACCACCCCTTAAAACGAAAATTGCAGAAAACCACCCTTTAAAACTGTTTTCTTTGCAAAGTCACACCCATCACCCAATTTTTGTTAATTAAATGTTAAAGTGCATGAAAATCAATTATATCCCTTGTTTTTATTATTATTTTACTTTACCCAATCGGTATTAATTAATTTTTACCTTTTAACATGTTTTTCAAAAGTAATTTTTTTAATAAAATATCATTTTTTATATATAATTTCACACTTATTAGTAAAAAACTTATAAAAATAGATATGATTGATGTTTAATATATTTTAAAAAGTGTATATTACTAAAGGGTTACTCAAAGAAAACACATTTTTAAAAAATGATATGTTATATAGTTTTTATTATTCTAAAAATATGTTCACTATTCCACATACATTTTTAGAATAATAAAAACTATATGAAACATTATTTTAAAAAAAAAATTTATTTTCTTCAAGTAGACCTAGTATTACACATTTTTTTATATGTATAAAACATAAATTACACATCAATTTTTTATAGAGTTTTTTTGTAAGTATGAAATTATTTTTTTAAAAAAACATTTTTTTATATTTATAGTGTTTTTTGCTTTTGAAAAATATGTCAAAAAGTTAAATATCAACTAATATAAATTGAAATGAGTAAAATAATAATAATAATAATAATAAGGGGTATAATTAAATTTCCACACACTTTAACATTTAATTAACAAAAATTGGGTGATGGGTGTGACTTTGCAAAGAAAACAATTTTAAAGGGTGATTTTCTGCAATTTTCGTTTTAAAGGGTGGTTTCATGCAAAACAGCCTATTTAAGGGGTGGTTTTCTGCAATTTGGCCAAAAAAAAAAACGTTTTTTTTTAGATACTGGAGATTTTTTTTTTTTGTTTTTACTATTTCACATGGTAGTCTTGACTCTTGACTCTCGACTCTCGAGTGTAGTAGGGTCAATTTCATATCGTACTTCCGTCAATATGTATGGTTTCTGATGTAAACAAACAAAAAAAAAAAAAAATCAAAACACGTTTTATCTCCAATTTCGGTTGTGTAAGGAGATGCCGCCGGCAACCGACGATTGGAGGATTCATAGTGTCATAGGTATGATTATCAATTTAGGGTTTATTTTTAGTTCTAATATATTAAAGTCCGATTCGGATTGATAACTGTGGGCAGTTGCGGACCTAGGGGGGTCCTAGGGGGTCACGTGACCCCCTACTTATCTGACAAATTGCCTAGGTGTATTCTCCTCGTCGATTGCTTTGTTTTTTATATATAATAGTATAATACACCCTAATCCGACATCTGAGTAAAAAGTTATGAATGTTTGAAAATTACAGTAGTATTAATCACTTTAGTTTTATTTCAATATACTATAATACTTTAATATTTTACTTAAATTGACATTCACATATTATAATTCATCTCGAGAGCTTCGAAACCATAGGTTATACTACTTATTTTGATAATATGGTAAGAAGTTACGCAAGTTTAAATTTTTTTATATCTAGTTATACATTATTACGTGTTAATAATGCAATGTTTATTTATTGCGTTTTTTATATCTTTATTTTTCATTTTTTATCCTTATTTTCGTATTATATATTTGTAGTATTTTTAAAACCATAGGTTGACACTAGTTTGTACTATCGATCACGTTGTGTTTTGCGATTTTTTTTCTCGATCTTATTGTCGACTACTATGGTGACCCCCCGCTAAAAACTTTAGGTCGTGTGCACGGGCGCACATGCGCTAGTAGCCTAGCACACAATCCGAGTGATGTTCCATTCTAAAACCAATTGGCATTAGAAGGAGTTGCCCAACGACTCATATACTAGGACTTAATATGTTCAACTTTTCGATGTGGGACACTTTGGTCTCATTCACATCTCTAACATAATATGGGTTTTGTTCTTCATAATCAAATTGTGGGCGAATGGGACAAACTGGCACAAGACTCAAACAAATGAAAGCACAATTTTTTTTTTAAAAAAGTTATAGGGTGGCAAAAACCATCAAGGGGCTACTACAAAATAAATGTAGCTAGATGCTTCTGTTAAACCCTTTGGCGAATCGAATGTCGCATTAGTGGTATTGCTCGGGATTGTGCTGGTCAAGTTATTGATCTGTTTCAATGTAGGGTTCAACAAGGATCTGCACTTCAAAGATAAGTTTATTCATTTTCCACGGGGTAAAAGTATCCCTCGACAGGGGGCTACAGAAGGCCATTATTGAATAAGATTGTCTTGGAGTCATTAATGCCGTCAATGATAGCAACAATATTCCTTGAAAATTTACAGAATGATTGAATAGATTCATCATACTATAAGGAAAAGTTCAGCAAAATCGTCTTCAAACACTACTATAGGGAATGAAACTCTACCGCTGATTATATAGTTAGGATTATGAAAACTTGGAACTTGATGACCCTCTCTTCGAACTGGGAGCTTTGTAACATCATCCGTATGGATGATCAAGGATGGACCTTGCTTACTTAAGACATTCTATTATTTGCTTACTGTAAAAGAAATTTAATGGGCGAATGGGAGGGTTATGCAAATGATGATGTAATTACGTTATGAGAGGGTTTTTTTCTACTTATCGAAATTTTTTTAAAATTAGGGTTTATTGGTTTGAAATTTTGCGATATATGATTAGATTAATTAAGATTAGATAACAAAGAAGATTGTGCAAGGGTCTTGGCCACCCAAGTATGTGAAAATTAGGTCAATTTACATTCTCACTAGCTTGCAATATGGTGTATGGTGACACTGTGGGTACAAGGTCCTGCCAATAATTTTAGGGGCTCTGTACAAATAATTTTTTTTTAATGAAATTAAATTAAAAGGACCAAAGTTATTTTCTACTCTTAGTGAAATTAAAATAATAAAAATATTTCTCAAAAAATAATAGAAAATGAAAAATCACACAAAACTACACCTATAGAACAAAAGACAATTACACAACAATAAATTTTTATTTGATCACCTTCATAGAAAATTTTATAATTATAAATAAATTCACATAATTTATTATTATTTTCCAAAATTTGAAAAAAAATACAATAACACTGGAATATATAAAAATAAAGGAATTTAGAATGGTAAAACATAAATAAGAAATACAAAGAAAAGAAAGCTACTAAATCCGGAATCGAACCTGGGCAAAAACGAAATATGGAAGCATCTCTTGATGGATTTTACCATTGGGCTAGGCGAGCATTTATAAATTTTATTAAAAACAAAGCTTCCACATACCCATTTTTCACTATATTGGGCCCTTATAGTTTGGAGGGTCATGTTCGGTTGGGTCACTTGAACATGTCAAGGCACGGGCATGTGTGCATATTGTCATATAATAGATCTGGAGGATCACAACAAATAGGATGATCGTATGGACAACTTTTTCCTTGTAGAAACTACAAGGATTGCTAAAAGTTAAATACATAGTACATGAATTTCTCACTGCAGATTTATGATAGTTGGAGATAGAGCTGGCAAGATCTGACTCGATCCGAGAAATCCGGTCGACTAACCCAAAACGAAACCCGACCGAACACGAAAATTTAGCGTTGTGCATAACCCGAATCCAAAACCCAGCCCAACCGATATTGACCCGAAACCCGAAGTGACCCGAATACAAATAAATCCAACTCAACCCATATCCGACCCGACTCCCATCCCGACCTGAATATCCTTGAACAACTATTTTTTAATTAAAAGAGGTGAAAAGAACTCCGTATAATTCCAATGTTACCATAATTACTCTCATCGTTACAATTAATTAGTTTCTTTCTCTTCAAAACTGTATTTTCTACATTAAAAAAAACAGCAATAACCATTTTTTATTACAAATTGATTTATTAAAATAGTTGCTCGAATAGAAAATCATACGTACCATCAGCTGCTCCAATTCGAACCCCTCTCGATTAGGTAAGCATCTCCCAACTATATATATATATATATATATATATATATATATATATATATATATATATATATATATATATATATATATATATATATATATATATACACAAAAACTCCATTGATCAAAGTTAAAACTTAAAACCATTAGTATATTTCATTGATTAAAGTTAAATTTACTATAACTTTATGGTAAATTTGAGGACAATTTAGAAAGAAAAAAAAAGCCAAAGTCCATAGCAGTAACTCAATGAGACAGACATCACTTCAAGTTTTAACAACTCGGCATCACGACGACGAACAAAAACAAGCAGCAGATAGCTTTTACGTACTTGAAACTGAATGAGACCATCCCTAATACCGACCTGAAAGGCCGAAACCTGAACGAGACATACCCAATTTGACCGAAAACCCAAATGGGTCCAACCGATTCAGATCCAAACCCGGCCAATCTGAATTTCATTTTGACTGAATCCGACTTGACCCGACCCGACTAAGTCCGACGCAAGAAATTTTGACCGAGTTGACCCGACTCATCAGTGACCTGACCAGAATGGGATTGACCCGAACATGAGTTACCCGACCGGATAACCCGAATAGTCAGCTCTAGTTGGAGATCATCTTTAACGTAGCTTATATATATTTTTAGACAATTAATGTGTTATCAACCCAAGTCTTCTCCTCATATCCACATTTTTATATGAAATTATCAATAAAAATGTAAAAATTCTGACTCCACCACCAAATGAGTAAAAATGCTAAAATTTACCTAAAACATGCACATTATGCAATTAAACTAAGCTAAATATGACCTAATCTATTATTACATAATAAAGGAGAAGTCATATATGTGACACATGACGTATTCTCCTTAAATGTAGTAATTTTAACCAATCAAAAAAATAATCTCACTGAATATAATCAATGCTATTATAATTTCTTATAAGATATGTAATTAAATTCCTATCCAACCGTCTAATTAAATCTTTTTATGTTTGGTAATCATATATATATATATATATAACTAAATATATATTTTTATGGAAAATTAATCCGATTCCATTTAGAAAATTGAATAATCTAAACCAAAAATCTATCAATCCACTATTTTACCCACTCGTAACTTGTAAGCTTACTTTATCCTTAATCTTAATAGTAGTAACCAATAAAAAAAAAACTATATCCCCGCCTTAATCAATCTTTAAATAATAGTTTTCACAATTTTTTAAGACATAGATATATTTTGAAAAGATTTTACCCAATATAAAAAATAATTTATTTTATGTACTTAATCAATATTTAGTATATAGTATATCTAAAGATAATATTTTTATAATCTTTCTATCTTCAATCTAATTTTATCTATAATCCATAATTTTTTTAAAAATAGTTAAGGATTGGTTTTGTAAAGTTTCGAGAGAATAAACCTGCTACGAGGCGTAGGAAAATCCTTGTGGGTTGGCATAGACCGATAGAAGAATGGTTTAAACTAAACACCGATGGGGCTTCTCGGGGAAACCTGGCTTTGGTGCTGCAGGAGGAGTTATGAGGAACAACTTTGGGGAGTAGATAGGTGGTTACGCTGCTTATGTGGGAATTGCTACGACTTCTATGGCTGAACTCTGGGGTGTGTACATTGGGCTTGAAATTGTATGGGAGTGTGGGTTTCGTAGATTGATAGTGGAAATTGACTCCTAACTTGTAATTGGACTCCTGCAGAATGGTGTGGATGAGGTGCATCCACTATCTAGCCTGGTTGTTCGTTGCCAAGGCTTTATCAAACGAGACTAGATCCTGAAGTTCAGTCATGTGCTTCGAGAGGGCAATATGGTGGCAGGCTCACCGGCTAACTTTGCCTTTTCTCTTAGTTTAGGATTACATATTTGGAAAGATCCTCGTCCAAAGACTAGTCATGCCTTGTTGGACGACCTTAGAGGAATTTGTTTGCCTCGAATGATTGTGGGGGGATTGTTTTTCGTTTGATGCTTTAGCGACCAACAAAAAAGATATGGAAACTTTATAGTTAAAATAATACTACATCCGTTCAAAAATATAAGTTCTTCTAGACATTTGCACACAAATTAAGGAAATTATAAACTTATTTCATTTATACCCTTATCAATTATCCACAATTTTTATCAACCAATAAAATTTGAGCGAAAAGTTAAAAAGTAACAATTCTCATATGATAATACTAGAAAATCTAAAAAGACTTGTATTTTCAAACAAAAATCTTAGTATAAAATGACTTATATTTATAAATAGATGGAGTAATAAGTTATCTATGCTAATCTTTTAACAATATTGAGAGTCTCAATGCTTGCAACCATAATAGTGTAGCATTAATGGTGACTGGGTGTATTTACATGAAGTTAATTATCACAACCCAATTTATCATTGCACATGCCCCCTTTCTTTCCTCTTTGATTTTCGAATTGATTAGGATCTTTATCTTCTCTGTGTGAGTTTCTACTTATTCTTAGCAGGGATGTGCATGATTCGGTCCAAATTGAATTTTTGGGCCGAACCAACACAAATCGAACCGAACTTAACCGAAGTTTTTCGGTTCGGCTTTCGGTTCAAGAATTTCTATTTTTCAGTTTCGGTTCGGTTTGTGTGTCGGTTTAGGTTCGGTTTGTGTTAAACCGAATTTTTTTATACACTATATAAATGCAATGTATATATATATTTGTATACTTTATATATACACTAATACACACATACTTACTATGTATATACATATACAGTGTATATATACATGATCATCAGTGTATATATACACACTGTATTACATACTGTAATATTTGCATGTGATATATATTTGTATTTGCATGTAATTAATATATACACTAATACCGTGTATATGCACTTAATATATATATATATATATATATATATATATATATATATATATATATATATATATTACTTCAAATGTAAAAAGTCCTTAAAGTGTAAAATATGCTTATTGTGTAAAATTTAGTTTTTTTATGTGAGAACCGGCGCGCGTGCCTTTTAAAAAAAATGAACTGGCTTTTGGTGAAACACAATCCAGATCAAAGAGCTCGCGTTCAACCCAATCCCTTCCTCTCTGTCTTCCTTCCTCGCTTTAACTCAGCCAGATCCAGCGAGCTCGCGACTGCCGTCGGCCAGCGAAAAAGGAGTGGTGAGGACTGAGCGAAGGGAGGATTGGACTCCGTAGAAGGCGGTCTCATGAAGGAGCCAAAGGAGTAGGACGGAGAAGATTTCGGGGTCGCGATGCCAATCGAAGATGGGGTTGTGATGAGGGGCGGATGTGGAGAGGGCGACGAGGAGGGAGTCGGGGCCGGCGAAACAGACTCAATCACCGGTATGGATATCGATTCCGCTTCCAATTCCTCTTAAATCAATACATAGTTTGAATCCTTTCATTTGAACCTCGGTGGACATTCTCTGGTTGAAATTGAACAGACTAAACCCTAAAAAAATGTTGTGAATTTGTTGTTTCTTTGTGCATTAGGCCAAAGACGACATGAAGAAAGGTAGAGTTTCAAATTTTCTCTCTTCACGCATTTTAGTCTTTTGATTTTACGCTTTCTTTTTTCTCCGAGCTGCGAATTTCGTGGGAGGGAAGAGCCATGATGACCGAAACTCTACCTATTTTACGAGTCTCTGATTAAACAACTTACTAATGGATCCTTCTGAGCTCTTCCCTTTCTACTGATATCTTTTATTCTATTTCTCCTTTTGATTATTTAATCATTTGAAATTGATTTCAAATCGGAAATGGACATTTTCAGCCAAGTGTATCCATCGATATGATGAGTTTTGTTTCAAAATATATAATATGGTGTTGACTAAATACAATCAGACTACAATTATCTGATCGATGGATCTTCTTGTTTTCAAAGCTGCAATTTTTTTTTAATGAATTTGAACCAGATTAGAGTTAGGATTAGGAATGCTGTGCTGTGTCCTGGTCTTGCTTGAATAAGGATGGAATGAGGAATAAACTCAATTTCTTATGAATTAGAAGTCTTTAATATCATCACTGCAGTAAGCTGTTCTTCCGTGGCTTCATTTATCATGAAGGTCAATTGAAGTCAAGTTTACTGTGTGAGTGAATGGTATTTGTTGCAAGTGGCTGCAAATTATTGATTTCACTTGCAAATTCTTAATTTGCAAGTGGCATCGACAAGAGACATCAGAAAGTTGCCTGAACATTTGAGGCGAGCTTGTTTAGCTCATAACATATCTCTTACTTCTTTGATTTCATCTATCTAGCTAGGCATTAAATTCTTGTATGTCTCAACTCACTCACGTTTGTGGAGCAAGCAACCTAGAATGAATTGATCATAATCAGGCTAGTTGTCTTGCTAATATTGATCAAAAGCTCTACTTTAAATCAGTTTAATGAATCTTTGCAGGTGTCTTTAAGTGGTCATCTATTTGGCCAGTTTCTAATTGATGAGGCTTTGGATATGATAGAAGCTGCTGGCGGTGCTTTTCATCTGGTCAAGTGTCATATTGCTCAATGCTCAATTGATTTGTCATATTCTCCGAGCTTGAAGTAAGCAAGCACTCCTCATTTTAACATATTAATAAACAATCCTCTTTCCTCCATTAATTCTTACTCCCTCCGTTCCACAATACATGTCCTTTTAGTTTTAGACACGCTTTTTAATGAGCGAAAAACACTATAAAATATTATTTTTTTAATTAATTTTTTTATATAATTTGATATTTATTACCAATAAGTATCAAATTATATAAAAAAATTAACTAAAAAAATAATATTTTATAGAGTTTTGCGCTCATTAAAAAGCGTGCCCAAAACTAAAAGACCATGTATTGTGGAACGGAGGGAGTAGTAGCTATACCAAATGATTGGAATGTGTTTTTGCTCTAAATGATTAACCTGAGATGTGTCTGCATTAAAATATGATTACTATAAAGGTCCTTTAATTAATAAATGGGAACTCATTTGTATAGCAGTGACTTCTTTTTCCACAAATTGCATCACAGCAGGCACATGAACTAATTAATAAATGGGTGTTCAGTAGCTCAAGCTCTTCATGTTCAATAGAAACAAGGGATCTAATTGAGTACTCTACGTACCCCTGGAATAGAATGCATCAACCTGATTTTTGTCTTTTATGATCTGTATTTTGAGAGTATAACAAACATGACATTCAGTCAAGATTATACTTTCTATTGGCCTGCTGAGCTTTACTCAGCCGTTCCTAGCCGATCCTATTTCCCAAGAGGCTTTTTGTGGGAGAAGGTTTTCATCAGCTTCTCATTTGGTTAGCTTTAACCCACATATTTTCTTAAGAGTTTGATCTACTGTTAGTTGCTTATAATTGTGCAACAGGTGGTCTTAAAAAATGTGCATGCCAAAAAATGCCCTTAGTGGTTTTTGCACTAAAGCCTATTAGCTCAAAATGGCAGAGCATTGTGCCTACGCACAAAGATGCGGGTTCAAACCCTGCATAGGCTATATATGTTTATCGCTTAGAATTACGATGTTTCTCTTCATGAATAAAAGTATAAAGTGCAAAAATAAAATCGTAATGTGCAAATATAAGAACATAAAGAGCAACTGCGAAGTGCATTTGTGCAACTGTGAAGTGCATTTGCGCAACTTTGAAGTGCATTTGTGCAACTGTGAAGTGCATTTGTTCAACTGTGAAGTGCATTTGTGCAACTGTGAAGTGTATTTGTGCAACTATATATGTTTATCGCTTAGAAGTTCGATGTTTCTCTTCATGAATAAGAGTATAAAGTGCAAAAATAAAATCGTAATGTGCAAATATAAGAACATAAAGTGAAACTGTGTAGTGCATTTGTGCAACTGTCAAGTGCATTTGTGCAACTGTATAAAGCATTTGTGCAACTGTGAAGTGCATTTGTGCAATTTTAAAGTGCTTTTGTGCAACTTTCAAGTGCAAATATAAGAACATAAAATGTGAAAATAAAATTTTACTGTGCACATTTAGAATACAAGTGTGCAAAAGTAGGATACAACTGTGCAAATTTAAACTACAATTGTGCAAAAGTAAGATAGAATTGTGCAAACGTAGGATACAATTGTGCATAACTAAGATTATAATGTGCATGATTAACAATTTGCGATTGTTGCGCACTTGTCTATTATGTAACCTATGTGGGATTTGAACCCACATCTTTGTGCAAATGCACATTGCTCTACCAATTGAGCTAATAGGCTAAATTATGATTTTCATGCTAAAATAGAAGAACCTAATAAACCTAAAGCATATCGCAATAAAATTCTAAAATCCAGTTAGCTCATGATTCACAAACAATTTGACAATGCTATGAACATGAAATTAGCTCCAAATCAACCCAACAACACAACCATATCATCAATTTCAGTCAATTTGACTTTTGACAAAAAGCCCCAAATTCTAAAACATATCGCAATATAAAATTCTAAATTTCAATTAGCTCATGATCGATAAACAATTTGACAATGATATGAACATGAAATTAGCTCAAAATCAACCCAACAACACAACCATATCATCAGTTGATAACAATTGTGCAATCTGAACTCAATACCTAGTAGAATCCAAACTCAGTTGATATATTTACACAAATCATATTCCCCTGAAAAGGTAAATAAATAGATGGGTGGCAAAAGCCAGAAGTACAATAACGTAAGACCAAACTATGGGTCTTACGGGTAAAAAGTGAAACCCACAGAAGCCTAACACGTAGTGCCCACCACAATTACGGAATTACCACATCTCCACACAATGGCCACTCACGTAAATCCTACCACACAATTCTAATCAAGATTCAAGACAGGAACAAAGTCAATAATCCAATTTCTTGAAACAATGAGACCCCAAAAAACCCTAAAAGCCCAAGCTGCAACTAGATGCAGCAACCGTTTTGACTCAATGACTTCATAAACGTTTTTTGAATTGGATATAATAATTCAAAATAAAGTTCTATTTATATACATAAAATAAATAAATAAATAAAAGAACCAAAAGACCACAATATTAAGAACATTAAACAATTATCTCATTCAAAATCAAAACCAAGAATGTAACACAAATATAGTATTCTACCACTTAATTCTGCTGACACGGAGATTAATTTGGAGATACACCTACTGGCTCCCACAATGCCAACTTATTCTTCACTCAGTTTCATTTGATGCCATTTAAGTACGAACTTACTAAAGCCTCAATACACGTTAAAATGAAGACAATGGCATGTGACATAGAAAAAGTAGTAACTAAGTTGATTCCGGGAAGCTAAGCAAATAAATAATGGATAAATGAATTAAATGTCAAATTTCAGAAAAAGTTAATTGGATATTTGGATTCATCTTTTATGGAAACTAACAGGTTACTCCAGCACAGCTTCAGTCAAATTACATTTTATCAATCACAAAAGAAGTACTCCGTGTAATGTACAAGATACAAAAGAAAAGGCATCATCCATAACTCACAAAAAAATGAAGAAAAGAATAACACAGCCTCTCATCATAAAAGATTAAAAGAATGGAAAATCATTAGACATCCTCATACAGGCGTTAATAGGAAGGACAAGAAAGACAAAGTTCCATAGGGGCACAGACAAACAAACAGTTACATTTTGATCTCCAAGAAAGCAATAAAAAACCATAAAGAAACACTTTTTCAGCATAGATGTGTAAAGAAAGCATCAATAACACTTGTTGCATAGAGTTCCAGTATCAGTTCACATACCACTTGAAGATGATCCAGAATCACTTCTAGAGCTAGCCGAACCACTTGATACACTTGCATTGCCGCCCTCATTTCCCCATTCCACATATGGTGACAGTTAGATGTTTTTATCATCTGTTTAGAATTAGCAAGATTAAGATATTTCATCTAACAAATTAACATGCACCAAATGGGAAAACCTATTCAATATTAGAAAGCATAGTGATCGCACCATTCTCATTTTCTGGTGCTAATGGAACAAAATCAGCTTCAATCTACAAATGCATTATAACGAAGGCATCAAAAAAAGATTTAAGCAAAGCAATAAATAATGTGAAATTGACCTATTACCAGTAACTCAATTTCGAACTCAATTTGGAACTTGGATTCAATTAGGAATACAAGGAAGCACAAATTGAAATCAGTAACTCAATTTCGAACTTGAAATCAAATAACCTAAAGGTGGATTGAATCAGAAAGGAGGGACGTACAGGAGAAGAATACCTTAAATCAAATATCCTACACTTACCAAAGCCAGAATTGATGAGGATTTGGAGTCGCTCGACTGAAGGACGCCAATATGAATCAAATGCTGTCGGAAGTTGGGCAAAAAGTGTGTGAACGAGTCCGTCGGCTAGGATTCTAGCAGTGGTGAACTCCGCCAGCGAGATCTGAGCTGGTGGATGTGGGTTAGGGTTTCGGAAGGAGGTCGAAGAGAAATCAGGGCATTTGTGGGCGGTGAGGCGGGTTGAGCGAGGAGGAAGTCGACATGGGTTGTCTAGGGTTAGGACACCTCGTCGCATCACCACCAGCGCCGGCGCCGCCTAGCCCCACTTCTCACTAGCGTTCCACCGTATTGAAGTCGAGAGGGAGATTGAGAAAGATGAAAGAAGAGGACGGACGTTGGTTTACACCGACAAACAAAACAGAACCGGCAACCCAACACACAAGCCCAAGCCCAACCCGCGCTACAGTAACCCGTGTAGTATGAATAAGAAAATTTTACACGTTAAGCGGATTTTACACGTTAAGGAGTTTTTACATTTTAAAGCTTCTATATATATATATATATATATATATATATAGTATATTATTTGTATATTTTATATTGGAATATGTGTATATATACACATAAAAACAAATATAATATATATATTTTGTATACTTTAATTTTTTTTATTGGAAATTCGGTTTATTTATGTTAAAACCGAACCGAACACAAACCGAACCGGTAAATAACCGAACCTAATGCTTTCGGTTTGAAATTTTGAGATTTTCGATTCGGTTCGGTTCAGCCCGGTTCGGTTAGGTTTCAGACCGATGCACAACCCTAATTCTTAGCATGATCATTCGTCTTTTAATTTAGATGTGGTGGGGCACATCTTCTTGAAACAACCTTAATTAGGGAAAAACAGTACTATTCAAATGGCCTAGACCACACATCTTTGCCTGACATGGTGGAGTCTTCTATATATATAGTTGAAGACCCCACCACATCTATATATATATATATATATATATATATATATATATATATATATATATATATATATATATATATATATATAGAGAGAGAGAGAGAGAGAGAGAGAGAGAGAGAGAGAGAGAGAGAGAGAGAGAGAGAGATATCTTTTGTGATCCTAGCTAGGGTTATGTCGAGCTCTTGATTGAGCGAATGTTTGTGTCCCTAATCAACCCTGATGTTGCACAGTCTAATATATTTCAAGGGCACAACAGACCCCCTTGAAAAAGAACTTGATAATAATAACTAAGATCGTCTCTAAAACATAATATAAGTTAAGGAATGAAATTATCTAAGTAGTGAGCTTTACAATTATAAGTTAAGGAATGAAATTATCTAAGTAGTGAACTTTACAATTATAAAAGATCGGAACATATTCCGAAATGAAACAAAGACACATATATATATATATCATACTTTGACTGTAAAACTAAACTTTTAATTTACCTCAACCATACAAAGTTACGGATTCTTTATATTTAGAGGAAACTATATATATAGCATATATATGGAAGAAATGTTAAAGTGAATCAACTTTTTATGCCTCAGAAACAATGGAATCTAAACCTCCTAAAACATCTGTTCCATACAACATCGTCCAAATTTTTTTAGATATTCAAATCCCTAATTGGAACACACTGGATAAATTAATCTGGAAGCCTAATCCAAATGGAAAATTTATAACGAAATCTACAAAAGAACTAACAGATAACATGTCACAAATTAATGGACGTTGATTACAACTGGATTTAGAAGTTAAGGATCCGTCCAAGAATGAAAAGCTTCATGTGGAAGATGGCTATTGATGAACTTTCGAAAAAAATGCGATGAAATAGGTACATAAATAGAGGAGTACTTCCGACAAAAATGAGATTAAATAGGTACATAAATAAATTGAGTCTCCTCCCAATTTTGTCTCTGCAACTGTGACAGTAACCACCTATTTACGCAACGCCCTTTCACCAAAACCATAATTTCAGATTATGAACAAGCGGTGGGCAGGTCTTTTTTAAGCCTGGTAGGTAGACACACTACAATTGGAGACATCATCTAGATGAATCATGAAACCTCTCTGTTTGAAGAACTTTGCTTTCTATAGGGCAAACTATTTGGGATACTATAAATAGTATAATCCTCAACAAGAAAAAGTTTGCTTCAGTAACATCCACTGTTTAGAAAATAATCACCAACATTAGAGAGTGGAACCTTGTGATAACAAGTGACACCAAGAATAAGCAAATTACAAAAAAAAAAAAGACGGCTAAGATTAAAATGGTGTAAACCATCAAGGGATATCTACGGAATTAATGTGGATGGCTCAGTAAATCTCACTGGTTTGTGCCTGGCAGGGCCGTCCAATCAATTTCGGAGGCCCTGTACGTACAAATATAAAATGAGGCTTGGTACAAATATGAAAATGAGGTCTTTAAAATGAATATATTTTATATAAATATAAATTTTTATTCCACGCCTCATAATTCTATTAATATTGTTTTGGAAGGAAGTGTTCAAATTATTAAAACGTTAAACTAGTTTTCACAACTTTAATTTTCATTTTCGGTCAAAAAGATTATGTACTGTTGAGATTGATACATTAAAAAATTCATATTTATGTCATATGATATGGTATATGATAAATATTAATAGTCATTTTATAATTTTACAATATAAATCACCTTTCTCTACTACCGTTTACATCAAACACCAACAATTGTTAAATAAATAAATACATATAATTAAGTAAATTATATTTTGAATATATATAATCAATATCCTGACAAACCAAGAAGATTAGGGAAATTAATTTTTAAGAATTTACTACAATTATTTACATTATAATCTTAGATCTTCAAAATGTGTGTAAAATATATCTTTAATCATTTAAGCAAAATTTATCTTATAACATTGAAATTACTTTATCGGATGAAAATTAATAATTTACAAGATATTTTATTTTATTTAATAAATATTAAATATTTTTAAAGTATTGATAAAAAAACAAATTGAAATAATAAAAAAAAAAAGAAAAAGATAAGAAAAATAGAAAAAAAAAACAGGGGAAAGGGGGGAAAATAAACCTCACCTTGGTTGGAAAAAAACTAAAACAAACAAATAAGTAGTGAATATTATACAAAGTATTGGAACTACAAAAATAAATTGAAATAAATAAACAAAACAAAGGAATAAGAAAATGGTGTTGATAGATACACCGTAAATCCAAAGGTAAAAAATGCACGTCCTTAACGACGTGCAACCCTTCTGACTAATTAACATTTTAAAAAAATTAATTAACCCCTTTTAACCATGCACGTCCTTAAGGACGTGCATGATTTGGAGTGTATATAGCGAACACGTAAGAAAAGGATAAAAATACAGGAGAAAAGAAAAAGACAAACAAAACTTCCAAACCCCAGAATTGGAAAAAAAAAAAAGGAAATTCCGTTTGGTATCCCTGAGGTTTTGATAATTCCGGTTGGTACCCTAAGGTTTTATTTTGTCCGGATGGTGCCCCTGAGGTTTGTCAAAAGTCCGCCTCATGTCCAAAACTCATATTTTCACTTTTTTAAATCAATAAAATAGTCCATTATTTTTCCTTATTTCACAAGACCCCCTTTATTTTTAACAATGAATAAAATTACCTATTATTTAACTAAATCCAACATAAAAATGAAAAAAGCACCTTTTATATATTTTTTCAATAAAAGCACACATAATTTCCAAAATTTTAGCAAAAACTCACCCATTGTTACAAATTTTTTTAGAAGAAAATCAACCTTTATTTTTAACATTACACAAAAGATTCATTATTTTTAATATTTTGCAACAAAAAAAATCTCATTATTTGTCAAACATTGAGTGTTAGGTAAAAAAAAATCTCCTTTATTCTAATTGAGTATTAGGTAAAAAAAATCCACCCTCTTATTCATCAATCCACCCTTTATTTTTTACATTACTTTTTCCAACAAAATTCAAATAGAGTATCGGGTTAGGTTGATAAATTAGGATGGTTCATGCTGGCTCAACTCAATCCGATCCGACATTTTCAATTCAGGTGAAACCCAAAGACCCGATTTTAAAAGAAAATGATAATTATAATGTATTTCTTTCTTATACAATGAACTATTGTGGCTAAATATTAAATTGAAGAAAATAATAATTCTGGGTTTACGGATTGAACCGGAAAAAAAATATACTACCAAAGTATTGAGCCACCATATGATCAACTGCATTTACAATTGTTAAAATTTAGTGAATTATAGGTTAAATATTATTTTGGAAAATAATAGGTGTTAAATATTGTTTTGGAAAATAATGAGTGTTTTTAATTTATTTTTTCAAAGTATGGAAACTAATATGTCTTTTGTATAATTTTAAAAACTGTAATGATTTTGTTTTAAAAATTTTAGAAGAAGGGTGATTTTGTGATAAAAGTTTTGGAAATAATATGTGATTTTGTTAAATTTTAGAAATAAAGGTGTTTTTTCAATTTTATCTTGAGTTTGGATAAATAATAGGTAACTTTGTTCATTGTTAAAAGTAAAAGAGGTTTGGTGAAATGAGGAAAAATAATGGGCCATTTTATTGATTTTAAAAAGTTAAAATATGAGTTTTGGGCATGAGACGGACTTTTGATAAAACTCAGGGGCACCATCCGGACAAAATAAAACCTTAGAACACCAAGCGGAATTGTCAAAACCTCAGGGACACCAAACGGAATTTCCCAAAAAAAAAAGGTATACAGAAGGGAAAAAAAAAGGAGGCGGGCAAGGGGATTCGAACCCATGACAATTTACTCAAAAGGACGCGCACGCCTGTCACTCATTGTTACCACTAGATACAAATATTTGATCATTCATTCCACATACTTAATTATAATAACAACCTTGTTCTAAATATTTAGAGGCCCCGAAAATTTGGAGGCCCCGTGCGATCGCCCTTCTTGCACTTGCTAATGGCCGGCCCTGGTGCCAGGTGGGGGGATTGTTAGGGATTGCGATGGACGAGTTATATATATTTTTCAACGGGAGAGTAGTAGAGGATCAGTTCTCCAAACAGAGGCATTTGCCTTCTCTGTAGGTATGCGATTAGCATTAGCCAAAGGTTTACGAAGTGTAATCATCGAATGGGACTGTTTGGAAGTAGTAATGGCAATTAAAGATAGCAGCAAAGTCAAGTGGGAAATTATGCAGCAGATAGAAATGAACAAGTGATTGAAGACTTCTTTTGACCACATCGAGTTCAAACATTGCTTTAGGGAAGCAAATAAGATGGCCGACCATATAGCTAGAAATAGGGATCTTTGTAATATTTCTAATCTCCCTATTAATAGGGATCTTTGTAACATCATCCGTATGGATGATCAAAGTGGTGCTTTACTGTTGTAGTAACGCCCTTTTATTGTTTGCCTATTGTAAAAAAATACATGGAAGACATGTAAGTTATTTTTAAGTACCTTATAAACTTACATTTTGTAAGTTATTTTGTTCATAGAGAACGTTTGTAAGTTCTCTGTGACCCTATGACATTTTTCCAACCTAGGAAGGGTGCGACATCCCATCCCCTTAAAATTTGCAAAAGAAAGAAACAGACTAGAAACATGGGAATACTGCATAAAATGTATAAAACTTATTTCAATGGTGATTTTCTCTGTCATATAGTTGTTCATATTGTTGTGGATGACTTTTTGATCTTATGAACGTACTTCCGAGCCCATACATGCTTCCCATTTATTGAAAATTTTGCTTTGCTTCGTCCTTCAAGGATGGTGTATAATGCAGAAGGATTGCGTAACACTAACCTAGCATACAATGGTTGTTCGTCTTTTGGAACATCTTGCATGCATACTTGTTCAACCAGATCCCCAAATGACCTGATAACAACATAAATCAAATCGGTAAAACAATAGCTATAGGCCTAGTAATTTAATGTAACTCGCATACAATTGCAAATTTTGGCTAAGATATAATCAACATAACTAAAGGCTTGACATCATACCTTGTAAAGAAATCATTAATTTCTGCTTCAGGAATTGGATATCCCTTGGAGAATGTCAAAAAAATAGTCCTTTCATCTGGGGGCATTTCCCTGATTTCCTTCTGATTACTCAAGCAAAGATGCCTTGAGACTGCACATTTCAACGGTTGGTGCATCAAGTTAATAGAGCCTAGAGGAAGAGATCCATGGACAATAGTCGACTCTGAATACAAGGGGCCTACATGCATTGGCATGTTTACACCTTTAATTTTTGAAACATTAGAAATTGCAGCGAATGAATTTGACCCAATGAGAGGAACCATGTCATGAGAAAATATTGTTTTTGCAATATTTTCAACATGATTAACTCCATTCGATTTGAACTTCAGCTTCATAGATAGCTTTTCAAGTATATCATCGAAGGCTTTGACACAAACATCTTGGAGTGCCTTTTCCACGCCAGAAAGGATGCTAATTCGTTTTTCGACAAAGAATTTTGGACAAATACTCATCGTCCTAGCAATGCTTTGGATCAAGGGAAGCTCAACATCCTGTACATTAGCAATTCCTAACTCATCATCCACCGACTTAAGGCAAAACAGGGACTCATCAAACAGGATATTTAATTTTGTATTAGGAAATTTTGAAATGGTATAGACAGATGAAGATAAAGAAGCGCGTTCAAGCCATATCCACAATGCCATTACTCGCAAAGATTGGTTATGGTTGCGCCCTAGCTCTAGGACTAATCGGGTGAAAAGAGCGCGATCTACATAATGGAAAGCATACAATTCTGCTCTGCTAATCGCAGGGAAATCAGTGGTTGATGTGAAGAACAATGGTGAATATAATTTAGAGGAGGATGAAGAAGCCATGGGAAAAGTTGTCATTGAAATTTCTAATAAGTTTTAGCAGTGAAGTTTATTATTTGGTTGTAATTATAGTGGGTTGATTTATTGTTCAACGTAGGTGCATTGAAGGGTTTAGTATTTAATTGCATGCTTTTGCAACACAAAATGGAAGTAAATAATAAGTTTCTGTAAGTGATAAAAAACGGTCGAACCTTCAAATGCTAAGATTTACATTTTAATAAATATTCCATAGGACAAATTAAGTAGGTTTTCCCGGGGAGGGGAGGGGGGACATGAATACATAGAAAAGTTATGAACTTACAAGAAATACATGATTTAGACAACCACGCAAATAAGGTGTTTAACTAAATAGTGTGATCAAAGAGGTTCCCAAATGGGCCAATGATAGGGTCCATCACGTTGTTTGGGCCTATATTTATGTTTATACAGGGGAAAAAACACTTTTTCTATTTAATTTCTTGGGCCGAAATGACAAATAGGTATATTAAATGACCCCTATGAGACATATTGGTACATTAAAGGACACAAGAGACAAATATGTATATTAAAAGTATTTCTATGGACAAATTGATATACTCCCTCCGATCCAAAATACATGTCGTTTGACCTTCTAACACGTATTTTAAAGAGTTAACAACTATATAATATATTAAGTTTTTTTTTACAATTTAATACTTATTAACAACAAATATTAAGTTATAAAAAAATCATTTAAAAAAAGTTGATATTTTATATAGTTTTTACCTTCTTAAAATACGTGTTGAAAAGTCAAACGACATGTATTTTGGATCGGATGTAGTATTAAATAACTTTAGTAGACAAATACCCTTTTTTGCCTCGTGGAACTTCGTTTCATTTGATTTTTCTTCACAAAACCATTTTAATATATTTTTGAAATAATTAATTAGTTATGTAAATCTTGTTCATTTGTTTATATAATCTAAAAAAAATTGATCATATTTCCATCAAATTATCAATTTATTTTTTTATCATATGTTTAAAATTAATAATATTGTATAAAATATCACTACATAAAATTTTTATTGGTTTTTCTAATAAATTATTAAAAAAAAACTTATTTTTCACATGATAAGTGAATTTATATAAATAAAATTATTTTACTCAGTTATAGAGTTAATTAAACATTTTTTGTGTGGTTTCTAAACAAACACTCATATTTTAGAAGATAATTTAATTTGTAAATTTTATACAAATAACTAATGTAATAAAGTGTTTATCAAGTAAAATTTAAATATTATAAATATTATTAGTGAATAATAAGGATAAAAATCCAATAGTTATATAATTTGATATAAAAAAATATGTTCAAATTTTAATTTTTTTTGATGATTATATAACCAAATGAACAAGATTGTATAGGTACATAACCAATTAATAAATACATAAACAAATATATTAAAATGGTTTTATTAACAAAAAAACAAATGAAATGAAGTTCAACTTTGTAAAAGGGGTTATTTGTCCACAAAGGTCGTTTAATGTACCAATTTGTCCACAAGAGCATTTTTAAGAGATAATGGTCATAGATAGACCATTTTTTTGCAAAACTTTGCAAAAATAGCACCCACCCTTGAAAATTTGCACAAATAACCAATTTCCCAAAATTTGGCAAAAATGTCCCGATTGCTAACCTGGGGTAGGGGTAAATTCCCCAAAAAGAAAAAAAGAAAAGAAAAGGAAATAAGGAAACCTTGCCAAAAAAAAAAAAAAGGAAAAAGGAAAAAAAAATTCAAAACTCCCTCTCTCTCCATCTCAGTTCTTTCTCTTCATTTTAAAAAACAAACGAAAGCAAAAGGAAAGGGGAAGACAACTGGAGATTTCGAAAAGAAAAAGGTCGGAGAATCTGCATAACTTAGGTGACAAGGGTAAATGGACTCATGACACGTGACATTTTCAAGGTGACACATAAATATTGATATTTAAAGGATATTGTCCTAATCATTTCAATCTGAAATTAATCAACGATTAGAATCTGATATTAATTTTAATAGTCCTACGAATACAACATATTTCTTTTGATGTCATTCTCTTGATTTTTTATTTCAATTTCATTGGTTGTTGGACAACAATGTCGTTTTCTGTTTTAATTGGGCTTGTTTCTGAATTATAAATGAGTTTTGAAATACCCAGGTCTGCTGATGTTGTTTTCTCAACGCTTTTGTTCACCTTAGTCCGTATGAGTGATGCTAAAAACCTAATCCCTACAGATGAAAGTGTTGGAGGAGGTCGTCAATCGAATGCGGGTTGCTAAAGGGATGGGAAGAACCGGGGAAGAAAGAGAAAGGGATGCTAGCGCTTCTTTTGACATTGATGCAGTGATGCGGGTCAAGATGGCCTTCTGTGGGTCAAACAACAATGATGCGGGTCAAGATGGCCTTGTGTGGGTCAAACAACGATCTTGATCCAGGCGACGACTCGAGGATGAGTCGATTTCAAATTGAGGAGAATGATGTCATCCTCAAGCGGAAGAAGAAGGCTCCGCCTTGGGATCGTTGAAAAAACAACATTAATTATTTTATTATTTATATTTCTTAATTTTTATATATATTCTATTTTTAGTATCTCCTATGTTTGTCGGAGTCTAATTATAGAATTGCTTATTTTAGTATTTCTTAGTTAGGTCAAATAAGATGGTTAGGAGAGTCTATCCTTTAGGCTTTCTTAATTATAATATTTTATTATTTTCTATATTAGGATTTTAGATTAAGTTTTATTTAGTTAGGATACTAGTGTAATACCTGTGCCTTGAAGGCACGGGATTTTGATTCATTTCAAATTGAACATCATTCTATACATCTATATAATACTATATTAATATATACTTGTTTACAACAAAAATAATATATATAAAGTATTTTTTATAATTCATCAATTAGTTGGAAAGAGATACAATATAATTTTTTAAATGATTTAATAAGGTAAAGTACGTAGTAATAAAACTCAAACACACACCTATTATAATTTGAAATGCATATATAATTATTATCATTAGGATAAAACTAAAAAGAGAAATATAAGTTGTCCTATAATGATTAAAAGAATCATAAGCACATGATTGTACGAATACTTTTGAAGTTATGTAGATACTAGATATACATAACTTGTTCATTATTTTCATGAGAAAGATAGCTAGAAAGAGGGAGAAATAAGTAAATTGTAAAAATAAGTAATGCTTGTAAGTCTTAATTAACTTTTAAAATAAGTAAATTGTAAAAATAAAAATAAAAAACTTTTTTGGCTCTAATTGATTTTTATAATTAACTTTTGAAATCGAATATTCACAAATTAATTATTTTGACTAACTTTATAAAAAAAATTACAGGTCTTAAAATATTAAATTTATATTAAGGGACATTTAGGGCGTATAAAATAAATATAGATGTAAAATATTCATTTTGGGGATAAATATTTTTTCTTCGATGTTTGAAACCAAACACCCAAAAGTAATCATAAAAGAGTGTTTATTTTTTCCTCCGGAGTCATTCGTAACTCGAACATGAGACTGAGCGCGATCCGAATCTGACTCGACTTGAAATAGACCCGTATACAGACAAAACCGACCTGACCCAAACCCGATCTGACTCTCAACCCGACCCGACATTCGGAATGATAGTATCCAAAATTGTGATCCTAAAAAATATATAATATTATTGATATGAATGAAATGTATAAAGAAAGTCATGATATTAATGAAATAATGATATAAAAGACCGCACATAGTGATAATATCCAAAATTGTGGTCCGATATATCAATGTTAATGTTCTAAAAGGCGCTAGGCGGCGGGTAGAGCCTAGGCGCCTAGGCGGCGCCTAGGCATACTTAGAACAAACTTGATTATTTCCTTATATTTTGACGGATAACACCTGTCAATAATTCATATAATGTAATAATAATCCATAATATCACTCATAAACCTAAATTTGTAGTAGTTAACTAACACTAAAGTAAATAAACGCAAAAGTACATGTATGACTAACAACTCTAAACCTCCTAAAATCCAAAACTATAAGTTCGACTAAAAAGCAAATGCATCCCGACATGGGGGATAAAAAGACCCTAAGTCAACTAATCATATGCTTAGAAGCTCAAATTGAATAATCGTTGGACTAGGCGGTGCCTAGGCGGGACCGGGTGGCGCCTAGGCGGCGCGTAGGCGGGACTAGGCGGTTCCTGGACGAATTTCCGCCCAGAGGTCCGCCTAGGCCTAAAAATTCCTAGGTCCCGTCCCGCCTAGCGCCTAGGCAGCACCCAGGCGGCGCCTAGGCGCAATTTTTAGAACACTGATCAATGTACATAATATTTTCTATGAAAAAAAGGAAATAAATATATTTAAAATATATCACAAATTGATATAAGCATATCAATTTAAATAATTCCCGTATGAAAAATAAGAAACAAATATATGTGAAATAGGAAATAAATAATTTCAGCAATAATATTAACCAATAAGAAAATATCATTTGAATAAAAAATTCAACTTTAATTGTGGACATGACACGTCAGCAAAATGTTATCAGAATTAGTAATATTAATAGATAGATAGATAATAGATAGATAGTTTGGTAAAGCAATCATTAGCCTCTAAGGAAGTCAACCAAACCCTATTTATTTACCTATTTAAACATTGTATTCTCTTTTGAATTAATCAGATTGAATATAGAATTGAAGAAACCATTTGGCTAAAGAGTTCTTCGATTATCAATTCAAACCTGCATTCTGGTTCGTATACTTTCTATCGTCTGATCAAAAAATAGTTTCAAGTTACCAAATCACTTTCGTTATTATTTGAATTGATCGGAATTGCCATGGTGAGCCGCAATTGTTGACCAAGCTTCTTACGGTAATCCACTAATCAATTTATTTGTAAGATTGTCGAAGTCCACCCAAGGCTACCTTGTTGCTTCTCATTCACGTCAATGGATGGGGGAATTGAAGATTGATTAACATTCGTAATTAATTGCCAAGGCCACATCATCACAGAGGTGCATCTCGTTTGATCAAATTACACATTACAGTCGACAACCGTTGGCTTTGCAAGTCAACCCGTAATTAATTCGGCATCAATTCACGGACATCAAGGAGCAGAAGCAAGATCATGCTTTTATTTTAGCAATTGACCGACCTAGCTAATTGATATACATCATACAGAGAAGGATGGTGATGTTGAGAAAGATGGAGCTAAAGACAAACTTTTCGATGAAAATGAAGGGGATGGGGGCACAAAAGGATGAGGATGTAAGTTTGTTTTTGGGTGACATTGTGTTTTATGTTGAGTGACACGGGAAATCGATGATCCACTTTAAAGTTTGAATTTGTTTTTCAGGTCGTTCATGTCGATATGGTTACATCGATTGCACCTGAAGCCGGGGAGAAGCCCCTACAAGGAAAATGTGATAAGTTAAGCTCTTGTGGTCCGTCGAAAGGATGGTGTCGAAGATGTTAGCAAGGAAGAGGGTGTGGATGTGCTTGTCAAGGATGGGGGGAAGGGTAGAGAGGATCCGGACATGGATGTTGAGGCTGCGATTTAGCAAGGAACAGAGATGGGGAGGTTGAGGACAAAGACCACAAGGGCGGGGAGACGGAGGGTACACCTGAAAGGGATGACCAGCCACCAAAATGACAAGATGAGGAGGTAAGTTTTCAGCTGGGACTTGTATCCATGTCCGACAACGATGACTTAGCCCGGTGGATGGCAAGGTACCCCACATCTGTATTTGTCTCCAACTTATTCTACAAACGATGTCATTAACCTAACATTGTCATCGTGGATGTGTAGCGGAGATGGGGAGAAGTGGATGACATGCTACAACACGGAGCTTATGAAGGAGTTATGATCTCCGTTGCCATCGGGGCATACAGGCAGTTGCTCGTTGTTGTCATCTTCCATGGTAGACTGTAATAAACCACTGACAACTTTTTATCAGGGCGTACTTTTCATACCCCTAGGTTGTTATGAAGTTTGCTGGGGTTGTATTTTCTGAACTTTGTTGCTCATAGCGTGTAGGATGTTATGATTTTCGTTAGTCGGTAGGTGTAGTATTTTATGACATTGGTTGGTCAGTACATGTTAGTCTTTTATGAACATTTTATGCACTTGGCGGTTTTCTTTACGAACGTACTTGGTTTTGAAATGTTTGTGTGGAAAAATAGACACGTTAAATCCTTCAAGTGACAAGGCCATATAAACAGGTGACATGGTTCATTTCGAAAACAAATTTAAAGTGAAAGCTCAAAATGTGACACGTTAATTCCTTCGGGTAACACGACCATACAAACCGGTGACATGGGTTATTTTCTTAACAAATTGGTAGATACTAAGAAATGTGAAACGTCAAAATCAAACAAGTGACACGGCCATACGAACAGGTGACATGATTCATTTCGAAAACAAATTTAAAGTGAAACCCCAAATTGTGACACATAATTCATTCAGGTGACACGACCATACAAACAGGTGATGGGGGTTATTTTTTTAGCAAATTGGTAAATTTTGTCATATGTTATACATGTTAATAGTTGTAGTGTTTCAAGGACACCTCACAAAGGACACCCCCACTTTCGACAGACTTGACGACGCATTCATCGGGGTGTATAGGCACATGCTTGTTGCCGCTATCTTCCATGGTAGACTGTAATAAACCACTGACCACTTTATATCAGGGCTTGGTTTTCCTTTCACTAGATGGTTATGAACATTGTTGTGATTGTACTTTATGAACTTCGTTGCTCAAAGCTTGTAGGATGTTATGATATCCGTTGGTCATAAACTGTAGTATTTTAAAATATTAGTTTGTCAGTAGATGTTAGTCTTCTATGAACATCATATGTAGTTGGAGTTTTCTTTATCCACGTACTTGTTTTTATAATGTTTGAGTGGAAACAATAGTGACATGTGGAATCAATCAGGTGACAAGAGCATACAAACAGGTGATAGGGGTGATTTCCTTATGAAAATGACAGACGCATTCAGAAATGTAAATCAACAAATTCAAACAGGTGACACGTGAAATATCACGGGACATCGTACAACTCCAAATCATCTAGTCTTCTTCGAGCTTCACTTCAAAACTTTTGTCCTCGTCCGACAACCTAAAGTCGATTGTGGGGGTTGACCCATCATCATTCTCCTCCTCATTGCTAATGAATATCACCTCCAACCCCTGACCCATGTCACCCATGTCATCCGAAGAGGTATTGTTGTCACCCAATTCAATCACATCCAAACCCTATACCCTGTCACCTGAAAATATACCCGTGTCACTTGATTGTTTACCCGTGTAAGTAGTGTCCATCGCAACCAGCTCCTTGCTCTTCCCTAAGGCCTCGGTCACCTCTCCCTCATCATATAACACATCATCTATAGACACGGGGTTTTGTTGTGCCTTACCGTTTTCCCCATCATTCACAATCTCAGCCAAATCGTCCACTTTTGGGGAGGAGGGTGGCCCACTCATGTGTTCTTCCTCGACGGGTTGCTTTACTTCGAACCTCTCCTTCTGCAATAGACCGACATATATCGCAAGGGGCCATGAATCTTCTCCACACTTTGAGTTCAAAAGTTTAAACGCCTCAAGGTCGTCATCATCAGCTATTATGATCAGATGGCCCCCTTCTTTTGAGTTCGGCACGTACGCCAACGCCAACTCTGCATATGAAGCACCATCGCCTACCTTGAGCTTGATTAGGTTTTTCAATGAAATGAAATCGATCTCCTGTTGTATCTAATGCCATAGATGAGGACTACTTTGCCAAATACACTTACCCCTTTCATTTGCCAACAAAGGTTTTTGGGGGATCACATTGACACATGGATTTTGATCACTGACAGGGGCACAGACTGAAGCCTACAAGTGCTCTACAACTGAAACTGCAAGCCAAGAGCTTGTCTTTAATGGTGGAACGTTCTCCATCTCTTTCTGTTGCAAAACACGTGAGAGGAGAGAGGAAATGAAAAACCTCTCTCATCCTCCCATTTAAACCATAAAAATGGTAAAAGGTATCAAAACATCACATCACTCATCACCTCACATCTCACCATATTTTTGGCGCCAAAATCAAACCCTCACAAAATGCCTTCTCTCCTTCCTCCAACCTGCAACCGACCCAAGAGGTCACTTTTTTTTTGGCAAAAGTAGACCCTTAGGTTACTTTTACATTCTCCCCAAAAGTGTGTTATTTTTGCAAAGTTTTGAAAAAAGTTGTCTATCCATGCAAATGCCCTCATTTTTAACATACCTAATTGTCCTTGTGTCTTTAAATATACCAATGTGTCATAGAGAGGCCTTTTAGTATACCTATTTGTCTTTTTGGCTAATTCCTTGGTGAGTTTGTTATACATGTTTCACTATTCACAAGTTCAAAAACAAATTTCTACCGTTGTAAAGAACTAGTAGTTGAGTGGGTTACAATTCACTCTATAAATAACCTCGAATCAATGTATTATGTATTTATACAATTTATATATAAGTTTCAAAAGATACTAAATTTTGACAAATCATGTCTCGAGTATATATGAAGAAGCGAGATTGATTCCAAAGTCGGATCTTCTAGCGAATCGAGAGATATGCCCGACGTTGGAGGCATTGTATTTGTTGTTTGGTTTATTAAAGGCCCAACACAAGATGACGAAAGTTTTGTTGAGAAATGCAATTTGTGTTCAATGACTTTTAGATATTTAGTGCATTGAATATGGAAACTACACATACCATATCAACGTCCGACACCCAGAGAAGCTCGATTTGGCCTAAGAGCGAGGTTAATCAAGTGATTCAAGTGTTTAGGTAAGTAAAATATTTTTCTTTTAATTTTTTCTAAAACAACCAACTCGTTAAGTGTGACCAAACGGGTTTGCTTTTTTTTTTTTATAAAAAAAAACCGTTTGCTGTCTGAGGGACTAACTTTGTTGGGTTGTTTTTGAAAAACCAAATAGTCGTTGTAGGCTATATTTCGGCCTATAAAATGACGCCTATCCCTCTTCATTTCATTTTTCTCATCCAAAATCCAAAATTCCAAATTGCAATTTGTTAATTTCATCATGGCAAATCAATATCGATGTGCAGATGATTTTCTCTGCAAAGATATGTGCACGCAACATTTAGGAAATGAGGAGATCGTGTGATGCGAGTTTGGCCTATCTCAGGCCCACCCTTCTCAAGCCCCACATTAGGTCTGCATATCATACACTACTACAACCCAACCCATCTCAGGCCCAAGCATATGCCCAACACAGGCCCATCTCCCAAAAAGTCCATCTAAGGCCTACTAGGTGGGTTGTTTCCAGGGGGATCGAACCCCTGACCTTTGGCCCATCTCAAGAAAATATTTCAACCGATCATGTGTACTACAATCGGGTTGCAGGTCTAGATGCTAGTGATGGAGCTCCTGAAGATGATATTGAAGATACTAATGAGGAGGAGATCGTAGAGGAGTCACTCTTACCTCGAGTTGCCCCACCTTCGACAAGGGTTCAAGCACGCCTAATTGGTCAATCAGTTCTTACCTTTAACGAGTCGCCACCATACCTAGTTGCTTTGCCACAAGTGACCTCTAACTCAGTCCAGGTTGAAGCTATCTTGGAGACTATTCTTGCCTAGCTTGGTTTGTTTTTCTAGGAAATTATGCAACTATTTTCATAACATTTGTTTGCTTTCTTTTCCATGCACTTTTTCTGTTATTTTGTCCTGAACAAACACAACATTTGTCATCTACCTCAGGAAACTTGTTGATAATGGTTCAAGAGCTTCCTCTATAACTATGGGTCGAGACCTTGAGTTGAGACGAATGGTTGGTTTTTGATGGCTCGAAAAGCCTTCCCTAGTAGGATTCGTCTCGATCAGCGGGAGCACACGTTTGATGAAGCCATGGGAGAACAGTGGTCCGTGGATGGCTTGAGCTTTGATCGGAACAGGTTTTGGTACGCTGACGGTAATCTCGCCGCATATTTCAGGTAAGCTCGATTGTCTGAGGCCGCCCGCGTTAAACTTGATCCAAGAATCCGCCATCACGAGATTTTCAGAATGGGTTTCATCAATTTTCAGCCCACAAATATTGACATGGTTAGCTAGTTTTTCATTCCTAATTTTCCTATATAAAGGGATGTAATTAAAAACTTCTTTTGAGATGTTCAATTGGAGAAAAACTAAGCATCGTGCTTCCTTCGTTTTGGGTTAAGAAGCAAAATCTATCTTGGTGAGATGTCGGATAAAACCTCTTGGTGAGATGCTAAGATCAATTCCCTAGTTAGAGACGATGGAATCAAAGGGTCGGAAACACTCGGAGTGCAAGGCCGAGAGTGTGGAAGATTGAGTGTTGAAAAGAGTCAACTAAAAGGTATTCCTATAGCAATCGGGGTTATGGATTTTAAGTTTATGGGAGGTAGTATGGGATTTGTAGTAGGAGAGAAAATAACTCGTTTGATTGAGTATGCTACTAATAAAAAAAATACTCATTATTATAGTGTGTAATTTGTTTTGATAATTGAGTTGTTTCTTCTTAGTCAAAATTTTTAAGAAGACGAGTTCGAAGCCTTTGTCCGAAGAGTATAACCGATGGGCTATGTTGGAATATGATCCTAAATTAGGTCAAGTATAAATTAATTAATCAAGTACGTAGTTGTGTGGCAGGCTGTGTGAGTTCCTTGATTAGTTAGAGGAATTTTAGGGTTATTTAGTTGTCTAATTAGTGGGGTAATGGGTTAGAACTGCAAATAGTGAACGGTTAATTTTTAGGGTTATAAATTGTAATTTGATTTATTAGATCAATTAAATTGAGGAGAATTGAGAAAAACGCTCCTCTCTTCCAACATGGTATAGAGCTAGGGCTCGAGATCCTATTTCGGATTTTATCCTATTTAATATTGGAGAGACAGTGCTCCATCCAACGTCTTTCCATGAAGAAGAAGACACCATGTTTGTTGAAGACGATTCCAATAGAAGGAATCATGAAGAAGGAGACCTAGAAGATGGTTCTCCATGTTTGTTAAAGAATGAGGCCTATACATGGTGCTCCATGTTTGTGAGGAGGCCAAGAGATGGCTCCAAAGTGTTGAATCTTTCCATGGCAGGAAAGAGAGGTCAAAGATGAAGGCCAAGAAGTATTGTCCAAGAAGATGAGTCTGGACAAGAGGCTGCCAAAGGAGGGTGGCGCCGCCTATAAGAAGAGAAGGCAGAATTTGAAGATTGAGACCGAAGAAGAAAGGTTGAATCAAAGGAGAAGTATCCGGATATGATGATGCCCGGATCGATAAGAACGCATGATAAGAAGGCGAAGGCCAAAGAAGGCACGCAGTTGAAAAACTCCATGAGAGCGCAACAAAAGAAGGTCGAAGTTGAAGATCGAAGTGCGCTATGATGGGGAGAGTCCGGTTGAAGAAAGGCAGTTGAAGGCTCCGAGAAGAGAGGTCGGAGAAGACATTTACGAAGTTGAAGGGCTCTGATGAATGTGAGTCTGGCCGAAGAAGGCAGTTGAAGGAGAGAGCTTCGATGAAGAATTCGGTCGAAGGAGGACGACGCCACACTGGCCGCAGCCAAGAAGAAAAGTGTTGAAGGCAGTCATGAATAAAGATCTCCGTTGAGATCGAGTACTAGTCCATCCAAAGAAGAAGAAGAATGGCTTTGCGATGAAGAATCCGACCAAGGAAAATCAGGGCAATTGTGGAGATTAGAAAGTGCTTCATTAATTTGAAGAAGATGAGATGTGCATCTGAAGAAGATGATAAGGTGTGTTGAAGATGATGAAGATGTGTTGCATCTGAAGAAAAATTAAAAAAAAATGGGAATTTTGGATCAAGGGGAGATGTTAGAATATGATCCAAAATTAGGTCAAGTAGAAATTAATTAATGAAGTACGTAGTTGTGTGGCAGACTGCGTGAGTTCCTTGATCAGTTAGGGGAATTTTAGGGTTTTTTAGTTATCTAATTAGTGGGTTAATGGGTTAGAACTGCAAGTAGTGAGCGGTTAGTTTTTAGGGTTATAAATTGTAAATTGATTTATTAGATCAATTGAATTGAGGAGAATTTGAGAAAACACTCCTCTCTTCCAACAAGCTATTCGAGCCTGTGATGATAGGTATCTTCATTTGAGTGAAATGGATGGTGTTACATATGATGTAGTTGATCAAGATTTCTGAAGGAGAGATATCGAAAGAGAAGAGCTCGAGAGGATGAAGCTCGATATAAGAAGAAGGTTGAACCGCCTTGGTAGGAAATTTGCAAGTTCGTAGAAGACTCAATGCAACAAGTACAAGAAATTCGAAACCTCGTCAATTCATTGGGGTCAACGCTATAGAAACCCACAACACCACCACCTCCCTCTTCAAAGACAATATCCTCTACGACCATGGGAGAGACACTTGAGATTAAAGAAGGCAAGTCCAAGGATGTACCAATTGGGATTGCGAAGGTCAAGCTCGACCGCAAGAAGGATGAGGAACTCATCTGAGTTCCCAAGGTTTCTTTTTCCATGAATGAGAAACATATACCAACTTCCATGCCTAGCTTTCTCAATTCTATGTCAACTAGGTGGTTGGATGCGACCCGTTTCATTCAATCTTGCTTGCCTTTCATGAGTCAAGAAGAAAAGAAGATTCGACATCCATTCCAAAAAGACACATGTCACAAGAAGGCGCTCGTTTCCTTCACGGATTCGAGGATGAATCCTTTTTCAAGGGGAGGAGGATGATGTGATCTTAATCATTCATGGCCTCAACTCTTTTTTCCTTCAAAGGTTTGTCTTCGGAGCTTAACTTCAACTTTCATTTGTGAAAACTGTTTGGTGACACCTTGGTATTTTGGCTTGTTCTGGCTGTATAAAATTCTGATTGAAGCCGGTGAGCTCTTGTTAGAAATATTTTTAAGTGGCTATAACGTTATTGAAGGATGGAATCGTCAATTCAACTGAAAAGATGGCCAAAATCTGGTATCTTTGCAGCAGTCCAAAAATCTGATAGCTTGTCAAAATGCAATAAATGAAGACGGAATGCATTCAATAAAGTCGAATTAAGTGACAGGGATTTTGAGATTCTTCATTCAAGACATGAGGTTGAACTTCCATCTCTTTGATGGCAGCCAAGGCCATTTGTTTTCCCCCATTATGGTTGTCCATCTTTCCATCATAAATCTCGAAAACCCTTCCGTATTATCCATCATTAGTTTGTCGATTTACTTTAATTTCTTTTATTTTTAATAGCATCAGTATTTTCTTATATAAAGGTGTAAAACATTCAATTTTAAGAAGGTTGATTTTGAGATAAAATTTGAGCATGACTTCCTTTGGAATCAGGTTAAGATTCTTCTGATTTTGTGAGATGCCGATCAAACCCTCTTGGTGAGATGCTAAGAGAGACTTCTTAGTGAGAGCACTGAGAGGCAAATAAGTCGAAAGGTTAGAATCACTTGGAGTGCGAGGTCAAGAGTGTGACCAATTGAGTGTCAAAGAGTGCTCAAAGGGAGATGTCGAGCGTATTCTTGCAAAACATATCCTTGTTTTTTTTTTAATTTTTCATAAATCCAAAAAAATTACCTCACAAAAAGAGTGTTCACAAGCTTGAGGCTTGGTCGACCGATCCTTCGGATTTCATCATCGCGCCTAGCTACTTTGAAGCGGTCCATAAGCATTGTGGTCATAGGTACAAGGTGAAGAACAATTTGGGCTACAAGAATTCAAAGAAGCATCTTAGTAGCAAACACCCCGAGTAAGAAGTTGTTTTTATGTTTTTAATTAGTTATAAGTTGGGTTTTATGTTTGTAATTAGTTGGAACTTTCGAAGTCGGAATATACATTTGTGTAATCGATATTCGTAGTGGTTTATAATAAAACTACGTTTTTATCTAATCGTCTTTATTTTTATTATTTTGTCGGAAAAAATTCGATCAAATGAACAAGATTCAAAATAATAATATCACTAAATGTAAAAATGTATAAATATACAACTGTATCAAATTTTAATTTTCAATAATATTAATAAACAAATGCGAAATCAAATTCAAACTAAAAAAAACAATTGTTGGACCCGTCTGGTCAATCGATCGAATTTGTGACCGTTTCCAATAGATAGTCCAATGGAACCCGGACTTTTTTTGCCTATAAATATCCCCAAACTCCCTCCCATTTCCCACACAATACAATCTCATCTCTCCCAATCTCCTAACTCTCTAATAATTCGATAATCGCTCGTTAATTGCACGAAATTGAGATGATCGAAAGTCAAAAGTGCTTGATGAGCTGGAATTCCGATAAAAAAATTTCCAAAGTCTCCAACCCGATGGGTCAACGGGTCGACTCGTTGGGTCAATCGAACCTGCCAATGCATCACCCCCTCGCCCCCCTCCGGGTTAGGGTTTGGGTTGGCCTAACCTGGCCCCACTACCCTGCGGGTCAAACCTGTGGCCATGCCTAGTTGAAGCTATATACGGTAGAAAAATGGCGTAAACTATTCCTATTCATACAAGGTTTAATTCACTAGCCAAGCAATACAAATTTTTTTTACAGTAGGCAAAAAGTAGGAAGCCTTTGTCTGACAAAGATCAACCTTGATCATCTCTAAAGATGATATTATAAAGCTCTCTAAATAATGGCAGTGTTGAGATCGTACGATTCCCAGTAACTTTAGCAATAAAATCAGCAGCAATAATTGATTCTCTATAGCAGTGCTTGAAACAAATTTTGTTGAAGTTCCTTCTGAGTTCTGAGCATATGGATCTCTTCTATCATTCTGAGAATTTTCCATGGCACTTTAGAACCGTTGTTCAGTGCATTGATCGTTTCTTAACTTTCGCCTTCAAGAATGAGGTTTCTTATGCCCTTTCTTATTGCAATCATAATACCAGTGCAGAACGATATTGTTTCGGTTTGTAACACTTATCTAGACGGAATTCCAAGTTTAAAGATATCCACAACCTGACCACTATCATTCCTCAAATACCTCTAACCAGGGGCGGAGGGAGGGGGCATGAGGTGGCTCGAGTTCCTCCCCCCCCCCCCCCCTCGGGTCGGAGGAAAAACGAACAAAAATATGTATTTTTTTGGTAATTTTTGATAATTTAAGGGTTAAAACAAGTTAATTTGAGTAATAAATCAGTTAGCTTTCTTAGCTTAGATGGTATGGTGTTGGAATTTGAATGATTAGGTCTTGAGTTCGAATCTCCATAGTTTCATTTTATAGATTTTTTTTCTCATTTTAGTTTTTTACACTTAGGGCTCGTTTGGTTCAATGTATGAATTAGAATTCCCAGGAAGTTACTTCATGGGAATCAAATTTCCGGGAAGTCTAATTGATGGGAATTGTGAAAATGTGTTTGGCTGATTTTTTTGTTGGAATAAGGGGAATTGAAAATTTACAAATATAAAAGGGTGAAAGTTGAACTTACCTAGGGGGAACTAGGTAAGTGAACTTCCTCCAAATTGAAGGAATTCAACTTCCTGGGAAGTGGAATTCCTGGATTTTCATCTTTCAAAAATGTAAACCAAACGCATGTATTTCTCTGACTTCCTGGGAATTTCTACTTCCTGGGTTTTTTAGTTATAAACCAAACACGCTCTTAAAATAGCTATTTAAATCATACATTTAATGTGTTTTTTACTATATTCTTTACGACAAAATTATATCTTATATATATTAAAAAAAATCCATTAATACAGTTGACCCCCCCCCCCCCCCCCCCCCGATTATTTTCTACCTCCGTCCCTGCCTCCAGCACTGAAATCACACAAATGAATAGGAAGCGAGGCGAGGGTCTTTCATTAAAGGGGGGAAAGAGGGGTAGGCTTTGTTCTAGGGGGGGCGCCTTTCGCAGCAATTTACTTACGATACTTAGTTGACATTCATCAAAAGGATCTAATGAATTATGAGTTCAATACATCCTGTTTAGCAGAAAGACGGATATTCCTTCCTCATTATCAGACAATCACTTATTCACAAACCTCGTGTGGGGCCAATGGTTTTCATTTCCCATCTCATGGAAACCCGAAACCCTTTTCGTTCCGCCTAGCGCTTCCCGCTAGGGAGATTCGAACAAGGAACTCTTCTTTACTCCACGGCAATCCGTCTCGTCTGCATCGTCTTCTTCCACCTCTACTCCCGCTATTGATAGTTCTCCCAACAACGAACAGAACGAAGAGCGAGACTCTTTGACTAGGAGAAGAGCTTAATTAAAAAAACTTCTCGCCTAGCAAGACCTTGCAGACCAGATTGTGGTCTTAAAAAATATGGGAAGGAAAACAAAGAAATGCCTAAGACAGAGTCCTGCTTTTCTAAGAGAAGAGGGGGTGGACTACTGAAATGTACTTTTTCTATCTTATTCATTGGTCTGTCTATCTTACATCGGTTCTTCCATAGAGTTCATACCTTTTTAGCTTCCATTCACAACCTAGGATAGCTAACGCTACCTTGCCTGAAGACATGGGATTGCCGTAGAAGTCACATGCCGAGCAAGTTCTTGCCTCCTCTTCCTCTACCTATCTCGGGTAAGCTACATCCATACATAGTCTAATCCTCTGATTGACTGTACTACGTATGGAATCTTAGTCCCAAGAGTTCTGCAGAAGCGGGCTTAGAAAAGGCGGTCCTGTCAGCGGATCACAAAAGGGTCACGTATATAACGTATAACGTGGAGGGTTCTTTTCTTTGACCGGTTAGATTTTACCTCGTTTTTCACAAGCAGCAAGATGGGCCCTTTCATTCCCTTCCCCGGACTTCTCAAGCAAGATAGAATCCACATAAACAGTGAGACTAGAGCTTGACCTGCCTACCCAGGGGAAACCTTAGGAGACTTCTCTTTGGAAACGGGGAAGAAGACGATAACCATTCCTTATTAGCAAAATGAATTCGAGTCATTCTTTTTTGCTAATGAAGAACGACTTTTCACCTTGTTTTCTTATCCATCGGTCCAATGCACTGGGCTCATTTCATGGAGGGAAAAGCAAAAATAGAGTTGTGTTGTTGTTGTTCGCTGCCTCGACGCATTCCCTTCTCTCCCCGGCATCGTCCCACATACCCCACTCTCGCTTCTACGCTCCTAACGCCTAGTTGCTTCGAGCCTAACCCCTTGCTTGCAACAGAAACAATACCAGGAGAAAAGTTTCTACGCCTGTAAATTGTCCCTACGCCAAGCCCCCAAAAAAAGGAGGTTGGCCATCACGGGGAAGTGCAGTAAGTTATTTAGGATATGATAGATTCAAATGGAAGGAGCAAGAATTGGGGATCGGATGTGGGCGAAATTCCTGCCAATGGCTGAGATGTTCAGTCGACTCCCTCCCCCTTTGTGGGGGTTGACAAAGCCATCTACATTTAGTTTATAGAAGCCTTTAGGTGGGTTTTTTTTTCCACTTATGTAGCCTTGCTTTTCTTTTTTTGGGTTCAGCTTCTCTTATTTGTGCCTGGACCAACTTCTTATGGATTTTATTATTTGGTGCACAAATTCTGCAAAGGTTATGTTTCTACCTTTGTTAAAAATGATTCTATTTCTCTGCTCTTAAATCACATGCCACATAAGGCAAATAGAGTTTAATTATTGATTTATTTCCTTCATAGTTATGAGATTTTCCAGGAAGTTACAGTTATAAGTCGAGTGCAAGAACTGCGCTTGCCTGTTTTTGAAGCATATTGCGATATTATTGATAATGTTGTTGGACAAGTGAACAAAAGATGGTGTGTGTCTTCCTCATCTTAGATCACATAGGCAACATTGTGAAGGTACTTTGTTGAAATATTTATTCATCTGTGACGTGGGTAAGGCACCGACTGCTGCTTTCCATAGGAAGTTCTTTATCCCGAGGGGAATTTCAAACTTCCAAATCCAATTGTAATTTAATTCGCTTGTAGGTTACTGGTTAATGAGTTTATAGGTTGAATTTGTTGTAAAAGTTCCATCTGTATTTGGTTTCCATAGCAAAGTCATACACTGGATCATGTAGACATTAATATAAAAAAATATCTAAATGTATTTTAAATCTATTTTTTGATTAAATTATAATCAAATTATTAAAAAAATTTAACTCTAAATTTTAGTAAAATACAAAATAATAATTCGCGTTATGCTTACTAAATGACTCCATTTTAACTCTAAATTATTTATCAAGTCGGCAATGCAAGAAGCATACAATCGGCAACTGGCTACAATGACGGCCGAGTGGGGAACTAAATGCAATGACTTGATGGGATACCTTAAAAAATGGATTTTGTATAGGGAGAATTTGGTTTATTGACAGACAAGAGAATACCTTCAAATTGTAAAAATTGTTTCATGTTGTATATTTTCAAAATAGTTATGGACTATGAATTTGGATTCAAATTGTGTATTTTCAACTCTTGATTTGATGTTGTTGTCTTGATTATGAGGTACTAGCCTATTGTCAACTCAAAAGGGTTGATATTGAATGCATTTGTTGACACGTCTTAGAAGCGTGTTTGTTGATTTCCATGCCGACTTGAAGGTGGTCTATATCAACCTGATTTGGTTAATATCGATTGCACATGGGACAATATCGAGAGGTCATAGCTGAAGGCCCCCTAGATGCATATAAAATGGTTTGAAAATTTACATTACATAAGTGAAATTTCGAGTTGGTATCCTCCCATTCGGAGTCGATAAAAAGGTTTTCAAAATAGTCTTGCACACCCAAGATGCGTAAAACTGGGAGGGAGGGTTCATAGGTTAAGGGTGGTTTAGGGTAGGGTTTTAAGGTTTAGGGTATTTTACACACACCCATGATGCATGTAAAATTTGATCAAATGCACCCTGAGTGTGTGAGATCAAATTTGTAATTAATTCAATATTTTGACTGATTTACACAAATTTTTTTAAAAAAAACTTATACTTTATATCAATCTATATTGAGGTCAAGTAGACACACAATGCCAATGTGCAAATGGACTTTTATAGTTTCTATATTATCATAATGTTTTCGAATTTATTATTGAAATTGAGAATTTTTTTAGGTGTTTGGTATGATGTTGAAGGATGGATACTTGCGCATGGAAGTATAAGTCAAAATATATGTATATTGCATCTTTGAAAGATGGGTATTTAGTTGTCTGATATATTGGCGTAGATTTCATTTGAGCAAATCCATAATATTAAAATATGATAGCGTCAATTATTGGAAGTTGGAACAAAAAAAAATGGGTAAAAATGATGAGGCCTCCATTGTAGTATGATCATATCCTTGTAAGTCTAGAACTAGAGAAATGATTGAAGAGAAGAAGCGAAACATAAAATTGACAGCTCCAACCGATGCCCCACCACCAACCACCGCTACCACCTCACCATCAGCCACCTCCACCACTCCATCATACATTTGTTGCCTCACCACCAGCCACCTTCACCACCTCACTAGCATCACCCCACCAGCACTCACACCTACCACTCCACTACAACCATTATCACCCCACCCCCCGTCTTCCCACATTTTAGAGAGAGAGAGAGAGGTCGCCGGGGGAGAGGGAAGTCATCGGAGAGGAAGAAAGAGTTTTGAGGTCGCCATCGGGATTGTTGAGAGGTGGGGCAAGGTAAGAAGAAGACGAAGGAGAAGTGACGCGCTTACGGGTGCGCTTTAACTTAGTCTACGCGCACCCTGGTTGTGCGTAGATTCTGGTTTACAAAGATTCAATTTAAATCTTTAATCTACACACAATCCCGTTGCACCCAAGATGCAAGTGTTGAGGGTGTAGATCTCATCACATCTAGGATGCATATTGGGTGTGCTTCGGTGACTCGATTCGAATGAATCTCTTGTGGGATGCATTGATTTATGCTTATTCTTCATTTGCTTGATGACAAGAAACTGCATTTAGGATATGTTTCTTGTATGTTTTATAGTTAACTTTCATTATTATCCATTTGGGCATTCGAGTACATAATCTGCGCTATTTTGTGTTTATTTTGCAGTTTTATAATCCGAGCTTGATGAGGAGCTAAGGGTGGCTAGGAGAGGCTGATTTTATGCTTAGAAGAGGCAAGGAAAGATCACCAAGGGAGCTAAGGAGAAGAAGATCGAAGACAAGAGAAGAATGTGGGAAGCCGGAGTAGCGGCGCTCGCCGATTTCGCAGATTTAGCAATCACCGATTAATTCTGAATTTATCCTATTAGTTTATTATTATTTCATTTCTAGGGTTAGAAGGGGCCGACTCTTATGCTATTTAGGCCACCTTTTGATAGCTTAGAGAGATATCCAATAGAGAAATCATTCATTTTACAAACATTTTTCGTTAGAGTATGAGTTGCTAAACTCATTGTTTCACCTACGATTCAAAGACATAGTTGGTTGAATTGTGAGGTTTTGATTTCTATTGTTATTTATTAGTTATTTCATTACCTTTGTACTCATAATTCTTGTTTGCATATATTCTCTCTTGATTGATCACCTAGACAGGATTTGCATTCATGCTAGTAATTAATGAGTTCGTAAGAATAGTTAATATATGGTAGCAATCAATAGGTAATTGATCACGTGAAAGCATCAATTGACTCTGTAGGGTAATGCTACTTGGTTAAATATCGGTTCCTTTGAGATTAGGGTTAAATCATTTGCAAACCTTTGACAATCTAATTGATTAGGAGGGTTGGTACTGCCAAACTGGCAAGTACTTTGGGAATTCGTGATATTCTGTGTTGATATCTATCCTTTAAAATAAGATTGCATAGGGTGTGATGTTCATGTTTTATGCCATGATTTTATATTTATTTCAGCTTCTTATTCCATCATTTTATGCATTCTGGGTCGGGAATATAGTGAATTTATGTAGTTTATGCTTATTTGCCAGAAATAGAGATCTACATAAGTTTCTGTTTAATATTGCAGAATTTGGAGCTAATTCGAAGCAAAACCAAGCAGGACTGGATGAGCACTTGATGTCTACTGAAGGAGCTCGAAAAACGATGGAAGAGCGCCTGACATCGAGCGAAGCTGAGCACGGAACAAGACCCTGAAGGCTGGTCGATATCGACTGACACTACTCGATATCGACCTGACCTTGGTCGAAAATCTCCAGATCGACTCGAGACGATGAGTAGACACGAAGAAGTTGAAGACATGTCGATTTCGACCAGTATTGGTCGATATCAACCGAAGTACTACTTGATATTCATTCCACTGGCCGAAATCGAGTGGCTGAAGTGAAGCGGAAAGGATGACTCGATATCGACCAGACGTGGTCGATATCGACCAAGATGCAGTGACGAGTCCAACTCAATTCCGAGCTCTATTTCGAGTTCTATCCAAAGTCCAATGGAGATATTCCCAAGAGAAGATTCCTTGCACATGAAGACTTGAGAAGATCTATCTTTTTATCTTTTTATTTATCCTAAGGGTAGAACAATTAATTACCCTATAGGATTTATCTTGTTTACCTAAATTAGATTTATTTGTTTCCTAGTAGGATTATATCTTTAGATATACGATAGATAGATTCCTTCCTTGGATAGCAAGGAGTTAGGTCTATAAATAAAGCCCATGGGGCTAGTTTTTTATTCATTCAAAATTCAATTCTAGGGAGAGGAAGTAGCGAGTAGGAGGGAGAGAGAGAGAGAGAGAGAGAGAGAGAGAGAGAGAGAGAGAGAGAGAGTGGAGGCCGAGAGTTGTTATGTCCTGCGAGAGCGGATTTGGCTCCGATCGGTTGTAAGCTCTATTTTAGTTTATTAATTCAATTTATTTCCCTTTTATTATTGATGTCTTTTTCTATGATGAAGAGCGAGTAGTCCACCCACTTCTAGGGTCGGGGTGAGCCCGACGATAGCCAAGCGTGTTCAAGGTAAAGATTCGACTTTTATTGTGTTTTGATCATCCACTGCCTTTTATATGTTTATTGCCTATTTAATAGAGATTCAGGTTAACAACTTGGATTGTAAACATAAAATTGGTAGATACAATTAGGGTTTCTTGGAAGAGTTGTCTAATTGTTGGAAAAGGCAAAAGCTTGTTCCTTTGATGTGATTGCATTATTATTTCTCTTTATCTTGCCTTATGCATGTTTGGTTATCGTTGTTGCAAACCCCGATCTTGGAAGTTTTCTTTTACATAGTTTATTCCGAAATCTGCAAAGCTTTGTCTTTTATTTCGTCTGCTGCACTTACTCGATTTCGACCAACACTGGTCGATATCGACTTCTAATTCTCGATCCAGAAAGATCGCTGCTTGTTTGTGTTTCTGCAGGTACATGTCGATTTCGAGCAAACTGGTCGATATCGAGGACCTAGGTCGATATCGAGTGCCCTGGTCGAAATCGACTACCTTCTGTGCAGAACCCAGAAATCGATTGAACTGGTCGATATTGACTACCCTTGGTCGATATCGAGTGGTCCCGTGAGGTCGAAATCGACGTGAGATTTGCCGCTACTTGAGATCCGCTGACCAGCTTCCTCGAGAATCGATCCTGACTTCCTGTTTCTACATCGGGAGGGAGTCTTGTAATTATTTGTGTGGGCAGAGTCTGGTTTGATTTATATTTTTATTATATTTTAACTCGATTTCCTCCTACAACAGGGTGTAAGGAATTATCATGTTGTGAGGAATATCAATCTATTTAAACCAAAGTCGGAATGACTCAATTATCAATTACATTGCATTGAATTAGAATAACAATGAAATTAGGCCGAGGATCATGAAACCCAACCATTGTTGAGAATTGCAGGTGAAGCGTTTTCATCCCATTGGTAACAACTTCGCAATTATAATTACTTTATTTTATTTTCTTTTCTTTTCTTTACTCTATTCATCTCAATCTTATTCTTATATGCTTTAAATCAACTTTAAAATACGTTTGCATTTAGACCTCTAAGTGGGTTCGACTCCTTACTTATTCTCTATACTAGCTTATTAGTTTGGATTATAAATATTACTTTTGACAAGGATTAACGACATCATAAATCCCGCCATCAAATTGTAGCGTCGTTGCCGGGGAGATCTTTAGTTGTTTGTTTTCTATTTTTTATTTGGGTGTGGACTACTCAACATGGTCCATACTCGTATGTTAGTGGGAGGGAAATCAAGTAACGAAATAAATATAAAATATAAAGAACGAAACCAACTCCTTGTCCAAGCAAATAAAATACAAGAAACCCTCCCGTTGTAGTGGTAGGGTATTCAGGATCGTATCCACGAGGAAGCGTGTCAGCGCTCGCCTTTCTCGTTCCAAATCACTCCTCGAAATCGACCAGAAGAGTACTCGATGTTGAGTAAAGTACTCGATATCGACCACTGCTGTCGAGTTCCCTGTAAATCTGCACAATAGAAGACGAAAACAAGGCAATGTCGAGTAGGGCAGTACTCGATGTCGACCATAGTACTTGATATCGACTAGAAATTGGTCGATCTCGAGTGTCCGTCAGTGCAGAAAAACGTAACTTTATGAAATAAAAAACAACAAAAGCAAACACAAAATTGGTGATTTTAATTCAATAAACTTAAAAGCTCCTAGAATCAGGGTTTCAATGCCACAACGATAACCATATAAGAATCATGTTAAAGGTATAAAAGATCATGCATTTCATCAAATAACTCTCATCATTAACAAATAGGAAGATAGAGACTTTCGCATAAACCCTAATTGTTACTAACCCTTTTCATATAATTAATCCAAGTTTGCATTAAGATCACTTTCGCTTCAATAACACAAATAAGGATCACCTTCGACTGTACCAGAAAAATAATGCAAATCAGGGAAAGAAGATGAAATCGCAATAAAAGTTGTGCATTTGATGCATTACCTTACATGGCTACCGTCGGGCTCACCCCGACCCTAGAAGTTGGGTGACTACTCGCTCTTCATCATCAAAATATGCATCAATAATACAAAAGAACAAACTTGCATTAAATAAAAAAAAGCTTACAATTGAACAAAGCCAATTCCGCTCTCGCCTTTTCAACTCCACTCGGCCTCCACTCTCTCTCTAACTCTATGTAAACACAATTGCTTGTGGCTTGGATTGAATCTAAATTGGAATAGAATATAATGAATAAAAAACAGCCACTATGGCTTTATTTATAGTGTTCAATCCTCGCTATCCAAGGAAAGAACAACTCTATCTCTATCTATATCTAATTATCTCTTTCCTAAGATATAACTTTGATAAATATATGAAATAAAACAATTAAAATTTCCTAAAGTAAATAGGAGAATTTACTAATGTGGATAAATATCTTCAACTTGATAGATCTTCGTGTCTTGGCTAGCAAGTAAACACTCTCTTGGATCTCCACTCGATTTCGACTCGGACTAGGCGCCACGATGTGTTCTTGCTCATCTCTTGTTTCACTTTGGACTTTCTGTAGTCGAACTCTAGTTCTTCCATGGTTTTCTTCCTTCTTCGAATTGCTTGTAAAGTGTCTCGATTTCTGCAAAATTAAACAAGAACTCGTGTAGACCTCCATAATTGGAAAATAAGCATAAACTACACCAATTATGTATAATTCTAACCCAATGATATGAAATGCATACAGAAATCGATATAAAAGATAATACAAAACATGTCAAAATAGGCGCACATCACTGTGCTACTAATTCATCTCTTGTGCTTTTTAATCTAGAAATTGAAAGATCTTTATCTAGGTTGAGAAGTAGACTTGAGTTCAACCAAGAAGAAGAAGAGATGAATGCCAACCATCCTCCTAGCAGGGGAAATCTACAAAATACCAATAATGGAGTGAATGGGGGAATTGTAGCACCGCCAAGAAGGACCCTGAGAAGTTTGAAGGAGCCTAACTTGATTTCGAAACCACTTGCAATCAGGCTCCCCGCTCGTCCTGAAGGGTCAAGATTTGAGTACAAGTCTAATTGTTCTACTATTTTTCCAATTTTTCATGGAATGGATGGAGAGGAGCCTAACAAACATCTCATGGAGTTTGTTAGTGTTTGTGATAGACTGAGACCTCAAGGCCTGAATGATGATTAACTTATGCTCATAGTATTTCCTTTTGCTCTGAAGGATGCAGGAAGTGATTGCCTATATTAGCTATCGGCAGAGAGCATTACTACTTGGGTAGGATTGAAGAAAGCTTTCCTCCAGAAATATTTCCATGCCACTTGCCTCAGCAAACTCAAGGAGTTATCAAGCATAGAGAAATCTCCTATAGAGAGAATTTATGAGTATGTTGAGAGCATTACTACTTGTGTATTATTTCGAATTCATTGTGTACCTCAATACATTGAACGTTTGTACCGTAAAACAACATATGTATTTTGATCTTATGTTTTATTATGTGTTTTGGTAGACAATTTCAGATGTAAGGACCAATGAACTTTGTTGATTGTATACAGGTTTTGCATCTTATTTTTTGTTCACGGACAGCTCAAACGAGCCTATCGAGCTCGAACAAACGAGCTTAGTTAATAAGCTTGAACGAGCCTAAGCTTGTTCGATTGACTTAACTGGCTAATCAAGTTGGAGCTTGAAACTGGTGAGGGCTTGCAAGTTAAGATTGAGCGTAAAAAAAGCTCGAAGAAACTTTCGTTTCGGCTCGATCATGTATGAGTTGAACATGAACATGCCAAATTCGGCTTGTTTGTCTCGAATAACACCCCCTAGGTTGTGATGGTAGTACTGATTGTGTCGGTGATGATGGTAGTGGACCATTGGTATTAATGGTACTAAGACCATCCACAACTATAAGGTTATCTTTTCTCTAGTTCTTTCACTCTCTCTTTGTAATATTTTGACACCTCATTTATTTTTTATTTCAAATAATTGTTCACTTTATCTACCTCTTTCTTTAACGTTTTCATATTTTTACTCCACTATCATCAGTTTACCTCATCCGTCTCTTTTCTCATTTATCTATATTCATCATATAGTTTTCACCATCATAATATTATTAGTTAAATAAAAAAATATAAAAATAAATAAAGCATCATCGTCCAATGCACTCTTTACCTCTTCATGTCAAAGTAACTTTTTCCCTCCCTTTATTTTAAGGTTTTGCCCACAAATACCTTATGGTTATCTTAAAGTAATGAAATATCCTTTGTTGTGAATACTCTAAGGGCTTGTTTGGAAAGGGTATATAGATATAGGATATAGACTATGGGTATGAGATATAGATATCAAGCTGTGGGTATTGGGGGTATATGATTGATATCTATATCTTATATCTGCTGTTTGGAAAGGGTACATAGATATCAGAATTTTAAAAAAAAAATCCAACCAGTAGAAAATCGAACAGCTTGGAGCCCTAGTTCATCCAGAAATTTTCGAACAAGAAGTTTTGAACAGGAGCAAAATTTGAACATCTTGGACCCTAATTAATCCAGAAATTTTCGCTCCTGTGATTTCTGGATTGATTATTTGAACAGGGAGTTTCGAACAGAAGAAAAACTTGAACATCTTGGACCCTAATGCATAAATCTCAGGAGTGAAGATCCTTCAAACGGGGTTTTCAAATCATCCAGAAATTTGAACAATCCTAATGCATATCAATTAGCTCACAGGATAGGTTGGTATTCTCAGGATAAGCAGCCCTAATTCGAACAGAAATCAAATGCAAATTTTCGAAGAGATGCAAAATTTCGAATAGAAATTTTCGAACAGAAGAAGAGATGTCGAACAGAAATCGCTTGCAATGGTGAACAGAAATTGAACAAATGCTATAGAGAAGAAGGAGGAGGCCGGAGAAGTACTTTGGCTCAGTCGCTCGTTCGTCCCTTCCTAATTTCTATAGCCCCCAGTTTTTTCAGATATATATCCAAAAGTGAAAAAAGTCATAGAATTAGTATATAGAGATATATGATTGATATCCATATATCAATTTGGATCAATATACCAAACATAATATATAAATATTGAGCTTTCTATACTCATAGTCTATATCTATATACCAATCACAAACAAACCCTAATTGTGGTGGGGAATTGGTGGTTGTAATGGGGGGTGATGATTTTGGGTACTTGCTAGTTGTTTTTTTTTAGAGAGGAGAGAATGTTCCATGTTAGAAGCAATCGTGGTTAGCAACTTATATTTCTTTTTTTATTTCTTTTTTTTTTTATATAGGCGAGAATTTTGGGGTGTCACCACCCAAGAGCATCCCTACAGACGAGAGTTTGAAACTCTAAATTAGAATTCCAAGACGACGAGCTGGATTCCAAGGCCATATGAGTGAGTCGATCCGCCGCTCTATTCGTCTCCCTGAAAATGTGGATCAACAACTTATATTTCTGTTGTATGCAATTATACTTACATGTTTATAAATTTTTATAAGAAAAAACCATATTTTATTAAAAAAATATATAAAAAAACAATTTTTCTAATATAATCGATCTTTTAATTATATTTTTTTTCAAACATGATTTTTCATCATAAAGTTTATAAACATGAAAATATACATGTATAAAAACATAAATAAATTTTGTAAATTTTTTCGAAGTAAAATTATAGCTGAAATATTTAAATAATAATATATATAGTACGGAATTTTCGCCAAATGCCCCTGAGATTAAGGCTAATTCACGTGGTGTATATATAAAAGATTGACATATTTTGTCAGATGCCCCCGAGGTTTCCATTTTTTTCGTCAAATGCCCCTCTGTCGAATTTGTTAACGTATTTGATTGAAAATTAATACAATTCTCGTACCATGACACATATTTTTCTTTTTAGACAATAAAAATAAAATTTTCTAAGTATAAAAAATTATTATGGTATTTTTAATGTTGTTTTTCTCACGTTGCTGTACAACTATGAGAACTTACATTGAAATTTTAATAATAGAAAAATCGGAAGAAAAAAAAAACCATTTTTGACTCACCTTGTGGGAATCTATTTTCAGCATTAACTGGGAATAAAAGTGGGCATAGAAATATCTTTTAAAAATTCAAAACTCCCTCCAATTAAGCCATTTTATTTTCAATCTTGTATTTCACCAAATCAAAATAGTTCAAAATCTGAACGTACGTTACACATTGCAATTAAAACTGATTGGCAAGGAATTAAATTACATGCTCTTAGCGGGTGATATTCAAATCTCAGTAAATCAATTTCAACGAAACCAATTAATTGCAAAATGATATACATTATTCAATTCAAAAATTCAATAAAATCATCCCCAATCCCCTTAAAACCCTTCCTCAATCAGTTTCTTTCATCACATACTGTAAAGAACAAAACAAGGCAAAGAGATGAACTTGGGAGGAGACAAGATGCCGTTGTTCGACATAACCTCCGAGGACGACCTCCTCATCGATTCACAGCTGGATCGAGCCTCATTCGATCTTCGTCTCTCCGGTTGCTTTTTCCTTTCATTCTTATCACCGTTTTACCATTTTCATTGTGCTAATTAACACTCTTTGAAACAGTTGCATTCGACGATCATTCACGAGCATCGAATGCGAGGAGGAAGGAGGAGTTCAAGTCGCGGCAAAGTCTAGCATGGGACACTGCCTTTTTTACTAGTCCAGGGATTTTGGATCTCAGAGAGCTGTCCCTTGTAAATGAGGGATTCAAGAACCCTGAGGATCATAGAAGGTATTTCGACCGACTAACCCCTTGCTCTTCGATTCGTTCCAGGACTAACGTTTTCGCCTTGGAATGCTCAGCAAAATCTGTGAGAAAGCTCACAAGTTAGAAAGCAGGGAGCCTTTCTTAGAATACAGGGTCAGTGGAAAACACACATTGCAGACTACAAAGCATAATACAAGTAAGAATGTCAGCTTGGCATCTCGAACCCGGGTGAGTTCCCTTTGATGAAGACTCATTCAAATCATACATATGTGCCGGTTACTGCTCCATTGATAGATAAGCATCCGTCTTTCAACACGAGCTGATTCTAACCCGTGCTCTCTGTAGTCTACGCAGAAGCAAGAACATCGTCTTACACCATGTTTGAAGCCATCCAAACTGCAAACGCGCGCCACTGGAGCTGTTTTGTCAGCCGAGAATGCTAAGCCGGCTTCTCCAAGATCAGCCTTTCAAAAGAATGCATCATCATCAGCATACAAGGGATGGCTTTCTAAATCTCTAGAGATGAAAGGTACTAAAACAGTTTCAAACCCGTCTTTTGAATCGTTGTCGCTCCTACAGTGCTAGTAGATAACACCATCGCTTAAACCCTATCACTATGTTAGGTGACAATCAGAAAAACATGGGTGGTGGCCTAGATCTCAATGGAATTGATTCTCCACGCAAATGGGTATCGAGTGGTCGCAATGTGGCTCAAGTTTCTGACATAGGAGGCAACCGAAAACCTCTGCATCATGAAAACAGCCAATCTGAAGCTGGTAACAGAGTACAAGTGCCGAGTTTAATGAAGCAAACGGGTGCCAAAGCCAAAAGGAGCGCGAGTCCTCTCCCTGGAGATGTTATCAACAGCTCGAAAAAGCCTTCAAGATTCCGAATCTTGGAAGCAGTGAGTTTTCTTACAAGGTTTTTCGTTCACTTGCACTTGTTTTGACCTTCCTTGTCCTCTAATTGTGGATGGTTTCGGAACTTGTAGGACCAGTCTACATCGCGATCAGCAAAAAGGGTTCCACTTCTCCGCAGCATTTCACCCGAGCCCAGAGGAAGAGGCACCATGAAGGACTATGGAGCCAGTGGAGGCTTGAAGAAAGGGGAGAGGAAGACCAACCGTCACTCTCTAACTAAAAAAGTGCGTTCATTAACCGAAAATGATGAAAAGGAAAACAAGTTTTGTGCCGAGATTGAGAGAATTCCAGGTGGTTTGAGTAAAGAAGAGTACGTTGATTTCACAAACCTGTTTGGTGGATTGGGGATGGAGCGGAAAGGGATCAAGCGCAAGAAGGCATCTACTTCCAGGCTCACTGGCTTGGCACCACCATTGAGATCCAAAGCTACGCAGTCGAATAGGGACTCGGCTGTTGAGGAAGCTGGCACAAAGTCACCCTTTGGTGCCAGAAGCTCTGCATTCAGAACAAGTGCTTTTATTTCTCTTGTTTAAGGCATTAAAAGGACCAGTCGCACTTATCCGAGCAGACTGATAAGATCGATCACTAGGAACAACAAATACTTTTTTTTTTGAAATCAGGAACAACAAATACTTCAATCTTCACCTCGTATTCAATCCATGTCTTTAGCCTTTTGGCGTTTGGTTGCATTAGCTGTCATGTAGATGAAACTGATAAATTTTCCGAAACATGTATGCATCCAGCACAGTAGATTGCGTCGAACCATGGCACTGGAAACACCTACTGCATCCACAAGGAACCACAAGTACCACTCTATTGAGGGTGTAAAATTCCCGGGTGAGTGAGAAAATTCGAATCCACCTGACAAAACCCAATCTGACCCAGTCCAAACACAATGAAAATCATTACAAAAGAATCAGTGGAGGCCCGTAAACATCAGAGAAGAAACAACGGCCTTTCGCTTTTCTCCACAGGTCCCTGTAAATCCGTGATCAAGATTGTACTGACAGATTACGCAAAAGATCCAATCAACTTTTACAAAGTGACCAGGTAAATGTAAACAACAAACCATGATGAGCTAATCGAAAAAGTACTAGAGACCAGGGATCAAACTGTAACAGTACAATTTTCAACTGATCCTATCATTTGTAAAATGTTAAACTGAGCCTCGACAATACTAACAGAAGCATTTAACACTAATAACATGAACAGCTATGCACCAGTTAATGTACAATGGGAAATGAGTAACCAGGTGTTTGGCTGTCTGGGTACCTCTTTACACGGTTCATATCAGTGTGCATTTCACATTCTTCACCCCCCAAGTTGACGTACACCAAGAGTAGTCAGTGCTCCTCCCATGATGAGCTCCATCTTCAGACTGAAACTGGAAGCAAACCAACAAAGGAATAGCATAATCAGAACTTGTGAAACTGAAACTTCTGCTCTCAATGACAAGGAGTTTACACAATTCATCGTGATGACATGAACTACTCGTGCACTGCCAATTACACATGAAAGCTATGTTCAACAAAAAGTAATTCAATATTTGTACTGGTCAATGAAGCTGTTAGCTTTCTTTTTTCTACGATAGAGATGCAGCATGGTTAAGAGGAAAAATATACGATGTCAAAAAAAAAAACTCTAGACCACCACCCAACTGACAACACCAGAATACAAATTACTATAGTCTAACTACCCCCCGCCCCCCCCCCCCCCCCCACCTCCCAAAAAAAAGACCATAAATCTCAACACCTTGAATTTCATTTCATGAGTACAAAATCATGCCACTCTAAGGTTCAGCAAATCATAATACACAAATAGTCGTTGTATGCTTAACCACATGCAAAGCTGTCCACATTCGCTTTCTCTTCCCCGTAATCTTTAAATGATATTGGCCGAAAACTAAAGAGTGCCGTATGCAAACACCATAAGTACCTGAAATCAGATGGAGGCTGCATCTTCTGCGCAATGTGCTAAGGGAGGGACTAAACTATGAGAAGATACTGGAGGAGTTTGACCGAGCTGATAATTAACAGTAATTGGTCCAAAAATATTGAACGTAGCTGCACTACTATAGGCAATTTCTGCATCTGATCCAGTTTTGTACACCAACCGGGCACGACTATTTTGCCTATCAACCTCCGTTTCAGATTCCTTTAGAGGACCAAAACGCCTAAACATTCTGTTCAGGTCTGCTACAGAAGGAACATAATTGTCCCCAAAGTTTAGTATGAGTTCGGTGGGCAGTTCTTGCTTTACTTCATCTACAGATGAGGGTTCTTCTCCATGATGATTTCCATTAACATTTTGTTTTCTAGAATTTTTTCTCTGAGTTGATTTCTTAGGCTTTTCAGGGTCTCCAGTCCCAAGCTCGTGGTCCTTTCTTTTACGACTACGGCGTGCTGGTTGCTTAGCTTCAGAATTGTTCTCTACGACCGAGTCTGTCCAATCAGGATCCCCGGTCCCAAGCTGATGGTCCTTCCTTTTACGACCACGGCGTTCTGGTTGTTTAGCTTCAGAATTGTTCTCAACAACCATGTCTGCCCAATACGAGTCTTTCCTGTCATCAAATTCAAATGCTTCTGGTGTAACACCAAGAGAAGATTTTCTTTTTCTGCCAGATCTTCCTCTTGCAGTAGAAGATTTCTCATTGATCTTGCGCTGAGTCGACACAGCAGCATCTCTGAATTCAGAGAAGTAGTTGACAACAGATTTCGAAAATCCATGTGCTCGCATCGGATCTTGGGCAGTTAAATAAAGTTCCCAAAGAAAATCATCAGGTGATGTCGTCTCTATTGAAATGACCATATTTTCATTTTGCGTGTCTTCAGGAATATCTAATGATTTGTCAATATCATGCCCAGCCTGCTCATTGTTTGCATCGTCTGTGGACTTCACGGTTGAAGAGGAGCCAGTAATTTGGCTGGCCGCCCTACGAATGCAATCACCAATTTTAAATGATTGTCTAGAGCTTGGAGTTGCAGTCCGCGAAACTTTAGCCAAGGAAATAGTTCTTGAGCTTTCTCGTACAGGTTCATCGTCAAGAAAATTAGAAGCCTTCCTTTTCTTGCCGGGTGTTGGGGAATTCAACATACCGTCGAGTTTCTCATCTGAATCATCATCTTCGTCATAATAAAACAGTGACTCACCGATTATCTCAGAAAAGCTTTTTTCTTTTCTCCTGCGATACACAATATCTTTCAAATTGTGTTTTCGCTTAGGACCCTTCGACCTCACTGTACTTACATCATCAGGTACAGAATCTGCAGGCTCACTTTCAGCTGGAAGACTGCTTACCTGAGGGACTGATGTATCAACATCATTTTCCCACAATCCTTCAAAATACTGGACCTCAGGTAATGACTGACGTCCTTTTAGACGATAAAAAGACAGAAGCTGAGCCTTTGCCACCGTAAGCTCAAGTTGATTAGCACCACAAGTTGGTAGCTCTGCTAAATTTCTGACATAATCAACAAACTTATCCGGTTGAAAAGATTCTGAACCTGTATGCTCATCTCCACCTTCCCTTTTACTTGAATCGGTCTGGATCCCAGCATTTTCAACAATCTGAAATTTGATACTGTCGTAAGTTTCTTCAGGCATGCATGAACAAGCCAATCCTAACTCCACCCTTCTCGAAACCTCCGCCAGGGCACAAGCAATAGCATTCTGGAATGCTTCTGAACTGCTCTGTCTCTCTTCCTGGGAGAAATGTGTTCTAAACGGCTTTAGCTGAGATGCCTCATTCCATGCAAATGTTTTATCTCCAAAATAAGCAACCAAGTAGCAGTCCTTTTTATGATGCTTCATGGCCTTCTCTGAAGAGTCAGATGGATCAAATATCTGACCGGGCCACCAAGGGTGACTCTTGACCTTGCCCCAGACTAAATCATTAACAGAAAACTGATCTGCAGTTTCAGGTGGAAGCTCATAAGTTGCATGATATTCTTTTGCCAAAGGTCCCACTCTTGAAGCTCCACGTTTTGCATTCTTGTCCCTATGCAGGGATATTTCAGCACCAGTCAATGGTTCTTCATCCATGTCTTGCTTTCTCTGTAAGGAAACATCGTCACTTACACTATCTTCCTCTTGAAGATGAATGCCAGTTTCTTCATTTTCAGGCTCATTATTCTTTTCCTGCGAATGTGAATCAATCTGCTCATCATCGTTTTCAGACCGAGACAGAGAAATTTCAGAAAACTCTTTAGGTTCTTCATTCACTTCACCAGAATCAATCATTTCACTATCAATACCATGGTCTTGTTCTTCAACACCCTGCTCTATAGATAAGTCAATCCGCTCGGAAGCCTCTACGGACTGATCTACATTTTGACATGACACATGAGCAGAAAAATCATTGTCAGGAAAGGTAAAGCCATTTGTGTTTTCCTGCACCTTCCCTAGATTTGATTGCATCAGTTCCTTGAACTCTTCAGTTTGATGTGAAACAGATGAAGCAAATGTTGCACCTCCTAAAATCTGATGTTGTTCTGAATCAATAACAACCAAGTTGCCACCAGAGGAAGCGATGTGATGGACATCATCATTATTAACAGAGGCAGAATCAACAGTAGGCTCATGGACATCATCAGCACTAGCAACTGTACTGCAAATGTTTTGAGCAGGGGCCAGCATAACTGATCCTTCATGAATTGGTGGCAAATCAGTACCTGCTTGTGTTTCACCATTCCTTCCAACAATCTCTCTTGACTCACCATCAAGGTTTTCATGTTCAACATGAGAAAAATTCCCTTTTAAAGTATCATTTTTTACAATCTCCGAGTTGGCATTTTCTTCCTCAGTAGAAATTGGCCCAACATCACCGGTAGCTAAAGGGAAAACATCTTTGCATCCAGTAGCTTCAGTATTTATACCCATAGCCTCTTGATCATGCACCAAACCACTCGTGTTATTCAATCCTGAAAACTCGTTATTACCCTCTGCTATTTCCCCCAAGTTGGCTTTTCCATCTTTCTCTTCGCCATCAGCCAATGACTTCTCTGACAGGGAAAGATCCTTTTTTGTTGCATCAGCCTTCATGTTCTGTTCAATAGTTTTATCCTTGGCATCATCAACTAGCGTCTCATCCTTATTAGGACGTACCTTACTCTCCATCATTATTACATCATTTCCAACATTGCTTTCAGCCATGCCATGAGAATCCTCAGGTTCAGCATTGCCTACAGCCTCATTTTCGATGCTCTCAACCATTTTCACAACTGAAATTAAATTCACAAACAGCTCTTTGACAAGAAGTCTACAATTAACCCTTTCAACTTCAGATGATACAATGCCACATTGTTGGCGGTCTACAAAAACATATGCAAAAGCATGGTCAGAGATTATATACTGTTTGGTTTCAAACCAAAATTACACAATACATACACATAAAAAATCATGTTCCTTTTAAGTATAGACAAAACTTGTCCAAAAGAAAGAAACTGTGTGTGCCCCTTCTTATTTTGTCTGAATACAAGAAGAAATATGATCTTCATCCTTGAACTACATCTTCAAGTCCTGAAGCTCAGCCATACCTATGATATGATTGCTTATTTGAGAGAAAAAGTAAATCCAGTTTAAAGTAATCGACACAATTCCTCGTGTACTCCACGCCACACTCCCCCGTCCTAAAAAAGAAACAGAAACGCTTCAAGGCTTTCGACTAACCCTAAGGGGATTGGCTTTACAATCGAACAAAAGGGCATTTCGCCTGCTTAACAACTTAAATACAAACGAACAATTTATGCCACGAGAATCAGTTTCAATCAATTCCAACGCTAAGATACCTCTTCTGTACGTACACCTACAACCAAAATCGCAAACCCTAAACCACTAGCCGAAAGTAGTAGTACTGGAATCAAAGAAAGATTCAAATGTCGCGACCTCGAAATCGACATTATCATCGATCAGCACCAAAAAGATGCAAAATTGAAGAGCAATTGAACAAATCGAATATCCAAGAACACAAACTGGAAGCAGATCAGCAGTCCAGCAGCTGCCAAGTAGCGTTGCCGAAGAGAAAAACGAGAGAAGAAGAAACTAACCTCATGGTTGGAAGAAGAGGAACATGAATCCCTGGTGAGAAAGAGAAAGAAAGCAAGACCGGGAAGAAGATCTCGGAGGAATGAGTGAGAAACGAAGTGAGATAACAACGAAACCCTAGAAAGTTGAAGGGTTGTGTCGTCTTCTGACCCTCTCGCAGGTGCTGTGCTCTTTCAATTTCTTCACCTCCTTTTTCCCCGTATCATTTTTTCTACTCTTTTTTCAATTCCAACGATCGGTAAAACGTGAGTTTTGTACAAATATTTCAATCAAAACCTCAAATGTGTTAGAGCATCAGAATCCACGGGGCAATTTATTCTCTCTTCTTAATATTTCGACACCTCCTTTTTCAATTCTTCTACCCCTCCTTATAAGATTTTATAAGCACTCATAAGTTTATCCTATTGCTTATTTTTTCAACTTCATATATACCCCACCACAATTTTCTACCAATTAAAAGTCAATTAATTTCACAAACAAAAAATACAAAATGTTATAATAATATTATTATATATATATATATATATATATATATATATATATATATATATGGATGTACAAGATATATGTATATTTACTTAGATAGAATTTTACCTTTTAGAGGAGATCTTATTCTTGGAGACCAAGGAGATTACTTCTTTATATATTGTATTTGGTGAATTCCACGGATACACAATTGAATACAATTTCTCATTCTCCCCTTAATTGTTCTGTTTTACAATACGTTATCAGCACGAGATTGCTCTTACTGGATTTCAAGATCATCGCTTGTTCTCAAGTTTTTATGAATTTGAAAGATAAGTTCCGATCCATTTTAATTTATTTTATTGTCCTCTCCTTTATCATACTTGTTTATCGATTGTTTGGTGTGATGTATCGATTGCTTAGTTTGCGTTCACAATCAACCGCCCCCAAGACGTTGTTTGATTTTTGGTTTTGAAAATCCAGTGTAAATTCGATGGATCCGGACTAAAGACTCTGAATTTAAATCCTCCACAACCTCACAACCTCAACCATAGAAGCCCCATGAACCCAGTTGGTCAGAACCCTAATCGATCAAAACGGCGGTGGCAGAGACGTGCTTCTTCAATGGGCCAGCGGAAGAGATCGAAGAGAACGGTGGCTGATAAGTTCTCCGCGGGGCTCTCGGTGCACCCTCCGCGGCCGCCTCCAGCAGCGTCTGGCGTCCTTTTAGCCTCCTCGCAACCATCAACCCCGGTTGATGGAAAGAGGCAACTCTCGGTTTTATCTGCAAATGAAACTATGAGAAGATGACGATGGACCTGGGAAGGATTGATTTGTTTTAGATAATGAATTTGGAGATTTTGCCGCTCGCTCGTTCGGCGAAATTATCTCCGCGCTTGCTGCGCTCGCTCGCTTTGCAAACACTCCGCGCTTGCAGCGCTCTCTCGCTTTGCAAATAAATCAAACGAGGAAGACGGCTGTGTTGTTGTTGAAAATATAGATTAATTACAAAACCAGCCCTCAAATTATCAGAATTACGGATTGACATGTACTTTTCTGATAAATAACAAAAAAGACCCAAACTTCCAGGGTTATAAGTTTCGTCCCTCGTGAAGCGATAAGTGGAAAATCTCTTCCCAGAAGCGATGAGATTTAGCGAGCTAAGTAGATAAACACATCCCTCAAAGAGGATGTATATTATATAAATTATATCAATCCCCGAAGTTGACCCTATAGTTCTGCGCCGTCGTGGAGGTAAGTTGAGGTAAGTGCAATTTGATTTTTTTCTAATTTATTATTTTGTTTGTAAATAATTTAATTGGTCTCCTGAAGTAGAAAATATTAAATCACGCGAAGTGGATGAAAGTAAAGAAATTGATATTACAAATCACTTGATGTGATCGATAAAATTTATCCCCATAGTGATGAAACAACAAATATCATCCATGTAGCGATGATCAATGATTATTATTTTGTTTGATTGTTTGTATATTATATTTTTATCATCATCTCCTGAAGTAGATGAAAAGTCATATCTCTCGAAGTAGATAATGAATAAAATAGATTATCGCCAATTGGAAAGTTAATTAAAATAAGGCATTTTGATAATACTGTAAATCTATTTCGGAGCTTGATTAGATATGTTTTGCTCACACATGAGGTACGTTGACTTTCCTTGCTTGATTAATTAGGATTTCAAAATACATAAGGATGGATAGAATTATGTTATATGATATATATTTTAAATAAACCATGATTATAATTTATTAATATTTTGATTTGATTTGGTGATGGATCATGTCATGTGAGTGGTTGGTGCACGGATCCACACTAGGATATCATGGTAAAAGAAGGCGAATCCTAGAAGATTGAACTCTACTTGGTAGTGAGTCTATATGGGTTAGACTCTACTTTAAGACTCGTGATGGAGCTGGACTGATTTTTCAATATTAGTATATGCGATAGAGCTTGCGGTCAGGTAAGCCTAAACATCATATGTTTGAATTATGATTTTTGTGCCCCTTGATCATGAATGATTATATATGTGTGTTATGAGTTCATCTCGTACATTAAATATGGATTACCATTTAGTTGTTAATTGCACATATAGGTTTTTATACCCTACATCATGCCATAGTGCTAATATATACTTTGATATATAAGAATTTAGAGCATTTATAAATTATGTGCGATTTGGGGTTGATGATGCATATATGATTATATGATATAGATATGGTTATTGGATAAATTGACCATATATTGGACGGATACATGATAAATGATATCTGTATGAATTGATAAGTTGATGAATAAATAACGTCATCATGCATCGATTAAAATATTAGCCCCATCTTTTTAGTGATGAGCTAAGATATATTGTTGATTCAATCTTGTACTTGTAAATTATTTCATATATGATTTGTTTCATAGAAGTTGAAATATAAACTCCTGAAGTGGTTAAACTTATTTGTTTCCTGGTCACCAGAAGTTGACATTGTTTATGTATCATGAAGTTGATTTGTATTATATCCTCCAAAGTAATTGCATGCAAATAAGAAAAGACATTTTCTCTCATAGATGATGATGAAATTATTGAAATTGAAATTTGAGATAGTTATTGAACCTACAGTATATGTGAATGACATTGTTTATTGAAACAAATGATAAATTTCAGAATTGATATCCACATGTAGTGGCCAAATAAATTTTAATTATGAGTAGTACATTTATTTTAATTTACTGAGATCGTTTTTATTATTTACTGTGAGGTGTATATGTTTGAATTTACTTTTGCACAAAACTCAAAGTGTTTCCAGAAGAAACAACTTGTTAAGAGTTGGTATGTTGTAAACATATGTGGTTTTAGATTATATATATTGTTTGTGTTAATAAAAGTTATCTCTTGAAGTAGATAAACTTATCTCTACATATGAAAGATTATCAACGAAAGAGCCTAGATGATCCAACACCTTTGATTGTGCAAACTTGGTCGTATTTGGTTTGTTATTAGTATAATTTGGCTTTTTGAAGCTACATGGAATCTATGCTTTATTTATCTATTTGATTTGATTTGCATTTTATGTATATGTATATGCATTGGAAATGTTTCTTGAAGAAACCATTATGGGTAAATGATGCCAATTTTATTCAACTAATGATGATTTGGGAGAAGAGTTTGAAGCAAATTCTTGTTGTGTGAAATCGGTAAGTTCATTCTTGAGAGCCCGAAGACTCTTTATTTTGGAATCTTGTTCTTAATCTACTTGGGTATGTTAGAACTCAAATAAATAGCTAGCTAAATGACCTATTGTTCATAACAACCTCTCTTATTGCCAGATGCAATATATATTGTTACCTCTAGAAGAGGACATAAAGAGGATACGGTGCGCACGACCGTTGTTAGGATATTGGTCATAATTTTGAAAATGATTATAGATAATCATGTATGAGTCGACTCCCACATCAAGGAGAATGTGGAAGAACAAGTCAAGGATGATGATTTGCCTAATTTGGATTTGTAATCTCCCAAACTGTAAATGAATCATCGCATGAAAATGTTAGCATTCTTTAGAGTGCTTGTATAAAGTCTATTCTTGGCATAATTAAACCTTATACATGTCTCCAGAAGAGCATCAAAATTAGTCCTCGAAGGCCTATTGATATAATCAAGCAATATACTCATATGAGAAAATGGCTCTAGAAGAGCGTCAAAACACTCTAAGTGAAGGAGTGATGATAGATAAATTGAGATCATAAAAGTCAATGGAGGACTAATAATTGCCAGAAGCAGTGGTTTTCCCCTAGTTGAGGATGTCAAAAGAGGGATCCAACACATAATAAATAGAATATCCATGTTGGCAATGTGGATGTAATATGGAAATGCTATCAATAAAATTGATATGTTGGATAAATGAGCATTGAGAAGATGACGATTAAATCAACCAAATGAAGTCGTTACTTATGAGATTATCGTTCAGGATAATGCTATTGCATAGAATGACCCAGCAGAGTCGTCAATAATAGCTAAAAAGTAGGCATGAACATCAAGAGATTGATTCGATTTCGATCAACAATAGAATAAATTCCCCTTTGTAATTTATCTCCTGAAGAGAGTTTTATATTTATAAGGTTTTAAACGTTTGGTATAGGTACCGAAATCTCCCCAGATTACACTAAATTATTGTAAACCAATAAAGATGATGTATATGGAGGATTGGGTCCCCATAGATGATCAAATACCTAGAGTTTATCACGAATGATAAAATACTCGGTATTTAGGGGGAGAGGAAAAGGATATCAAGAAGGAAAAGGATATCAAGGAGTCCCCATAGATGTTGCATGAACTAGAAGGGAACCAGAAGTTCAATAAACTATATAGCAAACAATCTAGTAAAGGCATTAGTAAATGCAAAAGATGGTGACAAAAGTCATATTTACAACAAATAATGCACTAGCATGATTTAGATCGAGGTTCTAGTAGTAACTTCAAACAATGGTAATATGTCCACTGATATAAAACTCCTGAAGAGATTTCATGAACGTTGACAATGTTAGAATTAATTATGAGTTGATGGCACATATCTAAGTTTGCACTTGAAGTGCTTGATAAGAATAATTAGAGCTTACAAAACGCTAAGAGCGTAATGCGATTGTTTGTAGAACAATTCATAAGATATCCAATAAAGCAGAGGATTAGTTGGAAATTAGTTGAAAGCTCTAAAAAATATCTCAACCTGTGGTTTGAGTGTAAAAAGAGAGATATTACGATACGTACGAAGACAAATGATCTTTTCATCTTTGATTAGATTGTGAAAGGATATTAAGGGTCCAGAAATACCGTGTCTTTAGAAAATTGGTGATTTATATGCTAAATTGAGGGGGAGAAAAGTTTTACTCTTTTCCTTAACTTTGGTTTTTGTCCCATTTGGGTTTTTCCAAAGCAAGGTGTTTAACGAGGCAACTCCCCTCACAAGGATACATGGTATATCCCAAATTCTAGAAAGAAATAATTCATGTAAAGGTGGATTATTTAATCATGAAGTTTTTGGACCTGTAGCTCCAACATTGAAAAGTGTAGTATCAATTGGTTTAAATGGGTGTTTGTACAAAGAAAAATATAAAGTCAAATTGATTGCACAAAAGCTTATTAAAGGTTACATGAGAATGTATTCACCAGGAGTGAATATAATTTTGGCTTTAAATGTAAATGAAGGACATTGTAGGTGCATACCCATATAAATGGAAAGGATCGATTAAAAATGCCTGAAGCATTATTATCAAAGTCATGTCACATGCAGTTGGTTAAAGATCCTTATTAGAGTACATGAATTACCTATATTTGTGAAAGTGGTGACATATAATTAAGTCCTGAAGTACCATACAAAGTTGTACTCTTTTCCTTAATCTTGGTTTTTATCCCACTGGGTTTTTCCAAGGTAAGGTTTTTAATGAGGCGACTTAACCACCATTTAATACATCAGATCCCCCAGATCAACAATGAAAAGCACACTAGGTCCTGAAGTACCTTATGCGTGTGTATCTAAAGCAGCTCAACACCCATACATGGAAGTCAAGCGCGTCAAAGTCAATCATGAAGACATTCCAACTTATACACAGCAAAGACAATGTTGAGATTCGACCACAAGCTTATGAAGACGGCGACATTAAGAAGAATGAGAAGACTTCGAGAATGATGTTGAATTCAGGGGGAGTATACACGCACTGCACTCTTTTTCCCTTCGATCAGGTTTTATCCCACTGGGTTTTCCTAACAAGGTTTTTAATGAGGCAGAACAACAAGAGCGTACATAGAAGGCTGCACTATTTTTCCCTAAGCTATGGTTTTGTCCCATTGGGTTTTCCTAGCTAAGTTTTTAACGAGGCAGTCAGCGGAACAAAGATTGTACATCCAAGGGGGAGTGTTATAATATATATATATATATATATATATATATATATATATATATATATATATATATATATATATATATATATATATATATATATATATATGGATGTACAAGATATATGTATATTTACTTAGATAGAATTTTACCTTTTAGAGGAGATCTTATTCTTGGAGGCCAAGGAGATTACTTCTTTATATATTGTATTTGGTGAATTCCACGGATACACAATTGAATACAATTTCTCATTCTCCCCTTAATTGTTCTGTTTTACAATACAAAACAAATAAAGTCATTTTTTACTATAGAAAATGGATGGGGAAAGGGATGGAGAACCCCATTCTACTGGGGTAACGATAGAATCATGAGATTGATGTAAAGTCTTCTTTAAGGGTTTTATTCATTTGACAATCATATATATAGGTTATAATATATTGGGCCTTTTGGCCCACTATACAATATAACATCTATGTAATCTATCAAACCCCCGCAGTCGAAAGTGGAGGGTCCGTACAGTGAAACTGGACCGAAAATCGAGGAACAATTGCCGAGGTAAACCCTTGGTGAAGATATCAGCGTACTGATAGGAGGACGGGACATGCAGAACACGAACATGTCCAAGAGCAACCTTGTCCCGCACGAAGTGTAGATCGAGCTCAATGTGCTTCGTGCGCTGATGCTGGACTAGGTTGCTGGCCAGATAGACGGCGGAGACGTTGTCGGTGTAGACCAGGGTGGCCTTCTGAAGAGGTCAGCGGAGCTTAAGAAGTAGATTGCGCAGCCATGAGCACTCGAAGACAACGTTGGCGACGCCCCTGTACTCAGCCTCGGCGAGCGAGACACCACTAACGTTTCGCTGACCACGACACAAGAGTGTCGTTGAGGAAGACACAGTAGCCAGACGTGAAGCGACGTGTGTGAGGACAAACCCCAATCCGCATCAGTGTAAGCGACGAGGTCATGCCTAGAGGAAGGGGTGATGGTGGTGCCCAGCTCGAGGGTACCGCTGATGTATCTGATGATCCGCTTCAAGGCCTGAAAGTGCGGTTCTCTGGGCGCATACATAAACATGCAGATCTGCTTAACGGCGTAACTGATGTTTGGCCGAGTGAACGTAAGATACTGCAACGCACCGGCGAGATTCCAGTACAACGTCGGATCATCAAACAAAGGACCAGAGTGGGCACTGAGCTTGTTGGAGGTATCCATAGGGGTTACAACTGGTTTGCAGTTACTCATCTTGGCCCGAACAACAATCTCGACAACATACTTACTCTGAGAGAGAAACAACCCAGACGCATGACGTTGCACTGCGACGCCCAAGTAGTAAGACAACGGACCCAGATCTGACATGGCGAACTCGGCACTCAACTAGGAAATAATAGACATCCGAAGAGCATCGGAAGAGGCGGTGAGGATGATGTCGTCGTCTCGTCAACATATAGTAACAGAAAGGTCATGTTTATGCCTCTGCGATAGATAAACAGAGACGTATCTAAGCGACTGCCAACAAAGCTCAAGCGTAGCAGATGAGAAGCAAAGCGCTGGAACCATGCCCACGGAGCCTGTTGTAGACCATACAGAGACCGTTTCAGGAGACAAACGTGCTTGGGACGATCGGTATCAACGAACCCCGACGGCTGAAACATGTAAACTGTCTCATGCAGATGGCCATGCAGAAAGGCGTTCTAGCCTAATATTGCGATAATGCTAAGCTCAGCACCACTCGGATAGTGGCAGGCTTGACCACGAGGCTGAACCGCTGAATGTCTCATCACAATCAATACATGCCTGCTGAGAGCGACCATTAACCACAAGACGAGCTTTGTAGCGTTTCAATGACCCATCAGAGCGGAACTTGTGGTAGAAGAGCCACATGCAGCGAATGACGTGCGCCTCAGGAGGGCGAGGCACTAGAACCCAGGTACCATTCCATGTAAGGGCCATGTATTCATCGAGCATAGTCGCCTGCCACTTCGAGTCGAGGAGGGAGAAGGGGAAGAGAAGGGAAAGCAAGACTCGTCAAAAGTAACAGAATAAGCTTATGGCTCCGAACATCGAGGCAAAGGTAACCGCGATGATCAGACGGATAGCCAAGAAAGACACATGGAGTGGAGCGCGGGTGAAGTTTGTGAGGGGCAGTGGAGGACTGGTTTGGGAAGCACAAGCACTCGAAGGTACGAAGGTGATCATACCTAGGCAAGGTGCAATAGAGTGCCTGAGTTGGCGAGCGATGGTGAAGGGTAGTAGATAGGAGAATGTTGAGGAGATAGCATGTGGTTGATAAGGCGTGAGACCAATAGGTAAGGGGAATAGATGCGTGAAAGAGGAGAGAGTGCATCATGTTGGTTATGGTTCCAATGATTCATTCAGCCTTGCCATTCTGCTGGGAAGTATAGGGGCCGGACAACCGATAGGAGATCCCATTTGTGGTGAAAAAAGTGTGAAAGTCTTTGTTATCAAATTCACGGCCATTGTCACATTGGAAACATTTGATGGATGTTTGAAATTGTGTTTTGATGTAAGCATGAAATTTAACAAAGATAGAAAACACTTGACACTTGAAATGCAATGGGAAAACCCATAAGAAATGACTATAATCATCCAGAAACAAGAGGTAGTACTTGTGACCTTCCTTGCTAGGCACATGAGAGGTCCAGAGGGAAGACCCGAAAGTACCTGGAGGACAAGGCGAGTAGCGCTAGGTTTGGAGTCGACGACGACCAATTGATCAGACAAGGTTTTGAGATGCTGACAGTAGGCGAATAACGACGGGAAAGACGCAAGCTTGCAACTTGAGAATTCGTGCTCTAGGTAGACGGCGCAGGTGGACTTGTTGTCCTGAAAGAAATTCTGAAGCTTACAAGCACCCAAGGGCATTGTCTATGGTGTCGAGGATGGTTGTCAATAGATCTTTGGAGATGGTGTTGAAGATCCATTGAAGAACGATGGTGTCTAGTTGAGCGAAGAGATTGTCGTCCTCAGTGGCGGGACGATCGATAGATGAATCAATATGGTGGAGGACCTTATGAGCCTTAACATGGGTCGTGAAGAGGTGAGACCACATGGTGTAGGAACTAGATTCGTGATCAAGGATGATGGGGATGCAGTTTTTGATGTTGGAGATCGTAAGAGCGGAGTGGAAGGGAGGCTTGGTAGGGGGGAGCGTCGGCCATTGGGAGATGTGGGGGAGGGAGAGACCGGTGGGGCTAGAGGGAGAGAGGAGAGTCGAGGAGAGGGAGGCCGAGAGACCCGATCTGAGAAAATCGATCCGAATGATCCGACACCAAACCCGATCGACACCCGAATAGATTTTAAAAAGTTTGGAACCGAGACCGACCGATCCGACCCGAACTTTGCCCGAACCCGATAGCAAACCGAACCCGATTATACCCGAATGAACCGACCCGACAACAACCCGAAGACTGAAACACCCGACCCGATTATATCCGACACCCGAAATCATCCGAACCCGATTATAACCGACACTCGAAATCACTCGAACCCGATTATACCCGACGCCTGAATCATCCGAACTCGATTATATTCGACATCTGAAATAACATGAATATTTTCCCTTAAGTTAACTTAATTCCCTTTAACATTATTTTTTCCCCTCGTAATGATTCATGAAAATGTACTATATACGACACTTTTCTTCTTTTTTTTTTAATTATTTAAGTTCCCTCCTAAAATTTCCAATTTTTTTTAGTTCCCTCCCAAGTTTTGGTTGTTCTTTTATTTATTTTATATCTTTTTTCCTTTATTTAGTTTAATGATCAAATTATAGTATTACGCATTCTTGATTTTTTTTATTTAACTGACAAATATTAAGTTGTAGTTATAATTTGAAAATTATTCCATCTTTTTTCTATTAATTCTCTTACTGAGATGATATATTTTTCAATTTTTCAATTTGTATTCCTTTTTAAAACTTATATATTTCAAAAATATTTAAGCTTTTTAGTTGTTATAGAGTATATATTATATGGTCGATATACTCTTTAACAATAAATTTGTAACTATTATTTCTAAAACGATATATGGTCGGTGAAGAAAATTCTGGCTACACAACCCCAAGATCATAACTCACAAAGCTAGATTTGGAAGCTTAAGGTCCCCCCTCGCATCAAAAACCTCCTATGGAAGATCAAGATTAATGGTCTTCCAACGACGGACAGACTTAATAGGTATGTTAACAGAGTCCCTAGCCAATGCTCTCTTTGTGGTCATGCAAATGAAGATGTTGCTCATCTATTCACTAAGTGCACCTACACAAGGGAAGTCATAGCCCAATATGAGCAGAAATCAGGTATGTATTTCCACAACCTTAATCTCCATGGCCCGCTGAGTGAAAATCTGTATAGAATCAATACGTCTAACACTAACTTTATTGATCTAGCTTTCATATGGAAGTCTCTTTGGAATGTTAGAAATGAAAAAAAAATTCAGGTCTAAAGATTCGACCAGCACCTCTGTTCTGATCCAGTTGATAAAACAGAGCATTACAGATTAGACCAAGGAAGAACAACACAACACAAAACAACAATCAAACGCTATAAGAAGGGTGAGAGCCGGATGGGCCAGACCTCCTAGGACTATCTACAAGATTAATGTAGATGGTTCTTTTACCCAATCTGGCAAAAGCCAGACTGGGTGAATCATTCGTGATTCTGAAGGTAATATTATTGATATTTTTTTCAAAGAAGCTAATGTTGGATAAGCAATCCAAACAGAAGCCTCTGCCATGATTCTAGGTCTTCAAAGAGCAAGACAGAAGGGACTAAGGAAGATTATTCTGGAAAGTGACAATCAGATTCTGGTCAAAGCAGCCAACAGAGAACAGTCGCCCAGATGGGAAATTCTACATCAGATTGAAGAAATCCAAAGGCTTACAGCTGAATTCTTATCAGTGGAGATCCGACATATATTTAGAAAAGCAAACCATACTGCGGATTACATATCCAAATTAGGTGTAATTTGTAACTTAGCCTCTAGGGATCTCTTTAAAATCATCCTTCAGGATGATCCGGGAGTTAGGTTGCTTTATTAGTAACGGCTCCCAATATTTACCTACTGTAAAAAAAAGATATAATGGAAAATATAAGTTATAACTATTTTAGTATAATTTTGTTTTTCTATTTATCTAGGAATTCATTCTTTAGCAATAATAATTTTCAACTAACCATTCAAAATATACTATGGTTATTGAATCTTAATTATCAAATTAGATAATATGAAGTTTGGGCAAATCTTACTTTTGACAAATATCATAACATTTGATAATTCTCATTTAGATGGTAGAAATCTTGTTTCATTTAAGAGTGTATTGAACTGATATTTTATTTTTAATCATATTAATAATAGAATTGTAAGCGTTCTTTCTAGAACGATATAATGGAAAATACAAGTTAAAGCTATTTTAGTAGAATCTTTCTTTTCTATTTATCTGAGAATTCATTCTTAAGCAATAATAATTTTCAACTAACTATTCAAAATATACTATAGTTATTGAATCTTAGTTATCCAATTAGATATGAAGTTTGGATAGATCTTACTTTGGATCAATATCATAACATTTGATTAGTCTCATTTAGATGGCAGAAATCTTATTTCATTTAAGCAGTGTACTGTACTGATATTTTATTTTTAATCATCTTAACAATATATTTGTAAGTGTTCTTTCTAGAACGATATAATGGAAAACACAAATTAAAACTATTTTAGTAGAATTTTTCTTTTTTATTTATCTAGGAATTCACTCTTTAAATTAATTAACCATTCAAAATATACTATAGTTATTGAATTAATCTTAGTTATCAAATTAGATAATACGGAGTATGAAGCTTGGATACATCTTACTTTGGATCAATATCATAATTCATAACATTTGATAATTCTCATTTAGATGGCATAAATCTTATTTCATTTAAGCAATGTACTAATATTTTATTTTTAATCACATTAACAATAGATTTGTAAGTGTTCTTTCTAGAACGATATAATGGAAATTATAATTTAAAATTATTTTAGTGGAATTTTTCTAGGAATTCATTCTTTAGCAATAATAATTTTCAACTAACCATTCAAAATATACTATAGTTATTGAATCTTAGTCATCAAATATATTATATAATATCAAGTTTGGATAAATCTTATTTTGGACCAATATCATAACATTTGATAATTCTCATTTAGATGACATAAATCTTATACTAATATTTTATTTTTAATCAAGAAAAGACTACCTATACAATCCAACTTTAAACTATATCCTATAAGGCTATAACACGCTATAAATTCATAATATTACTATACAATGCAAATACAAATTATAATATATTGATGTCCGCATATTTAGTCTTATTTTACATCATGTTTTAATTCTATCTAAGTCCTTTTATTAGCTTTTATGTTGGGAAAGTAAGGAAAATGTGTAGTTATGTTTAATATTGCAAGATATGGAGTCTACACAAGCTTTGGTGTGATTTTGTAGGTTTTGAAGGTGATTTGGAAGAGTTTTGATGCACTTTAGAGCTTAATGAAAAATCATGAAGGCAATGGAGAAGCCAAGCAAAAGCAAAAAGTGGTGTAGCTGGAAAAAAGCCTTATTTTCGCCATCCGTCACTTTGATTCAAGATCTGGAGCCTTCATGGGATTTGTAGTCCTTGAAAAGAGCTTTCCAACGCATATTCATATGCGTCAATTGGATTAACGAGGACTCGGGAAAGTGCGATTAAAGACAGAGACGAAAAGTTGGAGAAAAACAGAAGTTACTGCATTCGAACAGATACCTCGACGCCGACACCCAGACCCTCGGCGCCGATACCCTGCGCACCAGCAAAAGTTTCTACGGGCTGTTTTAAATTCTTATTGGGCTTTTTAATTAGGGTTTCTATTTAATTCTTTTTAGAATCTTTTAGTTAGATAGACTTGGGATATTTTATCATTTCTTAGATAGATTATATTATTTTCCTTAGATAAAATCTCTTTCCTTGGAGATTAAGTTTTAATTTCTATCTTTAAATAAAGCCAATTAGAGGCTAATTAGGGACATTGAAGAGACGCTGAACTAACAGCAACTGAGATTCAAGAGACGCTGAATTGACAGCAGCTTGGAACGTGAGTTTTGGAGTTTTTGGTTGGAGGTTTTGACATTGGTTTTGAGGTTTGATTTTATGCAATTTCAGATTATGTTTTATTCAATTTTCAACATGTTTTCTATAGCTATGTGTGAGTAGTTCCCCATCTTCTAGGGTTGGGGTGAGCCCAACAATAGCCATGTATGAAAGCTTGAATCTATGATTTTTTATGAGTTTATCATCATCTATCTTGTACTTAAATCCTTTGCGAAAGTTGAGGGCAATTCCATGTTTATGATTATGAAGCGAAAGTGGATTTAATTATGAATTTGGATAGTAATTAGAGATCTTTGACGAAAGTAAAAGGGATCTAATTAAGAAAAGGTAGAACGAATAGGTTTTATGCGAAAGCCTCTATTATCTATTTGTGAAGAATGCGAAAGCTATCTTTTGATGATAAAAAACATGATCTTTGTTCTATGATTCTTGTGTGGTTTATGCATGGTTGTTGTTGTGGTTATCCCTTGACCTTGGAAGTTCTTTTTATATTGTTTACATCCCTAAAACCCCTTGCTTTTTGTTCTATTTTGCTGCTGGAAAATAAAAGACCATTCGACATTCATCACTTCTCTCGACCATCCCCTTGATATCGACCTCTCTAGTCGATATCGACCGCCTTTGCTACTGATTTTTGCGTGTTGTTAGATCACAGGAACTACTCTAGAAAGTGCTGTCCTCTCTCCAGTGGAACGATCCCGACTTCCGCTATCTACATAGTGGGAATTGAGGTATTTTATTTGTGGCTGATTTCCCATCGCAACATATATATAGATTAAGATCGAATTGATAAGAAATAACTTCAGTATAAAAAGATAAATATCTCATATATAAATTATTATTATTATAAATATGACTAAAAATCTAAAACATCGATTAATGTTGAGTTACAACTTGTATAATGCAAAATTTGAATCAAATTGAAATTTTAATAAAAATAAAAGTTTGGTTTAACTAAAATTGATTTCATTTATCCAATTTGAGTCATACGGTGGATTTGATAGAAACTTGATTCAAGTGAACCTCAATTTGAAAAAAACTCGATTCAAACAAAATCCGGTTCAACCAAAAAAAGAAACTCAATTTAAGCGAAACTCTATTCAACAACTCCATTTGATCAAAAACCCGTTTCAGTCGAAACCTGATTGGACCGAAACCCGATTTGACCGAAGCATGGTTTGATCGAAGTCCGATTTGACCGAAACCTGATTTGTCCAAAATCCGAAATTGCTCGATCAAATTACAACCGAAAATCCGATTGTATCCGAAAAAAATAATGCCCGATTGAACCCGACCCGACCCGAATTGTCATAACACCCGATAGCAACCTGAGTCTGATTTGTCCCGAAACCGAATAACCCGACTCGACTCACCCGATTGCCACCCCTAAGGGTGAGGTCGGCGACAGGGGGAGGCTGAGAGAGGGAGTGGTCGGCGGCAGTGGAAGAGGCGGGCCGGTGAGGCGAAGGGAGGAGAGAGAGATCAGCGGTGGGGAGAGAGAAGGAGGGCCGGCGGCGGCTAGCGGGGAAGAAAAATTAGGGTTTAGGCTGTGATACCATGTAGAATCATGAGATTGATGTAAAGTCCTCCTTGAGGGTTTCATTCATTTGACAATCATATATATAGGTTACAAGATATTGGGCCTTTTTGGCCACTATACAATATGATATCTATGTAATCTATTAGTAACCCATTCCCCTTTCATGGATGGGGTTCATCCCACACTCATGGGTCTCCCTCTTAGCATGAAAGAGTGCTATAGGAGAGTTGAAACCCCATGAGTGTTGATGCTCTCACTCCCTCCGTTTTATAATAAGCGTAATTTGTCTTTTAATGCATGTTTTTTTAAGAAGTAAAAACTCTATAAAATATTATTTTAATTAATTTTTTTAATGGTTTCATACTTATTAGTAATAAGTAATTAAGTATAACAATATTATTTTTTAAGAAGTAAAAACTCCTCTTTTATGTTCATCCTTGGAGCTGAAATTCTAGCTCGTCGCTTATCGGTAGGTCTTGCCTGGAAAGAAGTCCGATTGGCTTTTCCTTTGGTAGAGGAGGCCCGACAATCCCTTTCCTCTCCTTTGCGGGTGATATAATTATCTTCTCCAAAGGTAGTTGTGAGGGGGCCACAAAGTTAGGAAAATCATTGAGGATTATTGTAAAGTATCCGATCAGAAAGTTAATTATAAAAAATCTAGCTTCCAATCTACCAAAGGAATATCAAACGCTCGGATCTCCGAGCTCAGTAATTGTCTAAATATTTCAAATGTCTCCTCCTTAGAAAAATACCTGGACTACCCTATTATCAATGGTATGAAATACCCTCGTATTTCCGTTTATTTAATTTTATAATTTAATTAAATAAAAGTCGGAATTACTTCTTATTTCTATTATTTTAATGTGTCAAGTTCGTAAGATAATTATTTCACATTTTATAAGATGAAATGTGGGAAATTAATTTATTTAAATTATTTAAATAAATTAAAGTTTTACAAATAATATTTATATATTATTTATGGGTAAATTAGTGGGTAACTAGATATATATTTAGGTATAAATATACGTGCTAAGTATATTTATAGGTATAATATACACATATACGGGTATATATATAGATATATATTAAGTATATATGTAGGTGTGTTGTGTGTGTCAAGTGGGCCGGCCTCACAACAGCAAGTCGGCAGCTGAGCCAACTTCTCACGCACACGGGAGAAGAGATCAGATTTTTTTAAAACAAATTATATCTTTAACTATAGGATAACTAGTAATCTTTGGCCAGATTTTTCAACCCCAAATCTCTATCTTTAGGGGATTCGAATTAGGTCAACCTGAAGAGAACGCTGCATTCTTCTATTCCAGTTAACCCTCTCGCCATAAACCTTTCCCATTCATTCTCTACAAACCCATCAACAGCAACCGAAGATCACAAATCACCAACTATCTCCGATCACCCTCGACCGCGATTCCGACGACACCAGGGCTGAAGGCCGCCACCACTGGTCTTCTCCAACACCCAGGCAACCACCGTGGAAGCCCCGACGCAGCAGCTCACCGGAAAGACGTCCAAATCGGCGTCGGAAGTTGCTGTAGAACAGTGTTCGACAAGCCTACTTTCGGGCTTTGTCACCACCAGAACCGTGGTCCAAAGCCAGAGACGCCAACTGCATCAGAAAGCTTGCAACACTCTCTGTTGAACCCAGCTGTCCGTTCCTTCATACCTTCTTTGAGGCGATCACACCACAGCCTCGAACTTGACTAGTGAGCAGTGTTTCTGTAGTTCAGAAAAACGTGATTTATGTTCGTTTTTCTTTCTTTCCTTCAATCCAAGGGCTTTTATCTGACCAAAATTATTCCTTTCAGATTCATACCATATCCAAGGGTTCATAAGCTCGAAACTTGGACGTTTTCGAGTTCCATTTGGGTAAGATCCGCTCTATTCATCGCAATTTGTCGAGGTTCGAATAAGTATGCGATGTTTAACCTAACCTACCTACTGTTTTGGAACAGTTTACAGCCTGTTTAGCCCCTGAGATTTTGTGAGTACAGAATCGAGTTGGCTTTTGGAAAAGAAAGGGTAAGTTTTGTACTTTTTAAAAGTTACGGTGTCGTTTTCGTAATTTCTGAAAAGTTACTAATACCCTATTTAATTCTGTAAAATCTCATGTCTGTTATCAAATTATTTTGCTCAACCACGAATAAGTATTTCGTCGGATTAAGGCAAGTAGCTAGTTTGGTTCAATCAGTGCATTTCTGCAAATTTCGTGCCTTTTTCGCAATTATTGTTTTTTGTGTCCTTTATAAGTTCCATGCTATGAGTTTGTGGTAAATATGCAAGTTAGTTCAGTTTGTTGTTATTTATCAATTCCTTAATCTCACATAGCATGTCAACTCGGGTAATTATAATTTGATCTTATGGTTTGAGAAAATTACATTAAATGCCCGAACTTCCTAAAAAGCATGATTTGTCCATTTTGTTCCTTCATGCTAGTTAAGTATGGTATATTATTGGTTTTGAATATCCATGCTTGTCAGTTATATTATTTCGTGCACTTTATAGATCTAAAGTGTACATTATGCTTTTGTGGTCACCTAGGATGTATTTGTTGATTGGTACTTATACGAGTTGTGTTATTATTATTGTTGTTGTTGTTGTTATTGTTATTATGATGTGTCTTAAATAATGGAAAAAGGGTAAAGTCATGTCAAGGTTCGGTTATACCTTGCTCTATAAACGTCTCATGAGATGCCCCTTCGAAATTGCAAATCTCTCGAATGGGTACATCTACCTAAGGGTAGTAGGTCATCCGCCCAGTATATGCGGCCGAGGCCGGTATCACTTGTCCTAAGTAAACGATAATGTTGTGTATATTGTGTTATTACTATTATTGCGTTGTACCTTACTAATAGGTGACCCACTTTCAGTGACGTTATATCATATTCTTTCCGTACTCAGAATATGATTCCCTAGGATCTCCGGATCCGCATCCCATTCAAACACTCGATCCTTTTTGGATCATCCTGTTATTTTATTTTATATTACTCAAACGAGTCAGGTTCCACATAAATATTTACTCCTAATTCATATTTTAGTCTACAATCACCAATACCCTTTTATGGTCAATGGGTGGTAGACGGAGTCTTGAACATTTTTACTTTCTGCTACTTGCTAGTCGTAAAAAGACTAACCGTCCTATTTTTTCTCCTTTGGACGGTTGGGGTCCCTAGTCTGCATACTACACCTCAGCCGTCGATCCACAGGTTTAACTAAACGGTCTTGAGGCGCTGAAGAATAAAGCATTTCATTGTTTTCAGTTTTATTGTGTTTTGAAGTAAGGTACAAACTTTTAGAATTTATGGGATTTATTTTATTCATTCCGCTGCTACTATTTGAATATTATTTCTGCTGATGTTATTTCATTATTTCGGTTATTGTATTTGGACCCTTTGTTTGGGTAACTTATTTTATTTTAGAACATTATTTTATATTTAAGTCTTCCGCTTATTTAATATTTGTATTTCATCATCTTGTTTATGGGAGCATGGTTGCATGTCCCTATAAGCCTAAGGCGGTTACAAAGACATTAAAGTCTGCGTAATTGCTGGCGCTGCAACATCTCTTCAGTGTATTAAGAAGGGGTGTGCTAATGCGCTGCAATAAACCACCCTTTGAAGATATCATTTGCAAATCTAAAGAGCAACTCAACATGTGGTGTGCTAATGCGCTGTCTCAACAGGGTCGCGTTATCCTGATTAACACAAATTTAGCGTCCAAACCGCTATATGCCATGCAAAACTTCCTATTGCCAGCTTCAATACATAGAGAACTATACCAAGTAAACCGCAAATTCTTTTGGAATAAGGACCTTCAGCACCGCCCCCTTATTGGTTGGGATAGGATTTGTAGACCCAAAAATTTTGGTGTTCATGGTATACGTAAATCAAAAGACATGAACGAGGCCCTCCAAATGAAACTTCTCTAGAAGATATTAGCTGAACCAAACAATGTCTGGGTTGCAGTGATCAAACACAAGTACCTTCACTCGTCCAACCTTATGGAATATAAAAAAAGAGGGGATGTATCATGGCAATGGGTCAAGCTAACAAGTCTCATCGACAGATTTAAAACTAGCCTGATTTGGTCAATTGGTAACGGACAGTCCATTAAATTTTGAACATATAACTAGATCTCGTCTTGTTCACTACAATCTAGGAGTGATTGCCCTGTAGTCCTTAATATTGATGAACCTATTAGTGATTATATACTCGGTGGGAAATGGTGGTCCGAGAAGCTTTACCGGGTGCTACCAACTAATATTGTGAAGGAACTTTCCGATATCCCTCTCCCCGTCGCTCCCTTTGAAGACCGTATGTATTGGTGGCCTGATAGGGAGGGATGGTTCACCACCGCAAGTGCATACAAACTGGTGTCCGGTCAATCCTCGCGGCCTTTGGACCCCAACTCCTGGATCTGGAGCCTGAACACACCACCTAATTAAGGTAAAAAACTTTCTATGGAAAATATGTCAGGATGGTCTCCTCACGGCTTTAAGGCTTGCACATCGCGGAGTTTTTGTGCCATCCACTTGCTATTTTTGCAATTGTGCTGATGAAGATGAGTCTCACATCTTCCTCGAATGTGAGCACGTAACCGCGCTTCTTTGGCTCCCGCACCATATCAAGTCACATATTTCTTCCATGATCAACCAATCTTGAGACATTAAACCGATCATCTCCTACATTGGGGCAAACAATGACAAGTTATCCAAGTCTAAGCTAGCATTCTCCTAGTGGACTACCTAGAACATCCGAAACCAACATATCTTCAGATCTTGTCCTATACCAACTACAAATGCATGCCTCCATATCATCAAATCACACGTGGAAAATTGGAGAAGAACATCTCGTATCACTAGCTGCTTCGACGATGAGGACTATATATATATGTACAAAAGAGCAAACCCAAGCGACATAAGCAAAAATGTAATAACATCAAATAGCGAAAACCGCCTAAGGGGACCTTCAAACTTTTTGACGAGTCTTCGCTTGCTGACAACACTAGCACATCGGGGACGGTTATTCGGGACTGGGAGGGACGCCCAATTAATATAGGGTATAAACAGCTCAGTAGCCAAAGTCCGTTAAAAGCGGAAGCGCTAGCTTTAAAACTAGGTGTACACCAGGCACTACAATTGCGGATCAACAGACTCATAATCGAAAGTGACTCCAGCATAATAATAATAGACCATCTAACCAAAGGGACGACATGCCCGTGGGAAATTGAACTCGTTGTTTATGATATCAAATATATGCTGACAACTCTGGAAAGTGTGACTTTCCTCCTTATTCCCCGTAACGGCAACAAAGTGGTTGATAAAGTTGCACACCTTTGTCACTCTACCGGGGGAAATGATATTTTACAACATCCCGGTCTTCTTGACCTCATCCGAAAGGATGCATTCGGGTAGAGCATGCTCGCCCGAAATATTTCCTAATAAAATAAAAAAATAAAAATGAATTATAACAATATAAAAAAATTCGTTAAAAATAATATTTTATAGAATTTTTATATCCTTAAAATGCGTGCTGAAAAGTAAAAAGACACTTATTATGAAACGGAGGGAGTATAATATTATTATATGTATTTGTAACATATACACTTTACTTAGATAAGGTAAAGTGTATATCTTTATCTTATCATGGAATCCAGGGATTTATAAGGTATACACTTTACTTAGATAGATTTATAAAAAATGGAGATTAATGATGACCTTGTGGGGTCCATTTTTTATTAAAAAAATTGAGCAAATATGTGAAGAGATTGGGATGGGGATGCCCCTTCCGATTTTCCCATCCTCTGCCCTTGCATTTTTTTTTGATAAGGTAATAATTCGAAGGTCAGACAGACATGACTCATCGACAGGCCAAAAAAGTCGGTGGACGACGAACCGTCAAACATACAACCTAAAAGACAGAAATACAAACAACAAGCGAAATAAAACAAGCAGAAATAAACTCTACAACAAGACAACTAAGAATAGCAACTCCCAAGAAAACTGAGGACGCCAATGAAGAACAAAGTCAAGCACCACCGAATAGTGACACTGCGGGCCAGCAGTACAGCAGGACTCTATCTCCTATTGGTAGGGCAGACGAATTCCAATGAAGATCAATCCCGAATATGGAGCAGCCTTGAGCGCACTACCACGACCTCAGCCAGTCCCGACTCCAAACTCCACACCCCCAACCAAGAAGAAGACCTCCTATAAGCGTCGGAAGCAAAGTCACACGCTGCTCGAACAAAACGCCAACAAAATTTCGCCTATAATAATTTAAACAAACCCTTGCGGGATTTGGTCAAACCCTTTCGGGATTTAACGAGAACCTTACGAGTTCTTGATCAAGCCCTATCGTGGTTTAGAAACACACACACACACACACACACACACACATATAGAATGACTTTCCTATGAGGACACCCCTTACCATGAAAGGGAGGGACAATTGTAAACTTTTGGATCAAAAGAAATGAAAGGAGGAGATTGATTTAAAAAAACACAATTAACCGTATAACCAACTAGTATTCATATTTAAGATTAAATATGAATACTAGTTGGTGTAACTGTATCTTTAATGGGTGTAAGTGTGTAACCGTATCTTTAAATATGAATAGTAATATGCAATAGTAAATTTGTACTAGTTTGTAAAATATGAATATTTAATAACTTAGATTTGAATAATTATGTCATTAAATATGAATATTAACATATTTGGTGAATAATAATCACTGATTACAAATTTTAAGCGTTTAACCAACTAGTATTCATATTTAACACTAAATGTGAATACTAGGTAGTTGCACACTCATTTCAAAACAAATATTGACCATTGATTCTTTTAGATCTGATGGCTCAAGTTTGTCCCTTCGTTACATGGTAAGAGTTGTTTCACCGGAAAAATCCCCTATATATATGTTTGTGAAAATAGGAGCATATATATATGTATTTATGTTACAGAAAACTGCATTTATTTTAATTATTGAAATTGAAAAATTGGCTTGCAAGGGGCGAACTCCACCTTACCCGCCAAGGAGTGTCCCGAATAAGTCTGATAGACCAAAACGTACACAGGTGAATAAAATCAGGCCTGCTATTAAAAGAAGACCTACATATCCTTTATTTCTTTTTTCTTTTTTTCCTGAGTGCAAATGCTTACGTGCAAGGCCAAATTTGCGCCTTGCACACCAAGGACTTGATGTCCCGCCGAAGGAGGATGGAGAGAGACGAGGATCCAGACCCCACACCGGAAGGCATTGATAGATAACAAAATCGGCGGCAACAGGCCAACTCCCCAGGCAGAGGACACCGGACAAAGTTAAGGCCAAAGGAGGAGAGGAGGGGGCAATGAACGAGTGTAGCACCCACAACTACCCAAGAACTGGCCACAAGAGCCCCGGAATCGTCGAGAAGGAAGCACGGTCACATAAGATGGGGAGAGTAGACCACCGAGGCAAAAAGCCCCAAATCTATTTCACCGATCGATGGAAAACGATGACCCCTGGAGCAAAAGAAGGCAGGGGACACCGAACCCACAATGACAAGACTCGAAAAACAAATGGTTTCAAACTCCAGAACAGGAGGGGAAGTGACCGTAACCAGCCCACCTAGGCCGGAAATCAAGAAGACACCGAGAGAGGAGGAGGAGGGGTGGGACGATGTATGGCACATCGGCTCCAAACGAAGGAAGTCGAGATCGAAGACGGCAAGGACAAGAGGACCAGATCTGCATCCACCCAAATCAGAAGCCAAGCAGACTCCGAGGAAGAAGAATACGAAGGACGAGCCCCAGAGATGATGAGATCGAAGAACCGAGATGGTCATCGGTGGTTAAGGGTCGCCAGAGCCAGGTTTGATGGCCGAAGCCAGTTTTCTCAACCTCTCTCAAAAGAGAGTTTTTTTACCCTAAGAGATGCCTAAGGTCATGAGCTATTGATTCATCATCTTCCCTTTCATGAGTTTTAGGCTCCGTTTGCATGTATAGTTTATGATTTATAAAGGGCTTACTATTTACACGGTTAAAATTTCATGTTTAACACGGTTCAATTCACGGATCCGTAGTGCGCATCCGCACTTCTGTTTTTTTTTTTAATAACAATTCACCAAATCCCACACAATCACACATAGACTCTTCATCTCCTCCATTAGTCCGACCGTAAATCCAATCACCATCTCCGATGTAATCCTCCACCTCGGCCGTTGCCGCCGTCGTCGTCGCCGCCCCCCAACAAGAGTCACTAATCCCCTGTAAATCCGGTGACGCGAATCTGAAACAGCTTCCCGACCTCGTTGAAATCACAGGCGAACATCCTCCAAATCGGCGTCGGCGGTGAAATGGTCTGAAACCTAGGTAGAAAGAATTGAAAAGAGGGGGGGGGGGGGGGAAGGGGAGTAGGGGTACCTACTTACAGAGCAAATCAACAGATATTCAATTTCAAGAAACTCCACATCCGAATTCGAACTAGGTCTTGTGATTCACCGCCAAATTAACCTTGAAAATTAACGCAAGAGCGGATGATGTTGGGTTGCCGAAGAGATCGACCGGTGGTTGATCATTTACCTCGACATGAGAGGAAGGTCCATCATGCGCAGTGCCCTGGAGGAGAGAGCACAAATCCGCCGGGAGCCACGAGGAGAGGAAGAAGAAGGGGATCTGTAGTGCTTGTGCACCGTTGTTGTTGTGTTGGAGGGCCCCACAGACTCCGCGTATTCGCACTCCGCATTTGCAGGTCTTTCACCGTGTAAAGTGCGAAACATTAACCGGGTATATAGCAATTCCATTTATAAATTATGTCTTTTGATTTATAAATGGAAATGTTTCAATATATCGGTTGGATTGCCAAAATTAAAACAAATACTCCATCCGTTTGAAAATATTTGTCGTTTGACTTTTCGGCACGTGTTTTAAGGAGCTAAAAACTCTATAAAATATAATTTTTTTAATTAATTTTTTTTCATAATCTTATACTTACTACATACATATATGAAATTATATAAAAAAAATTAATTAAAAATATATATTTTATATAATTTTTGTCTCCTTAAAAAGCGTGCACTACAAGACAAAAGACAAATAATTTCAAACGGAGGGAGTATTACTTTATTTTACTAAAAACAAATTTTTCCTAAATAATTTCTCCGCATTCCATATCAAATCTTCAACCTAGCAACCATCTTCTAGCCCTCTTTAATCTCTTTTGTGATGGTGCATCTTCTTAGGGCATAATTCATTGATGACGGCGATACGACTCTTTCCCATCGCAGGTCAAACCTCAAAAATGCTGGATTTTCCTTTCCTTCTTCCTATTTGCAAGTTTGTGCGCTATGATTTAGCATATGTTGTGCCTTGATGCTTGAGTATACTGATGTGTTAGTAAGTAAGATGTTGGGTATATGTGGTTGATGGGGTTTCCCTCTCGGATATGAGTCATGAGGTCCTTCGGTAAGCTAGATCGGAAAGTGGAAGGTATGTTTGAGGTCCTTAGTTCTGGTAGTTGGTTATGTGAGATGGGGTACGAGAAGAATATGTTAGATTAGGTAGAACCGAGTGAGTTAGGATTTGTCAGAGATAGTAGTCAGCGAGTATAATTGAGCTTCCATGTAGGTGTTAGGTGAGGAGTGGAGTCAGTATGGTGAGATTTCGAGGGAGAGGTCTTCTTTAGAGGTAGAGTAAGTCAACAACGTGTGCGTGTAGTGTAGTTCTAGAGGTGGATGAGTGAGCTAGGAGTGGATCGGGTTAGTGTGTCCAGGGAAGTGTCGTTAGGCAGGTTCGGGTGTTAAGGATAGTGTCTCAGTAGTCTAGGCGTCAATCGGGGTAGCACTGAGGATGATTGAATAAGGGATGTTTGAGAATTCGTAGAGTTGGGACTAGGTTGTATGTGAAGTAATTGGGAGAGGTCTTGGTACATGACGAGGTTGAGGAATCGCTAAGGAAGAATAGTGTGAGGTTGCTTGGGGAATTATCGATCTTGGATATTTGGTTGTTCATATGAGGATTGTACGTGTGATGAGTATTTGTGAATTTTTTGGATAGAATTGGTAGTGCTTCGAGAATTCATGAGTGAAGGATTTCTAAATGCGTTGTTGGAGGATTTTAGCATAGGGAATGAATCAGGATTTATGAGTGGATGTTATTGTGGCTATTAAGGTATTTGAGGATGTGAGATGAGTTTTCGAGGAAAGGTTGGTAAGGGGTAACTGAGCTAGGATTTCGTTGAGAATTCTAGTAAGACTGTTTACTTGAGGTTGAGACGGGGAGATTCTGAGCATGGATTTGGGAACTAGGCAAACCGAAAGGTATTGAAAACGCTGGAGGAAGAAGGATTTGAGAAGGTTTGGGGAATATGTGGTACTTGGGAAACTCGGATGAGGACGATTTAGGGATTCTGCGGAAATGATGATCGGTAAAAGAGGGCTTTGGACGGTAAGGTGTTATGTAGGGTTGTGCATAACCGGGTATCCGACACGACACGATACGATACGACAGAACCACGAAACCGATAAGGGGAAAAATGCCGATCCAAACACGACACGATAAGTACCGGGTATCCGACACGAAAATACGACATGGTTTCGTGTCGGATACCCGTATAACACGACACGATTTGTACCAAACTATTTTTTTTCCTGAAAATGATGTATACAACTCTCTCTCAACATTCTAAAATTAAGAAGAATTTTGGAATCATACTGAATACAAGTGATACTGCATACAAATTAAGAAATGCTAAATTTATACACAAGATTGACACGATACAACTCTCAACATTCTACGATACAACTCAAAATTAAGAAGAATTAAGAAGAAGTCATACTGCATACAAATTAAGAAGCAGGAGCATAGTAAACTAAATCAATTTTACTATCAATCCTATCAAATATGAGCAATTATCAAACAAGCAACCCCCTCGAAGTGTCGAACCATTGAACGAAACCAAATCCGAGCAGCTACAAGTACAACTTATCGGATTTGAACTCTGAACAAGGGAGCAAGGAGGACCGAGGAGAGTCGGCGAGGCGACTGACGGGCTGTGGGCTGGCGCCGGCGGAGATGCGAGTTGTGAACCGGATCTGAACCAAGGCTCGAGCGGGTGAGCGAGAGACAAGAGAGTGACGTGTGAGGAGAGCCGAAGAAGAGGGCGAGCGAGAGAGGGATCCTGGCCGGAGATGGCTCTTGGCGGCAACTCGAGACGAGTCGAAGAGGAGGGTAAGCAAGAGAGCTCCTGACGGCAGGTCTAGGAGATTGAGAAAGAGTGGGAGGGGTAAAGCGTGAAATAAGAAGACCTAGACCTAAGGAAAAAGGTGAGGAAAAAAAATAAAAATTGGAGATTCAAGGATTCGAACCCGAGACCACAAGAGTTTTCGGCACGGGAGCCGCTACTCCTCACCAACTGGGCAAACTTTGCTTTTTGATACACAAGGACATTTATTTTATATCCACTATTATTACAGAACACTAATATTAAAAAAAATAAAAAAATTATCGTGTCGTGTCGGATACCCGATTAGGGAAATATGCCGATCCGAACACGAAATGATTATTGTCGTGTTTTACCGTTTCGTGTCATAATCGTGTCGTATCTTTATCGTTTCGTGTTTTTTCGTATCGTTTTGTTGCGGTTTCGTGTCGGGTCAACCGTATCGTATTTTTCTGCACAACCCTAGTGTTATGGTTAAGAAGTAGGAGCTTGAGGCATGTTAGGAATATGAAGAGATCAGGAACTAGAGTAGGAAGACTTGAGGATTTCGAATAGTTAAGGTTTAGTAAGTTTTGGAATGAGGAAATTTGGGAATATGCTGAGACGATGATCTAGAATAGGTCGGTTGAGGAGTCGTGTATGTTTAGGTTTTGTGATATTCGGAATGTGACAAGTAGGTGGAATTTGTAATCGGTTATTGAGGATAGACGCGGGTGATGAGGAACTCGGTGATTCATGGTTATGAGTTATCATTAGACGATTTCTGCATTAGAGTTGTCGAGAGTAGGTAGTTGAGTGGATTCTAGCAAGGTAGGATGCTTGTGTTGGTGATGGCAAGGATAATGATCGGAGTGTCAGGTGTGAGATAGTAGTATGGGTTGAGTTCTTGGAGGTGGCTGGTTAGTGAGAGTGGTTAGTGGTGTGGGAAGTATGATGAGGTTAGCAAGGTGATTTGATATGTCCCTTTAGGAGAGGATGGTCAGGCGGAGTCTTGAGAGCTTAGGAAGAGTCAGTGAGATTGCTAAGAAGCTTCTAGATCGATTCTGAGAGCGGTTCAGTCGAGGACTCGAGATTTTTCTTAGAAGGTGAAGATGAGACTGGTAGAGGACCTCTAGGATGAAGGTATGCTTTATAGAGAGTTTTAATAGTCGGTCGAGTTGTTAAGCTTGTCGAAATAAGGGAATTGTGCGATTGAGAACTCCGAGATATGGTTTTAGGTGGTCGAGTAGGATTTAAGATCGGGATGTCAAAGTAGGTTGGTTCTTAGATGGATTGATGGCATATGAGCGGGATGCAATGGTGTTTAGAATTAGTATTCGATGGAGTTGGTAGACCTAGGTAAGAATGACCTTGATGCGAAAGATAAGGAGTAGTGGTCGTGCCTTCCTATGGTTGGTAGTTGTAGGCAGATTCTCTTGAGGATGTAGCCTGGTGAATGCTTTATTTCGGGCTGAGTGTCGTGTGAATTCTATGCTTTAGACGGTGATGATTCCTTGATGTATTGCCATAGGTGATAGTGGGTTGTTAGTACTAACATAGTTATCCCCTAAACTCGATGTAATGCTAGTTTACGGAAGTACTTGTTTGCCTTTAGTGCGATGACACTTGGTAGTTAGCATGAGTATGATGTACTTATCTCATTGATATGACGTGCTTATCGGATTGATATGATGTATAACTTCTGTGATATGGTGTGATAAATCCTACCACGATGATACGATGCTGGATATGTTATGATATGTGACTATCCTTGACATGAATATGATCTGTTTATGAAGATGTGATACGGTTGCGATGTGAACGATTGCCATGTTATATGATGCCTTGAATTGGAACTGCTAGGGTGATAGAACCGGATTGATGAAATTTGATTCTGACTTGGAACCTAAGAAGGAAATATGAGATTAGCCCTTAGAGGTGGATGACTCCACCTCCTGAATTTGAAACTTGCTTGACTAACATCGGGTTAAGGGATTTTGAATGATGTTTAAAAAGAACTGACTTGGATTTTGGGAATTGAACGCGATCAAGAACTTCAATGATTTCGAAACCAAACCTTTTCGAATTGAGGAAACCTTTTGAAACTTTTCCGATCCGAGCTTGCATTATAACACTCCACGAAGAGGATACATGCATTTTATAGGGGCCCTTATAGACAACTTGCTAAGACCTAAGGGAGATGTTATAATGCTTTTCGAGTTATGATATAACCGAGAAGTTGGGGTAAGGATGTGGTAAGGGCCCATATTACATTCTCACTACGACCTATCGGGGATATTATGATCATGAAGACGATACTGTGAGAATCTCATAGGTGCACTTATGAGGTGCTTACGGGATCAATGGCATGATCCTTGGACTCACCAATTCTAAACTTCATCCCCTGTTTTAAAATGATTTTAGTCTCGGGGACGAGACTTATTTTTAGAGGTGAATGATGTAAAGGCTCGGATTTTATAATCCTATTTTTTCGGAAAAAAAGAATTAAAAATAAATTTAAATTGAATTTAAAACTCGTTTAGCGGATTCCGACTGGAATGTAAAATTTGACGAACAATTTCCTTCCTTTGACCTCGAAAATTCAAAATAATTATCGGATGGCGACATCATTTTTTATTTAAAAAAAATCTAATTGATCGAGTAAGCGGGATTCGGATAAACTAACATTTGAGAACTAATTTCGGGATTCGAAATTCGCGGATTCGGGATTTATTTCCGAGTATTGATTACCCAATTCAACACTCTACCCTCACCCACTCCCTCACCGTACCCTTTCAAATCAACCCTCTCCCTCCATCCCCATTGGAATCATCACCATCACCCTCTCCTCTCTGAATTTGTCGAAGGAGACCTGCATGCTCACTTTTCCCTTCAACAAAATGAGAAGGGCAACTCATTCTTCACATTTCACACTCCCATCTCAAAGACACGCACCCTCTCTCTCACTATTTTTCCGAGAACTCAAGCCCCCATTTCCTCCTTGTTCACTTCCACCACCCCACTGCAGCACCGCCACCACGCTCTCATTTCTCCACCTCCATAGCCCAATTCGTCACCTCCTTCCATCCTCCATTGAATCTGAGCCGAGGGCTCTCAAATCTCCCCCTTGTTTCCAGTCGCGAACACCGAGCCTTGCCCCAGCCTTCTCCGACTTCCCCCCTCTTCGAGAAACTCTCAGGAGCCACCTCGCATCTCCCTTGACGCCTCCGAGCAGCGACAACCACACCAGGACCCCGGGGCGTCGAGCGCAGGCCACCGCTTCCTCCCTTGCTCTGTTCGACCTTTCCGGTTCGGTAAGCTTCGTTCTCCTTCGCTTCACCTCCAAACCGAGCCAAAACTCCTCTTTTAACTCTCTTCCACTCTCCCAGGGCCACCTCTGGCAAAAATCCTTCTCCGGCGAGGCAAGCGAGCTCCGACCGAGCGTTTTCCGGGCGCGATGAAATCTCGGTGATCATCTCTCTTTCTTCTCTTTCCTTGTCCAATTCCTATTCCTTGGTGTCGGGTGGGTGGTCGGAGCTTGAAGTCGGCGCCGCACGAGCTTCCTCTCTCCCTCCCTTCTTCTTATTTTCGAACGCATGAACTGGGGGAGAAAGAGGTGATCAATGCCGAATGGGGTTTGGGTTCATTGCCTATTTGGCCGGTTTAAAATTTTAATTAATAAATCGGTTGGTTCATTTAAACAAAAATCAGGCCTTGGTTCATTTTTCTCCTAGGGCCGGATCTGCACTTGGACATAGTAAGGCTTTGGGCCTAATTTAGAAGAATGGGATAACATGTGAATTAAGGTTTTAAGAAAAATCCTTTTTTGTTATAAATATATTTTATGAGAAATACTAAATAAATGAAATATAATATGTTATATTATTGGTGAGGTTTTAAAATAATAATAGTAATAATAATCATAATAATAATAAAATATTATGAGACTTGGAGTTTTAAAAGGAATTTGACAAACATTTTTTTCGAGTTCGGAATTTTTAACTATTTGATTCGAACTTTGAAATGACTTTCGGGACTAACTTGGGAATTTTGTGATCGATGACTAACTAACATGATGATATGAATGATTGACTAATAGCATGATCTGTGTGGAATAATGGCATGTATGAATGACTAATGACATGATGAGATGTTAGAATTATGTATCGTTGACTTATGCCTTATGAGCTATGATTAATATGATGAACTTTGGAGATATATGACCATGTGGATATATGAGTATTATTGTGAATATATGAATGTGGATGAATGTAATGATGAGAATGATATGGTCTTATGGAATGTGATGAAATGATGAATGGTTGAACTTGATGAGATGATGACTATGATGTGGTTACACTTTATTGAGTGATGTGTACTTGTGTGCTTGGATGATTAGACGTAGACTTATACATATATGTTTTGATGTGTATCTAGGTGATATTTTGTGATTATGAATGATGTATGTCGGATCTTCTATTATGTTGTTCTGCATAGCCAAGTGAGTTCCTATATATGAGCTCACTCAGATTCGAAAGAGATCTCCCTACTGGTAGCCATGTGCATACTAGGTGGTTGCATTCATAATAAAGCATGCCATGTAGTATCCTACTAGGATTGCACTCATGATTGAGCATCAGTTTACTCATTGCTTTTGTAAACAGAACGGTCGTTCTTTGTGAAGTAACTAGAGTCTTTGCTAGGGTTATAGGACGACCCAGTCCCATCGGGTCCCGTCCTGAGTCAACCGAGTCATGGAACTTCCTTTACTTATATTATAAGCTGCCTGCGAGCTTTATTTTTCTTGTGGAGCGGGTTGGGCATGCGTGCCGCCCTATTATTATGGAATGCATTCACGAGCTGGCCAATCTCCGCCCTATCGGAAGGGGGTGGAGGTAGGAGAGGGATATACCATTTGGTATTCGGTGCTAAGGCCTTATTATATTTATGCACTTGTTCATAGGATCATATTAGTGTGTTAATATTCCGCCTTGCATCTAGAAGCATCTTTATTAGGACTAGCGAGTGTATGTGTCTGCTTGTTTGGGATTATATTGCATAGGTCTTCGATCTGACACCGCCCCGCATACATATTTTTTTAGGTTTGTTTTGCAGCATGATTATTCCTTACTTCCGTGACATGGGAACTCTCTTGGGCAATCGCAAAGAAATGGTCTAACCTCACTAACATCGCCTATTAGATTTTGATAAATACGCTTGTTGATTTGGTTTTGACTCGACTCTACCATGTCACCCTCTTGTATTACACCTTGATTCCGCTATTTGCATGACTGCTGGTTTTCCACGCTTAAACTTACGACAGGTACAAGGGACTTCCCCGGGGATTCCAACGATCCCTTCGAATTTTGGGTATGAAATCCCACTTGAAAATGTTAGGATAGAATTTCAAACCTTCAACCTGTACTCGGGGCGCAAGATCCTAACGAGGGGTTTCATCCCTCGAAACGTAACCCGGGAATCATAATCCCGGGCCGTTACAGAGGTGAAATTGGTTATTTTAGAGGTGAAATTGGTGATTTTATAGAGAATACAACCCGGGAGAAGATGATGGAGGAGACAATGTTCACGACGAACCAAAGGTCGGACTGAGAACGGTCAAAGCAGGCGTCTATGGAGGTGGAGTAATCAGGGAAGATGACTTTTTGCCTACTTGCTACCTTGCTAATTGAGGCTTTAGAGAGCAGAAGAGTCGGAACTGAAGCGATGGGGAAACTAGTGAGGTGGGAGGTGGAAGCCATGGCAGGGAGATATTGAGATCGATGGTGGAAGAAGCGAGAACAGAGAAAGGGGAAAAGGTGTATTAAAATCATTTTACTACCAAACACGCTTTAGCTTCCGTGGCCTGAAAATCCCCTTTGAAGAATCTCCTTTCAACCCTGTCTTCTTAGAAGTCTCGAATCTATCTTAGGCTCTCCCCTCCCTCTCCGTTTGTCTTCTCGGTGGAGACCTGGGTCGCTTCGGTGGTGGTTCCTCCGGGGGTCTTGCCGTTTCCGCCGTTGATTGTCGCTTTGCCTAAGACTGATTTGATCGGATATTGTTGCAGTGCTGCCTTCTTGTTGGGTCTCTTGGGCCTCTTGGACCCGATGGTCAGGTTGTGGAATGGGTTGCCTCTTGTGCTTTGTGCCCAAGTCTTTTGCGTAGGGCCCAAAACTTTTGCTTGGTCCCGAAGCGGTAGCATCAATGTCGTATTGAATACTCGAATTATTGGTAAAAGACCAGAACGCCCTTGTGCTATCATGTCGGGATTTTCCCTATCACAATTGCCCCTCGGGTTTCTTCTTCATGTCTCAATGATGAAGGAAGCCGAAAAAGTGCTCGACGAAGCTTGTCGAGTGAGCGACGATTTTGCCGTAGATGGCAATCGTTGACTCGTAGTTGGCTATTGGCCATCTTTCGCTATTGTGGTCGTAATTGGCTATTGGCCATCATTGGCTATTGGCCATCATTGGCTATCGTGGCCGTAATTGACTATTGGTCGTAATCGGCTAATGTGGCCTTGAGCGGCTAAGTTGGCCTCGATTGGCAAATGTGGCCTTGAGCGACTAAGTTGGCCTCGATCGGCTAATGTGGCCTTGAGCGGCTAAGTTGGCCTCGATCGGCTAATGTGGCCTTGAGCGGCTAAGTTGGCCTTGAACGACTAAGTTGGCCTTGATCGGCTAATGTGGCCTTGAGCGGCTAAGTTGGCCTTGATCGGCTAATGTGGCCTTGAGCGGCGAAGTTGGCCTTGAGCGCCTAAGTTGGCCTTGATCGGCTAATGTGGCCTTGAGCGGCTAAGTTGGCCTTTCATCGGCTAAGTTGAGATAGGGGGTTGCAGGGACAAAATTCTGCAACCTTGAAAGTCTGGACCGTTCGCTGTAATTACTTGGAAAGATCGGGCCAATTTTGCAATTTGTGAGAGTTCCGGGACGGATTTGTAATTATGGCAAATCTTCATCATATCAAAGCAGCTTCTCCTTCGTTAGGTTTCGTAGACAACGGCGGCGGCAGACGCTTCTGCGGGCGTGCTTGATGTTTCGACGCCGATCGTGAACCGAGAAAGGCTCGACGAACAACGACGATGGCGTGGAGGCTGCAAATCGTAGGAGGCGGCACTTCGCAGCGGCGCAGTGTACCGGGCGCCCGCCCGGAAAGGCGGCAATGGTGAAGGAAAATCAAGTTGAAGGTGGTCTTGGCGTGGTCCGGCGGTCTCATAGAGATCGACGACGATTGATTTCTAGATCGATGACATCCTCGACTTTTAATTTGAATTCGAGAGGACGGAAGGCAACAACAGCGAACGTCGATGGCGATTGAGCATGGGTGCCCCCGACCTACCCATCGCTACCGGTGCGTTCTCGTTGGTTCGGTGAAAGGGGATGCTTGGAAGCGGCGGCTACGGCGCAATACCAAACCAGGTCCAATTGGAGTCACACAGAGAGAGACAGAGGAGGCTAGAGTCGGTGGCTATGGTGGCGATGGAGGCTCGGATCTGACGGGTTTCGAACCTGAGGGAGGGCGATCCAGTCGAGTACAACGTCTCGGTCGGCGGAGGACGTCGTGGTGGCTTTGGATACAACGCTGGAAGTGGAGGCGGCGATGCCGTTTACGATGGCGGTGGCGGTTGCTACTCCTGCAGATCCGCTGCCTCATACCGCCTCACCAATGATTCATCTTTGTTGCTTTTTTCATTGAGAGATCCGATCTTATGACCTTTTGATCGAATTCCCACAGACGGCGCCAAATGTAATGCAAGAAATCTGCATCATCATCGTTGTTGAAGGAGATCGATTTCGCCGATCAACTCCATTCGAACCTTAGCCTGCAAAGCAAGAACAAACGAGGTCGGGTCGGGGCTTGTTTCCCCCGGAGGACCCTCCGACGCTCAAGTCAATCATTGTTTTTTCAAGAAAGAGTTTCCTTCCCGTATTTATATTAGTTGAGCACAAAAGAAACGGTCAAGATACTTAATGAAAGGAATTGAAACGGTTTTAATACGGAGTAGTTAATAAACGAAACTGTTACCGTATTTAATTCAGTTAACGCTCTTAATGCACGAAACCGCTATCGTAATCAATAGGCGAAGCGGTAGCATCAATGTCGTATTGAATACTCGAATTATTGGTAAAAGACCAGAACACCCTTGTGCTATCATGTCGGGATTTTCCCTATCACAACCCTTTTAAGATAACTTGTAGGAAGTGAAAGAGACTACATGGTAGATAAAACCCATAGTGTATGTGTAGGGATGTTATATGAACTGAACAACTAGAGTCGGGATCAGTTCGAAAAAGCTCGACTCGAGCTCGTTCACTTATTTAAACAAACTGAGCTTAAACAAAATTTTAAAATCGGTTGAAAGCACGACTCGTTCGAATAAAACTCGAATAGCTAGAATTCTATGGAATTTCAAAAATTTCCTTTAGGGCTTGTTTGGTATCCATTCTCGAGAATCAAAACTGGGAATTGTAATTGATGTTTCCCAATTTAAGTGTTTGGTATGATTAAAACTTGGAATCGTAATGATTCCCGGGAATCATCCATTCCCAATTTTGTAGCCTATTTCATTCCCATCAAAATACTAGGTAATCCTCCATTCCCAATTTTGTAGATTATTATTATTATTATTATTATTATTATTATTATTATTATTGTCATTATTATTATTATTATTATTATTATTATTATCATTATTAATACTTTATGATTTAATATATGTTATATAATATTTTTATTTTGAATAATAATAAAATATTTCTATTAATATTTTTATTTTTATCAATATTTTATTATTTTATATTATTTTTATATTATTATTAGTTATATTATATTATATTTATACTTATATTATTATTATCAATATTTTATTATTTAATATATATTATATTATATTTGTATTTTTAATAATAATAATAATATATTTCTATTTCTATTATTATATTTTATCAATATTTTATTATTATATATATACTAGCTTTATATTATTATTATTAATAATTATATTATAATATATTATACTTATACTTATATTATTAACATTATCAATATTTTATTATTTAATAAATATTATATTATATTTGTATTTTTAATAATAATAATAATAATATATTTCTATTAATATTATTATTTTTATCAGTATTTTATTATATTCATACTTATATTAGTTTTATATTATTATTATGAATTATATTATATTATATTTTTATTTTTAATAATAATAATATATTTCTACTAATATTATTATTTTTATGACTATTTTAATTAACTATTTATTATTATTATTATTATTATTATTATTATTATTATTTCAGGAATGATTCATTCCGACAGCACACTAAAATAGGCATGGCCATGGGTTACGGGTCAACCCGTGACCCAGCGGGTCCGGGTTGACGGGTAGGCGGGTGGGGACGGGTAGCGGGTTAGGGTCGGGTGTTTTGTAACCCGATGACCCGGCGGGTCGACCCATCAAGTCAACTCGCTTTTTCAAAATATTTGTTTTTAAATTTATTTTTAATAAAATAAATTTATAATTATTATTATGTAAATTATTCTTAGAATAACTCACAATAACACATAAACTAATGTGCAATGTATAATGTAAGACAAATTAACCCCATCCTTCTCCTTTTATAGACTTGGAAGTCTTCCTTCATTCCCCTCATTTCCAATGTGGGACAAAGACTTCGTCCCACATCGAAAATATGGAGTTAGAATGAGAAGGCATGGGGCTATATATATGTATCCCACTACCCCATTTCTTCCACTTCACTTGTTTCCTACATTTCCGACATTGGAATTGATGTTGGACATGAAGTTTGAGAAATATATTCTCATATTTTTTCCTCTTACATCACACAATGAAATTGTTGTGGATGTTGTGGATGAAAGAATTAATATGGAGATATAATCTTCCTACATTTTTGACACTTCATATCAAAGTGATAAAATGTGTTGTGAAGATAAAATCTTCACATATCATTTATTTATTTTAATAGTCATTTTTTTTTAAAAAAAATGATTTAAAAAAAAAATAATGTAACTCGCCGGGTCAACCCGTGAGATTCTCAGGTTAGGGTTCGGGTCGGCCAACCTTGACCCTTGACCCGACGGGTCGAACCCGAGGCCACGCCTACACTAAACAACCAGCTCCAGTAATAAGTTATTACCATTTTCTGATTTCATTCCGATTCCGATTCCCCTTCCGATTGTACCACTCATACCAAATGAGGCCTAAGTTAATAGGTCATAAATAGAATTACTTAAAACTCGAAAAAAGTTCGGCTCAAGTTCGTTCATTTCCTAAACAAACAAAGTTTGAACAAAATAAAAAACTCATTTAAAAATTAGGCTCGACTCGAACTCGTTTAACAAACGAACCAAGCTTGAAAATGTCAAGCTCACTCGGCTCGAATCAATATATAATACTAAAACAAAGGCGTGGAAATCCTATGTGGCGGGCTCTGGTGCGATTCGCTTGCGTGTCTTTTTCTGGTGCAATCTGGACCGGGTTTTTGCCACATCAATTAATGATGAACCAATAACTAAGCTACGTTAGACGATAACTCCATCTATTTATACACGTGTCATCCTATGTATCCATTTTAATGATTAAATTAATTTTTATTATAAATATTCAACCTCATATCTTACAAATCTTATCATTTTACCTTAAGTTAATTTATAAATGTTTTACCTAGAAAAATCTACATAATCTTAAATGATTAGATTAATTTACATAATCTTTTACTATTTAATTAACATAATCTAATACGTAAGGAGTATATTGAATTAAATCCTATCTTTTCTATTACTGTATATAATATATTGAATCAAATCTTAAACAATATATTGAATCAAATCTTAAACAGCCGGTGCATTTTGAAAAATTGATTCAAAAAAGAAATATATATATATATAGTTTGAACTAAATCATATTTCATATAAATTTCATATAAAATAATAAAAAAGTATTCTCTATATCTATAATACAATTACTCCAATAAGTAAGGATTTATTTCATATAAAGGATATACGTGTACAAATCTGTACATAATTATATAATTAATTTAGATAATCTATGCTTATCATATGTTGGTTTAGTTACATTTTAATTAACAAATAAAACAGAGACGTTGAAATCCTACGTACCGAGCCTTGGTGCAATTCGCTTGCATGTCATTCTTTTGTGCAATCTGACCCGGGTTTTTTTGACACGTCAATTAATAAGCATCCAATAAATTTAAACCACGACAATTAATGATTTTCTTTATCCACCTATCATTTTATGTGTCCACCTTAATTGATAATTACAATTAAATAATTTTAATAAAAAATAATTAAAATATAGTCATATCTTGATTAATATTTACCTAAAAGATGTATATCAAATCTTTTTGCATATAACGTTATTAATATATCAAATTGATAAATTTTCATATCTAATTTCAAACTTATTATTTTTATTTTTATTAATTTTAAATTTATTTTTTTTGGTCATAATTAATTTTAAATTTATTAATATGATGAAGTTTGACTATATTTGCACAAAATCATATATCTAATAAAAATGTAAATAATGCATGAGAGAAATTTGTTATCTTATTCATGTTGTCATGCCTAAAATTTCAAACTGTGTGCTTTAAAAACAATATAAACTATCAAAAAAATTACAATCTCATATTTATTAATAATAACTATGATAAAATAAAATAAAATAACATATAATTTATTAATTAAGAAACCGCGAAACGCGCGGGTAGTAATACTAGTAACATATGTATATGGGCAGTTTAGGGGACACATCCCGAAGATCATTAAAGACGAGAGGGAAGTCCTAGGTTGGGCCTTAAATTTGGTTGGGCCCAATAAAAATAAAATTTAATAAGCCCAGCCCAAATAATTAGCGGATCCAAGCCCATCCTACCATCGAACACCGATCTCTCCCCCATCTCTCTATTTTCCGACTTCGTCTCTCCGCTCCTCTCCTCTCCTCACCTGTCCTCTCTCTGCCCTTAATCCAACCAACTCTTCTCGATCCAGGCGATCTTTATGAGATTTCTTGCAATTCATACGTGATTCTTGCGATAATCTCTCATTTCGTTCTTCGAAGGGATCTCAAGCTTGTTTTACCTGGAGAGTTTAGGTTGATCCTAAACTAAAGGTCTTCCGTCGTCGGTGAGTTTCTAAATTCCGACTTGGTTGATTTCAGTATCTGCATACAGTAGTCATTTTGGCTTATGAACCTGTTGTTCTAAGATAAAGCTTTGATTCTAATGGGGTTTAAATTCATCATTTTGGCCGAATTCCAGTTTCCCCAACTTCGCTCCAAAAGCTATGTCGAGAGAGAGGACTAAAAAAGCTGCACTTCCACCTGCTCAAGAGGTTTTTTCTACTCTTGAATAATGTTTTGTATGTTACGAGGGAGTTATTTTTTTGTCCCGCTTCAGTGCTGATTTAAGAGCCTACCGCTTGAACGTGAATTCAATAGGTATCGTTCATTCATGTTTTGCTGGATACTGAAATGTTGGTTTTAACTTTCTTTGCAGAATGTCGTAAAATTGGGGAAAATTGTAAACGATGGCAATTATTATGGTGCTCAGCAGATGTACAAATCCGTTACTGCAAGGTATGGGCTTATGGCTATCACTTTATTGCATTCCTGGTTTCTGATCACAATCAGACTGAACTTTCTTAGAGTTGCATGTTATCATTGGATGTATATAACTTTGGTAGCTGCTCTTACCAATATCAGCATAGTCCAATCCTCCGTTGCACTTTTATTCAGGGTGTAGGTTGTATGTTTAGCTACTAGACGTTCCTTGCATTATTTGATAATCACAAGCCTACAATCATATGGTGAACATTTAGTATTCCTGAAGAGAATCAAGTTTCTAGCCTTCTAAATGTAATGCACCAAAGCATTTACAAAATTACAATCATATGGTGACCATCTGTATTCCTTTAACATGCTTGATGACTATCAAATTTTCCAGCAGATTGATCGTACAGTGAATGCTGATATGTTGTACATGTGGTCCTTATGCCTGTGGTTCTTTTGGAAATATTTGATAAAAGTTCTAGGGGCGAGTTATGCTGATACTCACCGACATATCTCTATGTGATTCTTTTCAGTGAAATTCTTTTGGTTATTTTTTAAACATGTACTCGTAGATGCATCTTAAATAAAACAGGTGCTCATAACATATATATGGTCTAATACGAATTTAATAGTTTCAAGCTTTGGGCTGTTTGTAATTATTTTACCAAGTATTTTAGAAATCCTTGCTGTTGGTTTTTATGGTTTAGTTTTGAGTGCTTCGCTACTCACAGTCCCTCTGCTAAATGCCAGGTATATAGCTTCTGAGAGGTTTGAAGAAGCACTAGAGATCATTCAATCAGGTGCCTGCCTACAGTTGCAACATGGACAGGTTATTTTTGTCCTGAAAATTTTTCACTTTTTGAAGCAGAGATTTGTTGAAGTTATATTATATAAACAATAGTCACATCTTACACACATCTTCGAGAGATTTCCCTGAGAAAAAGCCTGGAAAATCTTGTTGCTAGTTTGTGATTTGATTAACATCAAACTCAAAAGGAAATTCTTTGCCGAATGTCTGCACTTGGTCAAAAGGTCCTTAGGTGCTCAGTGGATATAGTTCATTTATTTTTCTTTTCATTCTGCTATCTAAGATTATACTATTTGCATGAGCAGGTTACTTGTGGTGCCGAGCTCGCAGCATTGTTTGTAGAGACGCTTGTAAAAGGGAAAATTCCTTACAGTGGGGAGGTACTAGGTCAGTTCCTTTTGTGATCTCTTTCCCTCCCTCACTTGTTTGGGTTGCAATAGATTCATGATTTCTCAATAAAAGTTGTTCATGTATTCATCCTTGGTACTTCTTATTTCAATAGTTAATAAGATGAGTGGAGTTCTAATTTTGTAAGATTGGGAAGCTTCTGAGAAGCTATCATGTTTGTAACTAGCTGTCAGTCATATATACTGCAGTAAGTGTCTGTAGCAGAATTGTTTATTTTCCCCTTCATTATTTTTTTAAACCCATGCATATGCAAATGCCGTAGTTTGTCAATTGATTTATATGCAATATGTATGAAGTATGGTTCTAACAAGTAAAATATGACAGATCGTCTCAGGAAAATCTATGACACATTTCCTCGAGTTGGCGTTCCACAACTCCTGGAAGATGACGATGATATGCAGAAGCTTTCTGAAGCCTTGGGTGCAGCAAAAGTACGTGTTGAGGGATGCTCTTCATTTTTGAAGGCAGCAATAAAGTAAGATACTAAGATATCTTGCCAAATCATGTACCAATATCCCCTGAATCCTAATACATTCCGTGTTACCTCAACCATGAATATTTTCATCTTTGTTGCACATTGCTTATTTTACTCCCACGTTTTGATGCAAAGCTATTTCTTTCTTCCAATATTGCATGTAATCTAGTGAAATCGTGCTTAGATGGTTTTCTGTTGCATTCCATAGGTGGTCTTTCGAGTTTGGAGCTGGGGCTCACAAATTTGGCTCCCCTGAATTGCATGATATGCTTGCGGAGTACTTATGTTCAGAATCTCCTGAAGTGGTAAGTTTAATACAAAAAAGCTATTCAGGAGTGTACTGCCTAGTGCAGGGGACAATTTTCTACTCCTCCATCTCATAATATTTTATGTTTTAGAGGAATTTTTTGTCCCAAATTGTTTGAAGTTTTAAAATTTATCTAGATAAATAATTACTAATAACACAAAAACCATGTAGTCAGACCGACTCTTTATCTTCCATCCAATTTTAAAAACATGTAATTAATTGTCTATCCAATGAAAGGGATATTAATTTGAAAACTTAAACTACTGAAATAAGCAAGTATAAAAATAAAAGGAAAAAAGGAACAGTAATAATTGCAAAACATCACCAGTCATGTATAATCAACATTGCCTTAATTCTTGTGCGTCTATGTAAAATGACAATTACTCTGGGACAAATGGAGTATTTTGCTGGACCACTCCTATTTATAATAAAGGAACATAGTGGGTTCGCTGACCTTATCTTTAGTAGGATCTTTTGGGTGTGCATATCGCCAAGGAGGTTGTTCACAAAATGATCCCCGGAACAAGAAAATAACTCTACAGAGAATGTACTTTTGAAAACAAGTACATGAATATGTGATACTTGTTCAAGTATACATTCCATTCTCAGATTTTCTCCCAATAGCCTAATTGGTTAGGATGAACTACTTTTTTGACCCTTACCTTTTCATCAAAATCTCTGCTGTGAAGTGTTTCTGAATCCCAAGTCACATCATGCTAAAGCTTAGGAGTTATTTTTTCTGTTGATGATAATATTCTGAAATTTATGTTCATCTTATTCAAAATTGGAAAATAAAATTTTATCTTATGCAAATGATGCTTCACCGTCACTGCAAACTATACTTGTGAATGGCGTTGAGCAGGGTGATTGGAAATTGTAATTTCCATGTGTCCATGGTTATGATTGCTCTGATATCAACATATAACAACAATGCTAATATACCTTGTAATAGGTCGCTCGCTGTGCTGGAAGTCTGATTATATTCTGTGTCTAAAAGATAGACGGATGTACGTTTAACTTTGTTTGAAAGTTTTGTTCTTTAGAAGGTTCAAAGCAAACTAGAGCAAATGTGTAGTAGACTAATCTCAACCAAGTTCTATCCTTTGCATGATATGGCCAAAGGATAGAACTTGGTAATAGAGAAAATGTGTAGTAGACTAATCTCAACCAAGTTATAATTGTGAATGGTGTTGATCAGAGTGATTAGAAATTGTAATTTCATTTCAACACGGTTATGATTGCTATGATATGAACATATAACAAGGCTAACATACCTTGTAATAGGTCGCTGTATTAGAAGTCTGACTATACTCTCTATGGATGTACATTTAACATTGTTTGGAAGTTTCGATTAAAAAAACATTGTTTGAAAGTTGTGTTCTTTAGAAGGTTCAAAGCAGACTAGAGCAAATGTGTAGTAGACTAATCTCAACCAAGTTCTATCCTTTCCAGGATATGGCCAAAGCTTCATATCATTTCATTCGTGGGAAGAGTCCAGAGAAATTTGCAGATACCTTAGTCAACTTCATGGCTCACGTAAGAACATTTTTGTTTGCTTTATTATTGATCATTGATTCAATGATCCTTAATAAAAAAAGGTGTTAGGTTTTACTCAATATTACCAGTGTTGCAACTTTGGGATGCCCCCCTGTGCACTATATTTTCCTGCAGATTATTTTGCATCCTCTTTACAGTTCCATGTTTGCACTATGCAGTGCTACCCTGGTGAAGATGACTTGGCCATTGCTAGGGCGGTTTTAATGTATGTTCTCTGGTCATTTTGCCCTGTGACTTTATTCTACTTGTAGTGACTCTTGTGATAAGGTTTTATAAATAAGAAACTCAATGTAGGAACATATGCAATTCTCTCCTATCTTGTTTTATGCTTGCAGGTATCTGGCTCTTGGCAACATGAGAGATGCTAACTATCTAATGGATGAGGTCAAAAAGCTTATGGAGTCCAAGGATCTAGAATTTCCGGAATCAGATTTGATCGAGTTCATTATCTATCTTCTGCAAACGTGAGTCCATCAGAGTTATTATATCGTTTGTTGTTATATTTCACGTGCGCACGCGCACACACACACACACCTACCTCTAAATTGTGCTTATGGTAATCAAGGAACAGTGTTCAATTTGATGTGTAGTGATTATTCTACTGCAAGTTTGGTGGCCGAAAATATCCCTTTACGATCTAGTGTAACCGTAAAAGATAACCTACTAGGATTTCCTGCGTTCTTTCTAATCATTGTGCTTATGATTGTTTATCCTAATGAAGTTTTTGTATTCCTTTAATGATTATCAGGAAATGACCCTGTACTTCTTTGTCTGCAGTTTACAGAGGGATGCTTTGCCTCTTTTCAGAATGTTGAGGCAGTGTTATAAGTCTAGCATTGAAAAGGATTCTACATTCAACGAGGTGTGTTCCCTTGGCGAATATGTTGGGATTTGAAGTTGATTCAATTTACGCATTTTTTGCCAAGGTTTAATATTTTTGTTAAACGTCTCCTGGTTGATTTGCTTATTAATTGGAAAAGAATAAACCACCCTTTTGCTCCTTGGGGGATGTTTTATGTCAAATTATGAAGCTGTTGTTCTTCCATTCTATTGCTCTGGGCCTATTGTTCATTTCATTTCATTTCAAATTTCGTAAGCTGTGTCCAATGATATCTTGCAGTTTCTTGATGAGATAGCTGAAAGGTACTATGGTGTTCGACGAAAAAACCCCTTGCAGGGGATGTTTGGAGACATTTTTAATGTGAGTGTTTTATTTTTAAAAAAAATTCCCTTGACTTCACTTAGTTTTTGTTGTCTGACTTAAACTCAATTCTGCAGATGATGGGAGGGGTGTAATTGGACTCAACTTATGGCATTCATCAGTGCTGTCAGCACACCTCTTCCTTGGTTATCAACTCAAAATGAAGGGAATAAAGGGAACTGACTTGTAATGGTGTTTCAAGTTTTGACCTTTTTTGTTTTGTTGATGTTTTTACAATGTTAATTTTTGGTGTATGCTTTTCTCCTTTCACTTTGTACGGATTATTTATTAAGTATTAAACTCGATTAGATCTTATTTTTACCATAGTGCAGAACATTCATGATATAAAATCTCGGTCTGATTCCTGGGACTCATTTTTAAAAGGATGCATCATGCAGACAATGGCAAATGGTGTATAAGCTGATTTCCAACTAGCAGAGCTATTAAAAGTAACATTATCTATGAACGTTAACATACACTCATTAGCCCCAGATTTGTGATTGAACAAGGCATGATGCATCAAGGGATCTGTCCATTTAGGGGTAACTCTTTCATTCTGCTGGATGATGATTCACACTTTTAGCAAATATCTGCCATGTTAGGGGTAGTCAATTATGAAGACTGCATGATAGGATGATCTACTGAATAGTGGTGATGTTTTAGATTCAGCTAATTAACAGTTGTTGTACTATTAAGTGTAACCTCTTTCTAGTTTGGCTGCATATTGTCAGATTTTGCTGCAAGGCTGACATCTTGATGTCAAGTTTGGCGTAACTCTCTTAGTTGTTTTTAGGAAATAATATGCATGACAGTGTTTCTAATATGCACAGTTACTGAACTCTATGAAGTGTGTTAATTCACTTGACCCACCTTACACACTGGTGAGTCATTCTTTAGTTGCTTGTTTAAGGACTTTTGTGTTTTATGTATCTTTCCCCAAATTTCCTGTTTTCTCACTGTTAAACTTGGCATTTTTATCAAAAAAGGGCTCACAGCAGATGCAGTTGGTGGCTGACAGACCTTCATCAATAGCATTCAGCAAGTTTAGAAGGTTCTTTCATTGATACTCATCACCAAGTTCGTGATTCCCCAATCCCCATGTTTAAAGGTATCTTTGTCATTAGTCTTCATGGGGCATATTACCATCTCTAGTTTACACAAGGCAGCTGAATGATTTGATTAGGGGAAAAAATGCATCTGCACTAGATTTTTCTTATTTTCTAGATAATTTATGACTTTTTAGCTCTATATTGACTGCTTCTCATGAGTCATGATTAAGTCCCAGTAATTTTTTTTTAAAAAAAACCTATGTTTTGTGGAATGTATTGCTGGATTCTTGAAACTGAGTGATATGACAGAAGTAGTTTTTAGGTAAGTATGCAATTAAAGTTGTTTCTCGATCACAGAATTCTTCCACATGCTTTGATTTCTGGGTCTTATTGATATTCTTAATCATTCCGAAGTCGGCTAAGGAGGTTATGGAGACTTGGAATTCTTTTAGTGTGTTTGGCAAATGTTGCTGTCACCACCGTTTTGCAGGTGTTTTGCTTTTAAGTTTCATTGTTTTTTAGAAACTACACATCTGTCACATATGATTTATCCTGTTGAAGTTTTAGGCTTGTTTTGAACCCCAAGTTTGACTAAGCTTACCATAAATGCACAGGCAACAAAGATATAACTAGACTTGCCAAAACCTATCATCCCCTGAGAACTGGCACACTTCAACTATTTAGACCCTGAAAACTGTATGGAAGTAGTAGTTCAAATTAATTCTAGACGGGTTATGTTGGGATCAGGTGAACACAAATTAGTACTAAATCTGACTTGAAACACAAACATCATAGACTTGAAATACGGAAAGAACACAAAAACAGAAAGTGCTGAATTTGTGTTCATCTGATCACAACATTACCTGACTCGAACAAATTTGAAATCTACTTGATTCTACCCCTCTATAGTACTGTACTGGCCTGTAATGGTGATTTATGCAAAATGTAAATGCCTAACTGCAATCCTCAAGGAAAAATTTCCAAGGTATCTTGTGATGTCAAGCAGTCTTTGACCTCTTTGTTAGCTTTTTGCATCTGTAGACTGACCCATTACTGCCGGAGAGAGGGGACATTGTAGGCCAACAATATAAACAGATTTCAATTGGGCCATCAAGTAAGTTGGCTAGGAACTCTACTTTATCTAAGTTTGGTTACATAGCATTATCTTACATTTTCTAAGATAAGCCCCTCAAAATTCAACAGGTAGTGTGTGAAACAGAACATTTTTTCAGATTCATAAACAGGGCAGCTCGGATATTTTATTTATTTATTATTTTTTAATTTTCCCTGCCTTTTGGCCTTAGAATCTCATTGCACTATCTGATGAAGGGTCTTATCTTTGCCCTCCATAGTTGGGGTAGGAGAAGTGGGATGGAAGTGGTTTCCAACTTACTAGCCATTCAGGTTCCCATCTTCATAACACATCTCTTCTTGCACATCTTTGTTGTTGGGCAAATAGTTAGCACCAGGGCGTGGTCGAATTGTTCGTACACGTGGGGTATTTCTATCCCGCGTACGCCTGTGATGCATACTTGGCCACTATACACGAATTAGACGCGTTAATGTGCAGGACTATAGTGTGTCTACCTGTATTGTATACGATAGTGGTCAAGGCGCCTAACTTGGACATGTTATGTGGATAGATGAGCATCTTTTTCATCATGTTGCACAATCCATTGGATGTGACACGCTGAGATGTCGACCTATGTGCTTCTTCTTAGACATTCGATGATAATTGTTGTTGCTTGCTCATCTAATCGGGTACAGTTCAATTGCTTTTCTTGTTGATCATTGAGGTGGTTTGGCTCATATCCAGTTACTGATCATTGAGGTGGTTTTGCTCATCTAGGGTACAGTTTAAATTTGCATTCATGTGCATTGAGATGGTTCAACTTTTTTTCTTTCTGAGCTTTTGTTTACTTTTATAGGTGAATGGTCATTGCAATCAACCTTGCTATAGATGTGACAGCACTAGGTAAAGTCTGCGTGTACCATTTGCTTATCATCTGTACTTAATTAGCTCCTGAAACCATGATGAGTGGTGTTTAGACTTGTTAACACATATAAGTCAAAATAGTTTGGTTCTTTTCTTAGAAAATCATCACATTCAATTAGGAATCAGACAAAAATCCAATGACCTAGAACATGATAAATGACAGCTTAAACCAAGATTATTCGATGTGATTTCTAAACTACAGTAATTTGTAGCTGTATCACTGCACCTTGAATCAAATGTGATGCAAACTGTAAAGGATGAATAATTATTTGTCGATCTTGATTTGATATTCAAATGATTAAGAAACCCTAAACTTTGTTTTTTTCTTTACAAGAAAACAAAGTGATTTGGTACCCAAATAGACCTAAAAAAAACATGAACTTGAACTCATACTTGACTACGGAACGAACTCATGAAACTAAATGTGTGCTTAGCAAGAGCTAGTTTCCGACATGGGTAACAGCGGTTTCACGAGCTTTTGAATTTTCGGAAATGTAGTTAACAAATAGCATGTATTCAAACCAAGCTTAATACAATAGTTGCTCATCATTAGCAGCCAAAAATAGTTGTGTTGTTTAGGCAGGATGATTCACGTTACAAGATCCAAAAGTTTCGGGGTGTTGTGCCAAAAGAGGGGACGACAACTTTTGAAGAGTTTGCTTCATATGTCCGTAAAGCAATTCATCAAACAAACTATGCTGTAGCCTTTTTTTTTTTTTTTTTTTTTTTTTTTTGCCAAATGGTTAACAAACAAGACAGTTAAAGTAAAGATGTATGCGTGTAGGGGGAAATGTCAAAAAAATAAATAAAGGGAAGGAATAAGTGAGGAGATGATTTGGTAAGTTGCTAAGCAATCCCGCGTGGACTTGTAGCTTCATGTTACTCCCTACTTTTTTGTCATGTGCTGATGTGCATGCCAACCTGCAAAGTGAAGTTTGTATGTCTTGGCTTGAGTGGATGTATTAAAAAAAATCATAAAAGAGGAAGGATAATTGTAAATTACACTACATAAGATAACAATTAAAGCCTACGATGTTCAACTCACTACTATCTTATTTCCGTCTTTCGGACGACGAGACATCGTGTCAGCTGGTACTGTCCCATGCACTCCCTATCTACTTCACTGTGTCGAGTTTCCTTCTTCTCGTTGTTATGTCCGCTTGGTTGCTTAGGGTTTGGGGTTTTTTCGGGTTTGCTTTGTGTGGTTATTTTATTGTATTATGTAATTGTATTTTTTCAGATCTTCGTGATCTCATTCTTCGGGATGCTCTCGGGTTGGCTAACCACCACCCGAATTCTTATCTTATCAAAAAAAAAAAAAAAAAAAAAATCACTACTATCCTATATTGTATTGTCATAATTCTACGTTTCTGGTCTTCTTAACCTCATCCGTAAAGATGTTATTAAATAAGATTATTGATTTTAAGAGTCTTCCTAAAACTGCTCTTACGTAGATGTGTTCTTCAATATCCACCAATAGCTCATTTAGGCATTTCCAATACATTGCTTCTTAGATTCTCCCAGCTTATCCTAATATTGCCCCCTTGTTCACAACAATGCGTAAGACTGTCCCAACCTGATATTTACTCTTTCCCCCCTTTAAAATTTCACCTTTTTTCAATACATTTACTTTAATTTTATATTTTCACTAAAGATATAATGTGAACAATTATCATTATTTCATATAATGCTACTGAAATTAAGTGTCACAAAAGAAATCGTACTACAACAATCACACAATGCATCCCGTACCCAAAAAGTGTTTGGGGGGTTTGGATGTATGCAACCTCACTCTAAATTACTTGAGAATTATTTGAGAGGGTATTTACGAGAGACTCAGGACATCTCCCATGGTAAGCCGAAAAATGGGTTTTTGCCTAATTTTTCTCCCACCCTAGGCCAAAACTAATTTTAGCCTTTTAGTTTTTAGCCTATTTATAAAAGAAAGGCCAAATGTTATTTATTTAGTTTTTAATTGCTTCATATTTATGTAAATCTATAAATAGAACAATTATAAATCTATATATTATATAGTTTTGATTTTTAATTAAAAATAAAAGTTATAGTATTATAAAAATATTCAAGAGTTCTTCGATATGACTATAATATTTGACATGTTTGAATTATTATTGCATAAATAATATTTTTAGAAAATGACATTAATTTTTTTTAATTATAGATTCATCAAAATTATAATAAAAAAATAAATATTATGTTGTTTAAAGTACTAAAGAATAAAAAACAAGTACAAAATGAAACTACTAACTATTGAATCATGGTCACATATAATATTATAATAGATCCGCATTACTTTTTTCATAACCATTTCATGTTATTGACATAGATACGAAATAACACATTTTGATCATGTTCAAATGAATCAAAGATAAAATTAGAAATCTCAATAGTTTCGTTTGAAGAGTGAGATGATGATGATATTTAAGATGAATTCATTGTTGATTCAAATCGAAAGAATAAAGATAGGATCAGGTGACGGAAATGAGATGTGAAAGTTCAGGATCATATTAGAATTTATAAGAAGTTTTAGCCTGTCAAAATTGGCATACAATGGGAAAAACAAAACTGTATAATAAGCCAAAAGAGAATATTATGTAGAATATTTTCTTTTGGTAGGGTATTTTCCCTAGTCATTATGGCCTACAAGGGAAGATGCTCAAAGGTAAAAGCAACACGAACGGAAAAAAGGCAAGACAAGCAAGCAACACACACAAAATATAGAGATAAAAGACAAAGAACTAAAGAGCATCAGTACACAACAACAACTAAACAACATGAATGTTATGTTTCCAGTGATGATCGATCACTATCCATAATCATCTTCTTTAACTACCTTCCAACTCTTCTTGTTTGCTTAACGGACATTGCCAAGTGCCAAATTCTCACACTTACATACAAGTGTAGAAAATTACCTCCTTTGTACGTGTTCGAATAAAACAAATCAAAACCGAGTGTCATATATAAAAAGAAATTTTGTTATTTAACCAAAACATGATGCCACTAAAACAATCATATGGTATTATAACGTAATGTCACCAAATATATAACCATTCATGGAACCAGAAATTAAAATTCAGGTAGGTTAAAGTTTTCTTATACATATAATTTTCATTAATAAAACCCTTCATTTAATAAAAAAAAATGGATAATTTTGATTAATGTCTCTAAATTTTTTTTACCTATTATTTTATTTTTCTAAAAAATGAGGCGGTTTGTCCCTATATACAACAAATATAATGTCAAGAAAACATAATATCATCAAAGAAATTAATTAATATTTTATCCATGAAATATAGTTATCTTGAATATGATAAAAAAAAAGTAACAAAAAATGAATTAAAATAATAACAAGTAATAAATTTTAACAAAAAATAATACTATAATAAAATATATGTATCCTTCATCTAAATGCTAACCCTCAAGGGTTACGTCACTTCGTGAGGGTAAAGATGAGCTTCATCCTATTCCTATCCGATAACTTCATTCCAACCCTCATACTTGCGAATTAGGGCATTTGAGGGCCTTCTTTATACATGCCCAACCCATCGCAACCTAGATTCTCTCAAACTATCTCTAATATTGACCACTTTGAATTGTTGCTGTCACTAGTAGAAAATCAATAATATACCCCGAACGTTTTTATATATATACTCCGAATCTTACAATATAGTGCTCCGTGACAGTCTCAATATTACCTTTATCCATACCGTGACCGTTGAATTGAGCTCGATTAACTCTCTCTTCCTTGATCTTCGGCATCGTCTTCTCCCTCATCCATTCTTGCTCTGTGACGGTCTCAATATTACCTTTATGGCTCGCAATCATGTCTTGAACAATCGGTCCAAAAACATACAAGTTGATTTTCGTTTTGCTCGAGACATGGTTGAGTCTGATGAGCTCCCATGTACGTCATATCAGTGCCACTACACATGTCGCTATTATATATATATATATATATATATATATATATATATATATATATATATATATATATATATATATATATATAGAGAGAGAGAGAGAGAGAGAGAGAGAGAGAGAGAGAGAGAGAGAGAGAGAGAGAGAGAGAGAGAGAGAGAGAGAGAGAGTTAGGTCTAGTGTAAACAACCCTTAATGTGTTTTGTGTTAACAAATCATAGCCATAGATTGAGTAAAAATGGATGGATGGGATTATTCTCCCTTTTAATTAAATATATTATTAAAATAAAAAAAAACACCCACTAACTGGATTCCATAAGCGCGTGTTCTCACTACACAAAATCACTTTTCTGGGAAACCTAAAGAGGATAAAAGAGGACCGAGCCTACCACACGGTGAGAAAGTGATCTTCCACCAACCTCTTCTCTGACTCTTCAAAAAGCGATTCCGTTCAGGAGGATCCGTCTGAGCGGCGCCGCAACTGTTATGGGTTGCGCTACTTGAGGCGGTGTGGCTGGAAGTAGAACCGTCGGCGAAGCATCGACAGTAGATCTGAAGGCCGCACATTCGAGTTCGACCGGGGAATAGAGCATGGATTGAAGAAACGGTCGACTTCGACAGTAGATCTGAAGCTGCTATCGAATACTCCCGTCGACTTCGACAATAGGTCCTGTTTCATACTCCGGGGGCGTGATATGAATATTGGTGAAAAGATTCTTGACTGATGAATAATTGTGTTATTGTGATGAATATTTCTTAAATGTTGTCAAATATTGATGAATATTTGGAAAATTGTGAATAATGGAGTGGTTATGATGAATATTTGAGTGACTGTAATGAATATTTGATAAATTTTAACAAAAAGTATGATGAATAATTGAGTGATTGTAATGAATATTTGAGTGAGTGTGGTGAATATTTGAGTGACTGTGATGAATATTAGATAAATTTTAACAAAAAATTTGATGAATAATTGAGTGATTGTGATGAATATTTGATAAAATATGACGAATATTAATGACTACTTGGAAAATTATGAAGTTAAAAAACTTTGATGAATCTTCCTCTTCTTCACCGTCCGTTTGGATGAAACCGTAAATGATTTCCAAAGATTCCACAACCCAGAATAATTAAACATGATCTTTTCAAAAAGGAAATTGTTGAAAAATGACCAAATAAAAAAAATCTCACGAATTACTACTTTCAAAATTGAGTAGTTACAAGGTGAATCACACGCCCCTACAGTATGAGAGTGATTTAGTTTTCCCTGCGGGTCCTACGTTTTTTTTAAAAAATATTAAAACTATTGATTAATCATGGCCTTCAATCTTCATTAATCCAATGGTCATTATTTGTTAACACAAAACATGTTAAGATTTGTTAACATTTGATCCGTCCTCTCTCTCTATATATACAGAGGGTTCGGGTGAGAACACCCAGATCTAGTGAGAACGAAAGAAGCAATTTATTGATTAATCATGGCCTTCAATCTTCATTAATCCAATGGTCATTATTTGTTAACACAAAACATGTTAAGATTTGTTAACATTTGATCCGTCCTCTCTCTCTATATATACAGAGGGTTCGGGTGAGAACACCCAGATCTAGTGAGAACGAAAGAAGCAATTTCATTGGTTAATTAAAAAACACACACGCGTTTTTACTGAACCACTTACTAATATAATTGCTGAGCCACTTAATAAAGGTATACCGAACCACTTACTAATATCTTTATGATATAGTGGTTCAACGACCCTTTTACTCGTAGTGGGTTCAACCATTAGTAAGTGGTTCTATGAAATAACGGTGGGTCATCCGACGTGAGGGGGCCACGCACGCCCAAGCGCATAATGCGCACCAAGCCGAACACACAAGTCGAGTGGGGTTCCATCCTAAAACCAATTGGTGTTAGGTGGGTAGCCCACCGGCTTATATGCAAGGCTTGAATACAATTTCTAACCAATGTGGGACACTCCCACAATCATATTCTCCACAGGTTCAGTATACCCTTATTAAGTAGTTCGACAGTTATATTACTAAGTGGTTCAATTCAGGAAAAACACGTTCTGAGCGACTGAGGAAAAAATTAATAAGTGGTTCAGTGTATACCCTTATTAAGTGGTTCAACCGTTATATTAGTAAATGGTTCAAACGCGATTTCAGCCCATTCTGAAACACACATATTCTATCCTCATCTGTAGCATATAGATGCATGTAAATATCTTCTGTAATATCCTTTTATGTAAACTCCATCAAGGAATGGGTTATGAAATCGTTCGGGTGAGTAGGTGATAGTTGAAGTTGGCCGGATGCCCTCCTCTACTCGTAGGCACTCTCATAGCTAGGCGATTTGGTTGTCTTCATCCAGGTTAATTGGCCTTTTTTTTTTGGTGCATTTTGGTATTATACCATTTATACAGTATAAACCTTTTGGAACATTCTTAAACGAGGTCATGAAAGTAATTATATAATTAAATAAAATCGACTATTAAATTTATCCATTTAACTTGCTTTGTGTAATGTAATGACAATGAACACATTCTTTTTTATCCATTTAAGTCGCCCTATATATGTTTTCACAATGAGGAATGATTACATAGAAAAATCTCACTGGCTACTTGCCAACGTAAGAAAGAAATTACACATCAATTTTTACATCATTATTGAACTATTAACGTAATTATATATCATCCAAATCCATAAACAGAATATATTGACACAATTTACTAGTTTAATTGGTAAACATAGTGAAGCATGTCACCCGAAAACCAACCTAGCCCGACCCATTTTGGACCCGAAATCCGAATAACCGATAACCGAAACTCATCAAAATCCGAATGAACCAAGCCCGATTAAACCAAAACCCATTAAGACCTGAACCCGTTATAATCGAAACCCAAAATAACTCGAACTTCTAGTAAAGTTTTAAAAATGAATATCGAAATAATGAAAACTTGAGACAATATATCCAAACCCGAAATAATCGAAACCCAAGACAACCGAAACCCGAAATAACTAAAACACATGAGACAACCGAAATCCGAAATAACTGAAATCCGAGACAATTGAAACTCGAATAACTGAATCCGATACATCCAAAACCCGAACCCGACCCAACTGAATGACCAAATTATTAGAAATTATCCAAAATCCGAATGACCCGAAACCTGAAAACCGAACCCGAACCCGACCCACTCGATTGCCATTCATCATCCTAGAATTGGAAAAAAAAAAATAGATTTAACAAGGAAAGTGGATATGGGTGGTTGGTCGCAACCAATTTGTATATAATAGGTAGTTATTTGCAAAGTTTTGCACAAAGGGTGGTTATTCGCAAACAATCCTGAATAAAGGGTGGTTTTATAAATTTTTGCCAAAAAATTATTTGAAAATTTGATATTTTATAGAGTTTTTAACTTTTTAAAAAACGCGCTAACAAGTCAAACAATAATGTTTTGTGAGACGGAGGGAGTATAATTTAACTTGTACTGAAAATTGAAGGAAATCAAACAATCCATCAAACAATAATTGAAGGAAATTCACGGGAGTCGTGTCGAGTTTATTTTGTCTTTACTTACAAGATCGGGATCCACCTTCTAACACAAAAGCTTAAGTCATTGTGTAGGAGATTCATCTTCCATTATACTTTGGTTTGATTTTCACCTTATTTTTCAATGTGAGACTCTACCCACAACCCTAGTCGTAATTGATCGAACAACAAATAGAACACAAGCCAGAAATAAGTGAATGCACACCGACATGCGGGCTTAGCTCAATCGATCACAAGGGTGGCATTTGGAGCAAGGACCAAGGATCGAGTCTCACCAACGGCATTGCGGGAGCAACCTCTCAAATGGGGGGGCTCCTTGTGCGCAGTGAGCACTAATTAGTCTGATCCCAGACCCTTGTTACTGGTTGAGTCATCATGATTTACCTCCTCTCTCAATTTCCATAGGTCCGGGAGGTGAGGGGTGCCCGGGGTGAGCAATTTCACCCTAACAGTAGATAGAACAAAGCCAAAAATTAGTAAATGCACGCCATCAAATAGCAAAAATCACCAAAAATCAGTAAACACAAATAAAAAAAATCAACTATAATCGAATAGCAATCGAACTTCATGTTTAGTGTTTGAGTCAGCATAAAGTTGGTTTACCTGGTACACGGCTCGTGCCTGGATCACGTGTCTGGAGTTTACCATCAAATGTGGGTTATCCTCGTTATTAAAAAAAAAGGTTACTTCCTAGGAATATAATTTTTTTTAAAAACATAAAAATATATTTGGGCTTGTTCCATCGAGTTAATCATTAATTTTGCCTTGGATCCAATTAGAAAATGAAAAAAAGTTTTCACACATTTGGATAGTCAATAAATAATTATATGATATTTGAATGATAACATTCTGGTTTGAATTAATGAGAATCACATAAATCAGCATTGGAAAATTTATAAGATAATAGTTTTCAAAATGTTACCCGAATAAGAAAATCCGACTCAAATGCTTAAAAATTGTTGGATTTTAGTTGGGCATTTTAGATCCAAGACCTGAAAACTTTCCAAATCCGAATAATAATAAAATTTTAGAGTCAAGACCCAATGATCTATTAGATCAAAGCTAACTCGGTGAGTTAGCATCATATAAACACCACATAGATCGTATACATATGCACCATCTAATTGTGTTCGTTAATTCCATTTATAAGTTAAATTATAATATATGTTTTACAATGATAGTATATTTTGACCACTTATTTGTTAAATATAATATGTTTATGCTTAAAATATTTATATAATATTATTATTTAACTTATTTTGACATAGTGATACTATAATTCAACTTTAACAATATTTCAATATTTTTAAAAAGTCTTTACAAATTTGGAGTTTTTGACTTGTTGGCTTACATGATCCAATTGATTTGAAATCCAATTTATTCAAGATCCAAATGATCCGAACGCAAACTCGATCTAAATGATTCGAGGTCTAGGTAAGGTAAATTGGATGTAATTAGGTATATATTGCTCAGAATTAAGTTATGAAATTAAACTTATAAGCTCGATCTACTCATCTACAATTGGAAATTTTGTTTCGTTGCACAGTTTTGTAAAAATATTTTTCAACATGAGAAAAGGAAAGGTAGAAATAATTTACACGTTTGAGAGGCAAAGCTTTGATTTTCTAATGTGGGGTTTGGTGAAAGAGATAGAGATGGAAGCACTATCGTTTTCTCGTTCGTCAAGAGCCAAGCTGATCCTTGCCCAACCCATGGCCCACTACTTGGGCCCAACTTGTTTTCTAGCTCTTTTTTTTTTATCATTTAAAAAATAATTAGTATGAGGTCCGCGTCTTAAGTTCTGGTTGGTTAAAATTTATCATTTAAAATTTAATAATATAGATTTATTTGTGGTAATTTTAACTACATATTATAAGTTATAAATTAGAGAGTATAAAAATGATTTGAAAAAATAAAAATAAGTAGATGGTTAGTAGGATAATGGGGTTGTGGAGTACAATGAAGATGTTATTGATAGATTCATTTAAGGATAGGGAAGTAAGTACTTGCTGTGAGATGTTTCAAACTCTACCATGTAGATCGAAGGCTTCTGATAATACTACTTACTCGGGATGGAGATGATTTATATTTAATATTAGTAATAGATACTTCAAAATATGTAATTTTAGCTTGATGTATATTAAATAAACCATTAATTGGAGATGGAATCATGGAAATGATTCCAAATTAATTGGGAGATTAAGGGAAAGGGAAATGGTCAAGGGTTGCTTATTAGGTTTGAAGTGCCACGTTATAGATGAGTAGTTGGAGGAGATCGTGACTCGAGTGAAATATTGGAATGTGTTATCCATCCATCGATCTCTTCCTATTTTAGTCTTCTTTTGTGGGTGAAATAGTCGGTATCCTTTGGCCTTTCTTATTCCTTGATTATCCATTTCTAGCTTGCGGCGTTTGCAACTCTGCTACAACTCTAATCCCTCTACAAAATTTGCAAAAATGATGGTTTTCGGGGTTAATTACAAAAATAACTGGAGGTTACAACCTGGAATTGAAAGTAAAGGGACTAAAAGGGAGAGGGAAGAAAAGGGTGTCAACAACTTTTTGTAGAGGGGGAGGAGAGAGGAAACATATTAAATGCAAAATGGGGTTAGCAGCTTTTCGCATAGGAGAGAGGGGAGCATTACGTGCAAAATTGGCGCATTAATTGCAAGGATGTTATCGCCCAAAAATTGTAGGGTAAAAAGATGGGGATTACAGATATGAGTGTTATTTGAGTCGAACGAGTCAAGCTTGACATATTCAAGCTTGGTTCGTTTGTTAAACGAGATCGAGCCGAGCCGAGCCTAATTTTTAAACGAGTTTTTTTATTTTGTTCAAGCTTGACTTGTTTAAGAAATGAACGAGCTCAAGCCGAGCTTTAAGTAGTTCTTATGGTCACGTATGTTGAGTATTAGAAGGGCATTTCTGTCTTTTCATGTGAGGTTGTTACAACTGCTATTTGGTTAGCTGTTTGGCGCCAAGAACAGTTCAGTTTTTCAATTGCATTTTTCTTCCATTTTGTAAACACTCTCTTTTCCAGTTTTTCTATGGAATTTCAATTGTTCGAATATGATTCGTGATCAATGTTCGATTACACAAATTCAAATGGTATCAGAGCGAATGGAGACGATTTCTGTTTTCTGAAGCTTCCATCGTCTGCTAGTTGTAGCTAGATCTGAGCAATTCAGTTTTTTCGTTTTCGTTTTTTTTCGAAGCTGAGTTTGTGATTCCAAGTTGACATGGTGTGACGAGGTTCGACGAGTACACCTGGTCATGGATCTGGTGGAAATGGTGATGGAAACGGCGCTGGAAGGGGAGTATTTGTCACTCCGCCAGCTCCAGGAGCAGGACGAGGCTGGAACATCGGGAATCCAGGATTTTTGGGAATGCAATTTGGGGATATCAATCAAGGTATGAACAATGTGCATGTTAATCCCTATTTTCTTTCAAATTCGGTTCATCCAGGCATGAATTTGGTAGCTACACAGTTCAATGGGGCCAATTTTACTAGCTGGAGTCGTAGTATCCGAATGGCTCTTGGAGCCAAAGCCAAACTAGGTTTTATAACAGGAAGTTGTGTCAGACCTAGTGAGGATAGTGAAGATCATGAGAAATGGCTGCGTGCAGACTACATGATTCAATGTTGGCTAGTTAATTCGTTAAACAGTGACATAGCTGAAAGTTTGACATATGCTCAGTCTTCGAAAGAACTATGGGATGAAATCAAAGATAGGTATTATGAATCGAATGATCCTTTGATCTTTCAATTGAGGAGAGATCTAAGCAATCTTAAGCAAGAAAATCTCTCAGTTGGTGCATACTTCATGAAAATGAAGAAGATCCGGGAGGAGATTTAGTTGTTGGATCCACTTCCTACTTGCAATTGTGGAGGCTTAAATCAGTGTTCTTGTAATGTGCCTAAGAGGATAGTTGACAGGGATGAAAAGGCAAAGATCATGCAGTTTTTACTAGGTTTGAATGATGTTTATGAACATCTAAGAGGAAATGTGTTGTCTAAAGATCCATTTCCAGGACTTCATAAGGTGTATCAAATGGCAATACAGATCGAGAGGTCAAAGGGAGTTACCTCTAATCCTTCTTCAGAATCCAGCATTCTTATGACTAATAGAGATGAACAGTTTGAAGTGGAAGCTAATGCAGCTTCCAAGTTCAGATATGAGCAGTACAGACAAAGTGATCAGGGCAGGAGAGACTACAAGAGGTTCAAAATGGACAGGAAATGTGATCATTGTGGGGAACGTGGTCATACCTAAGACTACTGTTTCAAGCTGATTGGGTATCTTGAATGGTTTAGGGGACCCAAGGATGAAGAAAGGCCAAAGCAATCTGGAAAGTTTGTAGCTCAGTTTGAGAGCAACCAGCAAGATAGCCCTTTTGACCATTGTTTTGAGTCAAACCAGTCAGCTCATAAGCCAGATCAGGCTATTGTCAATGCTGTTTTTCAAGAAGTTTTGAAGATGATGAAGGGCAAGGCACCTGTGGATTTAATGGACAGTTCAACTAATCAGGCAATGACTCACTTTACAGGTACTTTAAGTGTTTCATTTCTTATTGGTGTGAACAAGGCTGAGAATGAGGCGTGGATAGCGGACTCAGGTGCCACTGACCACATTGCATTTGATAGCAGTATTTTTGTTGATCTAGTTGATTTACATACTCCTATTAGACTTGGTCTGCCTGATGGTACTTGCATCTCAGTAAAGCAAAGTGGGGTCATTTGGATCAGTGACCAACTTTTCCTTAAGGATGTTCTTCTTGTGCCAAGCTTCAGACACAATTTATTTTCTGTGTCCAAGATAGCCTGTACAGAGAAGCTTTGTGTGGGTTTTGATGAAGTGTCTTGTTGGATACAGGACCCTATAACTGAACACAATGTAGCCAAATGAGCTGAAAGTAGAGGGTTGTACATGCTAAGAGCATGCAGAAGAGATGATGTGATGAAGACCAACCATTGTTTTTCCAGTCATGTTACTTCTAGTTGTAATAAACTGAAGAATGTTCAGTTACTTCATTCTAGACATAGACATATGTCCTTTTCAAATTTACATCATGTGCCAGACAGTAATTGTGGTGATGTTTCAGACATATTTTGTGATACTTGCTCTATGACTAAGTCTCACAAGTTGAAATTTGATAGAAGTGACTCCTTAGCAGCACTTCCTTTTGCATTGATTCACATGGATATTTGGGGTCCTTATAGAGTTCATGCTATATGTGGAGCTAGGTATTTTCTTACTATTCTAGATGATCATACAAGATCTACTTGGGTATTTTTTATGCAAGACAAACAGCAAGTGCTCAAGATTATTACAGGTTTCATCAATTTAGTGGAGACTCAATTTCACACCTCAGTTCAGGTGATCAGATCAGAAAATGGTGCTGAGTTTACTCAAAAAGGCTGTGTTGAACTCTTCAGCTCTCGAGGGATAGTGCATCAAAGGACTGCACTAGGGGTTCATGAGCAAAATGGAAGGGTAGAAAGAAAGCACAGGCACCTCATTGAGACCGCAAGAGCCATAAGAGTTCATGCAGGATTGCCAATTCAGTTTTGGGGAGAATGCATTCTTAGTGCCACACATATCATCAACAAAATGCCATCCTCTATTCTCGACTGGAAATCTCTATTTGAAGTTCTATATAGAGTTTCACCTAGATATGATCAGATGAAAGTCATTAGTTGTTTGTGCTATGCAGTACAACCAAATGATTACAAGGATAAAATGGGAACTGTTGCTAGAAAATGTGTCTTCATAGGGTATCCAGTTGGTCAGAAAGCCTTTAAACTCTATGACCTGGACAGAAAGACTGTCATCATTAGCAGGCATGTGAAGTTTGTAGACCATGTGTTTCCTTACAAATTGCACACACCTGAGTCTAAAATTGAGTTTCAGAAATCATTTGATCAATTGTTTGATGATGAGGAGAGCCCAACTCCTCCTCAGAAAGACTGTCATCATTAGGAGTAGTATTGTTTGATTCTTCTTCTCAGTCTGAATCCTTTGCTGTTTTCTCTACTTAGAACTTACTCCATCTCTCTACCAACTATATTGATTCATTTATCAATATGTGTGACACTTTTGAGCCTCATTCTTTTGCTCAAGTTAAGGGAAATCCTGAGTGGGAGACAGCTATGACTACTGAGCTCAATGCCTTGAATGCAAATCATACATGGCAAATCACTCCACTTCCTGATGGGAAGAAGGCCATTGGATGCAAATGGATTTTTAAAATCAAGTACAAGCCTGATGGTTCAATAGAGAGATACAAGGCCAGGTTAGTAGCAAAAGGATATAACCAAGTAAAGGACAAGGATTAGAAGCAAACTTTCTCACCTGTTGCTAAACTTTCAACTGTGAGGGTGATCCTTGCTTTAGCAACTTGTAAGGGTTGGATTTTGCACCAATTGGATGTCAACAATGCCTTCTTACATGGTTTTCTGGATGAAGAGGTGTATATGAAGCCACCTCCTGGTTACACAGTTCCTTCTGGGCATGTATGCAGACTCAGGAGATCCTTATATGGCCTTAAACAGGCTAGCCGACAGTGGAACTGTGAACTCACAAAGTTCATGATCAATCTTGGGTTCACTCAGTCTGTCCATGATTACTCCTTGTTTGTAAAGAGAAATGGCTCCTTCATGATAGTTGCTTTGGTGTACGTGGATGATATGCTCATTATGGGCAATTCCACTTCTGAAATCACTCACACCAAAACCTCTCTTCACAAGGAGTTTACCATTAAAGATCTAGGGACTGCTAGATACTTCATAGGCATGGAAATTGCCAGGTCATCTTCAGGGGTTCTTCTCAATCAAAGGAAATATATACTAGATATATTGAGGGATGCTCAAATGGAGAACAGCAAGCCCTCAGACTTCCCTATGCAACATGGCATTAAGCTGTCTGTCTCTGATGGTGATCCAATTACCAATCCTGAAGATTATAGGAGACTTGTTGGCTGGTTTCTTTATCTTACACTGACCCGTCCTGACATTGCCTACACAGTTCATCAGCTCAGCCAATTTCTCCTAACACCACTCAAGCCTCACTGGTATGCTTTGGTTTACCTTCTAAGATATCTCAAGGGCAGCTTTAACTTTGCTTTGTAATATCATGCCTCCTCCTCACTCCATATTAAAGCATACAGTGATGCTGACTGGGGAAATTGCCTTGACACTGGGAGATCTCTCACGGGCTACTGCATCTTTTTGGGTTCCTCTCTTGTTTCATGGAAGACCAAAAAGCAGAAGGTGGTCTCCAAGTCATCCACTGAGAGTGAATACAGGGCTATGTCTACTGCAGCTAGTGAGCTTGTATGGCTTGAAGGTATTCTCTCTGATCTTCACTTACCTGTCACTCTTCCAATTCCACTACATTGTGACAACAAATCAGCACAGCAGCTAGCCATCAACCCTGTATTCCATGAGAGAACCAAGCACGTCAGAATTGATTCCCATTTCATTCAAGAAATGGTTCAACAAGGCTTCATCACCACTCACCATGTCCCCTCTTCACTGCAGCTTGCAGACATCCTGACCAAAGCTCTTGGTGCTTCCCAACATAGCTTTCTTAGAGCCAAGCTTGGCCTTATGGTTCCCATGGCCAGTCCAGCTTGAGGGGGGCCTATGGTCACGTATGTTGGGTATTAGAAGGGCATTTCTGTCTTTTCATGTGAGGTTGTTACAACTGCTATTTGGTTAGCTGTTTGGCGCCAAGAACAGTTCAGTTTTTCAATTGCATTTTTCTTCCATTTTGTAAACACTCTCTTTTCCAGTTTTGCTATGGAATTTTAATTGTTCGAATATGATTTGTGATCAATGTTCGATTACACAAATTCAAAGTTCTAATTGGTTATAACATGTTAACTTAAAGGAAATTTTAGAAATTCCATAGAATTCGAGCTATTCGAGCTTTATTTGAACGAACCGAGCTTTCAACCGAACATAAAATTTTGTTCAAACTCAGCTTGTTTAAATAAGTGAGCAAGCTCGAGTCGAGCTTTTTCGAATGGCTCATGCATGCCAGCCAATACCGAATACATGCCAGCAAATCAATATTGCATGCTCAGCCGAAAGTTGATCCGTGTCATTATCAAACATTTTATAATAACGAATATGGGTAAGTGTGCTTGCAATTTTAGTTTGAAGTCCCTAACTATTGTCCATCATCTCCATATCCCCAACTGAAAGTGAAAAGACCATCTTCTTCTCTTTCATTCGAAGAGAAGATTGAGATGATTATCACGGATATCCAGTTTCTCCTACAACAGTTTGATGGGGTATGATGCTCCCACGTCTTCCATGAAATCAACCGTATTGTGGACAAGGTTACTCATCTCAGACACTTCATGGATCATGGAGCTATCATATCTCATCCAGAGTTCCTATCCCTTGTCCGACAGGGCGCCATTGAGAGGTGCATCAACAGGATCTGACGTCTTCCAAAATCTTGCCTTGTATAAAAAAAATCGAAGGGAAGAGAGAGTTAGTCCTTGACTAATTATTGGCAAGCATTGTCTAATTACAGGTACACATTTTCTAATGATTGGCAGACATTTTCTAATTACACTGACACACATTTAGCAACATGTGGCATGGTTTGTACAATTGCATCATATGTATATAAATAATTTTGTGATGGTTAGAGTGAATGGAAAGAAGGTTTTGGTGCCCTTAAGCACGAAGGTAAATCCCAAGACTAAGACTTGTGACATGATATAACATACGTTGACTCCAACTCGTAACGTGAGGTGTCTACCCCCAACGTGTCCATAACCATGCTCCTCAGCATCCCAAACTACATGGTCTCCTCTATCACAATGGCTCTGTGAGAATTTCTCCATTTGAACACCCATTTACCTCGTTCACGTTCCCACCGCTCGTCGGATAATAGAGTGACAAAGACCAACCATTTCTCCCATGCGAAAGAAATAGAAGAAGATAGTCGATCTTATCACTTTCCGTTAGGGATATAAAGCGGACGAGGAGTAGTTAGGGGCGAAAAACTAAAACCGCAAGCAGACTTACCCATATTCGTTATTATTTACTGTATAATGATGGCAAAATTTAGCTTTTGGTCGCCACGCGAGCCATCTGTAATTCCCTATCCACCTTCAATGGCACCCCTTCCAGTTCCCCTCTCTCCTCTACAATAAATGTTTGGTTTATTTTGTTTAGCAATTTTCCGAAGTGGAAGAAGGCTTTGACTGCCTTATCGACTAACAAACCAACAATCTACTAGTAATGATTGCAGAATTCAAGCAGAAAGGCTTTGACTACCTTATTGACTAACAAACTGTTAAGATGTGAAAGGATAAAGTGTCCCACATCGAAAGTTGAGCATAACAAGCCCTAGTATATGAGTTGGTGGGTTACTCTTTCTATTGCCAATTGGTTTTAGAATGGAACCTCACTCGGCTTGTGTACTAGGCTACTATCGCATGTGCACCTGTACACATGACCCCCAGTCATAGGTCCGAGTTGGACTTTGATACAAACCAATAATATGCTAGTAATGATTGTAGAATTCAAGCCGAAACTCTCCAGAGCTCGGCGATTTAACCTCCGCCATGGCAAATATGGTTTCTTTAATTTTCTTATCCGTTGGGGGAGTAATAACTCTTTTATTTTCATCTGGAGTGATTGATTGGGAAATGAGATCTAGATGGTTTGGATTGCTATGATTTGATTGCTTGGTCCTTTGAAACGATTGACCATCTCCTTGGTAATATATTTGTTGTGATGTTTTATCTTTGTCGTAAAAAACTAAACATTCTTTGTTCAGAAATTTGATAGTTATATTCTTGAAATTCCTAATTTTAGCAACACTTTGGTAGTATTTTATGTTTCTGTCCCCTAGTTTTAGATTCTTGTTCTTTGTTTCCAGAATAGACGATTGAAAATCATTGGTTTCTCCCTCTTACGGAGTATTTTCTAGGAGTTGAAGTTTCTTATCCAGATAATTATTAGAGGTACCCCATACATATGAATGTTGAAGCTCAAAAATAGCATAATCAGCATTTCAGAGTTGCCTAAAGATATTGTTTGTATTATTCTCAAACTATCGTTTCGACCTATTCTTTAGTAATTTTTGTTTTTTTGATTAATTTAAACAGGAAGGAACCATCAAGTTTATATTTCCAAATGTTGTTAATCATCGGAACATATCCCGGTTTAATTGTCCATGCCATCTAAAAATGGAAGGGAGATCCCGGTTTCGATAATTTTTGTCCAATTTGCACTGTTATTAGGCATTGGTCTGATTATAAGAAAGGATGATGTTTGAAGGTTCGATAATATAAAACTAAGTAATATAGAAATACTCTAGAAGGGGGGTTGAATAGAGTATGCCGGTTTTTCGCAGATAGTCTCAAGACTTTTGAAGCTCGTGCAAAACCCTTTGAGATTAGACTTAGTCTTTTATCTGAAAACATGAATCACAAAGTTAAACAATTCGAACCAAGTGCGGAAATAAGGTAAAACAGTAAAGTAAAGAACTCGATGAGTTGTTTACGAGGTTCGGCATGAACTTGGCCTACGTCCCCGCCTAGGGTTCTTCCACAACCCTAGGATTCAACCGACTTTTATTGATTCACAAGACTTAAGATCCAAGTAGCTCCCCGAGAAGCCTCTCTTCTATACAATTGCAATCTAGTCAACTCTCGTTCCCTTGGAGTCCTAGACCAATCTAGAAGAGCCCCACCTCTCTATGCTATCTAGTACAATCCTCTTACACTTAGTGAATCAATCGCCTAGTGTTCACTTCCCGAGTTACAAACTCTCGAGTATAACACTATAACTGAATATATCCTATAAGCTCACTGTGTAACTCTCAAATGCTTTGAAATAAAATAACAGACTCTTAGGACAAGCAGAGAGCACACGAAGACAGATTTCTCTTGAAGGCTTGGAGTGTATGAAAGGCTCGTGTTCAATGTATGTTTTTCTGTCTTCATCTTCCTTCTTCTTTATATTGAGACAAATCGGCGCCAAGGATCTTCTCCAATGGCTAGACAAGATCATGGCATAGGCTGGATCTTCTATCTTTGGAAACTTCAAGTCCATAATTTTTCCGATTTGAATCTTCTCAACACACATCACAAGGAAGGAAATAATTCAAAAATACTTCCTGAAAGGTTAGTTAATAATATAATGAAAGTATATAATAATATTAAATAATATTCGGACATAATAACATATAGAACAGGTTTTGTATTTCATCAACACTGTTAAAGCTTCAAGACCTTTGACACAGACATACTGGCAATGCCTTTGAAACTTATTCCGATTTTCATCAAGGGAGGGAGTTATCAATCTCCCCCTTGATGAAAGACAAAACTTGTGCATCCCTGCAACTTAGTCAAGTATAAATAATATAAGTGAAATCAGACTAAGTACCTGCATGGGTTAGACAAATGTTGGATCAAAATTTTAAGGGATGAAAAGTCATCCAACCGAAAACCAAAAAATAAAAAACCAAGGTCTTCCAAGACCTTCACAGCAAAACGTTTTCAAGTCTAAACCACAAGAACATCTCCCCTTTTTTGTCTTTCAACAAAGGGAGTAGGTAAAACCAACAGTCAGCAAAAGTTTTGAAATTGTTTCCAAAAACCAGCAATGTATCAAGTTTGAGATAGGGATGGGATAGAATGGGGTTAAACTTCGTCGTCCGGAGCATCATCAGTTAATCTCGTCCATAGACCTTGCAACAACTTGGTTATCCCGCTCATCTCCGTCATAACTTCCTTGTGCAGCTCCTTGAGATCCAGGCGAACTTCCTCCAAGCCCAACTCCAGGTTGTCCATGCGTTCATCAACGGCTGAGGTAGTGGGAAGAGCTTTTGAAGGAGTGGCAAGACTCAAGGTCCCTTGGGGAGACCGAGTGATGCCAATCTTTTCAAGGCTCTTGGAGTCGAACTTACCCATATGACGCTGCTGTTCTTCATTTTTGAAATTAATTCCAGAAGCTTTGAAGAGAGGGGTCAAGAGGGTGGCAAAAGGGAGGGGAGAGCATTTCCTGGCTTTTCTAGCATGAGCCATGGTTCCAAGGATAGTGTTGGCCAGATCAAGGTCAAGGCCATTTAGGATGCGGTAAAGTAGGACCATGGCATTATCAGTAAGGAGCGAGCCAGAGTTAAGACGGGGTAAGAGGCATCGAACAATAATGTTGAAAATAATTTTTGCCTCTAGGGTGAAGGATGAGTGAGTGAGCTGCTTTAAGGTGCTGGTGGATGCTTCGGGTAGGAGATATTTGGATCGAGCAAGAGCTAGGCACTGTTCTTTTGTGGGGTTCTCGGGAGAGGGTGGACAAGGTTTAGGTAGGCCAAGGAAATCAGCAAAGTCATTGGAGTTGAAAGAGATTCTAACCCCTTTGACAATGGACTCCAAAGACCAACCGTCAACATCGTCTTTGGCTTTTAGGTTTATGTAGAACAGGCGGGTCAGTTGGGGATAATAGACAGTTTCAAGGTTAAGAAGGGTCCAGGCTGGGGATTTTTTGAGATGAGCAATGCAAGGCAATTTCAAACCTTCAAAGAACTCAAGATCTAAAAAATCAGAACAGCTTATCCTACGAGTTCGAAACTCATCTACCCACTTTCCAGCTGTTTCAACATTTTCAAACCAAGAAGCGGATAAGGATTGGTTTACCTGGATGTAGGCGGGTGGATCGGCATTCTTCCCGCGAGCAATTGTTGGAGCAACTCTCTTGACAGACGCCTCAAAGCTTCTGAGGGTGCCTTTCCTTGTGCGCTTGGGAGATGGAGGTTTGACAGCAGTAGGGGCTTTCCGCTTATTCGAAGACGGGGGAGGAGGAGAAGGAGAGGGAGAGGCAACAGGTTCCTCTTCCTCCTCATCCTCGGACCCCGAGTCCTCACCGGACCCCGCTATCTCCTTCAGCTTCCTCATCTTCTCCAGATTCGTCTTGCTCTTCATCCTCTTCCTCAGGCTCCTCTTCATATGGAACCTCCTCGGCTTCGGCTTCCTTCCGAATCCTCCCAGCTTCCTCCTCGACAAGTTTCCTTGGAAGCTCGTCCTCCTCCTCGGCCTTTTTCTTCTTCAAGGCTTCCTCTTCGGCTTCCTTAGCAGCATCTCTTTCCAGAGTGGCTTCGAGATCATCTTCCTCCTCTTCCTCGTCCACCTCCTCGACGACTTTCTTTTTCCCTTTTTGTTTTGCACTGAGGGGCTTCTTTGCAGAGCGTTTTTTAGAGCTCTTGGTAACAGTGGTCGTGCTCTCAGGGATGGTGCTTTGGACAACAACAGGGATAATGGCTTGAGGAGTGAGTTCAGGTGTAGGAGAGGTGGCAGTGGCCTGACATCCCTTGGGGGTGGCGCCAAGTCTTTTGGGTGTGGAAGCTTTCTTTGATTTGGGAGTCATGGAGGAAATCGGCTAGGGTTTTTTTTGAACAACTTGAGAGGTTGAAGAAGGAGAAGTTGGAGAGGTTTTGGATAAGACTGAGAGTGTGATGGAAATCGGGTACAGTAATGGGTTTAAGTAGAGAGAGATGATGAAGGAGTGATGGGACGGGTTTAGAGTTCCAAGGGAGGGTAATGATATCATTGCCAAATTTGAAAAAATTTCCAATTCAAAATTCAAACTATCCCATTAAAATAGGAGGGAATAACCGAAATATTTTGTTCAAAAAATAACATATCTCAACGGAATAAAAATATAACATAAATAGGCAATTTTGAAATCCGATAAAAATATAATTGATTAAATATCTAGAAAGATATTAACCAAATATATGTGATCTGATATATGTGATCTACCATTTAGTTCACAAACCTTGACATAATTCTCAAAGGTCTTGACACTAAGTAGATTTTATCTTTCGTAAAGGGAAAGCTCCCCCTACGAAAGTGCATCCTTGTTAAGCATCCCAATCTCTCTTCTTATGAAGGTGAACCTGTCCTCTGCCAAAGGCTTAGTAAAAATGTCAGCCCATTGATAATCAGTTGAAATAAACGAAATGGACACATCACCCTTTTCAACATGGTCTCTAATGAAATGATGCATTACATCAATATGTTTGGTCCTTGAATGCTGAACAAGATTTTTAGTGATGGAGATGGCACTTGTATTGTCATATTTAATAGGAATGCATTTGAGATTGATGCCAAGATCTCGCATTTGTTGAGCTATCCAAAGGATTTGGTAGCAACAGGCTCCAGCTACAATGTATTCGGCTTCTGCAGTGGATAGAGCTACTGAGTTTTGTTTCTTTGAGTGCCAACTGATCAAGGATGCTCCTAAGAATTGGCAACATCCTAATGTGCTCTTCCTATCCACCTTATAGCCTGCAAAATCTGCATAAGAATATCCAATTAATGTGAAATCCTTTTGCTTTGGGTACCAAAGTCCAAGCTCTTTAGTGCCATTGAGATATCGAAAGATCCTCTTCACAGCCACGAGGTGAGATTCTTTAGGATCAGCTTGAAACCTAGCACACATGCAAATACTAAACATGATGTCAGGTCTACTAGGCGTGAGATATAATAAAGATCCAATCATTCCTCGATACTCCTTTTGATTGACACTTTTCCCAGTCTTGTCTTGATCTAGAGATAATGTTGAGCTCATGAGAGTCTTGGATGCTTTGGATTGATCCATTTTGAACTTCTTCAAGAAATCCTTAGTGTATTTGCTTTGGTTGACAAATATCCCTTTCTTGGATTGATGAACTTGTAATCCCAAAAAGAAGTTGAGTTCACCCATCAAACTCATCTCGAATTCACTGCACATGATGTCAGAAAATTCCTTGCACAAAGATGTGTTAGTAGCACCAAATAATATATCATCAACATAAATTTGAATAACCAAAATTTCCTTTCCTTTGGTCTTGATAAAAAGAGTCTTGTCGATCAACCCCCTTTTAAAATCATTTTCTAAAAGATATTTTGACAAGCGCTCATACCAAGCTCTTGGGGCTTATTTCAAACCATAAAGCGCTTTGTCAAGTTTATAAACATGATTGGGAAATTCCAAACTTTCAAATACTGCGGGTTGAGCCACATATACTTCTTCCTCTAAGAAACCATTGAGAAAAGCACACTTGACATCCATTTGATATAACTTTATGCTCATAAAAGATGCAAATGCTAATAAAATGCGAATGGCTTCAAGCCTGGCTACGGGAGCAAAGGTCTCCTCGTAGTCAATACCTTCCTCTTGATTGTAGCCTTGAGCAACAAGCCTTGCCTTGTTCCTCACAATCTTACCATTCTCATCTAGCTTGTTTCTAAATACCCATCGTGTGCCAATGACTGATTGATGCTTTGGCCTAGGCTTCAAGGTCCAGACTTTGTTTCTTTCAAATTCGTTAAGCTCACTTTGCATAGCAATGATCCAGTCTGGCTCTTGAAGTGCCGCATCTACCTTCTTTGGCTCAATAAGAGAAACAAACGCGTGAAAAGCACAAAGATCTTTAAGTTTAGAACGAGTTTGAACACTAGAAGTAGGGTCAGAAATGATATCCTTTAATGCACTACTAGAATTCTGCTATTTAACATCGGCTGATTAACATCACCCAGAAAAACCTGCCATGTTAAATAGTTTCTTAACATCAGTTTATAAATTTGTGATGTAAATAAAAGCATAGACATCGTCTAACTTTTTTGACAGATGTTAAATATGTGTTTTTAAAAAAAAAAAAGAAGGCGCGGAACATTTTTGAGAAGGCGCTTCTAAAATTCATTTGAACACCCGCTTCTTTGAAAATACAATCCTCGTTATCCCTCTTCCTTGTTCAAAAAAAGGGTTAACATAGGTGAAACCTATCTCTCTCCTCCCTCTCTCCAGCCTTTTCTTCTCCAAAAACCAGATCTAAAAACACAACCTTTGTATGCTCTCCTTTAGCTCCGAATTCTATAAGGTTCTTCTGTTCTTGTTCTTTAGGGAGCCTTGCCGACACTTAAAACATGATGAAGCAGAAGAAATCTGATAGGAGACTGTACAAACTGTCCGTACTGGCGATTGAGAGAGAGAACCACGTTTCGAGGGTGGGCGAGGGCCGCCACCGGCTCCACCCTCACGGTGGCCGTGTCGGCGGACCTCGGCTGATGGAGAGGGGGCCAGTTCACTGGTGTTTCGCGGACCCGTGCCCTAACCGAGGAGATTTGTGGGGGTGGCGTCCAAGAGTGAGAACGCGGAAGCAAACCCTAGGGATCCGGATCTGGACAGTAGAGCGGATTCGAAAGGAAAGAAGATCATTCCAGTTGTAATTCCGACGGAGGAGGCTCAGAAGGAGGACGTGCATCTAGGGGGAATGGCCCTCAAAAGAGGAGTGCAACACATCTCCACTGGTAAGCTTCTTCCTCTTCTTCCAATCTCGGATCTGCGATGAGACTGACGTTTTTGTGCTTCTCCCTTTCGATGACAAACTACCACGCATATGGGGCGGCCCGATTCCTATCCAGATCTACTGCCATGACCACCACCGTCCTCTCTTGTTGTTCGTTGTCGCCCCACCACTGCTCTCAGAAGAAAACAAGGCAAGAAAATAAGGGAGAATCAGAAGAAAAAAAAAATCAGGATCCTGATTTCAACTATTGATGAGTAAGCCTTCAATTCAATTTAACCTAGTTTTTGTTTCCTTCTTTTTGTTGATTGGATTTCTTTCTAAGCACTTGGACAACCATTTTTGTTTTCTTCCTTTCTCTTCAAAGATTGAGACCATTCACTGTACGTATCTTGTTGCCCGAAAGTCTGCTGTCATCACACAAAGGGTTCTAAGATGGAAATTTGAGCATTTCAACTGAAAGACTATCAAAATATCAAACATTTTTGACATATCTATTTATGTAGGAAAATGGTTTTAGGTGTAACTTTCAAGCTTCTTCTGGAAATGGAAAGGAAGCTCTTTTTTATTTGTGTCTCTTTATCACATTTTTAATATTTGAATCCTATGTTACATTCATTAAGGAAGTAACAACTAACAAGTGAGGAAGAGAGGAGGAGGATGGGAAATAATCTTGTTTGATTTCTGACATTGTATAATGGATATATTTTAGTTAGATGTATGATCCGCAGATCTGTATTGTATAATGTGTGTCCATAGATCTTCATTAGAAACCAAAAAATCAAGGAAAACCTTAGGGTTGAGTGCATAAACCTTAGGGTTGTATTAGGAGGTGTGTCCAGGTTAGTGGCATTCTCTGTTCTTTTAGATTTTTCTCGTTTCACTCGAGCATCAGCAGCTTCACGTAGGGTTGTGCAAGAGGAGGAAGATAAGTTGCTTCTGCAGATGCTTCCCATGCAGAAGAATTTGGCGGAAATCAGTAATTCCATTTGTACTTATGTTCTCTCGTGGTTATTCTTAAGATATGTTGAGGTTTGATTTATGTGTTTATCTTTTAATGTACTTTTTGTCAGTGACGAGAAGTGGATTGAAGAATTTGAGTAATGATGTGGAACGGTGCTTATCATTGGTGAGTTTTCTGACCTCTTTATACTTTTTATTCCCGATCCTTCTTTCATGAATTCTGTTGCATATAACATTTCAGTGTGTCGAGGAAAGGCTACGTGGAGTATTAAGCAGCATGATAAGAATTTCCAGACTGGTCAGTCTTTACTCTACTGAAATAATATATCATATATCATTTTCACGTTTGTTGCTGGAATTAGATTATATGGCCATTAGCATTATATGGGCTGCATGGGTCAATACTTCAGTTTAAGCAGTCCCTTTTAATTCCTAGGTGTTATAAGTTAGTTCGTTTTGCTTATGCTCTTCTTCAATTCATTTCTTTTAGCGAGTTGATTATGAGAAATCAAGGCACTGTGCTATTACCTCTGATGTTCGGCAACAAATTTTAGAAATAAATTGTAAAGCTAGAGAAGAATGGGATAAAGAGCAAGCTGAAGCAGACAAGCTTCAAAGACTCAATGAAGAGCAAGCTGAACACACAAGTTCTACTAAGCTTCTACTTCGGTTCATCAGTTTGTTGCTCAAGGCAAAGTTATTAAACATATCGTTTCTTGTAATGGTGTATGTCTATATATACTGGTTCTGAAAACTTGTTCTCTTTGGTTGGTACTGTCGTTTGGTGTATGTGTATATATAGATAGGAACATGTTCTCTTCAGTTCATAAGCTAGCACATCGGATTCACGAGCAATAGACAATGGTTTATTGTAACGAAAGACATCAGTTTTACAAACTAAAAACATCAGTGTTATGTACTAAAAACATCAGTTTTATGAACTAAACACATCGGCTTTACGTATAAAAAACATCAGTTTACGAATTAAACACATCATTTTTATGAACTAAACACAAAACTTTTTGGGACCTAAACACACCAGTTTTAGGAACTAAACACTTCTAATTCACTAATAATTTAGGATGTCTTTACTATATATAAACAACGATTTTAAAACCAAAAAATGATTTCAATATACGTAATAACATCGGTTTTGTATTTATTCCATATAGCCAAATTTTGTGTGGAAAAATAACATTACAAATTATAGAGAGAAAATGAATATACATATGTAGGATTTCTATAAAAGTGATGTCTCTTTCATATTAAAACATCGTTTTTATAATTAGAAACGATGTTATAAATAATATAGACATCGGGTCCTGGCCGATGTGAAAAACTTCTGACTTTTTACATCACCCACATAGACATCGATTTTTTTTTGAAAGACATCGGCTATTACCCGATGTTAAATAGCAAATTTCTAGTAGTGATGAGTGTGATGACGAGTATTTGAATTTCATTTTGCTAGTCTCAGCTCCTTGATTCGTCACACCGGTAGGATTGACTTGTGGTACATCTGACTCCGTGGTCCTGTTAGGTTCAGCTACAACAGTTTCTGACGCTTCAACACTGTTGGATTGGACACCAAGGGCTTTGGAAGAATATTCAACACCTTGGGCCAATTCTTCAGTGTTGAGAATCTGTTCCTGTATGTTCCTCTTCTCTGTGTTCTTGATAGCAGCATCATCACCATCCTCATTGTTTGTATGGATGTTAAGATCTAAATATGCAACACTTTCACTCAAAGAACCGTCATTGCATTCATCAAATATGAAAATAAGCTTGTATTTTATATCATTGGGAGATTTGACTCGCATAAAACCACATAAATCCATATGTAAAAGTTCAAGGGGTCTAGAAGTACTTACAACCTTTTTGGGTTTGAAAGAGCTACGTGTTTGTTTACCTCGTGTGCATGCATTGCACATATCAATACCTTTGAAGTCCATCTCAGGTAGCCCTCTTACAAGCCCTTTGGACACAAGCTTCTGTAGTGTATGTGGGCTCACATGACCGAGTCTCCTATGCCAGAGCTTTGGATCGTCCGTCAAAGCCTTTAGACAGGTTAAGCTTCCTTGTGCCACTTGATCAGCATTTACAACGTATATATTGTTGTAATGATATGCAGTCAATATAACTTCACCTGTATCTTCTCTGCACACTAGACATCTTTTCTTGTTAAATCTGACATTGTTGCCACTATCACATAATTGAGAGACACTAAGCAAATTATACTTCAAACCATTAACAAGATAAACATTTTTAATACTATGGTTGGAATCACTCCCAACACTACCAATACCAACGATGTCACATTTTCCTTTTTCACCAAGAGTGATTGTTCCCGTGGATTGCTCCTTTAGATCGTGAAAGAGAAAGCTCTTTCCACTCATATGCCTCGAGCATCCACTATCAATAATCCATTTGTGTTCCTTCACTTTGGTGATCTCCTGCAAGACAAACATCAACCTTTGTGGCTAGACCAATAAGCAAATTTGGATCCATTGTTGGGGTAAACCATATTTGGTAAAATAGTGCCTTTTGGAACCCAAACTTGTGTTATCCGTTCTTTTCTCAAATGAACAGGAGAAGTATTGCGAATGATATAAAGATCCTTTCTTCTATAGGGGCAGGTCTCTTTTACATGTCACTTTCTAGCACAGTGGTGACATATAGGAGAGGTTCTGCTTCCTTTTGCCTTTACAAAGGTGGTAATGTGCTGCTTCTTTAAAAACCTTGGATTGTAACCAATACCACTTTTGTTTAGAGAACTTTGTTTCTCACCCAACATCCTATCAAGAGTGCCTTTGGATTTGGTAAAACTTATGAGGGTTGTCTATTGATCTTAAATCTTATTATTCAGGGAGATTTTCTCGTTCTCTAAGTCATGATGCTCATTTCTTAGAGAGGAGAGATCTTGCTTGATTTCATATTTCTCTGAATCAAGCGTCTTGACTTTAATGTCAAGACCCGAATAAGAAGCTTCAAGACTTTTAACCCTCATAGACAGATCCTCAATAGTTCTTTCCTGGTCCACAGTTCTCTTAATAAGAATGTTAGTCTGGGCAATAAGTTTCTCTTCATTGGCAATCATATTAGAAAGGAATTCCGATAATACCTCTTTTGGACTTGCCATAAGTTCTCTTATAGTAGCTTCAAGCTTTTCATCGTGGGATTCATCTTCTGAGGCCATAAGACAAATATTGGCCTTCTCATCATCGGAGTCAGAGTCAGAATCGCTCCAAGTTGCCACCAAGGCTTTCTTCTTCCATTTGTCACCCTTCTTGGACTGGCTCTTTGTCTTTTGAGGGCAATCATTCACAAGATGATCTGTTTCACCACATTCAAAACAAGACAAAGGTTTAGTCTTCTTATCATAATTATTGTATTGAGGATTACCTCGAAATTTAGAAGACTCTGATCCATCCTTGTTGTTGAATTGTTTCTTCATTTTGAGAATTCGAGCAAGTCCTCTTGTGATAAGAGCAAAAGGACCATCCTCATCGTCATCCTCATCTTCGGAATCAAATCCATCTTTAGGTTCATCCTTCTTAGACTTGAGTGCCAAGTTCTTAGTGCTAGCTGGAAGTTCTCCATCGTCTTCATTAAGGATCATCTCATGCATGATCAGCTTCCCAAGCAGGTCGTCAAGTGGTAGAGTGGTGAGATCCTGTGCTTCCTCTATAGCTGTTACTTTCGGACCCCATTTCTCCTTTGGGAGGCACCTCAGTATCTTCCTCACTTTCTCAACGTTTGTAAAGCTCTTGCCGAGAGAGTCAAGGTTGTTGGTGATTTTTGTGAATCGTGTGAACATGGCCTTGATTGACTCATCAGACTTCATTTTGAAAAGCTCATACTTTCGAAGGAAGATGCTGATCTTGGTGTCTTTCACTTGGCTCGTTCCTTCACAGGTGACGACCAGTTTGTCCCAAATATCTTTAGCTGACCTACAAGATGAAATACGGTTAAACTCATCAGTGCTAAGACCACAATAAAGTAAGTTAATAGCCCTGTAGTTTTTTGGAGACGAGTTCAAGATCCGCTTGGATGTATTCAGACTCCTTCTTTGCGACTTTGGTTCCATTTGGTCCGTCTTTCTCTGGAATCTTCGGACCATTCTCTATAATGTTCCAAAGTTCCAGATCTTGATCTATAATGAACATCTTCATCAAGGATCTCCAGTGGACAAAGTTGTTTCCTACAAAGAGTGGTGGTGTGCTCGTGGACGTTCCCTGTGCAAATCCTCCACTTGCTTCACCAGACATGATCGAAAACTCACAAGATTGTTATATCAAAAGCAGTGAGTAAAACTCTGATACCAATTGAAGGTTCGATAATATAAAACTAAGTAATATAGAAATACTCTAGAATGGGGGTTGAATAGAGTATGCCGGTTTTTCGCAGATAGTCTCAAGACTTTTGAAGCTCGTGCAAAACCCTTTGAGATTAGACTTAGTCTTTTCTCTGAAAACCTGAATCACAAAGTTAAACAATTTGAACCAAGTGCGGAAATAATGTAAAGCAGTAAAGTAAAGAACTCGATGAGTTATTTACGAGGTTCGACACGAACTTGGCCTATGTCCCCGCCTAGGGTTCTTCCACAACCCTAGGATTCAACCGGCTTTTATTGATTCACAAGACTTAGGATCCTAGTAGCTCCCCGAGAAGCCTCTCTCCAATACAATTGCAATCTAGTCAACTCTCGTTCCCTTGGAGTCCTAGACCAATCTAGAAGAGCCCCACCTCTCTATGCTATCTAGTACAATCCTCTTACACTTAGTGAATCAATCTCCTAGTGTTCACTTCCCGAGTTACAAACTCTCGAGTATAACACTATAACTGAATATATCCTATAAGCTCACTGTGTAACTCTCAAATGCTTTGAAATAAAATAACAGACTCTTAGGACAAGCAGAGAGCACACGAAGACAGATTTCTCTTGAAGGCTTGGAGTGTATAAAAGGCCCGTGTTCAATGTATGTTTTTCTATCTTCATCTTCCTTCTTCTTTATATTGAGACAAATTGGCGCCAAGGATCTTCTCCAACGGCTAGACAAGATCATGGCATAGGCTGGATCTTCTATCTTTGGAAACTTCAAGTCCACAATCTTTCCGATTTGAATCTTCTCAACACGCATCATAAGGAAGGAAATAATTCAAAAATACTTCCTGAAAGGTTAGTTAATAATATAATGAAAGTATATAATAATATTAAATAATATTCGGACATAATAACATATAGAACAGGTTTTGTATTTCATCAACACTGTTAAAGCTCCAAGACCTTTGACACAGACATACTGTCAAGGCCTTTGAAACTTATTCCGATTTTCATCAAGGGAGGGAGTTATCAATGTTGAACGTATAGATTATAAAATATTGTTAGGATGCCAGGGTGCGCTAAACTGCTAAAGCTCTATCAAAGCGTTCTTAAGTGTTGTCTATGTTAGAGCTGTTTTTCCTCTAGGTGAAGGGTGATCCTTTAAAAAGTATGTAACTATGACTTTTCCGAAAATGTCCTCCCTAAACTCAGTTTTATCCAGGTTGTTTGATGGAGCATATGTGAACATAAAGCAAAATCCATCTAGGGCAAGTTGAATTGGCCTTTTAGAGTAACTTGAATTTGTAAATAAAGCGATCATATATATCCCATCCCTAATTAATAAAACTTAATAGTGTAAATTGTAAATCAAATTACTGTATAGTAAACGGTCCAAGTGAATCGTGGGTGCCTGCAGGAGAGTACCTCAAGTTTCAACGTACATGAGGCTCACAACACAAAATCACAAGTAATCAATGGAATGAATGGACTGCAATTAGTCCACAATGAAACAAAATTTTTACAAAACCAACCGACACCTCTATTTGTAGTCAAAACTCAGAAATTATACCCAGTATGAAGTATGCAAATCTGGATTTTTTTTTAAAAAAAAATTATTATTTTCTTCTTAGAGGAATGGTACCGTAAACATATACTCCATATATTTCAATCATTTTATGCCTAATATTGTCTAATACGGACTACGGCGTATCTTTCTTTTCAACTGTTTTAATACAATAATATTACCAGTCTGGCAGTCTGCTAATCCGCAATAGCTTCGAATAATATTTTATCAATCATCCCACGCAATCTATTAAAAAAAAAAAGAAATTTCTATATTTTCAATGCATTGAATTTTTTTTTTTTTTGAGTTTCTAATGTGTTCATGGAGACACATGCATTACAAAAATCGGCTAAATAATACTACATCCGTCCAAAAATACATGGATTTTACTATTTACGCACGCTTTTTTAAGGAGGTAAAAACTATATTAAAAAAAATTAATATTTTATATATCGGAAATTTCGCCTGGTACCCCTGTGGTATTGCATATTTCGCACGGTGTACAAAAGTTTTGCTAAATTCGCACGATACCCCTGAGGTTTGTACAATTTCGCGTCGTGCCCCTGACGGGTTAAATCTAACGGAATTTTAAACCACCGTTAACCATACTCTCAATTGCTCTTACGCGTTCGGGAAACCAAAGGGAAGAGAGGAGAGAAGGGCATCGGAGAGGGAAGACCAGGCCGACCACCGGACTGAACCGCCGCCGTCGGGCCACAGCACTGAGCCGCCGCCGCCGGCCACATCAACCGCCACTGCTGCTTGCTCACCCTGTTGCACAAGAACCCGACCTCGCCCATTTCGCAACAGAACCCGACCTCGCCCATTTCGCAACAGAACCCGACCGACCTGGAGGAGAAATCAGTCCCGACGCCCGTCTTCGAAGCCTCTTACCGCAGGAGTGCAGGGTTGGAACCGCCGACAACAGTGCAGAGGTGCCGGAGAGGAGACGTCTACAACAGTGAAGGTAATTTCTACATATTAAAGCAATTCCAAACTGCGTTTTTTACAAATTAGGGATTTTACAAATTAGGGATTTCATTGTATAAACATCAATCAGAATTGAGATTGAGGAGTGTGCATACTATTTTGGATTGTGAAATTTGAGTGTGAAAATTGAGTGAAGGTAATTTCTACTGATTGAAGCAATTTGAGTGTGAAATTTGTGGTTCGAGCGTGAAAGGATTAGTTTTTGTTTTCAGAATTTCATTGTATGAACATCAATCAGAATTGAGACTAAGGAGTGTGAAAGGATTACTGCAAGTGCAATATATTTTTCAGAAACTTCAATTTCTGTCGATTTATGCAATTTCTATCGATTTATGCAATTTCTATCGATTAGGGATTCGAGTGTGAAAAATTGATTTGGTTGCTCTTTGTGGATTGTTGAAATTCAGAATTGAGACTGAGGAGTGTGCATACTATTTTGTTGATTTAATTGATTTTTGGCAGCTTAAGAATAACTTAGGTGATCATAATGTGATTGGATTTCAGGATAATGAAGCGAATTGTGGTTAAGAAGTGTTGCCACTTTGGGGTCGAGCATAGCACTGAATGACATCTCCAATGAAGAGAAGATTGTAAAACTGAGAGAGAAAAAGAAGTCATTGCAAATAGAGTTAGGCTCGAAGCAATGCAATGTGTGGTTGTATTCTTATGTAAACTTCAATAGCACTGAATTCTGGTTGTATTCTTATGTAAACTTATTCCAAGGCATTTAGCAATGTCAGACTCTCTTTATGTAAACATCACATTTACCAGCAGCAATGCAATGTGTCCAAGTGTTGTTCTCGTCATATAAACTTATGTTTGTGGCTGCATTCAACACTCTCTTTGATTGTCCTTTGCAAGGCTAAATGCTCTATGTTTTTAATATGCTTGAAATGATGCAACAAAGTTATCTTCATTTCATATAATAAGTGTTTTAGACATGTATAATGTCGTAGCCAAAAGGGGACAATGGTTGCTCCAAAAACTAATGAAGGGGGTCTAAGTTATCAACCCTAACATTGAACATCGAGCTTGTTCCAACAACTGGTCAAGCGGATTGAGCACTAAAACTTAAAAGAAGGACTCTTAATCGATTACAAAACAAACACCGACGAGTACACAACTACTGAGTTTCGGCCATCCATGGAGCTGAGGACCTAACTTCTTCCACGGTTTGACCTTGTGCAGGGATGTTTGGCTCATTTGGTTTCGACCTCTTTGATCTTCTTTCAACTCAGATGCCTTTCTGTGCTTTCACTTCCTTTGCAGTTGGTCCACATTTACACATCTTCACATTATGTCCATATGCCTGGTACAATAAAGTAGGTTAATACATCGCACCTAAATATCAATGTGAGACAATGACTATTATATCTCCTCGAGCATCCAATACCTGACATCTTCCACATCGCACTAGGCGAGATCTTTTGTCTGCCGGTGCTTGCCCCTCTTGTCGCCGTCTTGTTTTCGCCGGTCGTCCAACTCTCCTTTTCATGGTAGGTGGTTGTACTCTCGGTAGATCAAAAGAGGGCCATTGTTCTTCTTTCGGGACCGGCCTAAAAAGACGCATAAATGAGATAGTTTCTGGTTGACATAAAGATTCCTAATCGATTAACAAAGTTTTGAAAACATATTACCTATAATTAGCAGAATAGGTTTGTTTATAAACTCTTATGGAATACCAATTTGATACATAATGCTCTGGATGACCCCTGCTCTCAATTATAGCTCACTGCATGCCGACATGGGATTCCTCTTATTTGCCATTCACCACAACCACATGTACAAGCTTTGATTTCAACTGCCAATGCCGACGAACCCTCTGTCACTTCGTATTCAGTGGGTGAAGCCTTGAAAATCTATCATGAAGATGACTTCGTGAATGAGTGAATTGATGTCAGAAGGTGGTATGAGTTTTGAGAGTTACCTGCAATGCTCGTGCTGCTGTGACTGCCTTTTCCAGTCTCTTGTTTGCATAGTCTGTAATACCATTGACTGGCAACTTCTTCGCATCCTCTTGCCTCTTGCAATGTCTAACCATTATGGTTCGCCTAATACCTAAATATCATTTCCAGCGTGTATTTGACATAACATCAGTCCAACAGTGGCAACCATGACCAACGGAAATTTAACTCGAAATCATTCACATCAGAAATTAAATTACAGAAAGTGAATGTACCTTCAAGCAAAGATAATACGGGAAGGCATCGATCCGCTCCTAGTGTCGAATTGAAAGATTCCACAAAGTTGCTTGAGTTGTGAGGAGCATGCAAACTTGGATCATATCGAAACCTTGCCCATGTATGAAATTCACCCAAGTCTTTGATCCAGTTTAGAGCATCTGTCCCAACTACCCTTTCGACCTTCTCCATTGATTTCTTAAATTTGTGTTCCGAGAACGCCTTGCAACATTCCCAAAACACTCCCTTCACAAGCAAACCTGGAAACTTCTTCTTGAAGTTGACCAAGAGGTGTGTGCAACAGTACCGTCATCCCGCAGTTGGCCACACTTCAGCAAGGGCCGGTTAAACCATCTACATTGGAAAAATCCAATTATTTCTTTGTATGTGAAACAAATACATAACAACAATTGAATAAAACACATAGCATTGTACAATACCTTTTGTCTATCCGATATGATACACCAGTTGGCCCTATCGGCAGGCCTCAAGACCTCTCTCAAGTGGTAGAAAAAAGAGGATCAAGTTCTCTTACTTTCATTCTCATACACCCCATAAGCTCCTGGAAATATCTCATTCTCCCCGTCAACAGCAACTGCAGCCAGAACAACACCACCATACTTCCCCTTCAGATGACATCCATCAACACCAATCAACCCCCTACAACCGTGGATGACTCCCTCAATCATCGACTTCATAGCTATGAACACATTCTTAAATTGCAATGGCCTTTCGGGATCATTTTCAACGTGTGCCCATACAATATGAGCCCTAGAGCCCGGGTTAGATGATTTCACCACTTCACAATAACCGGGCAAACTACCAAACGACGCATCAAGCTTCCCGTTAATTATTGCCAAGGCAAGCGTCCTTGCATTGTACAATGAAGTTGACTTCATGTTTATCCCATACCTAGTCATCAACAGGGATTGCATTGTTGGTCCTTTGATATCATCATCCGCTCTAACATGGTCAATCAACTTCTTCGCAGCCCATTGATGGGTTCTCAGGAAGAATCACCAATCCCCCATGTTGTGCAATTATTGTCTGTTGATGAGGAAAAATAAGAGCATGTTGTGCAAAAATAAGAGCATATTGAGCAATAATTTATTGAGAAAGTATGAAAATATATTGAGATAAAATAAGATTATGTTGAGTATAAACTCACAAGTCTCGATTGTTGTGCAAAAATAACATATAGTTGAGCAAAAATAAGATGATGTTGAGCAAAATTTCACCAATCCCCCCTGTTGTGCAATTATTGTCTATTGATGAGCAAAAATAAGAGTATGTTGTGCAAATATAACCGTAAGTTGTGCAAATATGACCCCATTCTATTTTTTGAATATTTTTTTTAACATTTTGTCGTGCAAATATAAAAGGACGTTGTGCAAATATGATCGTAAGTTGTGCAAATATGACCCAAGCCTTGGTTTTTTTATTATTTTTTTTAATATTTTATCGTGCAAATATAAGAGTACGTTGTGCAAATATAACCGTAAGTTGTGCAAATATGACCCAAGTCTAGTTTTTTTTTTTTTACATTTTGTCGTGCAAATATAAGAGTACATTGTGCAAATTTAAGAGTATGTTGTGCAAATATAACCGTAATTAGTTGTGCAAATATAACCGTATGTTGTGCAAATATCAGATCGCGGTCTCTCTCCCATTCAGATCGCAGTCCGGAAAACAGATCGTGAGCGATACAGGAGTTTTTTTTTTAATTTTTAATTTAATTTTATTTTATTTAACATTTTCTCGTGCAAATATAAGAGTATGTTGTGCAAATATAACCCAAGTCTAGTTTTATTTATTTATTATTATTTTTTTTAACATTTTGTCGTGCAAATATAAGTGTACGTTGTGCAAATATAACCGTAAGTTGTGAAAATATGACCCTAGTCTAGTCTAGTTTTTTTTTTAATTTTTTTTTACATTTTGTCGTGCAAATATAAGAGTATGTTGTGCAAATATATCCGTAAGTTGTGCAAATATGACTCAAGTCTAGTTTTTTTTTATTTTGTCGTGCAAATATAAGAGTACGATGTGCAAATATAATTGTACGTTGTGCAAATATAACATTTTGTTGTGCAAATATGACATTTTTTTGTACAAAAATAAAAATAAAAATAAAAATATAGATTATGGGTCACATATTAAAATATAGATAGTTTTTTTAATTTCTCATATTCATAGAGTGATTTTTGTAATAGAATATATATATTTTTTACAATTCTCATATTTATTGAGTCATTTTTGTAATTTAACAAAAAGTCTTTCTCCTTCCTCCGGAATCCTCGCCGATCTGGAATTGGATCCGGCTCCGCCTCCGGCTCACTCCGGCCTCCTTCGATCTCGTCGCTGCGCCTCGCCGCCTCCTCCTTCGATCTCGCTCATTCGCTCGCTCGCTCACCGCCTCCGCCACCGCCTCCGGAGACGTCCATTAGATCCGACCTCGATTTTGCAATTGAGATCCAATTGAGATCGATTGCAATCATTCCAAAAGCACACACAGATCCAATTGCCGCATCTTGATTGCAATCAATGAAGGAGACGGGAGGAACGACTGCAATCGATTGCCGCATCTCGATTGGTGCAGAAGAACGAGATGCAAACTTCGACGATCAGAGAAGGAGCGGCGGCAGCGGCGACAAGGAGCAATCTGGTGGGCTGAGGTGGCATCGGATCTCGGTGGATCTCGGCGGCGAGCGAGGAGCGTTTCTCGATTTGTCCAAAATCAGAATTTGGGGATGCTAATTAGGATCAAATTAGTATATATAGCGGCTAATTCACTAATTTTTCCCAAAACGTGGACATTTCGCAAATTAGGCCCTATTTCGTGGCTATTTTGCAAATTGCCCCTTTTTTTTGGATGTCTAATTAATTATAAAAATTGATCAATTAATGTGTAAAATTGCTTGATTGGGAAGGAAAACCAATTCAACGATCCCACCACAACCGAGCTATCTTGCAATCATCTAACCTTTAAATATACTCAGCCTGGTTGAACCACATGGTCCACAAGGAGATGTCCCCACGACCGCACGAGGGGGCGTCTCAGGTAAGACCACTGACCAACAAAACAAGCTCGCGTGACTAGTTCACCCTACCTGGATGACGTGAATAAGGCTTTTTAATTTCAGGTTTCATCGCTTTTAAGATTGAACAAAACTTTAAATTTATCCTTTTGATCATTTGGTTGGTAAGCATAGCACAAACAACCAACAATTCCGAGGTTATCCAAGGATGGAGGTCTCTCATACAACACTTCAAAGGGTGACTTGACTGACTTCCAATTCAATACAGCCGAGGGCATCTTATTTATCAAATAAGTGGCACTCAAAACACAATCACCCCAAAATTTTATGGGTAATTTAGCAAAATGTCTGATAGCACGAGCAGTTTCTATCAAATGCCTATGTTTTCTTTCAACTCTTCCATTTTGCTCAGGCACCCCTGGAGCAGATTTCTGATGAACTATCCCAAATTTCTCAAACAATTCAACACAAGATCTCTGAATAAATTATGTACCATTATCAGTTCTAATCACCTTCACTAAAGCACTGAACTAATTATGAACCATATTCAAGAAAGCAACAATCATTTTGTACACCTGAGTTTTATCTTGAATCAAATATATCCAAGTGGCTCTAGTGTGATCATCCAAAATAGTGAGAAAGTACTTTGCCCCACACAAAGCAACTTCCCTGTAAGGTCCCCAAAGGTCCATGTGTACCAAATGAAAAGTTAAAGGAGCAATGAATTCACTTGAAGAAAATGGTAGCTTGTGAAGCTTAGTCATATCACAAGATTCACATGCAAAAGTAATGAAATCACATCCTTTACAAGCTTCTAAATGCTTCATCTTAGACACAGAAAGGTGCCCAAACCTTACATGAAACAAATCCAGGCTCTCAACCTTATTACAACTGCTCCTATGAGCTTTATTTAAGGAAACAAATGAACTAGAATCACAACAATCTTTGTAGTCAGTAACAGCATTGCAAGCTCCAGCTTTCAGGCAGTATAAGCCTCCATTCTCAACCCCTTTGGCAACTAAGGATCTAGTTGTAAGGTACTGTAATATGCAAGAGACTAAGTTAAAGCTAAAGTTCAACCTCTGATCCTTCAACAACTTAGACACATACATAAGGTTGTGCTGAAACTGAGGTACAAATAGCACATGTTTCAACTATAAATCCTTTGAAATAACAACAGTGCCCGACATCTTGACCAAAATAGATGTTCCATCTGGCAAACCAAGAGAAACCAATTTGTCTAAGCTATGCAACTCAGAAAAAACAGTTTTGTCAAAAGCAATGTGGTCTGTGGCACCCGAGTCCAGAATCCATGAACATTTATCAACTTTATGATTCCCAACTAAGAAAGATAAACTCATGTTACCTGCAAAGTTGACAAATGCATGGTTGACATAGCTATCAACTCCATTCATCTGTGCTTTGCCTTTCATCATCTTGACAATTTCATGGAAAACAGCATTGACCATGCGCGGATCTGGCTTCATTATCTCACTGTCCAGAGGGCTATCAAACTCCATTTGCTGTCCCTCAGTGTTAGCAGCAAATCTGTTGGAACTTGTACTACCTTTTTCATACTGTCTTTCACCTTCTTTAGGACCCTTAAACCACTCTGGGTAGCCCACAAGTTTAAAACAATAATCCTTAGTATGACCTTTCTCCTTGCAATATTCACACTGTCTATCAAACTTTGCTTTCTTATAATCCTTCTTGAACTGCTCAGATCCCTTCCCTTGAGGAGCTCTATTTCCAACAGCAAACACAGTGCTATCAGTTTGAACATTCCTTCCCACATTCAAAGCATTCACATCAGTTTGCAGCCCAGTAATACCTTTCTGACGCTCAATTTGAACTGCCATTTGAAAGACCTTGTTCAATCCAGGCATTGGATCCATAAACAAGATTTTGTTCCTGAGATGCTTATAAGCCTCATTCAATCCCATCAAGAATTGCATGATTTTGGCCTTATTCTCCCTATCTATAATCTTTTTTCAGAATAGAGCAGCTGCAATGACCAATACCTTCACAGCTGCAGATCGGCAAAGGATCCAGAAACTGTAACTTATCCCAAATCTTTTTAAGTTTTCCATAATAGGCAGGAACCGACAGATTCTCTTGCCTCAGGTAACAAATTTCACGTCTAAGCTGATATATGAGTGGATCATTTGACTCATAAAACCTCTCCCTAATCTTATCCCAAAGTTCTTTCGAGGATTGAACATACATAAAATGTTCACCTATCTCGCTATTCATGGAGTTCACAAGCCAGTACATGACCATATAGTTGGCTCTACTCCACCTTTCAAAATCATCACTGTCTTCCTCAGGCCTAACACATGCTCCAGTTATAAATCCCAATTTTGCCTTAGCGCCAAGCGCCATTCGCACAGCTCTACTCCAACTGGTAAAATTCGAGCCATTGAACAAATTCGAAACCAGCTGCATGCCTGGATGGTCAGAATTTGACAGGAAATAAGGATTGATAAGCACATGATTCATACCTTGCACGAATTCGCCGAACTGGATCGGATTCTGGCCAATTCCTGGTATTCCAACAGCTCTAACTCCGTTGACCCCTCTTCCAAATCCGTTAGCTGGAGGCGTGACGAATATGCCTCTTCCAGCTCCATTTCCGCCTCCTACGTCGCCATTTCCAGATCCCGAGCCTTGATTCATCTGATTGCTTCCTCTCCCCGCCATGTCGAGAGATTACTTGAAGCCGAAAACACAACGATCGTCGAGAGATGCACAGATCAAAGAAAAACGCAACAATTGATCTCAATGAGATCAAACTCGCTCTGATACCATTTCAAGAATTGAAACTGAACTCAATTGAGAGAGAGAACAATCTAACAAACTCAATTTGATCAACTGAAAACGTAAGCTGTACAATACATGCTCTCTGTATTTATACAAAAGCATCAACAGAAATGTAACAGAAATGGAAGAAGCTGAAATGACGCATTTGCCCTTCACTATACAAGCACACCTTATACTCTACAGATACTATTTTTTTGGATGTCTAATTAATTATAAAAATCGATCAATTAATGTGTAAAATTGCTTGATTGGGAAGGAAAACCAATTCAACGATCTCACCACAATCGAGCTATCTTGCAATCATCTAACCTTTAAATATACTCAGCCTGGTTGAACCACATGGTCCACAGTAGGCGTGGCCACGGGTCGGACCCGACGGGTCGATGGGTTCGACCCGCCGGGTCAAGGGTCGGGGAAGGGCGACCCAAACCCTAACCCGGGAATTCCACAGGTTGGCGGGTTCGACCCGTAACCCGTGGCCACCCCTAGTCCACAGGGAGATGTCCCCACGACCGCACGAGGGGGCGTCTTAGATAAGATCACTGACCAACAAAACAAGCTCGCGTGACTAGTTCACCCTACCCGGATGACGTGGATATGGCTTTTTAATTTCAGGTTTCATCGTTTTTAAGATTGAACAAAACTACCTATTATTTAACTAAATTCAACACAAAAGTGACAAAGCCACCTTTATGAAGTAAAAGGGTTTTTTTGTGAAGAAATGAATAATAAAGGGTACATGGTTTTATTAATTAAAAGAAGAAAATATGAGTTTTGGGGATGAGCCGAACTTTTCACAAACATCAACGGTACGAATTTGGATCCTCTCCTAATATAAGGAGGCCTAATAAATTAATCTTCACCATCCAAATTTTTTTAATGGCTAAGATCTCTTTGATTTAAAAAAATATAAAAATAAAAAATAAAAAACCCTCCTTTGTCTTCCTCCTCCTAACTCCTTCAACTAGCCTACCACGGCACCATCTTCCCCAGCCTGATTCCCAAGCAACAATCCCATGGTCACTTGGTTCTCCAATCTCTTTCCCCTTCATCTCCTCATTCCTCCTATATTCCCGCGCCATCTCTTCCAGACTTCCACTCATTTCTCTCAAATCTTTGAACCGTCGAGAATGGATAACGGCAACGCCGAGGCTGAAGGTAGATCCGCGCTCATCTTCCTCGGCACCGGCTCTTCGAACGCCGACCCGAGGACTCTTTGCCTGATCCAAACACCCGGTCCTTGTCGATCCCCCGATCGGAACCCTAACTACAAGTCCATCTCCACTCCGTTCGTCGTTCGACTTCTGTTGCGTGTTTTTTTTTCCGGTGTTTGATTAATTGATTTGATGAATTAGATATGTTCGATCCAGCGGCAGCGACAATGGTGGTTGTTGACTGTGAATCAGGCGGGGGAGATAGTGGGTTGTAGCCGGTAGGAGTTGAGGGGAGGAAGACAAAGGAGGGTTTTTTATTTTTTGTAAATCAAAGAAATCTTAACCGTTAAAAATTTTGGAAGGTGGAGATTTATTTATTAGGTCTCCTAATATTAGGAAATGATCCAAATTCCAACGGTAAGAATTAAAAAAAAAAAATGGAATACCAACCGGAATTATCGAAAATTTGACACCAAGGAAATTTATCCTATTATTAAAAGAAAAGGATGATGAAAGTGTGATGTAATAATAAGTAGGCGGGGCCCAAATGACTGGAAACAGTCGCACGATCACACGTAGTCGTACCTCAAAACCAACTCAACTCTCTAGCTTTGGATTTGTATATAAACACCCATTTCCTCCTATCCCCTCTTTACTTACATCTCCATCCCTTCATCATATCATCTCCTCCTCCATCCTAATTTCTTAATCTCCAATGGAAGTGATGATGATGATGATGAGTAGTGAGAAACCCACCTCATCACCATCCCCTCTCCAGATCCTCTCCTGCAGTTTGTCTCCACCTCCTCCTGCTCATCGTGATACCACTTGTTCTTCTTCGTCTTCCCTGCCATTGTCGGCCCCTGCGGCCCCATCAACACCGCCGTCACCCCCACCGACTGCAACTCCGCAAGGCGGGGTGGCGGCGGTGGTCAGCCCGTGCGCTGCCTGCAAGATACTGAGGCGGCGTTGCAGCGCCCAGAAATGCGTGCTGGCGCCCTACTTCCCGCCAACGGATCCAATCAAGTTCGCAACCGCACACAAGGTGTTTGGCGCCAGCAACATTATCAAGCTCCTCCAGGTCCGTTGTATTCATTATCCCCTTTCCTCCATTTCTTAGCCTGCCTTCAAATTCACACCTTTTCTTCGAGTCTATAGGATGGTGCGAAAATGGATGTGGGTGTCGGAATCAAATTCCTTTTTTCTTTTATGATGTTTGCTTTGAAAAAGTATGGGTTTTTTTTTTCTAATTTCACACCTATTCACACTATTTTTGGAAAATATATACCCGTTTTAATTACTTTTCTTATGTTCTCTTGTTATACATATTATTACATAATTAGGAATGATAAATGGGTTAACCAAGTATATATATAGAGAGATTTGTTCCGGTCTAAAGAGTTTGGATATACGGGCTTTATCGTTTACACTAATTATTTGTCTATTTTTTTATGATTATTTGTCTATTTTTATACGATTATTCATTTATAATAACGTAATTATTCGTCTCTACAAAAAAGTGTAAATTTCATTCTAATAAATAATCGCTCATTAGCACTGAATAATTTCATTTCACTGAATAATCATTTAGTACCTCGAACAATTAAAAATTATTTTGACCCAAATTTATTAACATAATACACCATCAATATTCTCTCTCTCTCTCTCTCTCTCTCTCTCTCTCTCTCTCTCTCTCTCTATATATATATATATATATATATATATATATATATATATATATATATATATATATATATATATATAAAATGCATAAAAATGATGAATATATATGGGGCGCATGGATGGATGCAGGAACTGCCGGAGAGGGAGAGGGCGGACGCGGTGAGCAGCATGGTGTACGAAGCGAACGCGAGGTTGAGAGACCCCGTGTACGGGACGGCTGGGGCCATCTGCAACCTCCAGAAGCAGGTGGGCCTCCTTCAGGCAGAGCTTGCCAAATCTCAGGCTGAGCTCCTCGCCCTCCGATCCCACCAATCCCATCTCCTCACCATGCTCTGCGCAGCAGCTGATCATACCCCGATCACCGCTACTACTCCAACTGATCATCATCGTCTCCCCTGCTCCTACCTTTCCCCTGCACAGGATCTAGATCAAGATCAAGATCATTCGTCCGAACTCGATAGCCCCATGTCCGATGACTTCCTCAACTTCTACCCCGACGCCTCTAACTGCAGCCTTCTCAGCTGGGAGCTTCTCTGATGGATTGATTGCGCGCAGCTTAACGTACTTGTAAGTACGTTAAGCTGCAGCTAGTAACCATGCATAATCGGAATTAATCTCGATCTCAAGTCTCAACACAAGCCAGCTAGAGATGGAGAGTGAGCAATTTAGTGATATTTATCTACCTACCTACATATAGTGACCGATCGATGATAATTATACTACGTACGTACACTTGATCATATAAATCTAGTATAGTTGGCAGATATTTATATATTAATTGATGTTATAGAATAAGCTGATGTACACGCAGTTGAGTTGGTAGCATTTAGGTTAATTATACTCCCTCCGTTCCAAAATACATGGGCTTTTAGTTTTCGACGCGTTTTTTAAGGAGCGAAAAACTATATGAAATATTATTTTTTTAATTAAATTTTTTATATAATTTGATACTTATTACTAATAAGTATCAAATTATATAAAAAATTTAATTAAAAAAATAATATTTCATATAGTTTTTCGCTCCTTAAAAAACGTGTTGAAAACTAAAAGCCCATGTATTATGGAACGGAGGTAGTATTATTTTGTACCATTTTTAGTTTGATCCTCCCATATCGCAAGATGTAACTTCAAACTAAGTTGTAAGAAATGTAGTTATTAAAATGTTCTATTGGATGAAAATATATCCAAGATTTGTCTTGCTTCTTTCTAGTAGGATCGAGCCGGTCGGTGCAAGCCGGTTTACCTGGTGCATGACTCTTGTCGGTTGGGTTACGTATCCGGAGTTTGTCACCAAAGTGGGTTTCTCGTAATAAAAAAAAAATGTTCTCTTTAAATACCTACTATAATTTGATTTGCAGATATTTATATGTAAAGCCTGGAAATTCCTAACTTTTGAGCTACTAGTACTTTGATGGTACAAACTTACTTTGTACTTCCTTCTCTATACATTTAAGTATTTAATTTTTTTTTCTAGTATTAGTTTTAAGGACGTATTAATTTGAAGGAGTTAAAAAATATTTAAAATTTTATTTTTTATTATTAAATTGTAAAATAAATAGATATTTTATATTGTATAGTGTTTTATCTCATTAAAATGAATATTAAAAAAGTCAAACGTTTTATATTCTTGATCGGAGTGGGTATAATTTACCAATTCAAGGAGTGGGTATAATTTACATTAAAAAAAGAGACATGCATAAATTCATAGCTATGTGTTAATTTATGGTCGAATTCATATATGTCGATCTGACCTAGTTTTTTTTAACACATAATTAACGATGATCCAAGTATTTAAGTAACGTTATATATATATATATATATATATATATATATATAATGACATATCTATTTATCCATGTACATCTTATATGTCATACCTAAGTTGGTAATTATAATTAATTTTTATCATTAATTAGTCGGACAATATTTTTGATACGTACCCGACCATGCGTGCACGCGCTAAAGGGCATGTACATTTGGGGTGTACTTAAGCCAAAATAAATTAAATAAAAAAAGAAATGCTCAAGTACATCCAATAACTGTTCTTATTTGAGAACAAGCCACACTACAAAAACACTATAGGTTTTATTTATTTTAAACCCACTTTTTAAATGTTTAAAAATATTAAAATAAATAAATAAATTTATATTTGAAGCGGTAACTTTATCTTTTTATAGACACCCACTTTGACTATATTTAAGTAAAAACAAAAAATGAGTATAATTAAATCATTATAATTTGAATATATATATATATATATATATATATATATATATATATATATATATATATATATATGGATATTTTAATGTGATATGTTATTTTTAATAATTGTTAAAAAATAATATCATAATCCAAAAGACTTTAAATATTAATTCAATGAAAAAATAAATTTATAATTTCATATAATAAGACTAAAATAAATGATTACATAATTAGTGTACAATTCGAGAGTGGAGTACACGGATGTGAGTGAAATTCATAAAATAGTTGAAGGAGTGTTCTTAGGTTGATGTGGCAGGAAAAAAGTGAATGAAGTACAGAGAGGAATGTACACGAATGTACATGGCCTAACGTACTTTTTGGATGGATTGATTTTTCGTAATTAACTGATCTTTCTCCTTATTAAATTGATTATAAAAACAAATTCCCCTCTAAAAGGATTTTAAAAAAATTAGACAAATATTTAAAAATTATATATGCAAATTTGGTGTCATCAATCACTACTACTTTATATTCTTTAAATGAAGATACTACATCCATTCGACAATAAATAATCATCAATTTTTTAATACATTTAAAAAAAATATAATATTTTTTATATAATTTTATAATTATTATTTTTCATTAAATATATTTTACATAATTTAAAATTATGTAAAATATATTTAATAAAAAATTAATATTTGATATAATTTTTAATTTAATATAAAACATATAAAAAATATTAACGACCATCCATTATCGAACGAGAAGAAGAGTATATACTTTCAAATTATGCAAATTGCAAAGTCTTAATTAATCACCAAACACGTAGCATTACTCAATTTACTCCCAATTTTTTACAACTTTGTCAAGTATTTGTTTGGTCAAAATCAATAGTGTAAATTACGGATATATCATATCTAATATTAAGAGAGAAAAATATTGATTTAAAAAAAATTCACTAAAAAATAATTATTTATCATAATATTCCCACATTTAAAATATTTAAAAATATTTATTTTTTACAAGTTTGAGAGAAATGCAGTCTGAAACCGCGTTTCATTCACAAAGCCTAAAATTTAAAACTGAAAAAAATGGAAAAAAAATTAATGAAAGAAATACAGTTTGAATCTCATTTTATAATCAATTTATATTTTTAAATTAAAAAAAAATTCGTTTTTTACTTATTGAGGCAGCCCAGGGAAGTGCTGAGTACAAATCTATATTCTATATAAACTTTAATTTAGAAGAATTAAGGATGATTTGTCAATCTTAGAGGCATTTTAGAAATCTTGACTAATCTTTTTTTTGGCCATTTTTCTTTGTTTTTCTTTAATTTTTTTCTTTTTCCTTTAATTCTATTTTTTCTTTGATTTTACTAGCTACTGAGCTTAATTCAAAACATTGAATTCAATCTAATATAACTATTTGACTTAACTCAAATTTATGTACTAACTATTGAGCTTAATTCAAAACATTGAATATATATAACTATTGATTATGACACATCACATTTAAATACTGTTATAATGATATTATATTATTATTACTGAGTAATTTATATATATATTTATGTTAGTATATTTACATAAGATTTTTAAAAAGTCATTTTATGAGATAATTATAAGATACATTTGTTGTAAAGTTTTTTTATTTATTTTTATCTTAAAGTTTATTAATATTTTATAATATATATATATATATATATATATATATATATATATATATATATATAATATTTTAGGTTTAAAAAAATGCGTCATGGCGCGGGAATCATACTAGTTGATATAATAATTAAAGTAAAGAGCAACTTAAAGTCGCCCTTTACTCCTTTTTTTATATTTAAAAATATAAACTGATTTAAAAAACACAGTTTGAACTCACGTTTTATCCTAAATTGATTATAGAACGTAGTTTCAAACCACGTTTCTTTGAATTTTTTTTCCCCACTTTTCTCTAGTTTTAAATTTTAGGGTTTGTAAATAAAATACGGTTCAACACCACATTTCTACGTGGAACCTAAAAAAAAGAATATTTTTGTAAATATTTTAAAAGTGTTTATAATAAATAATTATTTTTAGTGAATATTTTGAAAAAAAAAATCCAAAATATTATCTTACAACATCTAGTTAATTTCCACTAGGTGTTTCATCTCACAAAAAACATACTCTTTCCGTTAATTAAAACTTGTCATTTTAAAAATCTACACACTTATTTAGAAAACAAACAAAAAGTTATAAAAGGTCTACTTTAATAATAAAACAAATAATAATAATAATAATACAATCAAGAAAAGTTGGGAGCAGTAGTTGAAGTTGGGGGGAATAGAGGAGACAGAGAAAGATGTCATTTTATTTTTACATATATATATGTATATTTAAAATAAAAAACTGGTGGTAGATGTCCCACTCATAATTATACTTTATTACAAAAAAAACTGATGGCATGTTTTTTGTTTTATATTTTTATTTCAAACAACTAAACTTTGTTTACATTTGAGTTTTCGTCGTCAAACGTAACTATAGTATAAGTAATCGATGTGTTAGTTAATTTCCAAGCTAGAACTAGTAGCTGCTATATATAGCTAGTGGCCGGCCAATGCCTATTAATTAATAGAAGAGAAGTTCATTACTTCTTTAATGAAACCAACTTATGAAAATACTAACTTGCAGACAAAAACAGTTCAGCTTCAAGTTTTTGAATGCTGCATTCAACTATATATGTTGGGATCCTATTCATCAATTTACATTGTAAGTACATTCAATTACAATGTACTGATTCCAGAAACCTTTGCTAAGCTATCTTTTGACCAGAGTTCCACTAAATACAAACCACACAAGGGTTAGAAGACAAAAGATTGTGAGATGGAGAAAACCCAAATAAGGTTTTATGAAACTTAATTTTGATGGTGCTAGAGTCGCATCCGGACTTGCCGCTCCTAATTTTGTCCTTTCTTCTGGGGTGCAGAACCATGATTCGATTTCAGCTTTACAGTTAAGTGGACTAGTGGAGTGTTTTGGTCGCCATGCAAGATGGGTTACATGAAGCTTTCTGGATGGATCTCTCGCATCTAGAGGTGGAGGGAGATTGTTTGACGGTGATCAACTTAATTACAGGGATTTGGAAAGCCTCGTGGGAAGCCAAGATGTTGATTTCAGATGCCCTCGAGTTATGCAGAGATTTCGACCGTGTCTCATTTTCATTTGTTTGCTTTTGTTCAATCAGATACTTCTAGATAGATATATTCTTATTAACTACTACATCCGTTCCTTTTTATTTGACTTTTTCAAGCCATACACATTTTTTAAAAACGGTAAAAACTATACAAAATATCAATTTTTTTATTCAATCCTTTTAATAGTATTATACTTATTACTAGTAACTATAAGATTATTATAAAAAAGTTATTACAAAATAAATATTTCATATAGCTTTTATCACCTTAAAAATGTGCATGAATAGTAAAATGTCAGTTATTAAGGAACGGAGAGAGTAATACATATGGATAAAATTGTTTAAAAAAACCCTAATATATATATATACATAAATTTGAATTTTTATTAACTAAAATTTCTATATATAGATGGTCATGGCTTGTGGTGGATTTACATAAATAAAAAATACATATTATTTTAAAATTTTTGTTCCGGTAGGAGAAAATTAAATTTTCTCAAAATCAACCACATTTTGCCTATGTAGCACGGAAACGCCTATGTAGGGCACAATATCGTGTCGGAAACACGGACACGACACGAAAAACCTCGGAAACATCTGGACACGGTCAAGAAACGGTCAAACTTCGGACACGTATGGAAACGCGATGGAAACGCCTTGGACACGGTTCACAAATAATGGACATGGTTTGGAATTAAAAAAATCCCGGTTCATAATTAAAATAAAAAATAAAAAAGCAAACCCGGCTATCAACCTTTGCCCTTTTATTCTTGAGCGTCCTTTTGCACTAGCCACCGCCGAGCGTTGTTCTACACTAGCCACCGTCGTTCTTCGATCTGTACCAGCCACCGTCGATCGTCGGGCTTTCTGAACACAAACGAGTGTCGTTCCTGTCAATCTTCCTTCAACTCTTCTCTCCCTATCTCACTCCCTCTCTATACCTTGATTTATTTTCAGATTTGGGGATACTTTGATTGAGTGATGTTTGATTTCAATTTATATGAGATTTAGGTGTAAGATCTAGAAATTGATGATGGTTCAGGCTCACAAACTAATGAAGGTAGCAGAGGGGGTGTTTCTTTGAAACAGAAGGCGGAGATGGAGTGGACCACTTTGGGATTATGTTGATAACTCGATATAGTTGGCAGAACAACGGGAGGGGGGTAACAAGACATGATGGTGGACCACCTCCTCTCTATACTTTGATATATTTTTAGACTTAGCAATGTTTATTTCTATATATTTTGATTTGAAATGTTATATAATTATTTATTTATATCTCATTGGTCTTAACATCTAGGTGGCTCTTATTAGTATAAATGTATACATCTTTGCAAGACCTTTAAAATGATATATATATATATATATATATATATATATATATATATATATATATATATATATATATATGATATATCTTTGCCGTGTCCGTGTCCTATGTTTTTTGAAATTGCCGTTTCCCCGTGTCTTCCCGTGTCCGTGTCCTGGTCCTGTGTCCGTTTCCGTTTCCGTTTCCGTGCTACATAGCATTTTGCAATGTGCTTCAGATTTGCAATGTGAAGAGTATAGATTTGCAATTGCTCTAGATAATCTCCTCTCATTCAAATGTTAAATAAGATATAAATAAGCTCTACATTAACACATTTTATTAATTAAAAAAATACCCATATTACTACTAAAAAACTAAGATATCGAGGCATTTTTGTCTTTACAGACAAAACAAACGGACTTTTAACATGAAAAGATCGTGAATATATACGAATAATTACATTACGTCATAATTATATTGTTATATATGAATAATCAATATGTTTATAGTTTACAACGTAAGAGGTGTTTAAACTGGAATCATATAATTATACCTTTTCTATTTTTAAAAAAATGTCAATTTGCAAAAACTTGCTAGTGGCTAGTGCTTTAAAATATTCGGGGAAATTATGGGATTCGCTAAAATGTTGATTGAGTTTACTCGTAACATATAGACATGTCAATTGAACGCCCGGAAAAATTTCGACTCGAGCCCGGAAATTTTTTCCGATCCGAACCCGAAATACCCGGAAATTTTGTAGGTAATCTGGGTTTCGATCAGGTGATCCGATTGACCTGGTAATTTTGATCCGATTTACCCATTTGACCCGGTAACCTGATTGATTTATAATTATATATGATTAATTTTTTTTATGGAGATTCCAATTTATTTCATTTTATAATTACAGTCACTTGATCTTTAATTTTCAAATCAACTTTTATATTTATTTGTATTGTGTAATACTCCGTCCGATCGATAGTATTTAATTTTTTATTTTTCAACGATCTTTTTTAAGAAGATAAAAATTATAAAAAATATTAAAACAATTCTATGCTTATTACTAATTGCATGAAATTATTTTTTAATTTGAAAATTTGATATTTTATATATTATTACATTTTATTAAAAATTACGAGAAATAATAAAAATTAAATATTTTAGATCAAATATAGTATATAATTACAAGCACCAGAACTTATAAACAACGTCTTTAACTTTAGAATTTTAAATTTATCGCAAAATTATCAAATCATGATTTTTTTTTAATTTTAAAAAGAAAAATTTGACCAACCCGAAGTCGACCCAAAAACCCGGTCAAACCCGTATTACCCGGGATCCGAAAATACCCGTATTATCCGGAATCCGAAGTGATCCGACCCGAACCCGACCCGAATGACCCGTTTGACAAGTCTAATAACATATGTATGGCGGGGGAGAGAGAGAGAGATTAATTTATATTGATTGTTTTTTATTAAGACGATCATGTAACGTTGACAAGCCAAAACTAACTAACTTTTGACTGGAAGGACCAAAATCCAAAAAGTTTAATTAGCCAACATTTGAAAATACGAAATCAAAGTCAACAAAGCCTCACTTTCATTATTCATTTCAGTGTAATTAAATAACAAGACTTGTATTTACATTTGCCTTATCTTCAATATATTATCTTACTTTTATTTTTAATTATCTTACCCAATCATAATAAAATGCATATGTTTAGAGAGGGGAAAAAATTAAATATTTGTGCAATGGAGTTTTCTTAATTCTTTCACTAACTTCTAAAATATCAAACAGAGTTATGATCGAAGAGGGTATGTATATAATCATACTGCATAAGATATCTTAATAAATACTACTAATTAAGTATATGTGATTTTATATGTATTCTTTCCGATCATAAATATAATTCATTTTAGTATTTAAATTTTGATTAACCAAAAAAAAAAGTGATGACTAATTGACTATTTAACAAGTGGTGAATATTTAATACGTATACAATTCATTTTTAAGTTTAAGGTAATTTAATAATTATGTATATAGTGTTGATTGGGGGGAGCATGTTTGATTTTCCTCTTTGTTGTATGAACAATTATTAATATACATAAATTAATTATTTGGCTTTAAATGAGTGTGCATTGACAAATCCGGTATATATGTTTGGTACGTTAATTATCCTCCAATTCACAAGTCTATCTATTTACAGATGCGGTCGGCACTACTTCTTTTACCCACTCAACACTCTATATATATATATATATATATATATATATATATTAAAGGTCATACCTTGGGGATTACTATAAATTTTAACTAGGATTATGATAAACATTTTTTCTATCCTTAATCCTAAGAGCGTAGGATAAAAACCAACTTGAAAAGTATTTTCTAAAAAAAAAAAAAAAGAATCGTAATTAAGAAGCTAATTTAAAATTTTGCTAAAGTTTTTTAATTAAGAAGATGTTTTTTTTCTAAAACGGGAATCTTGTTTTATATATGCTTGTTGTAATTATACTTGTTTATACACACAAATAATTACTTTGCAATATATGAATAATCAACTAAGCCAACCATAGAAGATCAAAATTTACCACTAAGATATAAGTTGTTCAACTAATGTCCCTATATATCTAGTTGCATGTAGAATGAATTCAATCAATTATTAGGTATTTAATCCAATAAAAGTGAAGATCAATCATAAGCAATAAGCAAAGAGAATAGAAATTACTTAGAACAAACAAAGATAACGAAAATCTCATGAAATTTGGAATTAGTCGAAAACATCAATAAATCAACCAAACGAGAAGAAGTTTAGCTCTTCATAGTCATGGAGGCTCTCTCTATGGTTATTCAAAAGTATGTGAATTACTCCTAAATTATGAATTAGGTTTAGAGATGTCATAGGTTGAGGGAGTGACCCAAAACTTGGTAAAATTCGCCAACTCTAGGGTCGCGGGAACAACTATTGTTCATGTGCAAAAATATTCTTCGAATTTGATCTCAACATCAACATATATAAAAGTTGTAGATCTCAAAAACAGTTTTTCAATGCAGATCCATAATAGTGAATCGGATAACTGAGGCCTCTAGAAAGTGCGTTACAAGTTTAACTTGTCGAGCGACAACTTTTGCTAAATTGTTCTTCATTTCGGCTCTTAAATTTCGACTCCACCCCCGGGCTCTTCACTTGTCCTCCTCCTTTCGACTCTTCCTTCATCCCATCCATGCATGTCTTGAACCACCTCAAATCTACATCTATTGCAAATAACCATAAAATCGAGGAATTTTTTTTCAAAATATTCACTAAAAATTAAATATTTATAACTTTATTTACACTTTTAAACTATTTACGAAAATATTCATTTTTTGCAGGGGAGTCAGAGAAACCGCGGTTTGAAACACCTCAAATATTCATTTGTAAGGTTTAAATTTTAAAACGGAAAGAAAAACAAATGAAAATTAAACGAATAAAACGCGGTTTGAAACCGCGTTTCATTTGTAAGGTTTAAATTTTGGGTTTTCAGATTCGATCCAAGCTTCATGTTGGTCCTCCTCCATGAGTTTGCAGGGGGTATTAGAGATATATTCTATCTATATCTGTAGATATATTTATCCTTAGTATGATGTTAATCAACTGAGTTCCCAAATCCTCTTAGTTGCCAACTACCCAGATCCTCTCTAGTCGGATCCCTCTCCTGACGGTGCTTTAGCCTCCACCTCTCTCACCAGTCGCATATCTTTCTGTTTCCTATCTCTCTATTGATCTCTCTTTTTCGCCAAACCCTAATTCAACGGATCTGACACTGTGTCCTGTCACCGTTAACACTGTGTCCTATCACCCTCAACAAAAAATTTAAAATAAAATAAAAAAAATTATCAACACTAAAAGTCGAAGAAAGAAGCACCTATTTGTCGATACAGAAGTGTGAGTTGTGTTGTGTTGTGTTGTGTATTAGAGAGTAGCGCGGGTGGGTGGGGCCTAGACTAAGAATGTAAGATAGGTTATGTGGTTGTGAGCGCCCCGATGGAGGCCACGCGTGCGGCTTTGCTTTTGAGTGAGTGAGTTTTAGTCGTCGACCGTCGTGGGGTGGCTCCTCGCAACGGCCAGTTCATCTACGCGCTCCTCTCCCTCCTTTCACAGCCGTCACGTGAGCTGCGTGCCGCTGGACGGACCCTTCATAATTTGGAGGTGGGACCTACACCTACTTGATTAACAAATACTCGTAGTAGAATGAGAATCAATTTCATATTTTCATTTGATTACATTTTTCATTTTTGTCAAACTATTATATGTAGAGGAATTATAATAATATATATCCAAGTTATTACTCCCTCCGTTTCCAAATAAATGACTTTTTACTATTCATGCACGTATTTTAAGGTGATAAAAATAATATAAAATATTAATTTTTTTTAATTTTTTTTTTGATAATCTCATACTTATTGATTTTAAGTATAATATTATTTAAAAAATTAATTAAAATTTTAATATTTTATATAATTTTTACCCTCTTAGAAGTACGTGTTTGACTTGAAAAAGTCATTTATTTGGAAACGGAGGGAGTAGTATACTGCAAAAAAGCACGCGCATTTGAAATTGGGCCCGGTATACTATACATGCAATTGCAACGAGTGTTTAATTAGCAATTTCATCCATAATTTTCAAATATTAATTAATATTGAAAATTAATGCGTAATTCAACAAGGTATTGTATTATTGTGCCCACAGATGGAAATGGATCATTTACATGGACTAATTAGTTAGAGACTGTATTATATTATATTCTATTAATTGGATGGGGGGAATGTCAAACCGAAAAGATGCTCGAAGACTAATATACTTCTAGTTGGTCTCTTGGTTGGTATTGTTGATTTCTTGAATATCACTGCATTCACATTAATTTCACAAAAATATTTAAAAATAAAAAATAAAAAAACCCTTTGGCCCTCAAGCTGCTTAGGAATATTTGATGAAATTTGCCTTGATGAATTAACTTATTTTGAAATATGAACATGGGAAGTTAACTTATTTCAACCAAAACATAAATGAAAACAACCTGATTGAGGCAGAAAGATAAAAACAGGCCTTGTTCCTTGTGTGAGTAGTGGAAACAGGGATGAGCTTTGTTCCAAAAAGGAACAAAATCACACCACAAAACCCACTTCCCTTATTAAGAAAAAGCAACTTGAAAAGATTAGTGCTAATTATAATGATCAATGCAAAAGCTCATCTTGACTTTCTTAGTTTTGTTACCATCAAACTATGACCATTCATAATCACCACCCACATTTAGCTAACTAGAGTTTCTTGATTTCTCACTATGTGCACACACACAAAACACCCAACAAACTAACTTGCATTCTCCTTTGTATTGTATGCAAATGCAAGCTAACTCATTCGGCAGGCGAATAAGCAACCAGATTGAAAAAGGAACCATTAAATAAGAGCATACAACCAGAGAACATAACAAAAGAACAGAGGAAATAAACAAGGGAAGTTTACTGCCAGCATATACAATAATACTACATGATTGTAAATTGACTATTTGTACATGTAGAGCCAAAGCAAAACTTAATCTGCAGGAGGAATCATTGAGAGTATGCACTTCAAAAACAGATGAGCCAGGAAATGGATTTACAGTTCAGGAAGCAAGAGATATCGACGAATTAAGATAGGATTTTGAACACGATGTGTATCGGTACCTGTGGGGCTAAACAAAAAAGGCTCAGGAGATTGTTTCTAGCTCTCGCTGGCAGCTTCGTGCTATATCACTAGAAAGAAGAAAGGGGCCTGGCGTGTAAAGGGAAAAGGGTATCACCAGCTCTATAACAAAAAAATGAGCGTTAACAAGTGAGAGAAGTCGAAATCAATCTGAATTTGCTGCTTGCTTCTGAGAGACCTGGTCTCCCAGAGGCTCTTCACTTTTGTTCATGGCTTTTTTTGCAAGCTCATAGCCTGCAAAGTTCATAGCACCCAGGGGAGCGATCCAGAAGAACCGCGGTACTGCCCCTTTAAACAATCCCAGTGGCCCCTCGTGGCGGAGAATAGAGAATGCAATCATTGATGTTGATATGTGCCGACCGCTTGGGGCTGTCATCATCCTAGTTTTTAGCACATCAAAGGGAGTTGTGACAACAGCAGCAAGCCCACCAGACAACGCTCCAACAGCTATGGTCTCCCATGGCTCTAGCTCTCGATCCAGTAGATGCTGTGCTAGCTAACATGCCAATGGATAGATGAGATTAATACAGAAAAAAACGAGGTAGAACACAAAAGTCACTCCATAACTTTTCAATGACAATTGTACACCCTTCATCAACAGATTCCAGGTAACTAATGAAGTTTACCCTCTGTTAGAACCAAAAAACCAAATAAGTAGACTTTACACAGAACATGCATTAATGTAGATTCTTCAGGCATCTTGTCAAAGCTGTAACTTGATACTGTATTATTTTGAGTGGGCAACTGTATTCAATTCCAAATGAAGCACTGTAATTGAGAAACTTTGCCAGTTCAACCCCAAATGGATCACAATAATCTAGAACAAACACTTTGAAGCAAGCTTTTAAGTAGTCAAAACATGACATTGTGCTTTCCAGTACACAAATTTCTCCTCATTTTCGTAGTGATGATATTTAGTCAGAAAAGAATGTGATCAAAACAAACTTCATCCCCAGGCCTGCATGTAAGCTTCAATAGTAAACAAATATATAGAAGAATGTACCTTTTTAGACTCTGCATATAGCCCCATGCCAGCTACATAAAAAGGAACCTCTCGACATAGAGTTGCACCTGTACCCCGAAAGAAACCTTTCAAGCCATCTTGCCGCCAAGTACCAACAATTGCCTCTCCTACATTCTCAAATAGTCCTGCCTGTAACCGTTGCTTTAGTACCTCATTGGGAATTCGTGTTGCTGTTCCTAGTAACGTGCTACAAAATGATGCAATGGACTGGACCTGAAGACAATCAGCAACCACGAATTGGAGTTATTTTACAATAATTCTCTAATCGTTTTGCTATGAAGTTTGTAGCAGTTCATCTAGAGCGGCAAGCAATAGAGTTTAACATTTCCTAATTTTCAAATAAAATTACCTTTTCCCTTTGGGATTCCAAACCAAAAAGGAAAAATTCTTAATCCTTTGCCTTGATAATTTCATCAAACAAAAGCAAGCCTTCCCTAACCTCCACACCCTCTTTCAACAACCTACATCCTATAGTAATTTATCAAAACTGGGCCAGTAAGGTAAGAATATCAAGCTGGATTTTACATTTCTGGCGAAGCTCCTACTAAAATATTCTTACTTTTATCTATGAAGTTTGCAATAGTTCATAGGTTACTGGGCCAGTATGAATTAGTCGGGGTTCCTTGCCTTCTATCAACTGCTTTTCAATCTATTGTATGAATTAGTCGGGAGTTCTTTGTCTTCTATCCAACTGCTTTTCAATATATTATCATGTATAGTAAGTAAACGTTCCCTCCGCCTCCTAAATCCTTGAGATTTTTATGCTAACTAGGCCTGTATATCTGTAAGAATATTGGGCAGGGATTTCTACAGTTTCAATGTAGCTCCTTCTGGAAAGAAGAAAGGAAATGAAACACAAACACTGTCATTACCTGAATATCAGGAAGGTTAGGAGCAAAATTTATCAAAACAAGTTTTGTTGCCTCAAATATTCCAGTCCGCAGTCCATGGCTACATTCCCAAAGGAGAAAACAAAATTCAAAGTCATATATTAGTTACCACCATATTCGGCAATAGGACCGAAAGTAGAAAGTCTAACCTTGTAAACTGTCCAAGAATTGCAGGAACACAACCCCTGTATAATGCCCGAACTCCAATTTGCGGCAGTTGAGAAATAACCTCAGGAAAGGAGAGAGTGGATGATTGCACTCTAGTCTGTTAAATCACAAACCATTTTGATATGAGTAATTTATTAACAAAATGGAATCATAAAATGAAGAAAATCAATAACCAAAGGAAGCATAACAAACTATCATTCCCCTTGCATATTGTTTTTTGATGGAAAAGTTGCAATTCCTGAACCTGATGTCTGAACCTAAATGAACTAGAAAACTAAAATTTCCTAATCATGACTGAGTTGCTGGGAAAAAAAAAAAAAAATCTTGTCCATTTTTGTCATTTATTTTGCTCAGTGTTCTGAAAAATGCTTGGCGGGGCGGGTGCATGGCGGTAGGGTAAGGTTAAGTGTTTAGGCGAGGTCTCTTGACAGATTGTTTGGCGGATCTTGGTGGTCAAGTCGAGTCTTAGCGACCTTGACAGCCTTAGTGGCCCTTGGCGGGGGTTTTTAGAACAATGATTCTACTACTAAGCTAACTCATTCCAATATATGATGTTTAATGAGGTAAGAACAAGAATAAGAAAAAAGATAAGAACAGCAGGATAGCTACGGATATGTTGGGAATTTGGGATAGTGAATTAGCCTGGAAGAGCGATTCGAAATATGCAAAATAAATGAGGGGGAGAACATATATAAGAAGATTAGCCGATTTCTAATTTGTTGCAGAAGAATAGGAATCAACTAAAATAAGATATTCAACCCCGCCCCCCCCCCCCCCCCCCCCCCCCCCCAAAACAAAAATACTTTATTAGACCTATTTGGTGTGAATTGGATTGGATTACACCATGCCATAGGAATATAGGATAGTTTAGAAACTGAAACGTCATGAACAAGATAGGTTTATTTGGAGCAAGGGATAAAAGTTCATTTACTGCTGAGCTCTTGCTAAAAGTGATATTTAGCATGAACAGACAGGTTGGAAAAAACAGAGCTCAAACTGAAGGATAATAGAAAGTCGTGGAGTACAATGACTATGCAATGCCCAAATTATTGTTAATAGTTTGATTTGAAGCTTCATCCAGACAATTTAAGCATTAGAATATGAAAAGAAAAGTAAAAGAAATTGCCTTTATGGAATCAACAGGATGCATTAAAGAGGTAGAAAGTGCACAAGAAAGGCCTCCAGCCAAAGCTGCTCGTAGAACACCAGTAGCAGGAAATTCAACTGGAGGTGGAACAGCAACTACAGTGGCAGCTTCAAACCAAACATTCCTGCTCACCGTTAAAAAAAACGTACATTTGTTATTGTTAGATATGACAAGAACTCTAAATCCCATTTAAGGTATACAGTGTATCTTCTACAAGCACTAGTGATACGCAGACAAGTCTCTCTACTTAGCGAAGAGGAGGAAAGTATTCATAATAGCCCTCACAAAACAACGATGATTGAAATTTAAGAAAATAAACCTCTTAATTAAAAAATTCCAGAAACAGAATATAGAGGCAAGAATTTTCCTCGATATAATTCATCTAAAGCAAGAGGTATTGATGCAAATTTCCCCTAGTAGTCTTAACGAGTGACATTACTGGTTTTTTATTGATTAAACTTTTCAAATAAAAGGATAAAATGCTCTGCGTTTCACTGAAACATCCCTCATGCTCCTCTTTCCTCCTTTCCCTTTTCTCTTTCTATCCAGCCCCACTCTCAAAACCAACACTACATTGCATGCTAACTCTGTCTCTACCACTTTCAACTCTGATGATTGTTCTCTGTATGTGAGTAAACAATGTATTATGGAGCAAATAGGCAATTTTAGGCTTGTTAGCTATTCCAACCTCCAACAATTTCTCTAAATTTTAGTGTATATCCATTCATCTTCAATAGAAAAAGGGACAAATTTGCTTTCAAAATTTTGTTCCTATTTCTGTCAACAAACAACAACATCAACCCAGTATAACCCATCGGAGCAGGGTTTGGGGTCAGGTTGTACGCATGCATGACAAGAGGATGTTGCCGAAAGACCTAGTGAAAGTATCAACAGCAGATAAAAGATAAAGCAAATATAGAAGAAGGTAGATAACCATAAGAACTCGCACAAATATCACACAGAAACACATGAGACAACCAGAAAGCCGAGTTGCAAGCCTGAAAGGCTTGCTTTACCCACCCAAATCCTATACTCTAGGACCCAGAACCCTTGACTAGTGACTGCTACGAACAATTGAAATTTGAAACAATAAGCAAAAGTTTACTCAATCAATAGAACTCAGTTGTGTTTATGCTGAATCTGAGGCTCAATCTGTTTCAAAAAAATAAATAAAATGGAAGAATGCTTACAAATAATAACTGATGTAATGGATAAGCAATTATCTTTTTATGAAATGCTATGCAATGCTTCTTCAAGACATTACTTTTGCTGATAGTGTTTCATATATCAAGCAGAGTTTTCAGCCAATCTTTTTACCCTATATCTTATTGGCATTTCTAGAAATAGAAAGATTCAGCTTACCGAGGATCATCTAGCAGCCTATCGGAAGGGAGTAAAAGCATAAAATTGCGAAAATGACCATAAGATATGGAGCCCTCTGTGTCTGCATTCAAAAACCTCATCATGGCAAGAGCATTCTCTTCGTTTGATGGAAGTCCTGCATTCTTCAGTGATGTCAAAATTTCACTTTTCTGCATTTTGCCAGACTTGCTCAAACAAAGAGAAGTATAAGCTCGAAGAATGGTGGGTTCCCTCTGTTCCATCAGACTCAAAAACTGCTTCCACCCAAAGGATTTAGTAAATAGATGACTTCTAGCGCGTTGCAAAAAATCTTTAGCATATCTCTGAGGCAATTTTCTCCTTCTCATAGCAATTTCCAAATCTTCCAAGGTCACTTGGCCATCCCCATCCCTATCCAGCTCCTCAAAGAACCTCCTTCCTGTAACAGTAGCAGAACATTAGACTCCCTGTCACCTTTTTCATTTTATACCCTTCTTTATCATTTCACTTTTCATGCAAATTATATACATTTGAAATGGCCACTGTTTGTAGTGAACAGACATATCGGTAGCACTCTATTATTGTGCAACTAGACAATCTCAAATCTCAATTAGGTTAAGGTGTCATGCTATGATGATTGGTAACCAGAGAATAAACAAAAATTCAAGGGTCATGTCAAGAGAAATGCTAACTTAGAAATTATCAGAGATTCATTAATTATAATCCATTCCATGATGCACAAATCTTAGCTACTGTATTCACCTTCTCAGCCATATGGCCACAGATTCAACAGGATATATGACACAATGATGACAAAAAGAAGCCCTATTATCAATGAGAAGCTCCTTCATATTCCTCTTGCCAGTAACAATTACCTACAAGTCTACAACTTATTATCTAGCCATTGCAAAAGCATCTGCTCTACCAATGAGATGTTGGTACAACAACATGACTAGCTTTAAACACATCACACATTAAACAACCAAAAACAAAACAAAAAAAATTGTGTATGGCTAAGATAGAAACAGGCGGCAATGAAGAAAACAAGTGAGGATGCCATATTATTTAAAACCTACAACCAAGCTAAAACTAAGCATTTTCTGCTCTGAGAAAGTATATAATCTTTCAACAGCACCAAAGGGGTAGCAATTCAATCAGCCAAAGAAAATAACAATGTCAACAAGAACTAAACAACCAAGAATGAAAACATCGTATGTTCCACACCTTTAGCATATACATTTCCAGGGAACAAATGAACCAAGCACATAATATAGTCAAATCAGCGAAGTATCCAGCAGTCATGCTGATTATAGAAACAACAATAAGGACAGGAGACTTGAGACCTTTAACAAAAAGTAGGAGCAAGAGACACTTTGTCAAAGAGAAGAGATGACACTATGAGCATGAACACATTGGAAGCAGCATAACTTTCTAACATAACAACAACGCAACATGTGTCACATTAACATCTAACTACACAAGGACTTAAGCTCACAGATGGCATGCACATACAGTAGAGGCATGCATGCAACATACCTTCTGCCTCAGTGTACTTGAAGAAATCCTGAACTGAAAATAACTTCTTTTTGTCAGGAACATGTTTGGCAGAACGTCCTAGATGTGGGACAAGCTCAATTAATTCTGTTATCGATACAGTTGATATTGTTGATCTTATACGCTCTACATTTGATAAAGGAATACTGAGCAGTCCACTAACTGCATTTTGAGGTGAAACACCCGCCTTATCATCTCCACTCTTAGCACTGCTACCCTCCTCACCCTCTTCTTTTATAGGAGAAGTGACTCCAACAAGCGAGGAAGGTGCTCCGCCAACTCTGGCAAAATTTAAATTTCCTACAAAGCCATCGAAATCTGCTTTTTTCCCCTCCAAGATACTAGCAACTGTCTTAAGATGGAGAAAATTGGCGAGTGAAAAAGGAGATGATTCAAAATCCTTCTTACCGCTTTCTTTTGTCATCTCACCAAGCATCTTAAGGTTCTCGGATATTTGTTCAAAAATGAAACCTACAAAAAGTTCAAGAGAAGTGTGTTTCTCTTCTTTCTGTGTACTACTAGGAAACGTCACTACATACTCGTTCTTTCCCAGACCCTTTTCCTGGATTTTATGCAAAGCAGCAGATTTCGGCATGTAGACAGTTGAAGATGAGCGAACCTTTTCCTCTTTCTCTACCTTTGCACCTTTGAATGCACTAGGTAAATAAAGAAAAAACCCATTAGGCAACAACCAGCACGTCATTGCAAACTGTAAGCAATTCAAACATGAAGCATCCTCTTTTCCAGAAAATGTCTTTACAGGAATCTTACTAATCACCAAGCCCTTTTTCCCCTCCTGAAGAATACCGTCATGACTACCATTTCTCCCAGCAGCACGTGTATGAAGCTTGCTGTTCTTAGCACAGTTATCAGATCCATACCCTCCAGTTGCCTGCCCAAACAGCTGAACATCACCGAGGGGCTTCTTCGAGCTCAACCAGGAACACTCGAAATCCTGGGCGGCTTTCTTAATGCTAGATTCAAGAGGTAAAAATGCATCCTTAACAACTTGAATAGAGCTTTGGAGCGACTCATTCCCAGGGATCATCATGAAAACCCTAATTCGCCAAGCGTTTCAAATCAAGCAATTCCAAACGTCAATCGGAGAAAGCACGCACTTGCAAAACATCCAAATTGCCAATAATCCCAATAGGAACTCAAAGAAGCCGCAAAACTCCACTCGTTGAAGATGCTAAGTAGAAGACTCTAGCTACGAGCCAGACATTCACAACGAAATCCCCCCTTCTGAAATCAAAGCAAATCCCTAGATGAACTACCAAGCACCACAAACATCACAATTCTCATCTGGATTTCTGAAAATGGAGAGCAACCACAAATCTGAGAACATCATCCGGAAAAATACAAAATTGTAAAATGAAACAGCAAGAGTAAAACAAGAACCACAAAAGAAAGCGATAAAAGGAAAGAAAAAAAAGAATCAAATTGAAAAGAAATTGCGGACGATTACCCGATAAAAGCAGGGAAGTAGGCGATCGTTAATGGTTGGGGAGAGACATTTTTGGACAATTAATCGGAATCTATGGCGGTAAAGAGGTGTGCGAGAAACAACATCAGATATGAGAGAGATAGGGAAGAAAGGGAGATGAGGTTTTCTTTTTCCTTTTTATTTTTGAAAAATGTTTTCTTTCCCCAAAATGTTATGAATAAATTTGGAAAGTATTAAATAAATACAATAATTATGTGGATAACAGTGGATAGGTATAGAGTTGACGCATGTCCACGTAGGAAATGTAGGGCGGTGGCGGTGGTTTTCCGATGCCCATTTGCAGTGTCGTAACTCGCCACATTTTATGCGACTCTATCCTTTCGAATTTTGATCGACACAACACAACACAAGTTCTAGGGCCAATTTTATCGGCTAACAATACCATGTAGTAGGATACTAGAAAAGAAATTGTTAAAATATTGCAAAGGTGCGAAACATTGTTTTTTTTTTTGGAAATTTCGCCTGGTAACCCTGAGGTTTCGCGTATTTCGCGTGGTAAACAAAGGTTTTGAATATTTCATCTGGTAACCCTGAGGTTTCGAAATATTTTGCCTCGCGCCCACAAGTTTGAATTTGTCCAATAATTATGTTTTAAATTTATAGGAGGGTAAGTATTGTAATATTAGTAACTTTTGTGGATGCATTCCATAAAAACTAACATTTTCAACCATTCTTGAGCGATACACAAACAGGAGACGATCTTCAACTCGCGATATAGCATAAGGAGGGAGACGAGCGATTGCAGAGGGAGGGTAGACCGGCGGGCAACTGGTAACTCCCGAGGGGCGGCGAGTGTGGCAGCGTCGGCGCAGGCGGTGGCCGGAGTTGGGCGTACAGTCGGATCCGGGCTAAGGTGAGTTTTCTTCTTTTGAAAATTTTGGGTAGGTTTTTCCCTAAATTTCAAAATCACATCTATCAAATTACTTCTTATTGAGTGGGATTAGTCATCTAGGTGTGAAATTCAACTCAAATTATGGCTTGAAGCTTCCAATTTCGAATCATGAATTTTAGGGTTTTGGGATCCGAAATTTTGGGGGGTTTTTTGGTTTAGGGTATTATTAGAGGAATGCCACATTGCCCGGTAATGCATAAACCAAATCTTAACTAGTGACCATATATATGGAATTATGGAATGTTGCAAAGTAGCGGACAGTGATGCAATAACTTCTACTGGATGGGTTTTTCAAGCAAGGAGATCCAAGTTTGTGTTGTGCATTATCCGAGTGCTGTAGAAAATACCCGATAAAACCTTCCTATCCCATCAGGAGCAACAAGATTCTTTCACTGAACTAGTTTAGGAATTGCCAGTCTTACTCAAGTGCATGCCCTCCAAGGTAAAGTTATACTAAGTATGTACCACTTGCGTCTTTTAGATAGGGAAGCCGAATTTACGCTCTTCTAATAGTGTGCTACTGTTACTTGGGCTAATAGTTGAGACTTGAATTGTGCTTGATTGAATTAGTATTTAGGGCTCAAATCATAGTTGTATTTGTTGTTGTTTTCTGTGTTATTTTAATAAAGTTTATTAGCTCAAAGGGAGAGCAATGTGTGATTACTGATTACACATGAAGTGGGTTCGAATCTCACATAGACTACAAAAGCACTTCTATTGTCAATAGAAATGATCTTTTAGCTATTTCGTGCACTTTCCTTCTTCTTTTTTTGTTATATATGAGTTGAGTTCTATTTAGGTTGCCTTGTATTTTTTTCTTTTTCTTTCTTTTTGCTCTAATTTTGATAGAAAACTTATTTTTGCTGTCAACTTGTTTTTGCTCTACTAGAAAATGAGGGAGTGAGGAGTGAAGTCTCAGAAGAAATATAAGATACTATATATGATGGATTTTAGGTTTCCTCGTTGGTTTTGTTATCTTGACAGCCATTGTTTTCCTCTATTCTTCCGTTTTCCACAACCGAAAACTAGATTTATAGCTGGTCATGAAATTTTTATGGATCAAATCAGTATGTGATTTTTGGGAGCTTGCCTTACTTTGTGATTGATACTATCTGCTATAGGTTTCTCTGTTCAAGTGAGAGTTTAGTTGCTAGCTTAGCTTTGATTAAGTGTACAGAGCTTTGGTGCCACACTTCCTGATTCTCAATAATTGTAAAGTGCTAGCAGCAGAGCCCATATCTGGGACCTCCAATAGTCTACGTGGGATTCGAACCCACATCATGTGTAATCACACATTGCTCTCCCTTTGAGCTAATAGACTTTATTGAAGACGCACATATAAAACAAAAACAAATGCAACCGTGATTTGAACCCTAAATACTAATTCAGTCAAACACAATTCAGCCTAGAATCAAGTAAAATCAGCTTTGACTTATTACATTATGATTTGAACCATGGACTTTATCATAGTCTTCCTGCATCTTGGATTTCTCCATCTTCAATAATAAAACCCGAAAATAAAACAAACATTACACATTTTTAGCAATAAATTCAGCAAGAATAGGATCTAAATTAGTATCTCAGTAGATAGAAAGTCAAAAGCAATTGCAAATGGGAACATTTAAATGAGTCCATCATTAATTACATGAAGAGAAGGGTTTCAACTGCTTGATAGCCAAGGCTATTCTAACAAGCCCTTAATTTCACTCAGCATTTAGCAACCTTAATTTCATTACCTTTGTGAGATCAGCTTATCAAACAGAAGCCATGAAAAAGAGGAGTTATATAACATGAACGAGCTATGGAATAGTAACCATAGAACATGTTAAGTTTGAAAAAAATATGAGTAGGCAACGGCAAGTTATTACTTACTACATAGAGAAACATTCACTTCAGATTTTTGAAGAGTCTTTTTCACATCCAAATGTGGATACAAGATCAGTGGAATGTTTTTCACTCTCATGTGTCAACCGGCAATTCCACACTAGCCATGTAAGAAATGAGCATCTCAAACGAGAAGGCGAAAGAAATTAAGACACGATGAGTATCAAATTAATCAACCAAACACCTCAATCATAGTTGAACAAATTGCAACAGCAAGTTGCCTCTAGTTGGCAATATTGCACACTCAACTCTATACTAGTTAATGCCTAAAAAACTGGGAGTTCTAGCAATGCCATCCAAAAACTTGATATCTAAAACCAAACCAAAGCTACTCTCGTATCAACATTAAACACTGAAAGCAAAACAACATTAACAAAACTCACCTGCTTTCGAATTCGAACAACGAGTTGTTCTCGCCTATTAAAAAATCCATGGTCTTTGCTTCCATATTTCACAAAACACAACAAAAAAACAAGGAGTTGTTCTCACCTAAAAAAACCCTAGAATTTTCGACAATTGACCCCCTATTTCATACCCTAGGGTTAGTCTTAATCAATTTCAACACTTGCTGAGAAATTTCGATGGGAAATTTGTACCTATTCGACCCAAAATTGGATAACTCACCTGTTTTCGAAATCGTTCTCGCCTATGCTTCCCGCCGGGCACCACCTCCACCTAAGCGCCCTCTGTCGCCTCCGTCGATGCTTCTGCCACCCACGCTGCTGCCGGAAGTAGTCTTCTCACCGCCGCTGTCGGATCTTCTTCGCTCGCCTGGTTCGCAAATCGCTTGTCGCCTCCCTTCAACCTAAATTGAAAGAAAATGTCACTTATTACTACAAAAACCTAAAAACTTTTTAATATTACAAAATATCACCCATTAGAAGTTGAACCACCCATTTTTCAACAAAAACTAAACTTGTGGGCGCGAGGCAAAATATTTCGAAATCCTAGGGTTACCAGGAGAAATATCCTAAACCTTTGTTTACCACGCGAAATACGCGAAACCTCAGGGTTACCAGGCGAAATTTCCGTTTTGTTTATTAGGTAAAAATTCGAGGTCAGATATATCTGAAATTTAAGGGCCGACTAGACAGAAAATCGTCTAAACAAACATAAAGTACAAGAAAACGGTGCAACCTTAGGCAAAAGAACTCTACAGAAGCGAAACCAAGCCGACCTAAACCTAATGTGATGAGGACGAAACGACGGATGAAGTCGAGCCCCACTCTGAAGCAGAATCACAGGTCCGCAGACCAACGATACAAAGGTGCGAAACATTGTTGTTTCGAATGTTATTAAGTAGTATCTTTCAAAATAGCTTTATCATTTTTATAAATAGTTCTAATCCCATCTCTGAAATCAATATTATAACGAGTAATTCTAAACTAGATTCAGACACCAGGGTTATCCCAAAATTAGACACATATTTCACATTATAGAAGACTTTCACAATATCATCATGCATGAGTATTGAGGGAACAAATCCCCCACCTTTTTATTTCTAAAATCGTGTCATCATCTAAAGCTACATCACTAGTTATAGATTCCTATAAGTTTTTCAACAAATTTTTGTTAGGAGAAGCATGCATTGTTAGAATGTTTAAAAACATTTTACGTGGCTCATGTTTCTAGGTTTAATTGAGTATTTAGTCCATATATATTACAATGCCCGATTTAATATAAAATTCAAAACCATGATGGATCGGTCTCAGTTAAAGAATTAAATATGAGGGTAATTATGTACTTCATCATCTCTTGCCTATAATACACTAATTGATTACTACCTCGTAAAGGATTATTAATAGGGAAAATAAATAAGTGAACGGTTACGGAAAATAAATAAGAGAGCGATTACGAAATGTGAAAGGTTGCTCTCTTTATATGCACGTTCACTAGTTTTCCTAAGTGAGTCTGCAATTGACATGAGAAGTCGGTAAAGAGTCATCCATCGGAGACAAAGAAAGGAGAAGGCTTAGGGGCGAGAAATCATACAAGGTTCGCTTATTGCGCTGCGAAGACACTCATGGATCAAGGTTATTCTTCAGTATAGAATTAGGGTTTGAATTGTATAAAATCTAGATCCTATTTTGGTTGATTTCATGATCGAAATCAGATAGAAATCTTACATGCATAGTACATCCAGAGTCGAGTATCCACGTATTAGTAGTTTCAATATTAGCACATAGAAACAACTTAGGTGGATAAGTACTCATGGTTTCACTTTATTTTGCTTAGCTAATTGTTCAACCCTTTTTTTCTACAATCCTTAACTCAATGGCCTAAGTTGCAATAGTTACACTTAGCATTAGGGTTAGACTTTTCAAACTTGTCAGTTTTATAGCTATCCTTTTTGTCTTCTTATTCCTCTTAGGTTTCTTACCCTTTTTTTATAAAATTTGCTATTATGAGTAAACAACACTTCAGATTTGTCAGGTTTTGCCTGCTAGTCAAGAGGATAGCAAGTTACAAATCCTGTCTCGGTAGTACATGTATTTCTATTACTATGAAATTCATAAATGAAGTAGTTAAGTTAATGGCGGGGTTACCATTATCCATTTTAGAGTGATATGTGCATGTTTGAATTTGAGGGTAAAGAGATCACTTGTTATACGGGATCCGACCCTTCCAAAAGGATCGTTCCACTCTTTTCGGCTGCATCCTTCCACTTATGGCCCTGGAGAAATTACTGTTCTTGGAGTAGGGCCCGTTTTCAGTCTTCAAGAGCTTGAATGCGGTCCCGAAGCTCTTGCATGGCTTTGGCCACGACCTCTGGATCGATAGGAGGCAAGTGCTCCCAAAAGGCATGCAGGGTTTGCTCCCGCTGGCGGCCCGTCTTTATTCATCTATACCAGCACCCGCCCACGATTCAATAGGAACGATTTTAGCGCCCCTCTCCTACCCCGAGCCCTGACGTCAACGAAGCTCCAATGAGTCAACTTTGGTAGTCAAGCCCTTAATCTTGAAATCCTTCATTATTTCATTTTTCTCAACTATAGCTTCAATTATCTTATCCTTTGACAATTCATTTTTACTAAACTGGATTAAATCCATAAATTATCAAATTGACTAGATAAGAAATTAAATAGGAGGATAGTCTGATGGGAATCTTTTATTTCATATTTACATCGTTCAAGTTCTTGAGTCATTTTCAGGAATTGTCCAGATTGTCATCTAAAGTGATATTAACCTTCATTTTAAATGTAAACAATTGACATTGTAGAGAGAATATGGAGGGCAATTATTTAGTTAAGAATATCTCATCTAGAGCGGTCCAAAGTAAGAAGGTTGATGAGTATCTTACAACCCGACGGGCTATGTCATTAGTTAACGTTAGCATTATTTTAGAGTCCACCTTGAGGACAAGTTCAAGGTCTTGTTTGGAGGGATCGCCAATTTCCAGACCCTTGCCTTTATCAAGGGTCTTGGATCCAGATCCTCCGTCGTCTTCAGTCTTGGGATCAATGATCTTGATTCTAGACGATGTTTCTTTTCCGGCTTGAGCCACAGGAACTTTGGCTGGATGCATAATCGCTATCCAACACCCGTCCTTGATTAATATGGCCTGAGTCTTTAGTAGATACATGGTGTAGTCAATCTGTTGTTGAAAGGTATTATCCCCATTGTGTTGTCCATATGTTAGTTTACTTAGGATTAGGGAACGAGTTCTTTATACCAAAAACAGTAACATGAAACGCCTAAGGTCTTTAGGAGAGGAAGCTTGTTTCGAGCTCTGATACCACTTTGTGATCTTGCCATAACAGTTACTAAAAATGGGAACTAATAAAATAATTAAATAAAACATAATTTAGTTTTCTTCTTCACGGACTCCCAAGGTGAAGTCTTCTAGTTAGTTTTGAGGAGCACATCTTCCTTCTCAAATAGCCCTCGAACCTCATTTAACTCATCGCTTGGGTCAAGATCGTTGCTTCACATACAAAATGCCAATCTTGACTACATCAAATTTACCCTAGTTTAATTTTTTTTTTCCATGGATTAAACAAACCAAAACGAAGTCGTGTAGTCCCCCTTTTTTGGTTAAACACTATACCCCCCATTAAGAAAAACATGTCGTTTTATGAGTAAAATCTTGTTAAGAAAAACATGTTATTTTAGGTATTTAGGTATTTACTTTCCAAAATTACCCTTGTAATGATTAGATATTTGTTAGTTGTAGTTTTTAATAAAGTGAAAAGGTAAACTAATAATTAGGAGTATAAGTGTATTTTTGTTTACTTTTATTTTCTTTCTTAAAAAATGTGCAAATGTCTAAAACGACATGTTTTAATTAACGGATGGAGTATTTCACTAGCAAAAGTACGTGAAAGCTATAATAAGGTCATCAACATCACAAGAAAAGGTTGAACGATTTAGTTATTACTAGTGTAGTGCCCGTGCCTTGAGGGCACGGGATTTTGATCCATTTCAATTTGAAAATCACTCTATATATCTATTTAATACTATATTATTATATAATTGTTTACAACAAAATATGTATAAAATATTTTATTTATTTATAAATTAGTTGCAAAGAGATACCATACAAATATGAAAATAATTTAGTTATGTAAAGTAGTAATAAAAATCAAACACACCACTTAATATAATTTGAAATACATATATAATTATTGTCATTAGGATAAAACTAAAAAAGAAAATATAAGTTGTCATATAATTGAAAAACTGAAAAGTTACTTGCATCAAAATAAAACAATAATAATATAGAGCGAAATTCAAAGAACATAAATTAAAAACTAACGTTGCACTCCTTATCTCCACAACAACATCAATTCTTCAATCAGCGGTTGTAGAAAATATCAATCAACTTCTTCAGGTTATTTGGTTCAGGTACAATCGTTGATAAGAACATGTTTGGGGGTTTCAAGCACATTGAGTGTGGAATAGGGGTGTTCATAACCGGGTATCCGACAAGAACCGGTTAACCGTGTCAGATACCCGAAACCGTTTAGCGTGAAACCCCCGAACCGTACACGACACGAATAAAACCGGGTATCCGACACGGATATACTAATCGGATCCGTGTCGGATATCCGGTTACCCGACACGAACCGCTTGAGGAAGACCCCAGCTTTGGAAATAAAGAAGAAAGAAGAGGAAAACAATTTCATGGCAAATCCCCAGATCGAGAGAGATGAGTGATAACGGAGAGAGGGAGTGGTCTCCATATCCGATGGGATTGAGAGAGAGATCGAGAGGAGTCGTCGTTATTGAGAGAGATGGAGTCATCACCCTCAACCTTTGTCGGAGTTATCGCATAGCCTTTCGCTAAATCCCCAAATAGAGAGAGATGAGTGGCCTCTAGATCTGGTGGGATTGAGAGAGAGGAGTCGTCGGAGTCATCGCCATCATCCTTGTCGGAGTTATTCTCTTCAGTCCCTCGCCAAATCTCAAGTTGAGAGCGAGAGTCGGACATTCCATTGAGACTGGAGTTTAGGGTCGGCTGGCGGCGTTTGGAAAAGAAAGAAAGGAGAGAGGCAGGCTAGGGTTAGAAAAAGGAATGAAAGGAGATTTAAAAGGGAAAATAAAGAGCGGATTTTTTTTTATAAAAAAAACGTAACTTTTTTTAGTTAAAAAGGAGGAAGAATGGGAATTGAACCCGCGCCCCTTGCCCAGATGACTTGCTTCCTAACCATTTGGGCCATTCAACAACATTGATACATAGGGAAATATATTCTACTAATACTATTTCTATCAATTTTTTTTAAAATTAAACGGTTCGTGTCGGGTACCCGATAAGAGGATATGCTCGATCCGAACACGAACCGTTTAATGTCGTGTTTTCTCGATTCGTGTCATTATCGTGTCGTGTTTTTTCGGTTTCGGGTTTTTTCGTGTCGTGTTTTCTTGTTGTGTTTTCGGTTTCGGGTTTTTCTGCACACCCCTAGTGTGGAAGATTATAAGGGGTTATGATGATTAAAACTGAAAAGTTACTTGCATCAAACTAAAAATGACAATAATATAGAACGAAATTAAAAGAACATAAATTAAAAACTAACGCTCAAAAGAACATAAATTAAAAACTTTAATCCATATTTCCTTCCTCAATCCAAAGGCAAACTACCAAAAAAGGGATGACAAAGGAAAAAGTATAAACAAATATATTTAAAATAGGAAAGAATTATGTTTAAAATTGGAAATGGATATTTTAAAATTTTAACAATAATATTGACCAATAAAAAAAATACTAATTGAATAAAAAATTCAATTTTAATTGTAGACGTGACACGTCAGCAAAATGCTAACAGAATTAGTAATATTAATAGATAGATAGATAGATTAATAGATAGATTATTTGGGTGAGGTACAATCGTTGATAAGAACATGTTTGAGGTTTTCAAGCACATTAAGTGTGGAAGATTATAAGGGGTTATGATGATTAAAACTGAAAAGTTACTTACATCAAAATAAAAACGACAATACTTAATATAGAACAAAATTAAGAGAATATAAATTAAAAACTAACGCTCAAAAGAACATAAATTAACAACTTTAATCCATATTTCCTTCCTCAATCCAAAGGCAAACTACCAAAAAAGGGATGACTAAGGAAAAAAGTATAAACAAATATATTTAAAATAGGAAAGAATTATGTTTAAAATTGGAAACGGATATTTTAAAATTTTAACAATAATATTGACCAATAAAAAAAATACCATTTGAATAAAAAAATCAACTTTAATTATGAACGTGACACGTCAGCAAAATGCTAGCAGAATTAGTAATATTAATAGATAGATATTGCAATCGGAAAAAAAATGGAAACATGTCTCAATATTTACGACAATATAACCGAAAAAAAAAGGAATGGATTCAAATCATATTTAAAATAGGAAACAAATATTTTAAAGTTTCCATAATAATATTGACCAATAAGAAAAGCTCATTTGAATAAAAAAATCAACTTTAATTGTGAGCGTGACACGCCAGCAAAATGCTAGCAGAATTAGTAATATTAATAGATAGATAAGCATTCACAAAGATATGTTGGAAAATGTTGACTTTGATACTATTATAGTTATTATAAGCATTCAGAAAGATATGTTGGAAAATGTTGATGTTGATACTATCAGAGAAATCATTTTACATGATTTTAGGTTCTAGTTGTCGTTGGTGATTTTAGGTTGTGGTTGTTGCAACTATTGCTGATTTTCGGTCGTGTTTGCTAATTTATTATGGTGTACTACATTGTGCTACTAAGTCATTTTCGCTAGCTACTACAATTGTTATCTTGTAAAATTCTATTTTCTTGGATTTAAAATATTATAAAATTCCCTTTTCTTGGTTGATTTTTGCTACTTTTGTGATATATAATTTTATATCACAAATTCTCCCTGTCTTTTTCTACATTGTAGTTAAAGAATTTTTTTTATATTTTAGGGGTCCTTATTTTAACTTCGCCCTATGGCCTCCAAAGTGTTAGGAACGACACTGTCCTCGTGCCTTCCAGAGCATAGAAGACGATAATCTCCTTATTAGCTCTTTCATAAATATATCCACTGACCAATTATCAGCAACGACAAGATTCAAATGCATTTTGGGCTAGAATTGAAGCTTTCTTCTAGCAATGAAGGAAACCTCACCAAGTGCAAAGACATGTGTCATGTATGGGGATATTAGACAAGGTCTAAATGTGTAATTAATAAATACCTTAAATAGGCTAATATGTCATTGTAGACGTTATGGATGATAATGAAACCCTTTACCCTCTCTCTTTATCTTCTCTCATCTCAACTTCTTCTTCTTCATTTCTAATCTCAATCTTCTCCCACCTTTCTCAATCAACTATGAAATTTATGGTTTCCCCTATCCGACCTTTGGGTTATGACAATTGGTATCAGAGCCAATCAGTTATCGGTTCCACAATCTCAATTCAATCATCAGCAATGGAGGATTCAGTAGTGAGGGCGTCTTTATCCTTGACCCAATTCCAAGAAGTCGGTAGCAGATTCTACAAAGTTCTCTAGAAGATCAATGCCCTTATCAAGGAATTCCGATGGGAGACCTAGAAAGGTTTCGAAGAATTGAAGAAGATAGGGTTGATTGGCAGATCGAATGGTGCGCTATTCCCGCATAACTTGTATGGGTTCCGTTGGCACCACCAATCTTTCAAGATTCACTAAAAAAAATGTGGATTTGAAGTTCGAGTTGCTTTCTACGAGTGTTCTTGGTGAAGGAATAAAACTTGCATGGGTCAAAGAACTGGCAACTTCGATCGAAAACAAGAGCTATGAAATTGAGTCAAGCCTATAATCAGACGACAACCCCAAACATCAAACATAAAAGTTGTCGCAATCTCTTTTGTCCTTGGATCTTGGAGAAATATGAAAGCTTGGAGAGTTGGAAGCCCTAGACCAATAAATCACCAATAATTTCAAAATCAATCAAGGAATTGTAGAGGACCTAAAAGAAATTCAAATTTAATCCGGGTTATCAATGGTAAACTCTTGTTCTGTAAAGGATGTGGTTATTGAGGTTGCATCGAAAGAATTGAAGGATTTAGTTTTTGCTCTTAATCGAGTTGATGGAAACTAGGTTGGCTAATTTTTAGAACATATTCAATTGGTTGTTTGAGAATCACTAATGCCTATGAGGCATTTGGTGCTGAATATACGAGTAGGTAGGAAATTCTTATGAGTGACTATATAGAATTCGCTACCAATTCATGACCTTATGATAGAGGGAAGAAGCTCTTGATGCTCAAGTTGGAAAAAGGGTGAATTTCCTTTTGGATTGCTCTCAGTGGAAGAGGAATTACCTTTGTCTTCAATCCGATAAGAGGTTGTAATATTGAAGTTGTGCAAAAGATAGTGATAATCACTTTAGTTTTTGAAACGGGTGGTAGTGTTGATTGCGAAATTTAGGAAGGTAGTGACATGAACAAGATATTGTTCATGCTATTTGGTGGTACTGAATTGCAGGGAATCCTTGTGTGTCAAAGAATGGGTCTGGATTGACTTCTTCTTTAAGTCAATAATTACAGATTTTGTTGCTATATCATAGGAAGGGCTTCAACTAGCATGACTCCGGGTTGCTAGCATACACATCAAAGACCATTTATTGGTGGAATTTTACATTGGGTTCTTGGATCTAATGGTGTTAGGGAGCTGGTGTCCAATTCCATATACCAATTGTACATTTTAACTTCCAAATTGTTGCGACAATGGACAATAGTTGTGTTGTCATGAATTTCCTAGTGTAGCTTACAAGACTAAATGTCATTTGTGATGCCCGCTAGCGTGAAATGGAAGTGCCATAGCATGCATTGTCTTGATGAATTCAATGGAATTTTAGTTCTATCGTTACATGTTCTATTCAATAAGCATTTACGACAATGCTTTTATAAGGGGTGAGTATTGTGATGTATGGGGATATTAGACAATTAAGATCAATTAGAGGTCTAAATATATAATAAGTAAATACCTTAAATAGGCTAATCCCTAGAGATGGAAATCAACCCGCGGGGTATTAATGGATGATGAGTTGGATTGGATATGGATGAAGGGGCGTCCAATCCACCACCCAATCCATTAAAATTGTTTATTATATGGAACTTCATCATCTCTTTTACGCATCTTATTTATTATATTGATTTGGTAGTTTGAGCTTTTGTGTTTGTGTAAGTTGATGAGTAATTTAAATTTAATATATTACATTTTTATTTTATTTTTAAAAAAAATATTTTATTTATCTAGTTTTATTTCAATTTTGAAAATTGCGATGGACGTACATTTACATAAAATGTCTCACCCATATATTTCACCAGATCCACCCAATAACCCGCGGATGATGGATGGATCGGATATGGATGTAAGGGCTAGTGGATGATGGGTGGATCGGGTGAAGGAATTTTCTTAACGGATTGGGTGATGGAATAGGTATATCCACCCATAAACCGATCCATTTCCATCCCTACAATCCCCCCCTTTTATGAACTTCTTCTTCTTCATCTATGGAAGCTATGGTTTCTCTATCCGACCTTTGGGTCATGACAATATGACGGGAGATGTAAGGCACGACGGACAAAAACCAACTTCAATGTAGCTAAGTTTGCTGATTGTTTTGTTCTCAAGGCACGAGTAGACAAAGAGCATCCAGCAAAGCGAAAAAGGATATCATCATTATTAAGGGTGGCACCAATCCCATAAATCCTAGTCCTATCCCAATCTTGATAGAATTATACGGGATGGGACGCGTGATCGAAATTCCTCGTCCTGTAAATCTCATCTCATCCCACATATATTAAAAAATATATAAAAATATGAAATTAAGTTTGAAAACATATATAATTAATCATGCACCATTGATCTAATCTTAGACACCAATGCTATAGGTAATTAGGTTTCTCTTTTCTCTTCCAACACGTTAATATATTTTTTTGTGAGTCGTATGGCCCTATAAACAGGCACAGAACTAGAAATTAAAATGTGGGAGGGTTAGGTAGGCAGATTTTTTATTATACGCAAAATTTTTTTTATCAACAAAGCTCTTAATTTAATAAATAAATTAATGGATAATTTTCATTAATTTTTCCTTAATTGTTTTTACTATTTTTTTATTTTTTTAAAAATGCGGTGGGATGGAGCGGATCCTGACCTATCCCTTAGTCTATGCCTTTTTCTCCGCATGCCAATAACTTTTGCATGATTGATCGTAGTTTTGAAAGGGAATTTTAGATTTGTTTATTTATTTGAGGGATTGTGATCATCCCGTCCCACAAGGGATAGGACCCGGTGGTATTAAAAAAAAAAAAGTAAATCATGTCTCAGTCCATCCCATAAAAGTAAATTACGTTGGGATGTGGGATGACCCCATTCTCGGCTTGTCCAATCTCATGCCCACCCTAATCATGAGGGCACATGATCTTTATGTTGCAAGGATTGATTGGAAGCACATCAAAGATGAGCTAGCGTGCATGGATAGCACTCCGTGATAAGCCGAAGTGGAGTGTTGATTACATAGATAAAATCAATCATTGCAATATAATTAATGAGAGCTCCAAAAGATCTTGGTCAACTAGTGGAGGGGATACCCCTAGTTCAAATACTCCCACGAGTATGTTAGTGTCAATTATATATATTGAGCGTTCAATGAGCATCAAGAAGTCTAAAAGAAAAGGTGAAAAAACAAAGCCATTGGTCAGGTATAAAACGATTGTTGATCCTAGCCAAAAATAAACTCGACTCAATAGCTACTATAGTGGTAGAGTAGATCGAGGTCGATTCCACATAGAGTGTGTGCAACTTGTGTATGTTCTTTATCAACAATAAGAGAGAAAAGAGAGAAGTAGAAAATGATGTAGAGAAAACAATAGTAGTGATGATGAAAGCAATAACAGAGTAACAAGAGCAATGATGATTGTTTGAAAGCAATATAAATAAAGATAGTTTCACTCACGATTCGCAACAATGGTTGATTTTCCGATCGTTGAGCTTTTCTCTACTTAAGTTGGTTTCTACTTAATTATTCTAGGGTTTGGTTTATGTATAGAGTTGAGTAGGCCGCATATTCGATCACCACATAAGTCCCTTACTCTAGCACTGGAGGAGTAGCATTAAGTCCCAAACTCATATCATCTACACACTATCCCTCCCATCTTGTTGACTTCTCACCTGGTTGTCAACCCAGCCATCGCTTCCACTAAAAGAGATAAATCATAGCTGTCAACATTTATACACCATCAAGATTTCCGAATCGTTCCAGCAGGATGTGCGTGCTACTTAGAGATTAAGGCCACCAAGGGGAATACATATATAATCCTATCGCGAGGCAGTTCTATCTTAGTGGCCAATTAAGACAAAGTCAACAACATTAGCAAAATCGAAACAAAGAAGATTGAAATAAACATAAATAGAATTAACCATAAATCGTCTTTCACAATTCATCAACCACATCTTGAAACGTGAGCAAAACTAAAGAAATGTTCAACCACTCATGGTTACCTCAAAACCCTAAAAATCGTCTTCTGTCGCCTTTTGAATTGAATGGAATGTAGTGTGTAGAATGAATGAATCAAAGCCTAGGCAAACTACGTACCCTATTTATAGTGTTAGGGTTTTGCCCAAAACCCTAGGAAAACCGACCAAAATAAGATAGAAACGAATCTTCAAAGGATAGAAACAAATCTTCTCGGATAAACTTTGAAAGTTTTACACGGATTTGACCTTCAACATTCCAGATTCCTCGTCTTCGCTTCTGTGCACTCAACTCGCTCCGTGTCTTGGCTCATTTAAGATCCTCTTTGGACTTGATCATTCCTCTCCTTGTCCATCCTTAGTAGCTCCAGCAGCTCCAGGGCTCCAACATCGCCCTCTTGGTCCACCCTTTGAGTCCGAATCTGCGAATCTGCATAATTAACCATAAAAAAAAAACATAGTGTAATGTCATCTTAATCATGGTTCTAGGTCTTTAGGGGTTTTGAGTTAGACATAGGAAGGGCTTAATATAGATTATACTCACATATTATATACTCTCCTACATATTATGTGTCACACATTAGAATTGCAAGGTCTTACACTTGTGATCATGTGTCATATATAATATATGGTTGTAGAGTTAATAAAATGTGACATATGTGTGTGGGTATCCGATTTGGGCTTGAAAGGCCCATTGCTCGGACTCGCCCCAATGATTTCTCCTCGACTTACCTCGACTTACCCTAATGTTAAACGCTCCGTTTTTAGCTAATTGAAGCTCGCCTATATAAGCTGATGGGGTCTCTAGGGTTCCACACTTTTCGCCAGACGCTTCAGGTAATCCACTTGAGAGAGAGAGAGAGCGGCGCTAGGGTTTCCACAGGCGCTCCGAGCCCTTCCCCGACGTTCTTGCTCAGATCTGAGGGCGCATCTCCTTAGGAGACCTCTGATCTGACCTTCGAAGATCAACACTGCAGTTGTGTGCTTCTTGTCTGGCGTTGGTTGTCTTCTCCGACGACCTTCTCGGTTTAGATCTGGTCTCCGACACCAGATCCAGGGAGTTTCTTCGTCGCTTTACCACTTATCCTCGATTCTTCTCTTGAAACTTGCGATTCCTTGTTGTATACTCTATAGTGGCCTTAGATCTAGCTTGTCGACCTCGAAACCTTGTAAACCTGATTTGATATAGTGGATTGAGCTCAAGTCTCCTCTTCTGAGGCTCCATGGATGTAGGGAAACCGAACCACGTAAAATCGTTGTGTCCTTTCTTGTTTATGTGTTTTCGTTCTCGCGCTTTCGAATCTGAATCTTGATCTCCGATCTGTGAGTCAGGAAAGCTTCAATCTACAACGTGGTATCAGAGCCTTGCTTTGTTTACTGCTAGATCTAAGCCGGGTCGCCTGTTCTTGACCAAGATCTGTCTTCAGTTTATAGATGCTTAGGGTTTTTCCTCTGTTTGTAAACTCTGTGTCTATCTACTGTTGTTTTGATCCTAATTCACTTCTGTATAAAAGTATCTGACTCCGTTGTTTGTTCTTACAGGTACTTAAACAATGGATAGCGCCCTTAAGATTAAACCATTTGACGGTGTAATCGACTTCGCCATGTGGCAAGTCAAAATGAGGGTCGTGCTGATCAAGGAGGGATACTGGAAGGTTGTCAAGGCAACAACAACCGCATCCACAACTGCTACTTCCACTCCAGGCATCAAGGATGGGGATGACACCTCCGGTTCCAAGGTGACACCAGATCAGAAAGGGAAAGGAGTTAAAGGTGGCATCCCTGCTCCCTCTAAGGAAGACCTAGAGCTGGGCTTGAGGGCACATTCCGAGATCATGCTTCGGCTCACTGACGGCATAGCCCGTTAGGTGGTAAGACACTCTTCCACTTCCTCTCTATGGCATGCCCTGGAGGAGCTATTTCTCTCTAAATCTATGCCCTCCAGGATTTCTCTGCTTTGTTGATTGTTTACTTTCAAGATGAATACCCAATTAACATTGGATGATAACTTGGACAAATTTCTGAAAATGTCTCAAGAACTTGAAAGATGCAATGATGAAATTAAAGATTCTCACCAAACCATTCTTCTGCTGAATTCCTTGCCTAGTCAGTTTGACAACTTTAAAGACGTGATTCAATTTAGCCGAGATGAATTAACAAAAGACAAACTCTTTGAAGCTATTATAGAGAAAAATGAAATCATGAAAGTCTTTAAAATCAAGGGTTTGAAAACTGACAGAAATGATAAACCTGACAAGCCTGAGGTTATGTTTACCAAAGGCAATAACAAAAAGGGTAATAAGAACAAGAAGGCTAAAAAGGATAACAAAGAAAATGGTAAGGGTGACAAATCTGAGAAAACTGACCCTAATTCTAAGTGTAATTATTGTGGCGACCTGGGTCAAAATATTTCTTGGTGTAAAGGCATGTATCATAACTGCTCCTATGAAACCCTAATTTCCTAATCACTGCGTCAAACTTAAGGTTCCATTGTCTAGGGAATTGTTTTAACCCATAGATGGACCTTTTTAGAAAGCAGATGCGATCAGGACGACTTTTGTCAATGAAGCCTTTGGGTTGTTTCATGTATATGGTTTCATCTAAAGTACCATGCAGGAAAGCAATTTTCACATCCATCTGTTATAGTTCCCAACCAAAGATAACACACATAGAAAACATAACTCTCATGGTCTTGTACTTAACTACGGGTGCAAAGATGTCGTTATAGTCTATTCCCTCAATGTGGTAGAACCCTTTGGCTACTAGCCTGACTTTAAACCTAGGGGGATCATGAGGTTTAAAACCTTCCTTAAGCTTATAGATCCACTTGGAATCTATGAGTCGGGTTTTAGGAGGTCTAGGGACCAATTTCCAAGTTTTGTTGGCATACATTGACCCCATCTCTCCTTCATAGCTTCTAACCATTGTCTAGTTTACTCACATTTTATAGCAGATTCATATGAATTTGGAGTAGTAGGGTGCCTAATATGATCAGTAGTTAAGAAAGCATACTCTACAATATAACTATACTTCCTATTACGGATGATGGTCCTAGGTTCTCTGTCTGTAGTCAACTGATAGTCATGCAAGCTTGGTAAATCAGATGCAAATGATAATGCAGGAGCAATAGAAGTAGATGCATACAAATCGAAAGAATGGGGGGAGGAGAAAACAGAGGACTCCACAGAGGAGTCATTAGAGAGGCCATTTACATCACTTATAGCAGAAGAATTAGAGGGGAGAGCAGGAGAATTAGATTTAGGTAAGGGAGAGGTGTCTGGGTCCTCTGATGCAGTGGCCTCACCATCGTCTTCTCCAGCTTTTGTGCTCTCCGGTGGTTCATTTCCTCCTTGTAATGTAGAGTGTGTGGGCTTAGTTGCTGGTTTGAAGGCCCTACCAGTGTCGTATTCATCATCATCAGCTTGTGGAGTATGAGATGAATCTGGGATCCATCCATCTGTTTGGTCATTGGTACCTGCAAACTCAACATGTGAAGTTAGTTTTCTTTCATGGGAAACTCATACTCATTGAATTTAACACTTCTAGTGGTGATCACCTTATAGGGTCCTCCTTGAAGCAAGAAAACCCTATAACCTTTGACACCTTCAGGGTATCCTAGAAGAATACCCTTCACAACTCGAGGTTTTAGCTTACCCTGTGATATGTGTGGGTAAGTTGCATAACCAAAGGGCTTTAGGTAGTTAAGGTTTGGTGGTTTTCCATCCCATTTTTGTTGAACAGTTAAGAAATTTATCACACTAGAAGGGGCCCTATGTACTAAGTATGCAGCTGTCAAAATAGCTTCTCCCCAAAGGGTGTTTTTCAACCCAGAGGAGATAAGCATACATCTGGTTTTTTCTAATAAGGTCCTATTCATTCGTTCAGCTGTCCCATTTTGCTGTGGGGTGCTAGGGACAGTTAAGTGTCTTTTTATCCCTAATTCTTGGCAAAAGTCATTAAATTCGTTGTTGCAAAATTCCAATCCATTATCTGTTTTAAGACACTTTAGCTTATGATCATATTGGCTTTCAACCATAGCCTTCCACCTTATAAAGGTTTCAAAGGCTTGGTCTTTTTTTTAAGAGACTTACCCATACCTTGCGTGAGAAATGATCTGTGAAACTTATGAAATACCTCATTCCACCTGCAGTGGGGACTTGTGCAGGTCCCCATAAATCACAGTGAACATATTATAAAGGAACAGAAGCAATATAAGAGGATTTAGGAAATTTCATATTTGCATATTTTCCAAACACACAATTTTCACAGAATTTAATCTCAGTAGGCATTTTAGCAAGTAAACCATGTTTGTGCAATTGAACTAGACCTTTATTGCCAATATGCCCCAACCTATTATGCCAAGAAAGAGTCTCATCTAAGGTCATGTGCTCAGGAGATATAGCTGGGTTTAATTCAGGTTTATTAGCAAGAATGTGATACAACCTATTCTTTCTAACAACCTTTATGATAACCCTATTATCTCTACTAACAGTTCTTATACCATTTTTAGAGGCCATATGGCAGCCAAGTTCTTCTAGAGCTGACTCTGACATGAGGCTCCTTCTTAGGCTAGGCACCCATCTAACATTGGTAAAAACCCTAACTATACCATCATGCATCACAAGAGGAACATCCCCAACCCCCGTGATCTTTAAAGAAGTGCCATCACCAAGCATAACATCACCACAAACAGACTTATCAAGTGATCTAAAATAATGCTCAGAGGGGTAGCATGCATGGTACATCCAGAATCAAGTATCCAATTATCAGCATGGCAGTAGAAGATTGAGTACACATAAAAAGCTCAGCAGGACAATCACTCATGCATTCCAAAACAGAAGCAGACATTTCAGTATGGTTAGACTTAGCAAGTTGTTCAGCTCTCTTCTTCTTTCTATAATCCTTGATTTCCTAATCACTGCTCCTAGAAGATTCTTGGTGTAAAGATCTAAAGAAATATTTTGACATGAAATTAGGGTCATTGGTTTCATAGGATCTAAAGAAATATTTTGACATGAAAGATCTAGGTAGTGCCAAGAAGATTCTTGGTGTAAACATTATTAGAGACCGACCTAATAAACAATTATGGTTATCTCAAGATGACTATATGCTTAAAGTATTGAAGAGATTCAATATGGTCACCTCTAAACCTACCTCCATACCCTTAGGAGGGCATCTAGAGCTTACCAAGAAAAGTTAGCCAACCAAACCCGAAGAAATCAAAGAAATTGCTAGGATCCTCTATGACGTAGCTGTAGGATCTGTTATGTATGCCATGCTTTGTACCCGCCCTGACCTTTCTTTCGCTATCAGTTCTTTAAGTCGTTTTATGTCTAATCCTGGGAATGACCACTAGACTGCTATGAAATACTTGCTTCGTTATCTCTCTGGCACCAAAATTTTGTGTTTGCATTATGGTTTGCATAGCACTATTGATGTCTGCATTTTTAGTCATATTTTACATCATGTTTTCATTCCATCTAAGTCATTTTATTAGCTTTTGTGTTGGGAAAGTAAGGAAAATGTGTAGTTATGCTTAATATTGCAAGATATGGAGTCTACACAAACTTTGGTATGATTTTGTAGGTTTTGGAGGTGATTTGGAAGAGTTTGGACACACTTTAGAGCTTTATGAAAAATCATGAAGGCAATGGAGAAGCCAAACAAAAGCAAAAAGTGGTGTAGCTGGCGAAAAGCCTTATTTTCGTCATCCATCACTTTGATTCAAGATCTGGATCCTTCATGAGATTTGTAGTCCTTGAAAAGAGCTTTCCCATGCATATTCATATGCGTCAATCGGATTAACGATGACTCGGAAAAGTGTGATTAAAGTCAGAGTCAAAAAGCTGGAGAAAAACAGAACCTACTGCATTCGAACAGATACCTCGACGCCGACACCCAGACCTCGGTGCCGATACCCTACGCACCAGGAGAAATCTTCTGCGGGTTGATTTAACTGATTTTTGGGCTTTTTAATTAGGATTTCTATTTAATTCCTTTTAGAATTTTTTAGTTAGATAGACTTGGGATATTTTATCCTTCCTTAGATAGATTATATTATTTTCCTAAGATAAAATCTCTTTCCTTGGAGATTAAGTCTTAATTTCTATCTTTAAATAAAGCCAATTAGAGGCTAATTAACATCAATTGAAGACACGATAAATTGACAACAACTTGGGACGTGAGTTTTGGAGTTTTTAGTTGAAGGTTTTGACATTGGTTTTGAGGTTTGATTTTATGCAATTTCAGATTATGTTTTATTCAATTTTCAGCATGTTTTCTATAGCTATGTGTGAGTAGTTCCTCTTCTTCTAGGGTTGGGGTGAGCCCAACAAAAGCCATGTATGAAAGCTTGAATCTATGATGTTTTTAATGAGTTTATCATCATCTATCTTGTGCTTAAATCCTTTGCGAAAGTTGAGGACAATTCCATGTTTATGATTATGAAGCGAAAGTGGATTTAATTATGAATTTGGATAGTAATTAGAGATCTTTGACGAAAGTAAAAGAGATCTAATTAAGAAAAGGTAGAACGAATAGGTTTTATGCGAAAGCCTCTATTCTCTATTTGTGAAGTATGCGAAAGCTATCTTTTGATGATAAAAACATGATCTTTGTTCTATGATTCTTGTGTGGTTTATGCATGGTTGTTGTTGTGGTTATCACTAGACCTTGGAAGTTCTTTTTATATTGTTTACATCCCTAACATCCTTTGCTTTTTGTTCTATTTCGCTGCTGGAAAACAAAAGATCACTCGACATTCATCACTTCTCTCGACCATCCCCTTGATATCGACCTCTCTAGTCGATATCGACCGCCTTTGCTACTAATTTTTGTGTGTTGTTAGATCACAGGAACTATTCTAGAAAGTGTTGTCCTCTCTCCAGTGGAACGATCCCGACTTTCGCTATCTACATAGTGGGAATTGAGGTATTTTATTTGTGGTTGATTTCCCATCGCAACAACTATACATCAATTGCATAGATTTGTGGATTCTGATTATGCCAGTAATAAAGATAATCGAAAGTCTCCTACTGCCTATTATTACACATGGGCTGGGAATTGTATTTCATGGAAATCCCAGCAACAATCAGCTTTAGCTATGTCTTCCATGAAAGCTGAGTATATGGCTGCCACAGAAGCTGCTAAGGAGGCTATCTGGTTAAAGGGGATTGTGAAGGAAGTTCTTCAGAGAACTCTAAAACCTGTTATGCACATGGATAGTCAGAGTGCTTTATACATCTGCAAACATCCGATGTACCACGAACGCACAAAACACATCGATGTGCAATTCCATTTTGTAAGGAACATGGTTGCTGCAAATGAGATGGATGTCAAGAAGATCAAAGGAGATATAAATCCGGCTGACTTTGGAACAAGGGTTGTTCCCCCTAGCAAATTTCTTTTTTGCAGGGACTATCTCCGTCTTGGAGATCCACCGTGACGAACAGGTACTAAGCCGATGATGCTACAAGAGTTGAAGACATGAGCTTTTATCCACTATTGTTGAATCAGGAATACGAAAGTTTAGAGTCTAGATTAGGAGGGCAAATTGTAACGTCATCTTAATCATGGTTCTAGATCTTTAGGGGTTTTGAGTTAGACATAGGATAGATTAAGGGCTTAATATAGATTATACTCACATGTTATATACTCTCCTACATATTATGTGTCACACATTAGAATTGCAAGGTCTTACACTTGTGATCACGTGTGATATATAATATATGGTTGTAGAGTTAATAAAATGTGACATATGTGTGTGGGTATCCGATTTGGGCTTGAAAGGCCCATTACTCGAACTCGCCCCAATGATTTCTCCTCAGCTCACCTCGGCTTGCCCTAATGCTAAACACTCTGTTTTTTGCTAATTAGAGCTCGCCTATATAAGCTGATGGGGTCTCTAGGGTTCCACACTTTTCGCTAAAAACGCTTCAGGTAATCCACTTGAGAGACAGAGAGAGAGAGAGAGAGAGAGAAACCAGAGCGGCGCTAGGGTTTCCACGGGCGCTCTTAGCTCTTCCCCGGCATTCTTGCTTAGATCTGAGGCGCATCTCCTTAGGAGACCTCTGATATGACCTTCGAAGATCAACACTGCAATTGTGTGCTTCTTGTCCGGCGTTGGTTGTCTTCTCCGATGACCTTCTCGGTGTAGATCTGGTCTCTAACACCATATCCAGGGAGTTTATTCGTCGCTTTACCGCTTCTCCTCGATTCTTCTCTTGAAACTTGCGATTCCCTGTTGTATACTCTGTATTGGCCTTAGATCTAGCCTGTCGACCTCGAAACCTTGTAAACCTGATTTGATATAGTGGATTGAGCTCGAGTCTCCTCTTCTGAGGCTCCGTGGATGTAGGGAAACCGAACCACGTAAAATCGTTGTGTCCTTTCTTGTTTATGTGTTTTCGTTCTTGCGCTTTCGAATCTGAATCTTGATCTCCGATATGTGAGTCAAGAGAGCTTCGATCTACACTTAGATTCCGAATTTCGCCCACCAAATGATAAGATATGCGAAATAACTAGAAAACATGCAATATGCACCCTAAAACTACTTAGAATGCCTATATAAAATATGCATTATTAGTCATCCGATCAACTGACACATATAAAGATTGTTCATGAAATGGAGAAAGAAAAAGCTAAAAAGTTTAACAAAATATGTGAGTTGCAAGATGGCTAAGAGGATCTACAAGAGGGAAGAAGCTATAAGGGAATGAAGGAGTAAAGAGGATGAAATTGCAAGGCATGGAGAGAGAAGAAGATGGACTTGCTTGATAAGCTCATGTCAACTAAAAATATTTCACCACAAGAAGACAAAAGGATCAAAATGAATATATTCATAGCTCACATATGAATCTTCCCCATTGAGAGTATCAATCTTACTTTAATGCATGTTTCCTTCTTGTAATGCATGTTTTCTATTACGTAATGCATGTTTCCTTCTTGTAATACATGTTTTGATAATGTAATTGAAGTTATCTTTTGAATGATGTTGTTAAATCTAAACTTGGATTATGCATGTGATAATGGCTTATCAAATTTTGGTACTGTGTAGGCCTTCTTGCCATGGTGAAGCTTTCTTAAGAGTCTTTAGAAGCACATCCTCCTCATCCAATAGTTCTCAAACCGATCTTGATTCCTCGCATGAGTTAAGGTCATTGTTTGACCCAGAAAGCCATCATTGATTGCATCAATCCTGATTGAAGATGATGGAAGGCTCCGACTTGGTAAAGCGTATCAACACTTTTAACCAAATTGTCGGGGATTTGGCACAAATGGATGTAAATCTTGAGGAGGTTCTTTGTTATAGTATCAATCAAAACATTACAATAATAAGTTGCTTTCTCTTTCTCTTTAATGATACTTCACTCACGAAAAATCACATCATGAGGTTTGTGGCGATTCCAAACCCTTCAAAACCATCTATCCAGCATTCTTCAATCCGTTCATCTCTCACCATTGGAGTTGATCGAATCCTTCGAAAGATCAGACCAACAACCCCTATTTCACATCAGCCTTCAAACAAGAAGCCAGGCAATAAAGATGTAAAAAGGACGACTCACAAACTTGTACAAATATTCTATAAGCTAACATCCATGACATTTCGCTACTACACTGCGTGTGGGATTCGAATTACCATTACATAAACAACAACGTACACCGATCAACACAATACAAAAATAACCAAATAAATCACTCAAAGAATCCTAGTGTGTTGTCCTTATTCACTCTTCTACATTTTCACAATAAGATCCAAATCAAGAAAGAAACGAAAGAATAGTAACCACCCCATGTAGAAGAATAAAGATACCAGCTTAAGCTATAACTGAAATCAGGATTATTCAAATCGTCTTCCGGTTTGCTTTTGTTTCATTCAAACTGAATCTGTCAACACCATAGCTACTTTGATGCCATATCTGCTTCTGATTCTTCTCTCCTTGTCAACTCAAACATTTGCAACATCAGTTATGGGGGTGCTCTCTATCTTCCCAGGAACCGAGTGCCTCCTTGGCCCGGATGGGGAAGCTGGGAAAGAAAGCCTCTTCTTTGCAGAAGCCATTGATACCTTGTCCGGAGTTCCACCATTCTTCTCTATTGTTCCCAGTGGACTAGCCAGCTTGGTCTTGGCCTTTGCCGATTTTGTAGAAGCCATGTAACTTGGGACTGCAGGAGAGCTTGCAAGGCTCTCATCATCTCTCACTGATGACCCCGCAATGCTGTGCCTCCTGGGGCGTTCTGACTGGATACTCATCATGCTCCTAGTGTCATCATCTGTAGCAGTCCACCCGTTCTTTGGGCTCGCTGACTTAATCCTGCCATTCGGGTTTGCAGGGTGCACCCTTGAAGGGGTTGAAGGGGAGTTGCGACTTGGAGGACGGCTACCTCTCTGAGTGCCTGGGGTTAGGGAAGGCTTACCGTTGGTATCACCCATCACGGAGACACTTCTGCTCACCGAACTCTTAAAAGAGACGTGATCATTGAAATCCTTATCTGTCATGCTCGGGTTACTCCTGCTCTCCCATGGACGAGCCGCCATCCATCTCTCCAGCCAGCTCCATCCCCAGTGAGGATTGTTTGGATCCATGAATGTTGGGTTCGCGGATTTGGCATTCTTTCTTGTCTGGTGGAGGAAGTTTGAAATACTTGGTGAGATTAGGAAATCAAGACACAAACTAATAAAGCACGGCCTTATAATATACCGCATTTAGCGTGATTTAAGCGTATTTTCTGTGTTTAACAGAGTGGCAAGGTCACCAACCATCACTAAACTTGATAAGTGAGGTACCAAGTTAGAACTACCTGATGAGAGTATGCATAAGCCAAAGCCCTTTCCCTTCTTGTAGCAGCTTCTTGCTTGGTCTGGAGGCTTGCCTCAATCTGTTCTTTAGATTGCATGCTATCAGACCATTCTTCTCCCATCTGCAAACCATTATTAGGTATCAATTTCGTCTTCCTTATTTCCACAAGAATGACTTAATTTCCATTTTTATGAAGACGTGACATCCATCAACTAGTTTCATCAAAACAAAAGACATTGCTATCAACCAACTGAATACAGCCCAGAATTGAATATAATATGACATCATAGAGCAAATAAAAAAATCAGTTTAAAGAGTAAAGCTACTCACTTTCAGTCTTTCAAGCTCCCTTTCATGCTTTTGCTGAAGCTGTCTCTGAAGTGCCTGGTTCTCCTCAGTCATTCTAATCCTCCTAGTCCGAATCTGAGACTGTAATCGAGCAAGGGTCTGCATACATTTTAGGGTGGTCGCTGCTTGCCTTTTCACAGACTGGCCTTCAATGAGTGATTTTAGTCTCACGAGTCCCCTTAAAGCCCGCAAAGCTCTCCTTGCCTGAAAATCAAAAGGACAGGTCAGTCACCTGATTTTGACAAAAACAAGAAGTATAGTGTTATGTTGGCAATTTTTAGATGTATCAATTTAGTATAGGGTGCAAGGCAACTAATTCGACCACATAAGTTCCGAAAAAATAATAATCTCAAAAGAAAATGATTAGAAAATGAGGATTTTTTTCCATTTTATGGAATTCCCACATTAGATCCCCGCGCTATACAATCCAAAACATAGCCAAATTAAACAATGTAAAAGCGAATTGGTAATCACAATATGAATAAGGGCAACACTTGAACAATTGCACCATTTAAAACAAGCAACGTAAACTTTGTTTGAATAAGTGCACCAATGTTGGATTTTTTTCTTTCATGTGGAAAAGTCTCCACCTTACCTACCAAGGGCTCCTAAGACTATACCATACTTACACAAACATATTATTATCTTCTTCAAAATCCAACCAGAAAAGTTTTTCCAAATGGATGCATATTAGACATAAAAGACCTCAGGCAATATGAACACATAAAAACATGATTCCAAAAGCTGGTATAAACGAAAATCGGTGTTTACCAAGTGTCCACGGAAGGCAGTCTGGATTCTGATAGCAGCTATTTCCTCCTTTGTTTTACCCGGGTAACGAGACACAGTGGTGAGATGAACCACCGCAGCAGCTGCCTGAGCAGCGGCGACAGCCGCCTCCGCTGCTGCAGCTGTAGCAAGTGCCACTGAGTAAGCATGCTTGTCCTGATCATTCTCGGCAACTTCAGGGAACTTTGTCTCCGCGATGGGTTGAGGAGGTGGCGGTGGTGGAGGAGGAGCATTGAATGCTATTGGTGCTGCTTCCTCAGATAAAGGAATACCATCTGGACCCTTTTGCTTCCCAAACCACTTCTTCTTCGACTTGGAATCTCTCTGAAAATTTTCCTTAATTAGCCAACAATACCACAACGAAACACAATGGGGAGGGATCAAAGAAACAAGTCATAAAAAATTATAAAAAAAACAGTTTCAAAATTACCTGTTCCTTTTTCTCACGGGGATCAGGGCTCAAGGCCTTTTTCACAGCAGAAAACCAACCCCCTTTCTTCCCCATTTCCAGTTGTCAATCTCTGAAAATACAGAACCGGATAATGCAGTTAAGAAACATTTGTAAATTGTAGATTCTGAAACCTAAAAGATCAAATTTTTATTTAATTTTATTTGTGTCTGTCGGTTATGCAGTGAATTGTTGAATACACAATAATGAAAGGTGTGCGAGTGTATACTTCATTTTGACTCCTTCAAAGGCAATTAAACAAGTATATTAGAACAGATCTAAAGGACTACAAGCAAACCCTAGTTCAGTGTACATATGAAAGGAAGTTCTTGATGGGACTAGACACAAATTCCCCAGATATAACGAATTTAGTCAAAATGGGGAATATCCAAAGAGTGGAGTGCCCGATCTCCTAAATCCCCCCAATTTGAAGCTAATTTGCGCATCGAAACTCCTCAATTTAGATCCATTAAATGAGAACTCCAAGCGAGTAGGAAGAAAGGGGAAATAAATGAAGATCAATTGATCTCAAGGAAAACAGCCAAATCCAGATGCAAATGAAGAGTACGTCACCTTGGAACTCGATGCCGCTAGATCTGTGTTCAAAATCTTCAAGTCGGCTGCTGCGACAGTCAACGTCACAGTGTATAAAAACCTTCCATTTCCCGAATAAAACGAATGGGGAATGAAACCTTCCAGATCTTGCCAAAGAGAAACGAAAACGACCAGAAGAAATGAAAATGGTGGGGAAGAGAGATAGGGAGAGAGAGAGAGAGAGAGGGAGGGGGAGGGAGGAAGTGAAACTGTGGAAGAAAGGCATAATAGAAAGAGAAATAGGGGAGTGTGTGTGAGAGAGAACAACCGGGGTTATCTGTAGTGGGGCCTACCTCCGGCGAGGAACAATTAGGACCGTCCGATCAAATCAATCATGATTTTGAATTTTTACGAATTTTTAATTTACAACTAAACTCGACAACGTACATATTACACGACAACTTCGCTGTCTTTCCCAAAAGATATCGGTGGAGGGGTTAATTAACTGTTTTGCTTTTTCCACTCTGCAGAACTCCATATATTGAAAAAAATATAAAACAATTTCTTATTCCTCAAGTAATAAAGTAGATCATTAAGATATTTAGCCCGGTACCCCTAACATATACTATATTATCTTTTTCGCGCGGTGTACAAAAGTTTGTCTAATTTCACCTCGTGTCCTTAGTCGGTTAAAAGTGACAGTCTCTCTTCTCCGTTTGTTTTTTCTGATTAATTAAAAAAAAACGAAAATAAGAAAGAGTTTGGAGAAAGAGAGCCCAACCTGGAGAAATAGACCTCGACCTGAAATCGGCTACACAAGATAGTTGCAGGGCTCGTGGAGGTGCCGAAAGGGGTGGTAGTGGTTCTAGGTATGTGTAATACAATTTCTGCTGATCGTATGAATTGCAATACTGTGATCGTATGATTTGCAATACAAGTTCTCTGTTTTTTCTCTGTCCAGGGGTGTCGATCATACATTGCTATATATCCATATTCCTCCCCCAAATCCCTTGATTTATGCCTAATTATGTCCCACCTTAATTACCTCCAAACCAAAATTAAAGGGGACGCTGACTCTAACGGCTATTTCAATTAAGAGGAAGGATTTCAAATATGATTCATTCCCTCTTTAATACAATGTCAATTCTAGGATTATCAGTATGTATTATTTCAGACCTCTTTTTTAAAAAAAAATAGGGTTCTAAAGTTCGAATTGGGGATTGTTAAATGGGTGAGCCTAACGGGGAGATCGGTTTCATCTAATGACAAGATGAAGTTTTTGTATTTACGCACGATCCCTTGTCATTTTTCTTGAAAATAATAATAGATGGTCCGAGAGACGACAAAAAACCGAAAAACCGAAGTCTAAAAAATTCTTCAATCCCATTGAATGTAATGAAAAATAGTAGTTAATATATGTTCTAGGTTATTTACATTGAGTTTTGTGGGTTTCGACGGGTTTTTTTTTCCAGCGCGAGGACTCTCTCGGCATATTTCTTTGATGCTTTTGTATTAGCTCGGCACATTTCAATGAGGTAACTATTTGTTAGGTTTAGGAAATTCCCCCTTGGGGTTTGCCTTTCATTAGATAGAATATATATAGTATACAAAGGACTTGGGCCTTGGGCTCCAAGGAAACTAAAGATATGTACATAACAATCTAGGATTCTATCTATATCTATTAACAGACCCCCGCAGTCGGAGCGGGAGGAGAACGTACGGTCAGACTGTCCCGAAAGTCAAGAAACAACTGACGTGGCAAACCCTTTGTGAAGATATCAGCGTACTGATAGGCGGAGGGGACATGAAGAACCTGAATAGCACCAATGGCCACCTTTTCCCGGACAAAGTGGATGTCCATCTCGATGTGCTTGGTCCGTTGATGCTGCACCGGATTGCTGGCTAAATACATGGCGCTGCCATTGTTGGTGTAGACAATAGAGGCCCGCGGCAAAGGACAACGCAGTTCCAGGAGGAGATTGCGCAAGAAGCAACACTCAGAAACGGCGTTAGCGACTCCCCGATACTCTGCCTCCGCACTGGAGCGAGACAACGTAGGCTGACGTTTGGAAGACCAAGCGACGAGAGAGTCATTGAAGAACACACAATATCCGGACGTTGAACGGCGGGTGTCAGGGCACCCACCCCAATCAGTGTCTGTATATGCCACAAGACCTGAAATAGGCGCTGCTGTCAACTGCATACCAAGATGAAAAGTGCTCTGAAGATACCTCAGAATACGCTTGAGAGCGTTGTAGTGAGGCTCACGTGGGTCGTGCATGAAGAGGCAAATCTGCTGAACTGCATAACTGATGTCCGGGCGAGTGAAAGTGAGATACTGTAAGGCTCCAGCAAGACTGCGGTACATGGTAGGGTCAGCAACTGGCGGACCTGCAGAAGCGCTTAGTTTGGAGCTGGTATCCACGGGTGTGACCACTGGTTTACACTCAGACATGTGCGCACGGGCGATGATCTCAACAACATACTTCAATTGGGAGAGGAAGAGTCCGGAGGAAGTTTTGCGAACTGAAATGCCGAGAAAGTAGTGGAGGGGCCCCAAATCTGACATAGCAAACTCAGACGAAAGAGAGGCAATCAGCTAGCGACGCAGAGCATAAGATGAGGCTGTGAGAACAATGTCATCGACATACAATAACAAGTAGGCCATATCTTGCCCCCGCTGATAGACAAAGAGTGAGGAATCACTGCGAGAGCTGACGAACCCAATGCGAAGAAGATAAGCAGCAAAGCGCTGGTACCAAGCGCGCGGTGCCTGCTTCAGGCCGTAGAGGGACTTGCGAAGACGACACACCTTCTTTGGAGTTCCAGGCTCAACAAAACCAGGCGGCTGAAACATGTAAACCGTCTCATGTAAGTGACCATGGAGGAAGGCATTCTTGACATCCAACTGATGTATTGCCCAAGATTTGGAGAGGGCAAGCGTGAGAACTGTACGGATGGTGGCCGGCTTGACCACTGGACTGAAGGTTTCGTCGCAGTCGACACCGACCCGTTGAGACTTGCCGTTGACCACAAGGCGCGCCTTGTAGCGCTCAAGGGAACCATCAGACCTGAACTTATGACGAAATAGCCACATACAACGGATAATATTGACGCCTACAGGCCGGTCCACAAGCTCCCAAGTACCATTTCGAATAAGAGCCTTATATTCGTCGGTCATGGCGGCCTTCCAATTGGGATCGAGGGCGAGCTTATAGGCTTTGGGGAGGGGGGATATATGTGAAGGTGATGCAGAGAGGTTAAATATTTGTTTCGGCCTGAAAATTCCGCTTTTGGATCGGGTCTGATCGGCTGCGGGCGGGGCTGCGGGTGCTGCGGGCGCCGCTGGAGTTGCGGCGGGCGCCGCCAGAGGTGCTGCGGGTGCTGCGGGCGCCGCCAGGGGAGCTGTAGCGGGGGGTGTGCCGGGGACTTGAGATGGCGAAGTACCGAAGAATCGTTGTAGAACCATGGGGGATAATGAAGAATCAATGGAAGTATGAGAGGGAGGAGACGATTGATGGGAAAAGGGGAATGTATGCTCATCAAAGGTGACATGGCGGGATATGATGAGTTTGTGTGTCGTGAGGTCAAGGCATTTGTACCCACGATGGTTGTTGGGGTAGCCTAGAAAGACACAAGGTGTGGATCTAGGGGAGAGTTTGTGAGGCATGGTAGCGGAGAGGTTAGGGTAGCATAGGCAACCGAACACGCGAAGGTCTAGATAGGAAGGAGTCCGATGAAATAGACGGAAGGTGGGAGTTTGATTGTAGATAGCAGTGGATGGGAGAATGTTGATGAGGTACACGGCGGTGGTGAGGGCATGGGGCCAATAGGATGGCGGCATGCTGGCGTGTAGGAGAAGGGTGCGCATCATATTATTGATTGTGCGTATAGAGCGTTCGGCTTTGCCATTTTGGGGAGATGTATGAGGGCAAGAGAAGCGAAAGATAATGCCTTGTGTTGAGAAAAAGTTATGAAATTGGTGGTTGTTGAATTCACCGCCCATGTCACATTGAAAATTTTTGATACGCCGTTGAAATTGGGTAACAACGTAAGCATGAAATCGGACAAATATAGGAAAGACTTGTGATTTGTATTTAATTGGAAAGACCCACAAGAAATGTGTGAAATCATCTAATAAGACAAGGTAATAACGAAAACCATCCTTAGACACCACAGGGGATGTCCAAAGGTCGGCATGCACAATGTCAAAAGGAAAATAAGTAGGAGTAAACGAACTAGAGAAAGGGAGTCTAATGTGTCTCCCAACTTGACACGAATGACAGGAACGTCGATTCGAGTCGTTATTACAAGCAACAGGTAAAAAAGTTTTAAGAAGACCAAAGATGGGGCCGCTAGGGTGGCCGAGACGAGCATGCCAGATGGGTGGAGCCATGCTTGCGAGGGAGACATGTGAGGAAGATGGCGAGACGGAAGGTGACGCGAGAGGGTAGAGATCCCCGGTACTATTGCATCTCAGACGACTGGTCCCCGTGCGAAGATCCTTGACAGTAAAACCAAACGGGTCAAATTCCACCGAAACAGAATTATCAATGGTAAATTTTCGAATGGAAATAAGGTTCTTTATAATTTGGGGAGTGAGGATAACATTTTTTAGGTGCAAAGGGTGGTTGTGGGTGGGGATTGTGGTGTGGCCTTGTCCCAAAATTGGAATGCTAGAACCATTGCCGACTATAACAGAATTTGAAGGACTCTTAAAAGAAATAGTTGAGAGACTACCTGAATGCTGGGCCATATGAGATGAGGCGCCTGAGTCCATGTACCATGTCAGATCCGGGGGATTGAGGCTCATGGACGAAAACTGGGAGTTCAAATCAGTGGGCTGAACACCATATGTCGAGTAGTACGCAGCAAGGGCATGAGGCGGAGGGCAAGGGGCGGAGCCCAGGATACCAGCGCCCGGGTGATGTGGCGGCATCGAGGGGTAGGGACAGGGCGGTGCAGGCCACTGCGGGAAGCCCCAGTAGTTCGGCCACTGCTGCTGCTGCTGGGGACCCCCGCGGCCGCCGCGACCACGTCCTCTTCCGCGACCTCGCTGGTTGCTGTCGCGATTGTTGTCGCGGCCGCTGCGTTCTCGGTTGGAAGGTGCAGAAGAGGGCGGCGTCTGATCGGTGGGCGGTGGTGGAGTGGTAACGGTGAGAGCTTGCTGAGACGACGGCTTGTCCAGTCGAGCCCGACTAGTCTTCTCAAGAGCCAGCATAGAGCGGGCTTTGTCAAAGGAAGGGAGAGGATCGGACTGTTGGATGAAGGTGGCGACGGACTGGTACTCGGATGTGAGGTCAGCGATGAGTTGCAAGACCAGGTGACGATCGGAGATCGAGGCGCCTACCGCTTCAAGTTGATCAGACAGAGATTTGAGGCGCTGACAGTAGGCTGCAGCGTTCAGGAAAGCTTCGAGCTTTGTGGTGGAGAGTTCGTTCTCCAATAGGATCGTGCGGGTACCCTTGTTGTCCTGAAAAATATCAGCAAGGCGATTCCAGGCTTTCTGAGCCGTGGTATTGGGTTTGAGGATGGTGAGGAGAAGGTCGGACGATATGGTGCCGTAAATCCATTGAAGGATAATGGCATCAAGTTGGGTCCAAAGATCATCGTCGATGTTGTCAGGACGTTTCTGAGTAGGATCGATGTGGTCAATGACTCGGTGAGCACGAGCATTGTTTTTGAATAACTCACACCAGGAAGTGTATTGAGAGTTTTCAAGGTCAAGGATGATTGGAATGGAATTGCGGATGTTGGTGACGGAAAGGGTCGAATGAAAAGGGGTTTTGGTGGAGGTTTCGCCGGCCATGGTGGGTGTCGAAGAGGCTGCCTGGGGGCGGCGGACTGGGCAGGGAGGCGGCGGCGGCGGGTGGGAGAGCGGAAGCTAGGGTTAGGAAAGAAATTATCTTTAAAAGATAATTAGGCTCTGATACTATGTTAGGTTTAGGAAATTCCCCCTTGTGGTTTGCCTTTCATTAGATAGAATATATATAGTATACAAAGGACTTGGGCCTTGGGCTCCAAGGAAACTAAAGATATGTACATAACAATCTAGGATTCTATCTATATCTATTAACACTATTAAACCTCGACAATGATCTATGAGCTTATAGTATAACCTCTGTAAACTTTTACAAGCTTATTGTGTGGAAATATCTTGCCAAAACTGAACCGTGATTTACATAATGAGTGGCGGTACAATATTTTGGAGGGAAATTAGAGGGCACAAAAAATACAAAAGTCAGATCTAAACCTAGAGCACAACAAATGCAAAACTTAGATCTAAACCTAAATAGAGAGGAGAGAGATGAAATCGCCGAGCTTAATTTTTATCCTCGTCCATAATAGTTGAGTTTAATTAGTTGCTATCCTCGACCCATGAGGTCGATCTAAGCCTTTCTCCTCACCCCAGAATGTCGAGCTCAGGCTCGATCCTCAACCTAGATTATCGAGTTCTTCGTCCAGAAGAACGAAGCCCACTATAGGAACCGTACAATGAAACTCAATGTAGAAAATCGCTCAAAGGAGATGAAGAATCGATAACTGAATGGAGGTAAACAAGAAGACCAATGAAAATTAGAGAGCACAGTTGCAAAACTTATATCTAAACCTATAATTGAGAGAAGCAATCCCGAGTTTCATGTCTTCCCCCGGCTGGAATCGCCGAGCTTCCTCATTCTCCTCGGCCCAGAATGTCGAGCTCTGATTGTTTGCTTAACCTTACGTTTTTTGAATTATTTTTGGCCTGTAATTCCCCCATAATCGACCTCGTATTACCTAAATTGGTGTTCAATCTTGAAAATCTAACTTACTTTGACGAAGATAGCAACAAAACACACAAAAAAAAATACTCCAAAAACAACATTATTTTTATGTTGAATCAACTGTAATCAGTAAAAAAAATTCATTATATGGGATAAAATGCCTTTGCAGTGCTAGATCGGTGAAAGTATTATTTTTTTGTCCCGAGCCCTTCCATAATTATTTTTAAAAAAATGAAAAGGACCCGGGTGATAAAAACAAGATAAGAAATAAGTAGAGAGATGAGATTCTATTGCATTGTTGCGTGTCTCTCAAATGAGAAGTACAAGGCCTTATACAAGCATAAAGGGAGAGAGTTACAAAGGATAAGAATGTCATAGATTTGGGACCTTTGATTTCCACCATGTGGGTGTTATAGAGGGGAATAATGGTGGGGGTTATAGAGAGGTGTAATATCACATAGTAATAACTAGCTAGTATTATAACACCTCCTCCTTGATGTGCACTCGTAGTTTGCGTATTGTCTCGTTAAAAACCTTATCTGGAAAAACTCATTGGGATAAAAAACCAAGATCAAGGAAAAAAGAGTACAATACTAGAGCAAACTACTCCCCCTCAACTTTGCACACATCATTCAAGCGTCGCATTCTCATATTGTGTACGAGTTGCTTAAATACCCTTGTAGGCAATGCTTTAGTGAACAAATCTGCCAGATTTTCACTTGATGCAATCTTTTGGACATCAACTTTGCCTTCAACTTGGAGTTCATGGGTGAAGAATAATTTCGGCGATATATGCTTGGTCTTGTCACATTTAATGTAACCTTCCTTGATTTGGACAATGCAAGTTGTATTATCTTCATACAACATTGTCGGGTGTTTTTCAATGGACTCCAACCCGCATGATTCTTGGACATGTTGGATGAGTGATCTGAGCCACACACTTTCTCTTTCTGTCTCATACAATGTGATAAGCTCTGCATGATTTGATGATGTAGCTACAAGAGACTACTTTGTTGAACGCCGGCCAAGTGGCAGTTCCACCATACATGAATAAGTACCTTGTTTGTGAGATGGCCTTGTGAGGATCTGACAAATAATCTGCATCAGAATAGCCAACCAATTTTGCACCATGAACTCTTTTGGATCTTTCAAAATATAATCCCATATCACTTGTTCCACGTAAATAACGTAGAATGTACTTGATACCATTCCAATGTCTTTTTGTTGGCATTGAATTATCTCTTGATAGTAGATTAACTGCAAAAGCTATATATGGTCGTGTATTCGTAGCAAGATACATAAGTGCACTAACTGCACTGAGAAATGGTACTTCATGACCTAATATCTCTTCATTGTTTAATCAAGGACGAAAAGGGTCCGTGTCCACATCAAGTGATTGTACAACCATAGGTGTACTCAATGGATATGCTTTGTCCATGTTAAAGCGTTTTAGGACCTTTTCAACATAAGTTGACTAATGGATGAAAATTCTATTTCTTGTATGATCGAACTGCAGGCCGAGGCAATACTTGGTTATTTCAATATCTTTCATTTCAAATCGTTTTTCTGTAATTAGTCGTTTGATGAATCTCTTCAGGAGTCCCAATAATATTTAGGTCATCAACATAAATTGCTATAATTACATAACCCGACTTTATCCTCTTTATAAAGACGCAAGGGCTTACTTAGTTATTTATAAAACCATGTCTTAGTAGGAACTCACTAAGGCGATTATACCACATGCGACATGATTGCTTCAATTCATATAAGGACCTCTTTACCTTGATGGTGATAGAATCCGGGAAACGTCAAATTGGCCAACAACGAGGCAGATGAGATTTATTCAAGGATTTGAAATGATGAAGATTAATGATCCATGATTGTATTATATTTTTATTGTTTAATTAATTTTAGCATATCATATTATTTAATAAGTCTGAATATTTAATAAGTATTGATTTTTATATTATTTGAGTTTTAGTATATTGTTGACGGGCTTTAAGAATTTGTTAGAAAAGCCCATTATGGTTTTTAAGTCATTAGGTTTTTTATGTGTTGCTATTTAAGTATGTTTATGATTAATGAAAAAAGAAGAAGCTCAATTATTTTTTTCCCCAAAACAAGTTTCTTGAGAAACCCTAACGGACTTGAGAAGTGTTCATCTTCTTCGTGAGATTCGCAGAACTAAGGATCGTGAGAAGATGCACTGGGTGATTAATTTGTTTGTGAGATTCAAGCAAGTTGAGAACTCAGATAACAAGCACAATTAACTAGTGATACGCCACTAGTTCAGCTGCGCATTTGGTGCACTATTTAAGAACATTCTTATCAATTAGCAAGCACGTCATAAGCTTCCATCAATGATAGTTGCTCTGTGGCACATTTTCAATGGAAATGAATAACTAGAATAGAATGTTGTTAAAGCAACACTCTATTGGGAACTATTCCCTTACTATTATTATTATTATTATTACTATTTTCATTCAAGATGAAAAGGTATAAAGTAAATTTTAAAGATGGACTTGACCCCATCACTTAAAATGAAGATCTGATTGATTACGAGCTGACATATACCAAGGTTATTCAGCGCATTAAGAGGATGATGAAGCACATCCCTGTTCTCATCGAGATGATGGTGCATGAACGATCTCTATGAAGAAAATTTTCAAGACCTCTATGAGCCTCCTGCTATTTCTGATAATGAACATGCTAAATGTTTAACTGCCTATACAAGTTTGGTAGATCACTCATCACTTTATATAGGTTTGGAAATTATATCTAAATTCCTATAGGGAAAAGTTCCAATATGGAGGATATAGGCAGGTTGTTGAAGGAGGACTTTACTTTGTTTGTGAGGTTGAATTATGCAGGTGTTGGTAGATATATGCTGGTTACTAGGTATTTTAGTTATTTTAAAATTATGGATGATTAAGTAATTTAGTCATTTGAATCATATATTTAATGAGTGAAAATGATTTTTCAAAAGAACATCATTTATGGTGGGTAACAAAAGATATGGAACATCAGTTAAATCGATGAAGAAATTACTCCGTAAATGGGTTGTCAACTCCATTAATCGCCTACATCTCTTTTTTTTATCTGTCACGTCTTAAACCTTAATACAAAAAACCAGTTCTCTAGTTAGCTTTTAGTGTTTCTTGATGACCTCATATTTTTATAGTAAAATAGCACTTGATCGATCGCCTTTAACAAGTACGGAGTATTTTTTTGGATCGGGACTTGGAAGCAAACATGTGTATAAAAAAAATATGTTCTCTAGCTTAGCTTCTACATTGGCCATCGGTATAGTAGCTTAATTTTTTACAACAGCCAAGACCCAAGGTTAAAGGGGGGGAAATCAATTGAAATCATAATGGAAACTGTAACATATGAGAATCGACTTAGTTTTCTTATAATCTTCCATACAGACTAATATACTAACATTAACAAGAGACAGTCAATGAGACCAGTCTATATTTGCCTATGGAAACCCCAAACACAAATTGAAACCACAAATTCAAAACTGAAATTGAAATCCCAAATTCAGCTCAACACTTTTCTGTTTGCAAACAAACAAGGGGTTCGAAACCATAAATTGAAACCTCAAACCCTACTTTTCCATTTCAGCCCAAAAATGAATTGAAACCCAAATTCGGCGATAATCAACAACATTTTCATGTTTGCAAACACAAGTTGAAACCCCAAATTCGAAATTGAACTCAATAATTTAGTAACATAAAGTCCATTAACAAGACGATAACTGTCTATTAGCAAGATAAATATCTAAAAATTACACGCAAGTCTTTTTCACTTTTACAAAATAATTACTGTACAAACTAGTCCGGGAGAGAAAAATCAAACAACCCTTATCACATTCAACAAAGTCAACCATCCTCTCTATCCATACCTCAATCCTCTTCTGTGATAAACCCGAACAAATTTCGTGTGATTTTGGGTCAATTATACATCGATCTATTGCTAAAAAAAAATGTAAGTGATATCATATAATCTAAATTTTCCATTGATTTTTAGGTTTTTGTTTGTATCTTGAAAATGTGTTAAATTTGAATTTGTCGTAGATTTAGAGTTAATTTAAGTGGATATTGTTGTGTGTTGTTGTTCTTGTGATGGGATTATATTTGTAATGAAGGGATTGAATGTAGCTTAAAGATTAGAAGGATTTTTCGTCGATTCACCTCATTAAACTGGGTCGAGCATAACGTATAACCTCGGTTAGATCTACCGAGCAAGTTGGAAAAGACGATCGGCATTGTTTCAAGTCATCATCTGCCCCACCGGTGTGGTTGTAGGAGGCTCTGTCGATGCAATGAGGATTGCCCGTTGGCTGAGCCCTATTTGCGCAATGAGGGTCTTGTGATTGCAGGTTCTCCCAGCAATCCCATAACCCTCCATCTGATATGGTTTTTGCATTTTTTTCGTTTGATAATTTGAACCTGTTTCTCAAATTTTTCAAGATCGAAAATAAAAATTTGATATTTTTTCCTAAATCTGTAAAATTGGTATACAGATGTTTTACTCCAAGTTGTTTGATTCTTCTCTGTCTTGGAGATGCATATGCGATGCTAGAAATTTAAAACCCTTTAGTTTTGCCTTAATTAATCTAAAAATGAAAGCCCAGTTCATTGTTAATACACTTTTTCGGTTTCCAATTCATCAAGAAATATAATTTGACAGATTCAGGTCTTTCTCTTGTCAAAAATGAAGAGCGTAAATACATAAATTTCGTCTTATCAATAAACGAAACTCATCTTGTCATTGGACTCACCCTATTGGTATATATGGATATCAATTTGATATCTTCATATCTTAATTATTAACGATATATTAGGATTGACTTTTTTAGATTTGTATATATCTAATTATGGTTTTAATTCTATCTAATTATGGTTTTGAGTTACTCTTCTCCTCTTATGTAATATCTATATATTCTTAGGGTTGTGAATAAAAAAAAGTATATTTTTCCCTCAAATCATAATCTTTACATGGTATCTACTTAACCTTGCGATCCTCACGATCTCATACCCCCACAGCCTTCTATCCCTCCCTGTTTTCCACCGCCACCAATCATGTCCGGTGAAGCTTTCGCCTTTTCCTCTGGGTCCGGCTATGGCAAAAATGGCCAGATTCTCGTTGCTGCTGCCAGCCAAGTCGGATCCTTTCACTTTACCAACTTGGTTGTGTGCCTTGATCGCACCAACTTTTCCCTCTGGCGTGGCACCATTTGCTCCGCTCTTCAGGCATACGGCCTTGACTCCTTGATCATGGCCGCCTCTTCCCTACCACAAACCATCACCTCCCCTCCCCCTCCCCCTCTGGTCGAATCTGACAAGTTGAAGGCCACCACCACCGCACAGTCTTCTGTCCTTCCCAATCCGGCCTATGCCGATTGGATTCGCAAAGACTGTCTTGTCGTCCTCTGGATCCGGTCGACCCTCACCCTGCCCTTACTTGCACATGTTGCTCGTGCAGAAACCTCCTTTAATGTGTGGTCCATCCTTGAGCGTATGTTCCATGCTCAGACCAACGCCCGTCATATTCACCTTCGTCATATACTTCAGACGCTTCAGCGAGGCTCTCTCTCAATTCTTGAGTATGTTGAGAAAAAACGCACTTTGGCAGATAGCTTGGTTGAGTGTATGTACATTGTGAATGATCAGGACCTTGTCTCTTACATCGTCTATGGTATTGGTCCCGCTTATGGTCCCTTTCGAGTGGATCTCACGATGCATGATGGCAACATCTCCAGTGACACCCTTCTCGACCTACTCCTTTAGGAAGAATAGCGCCTCGAGGAGGAATCCAAAGTTCGTGCTGCTGTCGTCCCGGAGGCGAACTACACCACCCGCTCCCGGAACGGGTCTCGCCCCTCTCCGCAGCCGACGTCCACCTCTCCTCCTGGTTGCGGCACCTCCTCCCAGCAGCCTGCCGGGTCTGATCGTTTTGCTAGTTCTGACCGCTCCTCTCGCTAGATTTGTTGCAAGACGGGCCATGAGGCTCACAGCCGCTTCAATCAGCTGAATCTTGGTGAGTTTCCGGCTACCCACCGCGGCGCTCATCAGCCTTCGACCAACGTCTCCGCCCACTCCATGCCACCTCCGTCCGCTCTCTATGACCCTTGGGTTGTGGACTCGGGGCCACTCATCATGTGACCAGTGATCTTGGTCGACTCTCCAATCCCACTCCTTATGATGGTAATGACAACCTTAGGGTTGGAAATGGCGAGTCTCTTCCTATTACGAAATTAGGGCAGACTACTCTTTCTACATTGCATAGTTCTCATAAACCTGTTGTCCTTCACAATATTCTTTTTGTCCCACAAATTGCCAAAAACCTTATTAGTGTTTCCAAACTCACATGCAATAATAACGTCTATTTGGAGTTTCATCCTACCCACTGCCTTATTAAGAATTTCCAGGGCCAGACAATACTAAAAGGTGAAGCTGAGAATGGGCTTTACCGGTTGCCATCGTCAGTGTCGCCCCCACCTTGTGTCTTCCTTGGTGTTCGTACTTCCCTGGAGTGCTGGCATCATCGTTTGGCTCATCCTCATGAGTTTGTCCCGCGTCGTCTTATTTCTGATAATCAGTTGCCTATTACAAATAATAAGTTGTCTTATGTCTGTGGTTCTTGTCAGTTAGGAAAGAGTCATCATTTACCTTTACCTAGTCGTGTTGAACATGCTCAACATCCATTTGATTTGATTCATTCCGATGTTTGGGGACCTTCTCGTTTACATTCAATAAATGGCAATCGTTATTATGTTTCTTTTATTGATGATTGCACTAAGTTTATTTGGGTGTATTTCATCACGAACAAATCCCAAGTGCTCGTTGTTTTTCAGCTCTTTCTTACGATATGCTCAGTATCCATTTGATTTGATTCATTCCGATGTTTTGGGACCTTCCCGTTTACATTCAATAAATGGAAATCGTTATTATGTTTCTTTTTATTGATGATTGCACTAAGTTTATTTGGGCATATTTCGTCACGAACAAATCCCAAGTGCTCGCTGTTTTTCAGCTCTTTCTTACGATGATCCAAACACAATTCTCCAAACAAGTCAAAGCTTTTCAAGTTCTTAGTGCTTGCTGGAAATTCTCCATCGTCTTCATTGAGAATCATCTCATGTGTGATCAGCTTCCCAAGCAAGTCATCTAGGGGTAGAGTGGTGAGATTCTGGGCTTCTTCTATGGCTGTTACTTTCGGACCCCATTTGTCTTTTGGGAGGCACCTTAATATCTTCCTCACTTTCTCAACATTCTCAAAGGTCTTGCCGAGAGAGTCAAGGTTGTTTGTGATTTCCGTGAACCGTGTGAACATAGCCTTAATAGACTCATTTTGCTTCATTTTGAAGAGTTCATACTTTCGAAGGAAGATACTGATCTTGGTGTCCTTCACTTGACTGGTTCCTTCGTAGGTGACAACCAGCTTGTCCCAAATCTCTTTAGCTGACCTACAAGATGAAATACGATTAAACTCATCAGTACTAAGACCGCAATATAGTAAGTTAATGGCCATGTAGTTCTTGGAGACGAGTTCAAGATCCGCTTGGATGTATTCAGCCTCTGTCTTCGCGACTTTGGTTCCATTTGGTCCTTCTTTCACTGGAACCTTCGGACCATTCTCTATAATGTTCCAAAGTTCCAGATCTTGATCTATAATGAACATTTTCATCAAGGACCTCCAGTGGACGAAGTTGTTTTCTACAAAGAGTGGTGGTCTAATGGTAGACCTCCCTTGTGCAAATCCTTCGTTTGCTTCACCAGACATGATCAAAAACTCACAAGATTGTTAGATCAAAAGCAGTGAGTAAAGCTCTGATACCAATTGAAGGTTCGATAAAGTAAAACAAAGTAATATAAAGATACTCTAGAAGGGGGGTTGAATAGAGTATGCCGGTTTTTCGCAGGTAATCTCAAGACTTTTGAAGCTCGTGCAAAACCCTTTGAGATTAGACTTAATCTTTTCTCTGGAAAACCTAAATCACAAATAAGTTATACAATTCGAACAAATGCGGAAATATGGTAAAGCAGTAAATAAAGGACGCAACGAATTGTTAACGAGGTTCGGCACGAACTTGGCCTACGTCCCCGCCTAGGGTTCTTCCACAACCCTAGGATTCAACCGGCTTTGATTGATTCACAAGACTTAGGATCCTAGTAGCTCCCCGAGAAGCCTCTCTCCTATACAATTGCAATCTAGTCAACTCACGTTCCCTTGGAATCCTAGACCAATCTAGAAGAGCCCCACCTCTCTATGCTATCTAGTACAATCCTCTTACACTTAGTGAATCAATCGCCTAGTGTTCACTTCCTGAGTTACAAACTCTCATGTATAACACTATAACTGAATATATCCTATAAGCTCACTGTGTAACTCTCTAATGCTTTGAAAAGAAATAACAAACTCTTAAGGACTAGCAGAGAGCACACGAAGAAGACAGATCTTACTTGAAGGCTTGAGTGTATGAAAGCTTGTGTTCAACAGATGTATGGCTGTCTTCTCCTTCCTTTTCTTTATATTGAAACAGATCGGCGCCTAAGGATCTTCACCAGTGGCTAGACTTGATCATGACTTGAGCTGGATCTTCTATCTATGGAAACTTCGAAGGCCATGATCTTCCGATTTGAATCTTCTCCAATATTCAACATAAGGAAGGAAATAATATTCGAAAATACTTCCTGAAAGGTTAGTGTATATATGATAATATAATGGAAGCATATAATAACATAAAATAATATTCGAACATAATATCATATAGAACAGGTTTTGTGTTTCATCAACACTGTTAAAGCTTCAAGACCTTTGACGCAAACAGATTGTCAAGGCCTTTGAAACTTATTCTGATTTTCACCAAGGGATGGAGTTTTCAATCTCCCCCTTGATGAAAGACAAAACCTGTGCATCCCTGCAACTTAGTCAAGCATATATAATATAAGTAAAATCGGACTAAGTACCTGCATGGGTTAGACAAATGTTGGATCAAAATTTTAAAGCATGAAAATCATCCAACTGAAAACAAAACCAAGGTCTTCTAAGACCTTTAAATCGCAACAGTTTTAAAAAAGTCTAACACCATCACATATCATCTCCCCCTTTTTGTCTTTCAACAAAGGGAGGAGGTAAAATAGTCACCAAAAGTTTTGAAATAGTTTCCAAAAACCAGCAATGTTTCAGATTTAGGGATAGGGTAGGGTTAAGCTTCATCGTCCGGAGCATCATCAGTGAGCCTCGTCCACAGACCTTGCAACAACTTTGTTATCCCGCTCATCTCCGTCATAACTTCCTTGTGCAGCTCCTTGAGATCCAAGCGAACTTCCTCCAAGCCCAACTCCAGGTTGTCCATGCGTTCATCAACGGATGAGGTAGTGGGAAGAGCTTTTGAAGGAAAGGCAAGACTCCAAGTCCCTTGGGGGGACCGAGTGATGCCAATCTGTTCAAGGCTCTTGGAGTCGAACTTACCCGTATGATGCTGTTGTTCTTCATTTTTTAAATTGATTCCAGAAGCTTTGAAGAGATGGGTCAAAAGGGTGGCAAAGGGGAGGGGAGTTCCTTTTCTGGCTTTTCTAGCATGACTGCATGAGCCATGGATCCAAGGATAGTGTTGGTCAGATCAAGGTCAAGGCTATTTAGGATTCGGTAAAGTAGGACCATGGCATTATCAGTAAGGAGCGAGCGAGAGTTAAGACGGGGTAAGAGGCAACGAACAATGATGTTAAAGATAATTTTTGCCTCTAAGGTAAGGGATGAGTGGGTTAACTGTTTTGAAGTGCTGGTGGATGCTTTGGGTAGGAGATATTTTGATCGAGCAAGGGCTAGGCACTGTTCTTTTGTGGGGTTCTCGGGAGAGGGTGGACGAGGTCTAGGTAGGCCAAGGAAATCAGCAAAGTCGTTGGAGTTGAACGAGATTCTAACCCCTTTGACAATGGACTCCAATCTATTCAACTCACGTTCCCTTGGAGCCCTAGACCAATCTAGAAGAGCCCCACCTCTCTATGTTATCGAGTACAATCCCCTTACACTTAGTGAATCAATCGCCTAGTGTTCACTTCCTGAGTTACAAACTCTCGTGTATAACACTATAACTGAATATATCCTATAAGCTCACCGTGTAACTCTCAAATGCTTTGAAATGAAATAACAGACTCTTAAGGACTAGCAGAGAGCACACGAAGAAGACAGATCTTGCTTGAAGGCTTGAGTGTATGCAAGCTTGTGTTCAACAGATGTATGGCTGTCTTCTCCTTCCTTTTCTTTATATTGAAACAGATCGGCGCCTAAGGATCTTCACCAACGGCTAGACTTGATCATGGCTTGAGCTGGATCTTCTATCTATGGAAACTTCGAAGGCCATGATCTTCCGATTTGAATCTTCTCCAATATTCAACATAAGGAAGGAAATAATATTCGAAAATACTTCCTGAAAGGTTAGTGTATATATGATAATATAATGGAAGCATATAATAACATAAAATAATATTCGAACATAATATCATATAGAACAGGTTTTGTGTTTCATCAATACTGTTAAAGCTTCAAGACCTTTGACACAAACATACTGTCAAGACCTTTAAAACTTATTCCGATTTTCACCAAGGGAGGGAGTTATCACAACTAATTTATAATAATAGCTAGTTTAATTGGTAGGAAATTATCATATACTATAATCCAAATTTGATTTCCAGGAAACTTTGAATTAATCTGAAATTCATAAAATTCCTCTTTAAAATTTTCAACATCTTCGTAGCAGCCAAACCAAATGATCAAGTTTGACCCAAGTTGAGTCAATGTCAAGGCTCCCTATAATTTGTTCGTTCAATGCCATTTTGCTTGGAGGAAGCTCAACTCATCTTTATCAAATATACTGCTTTTGACAAGAATCTCTCTTCAAGATCAATGGCCTATTGTTTAATTTACCCAAAAAAATATACTCTATCTGTCCAAAAATACACGGACTTTTACTATTTATGCACGCTTTTTTATGAGCTAAAAACTATATAAAATATTAAGTTTTTTATTAATTTTTTTTAATAATTACAAACATATTTATAATATGTTTGTAATTATTAAAAAAAATTAATATTTTATATAGTTTTTACCTCCTTAAAAAAGCGTGCCCGAATAGTAAAGTCCATATATTTTTGGACGGAGGTAGTATATATTATAGCGAGAGATATATCGTACTAAATAGAAAGCAATCAATAGTAAATTAAATAGTAATTCGGTGAAAAATAATCAAACGAAAGCAAGTATATCGATCAAACGTAATTAAGTTAGTTGATGGTGCCGACTTGTCACACCCGCTAATATAAAGAGCTTATAAAGTTATAAATATAACTATATACTACCAATGTTTAAAAATATATAGTTTGAATTTTTGACATATTTTTTATTGAGCTAAAAACTATATAAAATATTAATTTTTTAAATAATTTTTTTTGTAATAGTATGACACTTATTATTTATAAGTATTTATATTATATTAAAATTTTAAAAAAAATTGATATTTTATATAGTTTTTAGCTCCTTAAAAACGTGTCAAAAAGTCAAATGACATCTATTTCTAAACGGAGGTAGTAAAACGAGCTAGCTAGGGCTAAGTGAGTGAGTAGGAGTACTAATTAATTAAGAGTAACTAGTGGAATTCCCGCGCCATGGCGCGTTTGCGAAGGAAAAAAAAAAGAAAAAAAGAAAAAAAAATATTAAGAAATAACCAAATAACAATCTACACAAATGTTTAAAAAGTTGTCTACAATATTATTGTTCGGGGTACATATGTGTTCACAAAAGACACAAAGGTGATGTTTGAGACTTCGTCCATGCAAAGACACAAAGGTGAAGGTCGTAAGGAGACCAACATTAGTATATGATTTAAAAAAAAAAAAAATGTGTCCGAGAAAGGAAAGAATAATAGATTTGAGATAAATTGTACCTACAAATAAAAGACCTTCGTATTCAGTCAATTCCTCCATTAGAGGTAAATTGTATGGACATCGATAGGGGAAACCAAATGGTAGAATAAAATAACTGATATGAATTTTATAAAGGAAAATATAGCAAATTAATTGTAGAAGAACTGGATTTTTAGACTTAGATGCAGAACTTCAGAAATAAAATGACAGAACTTAAAAATTAGGATTTATGGATTGGATTATTACAAAGAATGTATTATTGAGAAGAATAAAGGAAATTGAATTGGCTAAGCTGAATGTCAGTACTAAATTAAAGAAAAAAATCATAAACACATTTGAAAAACAGAATTACATATTCTAATGAAAAAAGTTGAAATACATGAGTGGTTTGTTAAAAAAAATTACAAAACCGGATGGGATCAACATGTAGGTCACGAGTTAATCATAGCAAGAAGGCAATTAGGTAAAGGAATGTTGCTACATATCCAAAGAATTTCACGTATAAGCAGTAATAGCAAAAATTCGGGGAGCATCAACATCAGTTTAACTCTTCCATTTCTGCGCTTAGAACACACATGTAGCTTAGCTTTCTTCATAGCTGGATTACCCCTTTGTCGATCTACTGATTGCGATGATCCTTCTACAGACGCCACGATAGAAGACATGTACTCAACAATAGCATTTTACTTAGAATCATGAAGATCTGAAAGCAACAAAACCAGACTAAATTGGAAACTTGTTATGCAGCAGCCGACAAAAGTTTGCACATGCATAAGCTAAACATGTATACAACTATTTACAAAGAGCAAATAGGCTAGGATCTTCATGAAGCATGGAGAGGGAAAAAAAAGGATCGATGATTGCAAGAATTACAATATATACCTCGGGGGTCCATATAAAAGAACGCCCTAAATCAAACAAAGTTCTACCAAATCAATCATGAATTTCTGATGCCCACAAAAAAGAACAATTACCATTTTTGTATTTTCTGAAATTTTGTGCAACATATTTTCGAAGAAAATAAAATTGTATAGTAAGAAAATGCTTACTCTTCCAATCTTCTCCTGACGAATCACTGAATATCTGTTGAAGAACTGAAGTGCTCTTTTTGGTCCTTCCCGTCAACATCAAACCACTGCTCTCTCTATCAAGACGGTGTACCTAAATGAGTTTTCAAATGTCAAGAGAGAAATACTATATCCCCATTTCAACTTTGTAAAAAATTCATTACAATTCAATTTTGCAAGTGGCTGAGAGAATTTCAAAAGTCAAAATTACTAAAGAGAGGAATACTATCCCCATTTCAAAACTAAGAAAAGCAACGCAAAATGCTTACCAACTTAGGACCTTCTTCATTGCCATAAGACAAAGCTGCAGCTGCCAAGGCATCCATGCTGTTATGAACCGATAGATTTCCCTATTAGCATTAATGAGAATGTTACAAAGACAGAATAAGAAAGCTGGACTTTTACGTTCACAAACATTAACCAAAAAAATTAAGCGTAATAACCTGCACTGGCAACTTTGGGGGCTTATTCAGGACAATCATGGAAGAATCCTGCAAATTTCAACCAAGAACAATCAATATAGCATATCCTTGTACTGATACCGGGTACCAAAAACATAAACTGATATATCTAAAGTCAATCACAGCCATCAAAATTGAGCACTTACCGGGTTATATGGAGGCGGAATAAGACAATTTTCTTCCCCTAAAACCAATTTCAAGGTCATAGGATGAAGTAGTGAAGAAATCCCCAAAAAATAGGAGATAGATAAAAAGAAATTGGGTGAATTGCGGGAGACCTGTACTGAAGTGAAGCAAAATAATTTACCTTTACTCAACCAAGCACTATCTCCACCATCTTCAATTCGAACACACCCTTTAATTTTACAGTAATCTACAGTTGTGTTGTATAAATTATTTTGGGGGTTTCATTTATATACATCAAGCTTATGAATGAAAAAGGGATAAATGGAGAAATTAGGGCATTACCCTTGTTACTGCTATTTTTTATTGGATAAATTAGGCAAAACTTAGTCATAGGAGAAAGATGGAGAGGAGGATTCGGCTTAACCTCGGCGGAGGAGGAGCCATGAAACCGGACGCAGTCGAAGCAGGCAGAACAAACCACCACCACAAGGCCAGAGCACAACCACCGCCACAAGGCCGGAGTACAACAACCGCCACAAATCAACAATAAAGGCCGGCGCCGAAGCACAACAAACCACCGCCACAAGGCCGAGCAAATGGCGGAACTTCACTCACGATACACCTGAAACAAATAGGCAAAAATCCGTGAAATTGAGGTTAAAAAACGGAGAAAGATGGAGGAGTGAAGGGGATAGAACCTCAACAGAGAAGGTGGAAGAAGTCGTCAAATTGGCAAGGGAAGGAGGAAGATCTCAAATCGACGAAGGTGTCATGTGAATCGAATAGCCAGAGGTGGGAGAGGCGGTGAATTAGGAGGAAGTATGAACCCTAGTAGCGTGGGTTAAGATTTGGAAAAAAAATAAAAACGGGAAAAGATGAATTAAAAATAAAAAAAAGGTCATTGGTCGAAAATGCGAAAACGAAGGAGAAGGTGATACGTGTAAAAAACTCTTTGCTTTTAAGTAGATATATAGATACGGCTATTGACACTTCTGTATTATACTCTCTTTGTCCCATAATATACGTCTTTTACTATTCAGACATGTTTTCTTAAAAAGCTAAAAACTATATAAAATATCAACATTTTATTAAATATTTTTAAATAATATCATACATATTACTAAGTATAGAATTATTTTAAAAAATTAATTAAAAAATGGATATTTTATATAGTTTTTAGCTCATTGAAAAACGTGTATGAATAGTTCAAAGACAACTATTGTGTGACGGCGGGAGTAGTACTCTATACTTTACCTCTCTTTACCAATGAGCTCTTGCTCTAGTGGTCAGAGTGAAGTGTTTCCTTGTGCCTCACTACCACGAGGTCAGGGATTTAAATTCCACTAGGAGAAATTTGTGCTAGGTTGGGACTCATGTCTTGCTTTACCTTGACATGAGTTATTTGCAGAGTGAGCCTGTCTTGCGGCTTGCCGCTTGGCTTACCCGGCTTGAGTTATTTACAGGCTAGTGCTCGGCCCATAGAGGACTAGTCGATAACTTACCCAAATATATATGGGAATATTTTATGAAATTCGTTGCTACTTTATACAGTAGTAAAAGTTAATTTAGATTTGCTCAAAAAAAAAAATTAGAATATACATATGTTTGAATTTCAATGCTAGGCAGCTAGTTTTAATACTATTACACAACGTTTGACAATATAAATTAAACTCCTATACTACGTCACGATTGAGGGAATGAAGATGGATCAGTCAAATAACGTGTTTAATTTAATGGTTTTGATCGATATCGATCGATATGATCATGGAAATACCAAATATGGAGATCTAATTGATCGATCAATTAAGAATAGCCGTTGAGCAGGAACCCCTACAACTCAAAGACCTAACTAATCCTATCAACCCATTCGCCGAAGACGACTTCCTTTGTCGACGGCGATGATCGACTACCTCTTCGTACTTGATCCCAACCATGGCGGCCTTGGGCGCCTTTGGAGTCGGATGGCGCCGCCGTTGCCTGCTCTTGATATCCGCCATGTCCATCTCACCAGGCAGCCTCATGGATCCAAACATGACCTTATACCACCTGATCGAACTCGAACTCGAAAGTGCACTACCATTCTTTATTACTCTCTGCTTCTTCTTAGCCGACGGCGAGGGAGAGGGTGAGTCGGCATAGGGGATCAGCCTCCCACAGAAGACGAAATTCTCTGCGGGTTGGTAGGCTGCAGCCGGGGATCCGCAGCTGAAGAACTCGAACAAGCTCCCCGCGGCTTGTTCGGAATAAGAGGAGGTCGACGAGTCGGCTGACGCATCGGTGTATAGGGGTATGTCGCAGAACGAGAGAGTGTCGTCGACTTCTTCGTCGACACCGGCTCCGATGGACTGGTAACTGCAGGCCATAGTACTAGTGTATGTGTGGGTTGTAGTTAGTTAGGTTTGGCATCTGGTTTTATACCAATCAAGATTCAAGAAATAAGTAGTAGGAAGGAAGCCAAGTTTGGTTTGGGCGTTGTTTGGGGGGTGTCACTGTTTTTCTAGAATTTTGGAAACTTGGACTATTCCTAAGTCCTAACCATATGACATGACATATATGAAATCTAGAATCATTATTAATTTATTATTACTTTTCGGTCGAAATCTAGAATCATGAATATGAATCGGAGTGAAATTAAGATATTTCAATTGAAAAATTAAGCTAAAGTTGTTATGAGTTGAAAAAGTTGCTACTAGCTAGGCTGCAGGTGTTTTTGTGATGTATGATTACCGTGTTATCTAGATGAGTATATGACATGTAATGTCTATCTTAATCTAAACATTAGTTTTAGGAATATTCGATGGCCCTAACTTAGATTACTTTATAGATTAAAGCAAAATACTAAGGCCCTGTTTGGTATGAATGTAGTAATCGGAATGAGAATAAAAATCGGAATCGGAATCAAAAGTTGGAATAAGTCATTACCGAAGCATGTTGTTTGGTATAATTCGGGAATGAGAAATTAACAAATTCAACCTAAAAATCCCCAAAATTTGACATATCCAATTCAAAAACACACAAATCCAATCTACCAAATTATGCATAAAATACCCAAATTCAACATATCAATTACATAAATTCATCATCAAAATACACAATTGAACCATACAAATTTGAGTAAATATGGAAAGAAGAGGGGGGTTGGGCAGTGGTGGTCCGGTGGAGGTCGACTGCAACGGAGGATTTCCACTGCTATGGCGGTGTTCGACTGCAACCGGGGGTGGCGAGCCACCATCTGGACATGACTGTCGACGCAGGGACGACGGAGATCACAAGGCCAACGGGGGCGGATCTAAACGCAGGTGGCGATGGAGGAGAGACGGATCTGGACAAGGACCGACGGAGGCGGATCCGGACAAGGGCCGGCCTGGATTCGACGCACAGAGTGAGTGAGGGAGAGAGAGAGAGGGAGAGAGGACAGGGGCGACCTGGATTCGACGCAAATAGTGAGTGAGGGAGAGAGAGAGGACAGGGGCGACCTGGAGGCCGATCTGGACGGTGGTGCCGTGGTGGTAGCAGTGGCAACGGCGGCGGCTTCGGATCTGGACGGTGGCGGTGGTGGCGGCGGCGGCGGCGCTGGACGGTGATGGTAGCGACGTGGAGACGGATGGTGGAGATGAAGGACACCGGTGGAGATCCAGGGAGGAAGAAGGGGGGTTTTATGAAATTGGGAATGAAATGATTCCCTAGGTTTTTGAAAGGGATGAAATGGAATAGAAAAAGGGGATGAAGAGATTACCCGGAATCAATTTAATTCCCGATTTTGACATACCAAACAACAAAATGGGAATGAGTCATTCCCATTCTCATTCCCATCCCCAATTTCGGTGGATACCAAACAGGCCCTAACATATATATTATACTTAGACCTATCATATATTAGAAGTGTAGGATTATACATCCTATGCTCATATATGTTACACCTCTTAAGTATAGTATATATGTAGGTCATGCATTATGTGATATATTATGTATGTATGTATGTTTGGTTACCGGCTCGACTGGCTCGGCCCAACACTTAGGCCCAAAGCCGGCCCAGCTCCTTGTCCACCTGATATCTTGGCTTGTGAGATCCGTCTTAAGTGGAACGCTGCGTTTCACTGGAAGCTCGCTCTATATAAGTCAAGAGCTAGGGTTTGGGAGCTCATTTGACGCGGCACTCCAAAGGTAATCCAGAAAGAGAAAGAGAGAGAAGAGAGAGAGTCTCTGCTATGGTTTGTTGTTCTCCTAGCTCCAGCGAAGCTCCGGCGGTCGATCTCGAGCGGATCTCCTTCGGAGACTCTAGATCCGGCCTTTAGGAAGAAGAAGAAGGCAACTGTCCACAGTACTGGCGAAGATCTTCTTCTCTGGTTCACTCCGACGACGATCTGACTCCGATCTTCAGATCTAGAGTGTTTTCTTCCTTTGGTTGCTTCGTTATCTCTTTCTTGCACTCGCATGTCTCTCGTTCTCTATGTTTTGATTGTATTTGCCGTAGTCTTGAGTTAGGGCAACCTGTTCTGTAAACCTACTTAACTGATTAGTGGATTAGTGCTCTCAAGCCGTTCGGCTGAGGCTCCGTGGGCGTAGGCTCCGGCCGAACCACGTAAATCTTGGTTCGTTTCTACATCGTTTACCCCGTTCTCGATTCCCGATCTGTGGAATCTTGAACGTACACGGGGATTACAAAGTGGTATCAGAGCTTGGGTGTCCCTTTCCTTACCTACCTGTGCCATTCTTGGTTTTCAGGGAGCGGGATCGGAGGCAGGACATTGGGTAGTCCTTCAAAAAGCTCAGGCTTGGGCTATTCCTCTCCTGTCTGACGTACCAATGGTCTGGATCCGTTCTATGACCTGTAGTTCTAGGGTTCTATTGAGTGCTTTGTATACAGATACACTCTTACTTGCTTCCGCTGCTAAAATTTGATACTCACCTGCTCTTGTATACTACAGGTACCTAAAACACGATGGATAGCGCTTTGAAAATCATGCCATTCGATGGTGTTATAGACTTTGCCATGTGGCAAGTCAAGATGAGAGCTGTTCTCATTAAAGAAGGTTGTTGGAAGGAAGTCTTGAAGCCTGCAACCACAACCTCTGAGATGACCATCCTTCTCAAGGGTGTTGACATCAATGATGAGGATCCTCTGAAGACTGATGATCAAAAACTGAAGAAAGTTGAAGGAGGATCTTCTACCACACAGTCCACAGCTAAAGAGCTTGAGATGGACATGAAAGCCCACTCTGAGATAATGCTACGCCTCACTGATGGCATTGCTCGACAAGTGGTAAAACACTCTTCCGCTTACTCCCTCTGGCATGCCCTGGATGAGCTTTTTCTATCTAAATCCTTGCCCTCCAGGATTTCTATGTTATGTCGTCTGTTCACTTTTAAGATGAATACTGCTTTGACTCTTGATGATAATCTGGACAAGTTTCTTAAGATGACTCAAGAATTGGAAAGATGCAATGATGACATAAAGGATTCTCACCAGGCTAACTTACTTCTGAATTCTTTGCCCACTCAATTTGATAACTTCAAAGATGTCATTCAATTTAGTCATGATGAATTTACTAAGGATAAGCTAATCGAATCTATCATTGAAAAAAATGAAATCATGAAAGTGTTCAAGATTAAAGGTCTGAAAAATGATAAAGCTGACAAACATGAGGTTCTGTTTACTAAAGAAAATGACAAGAAGGGCAATAAGCAAAACAAGAATAAGAAGAATAAGAAAGACAAGCCTAAGAAATCTGACCCTAATTCAAAATGCAATTACTGCGGTAATGTGGGTCACTAGGTTAAGGAATGCAGGAAAAAGAAAAGGGTTGAGGATCTTGCTAAGAAAAATAACACTGAATTGTCTGCTGCTGTGCTTGAAAATATGTGTGAATACTCTGCTGAACTGTTCATGTGTTCTGAGATTTCATCTGTTGATTCTTCTGATGCATGGATATTAGATTCAGGTTGTACAATGCATGCCACCCCTCATAAGCATTTCTTTAGAAATTTAAATGAGTCTGTGTGTGGTGATGTCATGTTGGGTGATCATACGTGCTTGCATATTAAAGGTGTAGGTGATGTTCCCTTACTCATGCATGATGGCATTGTTAGAGTTTTCACCAATGTTAAGTGGGTCCCTAGTTTTAGAAGAAGTCTGATGTCTGAATCTGCTTTAGAAGAAATAGGATGCAGTGTTAATTCTTCTGATGGTGTGAGAACTGTTTCCAAAAATGGAACTGTGATTGTTAAAGCTGTTAGAAAGAAAAGATTGTATTTTGTTCTCTCTTCTAAACCTTAAGTGAATGATGTTTCTACTTCTGATTCTATGACATTATCTGAGACTAAAATCTAGCATAACAGGCTTGGTCACATAGGCAACAAGGGCTTATTAAAGTTGCATAAATCTGACCTATTACCTAAGAAACCCGTTGATATCAAATTCTGTGAACATTTTGTTTTGGGCAAATTTGCCAAACTTAAATTTCCTGTGTCTTCATATGTTGCTAAGTCTCCTCTAAAATATGTGCACTCTGATCTATGGGGACCTTCACCAGTCTCTACTGTAGGAGGTATGAGATACTTTATTAGCTTCATTGACCACTACTCAAGGAAAGTTTGGGTAAGCCTTCTGAAATCAAAGGATCAGGCCTTTGGTGCTTTCACAAGATGGAAGGTAATGGTAGAGAGTCAGTCCAATCATAAACTGAAATGCTTCAAAACTGACAATGGTCTAGAATTTTGTAATACTGAATTTGATACTTATTGCCAACTGTTGGAGGGTAAATTTTCATGAAATTTTTTTTTTTTTGGGATTCATGATTTGAAATAATCAAATTCATAATATGTCAAATGTCCAAAAAATGTGATGAATTTTCTTTGAAAAAATACAAGACTTACAAGTCCAAAGTTGGACCTAGAAAATTCCATCACAAGCCCACATGTCAAGCCCAAGCAAATCAAATAAAAAAAGAGGCTGAAATGGGAGGTGACAAATAAGCAGTTAACAAAAAAAAAAAATACAAACTGCTCAAACTTGCAGTTGTTAAAAAACTGCTGTACGGGAGAGAGTGGGGGAAAGGCTAGGTAACTGCTAGGTCCCTTATATAAAAAGAAATAAGGCCATGACTGCATAGGCTTCTTCTTTTGGCCTATTCAATTGCAAAGCAAAAGAAAGCAGTTTTCTCCTTCTTGGTTTTTCTCCCTTCCTCTTCACGGTTACCTGCAAAAGCACACAAAACAACCACAAACACAAACACCATCAGCAAGCCTTGCCAAAAAAGTTCCTGCTACAGAACAAAAAGAAAGCAGAATTCTTTGAAGGCTAAAATAGAGGGTAGAACTCTATCTTCACTTCTTTTCTTTTGCCTAGAGACCATCACGTCATAGGTTGAGAGCATATACTCTCGTAGTTGGCTCGAAAGGATATTCTTTCGCCACTACATTCGATCCCGGTGTGGATCGGTTTAGAGAGGCGAAGCCCTGCCCAATTTTCAGCTTGCATCATGGTTAAAACGAATATGCATGACTCCTGCCAGACTTCTAATTAATGTTAAAATCAGCATGAAGCACGCCAAATGCAAAGCAAAGTAGCCTCCCTACTAATCTGCAACTTGAACAGCATGGAGAAAATAAGCTTTGATATCATCATGACCTATATTCAGCCTATGTAAACTAAAAATGCACAAAATGGCTCTTAGGCTAAACACAAGCAATTGCAAGCTAGGCTGAGATTAAATTTAAGCTCATCATATCCATCAAAATTTCAAGAAGACGGCAGATTGAAACCTACTTTCACCTCACCGCTGATTCACCTTGGGATAGGTTGAGTTAAATCAAATACAAAAAAAACCATATAAAATGGAAATTGAGCATTAAATCTCAATCAAGGGTGAACCAGTTCAGCAAACAAACAAAGTTGTGTGCAAGCTGTCACTAGATTAATTTGCATAATGGCTGAACGAAATTCTAACAAGGGCAATCAGTTTTCCCTTCTCAAGACCAGCAAGTCCCTAAATATGTTAATTTGAACTGAGCAAACATCAAACTGTAATTTTAAGAGGAAAAAGGAGAGACGGTTGGGTTCCAATTTCGTACCAAATTCAACCCTAAGTAGGGTATATCTCAAAATGAAATTGAGGGCTGTAAACAAGAAGTTATCTCATACAATCTCAGGCAAGACAAAAAGACAAGCCAACAACCCTCACGTCTCAAAATCAGGGGTTGGGAGAAATCAACAAAAATTGAAACCAACCTGAGGTGCCCAAGTCGTAGCTGCCCTCCGCTTCATTGTGGTGCCTTTGCTCGCGTCCATTAACGACTAGAGCACCGCACCCGAGTTTGCAAGCCCTGGTGAGCCCCTAACGGCTGTCAATTTCGGAACTCATCCGCGTCCTCCTCTTCTGATCTAGTTGGTTTTGGAGTCCCATTTCAAAACATTCACTCATCAAACCCCTTGGTATTCTGGTGAAGTAGTAATCCCTAAATAAATAAATAAAAAAACTGAATTCAGCCCCAATCTATTAATATTACTAATTCTGCTAGCATTTTGCTGACGTGTCACGCCCACAATTAAAGTTGAATTTTTTATTCAAATGATATTTTCTTATTAGTCAATATTATTGCTGAAATTTTAAAATACACGTTTACTATTTTAAACATATTTGTTTCCTATTTTTCATACTAATCAAAAGTTTCTTTTCTTATTAATCGATATAATTAAGGGAACTTTAAATATTTGTTTTCAATATCATATTTATCAATCATATTAAAAATGGCTATATATTTAATTCAAATATCAAAATAAAAATTAATTATAAAAATAAATGATTCTCAAAATCATATTAATTTTCAAAAATTTTGAAAATTTTGAAATATTTTTGAAGATAAAAGCGAAATATCATTAATTTTAAAAAGAGATTATTTTTGCACATGTTATCCTTCAAAAATTGCAGAAAAAATAATAATAATAAATGAATATTTTAAATATATACCGACTCTACACATTCTACATGACATCTATCTAAATTTTTAACCTAAGATTTTTTCATATAGAAATTATATTTATTCTAAACATCTTAAATGCCTAAATAAACACTCTACATAAGAAAATTGAAGAATTTTTAGAAAAGCAAATGTGAAATTCGAATAACTAAATAAACACTCTTTTATGATTAATTTTTTGGTGTTTGGCTTCAAATATTGAAGAAAAAAAATCCAAAATGATATTTTATATCTATATTTATTTTATACAACCTAGAAAGCCCTTATTATAGTTTTAATATTTTAAGGCTTGCAAAAGTTTTTTTTATGAAGTTAAGAAAAATAATCTATTTGTGAATATTCGATTTCAAAAATTAATTATAAAAATAAATTAGAGCCAAAAAAAGTTTTTTTTTTCTTACAATTTACTTATTTTAGACATCTTAAATGACTATCGAAATATAAATAATATTTTAATAGTTACAAGTATTACTAATGCTTATTTTACATCTCGGATGTGGCTTCTTAGATCACTTTTCTACCTTTTAGGATATTTTTTTACCATCTTACCTTTATTTTCACTATTTATTTCCCTCTCTTTGTAATCATCTTTCTAATGAAAAATAATGAATAACTTAGGTATATCTACCTAACATCAAAAGTATTCGTACAATCATGTGCTTATTATTTTTTTAATCTTTGTATAGGAGCTTAAATTTTTCTTTTTAATTTATCATAATGATAATAATTATATAGTATTATATAGATATATAAAATGATGTTCAAATTAAAATGGATTAAACTCCCGTGCCTTCAAGGCACGGGTATTACACTAGTTTTCTCAAAATCAAATTACCTAAATTGGTTCAAATTGAGAACAAATTGAAAGGGGAAAGGTGTAAGACAAACCTGTTGCACCTTTTCTTCACACAAATTTTTGACGTCCTCACCTAGCAGTGGCGTGTCCTGGGTCGTCGAAACTTGATCCGCTCCGTTCTCATTTCACCCTAGCTCCGCCCTCGCTTTGCCCGAGTTCGGTCGGCTCCACCTTGGTTCCGCCACCTCTCTGTTTCAGCCTTCAAACGCCCAAAGCCAACGACTCCAGCCTGCTTCCGACAGCCATTGGAGCGCCGTTTCGTTTCCAGGAAGAAGATGAACAAAAAAAAAAGAGGATACATCTCTGTCGAAAAAAGAAGCAAGCTGACCTTGGTTTGTTTTGTTAACAAGCTGGGCTCAAAAATAAAAGGAGTGGGCTGCATTCTGCATTTGGGCTACAGCTGAAATAAAACAAGGAGCAATCACCAATATAACATATAACATATATGATATATGTTGTATACGGTGTGAACATGTCCCAAAAGGAAATATATGTGTTTACTCGCATAACTCACCCACTAAAGTATACAAATTATAATTGACACAAATTAGAAATTGGGTTTAACAAAAATCATAAAGTTAAACTCGTAAAATTTCAGTGTTATTTTATTCTAGTGGATCGAGTCTCAAATTGGCTCCTAAATAACAAAAACGGAGTCAGAAGCTTAAACCGAATTTTCCCAAATTAAAGTCGGTTAGGTAGAACTACGTAAAGACTTGATGCCGTAAAAACGGCTACATAGGTAACCCGGTATTAAATTCTAAAAATATATCGGGTACAGTCGTCGACCTCTAAATTCACTCTCAAATGAATACTCCCTCCGTTTGAAAATATTTGTCGTTTGTCTTGTAGTGCACGTTTTTTAAGGAGCTAAAAACTCTATAAAATATAATTTTTTAATTAATTTTTTTTATATAATTTCATACATATAAGTAGTAAGTATAAGATTAAGAAAAAAATTTAATTAAAAAAAAATATTTTATATAGTTTTTAGCTCCTTAAAAAGCGTGCCGAAAAGTCAAACGACAAATATTTTAAAACGGAGGGAGTATGAGGTTAAATCTCCCTAAATTAAATCATGTCGGTTCTTATTCAGAACTACGTATAGACTTGATACTCTTTTACGAGTTACGTAGGAAATTCGATATTAAAATTCAATATATATCGGATTCAGCCGTCTGCCTCTAAATTCACTTCTAAATGAATATGAGGCCAAAACCAAACAAATTAAATTAGTTCGTAAAAGAACTACGGATGATTTGATCCCGTCCTAACAGGTACGTAGGTAGCTCGACATAAAACTTATGCTCGTTGAGTACAATCGTCAATCCAAAACTATCAAATCGATTTATTTAGAACTACGTAAAGACTTGACGCCTCTTATCGGCTACGTAGGTAACCCGATATTAAATTCTAAAAATATATCGGGTACAGTCGTCGACCTCTAAATTCCCTTTAAATGAATATGAGGTCAAAATCAAACAAATTCGAATTGTCCATGCCGACTCGATACAAAGCTCATGCTCGTCGACTTCAGTTACCACTCTCAATGATCCCATGATCAAACCCAAATACGAAATTTCTTTTCGTCCCGAACTACGGTGACTTGATTCCACCAAACAAGTGGATACGTAGGAAACCCGGTGTAAATCAAATTCTCACCGAGTCCAGTCACATCCAAACTTTCAAATCAAATCTCCTCAAATTCACTTTTCGACTCTAAGTCGTCCCAAAAATTAAATTTCCGTCAAATTAAAAGTGTCTCATCCGACTCGACACAAAGCTCCCGCTCGTCGAGTCCGGTCACGACCAAAACTTCAAAAACCTAAATACCAAATTCAAATTTGTCATTTTCAAGAACTACGTGCGATTTGATCCCTTCCAAAAGGGTACGTAGGAAACTCACAAACGAGTTCAATCACAACCCCCAAATTGACTTTTTCAGTCAAATCTCAAATCAAATCAAATCAAACTCCATCATCAAAATCAAATCGTTTTCTATGCAAATGATAGGTGGGTTACTTGAGTTACCCTTCCGAGAAGGTGGGCTCAGGTTACTCGGGTGGAGTGTTGTTCGAGCTACCCTTCTTAGAAGGTGGGTTTGAACTTCATCCTCTATTGCATACAAGAAAACGAAATCAAATCAAAACAAAATCCAGAACAAAACAAACACAAAATCCAAAACACTCGGAACTAAGTGAGGCTTGATTATCTTCCAAGAGATACGTAGGAAACCCGTTAAAATTCGGGTGCAGCCCAAATCACCAAAACCACCAAAATCTTGGTATCGGTACGACTTCGAATCAAGAGGATAACCAAAAGGGGTCGAACTCAAATATTAAAAAATTAAATAAAATGTGTTGTACAATTATATCGCGCATTTTTGTTCAACACCAACAACATGGGATTAAGAGACACGTAACTGTACCTGGAACTCCACAACAAAATGGGACTGCAGAAAGGATGAATAGAACTTTGTTAGAAAAAGTGAGATGCATGTTAATTAGTTCTGGCCTTAAGATTACTCTTTGGGGTGAAGCTGTTTTAACTGCTACCTATCTTATTAACAGATCTCCTTCCTCTGTGCTTAGTTTTGTTACTCTCCAGTTTAAATGGACAGCTAAGCAACCAAGCTTAGAATACCTCAAGCCTTTTGGGTGTGCAGCCTACCCTCACATCAGTGATGGTAAGCTGCAACCAAGGGCTTTGAAGAGCATTCTTCTTGCAACCTGGACCCTACAACGTTATCACAACTAGGAATGTGAGATTTAATGAGATAGATTTCCCTTTAAAAACTGAGCTGACATCTTTCCCTGAGTTCACAGGTACCCCTGAGCAGACCAAATAGCTGTTACTTGAAGAAAGTGAGTCCTCTGATGATGAAGAGCATGACATTGGTAGGACCTACACTACAGCCTCGAAGGGCAGACACTCCACACTACAGGGGAGACAACAAGGGGAATAACAAGAGGAAGTTGAAGAACAAGATCCTCAATCTGATCAAGAGGAACCTAAGCCTCAGTCTAACACTGAGCAAGTTACTTCTTCCTCCTCTCTTACTTCTTCTTCCTCTCTTTCTACTTCTGGTGATGTAAATGGCATCTCTAATGACTCTGAAAGAGAGTCCTCTGTTTTCTCCTCCCTTCATTCTGATTCACATGCTTTTGATATTACTGTTATACCTAATTTGCATGATTATCAGTTAACTAGGGATAGAGAACCTAGGACCATCATCCCCAATAGGAAGTATACCTCTTATAGTGTGGAGTTTGCTTTTTCTTACTGTTGATATTGTTAGGAATCCTACTACTAGCTCTTATGAATCTGCCCTTAAGAATAGTTATGCCAAACAGTGGCTAGCTTCTATGAGAGAAGAGATGGACTCCATGTATACAAACAAGACATGGAGTCTGGTTCCAAGACCTCCTAAGACCCGGCTAATAGACTCTAAATGGGTCTATAAGCTCAAGGAAGGTCTAAACCCTAGCGAGCCCCCTAGGTTTTAAGCCCGCCTTGTGGCAAAGGGTTTACCCAGAGAGAAGGAATAGACTATAATGATATTTTCTCACATGTTGTCAAGTATAAAACCATGCGTATTATGCTTGCTATGTGTGCTGTTTTTGACTAGGAGTTAGAGCAAATGGATGTCAAAACTGTTTTCTTACATGGTACTCTCGATGAAACCATTTATATGACACAACCCAAAGGGTTTGTAAATTCCAAATTTCCTGATCATGTGTGTCACTTAAAAAGATCAATCTACGGACTCAAGCAGTCTCCTAGACAATGGAATCTTAAGTTTGACGTTGTGATCAAGAAACTTGGGTTTACTCGTAGCAGTTATGATTCATGTCTTTACTTTAAAGATATTTCTATGTCATCCTTGATCTATGTATTATTATATGTTGATGATATACTGTTGATCTGCAGTTCTATGATTCCTATTAGTACTATTAAAAAGGATCTTAAGAAATACTTTGACATGAAGGACTTAGGAAATGCCAAGAAGATTTTTGGTGTTAACATTATTAGAAACCGACCTAACAAGAAAATATGGTTGTCTTGGGACGATTATGTAGTTAAGGTCCTAAATCGGTTTAATATGTTGAATTCTAAGCCTACATCCATACCTCTAGGAGGGCACCTAGAGCTCACCCAGAAAAGTTGTCCCACTAAGCCAGAAGACATAAAAGAAATGGCTAAGGTCCCTTACGACGTAGCTGTAGGGTCCGTTATGTATGTTATGCTGTGCACCCGCCCAGACCTTGCATTTGCCATTTCGGTGCTTCGTCGTTTTATGTCTAATCCTAGAAATGATCACTGGACTGCCATGAAATACTTATTGCGTTACATTACTGGTACTAAGAGTCTTTGCTTGCATTATGGTTTACATGAGCCTATTGATAAATTGAATGGATATGTAGACGCTGACTTTGCTAGTAACAGGGATAACCGCAAGTCCACTACTGCCTAATTTTTCACATGGGCTGGCAACTGTGTTTCATGGAAATCTCAGCAGCAAACAGTTGTTGCCTTATCATCAACTGAAGCTGAGTATATGGCCGCTACTGAAGCTGCCAAAGAGGCTATATGGCTTAAAGGAATCCTTAGGGAAATCCTAAAAAGGCCACCAAAACCCGTTATACATACGGATAGCCAAAGCGCACTATACCTGTGCAAAGATCCCATGTATCACGAAAGAACTAAACACATTGATGTACGTTTTCACTTTATTCGTAATCGCGTTGCAGCTCAAGAGTTAGAAGTGAAGAAAATCAAAGGCGACATCAATCCTGCTGATTTTGGGACAAAGGTAGTCCCTGCTAACAAATTTGTGTTTTGTAGGGATTTTCTCCACCTTGGAGAACCACCTTAGATAAAAGGTATTATGAGCCGATGATGAGGTTGAATGGTTTGAGAACATTTATCCACTGATCAGTAGGTTGTGTTTTTAATAGATCTAATGTTTGGATTAGAAGGGCAAATTGTAAAATGTCTATCTTAATCTAAACATTAGTTCTAGGAATATTGGATGGCCCTAACTTAGGTTACTTGGTAGATTAAAGCAAAATACTAACATATATATTATACTTAGACCTATCATATATTAGAAGTGTAGGATTATACATCCTATGCTCATATATGTTACACCTCTTAAGTATAGTATATATGTATGTCATGCATTATGTGATATATTATGTATGTATGTATGTTTGGTTACCAGCTCGACTGGCTCGGCCCAACACTTAGGCCCAAAGCCAGCCCGGCTCCTTGTCCACCTGATATCTTGGCTTGTGAGATCCGTCTTAAGTGGAACGCTGCGTTTCACTGGAAGCTCGCTCTATATAAGTCAAGAGCTAGGGTTTGGGAGCTCATTCGACGCGGCGCTCCAAAGGTAATCCAGAAAGAGAAAGAGAGAGAAGATAGAGAGTCTCTGCTAGGGTTTGCTGTTCTCCTAGCTCCAGCGAAGCTCCGACGGCCGATCTCGAGCGGATCTCCTTCGGAGACTCCAGATCCGGCCTTTAGGAAGAAGAAGAAGGCAATTGTCCACAGTTCTGGCGAAGATCTTCTTCTCTGGTTCACTCCGACGACGATCTGACTCCGATCTTCAGATCTAGGGTGTTTTCTTCCTTTGCTTGCTTCGTTATCTCTTTCTTGAACTCGCATGTCTCTCGTTCTCTGTGTTTTGCTTGTATTTGCCGTAGTCTTGAGTTAGGGCAACCTGTTCTGTAAACCTACTTAACTGATTAGTGGATTAGTGCTCTCAAGCCGTTCGGCCGAGGCTCCGTGGACGTAGGCTCCGGCCGAACCACGTAAATCTTGCGTCTGTTTTTTGGTTTACGTTTTTGGTTCGTTTCTACTTCGTTTACCCCGTTCTCGATTCCCGATCTGTGGAATATTGAACGTACACAAGGATTATATGACATTAATTGAACCCAACTTTCTCCTAAGTTATATATACTACCTCCATTAAGAAATAAATAAATGATGTGTGACTTTTTGGCACGTTTTTAAGGAGTTAAAACTATATAAAATATAAGGTTTTTAGTTGATTTTTTTAATAATTTTATACATATTAATTAGTTATAAGTTTAAAATTATTTTTAAAAAATTAATAAAAAAAGTTAATATTTTATATAGTTTTTAGCTCCTTAAAAAACATGTCAAAAAGTTAAACGACATTTACTAATGAACGGAGAGAGTACAAAAATAGAGCAACAAAAAAACCATGTTATTAACCTCAATAATCTTGACTTTTTTTTATAGCACCCAGAGTAATCTTGACAATCGCTTACAATAGAACTAGTATAGTAACCCGCAGTGCGTGATGTCTTTAAATAAGAATATTTTTTTAATTCTCTGTCACCGGTTATATATAGTAGGTTAAATATTAATTGTCATATTTTAGTTCTTTGCTTATATATTGATCAACCAAATAAATTACATTATAAAGTTATGATTTGAATACAAATTAAGAAGTATTGTATGCGTACAAAAAAATCTCACATTGAGAATGTGAAATTGAAACTAAAATAAATACAAAAATAAAAGAAAGCGAACAAAAATAAAAGAAAGCGAGAAATCAAATTGAGTCTTACTAATAATTTCAATAATTATTGATTAGTTAGTATAATTAATTGTACGAATTTATCCTTCAACGGATACAACAAACATGAGGTAGAGATAAGAAGAAGAAAAATTGAAAGTGTGGGAGATATAGACATTATAAAGCATACACTACATTGTATGCTTAAGAGCGCATAAGGTGCAGTCAGTAGTTAGGTTGGTTAGAAGGGTAATTTGGTAATTTCGCCTATTTTGTAACTGATCTTGTTAGCAGCTACAGATAGGAGGTTTAGGCGCCAATTGCAAGTGACAATTGGAAATCTGTACCAAACACTCTCATTTGCTTCATCTTGGTAGAAATGGAGATCTTGAATGTTTTTCCACTCAATTGAGTTTCTAAATGGTATCAGAGCTTGGAAGATTTGGTGATCAGATTTCATGATTGTTTCAGATCTGAGATTGTTGTGCTCAATCTTAGTTGAGTTTGAATTTGTTTCAGTGATCTGTGTTCATTCGTGCTTGGATCGATCATTTTTTTTGGAATGGCTACGAGGATCCACGCCTCAGCAGGGGCAGAGCTTTGCGGATGTGGTTAATGGAGGAGGATGAGGAACATTCGTCAGTGTTACTCCACCGGCGCCAGGTAGAGGAGGTCAAGGTGTCTTTAATGGCGGAATTCCATTTGTGGATCCTGCTCAAGGTATGAATGCAATCCACTACAATCCTTTGTTTTTATCAAACTCAGACCACCCCGGGATGCAATTAGTGCATACGCTATTCAATGTTTCCAATTTTGCTAGCTGGAGTCGAGGTGTGCGAATGGCGTTGGGAGCTAAAGTGAAATTAGGCTTTAGTATGGGGAGCTATATGAAACCTCCGATGGATAGCGAGGACTATGAGTCTATGTTATATGGGAAAGAGCGGATTACATGGTGCGATGCTGGATTATTAATTCGATGAATGTTGATGTTGCTGAATCACTTATGTACGTGGAATCTGCAAGTGAATTGTGGTCGGAAATTAGGGAGAGGTTTTATGAATCAAACGATCCACTAGTTTACCAGTTGAGAAGGGATTTGGCTAATGTACGTCAAGAGAATCTGTCAGTAGGAGCTTACTATGGTAAATTGAAGAAGTGTTGGGATGAATTGCAGCTTCTGGATGTTGTACCTGGTTGTAACTGTGGAGGTATTAGTGGTTGTAGTTGTGGCTTACTAAAGCGTGTCGTCGAGAGGGAAGAAAAAGCTAAGGTGATGCAGTTCCTCATGGGGCTCAATGATGTGTATGAACCCCTTAGAGGAAACGTCTTGTCTAAAGACCCAATGCCTGGGTTACTGAAGGCATTCCAGATGGCAGTTCGGTTGGAAAGATCAAAGAGGGTGGCATTTATGCCTGGAGTTGATGTTGCTGCTTTGAATGTGAACAGATCCCTGCAATCTGAAGTGGAAGCTAATGATATTAACAGGTTTGGACCTGGACCTAGCAAACAGATTGATAGGTTTGAACAGATCAAAAGAGAATACAAGAAGGCTAAGCTTGACAGGTTGTGCTCTTAAAGTGGTGAAAGAGGACGTACTAAAGATTATTGCTTCAAATTAGTGGGATATCCTGAGTGGTTTAAAGGACCTAAGGAAGAGGATAAAGTCAGGCAGACTGGTAAGATGGTAGCTCAGTTTGAGACACCACAAGTTGACAATTCTTTTGAACATGTTGGGCATGATGGAAGACCTGATCCGGCAATGGTGAATGCTATCTACAATGAGGTCATGAAGATGATGAAAGGGAAAAGTGTTGTTGATCCATCCGAGAGCTCAGTCAACCAAGCCATAGTGCATTTTGTAGGTACATTCAGTGTCTCATTCCTCATTGGTACTAATAAAGCAAACAAGTTTGATTGGATTGTGGATTCTGGAGCTACTGACCATATTGATTTTGACAAAGATATTTTCACTGAAATGTATCCCTTACACAATGCTATATCATTAGGGCTTCTTGATGGTTCTCATATCAATGTGCAGTTCCATGGCATTGTGATGTTTTTTTCTAATTTTGTGTTGCACAATATGCTTTATGTGCCACAATTTAGACATAATCTGCTATCTGTCTCTCAAGTACTGAAAAGATAGAAATTGGAATTCAGGTTTGATGAGGTTTCTTGTTGGTTACAGGACCCTATAACTGATAGGGTGTTGGTTAAAGGCAGAGAAGTGGGAGGACTGTACAAGATATCTGCTCGGGAGAAGAACCATGTTGTTGTTTCAGATGTGAGTAACTCTTTTAAGGTGTCCTGTAATAATGTTGAAAATCTTCTATTGATACATAATAGGCTTGTCCATATGTCTATGTCCAAGTTGAAACACCCGTCTGTTTGCAAAAGTTCAGTTGACTGTGAGTTGAACTGTGATACATGTTCCTTGGTTAAAATGCACAAACTCAGTTTTGATAGGAGTGAATCTCTAGCTTCTGCTCCATTCCATTTGATTCACATGGATTTATGGGGCCCTTACAAAACTCCATCTGTATGTGGAGCTAAGTATTTTCTTACAATACTTGATGACCATTCTAGAACTACCGGGGTGTATCTGTTGCAAGACAAACTACAAGTTTTGAGATGTGTCACCAATTTTTTTAAATTGGTTGAGAACCAGTTTGAAGTGTTTATTAAGTGTGTTAGAACTGACAATGGTACTGAGTTCACTCAGAGGGGTTGCATGGAATTGTTTGCTAATCATGGAGTGATCCATCAAAGAACTGCTCCTGGTGTTCATGAGCAAAATGGTAGGGTTGAACGCAAGCATAGGCATTTGATTGAAACATCTAGAGCCATTAGAGTTCATGCTAGCTTGCCTATTAAATTTTGGGGGACTGCATTCTCAGTGCCACACACTTGATTAACAAGATGCCTACTTCTGTTTTGAAATGGAAGTCTCCATTTGAAGTACTTTTCCACACTCCTTCTTCCTATGATCAGTTGAGAACCATAGGTTGTTTGTGTTTTACTTTACAGCCAAATGATCCTCGTGACAAACTTGGGATTGTGGCTAGACGTTGTGTTTTCTTAGGCTATCCTCCAGGGCAGAAAGCTTACAAACTGTATGATTTGGAAAGGAAATATGTGATTATTAGCAGACATGTTAAGTTCAGTGAGTCTGTGTTTCCTTTCAAAGCCATGCTCAACCCATCATCTTCATCTGCTCTTCCCAGTGGTCATCTTACTTTTGATGATGATGATGAAGGTTCGATAATATAAAACAATGTAATATAGAAATACTCTAGAAGGGGGGTTGAATAGAGTATGCCCGTTTTTCGCAGAAAGTCTCAAGACTTTTGGAGCTTGTACCAAAACCTTTGAGATTAAACCTGAATCACAAAGTTATACAATTGAACCAAGTGCGGAAATAAGGTAAAGCAATAAGTGAAGAACACGAATAATTGTTTACGAGGTTCGACACGAACTTGGCCTACGTCCCCGCCTAGGGTTCTTCCACAACCCTAGGATTCAAAAGGCTTTATTGATTCGCTTAGCTTAGGATCCTAATAGCTCACCGAGAAGCCTCTCTCCTATACAATTGCAATCTAGTCAACTCACGTTCCCTTGGAGTTCTAGACCAATCTAGAAGAGCCCCACCTCTCTCAGCTATCTAGTACAATCCTCTTACTCTCACAAATCAATAGCCTAGTGCAACTTCCCGAGTTATAAACTCTCGAGTAACACTATAAATGAATATATCCTATAAGCTCACAGTGACTCTCAAAGGCTTTGAAATAAACAACAAACTCTTGAGCGCTTAGGAGAGAGACACTTAGGAAGACAGATCTTGCTTAAATGAATGAAAGCTCGTGTAGCACTTCTTATTTCTGTCTTCTTCTTCCTTTCCTTTATATAAGAGCATGGAGCGTGAGGGTCTTCAACACCAGATCTTTATCAACGGCTCTTTCGAGTCATGGCTTGATCTTGAATCTTCTATTTATGGATACTCCGAAGCCATGATCTTATTTGAATTTGATCTCCTCAAAATGTACTAAAGGAAAGATATAATCTCGAAATACTTCCTGAAAAGGTTAGTCAAACATATATCCTAAACAATACTAAAACAGAAGCTGAAATTGCGACATGTCAACTTTTGGTGAATTTTTTTTCCCGCTCAAAACTTAACCACACATAATCTGCCATTTGTCAATTATTATGCCACATATATCCACTTAATTATCATTAATTATTTGATATTCATATATAATTGGCAAGTATCACATATTTTGATATTACCAAATCTGCATACTCATTATATATCATTACTTTATTTAATTATTATTTTTATTCATTATTTTATAATAATCAATATCCATATTTTTTTTATTTAATTTTCTTTTTTAGACTGTTATTTAATAATTTAAAGGAATGTCCATTACATTTATTCAAAATTTTAATGGTTTTGTTGTTATAACCATAATTCAGCTTTTTTCTTTTTGTGTAGAATTATCATATTTTAATGTTTTATTTATCTCATTAAAAAACTTGAAATATTAAAAATTTCATATATCTTTTTTTTTCTAAAGTATCCTTTTGATATACTTTGATTAACTGAATTATTGACTTTATGAATTCTAATTCCGAAGGTAAGTATACATATTTATTATTATTGTAACATGTCAAGCGTGGCGAAAAGTTTTCCCTCCTTTGTGTAGGTCATACTATAATATGTTTTATTGAGTTTCGTATAAAATGTCTATCTCTCTACAGTTAATTATCATTATTTAAATATTTTATGTACATATACTTTAAAATTTGTGACTGCAAACTATATATGTTTGGGGGTGAAATTTCATGAGTTGTCAAGAATGGCTAAATACACTTATGAGATTATTCACCATAAAATATCAAAGCGGTAGCTCATATATAATAGAAGATTTGAGCGTCAATTACAAGTACAGTACATACCAGGTGTGTTACATCTCAAATGTACAACTACAAGCTCATAAGTTAAAAAAAATATGATACAGTAGCTGAGTATGCGCATGGGCATCTCACCGGTTTCTTATTAGCAACACTCGTCAAGATTACAAGTTCAGCGGCCTTGACGGAAGTCCCTCCTTCAGAATCAAATGTCCTGATTCAAACCCTTGCAGAGAATTTTCAGCTGCAAATATAAGTTGAGAATGATTAAAATCAAAATTAATGCAAGGTTTATAGGATTGGACCTTAATGCACGAGGCTTGAAGTTAGAAATTAATGAACTGAGAGCTGAAATGCCCAAGCCCAGCCCAAGTAAAACAATTGGACAGTCATTGTTTCGAAAAAAGAAGGCAGGAAATTGAAAATCAATAAAAAAACAAAACTGCTCATATATGCAGTTGAAAAGAAACTGTACAGCAGTTTAAAGGAAACGGTACATCAGTTTAGAAAAAACTGTATGTGGAAACGTGGGAGGTGGATGAGACTAGGGAACTGCTGCTACTTTCCCCCTATAAAAGCTAAATGTGGGGCATCAGTTTGTTTTTTGGAGGTTTTCACAGATAAAGAAGCTTTACAACAGAAAGAAAAAAGAGAGAAAGAGAGCACCAAATTTTAGCAAACGACAAGAAAGAAAGAGAAGGTAGTCCTGTACCTCCGGTCTTGTTCATATATGAGATTCTTGAAGCCCCCTCTTATAAAGCATTGAGCTTTAATAAAGGGTTTGGGTTTCAGAATCATCAAACAACCCTAAATCAAGGGAAAATGCTGCTGATTTTTGCTCAAAAGAAACCCAATCGCTGCAGGAATTTGGTCCTCGGAACCCCCTTTTATAAAGCATTGAGCTTTAAGAAAGAGTTTGGGTTCCGGGATCAGTAAATTGCTCTAAAAGAGGGCGAAATGCTGCCCAAATTTCCTAAACAGGCCAACTAAAACACTCTGAACTACGTGAGGCTTGATTCTCTTCCAAGAGATACGTAGGCAACCCGTTAAAATTCGGGTGCAGCCCAAATCACCAAAAACATCAAAATCTTGGTATCGATATGACTTCGAATCAAGAGGATAACCAAAAGGGGTCGAACTCAAATATTATAAATTAAATAAAATGTGTTGTACAATTATATCGCGCATTTTTGTTCAACATATTTTTGGCACGCCCAGTGGGACCCTTTTTGCCTTTTCATCTCTTAATTTTATTCGATACTAATATTTATCTATTTATTTTGGTTGCAAGGAAAATGGCACCAAGAGCAATTGTGAAGTTCAATGAGCTACCCGCGACTTTCCTCGTAGAGGGTGGTCGTTGGTTGAGGAAGAGATCTTTCAAGGTACAGTTTGATGTGACCAGGGACTCCATCTCCGCCGAGATCCCAACAAGCAATGTGTTCGAGGCCATCAAGGAGGATGCAGCGGTGCAGGCTTGGGTGCCAAGAACATCTGTCCCTTCCTCGGGACAAAATAACAAGAAGCCCGCCAAAGTCTTCATCAAGAGGAAGCCGGCTTATGTCCGAATCAGGGAGGCCAGTGTGGCCAGTAGCAGTGCGAGCAGGGCGACCCGTGCTGTTTCCCAGGGGCCTATCATTCGAATTATCAAGAAAAATGATAAGTCGGTGAAGGGCTCCATTCCATCGGTGGTTGAGACCAAAAAGGAGAACAAGCCTCGGAGGAGAAGGGGGCGAAAGTGCGGCTCCCAGCGCGGGAAGGCTGGGGCACTTCGCAAGTTAGCCCCATCCCCGGCGTTGGACCTGGCCAACGCAACCCTATGGAAGGCCGCCAAAGACCTCATTGAGGCAAACAAAACTATCATCGCACCTCAAACCGCGAGCTCAAGCCATATTTTCTTTGGTTCAATTCCTTGGGATATGAACCATGTGGAACAAGTCATGGTTACCTCCTATTCGGAGGGAGAGGTCGAAGAAGGATCTTTAAAAATGAGAGATCGGAAAGCCAAAGCTCCGAGGGTCAAAGTGTTGAAGCCTACGGAGCCTCAGAAGGACGTCCAAGCATCTTTTCAGGCTCAGGACAAAGGGAAGAGCATAGTGGTGCCAAGAAAAGCTACATCACTCCCCATTTATAGGGAGGGGTATGAAGGGCCAATGACAAGGTCAAGGTCTAAGACCACGTCATATGCCGGCGCAGTTACTCGTTCTCCAAGTCCGCCAGCTATACCAAAGAAGAAACAAAGCTCTCCCTTATATGGAGATTCGGATTCGTTGTTTCATGAAGATGAGTTTCCGACGGCAGTTGTCAGCGGTATCGGATCAAATGATGGATCCGAAGAGGAAGTTGAAAGCATGTCAGTTCTAGTGACTGGAGCCTCAACCGTTGAAGAACAACTTCAGGAATTACAGAAAAAATTGGAGGAAAGGGATGCTCAAATACAACTCCTCATGGATCAAATGAACCAGCAAAATTCCGAAAACAGGGAAGAGCAAAGGCGAGAGGAAAGTAGCTCATCTATCTCTCCCCAAGAGATAAAGGAGTTAATTGCTCAAGGGATTCGGGAATTTAAGATTTCCCAAAGTCCGCCAGTGATTGGCTATAGAAAGCCATACCCTGCGGATTATGATGCAATTCCTTTCCCTCCGCACTATCAAAGGCCGACTTTTGATAAATTTGATGGCATTCATGGTTCACCTCATGAACATCTCGCTCACTTTTACTCCGCGTGCGGAGAAACTGCCTTAAGCGACCAATTGTTGATAAGGCAGTTCGTCCAATCGTTAAGAGGATCCGCATTTACATGGTATACGCAGCTTCAGCCCGAGTCGATCCATACTTGGGATGACCTACAAAAGGAGTTTTTGGCCCAATTTGTGAGTTCCAAGGCCAAAGTTTCCATAATGGATCTTGCAAATGCTCACCAAAGGCCAAATGAATCTGCAAATGATTTCATTGCAAGGTGGAGAAGCTTGCGACTTCAATGCCCGGAAAAATTGAGTGAAGAAGCATGTGTGCAAATGTGCACTAACAACTTGATTCCCGAGCTAGCGGTGCATGTAGGCAGTGCAGAACCTAAAGCTTTCGATGCTTTAGTGTCGAAGGCCTGCAATGTTGAGCGCCAATTAGCTCGGCGTAAAGTAGGGGCGAGTCGGCCTCAAGTTAATGAAGTAAGGAAAGATGAGGGTAGAAAACCCGCGAAAAAAGGAGAATCGATGGCCACCTTCATTAAGCCCCAAGGAAAACCCTCCGGGAGTACTTCTAGGGCAAATGAGAAGGGTCAGGCCAAAGAAACTGTTAAAAGGCTATCTCTCGAGGAGAGAAAGCAAAAGAAATATCCCTTTGATGATGAAGATGTAAGGGGTATATTCAGCGAATTGATGAAAGAGAAAATGATATCTCTCCCGGAGTCAAAGAGGCCTAATGAAGTCAACAAAATGGGTGATCCGAGGTATTGCCCTTATCACCGTATTGTTAGTCATCCAATTGAAGACTGCTATGTTTTCAAAGACATTGTCGAGAGGATGATCAACAAGGGTGAGATTGAAATTGAGGGAGTAAGCTCTAAAAACCAAACCGCTTCGTCGAATCCTATATCGATAGCGGAAGAGGTAGAGAGCAACCCTTCGTCGGAGGTTGTCAAAGAGGACGCCATTCCTACAGTATCATTGCCTCCGAAGGCCGTCCCCGTGCAGTTTCAAATGCGCAATGAGGTGCGTACTGTATGGGCCTATTCGGATATGCCAAGAGACGGGCCAAGCGGCATGTCTTTATATGACGTGTTGATGCAAACAAACGTTGAAGAATCGTTTCCGTCGGATGGTGAGGGCGAGAGTGGTTCTAAATGGCAGGTTTATGTAAGTCGGAAAAGGTCTCCTTCAAAGACCACCCGACGAGCAGGACCTACGGGCTTTAGAATGATCGGTAGGAAGCCCAAAAAGAAAAACAAGAAGAAGAAAAGCAAGAAGAAGGGTAAGAAGAATAAGAAGCCCGAAAGTAAGTCCGACGAAGAGTATACTCAACCCGGACGTAAAATGTTCACTCTTATGGATTACATTCCAAAAGAGTTCTTGGAGGATGACTCTCCCGATGAAGAATTACTTCGGGAAGGTGAAGTCGTCGATGATCCTTCCGATGAAGAAATTTTTCGGGAAGGTGAAGTTGTCGATGATTCTTCCGATGAAGAATTATTTTGGGAAGGTAAAATCGTCCAGTGTTGCATGACCTCATGGGCCGACATGGTCGAGGAAGAAGAGGTCGATGAAATTTCTCTTCGGTCGGGAAAAAAGTTGTCTTCTTCTAAACCCAATGAAAGAGAAAAGGGTAAGGAGTCACCCGTTGGTGAGACCTCAAAGACGACAAATTTTGAAGGGGCGGTTGACAAAGAAGCTTCCATACCAAGCCAAAGTGACGAGGTTGGGGCATCTAATCCAAAAGATGTTGCACCACGAATGCCGATGTCTCTTCGAAAAGCTTCTTGCAAAGAGAAGGTGAAGTATGATGTTATCGGTCACTTAAAGCGCATTCCCGCACGTCTAAGTGTATATGATGCTTTACAAATGTCGACCGACCTAAGGAAAGCTTTAATTCAAGCTCTCATGGATCCGGAAGATTATAAAGACCAAGTTGATCATGTAGAGGTCGACGAAGTCACGTCATCTCCTCCAGTTCATTGCGCTTCTTGCATGGCATGTATAACCTTCTCAGATGAAGATCTCCAATTGGGGAGAAATGACCATAACAGACCGTTATATGTAACGGGTATGGTCGGGGAGATAAAATTGAATAGAATCCTATTGGATTGTGGTTCCGCAGTGAACTTATTGCCTTTGCGGGCTTTGGAAGCGATGGGGTTATCCGTTGAGCATCTATCGCCGACATTACTCACTATTCAAGGATTCAACCAAGTGGGGCAAAAAGCGCTAGGTGCTATCGCCTTAAAAGTGGTTCTGGATGATCTTTACAAAGATGCGCTCTTCCATGTGATCGATGCCGGAACCTCTTATAATGCGTTGCTTGGAAGACCTTGGCTCCATGCTAGTAAATCAATCGCTTCTACACTTCATCCGTGCTTAAAATACACCGATGAGAACGGGAATGAGAAGACTATCCGAGGAGATAGTGATCCTTTTCAAGGTGAAAGCGTTAACTACGCGGACGCCAAATTTTACAAGGCGGTGCATTGTAGTCCTAGCACTCGTTCAGAAGCGAAAAAGGACAGTAGAAGTGAAAGTCCTCAAAAAGAAGAGATTGGCCGAAAAGAGTCGTCACCGCCTAAAATTTCTCTTGTTTGCAAGAAGGAGGTGCAAGTGACTCGTCCGAAGGTGTTGTTCAAATACACACCTAAAGACAAGCGCCAACCCGGTCAAAAGCCGTTAAGTGCCACGGAGAAGGCCATGAATTCTTTAATGACAAGTTACACTTGTCCTCTCCGCAAGATTGACCAATCTGTGCCTAAGAAGAAGTTGGTCATTCATCAGCATTTCGGAGAGAAAAGAAATGAAGACACGAGGGTGGTGTTCAAGGGCAAGTCGTCGAAGTTTCCCGAGGAACAGGTCCCTTCAAAGCTTGATAAAAAAGTCAAAATTAAGGTGGCAAAACCCTCGTGGAAATGTAAAACCCAACAAAACCCCCATAGCAAGATCTCGATGGATGATTTGCAGCTTTTGCAAGAAGGCGAGTTGTTATCGGCCAAAGTATTAGAGCCTATGACTCTTACAAGTCATGAGCAAAGTATGTTCTTGCAAGAGACAACAAACGCTCCACGAGTCTCGGTCTTTGGAAGACTAGGAGTAAGTTCTCCAAAAGTTTCTGTGTTTGAGAGACTTGGAGAAGCTAGTGTGTCCAAGAATAAGAAGGTCAATGGCAAGAAAAATAAAAAGTGGAAGCTTAAGAAAAAGAAGTCAAAAGCTCCTACTTGCAAGCCAGAGGATCTAATGGATACTCAAATGGAGGAGGTGAACATGGTGTTGGCCTCTAGTGAGAGTGAATCGGCCGAAGACTCACATGATTTTGTTAACATAATCCAGTCAGCTCCACCGGAAATGGAGGAGGGTGGTCAAGCCACGGTCGATAAACTTCAAGAGATTAATCTCGGGAGTGTCGAAAATCCTAAACCTGTTTTTGTTAGTGCTTTTCTAACAGACAAGGAAAAAGGATTATATGAGGAGCTTCTCCATGAATATGGAGATGTATTTGCCTGGGGGTACCAAGACATGCCTGGATTAGATCCAAAGGTGGCAATGCATAAGTTGTCCATCTCAGAAGAAGAGAAGCCGGTAAAGCAAGCGCAGCGCCGTTTTCGGCCCGAGTTGACTGTACAAATCAAAGTTGAAGTCAATAAGCTCATCGAGGCCGGATTCATTCGGGAGGTCCAATACCCGATATGGTTGGCTAACATTGTTCCCGTAAAGAAGAAAAATGGTCAACTGCGCATCTGTGTTGATTTCAGGGACTTAAATGAAGCATGTCCCAAGGATGAGTTCCCTCTTCCCATAACCGAGCTCTTGGTTGATTCCACTACAGGGTTCCAAGCATTGTCCTTTATGGATGGATTCTCGGGTTACAACCAAATCAAAATGCATCCCGAAGATGAAGAACTAACGGCTTTCCGTACACCATTAGGTACGTATTGCTATACTGTGATGCCTTTCGGGTTAAAGAATACCGGGGCAACCTATCAAAGAGCCATGACGGTCATCTTTCATGATCTTCTTCACAACACCATTGAGTGTTATGTAGATGACCTTGTGGTGAAAACAAAGAAGAGGGAGGATCATATAAATGATCTTAAAATAATTTTTGAAAGGTTGCGCAAACACCAGTTGAAAATGAATCCTCTTAAATGCGCCTTTGGTGTGACATCGGGAAAGTTTCTTGGTTTCGTTGTTCGAGGTCGAGGAATAGAAATTGATCCCGACAAAATTAAGGCGATCATGGAAATGCCAGCTCCGAGGAATCTCCGTGAACTGCGAGGCTTGCAAGGCAGGCTTGCTTATATCCGACGATTCATTTCGAACCTAACGGGGAGATGTCAACCCTTTCTAAGGTTGATGAAGAAAGATGTTCCCTTCATTTGGGATCAAGCTTGCCAAAATGCCCTTGAGAGCATCAAGAAATATTTGATCGATCCGCCAGTTCTTATGGCACCAGTTCAAGGAAGGCCCTTGATTTTATACATCGCAAGTCTTGAGCGATCGTTAGGAGCTATGCTGGCTTAAAATAATGATGACGGAAAGGAAAATGCATTATACTACATCAGCCGAACAATGGTGGGAGCAGAACAAAATTATTCCGCTATGGAGAAGATATGTCTAGCGTTGATCTTTGCCATCCAAAAGCTACGACATTACCTTTTATCCCACCAAATCACATTAATATCCAAAGCCGATCCTTTGAGGTACATTTTATCAAAAACCGTGTTGTCAGGACGATTGGCCAAATGGGCTATGCTTCTAGCTCCTTTTGACATCAAATATGTGCCTCAAAAGGCAGTAAAGGGGCAAGTCATAGCTGATTTCTTAGCAGCCCATCCTACTCCGGATAATGAGGAGTTGTCGGATGACTTGCCGGATGAAGAAGTCTGTATGACGGAGGAAAAAACTTGGCAGTTATATTTCGATGGCGCTGCAACAAAAAGAGGGGCTGGTGTGGGTATCGTTTTCATTACCCCAAGTGATGGAATAGTGCCTTATTCATTTTCTCTTTTGGAGAATTGCACAAATAATGTGGCAGAATATGAGGCACTCATTATCGGCTTGGAGATAGCTCTTGAAATGCGTGTTGATCCATTGAAGGTGTTCGGTGACTCTCAATTAGTCGTTAGACAACTAAATGGGCAGTACGAGGTCAAAAACGTAAACTTGATCCCTTTGCATCAAAGAGCTAAATATCTCACACATCAATTCCGCCAAGTTGAAGTGGTGCATATATCGAGGTGCGAGAATGACAAGGTAGACGCTTTAGCAAAATTAGCTTCATCGTTGACATTACCAAATGAAAGGGAAATTCAGGTTACCATCGGTGAACGCCATTTGCTTATGCCAACCTCGGAGCGAGATGAGCTAAAAGGAGAGGTGGAGCTCGCTTCCGTTTATGAAATTGAGGAAGAAATGGATTGGCGGCAACCACTTGTTGAATATCTTCGTCATGGAATCCTCCCCGATGAGGCAAAAAGGAGGGTGGACGTTAAAAGACGAGTGTCAAGATTCTTACTTAAGAATGATACTTTGTATCGAAGAACATTTGATGGAATCTTGCTAAGGTGCTTGTCCAAAGAAGAAGCTAAATACATTCTAGCCGAAACTCATGCTGGAGTGTGCGGAGCGCATCAAGCAGGTCCTAAATTGGCTAATCAGATCAAACGGTTAGGCTACTATTGGACTACTATGGTGAAAGATGCTATGGACTTCGCTAAAGCTTGTCACGCTTGCCAAATTCACAGCGACTTCATACATCAACCTCCTCAAATGCTACATCCTACTACTTTATCATGGCCTTTCAATGCATGGGGTCTTGATGTGGTAGGGAGCATAAAGCCATCTTCTTACCGAGGCCACCAATATATTTTGGCGGCTACGGATTATTTCTCCAAATGGGCCGAAGCTATACCTTTGAAGGAGGTAGGAGCTAAAGAAGTCACCAATTTCATAAGGACTCATTTGATTTATTGATATGGAGTGCCTTCAAAGATCATCTCCGATAACGCTCTTTACTTCAAGAATCAAATGTTGGTGAAGTTGAGCGAGAAATTCGGGTTTAAGCATAGCTTTTCATCTAGCTATAACCCGTCGTCAAATGGCCAAGCTGAAGCATTTAATAAAGTGCTATGCAAAATTCTCAAGAAGATGGTCTCAAAATCGAAGAGAGATTGGCATGAACGGTTACCGGAGGCACTATGGGCTTACCGGACTACAACCCGAACATCGACAGGTTGTACACCATACAACTTGGTCTTTGGGTCCGAAGCTGTTTTACCACTAGAAATACAATTGCCATCTCTTAGAGTAGCGGTTCAACTTACCGACCCCGAGGAGAATGTCAAAATCCGTTTGGCCGAGCTTGAAGCATTAGACGAGCTTAGGCTAGCAACGCAACAAAAGCTTGAAATCTACCAGGCTCAAGTAGCTGGGGCATTCAACAAGCGGGTCAAGTTTCGCTCATTCACTATTGGTGACTTGGTTCTTACCATTCGTCGACCAATTGTCATTAATCGAAAAGCGCAAGGAAAGTTTGAATCGAAATGGGAAGGTCCTTATGTGGTGACCAAAGTTTTTCCCAAAGGTGCATATGAACTCTCAAATACCGAAGGTGATGTGGTATATTCATGTGTGAACGGAAAATTTGTGAAAAAGTTTTTCACATGAAGTTTGAGAGTCAAAACGTTAAGAACTACGTTAAGACTTGATCTCCAACAAGGAGTACGTAGGACGTTTGACACCAAAACATTTGTCAAATTCAGTCGCGCAAAAAAAAAAAAAAAATCCGGGTTCGCATATGATAGTCGGATCATTTGGGAAACCCTTCTTAGAAGGTGGGCCCAGGTAGTCCGAGTGATGCGGTAAAAAAAAATCCCGGTACAAAGAAATGAAATGAAAATTGGACTAGAAGCTAGTCCAAAATCGAGGCGACCCGGAGAATATGTGCAAAATGGGCGTCCGAAAGAACTACGAACGGCTTGATCCCTCAGAAAGAGGGTACGTAGGCAGTCTAGCTAGTCAAAAATGCTAGATGCAGCCCTAAAAACAAACACAATACCAATTGCCCTGAGTACATTTTTTGTAAGAGGGTGTCACTCTTAAGGGTAGATCAGTGTTTTGGTCAAAATCATGTTGGTGTTGAGGTATTGTTTAAATAAAATGAGTGCGGGTTAGAATTTGACAAATTAGTTCTAGAGCCTGGCTTATAAGATACAAAGGATGCTATCACTCTTTATGTCGAGTTGAATATGGGTTATCGATGGATCGAAGAGTATAGAGATGAAATCTTTTGAGTACATGCAACAAACATGCAGGGGCATGCACTTGTCCTACCTAAGAAGCAAGGAAGGAGGAATTTTGTCATAGCAATAAGTAGTGTTGATTTGATATTAAGTTCTGTAGAGCTCTTGTATCTAAAAAAAATGTGTTTGCATGTATTCATAAAAAAAATGTATGTTCAAAATCAAATAGGTGCCCAAAAGTTCCTAAAGCATATAAAAAAAAAACAATAATGATGAAAAAATCCGCTAACTAAATAGAGGCGAATGAAGTAAAAGTGGCAATTAGAGTTTGGAGGTGAGCTTTCTTCGAATTGAGATCCTCCAGCTTCGCCTTGCCTTCCCGCTCTAGCTTTTCTAGGCTTCGTTGTCTCTCTGTAGTGATCTGGATACGATGCTTAGCTTCAGATTTTCTCTTTGTTAGCGCCTCTTTGTTCCTAGCGAAATTATCCTTCAAGGTTCGAAGCTTCTCTTCCGCTAGCAAAACCTCCCTTTCTTGCTCTTTTATAGCAAGTTCTTGCTCTTTTATAGCAAGAGAGTCTTCCTCCACCTGAGCTAATGTCTTCTTTTCGGAGGCAATATCCTCATTACAGTGAGAAAGAGTGGTAGATACCTCATTCAAAGCAGTAGAGTCGATAGTGCTCTCTGCTGCAGCTATAGTTTCCATCTTCTCAAAAAGATGGTTGACTTGGGAAACTATCCAAAAAACACTACCATCGTCCACTTCGGCAGCCTTGGTAGTGAGCTTCAATATCTTCAAGTGTTTAAAAACTTTATCTCGAGTAGACAACAAAGTCAAAGCAGATTGAGAAGCTAGAATAGTTTTAGCAATGACTTTAATACCTTCCATGACCGCTGTGCGGAGGTAGGGCGGCACCGAGTCAGGAAATAGACTATCCAAGGAAGCTGGTGCATTCTCAATGGGAGCAGATGAAGCTAGTGCATTCTCAATGGGAGCAGATGAAGCTGGTGCATTCTCAATGGGAGTAGAGTCTGGCAAATTCTGTATCAGCTCAAGAGGCTGCTGTTGTAGCCCAGCAATCAAACCATCATCAGCTTCATTGGTTAATGGTGCTAGCATCTCCAAATTGGTAGAGGTCGCTCCGGTAATATCAAAATCAAGTTCCAGATCACTGTCATCGTAGTCCTCTTCATCTGAGTAGTGCTCGCTCTGAAAAATCAATTTCCTTACTGCATTAACATCAAGGAAAGTGGTTAAAAAAAATAGTCAAGAGCATAAAAAAAAGGAGATAAAAAAATGCGAGAAGTAAAAGGGTTGCACCTTCGTTTTCAGCGCCTGAATCCTCCAACAACATGGGGCTTTTGTGTCTCGGCTTCTTTCTTTTAGGGTGTAACTCATTACTCGAGGAACTGTTAGAGTTTTCCCTTATCACATTTACAGGCACTAGGGGGCTTTTCTGGCTTCCTTCTGCTACCTCGACAGACATTGAGATGTGTTCTGGGAAACTCTCCAACACATCTTCAGGAATGGGGAGACTTCCTAAGTCCTCGTTTGCTACCATCGACGGTACTGGTGAACTGATAATAGGCGAGCTAAATGGTTCACTGGAGGAAGGTTCAACTGCATCAGAAGTCTTCCTAATGTCTTTGAATCTGCTAACCACCTGCCTAATATCAACGATATTATAAACATTATCTTTGATACGGGCATTTTCCTTTGTCAAAGTCACATTGACCTTCTTGATCGATTGACTTAAATAGGGAGTCGAAACTGCAATCCACCAGGAGCAATACCACCAAGTACATTGCCCATAAAAACTCGAGCGGGGTATATGAAAAAGATCACCAGTATTCTTCCTGAACAGACGAGCATAGCGATCAGCAAGGTCCTCTAAAGATCTTTGAGATCTATGATGAAAGCCAAACGTCAAATTGTTAGTAGGCACTCCCTGATCAAAACCAAACTGACGAGCAAACCTATTCGGGTAGTAAGGCTCCAAGAGTGAAGATCGGCCCACCCGAATCGGTAATACAGATGAGCGTAAGCAAACTAAACGCTCAAAGTCAGTGTCTGAAATCCCATCAACATCGGCCAGATCTAAGTCAACCCTTGCCCCGAATGGTATGATGCGGTATCGAACATGTTGATCGTGTCTCATTATGTATCTGGCCTTGTGAATCCCATGTACCACATTATTGAGCCCCACGCAACGCTTCAAAAGAGGGAAATCGCTAGGGAAATCACTATCACTATTGCTCTGATATAAGCCAGGGAAATACTCAGACAACCAACCAATTACAAAGTGAATTCCAAAGCTAGGATTTGCCCTTCCAGGATGAGTAGGGTGTGTTGCCATTTCATTCAGACCGTGGTAGATATGACCTAAAACTGTGGGCGCCAGTGAAACCTGCGTGCCTCGAGCCATCAAACAGGCCATCACAAATGTTTCGGGCCGAAATGCTCGAGGGTACTGTGGCAAAACAAATCTGCTCAATAGGAGGGCTAAAAAGGCAGCGAGCTCAACTTGTTCACTTACTAATAGAGGGAGTGAATCCTTCCGATGCAGTTTTTTAGTATGAGACAGAGACCTTGGACGTGGAGTTGGGTTAACTTTGATAATAATGTCAGAGCCTTCTTTAACGGCGACATAAACTTCCTCGCCTCGACAAAAATGAGCTAGCCAGTCCTTCCAAGAAACCCATTCATAGCCATGATGTTTGCAAAGATCGGCATGAATCCGCAAAAGCTCTGCAACCGTGCAAGGAAACTGGTCTCTATCAGATAATTGCTCATTGGGTGGTAGGAACTCCTCATAGGGCTCACCAAGAATTGGCAAGCCTGCAATCTGCTTAAAATCATGGAGAGAAATCCCAAGTTCACCACTTGCATGATGTAAGGTGTTCGTTAAGGGACTCCAAAGCTCACAAAAGGCTCTCCAGACATCTTTGTTGTACATGTAGTGAAAGTGTGAAATTGCTACCAGGCCATAAATACCAGCCTGACGCAATATGCCTTCATGCTGGTCTCTCATCTTTTCGGTCCATTCCAACAAACAGGGCATAAAAGTGGCTAGTCCATTAAAAGCGAAATCTGATCCCCAGTTCAGTCTCTTCTCCAATAAAGTTTTTAGTACTGGATAAAACTCCTCATCAAGAGGGAGCTTGGTTGGGTGCTCGCCAGCCTGAACTTTATCCAGAAAGATACCAGTAAATCTCTTACCGAAATCTTTAGTGGTTTGTACACAGCCGTTATCATCATCACGGAGGAATCGCAAGCTACCATGAAAAGCGCCTTCTTTTCTCATCCACGTCTTTAGCGAGGGAAAGTGCTTAGGAACAACAATCTCTCGAATTGAGTAGGATCTGGGATAAATAGGACCGTCATCAAGTTCCCGACCATCAGGTCCCAGAGCTCTCTGAGGCTGACTGTTCCCATAAGCATCCATCTCGAGAACCTAAGAGAGTGTTCACCAAGTTAGAAATCAAAGGAAAAGGACGAATTTTGAATATGTTCGACGAAGTTCTTACAAATTCAAAGTTCGGGGGCAACTGTTTGGGGGTGAAATTTCATGAGTTGTCAAGAATGGCTAAATACACTTATGAGATTATTCACCATAAAATATCAAAGCGGTAGCTCATATATAATAGAAGATTTGAGCGTCAATTACAAGTACAGTACATACCAGGTGTGTTACATCTCAAATGTACAACTACAAGCTCATAAGTTAAAAAAAATATGATACAGTAGCTGAGTATGCGCATGGGCATCTCACCGGTTTCTTATTAGCAACACTCGTCAAGATTACAAGTTCAGCGGCCTTGACGGAAGTCCCTCCTTCAGAATCAAATGTCCTGATTCAAACCCTTGCAGAGAATTTTCAGCTGCAAATATAAGTTGAGAATGATTAAAATCAAAATTAATGCAAGGTTTATAGGATTGGACCTTAATGCACGAGGCTTGAAGTTAGAAATTAATGAACTGAGAGCTGAAATGCCCAAGCCCAGCCCAAGTAAAACAATTGGACAGTCATTGTTTCAAAAAAAGAAGGCAGGAAATTGAAAATCAATAAAAAAACAAAACTGCTCATATATGCAGTTGAAAAGAAACTGTACAGCAGTTTAAAGGAAACGGTACATCAGTTTAGAAAAAACTGTATGTGGAAACGTGGGAGGTGGATGAGACTAGGGAACTGCTGCTACTTTCCCCCTATAAAAGCTAAATGTGGGGCATCAGTTTGTTTTTTGGAGGTTTTCACAGATAAAGAAGCTTTACAACAGAAAGAAAAAAGAGAGAAAGAGAGCACCAAATTTTAGCAAACGACAAGAAAGAAAGAGAAGGTAGTCCTGTACCTCCGGTCTTGTTCATATATGAGATTCTTGAAGCCCCCTCTTATAAAGCATTGAGCTTTAATAAAGGGTTTGGGTTTCAGAATCATCAAACAACCCTAAATCAAGGGAAAATGCTGCTGATTTTTGCTCAAAAGAAACCCAATCGCTGCAGGAATTTGGTCCTCGGAACCCCCTTTTATAAAGCATTGAGCTTTAAGAAAGAGTTTGGGTTCCGGGATCAGTAAATTGCTCTAAAAGAGGGCGAAATGCTGCCCAAATTTCCTAAACAGGCCAACTAAAACACTCTGAACTACGTGAGGCTTGATTCTCTTCCAAGAGATACGTAGGCAACCCGTTAAAATTTGGGTGCAGCCCAAATCACCAAAAACATCAAAATCTTGGTATCGATATGACTTCGAATCAAGAGGATAACCAAAAGGGGTCGAACTCAAATATTATAAATTAAATAAAATGTGTTGTACAATTATATCGCGCATTTTTGTTCAACAATATATAGATCAAAGTATTTCATTTATTTTTGGAAACTTCCACATATATAAACAGACAACATGTATAAACACCAATTTGGCGCGCAATATGGTGAATATTGCAATTTAATTTCTATTTTGTTTGTAAATACATAATTCTTTATTTGTCAATTATCAATATATGTATTTATAGTTCTTAAGTAATTTATTTAATTATCTATCGATTGAATACTATATATTTACCTAATTATTTGAAAATTTCAAAAAAAAAAGTTATGAAATATTTTTCCATGAACAAAAATTTAAGTGATCAAATCTTCTAGAATAAAGTTTATTTTCGGGTAAATGTGAGCGCGGGCCGAACTTTTTTCTAAATTAGTCCTGATGGTGTGGGTGCGGGCCGGGTTGAGCCAACTTCATGGTCTAGAGTTCACGTCCAAACTCGCTTGGTATTGTAGATGCGGGAAGCCAGCGGGCACACGCAACATATATAATAATACTTGATATGCATATTATATATATATATATATATATATATATATATATATATATATATATATATACTATACATTGATTTGTATAAGAGGAGGGTCATGAGTTGTATTATAAAATAATTTTTAAACATGTAATTAGATTAACTTAGTAATATACGGAGTAGTAAAATTTCAACCATATAATTTCATCTAACTTGGCAATATAAGAGAAGGGTCATATTAATTTTCAAATACAATGTTGGTTAATCAATTGATGCATGTTTTTATATCATGAGAAATAATAATAATCTTATATTTACTTTTAAAATTGTACTTGGTTGGAGTAACAATAGATTGATTTGAAGTTACTGTAATTATAAAAATATGTATTTTCTTTTGTTACTCCGTGTATTGTACAATTTCTTTTTAAATGATAAGTGAGACACATGAATCACCGCATGAAATATCTTTATCCTCATCTTAGTGGGTACATTGTCTAATTTTTCCTGAGATTAGTTTTCAACATTGTAAATTAAGCATGTGGTAGAAATTATTTGAGACAAGGGCAAATCTTTAACTAACAAAATGTTGGATTGATTTGTGGTGATTTTTGACATGGTTATATGAAATTTAGTAAGCGGGGTCAATTTTTTACCCACTTATTTTGTTTTAAATTGGTTAATGATGGGTATAATTATCATTGTGTATACGTTTAATTTGAATGACAATTAAATTGAATAAAATTAGACTTCAAGTTGAAATTTGTCCAATAGATTTTTTTTGTACAAAAAAGGATAAGAAAAAAAAACTTTTATTTATTATATCTTCACTAAGAAGATCTTTAATATTTTTAGAATCAGTAACCCGTGCAAAGCACGGGTAATGGACTAGTATATAATATAAAGGAAGTATATAATAAGATTAAATAATATACGGACTTATAAAACATGTTTTGTATTTCATCAACTGTTAATGCTCCAAGGCCTTTGACACAAACATCCTGTCAAAGCCTTTGAAACATTTATTCCGATTTTCATCAAGGGAGGGAGTTATCAATCTCCCCCTTGATGAAAGACAAAACCTGTGCATCCCTGCAACTTAGTCAAGCATAGATAATAAAATAGAAATCAGACTAAGTACCTGCAAGGGTTAGACAAATGTTGGATCAAAAATTTTAAAGCATGCAAAAACCATCCAACCGAAAACCATAAATCAAAAACCAAGGTCTTCCAAGACCTTTAAGCAGAGGTTTTCAAAGTCTAAGCAACACCGCATATAGACCTGTCAAAACCCAACCCGACCCGGTCGACCCGACCCGAACGCCCGAAAAAAATTCAACCCGAACCCGGGAATTTCGACCCATAATATTTTTCCGACCCGAACCCGAAATACCCGGAAATTTTCAGGGTAATTTAGGTTTCGACCCGGTGACCCGATTGACCCGGTAATTTTGACCCGATTTACCCATTTAACCCGGTGACCCGATTGATTTATAATTATATATGATTAAATTTTTTTATGGAGATTCCAATTTATTACATTTTATAATTACAATCACTTGATCTTTCATTTTCAAATCAACTTTTATATTTATTTGTATTGTGTAATACTCCGTCCGATCGATAGTATTTGATTTTTTATTTTTCAACAGAATTTTTTAAGAAGATAAAAATTCTAAAAAATATTAAAATATTAAAACACTTCTATACTTATTACTAATTGTATGAAATTATTTTAAAAAAATTATTTGAAAATTTAATATTTTATATATTATTACATTTTATTAAAAATTACGAGAAATAATAAAAATCAAATATTTTAGATCAAATATAGTATATAATTACAAGTACCAGAACTTATGAACAACGTATTTAACTTTAGAATTTTAAATTTATCGCAAAATTATCAAATCATGATTTTTTTTAATTTAAAAAAGAAAAAATTGACCAACCCGAAATCGACCCGAAATGACCCGAAAACCCGGTCAAACCCGTATTACCCGGGACCCGAAAATACCCGAAACCCGTATTACCCGGGACCCGTATTACCCGGGACCCGAAGTGACCCGACCCGAACCCGACCCGAATGACCCGTTTGACAGGTCTAACCACATATCATCTCCCCCTTTTTGTCTTTCAACAAAGGAAGGAGGTAAAACAGTCACCAAAAAAGTTACCAAATGTTTTGAAAACGTTTCCAAAAACCAGCAATGTATCAAGTGGGTGGGATAGGATTGGGTAGGGTTTAGGCTTAGTCATCCGGAGCATCATCAGTGAGCCTCGTCCACAGTCCTTCCAGCATATTGGAAATCCCGCTCATCTCCGTCATAATCTCCATCTGTAGCTCCTTGATATCCAGGCGAACTTCCTCCAAGCCCAACTCTAGGTTGTCCATGCGTTCATCGAAAGCTGGAGCAGTGGGAAAGGCTTTTGAAGGAGTGGCAAGACTCAAGGTCCCTTGGGGAGACCGAGTGATGCCAATCTTTTCAAGGCCCTTAGAGTCGAACTTACCCATATGACGCAGTTGTTCTTCATTTTTGACATCAATTCCAAAAGCTTTGAAGATAGGGGTCAAAAGGGTAGCAAAAGGGAGGGGAGAGCCTTTTCTGGCTTTTCTGGCATGTGCCATGGTTCCAAGGATAGTATTGGCCAGATCAAGGTCAAGGCCATTTAAGATGTGGTAGAGCAAGACCATGGCATTGTCAGTAAGGAGTGAGCCAGAATTAAGACGGTGTAAAAGGCATCGAACAATGATGTTGAAAATAATTTTTGCCTCAAGGGTTAGGGATGAGTGGGTGAGTTGCTTTGAGGTGTTGTTGGATGCTTCGGGTAGGAGGTACTTGGCACGGGAAAGGATGATGCAATTCTCTTTTGAGGGGTGTATTTCAGAGGGTGGAACTGGAATAGGTAAGCCAACGAAATCTGCAAAATCAGTGGATTTGAGAGAGATTCTAATCCCTTTGACAACAGACTCCAAAGACCAACCATTGGTGTCGTTTTTGGCTTTTAGGTTAATGTAAAACAGACGGGTAAGCTGGGGGTAGTAGATAGTTTCAAGGTTAAGAAGGGTCCAGGCTGGGGATTTTTTTAGAAGCTCAATGCATGGTAGCTTCAAAGCTTCGAAGAACTCAAAATCCAAAAAATTAGAACAGCTAATCTTACGAGTTCGAAACTCGTCTACCCACTTACCAGCAGTCTCAGCATCTTGAAACCAAGAGGAGGGCAAGGATTGATTTACCTGGATATAGGCCGGGGGGTCGGCATTCTTTCTGCGAGCAACTGTTGGAGCAGCTCTCTTGACAGGCGCTACAAGACTCTTGACAGTGCCCTTCCTGGTGCGCTTGGGAGATGGAGGCTTGACAGCAGCAGGGGCTTTCCGCTTCTTTGGAGACGGGGGAGGAGGAGAAGGAGAGGGAGATTCTTCCTCCTCTTCCTCAGACCCCGAGTCCTCACCGGACCCAACTACATCTCCTTCAGCTTCCTCGTCCTCTCCAGATTCCTCTTGCTCTTCTTCTTCTTCCTCAGGATCCTCCTCGAATGGAACCTCCTCGGTTTCGGCTTCCTTCCGAATCCTCTCAGCTTCTTCCTTGGCCAGTTTCTTTGCAAGCTCGGCCTCCTCATCTGCCTTTTTCTTCCTCAAGGCCTCCTCCTCGGCTTCCTTGGCAGCATCTCTTTCCAGGAGGGCGTCTAGGTCATCTTCCTCCTCTTCCTCGTCCACTTCCTCAGCCAAAATCATCCTCTTTCCTTTCTGTTTAGCACTGATCGGCTTCTTAGCAGAGCGCTTTTGAGAGCCCTTGGGAACAATGGTCGTGCTCTTAGCGATGGTGCTCTGGACGACAGTTGGGACAATAGCTTGAGGAGCGGGTTCAGGTGTGGGAGAGGTAGCAGTGGCCTGACGTCCCTTGGGGGTGGCGCCAAGTCTTTTGGGTGTGACAGCTTTCTTGGTTTTGGGTGCCATGGATGAAATCGGCTAGGGTTTTCTTAGAACAGATTGAGAGGTTGAAGAAGGAGAAGGTGAAGGGGTTTGGATTAGTTTTGAGTGTGTGTTGTAATCGGGTACAGGATTGGGTTTAAGTAGAGGGAGTGATGGGACGGGTTTAGAGTTCCAAGGAAAGAAATCATCACATTGCCAATTTGAAAGGTTTCCAATTCAAAATTCAAATTTTCCATTAAAATCGGACTGAATAACCAAAATATCTTAACGGTTAAGAATATAACATAAATAGGCAATTTTTGAAATCTGATGAAAAATATAATTGATTGAATATCTAAAAAGATATTAACCAAAAATATATGATCCGATAAATGTAATCCACCATTTAGTTCACACACCTTGACATAGTTCTCAAGGGTCTTGACACTAAGTAGAATTTATCTTTCGTAAAGGGAAAGCTCCCCCTACGAAAGTGCATCCTTGTTAAGCATCCCAATCTCTCGTCTTATGAAGGTGAACCTGTCCTCTGCCAAAGGCTTAGTAAAAATGTCAGCCCATTGATAATCAGTAGAAATAAAAGATATGGACACATCACCTTTTTCAACATGATCTCTAATGAAATGATGCCTTACATCAATATGTTTGGTCCTTGAATGCTGAACAGGATTCTTAGTGATGGATATGACACTTGTATTGTCACACTTAATTGGGATACCTTTGAGGTTGATGCCAAGATCTCGCATTTGTTAAGATATCCAAAGGATTTGGGAGTAACAGGCTCCAGCTGCAATGTATTCGGCTTCTGCAGTGGATAGAGCAATTGAGTTTTGCTTCTTTGAGTGCCAAATGATCAAAGATGCTCCTAAGAATTGGCAACATCATGATGTGCTCTTCCTATCCACCTTATATCTTGCAAAATCTGCATCAGAATATCCAATTAAAGTGAAATCCTTTTGCTTTGGGTACCATAGTCCAAGCTCTTGAGTGCCATTGAGATATCGAAAGATCCTCTTCACATCCACGAGGTGAGATTCTTTAGGATCAGCTTGAAACCTAGCACACATGCAAACACTAAACATGATGTCAGGTCTACTAGCCATGAGATATAATAAAGATCCAATCATTCCTCGATACTCCTTTTGATTGACACTTATTCCAGTCTTGTCTTGATCTAGAGACAATGTTGAGCTCATGGGAGTCTTGGCTGCTTTGGATTGATCCATCTTGAACTTCTTCAAGAGATCCTTAGTGTACTTGCTTTGGTTGACAAAGATCCCTTTCTTGGATTGATGAACTTGTAATCACAAAAAGAAGTTGAGTTCACCCATCAAGCTCATCTCAAATTGACTGCACATGATGTCAGAAAATTCCTTGCACAAAGATGTGTTAGTAGCACCAAATAATATATCATCAACATAAATTTGAATAACCAAGATGTCCTTTCCTTTGGTTTTGATAAAAAGAGTCTTGTCGATCAACCCCCTTTTAAAATCATTTTCTAAAAGATATTTTGACAAGCGCTCATACCAAGCTCTTGGGGCTTGTTTCAAACCATAAAGCGCTTTGTCAAGTTTATAAACATGATTGGGAAATTCTGAACTTTCAAAACCTGGGGGTTGAGCCACATATACTTCTTCTTCTAAGAAACCATTAAGAAAAGCACACTTGACATCCATTTGATATAACTTTATGCTCATAAAAGATGCAAATGCTAATAAAATGCGAATGGCTTCAAGCCTGGCTACGGGAGCAAAGGTCTCCTCGTAGTCAATATACCTTCCTCTTGATTGTAGACTTGAGCAACAAGCCTTGCCTTGTTCCTCACAATCTTACCATTCTCATCTAGCTTGTTTCGAAATACCCATCGTGTGCCAATGACTGATTGATGCTTTGGCCTAGGCTTCAAGGTCCAGGCTTTGTTCCTTTCAAATTCGTTAAGCTCACTTTGCATAGCAATGATCCAGTCTGGCTCCTGAAGTGCCTCATCTACCTTCTTTGGCTCAATAAGAGAAACAAACGCGTGAAAAGCACAAAGATCTTTAAGTTTAGAACGAGTTTGAACACTAGAAGTAGGGTCAGAAATGATATCCTTTAATGAATGTGATGAGGAGTATTTGAATTTCCTTTTGCTAGTCTCATCTCCTTGATTCGTCACACTGGTAGGATTGACTTGTAGTACATCTGACTCCGTGGTCCTGTTAGGTTCAGTTACAGCAGTTTCTGACGTCTCAACACTGTTGGATTAGACACCAAGGGCTTTGGACGAATCTTCAACACCTTGGGCCAATTCTTCAGTGTTAAGAATCGGTTCCTGCATGTTCCTCTTCTCTGTGTTCTTGGTAGCAGCATCATCACCTTCCTCGTTCTCTTCATGGATGTTAAGATCTATATCTGCAACACTTTCACTCAAAGCACCGTCATTGCATTCATAAAAAATAACATGTATACTTTCTTCAACTACCTGGGTCCTTTTATTGAAGATTCTATAAGCTTTGCTACTCGTGGAGTAGCCAAGAAATATACCTTCATCACTTCGCGCATCAAATTTCCCAAGGTTATCTTTTCCATTGTTATGAACAAAACAAGTACAGCCAAAGGGTTTAAAGTAAGATATAAGAGGTTTGCGGCCTTTGAAAAGTTCATAAGGAGTTTTCTTTAAGATGGAACGAATAAGACAACGATTCAAAATGTAGTTAGCTGTGTTAACAGCTTCAGCCCAATAGGTTTTAGGTAATGCATTTTCTAAAAGCATAGTCCTGGCCATATCCTCTAAGGTGCGGTTCTTGCGTTCCACAACCCCGTTTTGCTGAGGTGTCCTAGGAGCAGAAAAGTTATGGGAGATGCCATATTTAGCACAAAACAAATCAAACTGAAGTTGATCAAACTCCCTACCATGATCACTCCGAATTGACACTATGGGCTCATTTCTTAAAGTTTGCAACTCCTTACAAAGTTTTGAAAACTCAAATAAGGCCTCTGATTTTTCTTTTAAAAATGCAACCCAAGTATATCTTGAAAAATCATCGACAACAACTAGCATGTACTTTTTACCATTGGGAGATTTGACTCGCATAGGACCACATAAATCCATATGTAAAAGTTCAAGGGGCCTAGAAGAACTTACAACCTTTTTGGGTTTGAAAGAGCTACGTGTTTGTTTACCTCGTGTGCATGCATTGCACATATCAATACCTTGGAAGTCCATCTCAGGTAACCCTCTTACAACCCCTTTGGACACAAGCTTTTGTAGTGTATGTGGACTCACATGACCGAGTCTCCTGTGCCAGAGCTTTGGATCGTCCGTCAAAGCCTTTAGACATGTTAAGCTTCCTTGTGCCACTTGATCAGCATTTACGGCGTATATGTTGTTGTAACGATATGCAGTCAATATAACTTCACCTGTATCATCTCTGCACACTATACATCTTTTCTTGTTAAATCTGACACTGTTACCACTATCGCATAATTGAGAGACACTAAGCAAATTATACTTTAAACCATTAACAAGATAGACATTTTTAATACTATGGCTGGAATCACTTCCAACACTACCAATACCAACGATGTCACATTTTCCTTTGTCACCAAGAGTGATTGTTCCCGTGGATTGCTCCTTTAGATCATGAAAGAGAGAACTCTTCCCACTCATATGCCTCGAGCATCCACTATCAATAATCCATTTGTGTTCTTTCACCTTGGTGATCTCCTGCAAGACAAACATCAACCTTTGTGGCTAGACCAATAAGCAAATTTGGATCCATTGTTGGGGTAAACCAAATTTGGTAAAATAGTGCCTTTTGGGACCCAAACTTGTGTTATTCGTTCTTTTCTCAAATGAACAGGAAATGTATTGCGAATAATATATGTATCCTTTCTTCTATAAGGGCAGGTCTCTTTTACATGTCCCTTTCTAGCACAATGGTGACATATAGGAGAGGTTCTGCTTCCTTTTGCCTTTACAAAAGTGGTAATGTGTTGCTTCTTTAAAAACTTTGGATTGTAACCAATACCACTTTTGTTTAGAGAGCTTTGTTGCTCACCCAACATCCTATCGAGAGTACCTTTGGATTTGGTAAAACTTATGAGGGCTGTCTGTTGGTCTTGAATCTTTTTATTCAGGGAGATCTTCTCGTTCTCTAAGTCATGATGCTCATTTCTTAGAGACGAGAGATCTTGCTCGAGTTTGGATTTCTCCGAGTCAAGCGTCTTGACTTTAATATCAAGACGTGAATAAGAAGCTTCAAGACCTTTGACCCTCATAGACAGATCCTCAATAGTTCTTTCCTGGTCTACAGTTCTCTTAATAAGAATGTTAGTTTGGGCAATAAGCTTCTCTTCATTGGCGATCATATTGGAAAGGAATTCCGATAATACCTCTTTTGGACTTTCCATGAGTTCTCTTACAGTAGGTTCAAGCTTCTCATCGTGGGATTCATCTTTTGAGGCCATAAGACAAATTTTGGCCTTCTCATCGTCGGAGTCAGAGTCGGAATCGCTCCAAGTTGCCACCATGGCTTTCTTCTTCCATTTGTCACCTTTCTTGGGCTGGCTCTTTGTCTTTTGAGGGCAGTCCTTCACAAGATGATCTGTTTCACCACATTCAAAACAAGACAACGGTTTAGTCTTCTTTTCATACTTGTTGTATTGAGGCTTACCTCGAAATTTTGAAGACTCTGATCCATCCTTGTTGTTGAATTGCTTCTTCATTTTGAGAATTCTAGCAAGGCCTCTTGTGATAAGAGAAAAAGGATCATCCTCATCGTCGTCCTCATCTTCGGAATCAGATCTATCCTTGGGCTCATCCTTCTTAGACTTGAGTGCCAAGTTCTTAGTGCTAGCTGGAAGCTCTCCATCGTCTTCATTAAGGATCATCTCATGCGTGATCAGCTTCCCAAGTAGGTCATCAAGAGGTAGAGTGGTGAGGTCCTGGGCTTCCTCTATAACTGTTACTTTTGGACCCCATTTCTCCTTTGGAAGGCACCTCAGTATCTTCCTCACTTTCTCGACGTTGGTAAAGCTCTTGCCGAGAGAGTCAAGGTTGTTGGTGATTTCTGTAAATCGTGTGAACATGGCCTTGATTGACTCATCAGACTTCATCTTGAAGAGCTCATACTTTCTAAGGAAGATGCTGATCTTGGTGTCTTTTACTTGGCTCGTTCCTTCATAGGTGACGACCAATTTGTCCCAAATCTCTTTAGCTGACCTACAAGATGAAATACGGTTAAACTCATCAGTGCTAAGACCACAATAAAGTAAGTTAATAGCCCTATAGTTTTTGGAGATGGTTTCAAGATCTGCTTGGTTGTATTCAGACTCCTTCTTTGCAACTTTGGTATCATTTGGTCCATCTTTCTCTGAAATCTTCGGACCATTCTCTATAATGTTCCAAAGCTCTAGATCTTGGTCTATGATGAACATCTTCATCAAAGATCTCCAATGGACAAAGTTGTTTCCTACAAAGAGTGGCGGTCTGCTTGTAGACCTTCCCTGTGCAAATCCTCCGCTTGCTTCACCAGACATGATCGAAAACTCACAAGATTGTTAGATCAAAAACAGTGAGTAAAGCTCTGATACCAATTGAAGGTTCGATAATATAAAACAATGTAATATAGAAATACTCTAGAAGGGGGGTTGAATAGAGTATGCCCGTTTTTCGTAGAAAGTCTCAAGACTTTTGGAGCTTGTACCAAAACCTTTGAGATTAAACCTAAATCACAAAGTTAGACAATCGAAACAAGTGCGGAAATAAGGTAAAGCAATAAGTGAAGAACACGAATAATTGTTTACGAGGTTCGGCACGAACTTGGCCTACGTCCCCGCCTAGGGTTCTTCCACAACCCTAGGATTCAAAAGGCTTTATTGATTCGCTTATCTTAGGATCCTAATAGCTCACCGAGAAGCCTCTCTCCTATACAATTGCAATCTAGTCAACTCACGTTCCCTTGGAGTCCTAGACCAATCTAGAAGAGCCCCACCTCTCTCAGCTATCTAGTACAATCCTCTTACTCTCACAAATCAATAGCCTAGTGCAACTTCCCGAGTTATAAACTCTCGAGTAACACTATAAATGAATATATCCTATAAGCTCACAGTGACTCTCAAAGGCTTTGAAATAAACAACAAACTCTTGAGCGCTTAGCAGAGAGACACTTAGGAAGACAGATCTTGCTTGAATGAATGAAAGCTCGTGTAGCACTTCTTATTTCTGTCTTCTTCTTCCTTTCATTTATATAAGAGCATGGAGCGTGAGGGTCTTCAACACCAAATCTTTATCAACGGCTCTTTCGAATCATGGCTTGATCTTGAATCTTCTATTTATGGATACTCCGAAGCCATGATCTTATTTGAATTTGATCTCCTCAAAATGTACTAAAGGAAAGATATAATCTCGAAATACTTCCTGAAAAGGTTAGTCAAACATATATATATATAATATAAAGGAAGTATATAATAAGATTAAATAATATACGGACTTATAAAACAGGTTTTGTATTTCATCAACTGTTAATGCTCCAAGGCCTTTGACACAAACATCATGTCAAAGCCTTTGAAACATTTATTCCGATTTTCATCAAGGGAGGAAGTTATCAGATGATGACTTGGTTATGCTCAGTGTCCCATCTTCTATGCCTTCAGATCATTCTCATCAGGCATCTGATGGTCAGGGTGGCTCACATGTGTCTGTTGCACAGGATTCTCCTATTGTGTCTTGATCTCCTATTCTCAATGGCTCTCAAGGATCCATTTCTTCTGTTCCTACTATAGTGATAGGTTCCATTCCCATCTCTCTTCCAAAGAGGCAGGTCAAGCCTCCGGGTCATCTAAGAGATTACATCTACTCTGGTTTGCCTTCAAGGGACAATCATTCTCATTCAGAATCTGAATCTCAGTCTTTTGCTGTGTTCTCTCTTCAAAACTTAGCACATCTCTCTCCTGCTTACATTGAATCATTTGTCAATGTTTGTGCCACCTTTGAACCTAATAGCTATAATCAGGCAAAAGGCATTGATAAATGGGAACATGCTATGAAGAAGGAACTGCTGGCACTAGAACAAAATCACACTTGGACTGTCACAAGCCTTCCTGCTGGCAAAAGGGCAATTGGATCCAAGTGGATTTTCAAAATAAAGTACATACCAGATAAATAAGAAAATTATTTTAATCTTATTCGTTGAATATCTAAACTAACCAACTAAAATATCATGAATATCTCAACCGGTTTCATATTCAAATCTTAACCGAATTAGATTTAATTAACTAATGAATTAGATTTGCATAGTTATCCAAACAATTCGATATATATGCAGTTGTGATATCTTAACGGATTTCGTATCAAATCTTAACCGAATTATATTTGTAAAATAGCTTAATCTATTAATATTACTAATTCTGCTAGCATTTTGCTGACGTGTCACACCCACAATTAAAGTTGAATTTTTTATTCAAATGAGATTTTCTTATTGACCAATATTATTATGCAAACTTTAAAATATTTGTTTCCTATTTTAAATATGATTTGAATCCATTCCCTTTTTTTTATTTTCGGTTATATTGTCGTAAATATTGAGATATGTTTCCATTTTTTTCCCGATTGCAATCTCTTTTCGGTTATATTGCTGATGTTTCACGCTCACAATTAAACTTGAATTTTTTATTCACATGGTATTTTCTTATTGGTCAATATTATTGCTGAAATTTAAAAATATATGTTTCCTATTTTAAATATATTTATTTCCTATTTTTATACTAAAATATTATTTAATTTGATATGTTGTATGTCAATTTGTGATCTATTTTAATCGTCTACGTACATTGAACATTCGTCAATTCTTGGCTAATTTTATTCTTGGATATTGAAATTGGTTATTTATCATTTTTAACCGATTGCAATATTCCCCACAATGTCTACATACAACGAACATGTAATAATCAATTTGTAAATATCCGATTTCAAAAATTAATTATAAAAATCAATTAGAGCCAAATAAGTGTTATTTTATAATTTAATTATTTTATACATCTTAAATGACTATCGAAAAATAAATAATATTTTAAGACTCACAAGCATTACTAATGCTTATTTTACATCTTGGATGAGGCTTCTTAGATCACTTTTCTACCTTTAAGGATCTTTTTTTTACCATCTTACCTTTATTTTCACTATTAATTTCTCTATCTTTCTAACCATCTTTCTCATGAAAATAATCAATAAGTTATGTACATCTACATATTTAACTTCAAAATTATTCACACAATCACGTGCTTATGATTTTTTAATATTTGTACGGGAGCTTATATTTTACTTTTTTAGATCTATGCTAATGATAATAATTATATATTTATTTCAAATTATATTAGATGGTGTGTTTGAGTATTATTACTACTTTACCTTATTAAATCATTTTCAAAATTTGTATCGTATCTCTTTCCAACTAATTTATAAATTATAACAAAAATATTTTATACATATTTTTGTTGTAAACATGTATATATATATATCAATATAGTATTATATAGATATATATAAAATGATGTTCAAATTAAAATGGATCAAGCTCTCGTGCCTTGAAGGCACGGGTATTACACTAGTTAATAAATAAATTAAAACACCTGCATTAAATGAGAAGCAGCTACATGACTTAGGCGACTTATCCTTTAGTATTATAATATTGATTTCAATTGCTTTAAAAATCAGTTCTACATTTTTTTTATTTACTTTTTATGAGTTGCGACAGGTTTTCGAAACTTGTTGTAATTTATCGAATAAGAAATCGACGACGAATCTTTTGCCTTTCACTTGAGATTTATCTGAACTAGCTAGGTATATTTAGCAACTGCGTTCTTCCACTTCTCATTTACAGTTACAAATTACAATCATTGGAAATCAATGTCAATAATCACTGAAATCACTGGAAATCAATTGCGACAACTGAAATTGTGTGTTTAAGCATCTGTATTGAAGTTGTAGATTGTAAAAAGAAGGAAGATCGATCTGTTGTGTTGTCATTGATACGAGTAATGGTGGAGTTTAGTGTTTTTAGGATTTCCATTGATAGAATAATTGGATTTTAATATAATGTTGTTTAATGTTTGGTATTTTAATATAACTCACATGTTTAAATCGCTATAAATTTATAGTCTTTTTAAGTGATTCAATTTCATAACATCATAGACGTCCCTATGGATGAGCCTATGGGCCATACCAAACACCAACCTTCGGAGAAAGGATCATCTACAACAATTTGTACACCCCATAGTGTGACATTAAATTCTTTAAGGTAAAAATTTATCATAAAAAAATTCAAAAAATTATGTTTATGTTTTAAATAACCAATCTTATGCATTTGTATAATTTTATGATGAAAATTTATATTTTAAAAAATATTAAATTTATTATCATCAAATAGTCATCTTTTCAAATATAGTATTTTTCAAAAGATAAATTTTAATGATAAAATTACATAAATACATAAGATTGGTTATTTATAGTATAAATATAATTTTTTGATTTTTTTTATCATAAATTTTTACCTTAACTAATTTAGTGTCACACCATGAAGTGTACAAAGTGTCGTAGAGGATATTTTTTCCCCAACAAGGAGAAAAAAAAGAAAGAGCCAAGAGCCTCAAGGGGAGGCCCTCCTGCAATTGCAAGCACCCAACCTTTACAGCATGAACACTCGTGGGACTTGAGGCCCTTAATACTCGGGCCCTTAACTTACTTTTCCTCTGTCACATCAGCTTAAGGACTTCATTACAGCCTTTAACTATTTGCACCCCCATTCGTGAGCATGTACTCAGGCCCTTAAGTTACCTTTTGCATTACTATTTACCTTTCCTAATTACTCAGTCATTATTATTATTATTATTATTATTATTCTTGTTGTTGTTGTTATTTATTATTATCATTGTTACAATTTATTATTATCATTGTCATTATTATTATTATTTTATTTTTTTTATTATTATCAACTTGCTTCTATTAACCAATTACTATTTACAAGAAATTAGTGGGTAGCCGAGATACTATCTGGGCACCCACTCCCTTAGCGATAATAAAACTGAGTCTAATGAAAATATAAGCGGCAGCACGAGCCCCGACATCCTGAGATACGGAGAATTTCTGAATCCGCTTCAGCAAAGCAATCGCATCTGTATCTAACTCCCCCAACGAAGAGAAGGAGAAGGGTATGAAACCATAACCAGCCGTCGTGCACAAATCTCGATACTTGACACACTTACACCGAGCAGCATCAACAACAACAACACGACCAGGCACAAAGTTAGACATCCCAGACTGAGTCAAAGGGGAGGATCCCGTCTGATTGACACAAACATCCCGCCCTCTGTCCCAGGAATAAAGTAGCAAATCCGGCGGACGAAGAGGATTATCATGCCCATCAATCAAACCGATATCAACCTCCTTATCGGCAGAAATCCCAGACATGTAGCAGACATCCAATAAGGTGTCTCCAACGAGGTTATGTCGATGTTTAATGCCCACTGAACCAGCGCAAGACAAAGCATGGTCACCGTAGACATCACCATCAAAGACCCGGGAACAAGCGAAACATGGTCTGGAGAAAAAATAAACAAAAGACAACATTCATCTTGAAACAAGGGTTACATGATACAACGATAATCAAAATAAACCCGAAAATGAATGAAGCAAATGCTACCATGCAACGATAGAAGCAAATGAAGTTGGTCATGCAGTTGTTGAAACGGATAGCTCGAACACTTCCACCTAATTCTCATCTCCTTGTGGTCCAAATTTATGTCAAATATGCTCAACCAAGTCCGCTTTGAGTTGATGGTGTGAGCCCCTATCTCGAACATGAGCTCGATTTTGAAAGAAGTTGGTCATGCAGTTGGTAATTCCATTGGGGTGATTTCATCATCTACTACGTGTTGGGAGGAGGGAAAGGTGTTGGGGAGAGAGATTGATGGAAATGTGTTAGACCATCCGCATTCATGAATTCCTTCCCAGACTCATAACTTACTTTTTCACTGCCACATCAGTTTATAAACCCCACTTCAGATTATTATTTTTTCAACCCCCCCCCCCCCATTCATGAACCCGATCTCGGGCTCATAACTTACTTTTTTTTATTTACCTTTTTTATTAAATCAAATTTCTATATATTAAACTCATACTATAATCCACTCTCAATAAATTTATTAATAATACTAATTAGTAAGTTTTATTATTTATTATTAAATATTATTCATGTATTATTTCATAATAAAATATGAGTTCAAATTTTAATGTTTTAATATTTTAATATTTATTTATGTATTTGTTTCATAATAAAATATGAGTTCAAATTTTAATATTTTAATACTTGACAAAGAACATATGGGTAGTATTAAAAATATTATCAATTATTTAATTTTCTTAATAATAATAATATTTTTTTTATTGAATATTATAATTAGTATAACAGTCAAATAGTAAATTATACGAGTGTTATACGAAATAGGGTAATATCATGTTTTTTTTTAATCGAAACATATGCAAAGTGGATGTCTATACTTAGAGAAAATTAAATTATATTAAAAAATATACTTATATATTTTTTATAATGTTAAAATGGCTTAAATTGTCATTTAAACAATTTGATTAACTTATGGCCTAGGTAATTGTGCCCATGAACCCCTTTTTGGGGTCTTTGCAGATGCATCCAAGATTCCAAATAGGTGGATTCATTCCTTTTTCTTTTTTTTTTCCCAATTTTTTTTTCCACTTGGCAAGCAGACTAACCTTTGGGTTCTGTTGCAGTTGCTCTTAGGAAGAGAGAGTATGGTTGAGAAGAGGAATTGATGAAAAGGTGTTGGGAAGAGGGAATTGTGTTGGAAAAGTGAAAAGGTGTTAGGAAGAGGGATTGATGGAAAGGTGCTGAGAAGAGGGAGTATGGTTGAGAAGAAGAATTGATGGAAAGGTGTTGAGAAGAGAGAAACGTGTCGAGAAGAGGGAAAGGTGTTGGGAAGAGGAAAACAAATATATTAATCCGAAACAACTAGACATCATTTTCATTCATAATATAAAAATGATACATTACGTCCGGAAAACATGAATGAAAACGAGCGACCGAACTAGAATGCTATTAAGACAAAATACGAAAACAGGAATGAAAACGAGCTGCTGAATGGGAATGCTAGAAAGATAACAAATGACAATACGAATGAAAACGATAAACATAAACTGACGGAGCCATCTAGTTCTCGAATAATTCATTTGAGAGTTGATTGAACTGAATCTCCTCGATCTTCAAAAGATAACATACCAAATCGAGCGTTCAAGTCTTTCCAAATGGTTAACTTCTCAACCGATGCAGCTTTCATCACTACTAAAATAGTTTGATATAGGGACGGATATTAGAGACGGATTTCACTTGTAGCTAATTATGTCCCTATTAGGGATGAGTTTTGGAACAAAATGTCATAATCGACGCTAAATTTAAAACAAATTAGCGAAGCGTCAGTAATTTTATTGCTAATTGCAATATCCGATAATAGGTTCCTAAATTCATACCTAATGGGAACATGGTGAAATGTCGTGTCTATCTTTGACTCTATATAGCAACAAATATAGGAACCAATTTATATTTCGTCTCTATACAGAGACAAATTGAAATATGTGCCTAAATTTCTCTCTAATTACTGAAGAATATGGGGACGAATGAGCGTTCGACGCAAACTCATTAACAAAATAAACATGCATTACAATATTTGTTGGTGAATAGTCACGACCTTAAGTTGGTTACAAAAGCCAATCCCGATTCCATCCCCAAATTTGTTCCTAAATCTATCTCTGAATCCGTTCCTGAGTCTGTATCTGAATGCGTCTCCGAATTCGTCCCTGCATCCGCCTCCGAATCCGGCCTTGAATCTGTTCCTGAATTCGTCCCCGAATTCGTCCCTGATAAGCCGCCCCTGAATTCGTCCCCGAATTCGTCCCAGAAGCCATCCCTGAATCCGTCTCTGAATTCGTCCCTGAATCCGTCTCTAATTAGGTCATTATATAACACAAATCCGCCAATTTAATTTCAGTCTTCCTCATAATTTCACGACGGTAATCTTTTTTTTTGGAGAAAACGACGGTATTCTACATCAATCATACATCCTTCTTTGCATAATTCAATGTAAGTAAGTATATGTACCGTAAGATATGTATCTATTTATTCCTCTGGATGATATACGCATATGTATTATCTGAAATTTTAAATTATATGATCAAATTAATGGATCATGTTAGGGTTTCATAATATTACTCAATTGCATACTTATTAAAAAGACTGAATTTGTTATATATGTGCAGAAAAAATGAATAATCGTGCTTGGATGTATGATATGTACTTGCCGAATCTTGATGGCATCAAACCTGAATATTATCAAGGGGTTGATGAGTTTGTGAAATTTGCTGCTTCTCAAGAACATTACATGGATGGAGACAAGATAAAATGTCCATGCAAGAGTTGTCGAAATTGTAAATTTAAGGTTGCAGATCAAGTTAAGAACGACTTATATCACTTTGGGTTTTTGAGTGATTATTACCGATGGACTGCACAGGGTGAGTCGATTAGTGCATCAAATGAGGAAGAACTTTGTGAGAGTAACCCACGAGACTTGAATCCAGAACAAAGAATGGTATTTGATTTGGCTGGGCCTAATTTTGTTCCTCCGCCGTGGTTTAATGAAGCTAATAGTGGTGGAGTTAGAGATAACTACCAAGAAAATCTGGGAACAGAACCTTCTGAGACAATTAGCGATGTCAATGACATGGAAGAAGACGCAGGACCAACCGATATTGATAGGATGTCCCAACGTTTTTGGGATGTTCTTAAAGCAGCTGAGGAACCGGTGTGGCCTGGATGTTCTACACATACACAATTGTCTTTTACTGCAAGGCTTATGAGTTTGAAATGTGAATATAATGTGCCTCAAAGCGTCTTCAATGGTTTCGTCCAATTGTATGATGAGATTTTACCTCAAGGTCATAAGATTCCAGTCAATTACTACCAGGCAGAGAAGTTGGTTAGTAATTTAGGTTTGCCGATGGAGAGAATAGACATGTGTCCCAATGGTTGTATGTTATATTGGAAGGATGATGTCAGCAAAGAATCTTGCAAATTTTGCGGGCATTCCAGGTTCACAAGTAATGAGAATAAGAGCACCCCGTGTAAAGAACTATTTTACTTGCCTCTAACCCCACGACTGCAAAGATTATATGCATCTGAGGCTACGGCTGGCCATATGACTTGGCATGTGAATCATGTACCGGAGGAGGGGATGATGAGTCATCCTTCAGATGGAGATGCATGGAAGAGATTGAATACAATGCATCCTAGTTTTGCTTATGAGCCTCGAAATATTCGTTTTGGTCTGTCCACAGATGGTTTTGCCCCATTTACTAAATCGGGTCAAAACTATTCTTGTTGGCCAGTTATTGTTACTCCTTACAATCTTCCACCCAATATGTGTATGAAAACAGAATATATGTTTTTGACATTGGTCGTGCCAGGTCCTCGAAATCCTAAGAAGTTGATTGATGTGTGTCTGCAACCTTTGATCGATGAGTTAATGCAATTATGGGAGTCCGGGGTGAGCACTTATGATGTTTCAAGGAAGGAAAATTTTATTATGCGGGCAGCTCTCCTTTGGACGATTAGTGACTTTCCCGCATATGCTATGTTGTCAGGATGGAGTACTACTGGAGAGTTAGCTTGTCCAATATGTATGGAAAATTCAGATGCTTTCCGATTACATTATGGTAGAAAGGCTTGTTGGTTCGATTGTCACAGACGATTTTTAGAAGCTAATCATCCTTGGCGAAAAAATAGGAATCAGTTTCGCAAAAATGTTGTAAGAACATCACCGCCACCTCCGATGCTGAGTGGGAATGAAATTTGGGAACGGGTACGTCACTTTTCAACCGCCATTGAGGACCCACTGAATAATCCGCCTGGTTATGGAGATTCTCACAAGTGGACAAAGCAGAGTATTTTTTGGAGGCTTCCATATTGGAAAGATCTTTTAATTCGACATAACATTGATGTTATGCACACAGAGAAAAATGTATTCGATAATATTTTTAATACTGTGATGGATGTTCCTGGGAAGACTAAGGATAACTTGAATGCACGGAAAGATATTCGACTACTTTGTCGCCGTCCAGAGCTTCAAGTAAATGATGATCACAAGGGGGTGAAGCCAAAAGCAATTTACACATTGACGAGGGATGAAAAGAAACATGTTTGTCAATGGTTGAAGTCTGTGAAGTTTCCTGATGGTTATGCATCTAATTTGGGGAGATGTGTTCAGAAGGATAATTGCAGTCTCGCAGGGATGAAGAGTCATGATTGTCATGTGTTTATGGAAAGACTCATTCCGATTGCTTTCAAAGAGTTGTTACCTCTATCTGTTTGGAGTCCTTTGACTGAGCTAAGTATCTTTTTTCAGTCAATTTGTTCATCCACTTTGTCTACTGATCACATGAGACATTTGCGGTCTACGATGCCTGTAATATTATGTAAGTTGGAACGTATCTTTCCACCTTCATTCTTTGATTCCATGGAGCATTTACTTGTGCACTTGCCGTATGAAGCTGAAATAGGAGGACCGGTGCAATATCGATGGATGTACCCTGTTGAGAGATATTTGTATCAGTTGAAGCGCAAAATTCTGCAAAAGAATCATGTTGAGGGATCGATATGCATGGCTTACTCTCGTCAAGAGTCGTCTAATTTTTCTGTGCATTACTTTCCTTCTCATGTTCCATCTAAATTGAGGAGATCAGCGAGAAATGATGCGTTTGAAGGCGATGAAAGTGCTCTTTCGGTTTTCAATTATCCTGGTCAAAGTGGCGGCAAAGCGAAAACAAGGTGGATGACGGTGGACAAAGAGTGGAATGCTGCACACACATATGTATTGCTTAACTATTCGGAAGTGCAATCATACATCAGGTATATTTTGTATTATATTAATAATGATATACTTTGTTTTGTTTGGATTAAGAATTATATTTATAATTGGTATGTAGTATATTTGAGTCAGAAAGAGGCATGGTTGATGAGGATATGGTCGAGAAAGAGTTTGCGGGATGGTTTAAAAAATATGTAAGTGTACCTTGTTATTTTGCTTTCAAATAAGTTAAGAGTTGGATTATATATGCATGGCATATATGTATATATAAATGAATAATTATTATCTACATTTTAATGATATATTTGCATAAACATTACAGGCACTAGATGAGAACAATGGAGTCCATACAAATGAGCTTTTGTGGAGTTGTGCATGTGGTCCGAGTGTCAAAGCTAAAAGTTGGACCACCTACAAAGTTAATGGATACAAGTTCCAGACGGTGGGGAATAGCGTCGGCAAGTCAACAATGAATAATGGAGTATGTGTTACGGGATCTAATCAGGAAAATGTTGAAACAAACTTTTATGGTCTTCTGGAAGAAATCATCGAGCTTGAATATCCTCATTCACATAATAATGAAAATAAGATTGTCTTATTTAAGTGTAAATGGTTTGATCCATCTGAAAGAGGTACAAGAGTTCATCGAGAGTACCGTTTTGTTGAAGTAAATCACAAGAGACAGTATCAAAAGTATGAACCATTCATACTAGCACAACAAGCGGTTCAAGTATTTTACATGGAATACCCAGGAGCAAGGAGCGATCAGGCAGATTGGAGGTATGTATGCAAGACAACTCCCCGAGGGAGAATAGCAGAACGGTGGACATCTACCACCCCCACTACTGCTTATCAATCTGATGAAATCATCACTCCTGATCTTTATGTCCAACTAATGGCAGACAATGTGCCAACAAGTTTGCGTGATCCATCAAATGCAGTCAATGATGTTGTGGAGGAGTTGGTGGAGCCTGATGATAGTGATGAAGAGGAAGCATTGTTCAATGCCAATGATGGAGTAGAGTATGAAACAGAGCCCTCTGGTGATGAAGATGTTGAATCTGATGATTCGGTATATGAAATTGGTTATGTTTCTAAGCTATTATTGTTATTAATTGTTACTTGTCAGAGGGGGAGGAATAAGATCTGCGACCTTACAACCTAGGTAATCCTCATCGAACGTTGAGGCCTCTCCGCCAAATAATGCCCAGGGAGAACCTTCTTCTGTGCCTAATGTGAATCTGCCTACTGATGAGAATGCACCAGACAACCAAACTAATGTTGTAGCATCACAGCCAGATCCTTCACCGGTGCATAATTCGCAGCCAACTCTTTTGGCTCCTACTACAGATTCGGGAACTCGATCACAATCTTCAACACCTGCGGTGCCTCAGAACAATGAAGAAAGGGCTCCACTCCAAACCAACCAATCGGACACAAGAGAGCTAATTGAAGTGGTAGGAACAAAAAAGTGAGTTCAATCCTACAATACCAACTATGTAATTATAATTATTATGCTATACACACTACTAATTCTGTATTTTTTATAATTAAAATGATTAGATTGAATGGGCATGGGAGGGCCGCATTAGTTTATATCATTCATTCCCATTTTGACGGCCCGTATACCTTTTGGGGTGAAGTTGCAGAAGGAACACACAACCAGTGGTGGACAATGTTCAAGGTAAATATTTTTCTTAGTTGGGGGTAATTTAAAGATATAGGCTTGTTGATTGTGGTAGTGGTGCTGTCATAAATCTGCATTTTGAGTGTGTCTCTGTGCTGTCATAAATTTGAATGTGTTTGCTATCAAAAAAATTGAAAGTGTTTGGGTTTTAAATGGGACGTTGAAAAGAGAATAGAATTAATCTTTGGGTGGACCTATATTGGAGAGAATATGATTTAAAATTGAGTGGGTATATTTTTAAATTTCCCTCCATCCGGTCGTTAGTTACTTCAGAATTGAGTCTTGGCTCCTTAATATATTTACATATAGTTATATTGAGTTATAATTACATGTTTTATATAATTTGGTCGGCTTAGATTTAATTTTGAGTTTGTTTGACGAGGTGGGGGTGGATAGTGGGGGCTACAGTAGGAGGGAAATATGCGGACACTACAACGCAGATTTATGCATCATCTTATTGCTCCCTTTACAGCGCAACTTCCCCCACCCTCATCTTCCTTTAAGCTTTCTCCTTCATAAATACTCTCACACATCCCCCCCTCTCCTCAACCCCATTTCCTAAATTCTCAGTTCCTCCTTCCAGTAAGGTAAGCTTCTTTAATTTTTCTAATCTTTCATTTTTCTTTTGCTCTTTTTCCATCTTGATCTACATTGCATCTTGCAATAGGCCATTAAAACTATGTAACTTTTATAATTTGAAATTGTTTTTCAGTTGTAATTACTGCTATCTTGTGTCGAGTTGAGGCTCATTGGGTTTGATTAAGTGTTTCCATATCTAGGTTTTTACTCCTCTGAGTGACAGTGTAGCTTCTACGGCTGCTGAAATTTCTCATCTCTCCTGAATTTTGTATGAGATTTTGCTTCTGATCCGTTTTTAGTTAATTCCTCACTGATTGTTTGCATTTCATTGATCTAGGTGAGCAAATTCAGGAGCAATTTCTACTTCAAATCTGATTATTCTACGGTTAATTGGTTAAGATCTGCTAAAATCTGTTTGTAAATCTGTAGCGAAATGGGTTAAGAACTTTAGATATGAAAATGATTGATGGGTTCTTCAACTAGAAAAATCTTCTTTGTTATTAAAATTGGAAATAAAGAAGTAAAAGCAATAGTAAGATTAGTAACAACAATTGACAGCTTACTTACCTTTTAACACTACTTTAGATTTAATGTCAAACCACTTATAATGGATTTGGCTAATGTAGGAGTTTGGAGTGTTTGCTGTTTACAAATTGTACTTTTTGTTTAATACCGCATTTATATATTTACCTATTCAAGCCATGTAGGTCCACACACAACACTATATTTATTGTCTCATTCACTTTTATAGAAACAATGCCGATGGGACAAGGGTCGATTCTCGGAAGAACGGGTTTATAAAGCATTTAATCATGAAGGTAGTAGACATCTCGGTCGTGTATTACAAACGGCTCGCGATAAGAAACGTAGACCGGTGTGGATTAAAGAAAAGATTTGGGATGAGATGTGGGTCAAATGGAAATCGCGTGAATTTCAACATAAGTCCGAGGTGAACAAGCGTAATCGAGCCATCGCAAAGGAAAAGGGTATCCCCCCTTACAGAGGTGGATCGATAACTACTACCGCCCATAAGAACAAAATGGTAAATATCATTTCATTTTATATTTTTGACAAATGTGCATTTGAGTCATTCAAGTACTTCATCGTTCACGAGCCTAGTAGCTAGCACCAAATCGTTATACCTTGTTGGTTTTATACATGCATCTATTTATAACTATTATTTACCATTTTAGTAGCATATGCGAAAACTAATTATCTTAAGCATTATCCATGTAGTTTTATTTTTTCCTCCTAATAGCATGAGAACGTAAATCCGCTTTGTTTGTTACATTTGTACATTATATCATGCCTAGTTTTGTAGTTGTTTAGTATTTCATTTAATTTGTAATATTATAAATATATATGCAGTATTTTTTTTACGAGTGCAAATTTTGTGATTCTTCTTGCAGAAGGATAAAGATGGACAAGAACCATCACCAAAGAAGTTATTTGAGAGATGCTATAAGAGAAAAAAAGATGGTGCTTTGAGCGAGAAGTGCCAACAAATTGTGGTAAAAGTTGTATTTTCTTTTATGAGTTAGTTTGGAATGCAATAATATGGATTTTTTTTCCAATGCAAATTGAAGTGCAAGCATGCTCAAATTAAACATGATTTCCATATATTTAGGTAATGACAATAGGTAGAGTAAACTTGATTTGATAGCAATATATATTTATGAAGTAACCATAGGTAGAGTACATATCTTGGTGGGAATTATGTACAAAGTCTTTTCTTTAGATTGCTCAACGTTGTTTTCCACGTGTGATTATTGCATATTGTTTTCTTATGACATCAATCTAGATGATAAACCACACATATTTAATGAACAAACATATTTGTAAATTCACTGAAATTAAACTTAAATGTAATTTCTTTGAATTACAGCAATGAGTCTTGTTGTTCCTATTTGTTTAGTATTGTCTTTGAATTGCAACAATAAGCATACATAAAAAAAAACCCATGTTTTTTTTCTCTACGTTTTAAGAGTGTTTTTTTATATGGTTAATCACCCTGTTTTATACTTGCTCATTGTTTTTTTATATGATAAATCTTATTGTTTCTTTGTTTCATAGGAAAATTATGACACATTGCTTGAAGAAGCAACATAAGAGGCCCCGGACAGTGAGGTACCTCCCTTGATTGATAAGAATGAAATATGGTTGAAAGCAACCGGTGGTTCAAGAAAAGGAAGAGTTATAGGCATGGGATCCGAGTCTGAATCCATGTTGAAAAGGACTCGCAATGTGCGTGGTGCTACGTCTGTTGGTGCATGTGGATCGTCTGAAGTATCTGAGTCTATGAGAGAGGACATGATGGCTCAACTATCGTCATTGCAGACACAAATTACACAAGATATGGCAAGCTTGAATGAGAAAATGACAATTGTGCAGGAAAACCAAGAAGAAACAAGGAAAGATGTGACCAACTTGGCAGATACTATGCAACGAAACCAAGATCAAGTAAGAGAAGATATAACCAACATGCAGGATTATGTAGATAACTCTGTTGGTGCAATGCGGAGTGAGACAAGTCTCAACAATGATTTAAGAGATCAAAGCCTTCAAGAGACCATTATCAACTCGGTTAAGGAATTCTTTGCTAAACAATCTTCTTAGCTTTTCTTTAGAAACATTTGTTATATGCATTAGAGATTAATTATTGGCTAAACAATTTTATTAGGATTTATGTGATGTTTATACTAGTTCAATACTTTATGTTGGTTTACCAAGAATTATTTGATTGGTTTATAAATTCAATTTTCATTGACAATTAAATATTTATTTATGAATGATAAAGATTTGGAGCGGATTTAGGTATAGAAAGTGGACTGCATTAAGGATTAAGATAGACAAATGTAGAGACAAATTTAAGGACAAATATAGGGACGAATATAAGAATGAATTTTGGGACAATTAGAGGGACAACTATATAGGGACGAATTTGTGGGACAAATATGGAGATGAATAAATGGATGAATTTGGGATCAAATAGAGATGAATATAGGGATGAATATAGGGATACGTTTAGCGACAAATATAGGGATGAATTTTGGCACACATATAGAGGCGAATAAAGGAACGAATTTGTGGACAAGTATAGAGACAAATATAGGAATGAAGTTCAAGACAAATATAGGAGTAGATATAAGGACGTATTGATATAAGGACGTATTTGGGGACAAGTATAGAAACAGATATAGGAACTAATTTGGGTACAAATATAGAGACAAATATAGGAACAAATTTGGGGATAAATTTAGAGGCGTTACTTAGGGTGATTTCAGGGCAGAAGTAGAGATGAATGTTGCGATGAACTTAAAGACCAAAATAGGTATATGTTTTGTGATGGTTATAGGGATGGATATAGGGACAAAAATAAGGACGGATAAAGGCGTCACAGTTATGGTTACTATTGGGGGCATTCTAAGTCGTATCGGAAGTCGTTGGTAATAGAGAAGGAATTGGGGATTAATTTAAAACACATCCCTAAATTTGTCGCTACGTGTCGTTGCTATTTACCATCGCCATGTTTAGGGACAAATAGTCGATTCATCTCTAAATTCGTCCCTGACGTGATTAGGGACGACCATTTGTCCCTGAATCTATTCCTAACGCCGTCCCTATATCAGACTATTTTAGTAGTGCATCTGAAGGAAAGTCTATCTCTGCTCCCACTCAAGTTTTTTCATAGCTAATTCCTAGCCCCTTCTTTAGCTCTCGATTCAAGTTCCATGCCTTAATGAGCTCGATTGGCAAGAATCTTCTGATGGTCATCGAAGTTGATGTCATGCTCGTCGTTAGGAGACATTTGTGTCGAAACACACTTCTCTGCCTTTTTGGAGACCCTAGCACCATGAGGACGAAGGGAGGAACCTGCAGAGAATCCTTCACTTGTACGAGTTTATGGGTTTGAGCTTAAGGTGTATGCCCCGATCTCGTTCACTTTAGTTCTCTTCAGCCTCGAGCTCCCTCCTGCAAGAGTCGGAATTTTGATAGAACTAAGCCATTTCTGCTCATTTCGGAGCAAACGTCATGCGTGTTCATTCTTGAACTCCTTCTTGTCCTTACTATGGGTATAGAAAAATATTTCACGCTTGAAAATAATTTTTTTTTACAAATAATAACTACAAAACGGTTTAAAAAGATTAATTTAAACATGCTGACACGTGGCACCATGAGATTAGCCTACGTGTCAGCATGTGTAGCTTGCAAAATCTCTCGCGTGTGTTCCGAAATGCAGTGTTCAAGACTTGGATCGGGCTCCACGACGTCGTTTTTGTTTTGTTTGGCAGGCACAAAGCACGTGACTCTCATACTCCCTCGTTTCAGACGATATGAGCTCCACTTTTAGGGACTCCTATATACAAATTTAAGGACCTTCAGGCCAACGATTGCGCATGCTCTTTGGTACCACACAACCCCCCTCTTATGTACCCCCCCCCCCCCCAAACAGAAAATCAAGCGTCAAAACGACGCCGTTTGAAAAGCCCAGATCGGTGATCCAATACGTTTTGGCCATGGGTGAGCAACGATACAACACTGTCACGCACTCACGCAACCAATCACTTTTTAGACTGCCCAATAGTTTAGTAACCGCACTATTGTTCGGTCTACTTTTATAAATTAAAACATTTAATATTAAAAAAATGTATAAAATATTTTTGTAATTAAACTCTAAATACTCCTCATATCTAAACATTGTTAATTATTATATAGTTAACGGTAAAAATGAAATATATGGGAACCGAGCTGACCCTTTATATCTTTCAATTTGCAATTAATTACTATCGGCATATATGATAATCAAATCATAACCACCTGATCGACAAATCCTATCTTTATATATGATTAGTTGTATTTATCCTGTCGGTATATATGTTTATTTATGCTTATTAATTATGAATTACTCTATCGTTTATAAGAACACAACCCCCTCCCTGACCCTTCCTGGCGCCACCCTCCGGCCTCTGGCCCCTCCCAATCCTCCTCGGCCGCATCGACCCCGACCCATCCATACCCCGTCGCACCCCACACTCACTCACTCCGCTTCGACTCCGTCTAGTCCGCCCTGCAGGCGTCGTCCACGATTAGAGTATTTAATTAACAAATTAAAAAAAACACCACTTTAACAATCAATTAATCGACATATATTAAAACTAATCGGATAAGTGGAATAACAATTATAACCACCGGATAAGTGGGATAACAATCAATTAATATTTTAATTTTTAATCTAATTCTTTTTATTATTAATGTAATTAATCTAATTAAGTAACAAATCCTAAATAAAAAAATAATAAACTAAGCTACTTTAAATCCTAAATAAAATAAAATAAGCTAATTTAAAGGAGAAGTCGTCACATGGCGTAAGCGACCCATTTGGTATTATATCTATACTATTGATGATTTTGCATGAAAGAGCTAATCCTTTATTTCATGTAGATCGATCTACAATTATTATATTATATATAAGTTGTGAATAAAAATTATATAAAATAGTAAGTCCATTTGAGTTGAAGAGAACGTTAAAGGAATGTTAATTCGAAGCTCATGAAGGGGAACACACTCCATAGACAAGTCCAAAGAGGCGTGCTTAGAAACCTTTTTAACCTCAAATTTGAAATTAAGTACTACTCCTTCCGTTCAATAAAACATGTCGTTTATTATTCATATACGCTTTTTTTTTAAGATGATACATAAAATATCTATTTTTCATAATTTTTTTAAAAGCAATTTCATACTTACTATTAATAAGTCTGAAATTGTTAAAAAAAGTTATATTTTATCTAGTTTTGATCAATCTTTTTTTGATAAGATGGTTTTGATCAATCTAAAAACGTGTACGCGAATAGTAAATGACATGTTTTTCCGATCGGAGGGAGTACTGAGTTTGCCAATTCGCTTGTCATAGTACAATATTTAACAAACTCCTCGGCTAGTACTATGGTGAATATATTGTATGCAATCTAGACTCTAGAGTCCGTCCTTCCTCTTTGTACAAACCAATAGACTTTGGCAGAACGATCCACAACTCTCTGAGATACCTCCTTTGTTTCCAAGAGCAGACCCCTTTAACCCATCCCACCACTCCTCCAACTTTACCTTTCAAGTTCTTCAGCTTTAGCATGTTCAAAGTTACTCCTCCATAGGCCATTAACCATAATAACTAACAATTATTTCAATATAGCAAGTACAAAACATAACACCTGCATTGCTTAATGATATGAGAATTTAGTATCAGTACATTGTAAGGTAAATCCACTCCATCGTCAGGCCTAGGCTGAGTTGTGAACAAGTAACTTATTTCCTCGAAAAAAGACAGACTTGAATCCAAAAAAGGGCTGTGCTTGTAGACTAAAAACACAGCTAGGCAGGCAATCTACAAAAATAAAATTGTTTCTTTGTAGCGAGTAGCGACGAAAACTCTTTGGATTGAGCAGAATCACAGGTTCTTGAAAGCCGATTCATGGGCAGGCTTCTGGGATGGGGTCAGTTTTGCCAACAGAGCCTTGTTGTGACAGTGCTCAGCATCCACAAAGTAGAAGTTATCGTTTGCCTTAAATGTCACAAATGGCCTGTTGGTATCGGCATGCCTGATGTCAGCAAACTTGATGGTTTTCGGAATCGAAGTGGCCAGCCATGACAGCATCTCCACATCAATGCTGTCTGACCCGGGTTGCCACCTGATCTTGTGAATGTACGGGCTTACGAACCAGTGTAGGGCTGCAGTGGTAGACGCACTCAAGAATATGACAGTAGCTGCTATGGCCCCTTTGAAGATCACATTTGATTGGGTTGATGTCATGAAGGTTATTACTGGGCCAAAAGACACCGAGAGACAGCAAGTAGAAAGAGAGAGAAGCTTAACTTTCTTGATGGTGGATGAGATTGGCCCTTGGTAGGCAACTCCAACCTCCTTCTCATTTTCCTCATGCCCTCGTTTTTCAGGGCCAATGCTGATCTTGGCATCATCTTGAGTAGCAGCAGCAGCGCTGTTTGATGCCCATTTCCTTTGGGTGGCAGCAAGGATAAAGGATGAGCTAGAACTGGATTTGGTGGTGGAGACAAATGGTGATGTTTGAACCCTGAAGGCTGAATATCCTGAAGCGGAAACAAGCAAGCATGAATAATAGTATCTGAACTAGAACTAAAATGTCGAGACACGAATGAAAAGGCTTATACTGCTTGTTGTTTTCTTTGCTAAATGTGGTGCAGAAACAAATATCAGCAAAGAGGATTGTATACTATATCAAATAAGGCTTGCATGGATTATTTTTTAAAAAAAAATCAGTAGCCGACAACAACAAATCACTTCGGTAACAAATCAAGCACACGAACTTTACTTTATCGTTCCGTATCTGTCGAAGTGTTCTAAAAATCCGTCTAGGACCCGCCTAGCGTTATTTAGTACACTGGTATCTGTATTAACACCTATCAGCCAAACAGGGGAAAAGTCCTATTATACACTCGAACAAGCTAAATCTTGACCAACCCAGCCTTTTTTTGCTACTAATGAAGAAACAAGAAACACATCAAACAAGATCTTGCTATAAATAGGTCAAGGAATACATCAATGGCCTTAGAAAGAACTTAGAGACATGTGAGCTCTTGCTCAAAAGCTATTAGACTTATGGGTAAGAATGTTAAATAAGCAGAAAACAATGAGACCTTGAATGTAGGTCCTGCTAGGTAGACGTTAACAAGCTTATCCTATTACTACAGCTAGAATAGGTTCAGTTTTCATTTTTTAAAAAAGGATCTTTCCCTATGAAGAAAGTGTAAATGGATGGAATTTCTTCTCTTTTCACAAACCTTAAGGAACACTTGCAAACCACAGCAAGTGAAAGGTAGAGAATAAGGGTGGTTGTTTCTGACATGCTAAAAACTAATAAACCAAAACAAGTTCAACATGGTGCCACGTAAGCTTCAGGCTTCATCATAAACAGGATAGCAACAAACCAAAAGACTTATTTAAGCGCTCACAACACATTGATTTAATCAGCTTTTATTGGCTGCATAAGAATGTCGGGTGTAACTGCAAAGAATGTGTGCTGAAAGGGAAGAAAGGTACGGCTGAGCAAATTTTGCATGCTACCCTGGAAGTCAGCTATTGCACTATGGAGTGCGAGCTTAGTTTCACTACAAGTACGTAGCTTCCTCGCTCATAAGGGAATACTATAGAGGATTAAAAGGGATGGATCAGTGTGGCTGAAGATGGATATTTTGGAAACATGATAGAGAATATAGAAAGAATATCAATTTTATAATTTGAATTTGAAAAAGGGCAATCCTAAAAATGAATCCAATTGAAAAGGACCACTCTAAGCTACAATGGAAGGAATTCGCAGATGCCATGACCTTAAGAGGGCATCAAGTCCCTCCAAATTCCTTCTCTTAGTTGCATTAGAACGAAGAGGAGGTGAAGCTTCAAGGTCGACAAGAAAGATCACTTCACTATTGTTCCACACTTCCACATACATGGCTCTGAAGAAGTGCATCCAAAATATAGGTATTCCCCACAAATTGAAGGTGACTTTGGAGTCAAACAGCAAATGGAGCATCAATTTCAACTCTAAAAGTAACCTACCCAAACACCAAGGCAAAGGAAAAGGAGCACGCATTCAGATCAGGTTGCTGTCCAGGACCAAACAACACAAATCCAAGCTCATTTCAAAGCATGAGAAGAAAACGGCATTCGGGAATCTTAATAACCAAAGTCCCAATCTTTTTCCTTTTCATTCTGGAAAAATGAGCACTCCTGCCATTGATCAGTTGATAAACCATCCGTTAAGCAGTCCCACTCCCACACAACAGAATGAGCAATAGAACAGAAGAAAATAAATCAAACCCTAAAAAAACTCAAAGACGGCCAAGTCGGAAATGATGGCGAATATACGAAATTCACGCAAACCCAGATTAAATTATGGAACTATTCGCTCGATTTCATGAAATCAGATGGCAATGAAAAGAAGAATTGATGGATTCTTTGACCACAAAGAGACGATCGAGGTGAAAGAAATTTGAGAAATGAAACGGAAAAGGAAAAGGAAAAGGAAAAGGAAAAGGGGAAAAGGGTTTTACCAGAGAGAGGAGGGGTTGTTCTGGAAAGAAGGTGGCGGGTTTCGGAACGAAGCAAGCGGGAGAGAGCAACCCTCGCCATCTCTTTCTACCTCAGTTCAGTTTCTAGGCTTGTCTATGAATTTTGACGGTAACACCAAACACTGCCAGCTGCTGACTGCCGAGGGTTTATGCCATGGCCACTCTTTCCAGTTTGCCTAGAGTAGCAATCGGGCGAGTTCGGTCAGTCGTGTTCGGATCAATCAAATCATTTCATTTCCAACTCGGGTGTGATATTCGGACTGATCGGATCGGGTCTATTCGGTTGTAAATTGAACTTGATTCCATCGAATACAATTGGGTTTTTTCGTATCCACTTTAGTTGAGTAATTTCAATTTAATCAAAACCCATATAAATCACATCCAATAAATCAAATTAAATTTTAGTCTAATTCAAACTTCAATTTCATTGAATTTTCATTTTGATTTTAAATTTTGAGTTTGTAAGTTATATAACTAAAAATTAACCTAGCTGCTTTAGATTTTTTTACATATATATGTATACATTTTTTAAGGGGTTTATACTACTAATGTTTAATATGGCTATCGCTGACCACCACAAGATTATACAATAGCTTAATTAAGTTTAATCACAATCCACATTAACTTGATGTGTGTAGTCTGTAGATTATGATTAACATTAAAGTATTTAAAATTAACTGTCCACTACAATAAATTAAAATGTAGTAGGTAAATGTTGATTTTTTTTTTAAAAACAATTGGGCCTCATCGTTGTTCCTCGATGTAGGAGAGAAGGGGAGCTAGACATAGGTGTTGCTCGTGTCGTTTGTGTCAGCTCCCGGTGATCAAAACTTCATATGGGAGTAAGTGGGGTCATGGTAGCATCTGGGTTGCGCTGTCAATGGACTTATCATGTGTTCATCGGGTTAGATCAACTTCGATGTTGAAATATCCGATAAGTAAGGAGGGTGAGAGATGGAATTCAAATGGAGGACAAGGGCGTTGGTTGTCAGGCTCGTAAGGAGGAGGAAGTAAGGATAACTAATGGTGCCACCGGGTTCACTGGTTACTCCTGACTTAATTAAGCTAATCAACCCTCTTCACCAAGGATGCTAAGCAGTAGAGCTACGAAACTCAATCAGGTAAACTCGTTGAAACTGGGCTAATATAACACACAAGTCTACATTGTTCCGTGCAACAAACTCAAATCAAAGTGAAGTCCTAGAAGGAAAAAAGAAAGTAAATTCGACATTATAGTATATAAACCAACGACGAATGCCATTGAAATAGAAGCAAGAAATAGTCAATCTCATCGTGTACAATATTATATTCATTTCCTCTTTATTGAATTTGAATAACACATTGTTCACCAATTGGTCATGACTCTAATTAACTCATGAATTCTAACATTACTTGAAACACAATAATTACATTAATAGAAAACAAAGTACATAATCCAGTAAAAGAAGAAAAATACTCCCTCCGTCTCAAATTAAATGTCGTTTTACTTTTCGACACGCTTTTTAAGGAGCGAAAAACTCTATAAAATATTATTTTTTTTAATTAATTTTTTTATATAATTTGATACTTAGTATTAATAAGTATAACATTATATAAAAAAATTAATTAAAATAATAATATTTTATAGAGTTTTTCGCTTCTTAAAAAGCATGCACAAAAAGACAAATGACAATTAATATGAGACGGAGGGAGTAATGGATATGACTTATTTCTTGAATTTGTAAATATAGAGTGGACATTCGGGTTTCAAACCGGGGATCTTTGGTTACGTCCTTTCCGGTGAGTTATTTCGAAATGGTTTGATATGACTCATTTCAAAGCTTATATGATGAGCCCAACAATCCCAAAATTCCTCCCGCATTCACATATTGAATGTTATGAATGAAAGAGATTAATCATATCAATCATCAATTCTATTATACTAAAACACAAAACACACCAATTTAGGGGCAATCTAACACACACATCCAATTTAAAAAAAAACAAAAAAAAAACACCAAAACAATCATAGCAATCACCAACATGAATCACAACCACCACTATCCTTTCTTCTACTGGTAGCAATACAAGAAAGAATTACCTTAAGATCGACAACGAAAGGCTTCGAATCGGATCCTCCGAATTCACTACCCTTTCATTCATGACTCCTTTCCCCCTCATTGTAATAGTTGAGATGCCACCTCACAAACTTCTTCAGCTCGGATTGGAAGTTAGTTGAGGGCTTTTTCAACCCGGATTACAAGTCAATAGTTGCCCACCACATCTTATTTAGGTGGGTAGTCATGATGCCAATATCAAAGATCTAACCTAACAATCACGTGACGGGATTGTCGATGGCGCAACCTAGACGCAACTATGGCCTCACCAACTTTGCACTTTACAACGAGCTGATTAGCGAGCGATTTCGACTTGTCAAGCACTTCCAACTTTCGATCTTCTCGATTTCGAGCGATTATTGAATGATCAGCAAATGATTAGAGAGTTGGGAGATCAAGATAGATGAGGTGAGATTGGATTGTGTGGAAAGAGGGAGTTTTTGGGCTATTTATAGCCAAAAACAGCACGAATTTGACTATTCCACCCGACGAGTCGATCCGGTGGGTCCAATGGTTGAATTCGAATATGTTTTTATTAGTTTGTAATTGTTTTGAAAAAGTATAAACTATAAATGTTCAACATTTATACATTTTTGTCACCTTGTTATTTTGTTATTTAATTGAATTTTAATTTGACAAAATAATAAAAGTAAAGACGGTCTAAGAAAAACGTAGTTGTATTACAAACCACTGCCAATATCGATTACACAACACTTCAGACTTTGGAGTTCGGAACTACATAAACACCAACTCTCAAGTTACAACTACATAAAAGCATATAAACATCTTCATAGTTTCTAATTACCCATTGTTCGGTTCTTCTTGGGGTGTTTAATCCTAATGTGCTTCTTCATATTCCTGTAGCTTAAATTTTTCTTCACCTTGTATCTATGAGCACAATGCTTATAAACCGCTTCAAATGTTGTATGAACATATTGTATTGTAGGATTTAAATTTTAATATTGTAATTTGGATTTTGGATGAGAGAAATGAAATTATGAGAAATAGGAGCCCGTTTTAAAGGCCAAATATAAGTTACAATGACTGTATTTTTTTCTTTCAAAATCAACTCGGCACAATGGGCCCCACAAGACAACGACTAATTAAAAAAAAACAGTCGACCCAGACTGGTAAGCTCTTTTATACCAAATAAATATTTTTTCCCTCTTTTATACCAAATAAATATTTTTTCCCTTTGCTTACCTAAGCACTTGATTGACCTTGCTTTCAGACCAAATCAAGCTTATTCGGGTGTCTCATCTTGATATTACGTGTGTAGTTTTCATATTCATTGCATAGTGAATGTCTAAAAGTCGTTGAACAAAAGTTGCATTTCACAAAAAAAAAACTTCCATGATCTTGTGTGAGACCCTTAGTAAACCAAACAACAAATACAACGCCTCCGACGCCGGGATATCTCTCCATTCGCTAGAAGATCCGGCTTCGGATTCTATGTCGTTTCTTCATGCCCAGTTAGACATATAATTTGTCGAAATTTAGAACCTTTAAAACTTTTATATAAATTGTGTAAATATATAAAACAACCAATGTTATTTTTATAGTGTAAAACCCGTCCAATGGCTAGTTCATTCAACGACTACTTCCAACGATTCATTTTTTTTTGGGAAATTCCGTTTGGTGCCCCACACTTTTTTTTTGTCCAGATGGTACCCCTGAGTTTTGTCAAAAGTCCGGCCCATGTCCAAAACTTATAGTTTCTTCTTTTTTAATGAATAAAACCACCCTTTATTTTTATTTTTTCATAAATTTGCCCATTTACTTTTAACACTGAACAAAACTACTTATTATTTAACAAAATTCAACACAAAAGTGACAAAATCAACTTTATTTTTTAAAATTTTACAAAATCACATATTATTAACAAAAATTTTATTCCAAAATCACTCTTGTTTTAAAAACATAGAACAAAATCCCTATGATTTTTAAAATTGTACAAAAGATCTATTATTTTTCTATACTTTGCAAAAACGAAAAACACTCATTATTTGCAAAAACATTATAAAAAATTCTAAAATTCTTATATATTTTTCGGTTTTCAAAGGCATAACATATATAAATTTATGTGATTTTTTATTATATAATTTTACGTTTTCTCTTATATATATACATTGAACACATTATACATGTAATTACACACAATATATATAAAAGAAAAATTGATCAACAATGTATACAAAATATATATACACACTGTAAGTGTTCAATGTAAAAATTGATCAACACTATACACACACGTTTTACAGTGTATATATACGTACAATATATATATATACACCTTCCTTACAAAAAAAACAGTGTATATATACACTGTAAAAGTGTATCATAGTGTATATAATATATATTAAACACATAATATATATAATAAATATAATATAATAAATATATGCGGGACGAGATGGGATTTGCGGGATGAGGAATCCTCGTTCGGCGTCCCGTCCGGTAAAATCTTTGCGGGACAGGACCGGAACAGGATTCACTAATCTTTTTTCAAATCCCACCGGCATCGGGACGGGCCTGGGATTTGCGGGATTTGTGCCCACCCCTATTATGTACATGCAAAGTTTGACAAATAATGAGATTTATTTTTTACAAAATACTGTATGAAAAATATATAACGGATCTTTTGTTTAATGTTAAAAACAATGGTTGATTTTCTTCAATTTTTTTTTGGAAAGAATGGGTATTTTTTGCTAAAACTTTGGCAATAATGTGTGATTTTGTTCATTTTAAAAAATAAAGGTGGTTTTGTCAATTTTGTATTGAATTTAGTTAAATAATAAGTAGTTTTGTTCAATGTTTAAAGTAAATGGGCATATTTACGAAAAAATAAAAACGGAATTTTCGCCTGGTGCCCCTGAGGTAAGGGTAAATTCGCCTGGTGTACAAAAGTTTGGGATAATTCGTCAAATGCCCCTGAGGTTTCGTTTCTTTTCGCGAAATACCCCTTTGTTAAATGGATTAAAAAAAGTTATAACTCCGTTAAATAAGAAAGAAAGAAAGAAGCTCACCCCACCCCGTACAGCCGATTAGGAGAGATAATGGGGCGAGGGAGAAGGAAGTATGTTGCCTTCCGATCCTGAAGACCTGACGCCAGTGGAGTCGATTGCGAGGCCGGTGCACGACTCCGACGAAATCAAAGGCGATTGCCGAGGTCGACATAGGTGGCGATGAGCCAAAGGCGGTTGCTGGTAAGTGAAAATTCTAGGGTTGTGGTATTCGCATTTCTTTGATTTTCTATGTATATATGAAGCCTAACTTAGGGATTTATAAATAGAAATTGTTGATTTGGGGTTTTGATTTCTATTTGTGGGTGTAATTTATGAATTTTGATTTTGGGATTTAAAGATTGTCGATTAGGGGTTGTGAATTAGGGATTGACATTATTCCCATCTGAATTGATTTGTGAACTACTGTCTAATGAGGTATTTGACATTATTCCCACAGTATCCTACATTCACTTATTTATTCTTGGCTTGCTAAAATAAAGATCAATCTTGAACCTAACATGCCATGCTTTGGAAGCAGTATCTTGAAACACATTAATGACCATTCTTTCTAACTTGTTCAAGTATTAGTGTATCACACAAATACTTGAACAAGTTAGATATTGGTTTATTTTATTTGATTTAGGATTGAAATTGGTTTATGATATTTGATTTAGACTATTCGAAGTTCAACTGTTCAAGTATTAGTGTATCACACAAAAACAATTTGACTCCAATTAAACATCTTGGTGTTTATTTTCTGGACAAAGGGTATTCAATCACTGTTAGCTTAACTTACAAAAGCTGGCTTTGTTTTATGAATCTTTAAATTTTAATGGAGTTCGACATGGCTGGACATACATAAGCATTTTCAACTACGTTTCTGGAATAAACAATTGCCTTGAAGAGTTAAGGCAAGAGTTCAAACATGGGTTTCTACTAGCAGTTTAGTTCAAATATGCTAAGGGTTTATACTATAGATAAATTTTGATGCATATCTTTTTCTTTATTGCCAACAATAGTCAATCTTTCCCTTTATTCTGTTTTCCCGAAAGTGCCTTCATTTTTATTTTTTGCATTGAAGTGAAACTGATCTTGGGTTTGTCTTTATGGAAATAAGATAAAAACTGCAGCTTTATACTTTACAAAGTTACAAGATCATATAAAGGAGATGGATGAGGTTTTTAAATTTGTTCCATTTGGTATTTCCAATTTGGCATGTTGTATTTGGTAACTATGTTCTTTCTTCTGTTATGGATTCCAAAGAATAAAATTGAGGGCTCCACAAGTTTTGACCTGCAATTAATGGTTTTCATTACCTCTAATTGAGTTTTTTTGTTTTGATTTGGAAATGGAGGTTCCATTTGGACTGGCATATTATATCACACAATACGCGCTTAGGTTTTACACAAGTATAAAATGAGTTGCACAAGATTTGGGCTAAAATTGTGGCTCTTACTTATTCTAATTTGGATTTTTTCACTCCTTTGAATATATCCTTTTCTTTGGTAGGAAGGGCAAGGAGAACTAAACAGTTTTAATTTGTAGCTTTTTCTTGTACAGAATCCCTAACGTCGTTTCTCGTTCATGAATGTTTCGTTCTGTTTCTTGTTACTGAGTATGTGATTGCAATATCGTCTTCGTTGCTTGTTTGGATCAGATTGGGTGTGTTATTGACCATGGATTGGGATGATGGATTGATGGTTTTGGAATTTCATGCATGTGTATTCTTCTGAAAATATTTTGCATCTGGTTAAATTAGGTGTGTTATACATGACTGTTCATTAATAAATCCACGTGAGGTTATACATGACTGCTCACTAATAAATCCGTGTGTACACAGTTTATCCTTTTAAAAATATCAATCATTATGCAATTAATCCTGCTAAGTAACATGTTAAAAAATCTCTAGTCCCTCTCATTTCAACTGGCTATATTTTCTGCAAGGTTGATTAAAAATAACTCTAATAGAACCAGGGGGTGAATTCACATGCTCGCTCGAGTACATTAGCATCACATATTTTGTTTAGAAGCGATTTTAAGCCTAATAGCTCAAATGGTAGAGCGTTGTGCTCATGCACAAAGATGTGGGTTCAAATCCCACATGGGCTATCAATGGTTCTTTTTGTAGTTTATGGATGTAAAGCCAATTGAGGAGTCACTAACAGCAGTTTATATGCTGAATTTTCATTTTGTGATAGTTGTACTGATTCTATGGCTTTTATGGCCTTTTGAGGCATATTTGATTATATGCTGAATTACAGATTTTATGACAACAAATTTATAAAGATAGGACATCTCCTAGATCCTGAGAATTATTTCTCCAACACATATTTTCCCCATGTTTTCATATCAGCTGAAAATGTTAGTCTGCTCTGTTGATACTGTTGTTTGACTGTCTCAGCTCTTTTGTTTGTTCTTATTGTTGCCGAACCCTATTTTTACATTGCCGTTAAGGTTCAGTCATTCTTTCAGTTAATTTTATAAACATAATGAGTTTAGAGATCTATATTAGCTATTTTTTTTTATTTTTTTTTGGTGAAAAACCGAGAGTAAACTCTCATAGAAATATAAAACAATACAAAACAGTTAACGGGCTACGAACGAGTGAGGCGGGGGGTAGCCCTCCCCCTAGCGTCTTCCTCAAGGAGAAGAGAAATACCCTCAGGCGGGTTGGAAAGAGCCTGGAAACCAATAGAAAAAGAAAAGGCGAGGGCTGCGAGGGAGTCGGCGATAGCGTTCGCTTCCCTAAAGACATGACGGAGTTGGATGTCCCAATCCCGGTTGAGAAAGCCTTGGCATTGATGAACCAGGCTGAATAGCGGATGTCCTTCCGCGATAGACCCTTTGACTAGAGTAACAGCAAGTTGTGAGTCCGTCTCGATCAACACCTTCCGAAAACCATTATCCCAGGCAAGACGCAGCCCTCCTAGGATCCCCCAAAGTTCGGCCATCGGGACCGTACAAGCGCCGAGATTGTGGCAGAATCCCGCGATCCATAGCCCAGCATCATTCCGAAGAACTTCTCCTGCTGCTGCCAATCCCTCGCTGCTCACGGCTCCATCCGTATTCACCTTGATCCATTCACGGTCAGGCCGCTCCCAATGTACCATAACCAATCTGCGAACCGTGGGCGCCTTTTCCAGATCAGTGTTGTCCCAGGCTTTAATGTACTCCTTAGCCCGCCCATCAATGAACATTCTCTTGCCGAAGCATGCCTCCTTGTTGTTGAAGACTCTTTCATTTCTCCATTTCCATGCCCACCAGAGTGCCATAGCAAACCAGCTCGCCCACTCCAATCCTCCATCTCTGACTTCTTTGCTCATCAAGTTATCCCTCAGCCAATCTGCAAACGAGGCACGGAAAAAGTTAGTCGGAATACCCACAACCGCACTCCACATACCTTTTATACAGTAACAGTCTCTGAACAGGTGTACGAGCGACTCCGGTTGGTCAGGGCATTTCGTGCACTCCTCCGAAGCTGCCATGTGCCTTCGCTTCCTCTAGACATTGGTGAGGATTACTCCTTTGATCACAAGCCAAACAAAACATCTGACTCTTTCGGGCACTTTAAGTCTCCATATTGTCTTATATACCTGCGAATCGATGTCACAAATATCAGCAATACCAGTAACACAATCGTAAGCCTTACTAATGGAGTATTTCCCATCCGTCGATCTTTTCCAACACAAGGTATCCTGGACCGAGTCATCCTCCAGCACAGCAGTAGATGCCATGTTCAACAACGTTCTAGCCGGGAGAATGGGGGATAGTGAAGCCCAGTCCCACCCTTCCCCATCAGTCCAGTAGCTCCTCACGCTTCTCTCGAGCATGTCATCACTTGGATCACCTTGTCTCACGTCGAGAAGTCTCTCATTGCCGAGCCAAGAATCCACCCAGAATCGGATGGATTTACCATCTCCCAGTGCCCAGCGGGAACTCGGCAGTACCACGGCATTAAGTCCTTTCACAAGACTTGACCACACGGCGGAGGGAGCCGAGACGGTTACATCCGGATTGCGAGTGTATTTAGCCTGCAAAATATTACTCCACATGTGAGTACTCTTACTGTTTAAGAATCTCCATGCCAATTTACCTGCAATAGCCGTGTTCAGACTGCTCATCTATTTGTAGTTATTCATAAAGTTTGTTCTTATGGACAATGCACATGAAGTAAATTAGCTGTTAGACGAAAATTAGTTGTTACCTCCATGCGAAATACCTTAGCTTGGTAGGAATAACCATTCCAACTCCAGTAGAACTTTTGAATGTCTGTAAAAATTTCTGGAAAGTTAAATTACAGAATTCACAAGCAAGGCATTTTTTCAATGATGTACAATGGGGTAATATATTGTATCTGAGATGTATGACAATCACCATCATTTCTTTAATAATCATATGGGAAAGAATGTCAAATTATTTATTACTTAAATGGTTAAAGAATTCAATAAGCCTATGTGGGATTTGAACCCACGTCCTTGTGCACGAGCACAATGCTCTTCCGTTTGAGCTAATAGGCTAAAAACAACACACTTATTGTCATGGGTTTCAATTAATCTTCAAAGGATATATGTTTAAGCTACTACTATGTTTTTATCTCACATTCGGCTCCTATCTAATTTAGATATTAGAGTTGAATCAAATCAAATTATCCACAAAATGCAAACCAAATAAGTGTTCTATATCTTGATACTTCAAGCTTCTGAATCCATATGATAAAGAAAGCAACAGAGAAAAAAATGTGTTGTGCCTATCTTTTCTGTAAGCATACATGCCATCAAAACTAAAGGTTTCTGACGAATAATTTTCAAGAAACTGCAGTATAAAACAAGAAGATCCAATCCATCAAAACAGAAGCAAGGTTTGTAATAATCATCGGATTAATGAATTTTTTTAAAGGGCTTACATTCTACCTTTAGCTGTTGTGTCTTCAAAATCATCCAGAAGATAATCTAGCAAAATCCACCTTTTGCTTTGCATCACAGCCTGAGAATCACATTTCGAGCATAATAATAAGAACATAAACAACTCCAAATCTCAAATCAAACGCATATTTAAATCATGTAAACTAAAAAACCCTAGAAATTGAGCGGAATTGAAAGAGGGTACAAATGCAAAAATAAAACCCTAGAAATTGAATGGAAAGCTACATCGGAGAGAGATCATACCTCATTCGGCGTCCACTCCTTCCTTCGTCAACGTCAAGGCTCTTCCTGGTCCAGTCGTCTCTTGTTCGCTCTACTGTGTGAATTTGCTTCTAATCTCCTCTGAGAAGAATCGGATCTGGCATGAGAGAGATTTATTCACCTCCACCTTCGGCACCAACCGAGCTCCACCGGACCACCAGCATCAATCTGGTCGGCGTCGTATCGGACCCGTCATCTCGCTCTCTCCCTCTCTTGTTTTTTCGCCCTTCATCTTCTCTCTCGCGCGAGCCGCGACCTGCGTTCCATTAAATTCATTAAATTTTATTTTTTTAAAACGAAAATGTTAACAGAAGGGACGGAGGGGCACGACGCGAAAACTTTACAAACCTCAGGGGCATTTGGTGAATTATCCCAAATTTTTGTACACCCGGCGAATTTAACCTTACCTCAGGGGCACCAGGCGAAAATTTCGAAATAAAAATAAAGGGTGGTTTTATTCATTAAAAAATAAGAAACTGTAAGTTTTGGGCATGGGCCGGACTTTTGACAAAACTCAGGGGTACCATCCGGACAAAAAAAAAGTGTGGGACACCAACCGAAATTGTCAAAAACTCAGGGGCAACAAACGGAATTTCCCCTTTTTTTTTGGAAATGCCCGACCCGGCGGGTCGTTTGATCCTAACCCGAACCGGCCGGGTTGACCCGGCAGATTGTCGACCCGGCGCGACCCGCCCGTGGCCATCTCTAACTCTAGCTGACCAAACGTCCCCCAATGTAAAAAATGTTTTGACAATTTGTCTGCTTCTGAAAACTGCGAGAAATCAAACATTCCACGAAATCAAACTCGTCTTTGCGCTCGTAACAGGCGCCGCTGTAACGAAGTTCAGTTCCAAGGTTGTGTTCTTCTTCATGCTTTCCACCCCCTTTCGCTCTCTCTGAATCATCATGTCTGAATCGCACTATTATCTTCTCCGTGGTCGCTACTTTAATATGTGTGATCTTCATCTCGTCACGGGACTAGATTTTCCATGAATTAGCTAGGAATGCATTTTTCTTCCTTCATTTGATTGCTATCTTCCATTGATTAGGGTTTTGGAAGGATTTGATTTCCCAAATTGATTGTGTTGTTCCTGTTGTTGTCGGTTTTACTGCATCGAGTCTAGTTTTCACTCGCATTACCTAGGAGTGTACCCTCCCCCTCTTTTTGTTTCTCTTGATTAGGGTTTTGTTTTTTTCTGTATCGATCTCACCTTTTGTTTCATTGTCATGCGGTGATTATCTGCCTACTAGTCATCATCCTAGAATTTCATTTTTCTTGCTTGTTAAGCTCGACCAGATGCCAACAATTGGCTTGTTTGTTATGCTTGGAATCGGATAGACTGTGATACTATCGTGCATTTTTGTTATACAAGTGTCAGTTAGCTCCAGAAGGAAGTCATTTTTGTTTCCCTGAAATGACCTAAGCCTCAACTTAAATGGAATTGAACAGGCATTATTGTATTGTTGCATGTCATTTCTCTTGATTAGGGTTGACTGGCTGCATTGTCATTTCCTTTTCATGGTCATACTTGTACATCTTAGGGTGGCTGATTGTATTGTTGCATGTTTACCTAAATGGAATTGAACAGGCATTATTGTTATTCCTTGGATCAACTTAAAGAACTTCTTCCTTGGAGAATTGATTAAGGAGAGGCTATCACCCATGCTTTGTAACCAAGGGAAAATGAAGCAATGTTTTAAAATATGGGTAGTTTGTTACAAGCGTGTCTCTTTAAACTGCATTTTCTTCATATTTCATATGTTTGTTGAGTCACTTAAGTGGGCTTCTGCATCAATCCAAGGGAAGGGAGTTTTGTTTTAATAGTTAATTACATGTTTAATAAAAATTGAAATTGATATTGAAACTGCAGGGTAAATGGAAAATTTGGCTGAGGACCGTCTTCCTGAAGCAAATTCTTTGCCTGATGGCTTTGTCGAGAGTCCTGCAGACCCCTTGGCTCCAGCCACACCATCAAATGCCACAGAGAAACTCTCTCAAAGCTGTAAGGAAAAAGGTTCCTTTGAAGAGTCAGTTGAAGTGTCTGAAGAGGGCCGCTTGGAGCAAAGAAGAGAAGCCTCGGTAAAACATGAACTAATTGAATCTTCTCCGGGAGGGTCAATGAGTTCTCATCTGAAATCAATCCCAACTGATGCAAAAGAGGAAAAACAGTCAGAAACTAAAGCTAGTGAGAATTCTAGCTGCTCTTGCTTCCTATTTTATTTTAATTTGACTTAAATTTTTTTATGCATCTTGCTTCTACTATGTGTTTCTCTTTGGTAATAACTTAATAATCCGTATTTGTCATTCTTTCTAAAGTCGTAGTAGGTGTCATGTCTTTTATTTGTCACAATTAAATAAAATTTAGAGATCAAGGAGAAAGCTGGGTAGCAAATAGCAATTCCCTCTTTACCTGATAAAATTTAGAGATCAAGGAGAAAATTGTATAAAGAGCTTAGCATGTTATCTTAATCTTTGACCTTAAATAGCTAAGAAATGCCATGATAAAAGCTTTGATTAGCATGTTGATATAAATAACTGAACAAGGCAGAATGTACTCGCTTTTAAAAGGTTAAATCAGAATGCTTTTGATTCTTAGACTGAATCTCAAATGCTATAGTTTCCAGAATCCATTTTTAGTTTCAGCATGGAGGAATGTCTCCTTATAGTTACAAGTTGGAGGGATGGATTCATTCTGGGGATGGTTATTGATCAGTTGCTGATGGAGCTTTCGGATTTCACTATAGTGAAAAGGGAAAAAGATATTTGGAGTTGCAGCATTTCTTGGTGTATTTGGCTTGTTACTTTGTTAGTGAGCATCTTTAGAGACTTCAGTCTTAAGAACTTGCAATTCACTCGAAGTTTTCAGTGTTCTAAAGAATCTCGCCAAGGGCCACCTAGACCCCGCTTAAACCCTTGAACCCACCCTTCCACCAAGGTCATCAAGGCCACCAAGACCCGCCAAGAAAACTGCCTCTAAAGTCTAGACCCTTGGCCCACCCCACCGCCGAGCACACCAAAGAGTCTTTTAGAACATTGGAAGCTTTGCAAAAACAATTTACATGTTTGATTTCTGTAGTGTACCTTGCCTCTTCTCTTTGTGCATTTGATTTTAATCATGTATATATATATATATATATATATATATATATATATATATATATATATATATATATATATATATATATATATATATATTATTTCTTGACTCTAAAGAACAAGGTTTTCCTGATGAAGTGTCTAGTTTGTCGCTTTTGCTCCATAAAACATTTCAACTCATCTAATGAGCTGTTGTCGCTTTTCCTTTGTTTTAAGCTTCTACCTTAGCACAAGAAGACCATGTAAAGGAGGCATCATCATCCTCAGATCTCTTGAAAAGCAGCAAAGTAAGTAAATGATATATGTACAGCATTCATTTCCATATTTGATACTTCATACTCCGAAACTCGCAGAATGATCAACTCTGATTTCCTTTGTTTTAATCTGTGTAACTTGCCCTGTTAGTGACTTAGTGTCAAGAATGTTTGTTGATTGTTTTTTCATGGGATATGTGGGTGTATTTTAAAAGAAATCACATGCTTCCTTCTTCTATCACACCCCAAGTATCATTTTGGATGTTGTATGCAAAAGAAGCTCTTTTATTGCTTCAACTCTGATGAAGTGTCTAGTTTGTTAAATCCTGTTTCCTCTTTTTTTTTGTCCCTTCACTGTAAAAAGATCTGAGTTCATAAATGAGTCTGAAACAAATTATATTGCCACTAGTGAAAGTAAACCCAAAGGGCCACTTTTGATCATGCTCAATCATTTGAGTCTGTTTTGCTCTCTATACTTGTGATACAATAGGGGGATAATAGAGGTCTGGTCTAACACTCTAGCTGCATGATCGAATCCTCGGCATGAGAATCAATTGAAGAATGGTCGTCTAAAATGGATTCTCTATGTTATGGATCTTGTTACCAAAAACATGTGTGTATAGATTGAAATGGTCTATATTGTAAAGAATTTCATGGATGGCTAAAAAATATGGCTAAATTCCATTGCTGAATATGCACTTTCCCTTTTTTCACAATCTCTGTTTGTGATTGACACTGGGGCATGTTTAGCACCAAAAAAGCTCCACTGGTTTTTGGGGGTTTGTTTGTTTGTGTTCCCCATAAAAATTAAACTAACAACAATTTGATCAAGTATATATACAACTCAATCTTCAACTTCAACTAGTTTACAAATCCGTTGCAAAACATACCCATTGTGTATGAGAGAGTATATGTCTGTTTCCTGTGGGAAAGAGTTGTGATTTTGCGGCTCTTATTGGGAGGAAGTGGTTTGATTTTGGCCCTTTTTTCCTAGGGCAGATCCAATGATTTGATTGATTGAGTTTACAAAATTGAGGGAACATTATATTTTATATTGTGCAATTTGTATGCCAATAAAACTAAAGTCTTGCATATGTGTTTTGTTCTGCTGTTTTTTTTTTTAAATCAATTTGTTTAATTCATTGCTAATCTATTGGCCTTCGCTAGTTTGTTTACTTAACTAGCCAACTAAGTACAACTCTAGGGCATTCTGAAGTGTAGTAGATGGCCTTTAAATATGGAATGTAAAATGTAACAATTTTCACGAATTCTAGTGCTATATGACATATGGTTTCTCATCATATTGGAATATATTTAAAATGTTGCATTTATTATAAGCACTTAACCTTTTTGTCTTGTATTTTTTTTTTCTTCATCAATGGCTTGTTTCTTTGAAGCATATGAATAGATTAGAATCTCAATTTCTTTATTTTGGGTAAAACATTTCTTTTAGTTAACCTTTATAAAGAACTTGGGTGATAATTTTTTTCTAAATCCAATGTACAGGAACTACCTGAAGCTAAGCGTAAAAGTTCAAAGCGTGCCTTCAAAACAGAAAAAGAATTTCTGGAGTTCACCCTAAAGTATCAACATGTTATTGCCGAAAGAGATGCAGGTAACCTGATATGCTAGTGCATATTACTTGAAAATGAATGTGCTGCTGTATCATCCTTGAAACTGGGAGAACATAGGGAAGCCTTAGGTGAAGAAGAAAGAAGAAAAATGAAAATTACTCGGAAGTCATAACTAGTAACTACTTGTGAAAAGTAAACTGGCTGGAATTATTAGAAGTGATTTTGGTTAGATTTGTTGCAAAAAGAAGAAAAGAAAGATTTTTTTTAAGAAAATGGTGTATTTTTCATATTGTCTACGAATTTCCAGTATTTTTCAAGCTACACTAGCTTCGTGCATGTTAGCTCTTACTGGATTGTCATTTATGCTAATTGGCTGTGGGACCCAGAGTACTACCTACAAACTTAACCAAAAGGTTGGGAATTTTGTGAAATTGTAAAATATTAGGGTAACAAGCGCAACTACCCCAAAAGTTGAGATATTTTATGCAATTTCCCCTTAATGTTATGCGCTATGTCTTTTCTTTCTTCAATCTTCATTTTGTTAGAATTTGTAATGGAAATCTATTTTGGGCTCATTTCTGGTTGTTTTTAAGTATTGGTTCTAGTGAAAATGAACAAGTAAGCAAAGGTCCTAGGTAGGTACCTTCATATTGTTATGATCAGCACTTACTTTTTATGCTCTTAAATATTCTAAAATGGGACTATACACCATTGTCTTTTCCTTTGTAGCCATTTCAGTTCGAGATAAGCTTGAATCATTGTGCAGAGAGTTACAAAGGCAGAATAAAATATTAATGGTATATACTCGTATATTTTAAATGTTTTGTTCTACTGTTTGTATATGTCAAGGCTGTCAATTGCCCTTTAAATGATTTGTTCAGCTTTTATAGCCATTTATATATCTATGGTTGCTTTGTTTCATCTGGTCAACAAGGATAAGTTTGTTTTAAAAGGGAATGGAACTTCTCTTTTGTTCTTCCAGGTTTCAAAGGGGAAATGTTCTATATTAACATGTCTATTGAATTTTGTTTCATGAAATAGGTGCTTCTTTATCTCATTGCTGTTTGCTTTTTGATATCTTCTCCAATAATATTTATACTTGAGCTCATTGGGATAGTATTCACCCCTAAACAGCAATTTAACTTCAGGAAAAATGTATGCACATGATGCCTTATGCCTCTATAATCCTTAAAAAGCTTGTGGAATCGACAGTTTGTAGTCGACCAGCGAGTCAGGTGAAGAAACTGACAAACATCCAGTTATTTATTAAAAATAATTTCCATTTCTGCACGAGACTATCTTGATGACATATATGGAATACTCCCCTTACTGTTTAGAATCTCTGTTTAGTTTGGCCTGGAAAGGTTCCCTGGATTACTTGGATACTTCTGATTGGATTAGTCAACTGAAGTCAGCCTAATGGCACTTCAAATCAAGTAGCCACTGGATACAGATTTTGTGAATATAAGAGTACAAGACAAACCTCAATTTGATATCCTCTTATAACTGAATATCAGAGTCCTTGTATATCATTACCAGTGAATTGTATGAATGCTGTAGGATGAATGCAAGCGCGTTTCAGAGGAGGGACAAAACTTAAGATTGGATTTATCTACAAGATTCCATGATGCAATAAAGGTATGTTTAGAGCTCTTAGTTGTCTATAACATGGTGATCTTGCTTGAGGCCTGCCTGCCTATATAGACAGGGGAAGTTGTTATGTGATCATTCTCAGGATGGTTTGGTTCATGTTCATGTTTTTCTGCAAGGTTACCTGTGAATATTTTAGTATGTCCAGTTCAGTATTTGGCATTATGCCTGAACTGTCTTCATTTGTTTATTGCTGTAGGATGTAAGCAACAAGCTGGAAGAGCAAAAAGGGGAATCCCTTTCTCAACTGAAAGAAAATGAAATGTAAGGTCTTGAAAATGCATATGCAGGCCTTCATATTATGTCATCTAAAGTGATATTCTTGCTTTAAGTTAGATTTTATGCTCAAATAGTCACTACATGCAAACTTCTCGTGCAACTTGCATGTGTTGAAGCTGAAAAATGTGTTTGGTAGTCTGATAAAGTTAGGGTAGAGGACGAGGGCTCTCCTCTCACATGTTCGAGTGGATAAAGGAGGGTAGAGCACGAGGGCTGTCATTCCTGTTGTTCAAGTGTATCAATGGCACATACCCATATTTTATTAATCCCTACTATATTAATATACCTAGTTGGCTTAATATATTCTTAGGATACATATAAGTGAGCATATTACTTAAGCAGTTCCTCTTTTTGTCTCTCACTCCCTGATTCCCTTATAAGCTTATATAGGGATGTCGCACTCAATCAACCTTCTCCTTTTCCTCTCTGGCACCAAGTCTGGTGGGTGGGAACAGCAGTGAGGGCCCCTCCCTCTCCTTTTTCCTATTTCCCTCTTTCTTAACTCGAAACCTACCCTCTGAGTCATTTTCTTTTTTTGGCAAAACTAGACCATATGCTAGTTTTGCAATTGTCAAGATCCTAGTACATTGTTGCAAACCTTTTAGTTTTTTGGTTTATTTTTGCAAATGCCCCTTAGTTTATCCTGTTATCTTCTTTTTCCCTAATTCTCAGCGTTATGAAGATAAGTATTATTCTATGAGGAGCAATTCTAGGTTAGTAGTTGCCTGTATAAGATTTTAGCTAGCATCTTTGTAATCATGAATGAGTTTATGAAATAAATCAGTAACTTTGGAGAGTTTTCCAGCACCATTCCTCTTGGTGAGATACTTTCCTAAGATTGGTTTCCTCAAGTGAGATACTCCTTGAATGGGTTCCATCGTGTACACTAGTTTGGGATACCATTTTTTATGTATCATTGTAGGAGATCACAATTGTAATAGGATTATTCTGAGTTATGAAATACACTTTTGTAGCTAAATGATTTTCTAATCTCATCATCAGTGTATGATTTTATTGTTAACACACGGCCATCATAATATATGGAACGACCCTGCAGAGCACCATGTGAATTTTTCATGTTATCTGTTGCCCATTCAATTGTAAGATTGTTGTCTTTATTTAGCTATACTCGATTGTAAGTCTTATAACACATTCTCATCCTCCTGGCCTTTGGATGTAGGCTGAGAGACAAGTTGAAGCAGCTTGCTGATCAATATACTCTTACTGAACAGCAACATGCACAACAGGTACTTCCTGTCACTCTTAACATGATTGATGATTGAAATTCAAAATGTTTGAAGACAATATCGAGAATAGAATCATGTATTCATTTCTTTTGACTTTTTTATGGCAGCTAAAGCAAAAGACCCTGGAGCTTAAGATTGCTGATTTGAAGATACAACAATGTGAAGAAAAATTAGTCCATGAACAGGGACAGATGAAACTTTATGCAGAACAAGTGTCACAACTCCTAGCAACTGAAAAAAATTTACGCTTACAATTGACAGCAGATGGAGAAAAATTCCAGCAATTTCAGGTAATGCGTGCCTCACTTGTGTCAGTGTGTCAATCACCAATGTTTGCCTGTTATCCATCTTAGTTATGTGTTTCTAGTCAATTGGGGTCTCAGTTCATTAATTTAGGACGTTCTGCAAATAAGCTTCTATATCTTGTATTATTGGTCACTTGAATTGTGCATGTAACTGTTTAAGTTTGAAGCCTGGAAGGAATCTCCTATGACTGACAATATTGAATGTTCCAGGATGCACTGCAGAAGAGTAATGATGTTTTTGAGACATTCAAGCTAGAAATTGAGAAGGTATTTGATCGTCTCTGAATTGGAAATCATTATGATCCATTTTCTTTTTGTGCATATATAATCAGTGGTTTGCTCATTATATCTTATGTTTCAGATGGCGAAATCCATAAAGGAGCTCAGGAAGGAGAATGCATTCTTGAAGAGCAAATGTGATAAATCAGATTATACTCTGATAGAACTTGTTGAGGAGGTAATCTCTTTTAGACGTTTCTTTGATGGAACTTGGTCGTTATCTATTTCTTAGTTGTCAAAACCTGGAAGTACTTGCTTATAGTTTTCACATTTTGGGAAAATCATGAAGTATGTTCCATACAACTTCACTTTACTGGTCTATGTTCTTCGAATCCCAAAAATTTCCATTTCCTGTGTAGCGTGAACGCATGAAGAAACAACTCGAGAAGACGAAGAATCAGAAAGAGAAGCTTGAATCTTTATGCCGTAAATTACAAGCAGAAAGGAAACAGAGTTCAGATGATAAAAAGACTTCTGAAGATGTCGTCACCCAACCCTCCGAGAAACAAAGTTCAGATGATAACAAGACTTGTAAAGATGTCATCACCCAAGCCTCTGAGCATCTCGAGTAAGGCAGGTTGATCTATCACTGACATGGTAACCGTTGCCTTCATGTAATGAAAAGGAGTTGGCGCAAGTTAAATGAAGGCCAGGAAAGTTATCTTTAAGTTTGTTAACAGATTAATATTTATAGCAGCCAGTTTGAAGAATCAGAAAACTGTTATTTGTGTTATGACTTGTGAAGAAGCGGCTTGCTCTAAATTTTGATATTTTCCGGTGGAAATCTTTTGTTTGGACTGCATGCATTATAATTGCACTATGCATTTTCGTGAATCAAGTGAAAAAAAATGTAGCGAGTTGATGAAAATCAAGTGAAAAAGATGTTTGGAGATCAGTTCGTCACTTGGTCGGAGGTTTGGCATTCCGGATAGAGTGGTGACGCTGGATAGAGTTGTTAGATGGCTTAAGCGGGAGGCCAAGGGGGAGGGGTGTATGGCCTGAGCTAGTTTCTTCTGTTTATCGGCTTCGGTGTACTACACTTGTTATCTTTGATAACAACATCCCTATGGAGGGGAAAATGTTAAGTATATCATGGTGGTAGTCCACCTCCTTCAACTTTTAACTTTTATTAATTACTTCAATTGCTTAATTTGTGTTGGGAAAATAAAAGTATGTGATTAATACGAAGTATTACTTGTCTCCTGTATGAATTGGTCTCTACTGGTAATTAATACGGTATGTGGAGTGTTTTATGAATACTCCGTAATAATTACTAGTCGAAAATTAGTGAAATGTACGGATATATTAATTTAGTTTAAATAATTATTTATAAAAAGTTAAAAATATAATGTTAAAAGTTTGAAGTAAGTAAATAAATAAAAACTAATATAAGTATTACTCCGTAATAATTACGAGTCCGGCCCAATTTGACCGAAAACCCGAACGAGTCCAACTCGATTCAGACCGAAACCCGACCAATTAAGATTCATTTTGAATTTTTGACCGAACCCGACACGAGCCGACCCGACCCGACCCAACCAAGCCCAATACATAAATTTTACCCGAGTTATCCCGACTTATCAATGACCCGACCCGAATATGATCGACCCAAACCCGACCGAATAACCCGAATTCTCATCTCTATCGATAAACATGGCCTAAGGGGTTTATATTAGTTGGAAGATGGAAAGATAATTAATCAAGGGTTTAAAGATTAAAGTTATCGGTTTAAATTACTTGGGGGTAATTACACGGAGCAAATCCTCTGCCCCATGTTCCCGCCCCAAAACCCTGTCCCACATAAATATTTGACCTCTAAATTAACATTAAAATTTTTTTAAAAATATATGTAGCTTCTACATACCTATTATAACATATTTGAAAAAAAAAAACTTAAAAAATCAACCTAGAAAAATTATAATAATTCAAAAGAGATGTAAAGATATTTTTAAGTTTTAAAAAGTTGTTGTTTTACTATATATTTTTAAAAAATTATAATTCGATTTTTTAAGTTTTTTTTTCAAATATGTTATAATAAGTATGTAGAACCTAAATGTATATTTTTAAAATTTTTTAATGTTGATTTAGAAGTGAAATATTTATGGGGGACGAGGTTTTGAGGCGGGAACATGGGGCAGAAGATTTGCTCCGGTAGATTACCACCCCGGTATGCCAAACATGCTCCCTATGGAGGTGGTCAGAAGGCGGATCCTTACACATCTTTCGGAAGCATTAAAAAAACTAAAACTTAAATCATAAGTTCATTGAAGAGTCTGAATAAGAATAATAAACATATCAACAATTGTTGTACTTTGTCGGCTTTGGTTTTCTGTATGACATTGTTTTTTTTTGTCCTTTATATTAAACATTGTTGTATCATGATAATTAGTCATTTTCCGATCATTTAACCTCTCGTCTCTCGATTTATCGAAAAAATGATTCTGTCTATTATTTCGAACCACTTGCCTTTTCAAATCAAACATATCACAGAGAGAGAGGTTAATTATCCTCTTTTGTTTATGCAATACTTTTACTAATACCCACACTATTATAAGGATTCAAGGAAGACATTATAATATGCAAAGTGCAATTAAGGAAGACAATTATAGAGTGCAGAGAGAGGGGCGAAAGGCAGCAAATCGTACAGAGGTTAAGAAAAATCTTCTTATAAGAAAGAATCATCAATAATACAGTAGAACACAACAAGATTAATATTCTTAATAAAATATGAAGGGTAACGGTTGAAGAAGCCCCAAGACATTTCTACGTAGTCTCATTTCCACAAAAAAAAAAGATCAATAAAATGTTGATAATTTCTTGTTGGCCTCTTAGAAACATTTCTTATATATTTTCATGGTATTTTGGGATTTCTTTAGAAACGAAAATGAGAAACCCCTTGTAAGGCTTGTATATGGCGTTTCAGAGCATCCTAGTGATCTAAATGAGTTTTATATATATCTAATTACAATAATAGTTTTAGTAAGAATTCGATGCTTGATAACATGCAAGTCACAATTTATAATATTGATTTGATATATTTCCAACTCATATACCTAATTCTAACATGTTTTTGGAGCATAACAATATAGTATTGAAGTTTGTTCTCCCAAGAGTACAAAAGATGACTCTTCCCAATTCAGTTTCAGTTTAGGGCTAAGAAGATGTTTTTAGAGAATGACTTTTATCAAAGTCAGATTCGGACCAATGACGAGAATCGTGTGCATGGACGCACATGCAGTAGTAGCCTAACATACAAGTCGAGTGAGGTTCCATCGTAAAACAATTGATAACAAGATGAGTGTCACTAGCTTATACAAGGATTGCATTTTTTCATACTTTCATTGTGGGACTCTATGGTCTCTTCACATCTCTCAACAACGTCTCTGCAAATGCAACTAGAATTGTTTTCTCCGGTGGACACAACAACATGTATAATATCTCATTCTCTTTTTACCTAGCCTAGGATCGAGAATCGGGTTGTTTGACTTTACCACTATGATACCATATTGAAGTCTATTGGAACTTATGGTTAGGGGGTTGTGTGCATTGAGCGCACATACACTAGTAGCCTAACACGTAAGCTGATTGAGGCCCCATCCTAAAGGCAATATGTCATAATTAATCATGTCACGTGTCCAAATTTGATTAGAGGTGTAAAAAATGAGGTTTTACACAACGTTCTCCAATTTAAAAAAAAGGTGTGTTGTAACCCAATGATAATTTATTGGTTTTGAAAATTTAAATTACTTATATTGTGTCATGTATAAGGTATTAGTATTAGCTAGGGTATTACTATAAGTACCTTTATTAGTTGTAATTGAGAAATCATGGAATTAATCAAATGTTATTTACCCCTTTTCTCCCTTATCTCTCTCAATCCCTAATCATCTTCTATTCTTCTTCCCTCAATATCTTCTTCTTAATCTTTTCCCCTTCCAGTTTTCTAATCCCTACTAGGAACATTACAATTGGTATCAGAGTCATATTGTTGATTAGAGTGAATCGAATTATATACTACATTTGTTCCAAAATACACGGGTTTTTAGCACTTTGTACAAAGTTTTAATAAAATACTCCACTTTTTTTTTAATACAAGACAAAAATTTGGGAGTGGTCAACCGTGGTTGACCCACCGCCTAAGAGCGTCATGATTGACAAAGTCGTCGATCTCAGCTAGATAGCGCTCCTCAAGCATAGTCGAAGTGTCCGAGATGCGCCATCCTGTCAAAATAAAATACTTCACTTTAAAAAAAATCATCATTCCACCGACCATTTCATAAATTTTATTATTTTTGAATACCCACTACTAGACCTGTCAATCGGATTATTTGGGTCAGGTTTGGGTCATTTCGAGTTCCGGGTAAACCGGGTTCCGGGTAAAACGGGTCTCGGGTAGATTCGGGTTAACTCGAACCCGGGTTTGACCCAGTTTCGGGTAAAATAGGATCAATTTCGGGTTCGTCATTTTTTTATTTTTTTAATAAAAATTCGTATTTTGATGGCTTTATCATAACTTCAAAATGTAAATTTAAAGATGTGATTGGTAAGTTATTCTTTTTGGGCTCTATACTTATTAGAAGATGTCATCTAAAGCTCGAGCGCTTGTAATTATATACTACATATGATCTAAAATATTTGATTTTTACTATTACTCATTATTTTTAATAAAATTTAAAACTCTATAAAAATATCAAAGTTTTGATTAACTTTTTGAAACTATTTCATACAGATCAGTAATGGCTAATGAGTATAAAAGTTTAATTAAAATTTTTAATATTTTATAGAGTTATTTTAGCTTTTTAAAAACCATGTTGAAAAATAAAAAATCAAATATTACTATCGATCAGAGGGAGTAATATATACATAATAAATAAATATAAAAGTTAATTTGAAAAAGAAAGATGAGTGTTTGTAATTATAAAATGTAATAAATTGGAATATCCATGAAATTTTTTAATAATATATAATTATAAATTAATAAATTTTAAGAATATATTAATTACTGAACTTACCCTAATATGACTTTGTAATTTTCTTGGCTTTTTATTAATTAGTCAAAGTTTTATTTTAACAAATCGGGCAGGTTAGTCGGGTCACCGGGTCGAAACCCATTTGACCTAGAAAAATATCGGATTTTCGAGTTCGGGTCCAAAAAATTTCTCGGGTTAAAATTTTCGGGTCTTAACCCAAAAAAACTCAGGGCATTCGAAAAAGGTTACGTTTTGACAAGTATACACACTACACATTTTAATCAATCAAAATCTTTTAAAAAAATCAACAACGCCCAAATTAATACAAATTATTATAATTTCATACTTAAAAAACATAAAAGATGTCTATTTTGAAATAAAAATTAACACTTAAAAATTCATCTATTTTGGAAGGGGGGAGTAATCATCGGCACTGTTATTTGCACGGCGAAATTTCGCTATCCGCACGATGCCGACTTCGGAGTCTGGCAAGGGTGGATCTGCCAACTTGGAAACTCGGTATCGGTAGCGAAGTGTTGCCGACCAGTGCAGGACTGCCGACTCCGGAACTCGGTAATGGAACCCTGCGTATGACGAGAAAAGCAGCGTGCATATAACAACCCCTAAATCATCAAGGGGGTAATTTTTAATCCGACCGGATTATTACTAATCCTGAAATAACCCAATTCAATGTTGACATGAACCCCAAACTACCCAGTTGCCTCGACCCGACTCGATAATGACCATCCCAAACCGAACCGGGCTCGATCGGAACACCCGACTCGAATCGAAGTTAGTCAGACCCGACAATGACCCGATCCGGCGGACCAGATTGCCCCTACGCCCATCCTCCATGTCCATCTCCGATTGAAGTTGAATCAAATGCAACTGCAAAAGGCTGAGCTGAGTCCCCACAACAAAACTCCCCAACTGCAACAATGGCAACTTCAAGCTTTGGGTTGCCATGGCCGGGCTTGAACGACGGCCTCACTTACCACGACGTCGTTTCTCCCTCTGACTCAGGTTCCTCTCTCCTCATCTCATCGGATCTTAGTTTAAGATTGTATTAAAACCACCCCGACAAATTTGATTCCTTTGTAGGATTGACACTCGTCCAGTTCTACTCATCCAACCACAAAAGCTCCGCCCCACTTCCAGGGTATACTCAATTTCAAACTTAAAAGATTGTTTTTTTAACCTTTGTTAAGGTCATGCTCATGTTAAATCTGTTTTTGATATTTTCTTTTCATTTCGATTTGTGGGGTTCAGTTGGTTACAGAGAATCCACAATGGACAGGTTCGAGTTCGACCTTCCAATATACCCTCACTTCTTTTCCTTAATCCAAATTTAAAGCTTTGATTGTGAATCATATGAATTGGTTGATTACCATAATTGTATTTCTCTATAGATCACAGTAGATGGCGATGTTGTCATTGATCCTGATGTTACTCTGAGGTGTGTAATTGTGTGATGTTTTTTATACTTTACCAAGTTCAAAGTTTGAGCTTTTACATTTAATATTTTGGATTGTACATGGTAGCAAGTTTAATGTCAATATCAACTTTTAAAAAAAGTAGAACATTGTTAATTTTGTGCTTGTAAATTGAATGATTGACAGTATAGTCTTGTAGTTAAAATGGTGTTTAATTGTACAGTGCCGGTTCAAAATTGGTGTACCATCGACTTCCCTGGAGTGAGCCAGATGCACCTTACTTGCTCGAAGTGTTATATGAAGATGATGACATGGTAAAATTTGATCAGTGTTCTCTGTTTTTTTCTGGGGTAATTTGAGTCTAATCTATTAAAACTCTTGCTTGTAGAAGAAAGACTCAAAGCAAAATAAAATAAATCGTAGTTTGATAGGCAAACATCAATGACATTTGAGGGATTTAACTGGAGAAGGACAGGAGACCATATCAGGGTTTGGAATCTTGGGGGAAAAAAAGAAGACTTTTGATTTATTTTTCACCTTGACCCAAAGGATTGATTATAATCCTACTCAATTTGACCAAGAAATTGTCAGGCTGTTTGGGTAAAGTAATAGGCGTATTAGTCCTGCTGGATTGCTCATTTGCACTTTAACCAGTCTAGTTCTGTCTATCCCATTGTCAAGATCAGTTTTCTAGATTAGTTTTGATATTTTGTTACTTGTACATTAATTGCTGTTCAGCTGTAAGGATATGATATTGACTAGTGATTAAAAAAGCTAATTCATAGATCATTCTGAAAGGGTGAATTGAAACACATTCTATCAACTAAACAGAAGCCCAGAACTGAAATGCATTCGATTCAGTTTCTTTTCTAGTATAATCTTATTCATGTACTATATACTTATTTTCACAAAACTTGAATGGCACAATGTTTTCTGATCAAATGACATTGACATTGTGTCCAAAATGTGGAACAGTTGGTCTTGTTTAATTTTCCATGAGAGAGTACATTTTGTGATTTTCAGATGGTGTGTGCAGCTTGCTCTTAATAAGCCATCTGGGTTGCAAGTTTTACCTGGAGGACTCTTCCAGCAACATACTGTTTTAATGCAACTCCAGTGGTTTGCAGCTCAAAAGAATTCCCTGTCACCACACCAAGAACCATATGCTGTTCCAGTTCATCGTCTTGGCAGGGGAACCTCAGGTTAGCAGTTTTTGTCAGATGATGACATCCATTGATGAATGACGAATCTCATTTAATATTGAAGTCACGCTCCTTCATGTGCAACACTGCCAGACTAATCCAGACCATAAAAGGCTAGCTTTTACACTTTTAGTCCACTATTTATTTGTAAAAGCCAAGGTAGTGTACCCTCAATATTTGTCAAATCCTTGTATTGTCTGATTGTGAAAAAATATTAGCCAGATAATGATTATTAGAGTAAGTTAGGAGGTTGGTTACAGAGAGACAGCAAGCAAAAAATAGCTACGGTTTTTTGTTGTCACAGAAGACTAATAATATCTTACTTCTTTCACTTTTATGTTTCCTTGACTTGGTGATCATTTGTATGATTTCTTTGTAAAAATTTTGGTATATCGGGAGGCACATTGGGCTAGTATGCCTCCGCATAACTGACTAGGCTCTTCCAGGTGTACTACTCTGTGCAAAGACAAAGAAGGCCAAAGCTTGTCTTGCATCATATTTTGCTGATGGGACATCTGGTCTCAGAGGCCATAGGTTAGTAACTCTTCTATTTGCTTCAATTATCTTTCAGTTGTCACAAATGCATATTTGTGGTTTCAGCAGTTTCTCTAAAAATTAATTATGGGCGTGTTTGACAAAGCCTATTATGAAAATTACTTAGCTGAACTTCTTCACATGTAGAGGTATGAGTCTTGAGGAAGGAGTAGAGAAAAGGATTACCAAAATATATCGAGCACTTGCAAGTGGTATAATAGAAACAGACGAGGTAAGCATTTCACAATATGAATGATACAGAATCATCAAAGGGAAATTATTCTCTACTATATCTGCTGATAGTCAGTTGGTTGCGTGTGTGCATGCATTGTTGAACATACATGTATATTCATTGTCATGCTTATATAGTAGATGTTCTTGAAGTGACCACACCTATGGTTATTTTTCCAATCTGGTGCCTTCAACTATTGGCCTTGTCTATTTGTTTGAGAACGGATTGTGTATCCAGTTTGGAGTATCATAAAGGGCCCATGACTGAGTGTCTATTTCTGGTAAAACTGTATCAGTTAGTTGTCAATCATCCAATTGGAGCAGTGCGGTATCCTGGAGTTGCCAAGGGTCTATATATTGCTTCGCCTACAGGTTTGTTTACTCAGTTGTAAGGCTACAAGTTTGAATCTTTCCTGCGAGCTCTATTATTTTATCATATATATTTTGATGGTTATCTCTGTATATTTTTAGTTTTCTTTTGATATACACACTTAATTGTTTCTGACCATGGGTCTGCTGGAAACATCCTCAGCCTGGCTAGGGAACGGATGTGTAGACCTTGACCCTCCAGACTCTGCCCTGGGCAGGATTTTGTTGGGACATTGTTGTTGTTTCATTCATCTTCCTAATAAAATCGTCATTTTGAAACCTCGTCAGATTATCCTATCTCAGCAGTGCAAATAATTGTCTTGTGTTTATTGCCCTTTCTGCCATTCTTCCGAGCAATCCAAATGTAATGTCTGCAGAAAATTTCCATAAAAGTTGCATTTTCTTGTTTAATCCAGGTAAACCAGCATTGAGCAAAGTTAGCGTTCTTGAGAGAGATGCAAAAAGAAACCAGACTCTAGTTCAGGTACTTCATTCTTCCGCTTAATGGGATATCTTCTTTCGTATCTGTAGCCTTTGGAGAGGAATGAGGATGACCAAACATCATTTGATGGTCGAATGGTCCATTATGTCATGAACTTGTATTCTCTCCTCAGCTGCAAATATATTGAACAGGTTGAAATACAGTCAGGGAGGCCTCACCAAATTCGCATTCATTTGTCTTTCATAGGACATCCATTATTAGGTACTATAGCATGGTGTTGTTTAAATGTGTTACTGCTCAATTCTTTTGATTTTGATCACAGAGGGATAACTTCTTGTCATGTGTTAACAGATGACCCCCTTTATGTTACCGGCGGTAAGCCAAATTGCTTTGGCACTGAACTGGCAGATGAAAGCTTTGCACAAGATGGGTAAGCTCCTTCAATTAGATGACTTGATAATTCAACCAACCTCAAAAAGAGATCGTTGCGTTTTCAACTTCCTGTGAGAAATCATGAGATGAATAATTGCTTTCACAGAGGGTACCAGCGCCCAGCAAACCCTGTTCCCGGAGATTGTGGCTATCACTTGCATGCTCACCATGTCAAGCTCATTCACCCAACAACAAAGGAGGTAAGAAATCGTTCAGCTGTGTTGACGAGGACTATTGTGTTGTCTTGTTAAATTTTGAAGTTGAACTCCTCGCCTGATTTACTGCAGGAGCTGATCATCACTGCGCCTCTTCCACCCATGTTAAGGGCGTCACACGAGGTGGTGGTTTGAAAGATCGCGTCGGAAGAGGCAGTTGCCAGCGGTATGGAATGGAGGACCCAAAAACTGCACACCGAATGACCTGTTTTCTGCAGAAGGGACATCGCCTTGTGGGCGTTGAAAGCACTAATCACATCACAAAATTCTAAATTATTTGTGTATTTTCCATCGAATACAACCATAAAAAGATGCAGAACATGACATTCATCTACTTAAAAAAAATTCTCCAGAAGAGAAGAAAGATTCTTCAAACGGACCTTGCTAAGAAACTGGCTACGCAATACAAACACTAACAATATTACATGGCAAGGAACGAACAAGCACAGCACTCGCCCATTTCCTCACGGGGGGCCCTTCCACAATCTCGGGGAAAAGCCCCCAAAACATTTCTACTACCTCCCTACATCGCTGCCATGCGTTTGAGTCTTTGCATAGTGCAGTTTCAAGGCTGCGACGGGATCTGTTAGGCCATTACAAGACAGACCCCCTGCTCTATCATCACTGTGAAGTACATTCAGCTCAATCTGCTGTAGACCTGGGACTGCTTGAAACCCATTTTTGGGTACCTCTGAAAATATTTCTTGCATCTTGTCCTGCTTGGGTGGATAAGCCGACTGACATTCGGAAAAAACCCCATTACTGTCACTGCTTGCAACACTGGCCAACAAACTGGATTTGTTTGCATTCACTGCAGACTGCCCAGGCAACTGCTGCTCTATCGTGGAAGTTGTGAGAGAGGGGCTGCCAAACACTGCTGGATACCTGGCTGCTATCAAAGCAGAGTCCGGTATTGAGGAACATCCTGTCTGTACCCTACTACCATCCCAAAATCCATGACTTCTAACAGGGAAACTTTCAAGTCCCAAAGAGCCATTTGTATGAACATATTTTCCCATCTCCTCCGTGACTGGCAACACATCAAGGCTACCTCCTTCACAGCCACCATTGCTGCTGCTACTAACCTGGATGTCGGAGGCACTCTTATCCATGGTTGAGGGCTTGCTCAGAATTTGGCCAAATATTTTGACATTCCTGCTTGGCTTCTCTGATGCATCTGGTAAGGGCTGATGGTGATCAGGCCCTGATCCGCACATCTGGGAATGGCTCTTTGAAAGGAGTGGAAACTCACCAACAGGCTGGACTGATGATGAGCGCTGACATTTCTTCAGGTAAACCTGCAATGGTTGAGTACTAGTCTCTGTTCTTGGAAGATGTGGGGGAGTAGAATGCTGCAGGTGACTGGAAACCGTACTCCTAGACTCACCATCTGGAGAAGTTTGACGATATAAAATGTGATGGAGATCATTGGCACTTGCAGATCGCTTCAATAGCTCCTCTCTGCCACATTCGTCAGGAAATGGAGCTAAGCAGACATCTTGGTTATCGAAACTCCCACTCTTCAAGTCTTCCTCAGGTTTCTCACTGTCAATATCAGCTACAAGTGTGTACTGCTGATCTGGAGGAGGGGTGCTAGTTTCAACTGTACCAGTTTTTTCTGGTTCGGATATAACAGTGTCATGCCCATTAGTTGATTCCCCCCCACAATCAGAAGCAGCAGGGGCATATCTTTCATGGCACTGCAATCTCACTGTCTTTGCCACTTCCTCCTTGAGCACAGTGCCATCATCTGGCACGTCTGCTGCATCTTCCTGCTCGCAATCCTCATTTCGTGATCTTCCCTTCAAGTGATTTTCATCTAACCTTACTGGGGCACATACATCTGAAAGCTCCACTCTGTCATGTAAATTCATGGCATTGTCATCCTGATTCAAGTTAGAAGTGGACAAGGGTGTCTTCTCATCAGTTCCAACACCAGATTTGTCACCGCATGTAGCCAAGTCATTTTCAACAACACATGCATCTTCAGTGTCACTCTGCCCTCCATCCAGATCATCAGCTGTTCGTATATCTTCATCACCTGGACGTGGACATAGCACCTCCAGCCCAAGGCACTTCCTCGCTTTGCTGAAAAAGACTTTGCATTGATCTCTTGACTTTGTCCGAACACACCGGGAGATCATTACAAAGTCCTTACCGTAAGAAGAGAAAGCTCGCACAAAGTTGGACTTCTCCTCATCTGTCCAATCAACAGGTTCCACATACCCACAACTTTCATCAGAACAAGTGTCATCATCTACATTCTGTGTGACCTCTGCAGTTGGAGGACATCTTGTTCCAGAAGGCTCGGAGCTAGTTTTCCAGGACTTCCAATCTTGTGTTCCCTCCCCAGGATCAGCAGAACTGGTTATACAAGAACTCATTGCCTCAGATGACAAAGAGCCACAGATGCCAGCTAACACATCAGCAGCTTCTGTTTCCCTTTCATCTTCAATATTATAGCTATTCAACATTTCCCGGAGACCATCACTTCCTCTAAATTTCCGGTCACTTCCACTGATTGACAGTATCTTTGCAGATTTCATACCCTCAGTATCACGAGCCGCAACAGCTCCTAACATATCAAGAGACACTGCATTCATCTCCTTGCTCCACTTCTTCTCTGATGTCATCAAATATCTCGTAGCTGGTGCTGAGGTGTCTTGCTTTTTAAGTTCCTGCAGTTTCTTTACTTTCTTGAAGCAGTCAGACTTGTGATTCTTGTAATAGAACTCAATGCAATCAGCAGTAGTTTTGTGATGAAGAAAATGAGAAATCTTCGTGAAATCTTTACCAAAACTAGCATATTTATCCAAGAAAATTTCCTTCTCTTCGGAAGTCCAAGGATTGATAAGAGATCTTTCCCTCTCAACTGAATAAGGATCCTGCACTAACCCATTATTAGACAGAAACCTAGATAGCATCTTCTCCTTCTTGTCCAAGATTAAATCTGGCATCTTCATATTGTCCCTGTAACATCTGATTTGGGGATCTGAAAGCAGCTTGCTTGTAAAACTCACAGCCTCTGATGTGGGGAACAAACTCACATTGCAAGCTGGAAAAAAAAATGCTAACAGGGTAAATAATTTGAGCAGGAAAGTAAAATAGACCTTAATAGACTATAAATACCACAGTAGCCCCAACTAGATATCACACCAAACCTTGAAAAGAATAAAATTTAACAAACAAACACAGAAATGAAAATATAGCAGAATTAATATCCTCACTTCTAAAGAGATCCAATAGGCTAACTGAAACATGCAAAAATATAACTTAAACGGTGAAATGCTCTCCTATAATTAATTAAGTATATAACTACTAATACAATCACATAACTTTCCCTCCAGAGCATCGATTCCCCATGTATAAAATTCAGCTTACTCATCATATAATGCAATGCAATGCAATGCAACAGAGTGGCAACATTGTTGAAAGATTGCAGCTTCTTTGCTCATTTGGACAAAGAAAATCAAATCGTCCCAGCCACTAAAAATACCAAATATATTTGGTATACCTGCTAGTTCTAGATATTACAATCAAATATCGTCCATACACTTCTAATAATAACACAAGAAACTCCAAACAGGGGATCAAAAAATAATCAATCCCAAAGTCTAAACTCAGAAAAAGCATTGCCTTGGGCAAAGTGACAGCAAGCACTAGTAATCCCTACAAAAGGATTCACATCTCTTTTAAGGTACTGTGATTTGGTAGTTGGTTAAGACTACACAAGTTGTAGTTGTTCCATTTAATGTGGTTTAGCTGAAAACAAAGGACGAGCATGCCTGGAACATATCATAAAAGAATTCCACATAATCAACCAATGTCAACATAAACCATAACGAATACATCCTAATGGAAAATGTAGGTAGAAACTAGGAAAGAAAATCTCAACTCAATTTAAAACTAAATTGATAGCTTAAAAATCTTGCCCAGTAAAGTATATTTGCATCAGAAAAGGTTTGTTTGGATAACCGTATATCTAAATTATAATGCAATATTTTGCATTATGATATACTTTCTATTTAACAAGTGTTTGGATGCATTTTTAGGGGGTAAGGTAAATTATAATTCACTTATATGTAGACTGCTTCCATTGAAACGTTCTCAAGCAATCTTGCATCCCAGCAACCCTTACTCAGTTACTCTCTTCCCCTCCACCCCAAACCAACCAAAAAAAACCACTCCATACTAACCCCTCCACCCACACTCCAAACAACTAAAAAGGGAAGTAAAAAAGAGGCTGGTAATCTTCTTTGAAGTTTTGTAATTTGAGATATCTCTGACATTTCTAAAAGCACCTGATGCACAATTACAAATGGCAGAAGATGGCACCGTGATGCTCAACAACAGCACCAATGTTGTCATGGTCGATGGCAACAAGAACACATCTGCTTTGTTCTCGATCAAGATCTGCAAAGGCGCCATCGTTGGGGTCTCCACCCACAATCAGGCCAAGATTGTAAAGGCACAATAATGGATTGCTGCCTCTCCACAACCAATCCAACCCGCCTGCCTCAAAAATCAAACTCCCAAACGCAAAGGCGGCAAAAATTCAGGCAACAGTGGCAGCAAAAACTAAATTCCAGTTGAGGAAAAAGGAAAGATCAAATCCAATGAGAGACGAATGCCAAAATTTTCAGGAAAAATAAAATAAAGGAAACTACAAATGAGGAATGAAAAACCAGTGAAGTTGGAGAGAGAAGTCAGGAAACAAGGGATTCACATCGATGACATTGAATCAACAAATTTAATAAGAACACAAAACTAAAAAAAAAAGAGAGATGATGGAGGGGTGAAAGGAATTGTCTATGCGCTTGTGATTACAGGAGAGAGGGCAGAGAGAGAGTGATGGATACAATATTATTAAAAGAAATATTGTTTTGTGATTTATTTATTTATTTACCTTTAAAGCAACACTTCTCAAGATTAGTATAATCTAACTAAAAAACTATCCATTGACTACACTTTATCATTTAATGCACGGAAATGCATTATCTAACTAAAAAACTTTCCATCGACTACACTTTATCATTTAATGCACGGAAATGCATTATGTCACTATACTAGTATAATGTCCACGCACCATACAGACCCATAGTCCCATACTTCTCAAGCTTCATGGCTACCTTTGAGCATTATACACTTCCAATCCGATAAATACTCTCCACAAAGGACACAACTGAAAAGGCACAGAGAAAAGGCAAGTGAAACCAGAAATGGAAATAAGCCATCAAAATCACCATAGGAAAATTGGGAGAAATTTCATGTATCTTGCAAACTCATCTAGCATATAAGTCTTCATCTAACCGTCAGACTAAGCAAATCGGAAAACAGAAATGGAAATAAGACACAAAAAACACCACACTCTGATCAAGAATAGAAGAAAGGATCTACCTAATAAATACTCCTTCTGGGAGTGGGCTATGCCCAGTTTTTCGACCAAAAAAAAGAATAGAAGAAAGGACGCCCAAACATGAAAACTTAAGGTTAAAAAAAATCTGACAGCAGATATTTCACTGGGATCATCTTACCTTGAGAAGTAAATCGTGATCGGATAGAGGAACGATGCTTCTGAAAACCATTATGCAGTGATCGCAAACCTGATTCAACCTTCTTCTGGGATTTTGTCCGGTATTTCCGATCAGAAAGTAACTTCAAGTCCTCCTTCCACATGTACCGCAAGGCTTTATACTTCATAGACAATACCCTCTCCTTAAATCTCAGTGACCGTTTCCTCTTGAGAAATTTCTCCATCAATAAATTATTAGGGATACATGTAGAACTTGTCGCCTCTATACTCTCTATGCCACAATGAGAACCTGGCAATAAATTACCTAATAATTTAAAAGCTTTATTAGCAGTTTCCTTGTTGGAAACTAAGATGTAATCAAGTGCATTGTCTTCCAAATTATCACAAGCAGCCATAATCTCACGTCCAAGGGCATCATTGCCATCTTTTGTCACCATGGTCTCACTATCAGGACCAGTCAACCTTGCTTCGTTCTGAACCTGATGTGAAGTACAAGCTTCAAACTTAACTGATTCAGGAGCAATCATATCCATAGAATGCACATGCTTCCGCTGAACAGGAGAAGAGGGCTTATCAGAAGATAAAGCCGCTGGGAATTTAGAAGTAGCAGAACCAGGACTGTCAATACAGTCATCTTTTGCTTCCGCAGGACCCTCTTCAACAGCATTACCCTGAGGAATCATACCCTCCATAAACACATTACCAGATGAAACAACAGGTAGAGAAATGGATCTTTGAATATTGGACTCATCACAATTTTTTTCTCTGCACCCTGTGAACACTGAGCTCGATGACTTTGGACCAGGACTCCTGCTCCCAGGTTGGGACTTCAACGACTTAAGTTCATTCTCAAGGGAATCAATTTCAGATTCAGTCGACTCTAACACCTTCGAAATGCCTCCCTTCCACAGCAATAACTTATTCAACGCCATTTTTGTTAATCTAGAATCCACTGAGCTCAGTTCCTCCTTTTGTAGCAGTTCAGTCAACAACCCATTCAAGTTACAAAATGACTCAATGTCCATCTTTTCAAGATTGAGGGAGACGCCTTCAAAGTGATTCTGGGGCATTGGTGTTGGAGAGAGAGGCAATTTGTTAGCATCGTTGTAAATATCTGGCAGCTTCATGGAAGACTTATCATCCATCCCTATTCAATACAAGCAGAGAATGAGGCAGAAAGGGAAACGAGTCATTTATAGTAACTACCATATAATAAAGTGAAAAGGCATAAAAGATGAGAAATAAGTCATTTACATTAACAACAATAGGCACAATGGGGAAGTTTTAATAGACTGCAATATTTGCACAAAGAATTATGTTAAAATTTCTTATCAAAAGAATTCCAATTTTTATCAACTACAAGAAGAAACACGGTCATATGTATCAATAGAAATGACCGTTATTTGCACCATATTAAGCACCAATGAGCTAAATGTGATGCCGTCACCTAACAAATGTCTCCAAAATAGTTTCAACTTTCAACTATCCCACTACATGCAATTAACAAACATACACAGACCAGTTATGCAAATGAAACGTTTAAATTATCTAATGGTCCTTAGGAGGGTATCAAGAATGGCAATTCTTCATAACTGCTCCTAGTGGTGTAGAGACAAACGGAGAAGGCAAGAAGTTCAGGCTTTGAGAAAAATAAAAGTATTCATATGTTGGAAATGGCATGGGATCCTACTTCTATAACCTGGCTTTCATAACATCAAATGAAGATTCCCAAAAACCAGAATAAGCTAGATTTAGTCCCACAACAGCAAGCAAAAGTGAGTTTCCTGGTGTGAACACGTGTGCAAAAAAGGACGTAATCAACCAGTCCACATCTAATGCTCAACAAAAATTCAAATGATAGCAAAAACCAGCAACCAATCAGATCAATTTCAGCAATCAATATTAGTAATATGTAAATACCTGGTGAAGAACTGTAGGCAACTGATGATGGGGTGGTTGGTGATCTACATTCAAAAAAGCCCCCAGTCATTGGGCTCTTATCAGACCAATTCTGCACAGGTGAGTGCATTGGCTCTGTATTGCTGGTGCATAGGGCACTACTTGAACCCTTACTTTGAGAATCCTCGGGACCTTCAACTTTCTTTTTCTCATACTTGGCAAGTCCCTCACCCCAACCCAGGCGAGGCTTTTTCCTAGGTGTATCATCCATTGATGTGGGTGATGTGGGTGATGCAAAACAGCCAACAGCATCACCGGAAGATGATTCATCTGGGGTAGAAATCTTCAGGGGTAAGTCAATCTTTATATCACAAGATTCACCAGCACCCTTTGAGCTGCTTGAAAGGCTAAAACCAGAACCTCTAGAAGTCAAACTCCCTGGACGAGACCATTTGAAAGGTTTCCAGTCGGAAGCCAGTGGCTCCTCCTTCTCAACTCTCTCACCTGTGTCTTCTTTATTGACATCACAAGACTCATCACGCTGCTCTTCCAGGCGAACTAAATTAGATGTGTTTGCAACATCCAGTTGAGGACGAGACCACCTTGCTGGAGCACCATCAACTGACTTATGATCTTTGCCATCATACAACCTGCCAGGGCCACTAGGCGGTGCACCATGGTGATGGTTGTAGTCCCATGAATGGCCCCTCCATTCCCTCTGACTAAAGGAAGCTCTATTTTCCCTGAAGTTTCGGCTGTACCTTCCATCTCGGTAAGGACCAGATGGCCTGAAACCACCACCATCTTGGAAAAATCTATCTCCAGACCTAGTCGGTGGATATCCATGAGACAAATCCTCAGGATAAAGATGCCAGCCCCCTTGCTTACCATGACCTTCAAACAAATAGTTTCAAAAGAACAATCAGATGAAGACTGACATCCGACAAGAATATTAACTACAAACAAGTGATGCCAAACAACAGAGGGAAGATCTATGCACAATTGAAAGTCACAAGATTCAATTTTTCTGGATCCAAAGTTGCCAGATCTAAGGCCATAAACCAAAGACTCGACTAGATGGATAGAGGGATAAATCTCAACGAATGGTCCCCCTCCAACCACGGAGAGAAATAAACAAGGAAAGAGAAGCGAACCCTAGATAGATAATTTGATAGGAGAGAAACAGACAGCTCTGTGGATCCTATTCACAGCCGCCATAGAAATAAAAAGTAAGGCCTATACAAAGAAAACCCTAATTTTTGCCGACAATCAGAACAGAAAATCCTCAGAACACAAAACCTTCAACTCAATGAAAAGTGGAGGTGTCTATAATCCTCTACAGAACTAAAATTGGAACACAGCCTAAACTGTTCCTTCAAATCGCAATTGACAATAAACCCATAAAGGGCAAAAAACCATAAAATTCAGAAGCAATAGAGAAAGAAACTAACCAGGAGGGCGGCGGTATTCGGAGGGGAACCCCCAACGACCATAGTCATTACGCGATCCGTGAGAAGGTGTATCTCTCCATCTGGCAACAGAGCCTCCTAGGGGCTCCGGAACCCTATCATAGCCGCCGCCACCGTTCTGCTTTTTCTCCCTGAAAAAGTCTTTTCGATCCCAAGGCAATGGCTCCGGCGGCATGAAATTCCCGTTAAAAAGAACAATCGCAATCGCATAGGGCGCGGCGCAGGGCCAAATCAACGCATACCGCGGCAGAGGCAAAAGGTGTTGGGCGAAATCTAGAGTAGCAAAAACTGCTCAAAAAACCTAGAAATTGCGATCCGAAAAAGGAACAAGAATCGCAAAAGCAAACGTAGGAGGAAGCGGATGAGCTTGTTGCAGGTGGCGATTCCTCCTCTTCCGCTTCTTCTTCTTCTACTGCTGAGGCGAGAGAGGGATTAGGTTTATGGAACCAGAGAGAGAGAGAACAAGGGGGCTTTGTGAATGGAGGAGGGAGGTGTGGGGGAGGGCAAATCCAGAGAGACGTGAGGTGAGACGATAAGAGATAGAGAGAGAAAGTGAAGGGCACATTAGACTTGAGGAGACAGGGTGGTATCTCAACTCCGTCATTTAACTCTATTTAATTCTTCCGTTTACGTCCGGCCTCATTTTATTATTCTCAATATATATATATTCTCTATTTTTTCACTTTAATATATTTAATCTTTGCAATAATTATAGGTAGCACTGTAGCATAGAAAATCTTCATACGAAACCCGGATAAAACTAATTTAAGCATAATTTTATATACGCTTTTATAGGATAACATCCACAATTGAAAAGATTTTCGATCAAAAATATAATCGACTTTAGAAATCTGATTAATAAAACTAAATTAATTAAAATTTAAAAAATATTTTCGAATTAGTACTCTTATCAATTATCCTGTATCCAAAAAAACGTTTTATATATTATATACAGTATAAAAGATTTGACCGAAAATTAAAACTATTTCGTAGAAAAATAGGGGGATGCCGCTGGACATGGTTGGGTTTACACCATGTTCAATCCCGTATATTGTTAAGGAGGTTGGAATTGGATTAGACCTTTTATATAGAGAGGTTGGTTTTGGTGTACACAATCCTTCGGGGCTTATCGTATACGATATGACTATACGCACAAATTATTCGTCTGTTAACTCATGATTATTCGTTTGTTTGCACATAATTATTCATTGGAAAAACTAATTAAAATATCCCCACCTTTGGGGGTATGGTAAAAATATATCCTCAACTTTCAAAAGTAATAAAAATATCCCGACCTTTGATAGTAGTGGTAATATATTACCACGGGTTTTCTCACTGGTCAAAAATGCTGACAAGACATCCTAGGTTGATTTTTTACAAGAGTTTTTTTGAACGGTTTCCTTAGGAAAAAAAAATAAAGAGTTGGATCGGCTTCATATACCACGCATTTTCCTTCCTCCTATCTTCTTTTGTGATCGCCTCTTGAGTTGTCTTCCGATCTTCCAGGCAACTCATAGTTCCTCTTCAATGACAGTCTTCCTCTCTTGTGGTCGGCTATCTTGAGTTGTCTCTCTCACATATTCTTCCTATTTGATTCGTTTACGGACTTAGTTGAATAAGTTTTTTTCCATCTTTGTTGTTGCTGTTGTTTTCGGTTTAGTTTTTTTGTTGTCGGTTTGGTGTTAGGAATAGTCGTGTTGTGTTAATTTGAGTCAATTTTGACCGGATTAGTTGCTTGGTTGAATCAATTTCGTTTTTTCGGGTTTAATTTTGTCGTCGGTACATTTTTTCCCTAAGGAAACCGTTTAAGAAAACCCGATTTTAGTACTAATTTGTAAAAAGGATTCCACGCAAGATGCCTTTCAAAAACAAAATCAACGTAGGCTACCTTGTCAGCATTTTTGACCCATGAGAAAACTCGTGGTAATATGTTACCACTACTTTCAAAGGTCGGAATATTTTAATTACATTTGAAAGTTGATGATATATTTTTACCATACCCCCAAAGATGGGGGTATTTTAATTAGTTTTCCCTTATTCATTCATAATAATAACAATAACAATGTAATTATTGTCTATACAAAAAGTGTAACTTTCATCCTAATAAATAATCGTTCAATACCACTAAATAATGTCATGTCAATAAATAATCACTCATTACCATCGAATAATCAGAAGTTACTTTAAATCTTGTCCATTGATCTTCTGAATTCAATGGCCTAAATTTTGTTAGCATGATATACAATAAGGATCGCGTACATAAGATCTCGAGTCGCGACTGCGAGCTCCGGGGTCCCCTCTTACGGCACCCCAGGGCTCAACCTCGTCGGCGCAAAAACTCCTTGTTGCGGTCGCGAGCAAGAAACCTAGGCAGGGTGTTCTTCCTCGCGACGGCAAATCTTTGATTCGGGTCGTTGACTCGTCCGGTCACGGGTTGACACGTAACCCGTGGCCACGCCTAGACTCCGGGGCTTCGATCCTTGACTTTCGGGATGTTGAGTGGCTTCAAAAGACCTCCTTGGATCTTGAGGGAGATGAGAAAAGAGGTGATGGGGTACGTGGTGCTTTAATTTGGAGGAATGGAGAGAGAGAGAGGAGAAGGAGGGTTGTCTTGGTGGTTGATGGGGTGTTTGGGGAGGAGATAGGGTGGCGGTGGTGATGGGGAGTGGTGTTGGTGGTGGCGGCACAAGAGGGAGAGGAATAGAGTGTTTTAGGGTTTGAGGGTTGTGTTTTGTGGAGAATGAGCTTTCAATTTCTCTATTCACCTTTTTAGATGAGATGGGAAGGATGTTGTTTGTCTTAAGGGGGATTTCAAATGGGAGTGATGTCATGGCCTTATCCCTTGACTAGATGGTTTAGGGATGGGATCAAAGATAAGAGATGGATTGTCTCTTTTCAAAAAAAAGGGCATGCAATAAAGAGGGAAGGAAAAGGCTAATATGGGTGTCTCCCTCAAATAGGGCAAACATCTTGACCAATTCAAAATAGTCACATGGGTTTACTTAGGGTTAGGGTTTGGTGTGGGGGCATCTCGGCTAGGGTTAGAAGAGTGGGAGTGTGGGTCTTTGGTTCTGACGTTGCAAGCTTGAATCCCGAGGAGCGTCCCGAAATTAGTTCCCAACGCTAGCTTCCCAAATCCTGCTCTCTCTTCCGCGAAGTTAGAATTTAAAAACCAAGAATCGAGGTTGCCATGCAAATTCTCAAAATTCTAGTTAGGTCGGAAATCCATTTTATGAGATCAAAGTCCGAGCTAGAGAGTTTTCCGTTAAATTCCGCTTTTAAATTCATTTTGATTTCCCCTTTTCCGAAAATTTATGGATTAAAATTCGAGCATTTACATCATCCACCTCTAAAAATAAGTCTTGTCCCCGAAACTAAAAACCAAAACAAGGTAGGGGATGAAGTTGAAATAGGTGAGTCTAAGGACCATTCCATTGATCCCGTAAATGCCTCATAAGTGCCTTTATGAGGTTCTCACAATATCTTCGTCATGATCATAATATCCCCGGTAGGTCGCAGTACCCCGACTTCTCGATTGTATCATAACTCAAAAAACATTACAACATCTCCACTAGGTCTTAGCAAACAGTTTACAAAGGCCCCTATAAAATGCTTGTATCCACTTCGTGGGGCATCTAATGCAAGCTCGGTCAGGAAATTTCAAAAGGGGTTCCTTAGTTGGAAAATGATTAGTCTCAAAATCACTGAAATTCTTGATTGCGTTCGATTTCTCAAAATCCAAGTTAGTCCTTTTTAAATAACATTCAAAATTTCTTACACCCGACGTTAGTCAAGAAAGTTTCAAATCTCAAGAGGTGGAATCATCCACCTCTAAGGGCCAGTCTCATATCTCATCCCTAAGCACACCAATTCGTCTAACAACACTCCCCTTCAAGAATCCCTTCGATCCACTCTTGACTCATTCACCCACCTCTAGGACTGCACTACCCGCACACGTTATCTCCCTACACTACCTCTAACGAAGATCTCTCCCTCAGACTCTCGCCACACTAACTCCACTACTCACCTAAGATATACCTCGGAGCTCAACTATACTCGCTGACCACCATCTCCGACAAGTACCAACTCACTCGGTTCTACCCAAGATGATGCATCCTTCCTGCACTCTAACCCCATACAATCAATGACCCAACTCGAAGACCCCAATCTACTTGTCACTTTTCGACCCACACCGAGGAATCGCTCGACTCATGCCTAAGAAGAAGACGCCACCACCTATATACTCTATAACCTATTTACTAACAAGTCAGTATACCAAAGCACCGAGGCACATCACAAGTTAACCAGACAATCATTCACTACCAATCTAGCTTATCAGTCATCACACGACCAATTATGTTTGTTCTGTGCACGACCAATGATACGGGGTAAGCCGTAGGATGGCCCAAGAATTGAATCAAGAACGATGCAAGAACTCAAAGACTCAACAAGACTCGAACAAGAACAAGATGGTGCGGCTGTAATTTGATAATAAAGAGTCGAAATTGATGCGGGACCATCCAAGACACCACCGAACACACTCTTTCATGTTCGTGAGCCATAATCTATTCTCGAGCGCGGTTCAACTTCAAGATGAACGATTGGAGACTTTCTTATGTTCTTCTCTTGTTGTTGCCCTCGGCGCCGACACTAGGAGCCTCGACGCCGAGACCTGAAGATGTTCTTCTATTACTGTTGGCCTCGACGCCGACACCATGCATAACCCTCGACATTGAGACCTGGAGCCTAGTTTCTCATATGGGCCGAAAATAAACTAAGTGTGGAACTTTCTTTTGTTACGATTTTTAGAAACCTTCTTCAGTTAAGTTATTTTAGGTAATTTAGGGGTTATTTTAATTTCTCTTTTTATTTCTTAATTTCGTTAAATCAGCCCTAGGGTTCTATAAGAACGGCTGATCTCCCATTGTTGAAACTCATTATGTATGCTTTGATAATCAAAACTCTCTTTTGTGTGAAACACATTGAGTGATTAAGTTGATCGATTCGTAGCTAGACTCATCGATTGTAAATTGGTATCGTTTCCGCTTGGTTTGCCTTGTGTTTGTCAATCTTGCGAAGGTTTGGTAATCCCTGGTATCCACGAGCCCTCTCCTTGTGCCTCCAAGTTGTCCGCTTGGTTGTGTAGGGTTGTAGAGGCGGGTTATATAGTCATTGGTGTTGGTTCCTACCTCCTACGGGAGTCTGGGGTCTTCATCTTGTTCTATATAGATCGTTTCACCAATCTATCGGTTTTTTCAATTCAGTTTCGAGTCCTTTACATTCAATTACAGCCAAGTCTTGTCCTTGTTCTAGTCGATATCGAGTCTTTGTTGAGTCTTGTTCTTGTTCTTGATTCCGTTCTTGAACTTGTTTCTTGATTGTCAAAGATCGGGCCATCCTATGGCTTACCCCGTATCAACCAATCTAGAACATCACAAGTTAGTCAGGCAACCTATTTACTACGCTAATTCCAATCGGTATAGAAAAATCCACGATTGGAATGAAGAACGCTCTTCCTTGAGTCAGCTGGGAGAATCATGTGCACGACTGCCGTCTTTAAAGCATATTCATCCCTTTTTGCCATCGATGATGTTATCCTGGGAGTCTATGGGTCATGGACCCGTCACACTTCCGCTGCACTGCTCTGGTGCCACTTGGTCGTCGGGCCTTTCTTTCCTGTCGACGCTCATTGAAGGATCACAAATTATCAAGGTTAGAAGTTACGGAGATAGGGGAGAGACAAGGGCAGACAACGCACTTCCTTAAGGATTTAGACATGGACCAAGACTAGGGAAGACGAGACCAGAGATGAGATCCCAACCCGAGAGTTACAATGATGCCCTTAGGGTATTCCATGAGGTTATAATTGCGACATGCAAACACATAATAATCACGAAATATCACCACATCATTCCACACTAGTATGCACCTATCTCAAGGAATATCGATCTTATGCATTCACACATGCTCATATAATCAACCTTTGCACGTACGCAGAACAAGCTAGCACCCTATCATTCCTAGGGTTGTGCAGAAAAATACGACACGTTTGACACCACACGAAACCGCAACAAAACGATACGAAAAAACACGAAACAATAAAGATACGTCACGATTATGACACGAAACGGTAAAACACGACAATAATCGTGTCGTGTTCGGATCGGCATTTTTCTCTTGTCGGGTATCCGATAAGACACGATATTTTTTTTTAAATACTATCAGTTTTCTTTTTAATAATACATATAAAATCAATGTCCCTCAATATCACATAGCTTCGATAGCCCAGTTGGTTGGGCATGTTGTGCGCGTCAGCAGTAGCGCGCAATTGGTTCCCGTGTTCGAATCCGGAAACCTTCACTTTTAATTTTAGTTTTGAGCCTTTCGTTGTTGTTTTTTTCTGTCTATTTACTTGTCACGGCTAGGGTTCCGTCTTCTTCTTTCATTTTCCAGACTCACCGCCAGCTCCACTGCTCGTGCTCAGTTCGCTCCAGCCCACATACCACGGCTCGACCTCCCCTCTCTCGCTCAATCTCAGTGTCGTCTCGTCTCGACTCTCCCGTTCTCTCTCGCTCGCCCTCTCGAGCCTCAGTTCAGATCCTTAGTCCTCGCCCGTCCGGCCGTCCTCGGTCTGAGCTCATCGTCTCTCCTCTCCGCCATCCCCTGTCAACATCTCGGCAACCCGCCTCTCCACTCCGGCTCTCCTCAGTCCTCACTCCCTTTTTCAAACGTCAGATCCGGTAGTTGATTCAATATCCTCAGCCCACGGCTCGTCGGTTGCTCTCAAGCAGCCCACGTCGTCGTCTCTTTCTTTAGATCTACATCCGGCGGTTCAGATCCAGGTCCTTGTGGTTTTTCAATCAGTTCGATCGTGAGTAATGAATTAGAGATTGTGGTCGTGGGTTCCCAAAATTGATGCTGTTTTTGAGTTTTTCAATCTGTAATGTAGAGCCACCGAGTCAGTCGCGCTTTCATTTTTTTTTTACAAATGTCGTGTCGTGTTACACGGGTATCCGACACGAAACCGTGTCGTGTTCGGATCGACACTTTCCCCCTTATCATGTCGTGTTTTTTGTCGTGTCGTCTCGTGTCGGATACCCGGTTATGCACATCCCTAATCATTCCATTCACTAATCATGCTCGACATACTAAGAACATACATGCACAAACTGACATGGGACATATATGACATAAGTTATGCAAGACCTAGCAACATCACAGGATATCATATGTACGACTTATCACTCATTTAGGTACACACATAAGTAGACCAGAGCATGAGCCATGTTGGGCGGGCTTGGGTCGGGCCTGTGAGAATATCTTGGCCCATTTTAGCGGGTCGGGCTTGGGCTAGGCCCGGTTTTGGGCCAACTCTCTTGCCCAAGCCCGCCCAGTTGCCCACATGGGCGGACCGGGTAGCCCACCGGGCCGCCCATTATAATTTCGTAAAATATTGTTTTTATTTTATTATTTTTGCGTTTGATCTCAAACTAAACAAATGTGCTAAGTGTCCCAAAAGATTGAAATTTTATACAAAACAAAGGTATACAAGTTACACAAATGTGAAATTACACACTAAAATCTTTATGTAGGTTCATTTCAATAAAAAATTCTTGAAAATAATTTATTTAGTACTATTGTATTGCTTAATTTATATGTTATGTAAATACTATTAGTATTTATAAAGTAATATATGTAAAAGTATAGATATTATATAATCAATATATATATACTTTGTAGTATTTTAATGCAAATATATAAAAATTAATATAAGTAATATATATAGGCGGGCCGGGCCTACCGGCCCGCTTGGGCTTAACCTTTAGCCCAAGTCCGGCCCTATGGGCCAACCGGGTCGGGTCTGTCGGCCCCTTCTTGGGCCAATTGCCTTACCCAAACCTGCATATTTAATAGGGCGGGTTGGGCGGGCCGGGCGGGCTAGCCCATATCTACTTAGGTCTACACATAAGCAGGTCATAATATTGCGGGGTCGAGGCAAGTATGCTAAGATGTACCCTAAAAATCATGTTAAGGGTATGGTCATGTCATGCAGGGGTGGTATAGCAATTATTACATCATATATATCCATATTCACACGGTAAGACAGGGACGGCACATAATCATACGAAGGTCCATAATTGGGAGGTATATGTCCTACATGATACTAGCAATACTCATCAAACATGCACATAGTCAATGAGGTCCAATTAAGTCAATTTAGCATGCTAAGACATTCACCTCACATATTAAACATACACCGAGGATTGACCACACTATCATGGACCTAATTCATAGGATAACGGAGACAATAATCATGGAGATTCCACACATACAGCACATATATTCACTCCTAAGTGCAACCATGCAAGATATTAGACAAATCATGCTGAAATACACCAATATACCATATCATGAAATCACAACGGGGGGAGGGGGGCTACTATCATAACCGAACAGAATTCTCCAAGGGCAATCACCGTCTCATCACCCTGTTTCCCCGTCGGATGCTAGGATGACTCTCTTGATAGGACACAAGGACATTCATATCGTTTTCGAGTGGTGAGGGTAGAACTCGTGTTTAGGCTCTTGTGGTGAGAAGACATGATTGACCATTACGAGGATCGAAAGGGTCGACTCCCTAGCATACTCAGGTAGCCCTTACATCCGACACAATTTCCAAAAGCAATTAGTTGACTGACCCAAATTTCCCGTGAAAGACACCGACCTCAAGTACGAGACTCGATAGAAGCATCGATGGTGGGATACGAAACAGAACTCGAAACGGGGAGAGCGATCACTTCTCAACCCTTGCTAACATGCCTAGATGTCTTGGTGGGGCAGATGACGGAGTTAGAATCATCAAGGAGGTTGAATTATGGACGTGATATTCTAACAAGATGGGAATTCCGATTACATAAGAAGAAGGTTCCCCCCGCTATCCCGTTCACACATTCTGTCATTTACAGGTTCAAGTTAAGGCACATTGATTACTTCTCTATATAAGCACAATAGCACTCAGCACGGAAACAATCAACGAGATTAATATGATCCTCTTCGAGGAGGATCGCCCTCGGGCCCAATTGAGTATATATGAGTGCAAGCATAGAAGCGATCTATGCCGTCCATCGAGGGACGGTCGACCAGAGGGGGAAATTTCCTCACGGCCTCCTAACCCATGCTACTTCACCCCTCGGGCTCCTTGGAGTCTTCGAAACCCGTCTGTAAAAGAAAGCTAGTATTTTGCTTACCGTTCCTCAAATTCTACATCCATGAGGGATGTCTACCGCTTGGGTCTCTACCCACGAATTTGATCTTAAAGGTCGGTTAGTCTAGGTTTAGGTCAAATTAAATTCGTTTTGCCCTTTTGGAAACACTTCAAAACCATTTGAAACCATTGGACCATTTTTCAAAACCACTTCAACCTATCATACTCGGTTTGCAAAACCTGACTCTGATACCACTTTTGTAACGCCCGAGATTATGATTCTCGGGTTACGTTTTGAGGGATGAAACCCCTCGTTGGGATCTTGCACCCCGAGTACAGGTTGAAGGTTTGAAATCAACAATTTCGCTTTTAAAGGTGTGATTTTTCACCCAAAACCGAGAGGGGTACGGTCGTTGGAATCCTCGGAGTAAGTCCCATGTACCTGCCCTATGGCTTAAGTCGTAAAATCCATTTATCATACAACCCAGTAAAGTTTCCAAAATCATACATAAGGTTGCCACGGCGGAGCCGGGTCAAAGCATAATCCAAATACTTAGTGTAGTAAGAGTCTCAACTCTCTCTTTCCGTCATGTTAGACCCTACGGTCATGGAGCCAAATCAGCATCAATAGCAGTAAGCATAATGGATATCTAAAAAATTTGATAGTGGGCGGGATCAGATGATGCCCACTTGGCTCTTTCCCAACCTAAGTAACACACATACGCTATACCTAATAATCATGCTTCTAGATGCAAGGTGGAAATCTTAACAAACTATCATGCTCATATTTCGCAATTGTGGAATAATAAGTAAGGCCTTAGCAAAGAATACCAAATGGTATATCCCTCTTCCTATCCATCGCCCCCCTTCCCAATGGGGTGGAGACTGGCCAAATCATGAATGCATTCCTTTCCATCGATGGGATCAAGTCTGTATTGGTACCCAACCCCATATTGCATGCTTTTTAATCAATCATGAATGTGGCCTTAAACAAGAAAATAAGAATAATGTGGATAGTAAATAAAGTGTAGTAATGAAGTTGTTGTCATGACTCGAATGACTCAGGACAAGACCCGATGAGACTAGGCCATCCTATGATCCTAACAAAGGCTCTAAATACTTCACAGATAACGATCGTTCTGTTTACATACGCATACAGAAATAGAATGCTCAATGCAACCTAGCATAATACTACATGGCATGCTGATCATGAACGCAAGCACCTAGTATATCATGCACGTAAAGTAGGGAGTTCTCTCTTTCGATCTGAGTAAACTCCGAAGAGACTTACCTGGCTATGCAGAACATCATAATAGAAGGTCAGACACACATCAATCATAATCACAAAGTATCATCTAGATAAATATCAGAACACATATATAAGTCTACGTCTAATCATTCAAGCACTCAAAGCATACCTTATTCAACGAGAATAACAACCATATCGCAATCGTCATTTCATCAAGTTCAACCATTCATCACATGCATTGCCACATTCTGTAAGACCACATCGCTTCTTTTTTGTTTGTTTTCTAATTTGCCAAAAAAATTGCAAATTTGTTTCTTTACAGAGTTGTTGCTCGTATCTGTATTTTATAATATATGCTCACTGGTTGAGTTAATACTCTGAACTAATTGAAGTGTGTTTTGACATTTGATAAACAAATGTGACGAGGTCTCATCTGTTTGGTTACAAAAGAATTCAAATGGATTTGGCAGAAAACCACCCCTTAAATATGGGTCTTTGCAGAAAACCACCCCTTAAAATTGAAATTGCAGAAAACCACCCCTTAAACCCATTTTGTAGGTAAATCGCCACCCACAACCTTTTTTCCGCTAGGTTTCCGTTTAAAACGGTGAAAAGTCATTTTTACCCCTCCCTTTTAATGTTATTTTAATGAGAGAAAAATGTATGAATTGAAATAAATTAATAAAATATATTTATCCATCATTTTTAATGTTATTTTAATAGAATAACATACATTTTTCTCTCATTAAACGGGATTTATAAATATATTTTATTAATTTTTCAATTCATACATTTTTCTCTGATTAAAATAATATTAAAAGGGAGGGGTAAAAATGACTTTTCACCAATTTAAACGCCAACCTAACGAAAAAAAAAAGGTTGTGGGTGGTGATTTACCTACAAAATGGGTTTAAGGGGTGGTTTTCTGCAATTTCAATTTTAAGGGGTGATTTTCTGCAAAGACCCATATTTAAGGGGTGGTTTTCTGCCATTTTCCCTTTTTTATATGCCTTTTTGGTTATTTTAGTGGCAACATATGTCAACAACATAAGGGCTATTATAGACAAGATGTCGAAACGACTATTGACAAGATAAATTTTATTAAATTGCACAACAAAGTCCCTATGAGTTTGCCCAGTTCCAATCACGCCAAACGCACCCAGTTCTAGCGACAAAGCTTATTGCTTGTTACAAGTGTTATTCAAATTATAGATAAACTTAATCAATGAGTTTTGTGCTGATTTTAATTAATTGAATTAGGTGAGGTTCCAATAGCATTGAACGTCGGAGGAGACTAGGGCAGGGCGGCGGTAAACGGGATCTTTTGGATTGGTTGCGATGATGATGGGGATGGTATAGCGGTAGTGGAATGGCCAACGAACAAAGAATAGAAATTAGGGTTTGCGGGAGAGCTTACTTGTACAGAAATAGATGATGGCATGGTTCAGTTTGAAAGGGATCTTCCGAATGATGTAGTCGGAGAGGGTTGCGAATGATGATTCGTTCATCTTCGACCGGCGAAATGGAGAGGGGGAGAGGGAAAATTCTCCGTGGGCGACATCGTCTTCGAATCGGATGAATGTCAAAAAGGACGGGTTGCGTAATTTATCATACATCGTCTTGTCAATAGTCGTTTCATTGTCTTGTCCCTAGCCTCACTCGTAAACAATGGGCATTTGACTCTACAATTTCTCGTTGAATTTGAAAATGTGATTTCTTATTTGCATTAGTTAATTGTTGCATTAAAATTGCTATTTTTATTTTCAAAAAGTTATGTATATATATATATATATAATATAAATAGGTTCACATGTATTATTTTTAAGATATTTCAAAAATAAAATTTGCTACTGTATTTATTAATAATCATATGGGTTAAAATGGGTTAAAATGGGTTGAATTGAGTTAAAAGGGGGTTAATTTCAAAGTGAACACTGCTTTCTAGAGGTTCACATTAACGGACTTATAGTTCAATAGTATCATTTAGGTCACAGGCCGGAAATTTACAATAGTTTAGAGGCACTAATTGGAAAAAATAAAACATTGGACCACAATCCGGAATTGCTTTAACCACTGACACGAAATTTCCATTTTTTCTTTTTCGAGGTACCATTTCTAGTGTGCTCCCGAGCAGCAGGTGTTCAGCTAGTATTTCATCCCGTCACTTTTACCGAGAGTAAAATGGAGAAAGTAGCTAGAGTGCTAGACTACCAAGTTCTTGCCAATGGTATGGATAATTAGATACTGATTAACGTGTTTCAACTTTCAACTCTTACCTATATACACTGTGGATGTATATATAAAAGGAGAGCTGAAACACATTATACAGACGTTTCAGCTGTTCAAATCAGGGGCCCAGAATCATTTTCGGGCCTCAATGCTGTCAAGCTGGCCACATAAAGCAGCTTTTTTTAGTTCAGTAAAAGTAAAAAACATGATCAAAGGCCTCTAATTCATCCTTGCCCAATTATAGAGTTGTAATTTCAGGTCACTGCTCCATGTCGATCAAAATACCCACAGCCATTGGAGGTACCAACATAAGAGACTTCTACCGCCCGCAGTATAATCAATAGCAGAAGTTGCAGAAGAAAAAAAAAGTAACTAGGAGAGTGAAGATGACCCATGAAGTAAGCCAATAAGTGCTAAAAAACGATCCAAACATTTGGATGCACGGATACTGGTATACTGTTCATAAACATTTTCACCAAGAATACTAGAAAGGTCTATCCAATTTTGTAGCAGGTAAACGGTTGCAATCATAAAAGTCGGGCCATTCCATTTCCATGTCTATTATGTACAGACATCGAACGATTTTGCAACTAGAACTGACTTACGAGCCTGAAGCCACTGATCTCTTGCACACTGGGCAAACATTCTTCATATCCAACCATTTCTTGATGCATTGAACATGGTACTCGTGTCCACACCTTCTCATCTTCACCGCTTTGTCCATGTTTGATAACCCATCCTGCCATAAAGAGGGAAAGACGGCCAAAAATACGAATTTAAGCAACACTCACAAGAATATCATTAGGGAAAGAGAACCCCAATAACAGGTTGGACTTTCTCAGGATGGAGTGTGAAGCAGGTTCTGGAGTCTCCTACAGTTCTGCTACAATTTATTTTACAACTTCTACAAAGAAACAGAGCCATGATCTCAACCACATACGCAACCAAGCCCATGTAAGCTCATTCAATTGGATTCATGATGAGAAGTGTACTGAGCAAGTGACAGTAACAATAGTCAAAATAGCAGTACAAAGACACTTTGATGTCTTACTGAGTCCCTCTTTTGACATCTGTATTCAAACTTCTGCCCTTTTTATTATATTGGTCACTTTTGAAATTAAATAAACTCAATCATCACCCAGATCACGTCAGCTGTAACTATCAAGCATTTGCCTAATAATATAAGAAGACTTCCATCATGTGACAATAAAGTTCCAAAGAAAAATACACATCTAAAAGTCTTCTAACATTGTCAGCCCTACAAACCCACGGTAGAAACACACTGGGATTTTATATCAGATGTGTCAATGGTGAACTCTTAAAGTGCTTGGATGGAAATATTTGAGATGGATGGCCTAAGATCTGATTTTTCAAGCTGGTCCCCTCCCAGCCCCTTGCAAAAATAAATAAGAAAAAGGAAAAGGTTGTTACCAGGCATATCGGACACACTTTATCCTCTTTGTTGTGCTCAGAAGCATAGTTCAAAGACTCCACCAAACAGTTTGACATCTTGTCTTCGGACAAGCCTGTCTTCACATTTCCTATTTGTTCTCCCAAAGCAAGCAATTCCTAACAGAAGGAAATTCAATAGATGTTGAGTCATCCGAACCATACAAGTAGGGAAACTTTTTAATTTAAGCAATAGAAATAAAAATACCTCATAACTCATATTATCTATGTCTAGCCTCATATCTTCATACTGATCATATGCATATGTATTTGCGGGTATAGGACTATACAAGGTAATGCCCTCTTCCATCACATGATGCTGCGGACACACACACACACAAAAAAAAAACTCATCATTAATCTGACAATGTAATACTACTACTTGAAGCTAGCTTTATAAGATGAAAACATAATCTGCAGAGGGGATATTGACACTAGATAAATGTGCATGCTTATTCAGACCTCAATATAACATGATGCACACACAATACATGCACCCTAGTTATATAAATTTATATCCATGATACCTCAGTCAGGTATGTTCCAATTAAGCAATAAATGAGGTCTAAATTTCCGGATGCTATCTGAGACATGAACGTAGTGAATAGTCTAAATTTCCAAATGGTATCTGACTTGTTCAATAACTAGGATAGGAGAGATTGGGGAACAGGGTACAAAAGAGATGTTGCTTGATAATATTTGACAAAACATCCTGCTGAAGCCAAGTTCCCATGAGCATACTTATAATCAACCAATACACTAAAGTTAAATTGTCAGGTAGAAAGGATAAAGCATTCTTAAAGAAAATGAAAATGCACAGGGTAAAACAATTGATATTGACCTGAGGTTCCAGGCTGTCATTTCTGTTCATTGCAGCTGCTAGTGCTGGAAAATATTCACTTGTGGTCATAGCTCTACCACTCTGGTAACTGGACTGCCTTGTTCTTGTAGATGACCTGGAATATCCCAAGGAACAAGCTTCTGTTGGGAATCGCTGACGGTAATCAGCAAAAGTTGATTCATATCCAACATAGGAACCATTCAATGATGCTCTGTCATTTCTGTTCACTGTAGCATGTGATGTGTGGTGTTCAATGGCTCCGGTAGCCCTATCATTCGGGTAATTAGGATACCATCTCTCTGTAGAGGATGACCATGAATATCCAGAGGAATAAATTTCAGTTGGAAGTTGCAGACGGTAATCTGAAGGAGCTTCATATTCATCTCCGAGATGGCGAGTAGGCTGATTCCTAGAAGGTAATCTATTTCTATATGGTTCTAGATATTGTAAAGGGGGCACAACATTTCCACCGACTATATCATCATAGCTGTACTCACTAACCTCCTCTCCACGTCTTCGCAATAAAATCTGATTTTCCTCACTACTTACGGCATTAGTCTCTGCAAAATCATTAAGAGCACCTATTAGATGTTGCAAGTAATAAAAGAGGTGGTCAAGGCTAAAATACAAACCTGAAGCAAGCATACTCCCAGGGCGTGAAGATGAAAAATAGGAGTTCCACGCAGCAGATGCATTAGCATTAAAATGTGGGTAGTTTGTCGCAACAGATCGGTTTACAGGAACATTAGTATTATGAAAATGCTGAAAGGTGAAGTTCAGATGGTTTGTTGTAGTAGGAGTAGGTGCCAAGTGAGGCCCAACTCGGCTTCTTACATTCCTTCCTGAATCACTTGATGTGATTGGGTGGTTGCTCCTCATAGTATACTGAGAAATGTCCTGATTATCAACAAATTGTCTGTCCCACAATCCAGATATTGAGGAACTAGCTTCAAGGGGGGTCCATCTACAGCTTCCTGTATCAAAGGGCATTGACACATCTGGGCTTTTCCTCTTAAACGGAAGCCTAACGGCTGCTGACGTATCATCATGAGTACGACGAGCAACACTTGGTGTATAAACAGAGTGGCTTCCTGTGAGAAACGTGAATGGGTGATAACTATGAGATGGGCCTGTATTTGTTAGCTCAAGGCAAGGCGTCTCCAAACTGAAATTCGAAGAATCATGTACATTTGACCAGCTCCCAGGGTTTGAATTATAATGGGAATGTATTTCATCCTGCAAATTCCCTCTTGTCTGAGCAAGAGAAGTATTAGGATAGGAACTTCTCCCTGCACACAAGATTCTCAGGTGAGCGCCCTTGTAATTTCAAAGCCCTATATTACACTAGATAAAGTTGGATTTTTTATTTTTTGGGGGGAAGGTGAGACTTCCAGATCAAAACTATGATACTCAGAGGTCAGAACTCTAAGCCAAGTCAAAGGACCAATGATAAATACCCGAAACAATAAACTGCTCCGACATTGAATACCAACTTCCAGGGTTTGGCTCAGAATGAGAATGAATTCCATCCCTCAGATTCCCTCTTGTTTGAACAAGAGAAATATTTTCAGGATTGAAACTTCGTCTCCCTGGTTATTTCACAAGAATCTTACGTGAGACCCGTGCAATTTCAAAGCCTCCACATTACAGTTAATAATGTTGAACTTTTTGTTTTTTTCCATGGGGTGGGGGGTGGGGGTTGGAAATTCTAATATCCTTGATACTGATTACTGACATTAATTTAAGAGCATTTTTAGAAAGCTAAATCAAAACTATGAAACTTATAACTGGTAAGCCAAGGGAAAGGATCAATACCCCGAATAATAAATGGCTCTGATGTCACACAGCTTCTATGTTGATGTCGATCCATTTCTACATTTGACCAGCTCCCGGAGTTTGAATGGCAATGAGAATGTACTTCGCCCAGATCCCCTCTCATCTGATCAAGAGAAGTATTCTCGGGGTTGGAACTTCTCCCTGCACACAAGACTTCCAAGTGAGCCCCTTCTAATCTCAAAGACACCATATTACTCTTGATAAAGTTAGATTTAAGCACGCAGTAGAGAAAGCCATGTCAAAACTATGATATTTAGAACTACCAAGGCAATAGGCAAGTCAAAGGGTCAATCATTAATACCCGCAAAAATAAACTGCCCGGACATTGGATACCAACTCCCAGGGTTTGGTTGATAATGAGAATGCACTTCATCCCTCAGATTCCCTCTTGATTGAGCAAAATAAGTATTCTGAGGATTAAAACTTCTACCTGCACACAAGACTCTCAGGTGAGCTCCTTGTAGTTTCAAAGCCTCCATATTACACTATATAGTTTGATATTTAGAACTGCTAAGCCAAGTCAAAAGACTCTCAGGTGAGCTCCTTGTAGTTTCAAAGACTCTCAGGATTAAAACTTCTACCTGACGTTGCATAGTATCTATGCTGATGTTGATCCATTTCAAACACCTAAAGTGACTCTTGCCCAATTGATCTTCAAATTCAATGATGGGTGTTCTAGAAACCAACATAGAAGAGATCCACTGGAACTGCAACAAGATATGTTTTATCAGTGCACCCTACAGGCAAGCAAACAGTCAAACAGCCTTGTAATGAAATCCAACATTATATGCCCTCCAATCACATCAAGTGGTTGAAAACCTCCTCCTTCTGGCTTTATATTCCCTCGTTCTTTCTATAGGGAAGTTCTCTATATTATCCTACTGTATTCTCTTAAATTAATGACAAAATTATTTTCCCTGCTCGAAGGAAGATTCCATAAAAGAGTCCTCAACTGAAATAAGATGCCATCAAATTCGTGGTAAAAAGTTAATGCAATAATGAAACTAAAAATACTAATGAAACTAACGTTTTTACCTGCAACAAAGAAACTAGAGACTAGAAAGACATAAAGGAACATACAAATAACGGCAAAAAAGCAGAATATGCTTCATATCAGTTGTCTTAAATTCAAGGTCAAGAAAGCCAAGATGACGAAAGACCATTAGCTGGTGCAACAATCACACTCCACCATGCAGACACTAAACTTTCTAGATTTTCCTCGGGGGTTTGTGTAATGACGGACACAACTTAAGTCAATGACTAACAACAACAACAACAAGCCCAGCATATCCCGCTCAGAGCAAGGTCTGGGAGGTCGAATTGTATGCACCCTTGCCCCGACTTGGTCGAGAAAAAACAGTTAAAATATCTGAATTAATGCAATGAAATTCATAACAAATCACATTTGTTGAGGGAAATATAGAAAAGGAATACTAACAGATGCAACAAGATAAAACCTCTGGTCGAGTTCAGTAGTTGGAAAGAAGGAAACTTCTCGACTGATATACCATATAGACAAATTGCAAACTTTTCATGAGCTGTACCCATAAAAATCTTAACTTCGTTACAGGGGCCACAAATTGGGAATTTCCGATGTCTAAACAGAAAACCCAAATTCAGAATAGATCTATTAATTGATTCAAAATTCTCATACTTCCACAAATAGTTCTGTGGTAATGTACAAGGCAACAAGTGCTGCACCTTCATAAAGTGAAAGGGAAGTGTTTTTTGTAGAAAATATCTAATCTTTAAATAGAAAAAATATTTTTTTCACTGAGATCCCTAGCAAACAACTGCATAAACAAGATCCAGTCTGATTATAGAAGATCAAGACGGGAGGCTGGTGGTGCTGAATGTTGTGAACAAGAACTCACGAATTTAAGACGTTTGACAGAAATTGAATCAAAATGTGAAACCAAACTCTTCAAGGTCAAGACCTGATCATGACTCAAATCAACAAGTAACAAACCTTCTTCCTCTAGGTCTGATGCAAAAGCCTATTGCTGAACTAGAAAGTTGTAAGCTTAATTATCTTCCAGATAACCATCGACATTTTTCACTGAAACCCTAAATCCCAATTGCGGCAACACCACTGAAAATTGCTTTCACATCTCCCCACCTTATATATAAGGTGGAGATTTGTGAAAATTTTCATTTTAACCCCCCGATGGGTGACCATTAAAGAAAATACAAACGGGGGGGGGGGGGGGGGGGGGGGGAGGGAGAGATACTTGTTTATAGTAAAAAAAAAAAGGAACTAATGTCAAATTCATTTACTGCATACAGAGTATGGTTCAGATATGCATTTACTGATATAGAGTAACGTTCACAGATTATTATTGTCACCATTACCAAAAGAATATTGAGGTTCTTTAAACAGGAGAAAACATCAGGATATGATCATTAAATTAGTGTAAATGACTAGAGATTATAAATCACTAAAAAAGATAAAGAACAAAGCATGAATCTTATACAAAGTTTTATTAATAATTCCAAAAACAGACACGTAAATGGATGGCTTATTCAAGCTTCATTTGGCAAGAGACTTATAAGTCATAAGTTAACTTAAATCCACAGAATCAGTTATTATATTAGCCTCATAACTCATAAGTCCTAACTCCTAAGCATCTGCACCAAACAGACTTCCGTATTGGAATAAAACAGTAGAAAAGAAAACAAAAGTCAAAATTCTTAAAATGTCCTTTCTATTAAATACTAAGATCATCCACTGGGGAAAGGACGCTATGAGATGCAAAGCCCCAAGCAGGCCACTCCCAGCAAATAAGGGAGCCTTTGTCCTCACACAGGAAAAAGGAAACAAGATGACTCTTACTGCCAGAAGTCAGCGTACCAAGAGCTCATCAACTAGGTCAAACATCCTCAAGTTCCTTATACTGCATATAAATATGACACACTGATCATTAAAAGCAAGTAATCAGCACGCTCTTTGGTTCTGTAGTGTATAGAATACCCTCTGCATTTTAGCACAAGGGGTTTCATGATTGATATGAAGAGAACGAGATGCTTGTATCAATAACACAAGAAAGCAAGCTGTAGATTGCATTTGACTGATTGTGAGATTCTTGCTTCAAGACTATTATCTTTTATTGCATTGTTGGATTCCTAACATTTGGCAACAGAGTCACATTGATTAGACATGGGGAGTACCTTTCTCACAAACTCTTGCAGCAGCTCTGCAACTCTTCTCCATCAAACCCACCCGCAACCACACTTTGTGGCACCTTTCCTGACATTGTGGCCCATCTATTAGCAAGGAATTACTCCCACATAGAACATGTTCCGGATGTGCAGACATGACTACGGATGTTGCAGCCCTAAGGCACAATATTGTAGTAGACATGCCATAAATGACAGCCTTGGAGATACAAAGCCGTTAACAGGAAACCCTGAGACAGAAGCCTTGGAAGCTGAAGCTAAGTTGGGCAGAATATGAAGTCCAGAAATGCCCAATATGCCTACACAATGGGCTGCTCCTACCCAACCAACTTTCAGCAGATTAGCCCCTTCTTTTACCAGCCTTGACAACCCACATAATTAGATGAATCAATAAGCAATCTGGGTCTCATCACGTAGATGGGAAAAAGACTAAAAGGTGCCTAGATTTCACATTAAGGACAAGATGATTATAAAGGGGAAGGCACTGATACAAACCTAACTTGTTAACTTTATTAGTTTTAGTTATAAACTTACTTCCCTCAAATCCCCATATCCCCAAAACCTAGTTTTAAGTCGTGCGCCTCTAAGCCTTTATGCCTAGGCGCACGAGGCACGCACCTTTAGGATGTCCCTTGACTTGACCCTTAAGAGGTGCTAGGGCCCTCATTTGCGCCTAGGCATCGCCTTTTTACACACTGGTTTCATTTCCTTTTCCATTTTCATAACTTTTAACCAAAATTTAAAATTATGAATAATAAACTCGTGGATGCAACAAATGTAATATGACTTAAGCGATGAGTAGCACTGCCCTTCTAATTGTAGAAATAGCTTAATATGACAGAAAATATACTAGACACCACAGTTCACAAGCACATGAAGAAGACTCTTAATAGAAGTAGCATTGATATTATGTTGCAAGCAAAGACCAGGCCAGTATATTAGAAACCGCAATTCCACTACTCAGGAATATCCTACCATTGACTTGTTATGTATAGTCCATCCAAGAGGCATAGGAGTCTCATTCATGCATTACTTAAGCAATATCAGCTATAAAAGATATAGAAAAAGATCCATATTGCAACTCCCCCAAGAATTCTTTCATCATGTCATGCTGAGTAAAGCAATCAGCAGAACCAAGACCCTATCAAAATAAAACCATGGATGACAATAAGTGCTAAATTACCTGTTGCGGCGAGCGCCAGACTAGATCCATATTAAATGTACTTTCACTCTGAAAGTAACTCCAAAATTTCTATCCTTATCAGGATTCCGAGAATGCAAAAAGCAGGATATTTGACACTGAAAATGTATAATTAGAAAGCAACCTGCATCTTGAGGTTAGACAAAAGAAAACAACATATTTAATTTGATTAAGCTTGGAGGATATTGCAGTCCTCCTTCTGGTCTTGACCCCTCCTTATCTTGACCAGGATACCAGCATAATTTACAGAACTGGTAATGAGAAAAGAACTACAGCAATCTGGATGAATGCGATTCACAAACTTATCGATCAGAAACTCTTCCACCGAAAATGTTATCACCCAGGACTCCAGTCAATGCAAACATACACTCTCCTAAACAGCCACCAAAAAACCATTTGGTGTTGAAATATCTGAACACACCCACAAAAAATCTTCTGAAAATAACAAAGTGTCTCTATCCCCAAAAGATAATGAAACTTCCATCTCGTGTTAACAAGTTTATGCCCTGCTATTAGACACATCGTATACAATCAGGCACAGTCTGAAGTCCCAAGAACGTAGGCTTGCTGAGCAAGCAAGTAGGGGTTGCTGAGTAACAAAACAACCATACTACTGAATAAATAATGGCCTCTCCATCTTTATGTTTTCTCTTTTCCTTATTTATTAACTTTAGTCTCCATCTGTCATTGGAGTGTAAGCCCCAAGTCACTAACTAATATCAATCAAGCCATTTAGAGACAATGCCATCATTTTAATCCAAAGAAAAAAATGAATCGCAAGGATAGCATTCCATAACCGTAAAAACTAATATCAAACCACTAGCATTTTCTTCACGGGAAAGATCACCCCTAATAAGCCTTAGGGTGTTACAATCTCTTATACATAAAACCACTACCATCCTTGCAGACCTTGTAATACCCTGAAAAGCAGCCTCTGCTGACCAGAACCTGCTCAAAAGTCAACTTTGAGGCCATCAACCAGACTATGGCCCTGAGTTACAAATTATACCAACCAAACCTTTTAAGGCCCTTGTCCTCCCATAGATTATAAAAAGAGCTCTTATTTACACAAGTAGCACTTTTCCATCTTATAAACCATCCTCAAGAACTCACATTCCAAATATGATAACCATCCATCTTAAACCTTCAGGTGCTATAGGTGGAAGATATCTTCTCAGTATTTGAAGATAAAAACAGAATGAACTCATAATCCAATGTGTGTTTGAATAATCCAAAGGTTAGCCATTCCATTTATCGCAATCATTCTGGTGGAGAGGTTGTTGAAGGAAACGAGGGCACAAGTATATCATAAAAGAGAACTTTCAATCTTATTAGCCACACACTGAGAAGATAAGGAACCAACCAAGGTGTTCACAACTTCCGAATAACAGGGCATATTTGAAGAGGTTCCCCGTTTTAGAAAATAAAAGGCACAGAGAAGCTAGAATCCATAACTATGATAGCAGCATCGGAAAAGCAATTCGGGATGAGTGATAGTCAAATAGATGACCTCTTGCAGACAACCATTTGTAGCAGTGTTGCAGAGCAAAAGAAGCAACTCACAGTGTTGACATGCTTCCTTAACATTCCCAAGTGAGACTAAGAGTTCTTAATCTACTGAAAACCTGAATCTATATGCATTAGTACTACAGTAGTACAGTTACATATTGGAGAATCATTGTTTGCCTAGAATCGAAGAATGGTCATTGACAATTCCGGCAAGGATCCAAAGCAAACACAAAAGGAAGGAAGAGCACCCTATCAAACAGTTTATTTTGCCGCCTAGATGGTTGCTTTTCAGAACAGGTTTATCTGTTCAGAGATTAAAAGCAGCAGTAAGGGATTCTAAACTGAAAAATCCCCCCTCCAAGAGTTCAGATAAAAGAAAGTTCATCCCTGCATGCAACAGCATATAAAATTCAGGAAACTGAGGAAACTACACATTCTGAAGTATGGTCACCTTATAGATACATGAGAAAACAAAAAAAACACAAAACATCATAACATAGGCAGAGCCAAGAAGATTCCTACACTGCAAAGAGTTGATCACAATTTAGTTCATGCATTCAATTAGAAATCAAGTTAAAAAAGAGATGAAATGCATCAAATAGAAGGAATGTCTATACAACTTTCAATCTACTCAGTATAATAGAAGAAAGAATGTCTATTTTCTTGGGAATCCAAACATTTCCATAATTTATCAGGTTGGTAAAGAAACTCTCTATAAGCTTTGAATGGACAGGGAATAATAACTTTCAGATGCATGTAGCACGGCTGAGTAGCATTTTGTGGATAAAAACATTAATATTGTCTAATTTAGAAATCACAAGAAATGTAGAAAGGTCATTCTTGATAATGAAAGGTGGAAAAGGCTCTTTTTACCATACCTACATAAAAGCTGAATGATGGTCTCATGCACAGAAACATCTACTAGTGAAATCTGTTGGAAGAAGTACAACAGCTCCTATCAAAGCCAACGGAGCAAAGCAACGGGAAAAGCAGCACAACTCCAGGATACCTAAATTTAGTGCTTTTGGGCCTTCTCCAAACCAAGGCAAGGCATCTTACACACACTCATCTTCATGTGAAATCAGCTCATTCCTGAATCGGTAAATATATAGATGTGGTGGTTAAACCAGATTACAAAAGATATGAGACCAAACTAGGAGTCTCATGTAAAACGGGAAACTATACCCAAAATGTCCCTCTATGCCCCCTCCAAAATCTCAAAAGCTACCTGAACCTACATATACACACAACCAACTCAACCTCTCAAGCTGGTCACTGGTCCCACTACCCTACTACGACTCTACGATCCAACCTTTATGTGAAAGCCTTTATGTGACAGGCTGGTTCACTAGTCGTAGTAGGGTCACTGGTCCCACTACCCTACTACGACTCTATGATCCAAAATCAGCTCATTCCCTTGTACATTATATAGCAGAAGTAAACTGGTAGATAGAAATGCCAGCACTAGTGATGCACATGGAAATAGCTAATAGCCAAAAAAAAAGGGTGTTGGTTTCGGTGATTACTAGAGATAGGAGAAGAGGCAAAGATAGGAAAAAGGGGGTAGATTTTTTATTCACCTCATAAGTAGGACAACAATTCAAAAAATTGAACAAAACAATTAGCTTGATTAGTATACAGGATAAACTTTTACCTAGGCAACTTTCTGCAATCTTTTCACCATATAACAACCAAGCCCTTGTATATTCGTGAACACTACTCACTAACCCGTTGTTATTACAAAATCTTTGATGAAAACTACATAAACTCCTTTTTCTTTTAAAATGAGCAAAACATAAAACAACATTCCAGCGTATCCCGCAAATCCGCAATGAAACAGGGTCAGGGGAGTCGAGATGTATGCACCTTTCCCCTAAACTAGTCAAGAGGGTGGTTATGAACATTAGAGATAAAAATTGTAGGAGTAGCATTCGTATATATCATCACAAATACTAAAAATAGCAAATTTGAAGAATAAAACAAGGCAACTATAGGAAGAGCTACTTGCAAAAGAACATATGGTCGTCACTAACACAGCAATAAATAAGGTCAAGATTGACAGAGACATCCGAAGTGCTTCAAAAGGATTGCTGAATTTTGTAGAATTTTGTAGCAGTTGTTCTCTAGTAGTAAGCAATGGAGCGCAGTAAAAACATAAGCAGGAGAAGTGTCACCGTCAGTAACCATCCAGTAAATACAAAATCCCTAATTAATGAAAAATCAGGGTCAGCAGCCATCCAGAAAGCGAGTAACCAACCATATGAAGCTGCAAGAGCGATTAACAATCTTTCAAGATTCAACGTAGCTGAATGGAAGGGGGAATTCGTCGAAATTCAGAAACCTAGGAAATCGTTCGGAGGAGTTACAGGAAAGTGTCACCGTCAACAAATTACACAGATAAAGAACAAAAACTCGGAAGAGAAAAACGAAATAAGACAAATTAACAAACAACAAAACACGAAGTGGCAATTCGGCAATAACAGTTATTATTGAGCAAATAATGAAATATAGATCAATCAGAAGATGAAAATTTGGTTGAAATAACTAGGAAAAAAGAAAAAGAGGAGAACGAGTGAGACATGAAATTACCTGGAACGAAGATGGAGATTAACTCTCCCTACGGCGTGGAAAACTCGAATGGAAAGAGAATACAGGGATTAAGATCCGCCTGAGATGAAACGAAGAAGAAGAGCTTGTACAATGCGTGCTGAAATCAATTTTATGCATCAATATCAACAATTTTTGGATAACATTCACCTCAATAGCCAAAAATCTATGTACCTTCCTTCTGGTCAATCCAAAATTTCGGTTGATCCCGAACCATGAGCAGCCCTAGAGACTAGTAGAGAGGAGGGAAGGGTTATGTATTTGTAATATGGAGTAGTAGCGTCTACGTGTCTTGGAAAAAGGACAAGAACTATTTCGGAAGGGCTCACTGGAAAGCGGGTAGTACCCAAAGGTCCCAGTTCGAACCCAGATATGATCGCTCTTTATTTATAAATTCAAGGAAGAATGACACGGAATCACATAGTCGCCACTTGCAACCGTAGGCCAAAGAAACACACGATAGTGGATCCCAACAAAAAGGGGCAAGTGCCGAGTATATTGTATGTTCGGTCGGGTTCAGACCAACTCGGATAAGTTTTCGGGTTTGGACCAAGTTAGATCATATTTTTGAAATGATTGTTATTTTTTATTACAAGGATGAGTCGGATTTTGTTCGGGTCAGGTTTGTCTATATTCTTATTAATTTGGGTACTGGATCAAAACGAGTAACACTTGAGTTTGAGACTTCGAGTTACGTATGATACTAAATTTTGGGATTTCAATCAGGTCTAAGTAAGTAGGTCAGGTCGTGTTCTCGAAGTTGTTTAGATTTTGCCAACTCAAAAAAGATAATGAAATTTAAAAGGCGCCCGCATGGATTTAGCTTAACCGGTCAAAGGGGTGACATTTGGAACAATGAAATTGAAAATGTTTATTTTTTCGGGTTGGGTGGGGGAGGGGGGTATGGGACACGAACGGGAATAACTTTAACTTTAGGGGTATCATACGAAATGTTTTCCAAAAATATTAAAATAATACCTCCGTCCCACAATAGATGTCTTTTACTATTTATGCACGTTTTCTTAAGAAGCTAAAAACTATAAAATATCAACATTTTATTAAATATTTTTAAATAATATCATACATATTACTAATTAGTATAGAATTATTTTAAAAAATTAATTAAAAATGGATATTTTATATAGTTTTTAGATCATTAAAAAGCGCGTGAATAGTCCAAAGACAACTATTATGGGACGGAGGGAGTATATTGATATGATGTATGGAAAGTCATGACAAGTTACATTCTATCTGTATATCTATATACTCCCTCCATTAATTAAAACTTGACGTTTTACTATTTATGTACGTTTTTTAGGTGTTAAAACTATATAAAATATTAACTTTTTTAATAATATTTTTAAATAATTTCATTCTTATTACTATTAAGTATGAATTTATAAAAACAAATGTAAAAAAAAATTATTTTATATAGTTTTTATCATTCTAACAAAGCGTGCATAAATAGTAAACGAAAAGTTTTAATTAACAGAGGGAGTATATTTTAATTGATTAAATATAATTCATTTTATTTTGGCAACTGTTATCCAACTAAAAATATTTTTTGAGAAATATATAATAAAGAGTATAGATCTTTTGTGAACACCCTTAGTATGTAATTTGTGAATAAATTTGAACATTTCAAATTGTTAGAATGGACGGTGTGGATTCTACTTTAATTTCACATTTTTAATTAAAAAATAGTGGAGCCTATGACACAATCAACCAGCTCCCTCATATTCTTGCATGTGGTGCACTCGAGTCCGGATCTGCTACACCGTGGTACACCCCACGATGCAGCACTAAATTATTTGAGATATAATTTAACTTTAAAAAAGAATAGAAATATATTTACATTCCACTATTTACGTATTTATAAGCTTTTATTAGAAAAAATCATGTTTTTTAAAAAAATATAAAATTTATTTTCTAATATAATTGATCTTTTAAGTTTATAAATTTTTTAAAATGATAATTTTTATAATAAAAGTTTATAAAAATGTAAATACAAGTATATATAATGTAAATATATTTTTTAAAATAAAATTATGTTCAAAATAATTTAGTGGTGCACTCCGGATGTCGGACTCGGTTGTTGGAGTAAATGCTTGAATATTGATGGGATGAAGAAAGGTTTTGTCCCACATTGATTTCTAGGGACATGAGGGGTTTTAAAAGGGTCTCTTATCCACCCATGGTTTGAGTGGTGGAATAGGAGTCTCACGCGCGCATCACCACTACCGCCGTCGGTCCGTGACATGTGCACGACGCGACATGGTCTTTTCTGGGGTGACGTTTTTATTAATTTGGGCCATATGAGTCACGATAACTGTTGAGATTTCTGTGACTTATCATTTTGTTTTTTTCGAATTATTTCTCGTCTTTATCCCTTTGTTGTAACTGCTCCGAGATTTCCGTCGCGTTTTGAATGTGGAGCGTCCTTTGTAACCGTTCCGAGATTTTTGCCTGCACGATTGATTGAGGAGCGTCTCTTTTCTTCTTCAAAACCAGACGTCTCATCTTCACAATCCACTCGCAGAAAACCATCTTTCCTCTCTTTCACCTTAGTTCTGAGCAAAGCTTTCGTGATTCCAAACCTTTGTTTTCGAGTGCACGATTACGAGAGTGTGTTGTATAACCTTGGGGGGTGAAGCCAGTTGCCGACTTGCCCCTACGGTCGGGGCAAATTCGCTTCTAAGGCAGTGGGTTCGGCATATACCACGCCACATCATTTTCTGGTTTTCTAAACACAACTCGGTTTTCATTGGCGACCCTACATTTGCACTAACAATTTAGAAGCAAATTTACAGTTTGTTGGTGCGATGGCTTTCCAGTTCTTCAAGCCGTTGTTGGATCTGTTGAAGTTGGACCCGCTCGATGAGACCAACTACAAACGTTGGTCGCAGAAGATGCTCATCTTCTTTGAGCAATTGGAGGTGGACTACGTCCTGCTCGAAGCCGCTCCTTTTGGTTCCACCGTTGTTGCATAGGAGAAAGCGGGCGCCAAGGCGGTTCCTGATGCGGTTGCTGATGCCTCTGTTGTCGCTGACAAGGGCAAGAAGAAGGTCGATGATGATGAGGCCAAGGAGACTGACCCGGTACCGTTGAAGAAGTATAAGCAGGACAACAAACAGTTCGTGGTCATATCCTCAACCATGTTTCAAACCCTATCTTTGATTTAATTTCCATTCATAAATCTGCAAAGTTGATATAAGATTTATTGGAGAAAAAGTATGGTGTTGACGATGCATGGAACAAAAAATATGTGTGTGGAAAATTCATGCAGTTCAAAATGGTGGATGAAAAGCCAATCATGGAGCAAGTCCACGAGTACGGGAACCGGTTGTCCGATATCTTCGCTGAGGGTATGAAGATGTGTGCAGTGCTGCAGACAAATTTTCTCATGGAAAGTTGCATGAATCGTGGGCGGGCAGCGGGCTACAGGAACCATCTGAAGCATAAGAAGAAGGATCTAGCTTTGGAGGAGCTTGTCAGCCACATGAAGATAGAGGAGGTAAATCGCCTCAAGGACAAGCCTAAGCCTAAATCTACAGATTATGTGAAAGCTAATCTGGTTTAGTCCTCTGTTAAAACTGACAGGTCCAAGCAAGGAAACAAGAATGGTGGCTTGTTAGTAGGGAGGAAATCGAGTTTAAAATATAATAAAATAGATCAAACCAGATTCGTGCCCACGCAAATAATTACAAGACCTCCTCCCGATGTAGTAGTGGGAAGTCAGGATCAATCCTCGAGGAAGCGTGCCAGCGGATCCTAGGCAGCGGAAAATCTCACAAGTGGTCGACCATAGTGTACTCGACCTCGACTAAGTGGTAGTCGACAGGGGTCAGTACAGTCGATTCCTGAGCAACAGAAGACTCTAGGTGGTGGTCGACGTCGACTAGGCTTACTCGACGTCGAGTAGGATCTGGTCGACTTCGGGTTCATGCAGAGACAGAAGCAACAACGATCTTTGCTCGATCGAAAATCAGTGGTCGACGTCGACCAAGGGGTGGTTGAAGTCGAGTAGGAACAGTAACTAAAATAAAAGACAAATCTTTTCGGAATTCGGAATAAAAATATGTAAAAGAACTTCCAAGATCGGGGTTTGCAACAACGATAACCAAACATGCATAAGACAAGATAAATAATGATAATCATGCAAATCGCATCGAAGGATCAAGCTTTCTCATTTTCCAACAATTAAGAAACTCTTTCAAGAAACCCTAATTGTATCTACCGATTTTATGTTTATTAATCAAAGTTGTTAGCATGGATTTCTATTAAATAGAGAATAAACACATAACAGGTAGTAGATGCTCAAAACATGATAAAGGTCGGATCTTTACCTCAAACATGCATGGCTATCGTCGGACTCACCCCAACCCTAGAAGTGGGTGGACTACTCGCTCTTCATCGCAATCGCATACATCATTGATGGAAAAGAACTAACTTGCATTAATAAACCAAACAGAGCTTACAACCAAAGGAAGCCAATTCCGCTATCACTTCACAAACTCCTCTTGGCCTCCACTCTCTCTCTCTCTAGAATTGAATTGAATGAATGGAAAATCAGCCCCATGGGCTTTATTTATAGGGCTTAATCCTTGCTAATCAAGGTAAGAAAGTCTATCTATATCTATATCTATTTATCTACTTACTTAAAGATTAAATAATGGAATAAAAGAAATAAATCAACTAGGACTATATCTAATTTGTGGATAAATCCTCCATGGAGTTGATAGATCTTGATAGAAGTGGATAGAATTTGATCTCGAAAATATCTCCATCGGCTTCGGGAAAGAAACTTAACAAGAATTCGGAAAACTTCTCGTCGGCTTCTGGGATTTCCTCGATATCGAGTAGCACTTTTCTCGTCTTCTACTCAGCAACTCGATTCTGGCTTCTGGACAGCACATCGACTACGTTTTTACTCGACATCGAGGAAATTTCCTCGACATCGACTAGAGTTTGGTCCGTCTTCAGCTTCTTCGTCGATCTCAGCTCCAGGATGTGAAAATCGACTAAGTCTTTCTCGATATCGAGTTGCATGTTCAGCTCCCAGCTTCCTTGTCGATTTCTGGAACTCAAATCGATTTCCGGTTTACTTGATATCGAGTAAAACAACTCGATATCGACTAAGTCTTTCAACTTTCTGCTCTGTTCTTGAAACACACTTTTCCGAGTCCTCGTTCGTCGGATTGACGCATATGACAATGCGTTGGAAAGCTCTTTTCGAGGGCTACAACTCTCATGAAGACTTCAAAGCTTGATTCAGAATGATGAATGACTAAAAATGGCCTTTTCTCCAGCTACACCACTCTTAGCTTCTCCATGAGTTTCCTTTAAGCTCCAAAGTGCGTCCGATTTCTGCGAAATATAACAAAAACTTGTGTAGACCTCCATATATTGCAAATAAACATAAACTACACAAATTATGTATTATTCTAACCCAAATGTATGAAATGCATTCAGAAATCGTTATAAAAGTAAGTGTAAAACATGACAATTTAGGCTCACACTAGTACAAAAAAGATTTTAGACAACGGTTATTTATCAACACAGACAACAGTTATTTCACAGTTGTCTATGTCAGTGCGGTTTTAAGTAAAACAACGGTTGAACCTATGACAACGGTTCTTTAAGACAACGGTTATAACCGTTGTCAAAAATGCTCCATAACCGTTGTCTATGTGACTCCAAAATTTGGAACAATCTATATTAAATGGTTTTAACCGTTGTTTATGTGTTATATAACCATTGTTTATGTGTTATATAACCATTGTTTATGTGCCACATAACCGTTGATTATGTGTCATATAACTGTTGTTTATGTACCATCTAATTGTTGTCTAGGTACACTATAACTGTTGTCTATGTGCCATAAAACCGTTGTTTATGTCCCATATCCTCGTTGTCTAAATTTTATTTTAACCGTTGTCTAAATACAGTTGAATCGTTGTTTATATACAATCTCATTATCGTCTAGGTACACCATAACTGTTGTGTATGTACCATTTGACCGTTGTCTAAATTACATTTTAGCCATTGTCTAAATAAATTTGAATCGTTGTCTATATACAATCAAATCGTTGTCTATATACAATCAAATTGTTGTCTAAGTAACAAATCTTTTCTAAAATCACTATACAACGCCCAACAATAGAGCTTTCCTTCGGGAAAAGAACTAATCCGGGGATGAACATCCAAGGCAACCAATTCTGCAAACAAGGATACGAACTCAAGGAGAGATTGTAGAGTATAGTATACTATATACTGATGGCTGCTTCATGGAAGTCTTTATGCTAGGTATCTAAGATTTGGATGAACACATCAGATTGTGCAAGCTTGGCTCCATAGCTCCTTTCAACAGACAACTTGAATATTGCATTTCTGTGAGAAAAAGAAGAAATGTTAGAAGCCGAAATCTAACTTGTAATATTAAGAGAATATTTTTTTTTAAATGAATGAAAATGAAGGGAACTTGATAGTGATTTGAAAATGGGAATGACGAGGTGAATGCAGATGAATCATGAAAATGATTCAGAAAATAAAAACTTATGCTTAAAGAGTAATCCTCGGAAAGCTGAACAATGACATCAGTTTGAAGAGGCGTATAAACATCTTGTATATCAGGAACTATAAGCATCAAAGGCTGCAAATTATTAAAAAGTAAGATAAATATGTTATAAACTCCTCACAAATTAGTTAAAATATTTAGATTAATTCAAAATCAAAAGCAAATTTATATCCTTCTGTAGCTGATTGTTCATAATATTCTTAACATAAACAAAGGTATGGTACATATAAAACAAACCTGCTGCAATGCCCGTTACAAATTGTAAAAATGTATTGTTGAATCAAAAGTTGCAATCCCCACAGAAGTCCTAGGGCCGTCCTGCAGTTGAAAATGATATGACAGGTGGATCATAATGCAAGAGCCAAAGCGAGGTCCTTTAATTTTGTAAATGCATATAAGAGGACAGTAAAATTATATAGGTTAATAGAATAACATTATTCAAAGTATAAACTCTAAACACTTTAATAGACTTGCATGCCAAAAAAGAAGGATAAGCTTAATAGAGTAACCGACAGATGACAAATATGGTCATTTTCTTGTGTGTCATTGATACAGTTCAAATGAAGCCGAGTTCAACAATAAAAACCTAAAAAACTTCAAGTAGATTTCCTGATTACTCCAAAATCTAAATCTATTTAAACTTTCATCACGCTGCCTCTAATTGGATCCTTAATAGCCCTTATTCATCTTGGAACTTAATCACACAAACATTCAAGGCAAAAACATAGGAGATTCTACTAAATAGGAGTTAAATACTCAATTCCAAGGCAAAACTTCTGCTCAGGCTTATCAGATGAAAAATCAAATTTATGCCCAAGGATTTAACTTCCATTGAAAATTTGGCAAACCGCTCACATAATGATAGATATAAGCTCTACCCTTGACTGATATGAATGTGAAGAGAGCAAAATACCATCTATGCAACTGTGAACTTATTGGAAGATCAGAAATGACTTGATTGATGGCACTACACGTGTCTGCAGTGGCACCTATCTGTATTGCATTCATGGATACATCAATGAGGAATAAGAAAACAGCCGGCATTGGATCACACACCTGATCAAACAGAGAAGTTGGAAAAAATGAATACTAGTCACCCATATTAACATACAAGATGTGTTAATAAAAAAGCAATGCATATACACAAGGCTATAGAGGGGAAGACAGCATTGTAGCATGGAAAAGATTATGATAAAATCAAGGGCTCCAATATTTAAATACATAATAATAAATTCAACTGTCCCTCCCTCTGCATAACTTGGATCTTTCATCAGCATCCCTACGATGACCATCAGGTCCTATATTGGAATGATAATAACGTGGAGTTTCATCACTGTGCCCTACAAAGAGAAAGGGGGAGCATATAACACCAACAATTCAACATTCAACACATATCAAAAGATAAATTCCCACAAATGATTTACATAATTATTTCACAAGACTCATTAAGTGTGAGGGGAAAATGGTAATAATGCCACCTTGACATACATTACTACTAATAGGCTATACCTCGTTTACTAATTACTAGTTTCCACTAAAAAATTTAGAACACAAAGCCTAGACAAACTCGAATAACAAACATTTTAGATCAAAGCTAGAAATTTAGAATGAAAAAACATTTTGGAACAAAGTTAAAGGACTTACTAGAATGACAAACATTTTAGATCAAAGCTACAAAGAATAGAATGAAAAATATTTTATACATCAAAGCTAATGACTAGAATGAAAAATCCTTTAGATCGGAGGTAGTATGATATTCTAAAGCAGGTTTCTATCAGAGGCAAGTCACACATGTCACATTTGCAATTTGTTTTTCCTGTTTGCTTTTAAGAACATCTTGTCCTCTTTGATGTGAATTTTCCTCTTTTACTAACAAATCTCGTCTTTATCTAAAAAATGCACATAAAAGTCAAATGTAACAGACTGTAACAACAATTAAGGAGAACTAGTTTATAAAATGTCTCGGATCAAGCGAGTCTCAACTATTATCTGCATTACCATCTTCTATACATTATCTCTCAGCAGCAATGCACAAGAAGTCGTAGACAGAAAAGGCCCATTTAATCTGCTAAGTTTAGAAGTATTTTATTAATTAATCATACACTACTATGCAAGTTTTCAAGCGACTCAAACACATGAAAACTTGAATCAGTCCATGAGATATTTAAGCATTCACAAATTCAATAAACAAACCCAAAATTCAATTCACAAATGCACAAAATTGATTCTCAAAATCACTAACCCTAATCAAAATTCCACAAATTTGGTTTCCAAAATCAAAACCCTAAATGAATTCTCATATCCTACCTATAAATTGAACCTCGAATCAAATTTATAGCACAAATTGACAAACTATAAGCTATAAGGTGCAAAAAACTAACCTTTTCAATCGGATTTGGGAAGAATGTTCACGGTTGCAGTAGTGAGGACTCAGTCGGACTGATTGAGGACTAGGACAGCACCAGCCGCAGGCTAGCAGCCATGAGCGGAGGCGCCGTCGCCACCACAGCTAGCCACTGAGCGCCGGAGCGGAGTGCGTCACTGCGTGCGGGACCTTCTCTTCGCCCTTTGCCAAATCGCAATCGCCCTGGTGCAGTCCTTCTCTTCGGCCTAGTTTGGGGAGAGAGAAAAAACCAGTAAAGCATAAAAAAAAGGCAAATAAAAAAACGCATCAAATCAAATATAAAAGGGTGATGGAGGCTCGAACATAGTACGTAGTTTCCAAGTTAGCTAAAGTCTAAACACATTATCAATTTTTGAATGGTTTATTAAATACTGTAAAAAAGAACGAAGTTTTTTTTATACATAATGTTGAAGTTTTTATGTTATTGGCTAATCTTATACGAGTCTTAAAAATAACCTACAACGGTTTTTTATATATTCGTTGTCTTTATAATTACAAAGACAACGGTTTTTATTGGGTATAGACAACGATTCTGTCAACCGTATCATTTAAGATGTCCTTTATATATAGGACAACGGTTCTTTATACCTTCGTTGTCTTTGCAATTATAAAGACAACGGTTTTAATTGGACATAGACAACGGTTCTGCCAATCGTATTCTTTCAGACGTTCTTTATATCTATGACAACGGTTCTTTATATATTCGTTGTCTTTGTAATTACAAAGACAATAGTTTTAATTGGACATTGACAACGGTTCTATATATCAACCGTATTTTTTGAGATGTCTTCATTGTCTTTCAAATTACAAAGACAACAGTTTTATTGGGCATAGGCAACGGTTCTGTCAACCGTATTCTTTGAGATGTCTTCTATATGTATGACATCAGTTTTTTATATATACGTTGTCTTTGCAGTTACAAAGACAACGGTTATATCTAATAACCGTTGTGCGTCCCTAAAAACTCTAATTTTTTTCCAATATAGACAATATTATTTTAAAAACCGTTGTCTATAAGGCGTTGTCTAAAACTATTTTTGTACTAGTGTCACATCATGGCTTTAAGCCAAACATGAAGCAGAGAAGGGTCAGAAATTCAAGAAGTTTGGAAATCAGCCGGACAAGCAGTAGAAATAGGGAGGGACTGGGATCAGCTGCTATGTTTGTGGCAAGCCATGCCACAAGGCTTAGTAGTGTCACAATCGGGCTGATCTCCAGAACCAAGGACAGTAGCAGAATAAGCCCACAGCTCCAGCCCAACAACAAGTCAATGTTGTCTAGGACAAGAACCAGCTGATAGTTATGATCACCGAAGTCAACCATGTGGGCGGACAGGTCGATTGGCTCCTGGACATCGGAGCTACTCGAAACTTCTGTGTCAACAAGGACATGTTTGCTGTGTTCGAGGATGCTAAAGACATCGACCAGGTCTACATGGGTAACTCGAGTATCTCTCAAGTGCTTGACAAAGGGAAGGTGACACTCAAGCTCACCTCAGGGAAGTCTCTTACCCTAGTGAATGTGCTTTATGTTCCTTCTCTGCGCCGAAACTTGATTTCATGTGGTTTGCTTAAGTTAGCTGGAATTAAGCAAGTGGCTGATGCTGGAAAAATGGTTTTAACCAAAAATGGAGAATTTCTAGGAAAGGCTTATAGGGCTGATTTTCTGTATGTGCTTGAAACCATGATTGAGAATAATGAGAATGCATCTACTTCTGCTTATATTGCTGAGTCTGTTGATTTATGGCATGCTAGAGTAGGACATGTGAATGCGAGATCTATATGTCGATTGCATGATATAGGTTTGATTCATAGCCTACAAACATGACCATAGCAAATGTGAAATATGTGTTGAGGCCAAATTTCACAAATAACCTTTTAAAACGGTAAATGAAAGGACAACTGAATTGTTGAAATTAGTCCATTCTGATTTGGCTGATTTTAAGAACACAGAAAGTAGAGGTGGCAAGCACTACTACATCACATTTGTAGATGATCATTCTAGATATACTAAGGTGTATTTGCTTAGGTCTAAAGATGAAGCAGAAAGCATGTTTTATGTGTATAAAGCTGAAGTAGAAAACCAATTGAATCGCAAAATAAAAATGCTTAGATCTGATAGCGGTGAATATGTCACTGATTCTTTGAGAGAATTCTGTGAACAAAATGGCATTATTCATGAATTTACAGCTTCTTATAGCCTACAACAAAATGGTATTGCAGAGAGGAAAAACAAAACTTTAAAAGAGATGATGAATGGTATGCTTTCTAGTTTTGGTTTGCCTGATAACATGTGGGTGCCGGGGAAGCTGTCTTGTCCGCTAATCATATTTTGAATAAGGTACCTTATAAGAAGCTTGACAAAACACCTTATGAATTTTGGAAAGGGCATCCGCCTAATATGAAATTCTTGAAAGTGTGGAGGTGTCTAGCTAAAGTGGGGTTACCTTCGTTCAAAGTTGATGTAATTGAATCTAAGACCTTTGATGCAATTCTGATTCGTTATGTCGAAAATAGTGTTGCTTATCATTTCATGTGTTTGAGTGATCATACCTTGTGTGAATATCGTGATGTTGTTTTCTTTGAGCATGTGTTTCCTTTAAAGAAATCTACATTGTCTGCTAATGATTATTCATCTCATGATGCATCTTCATTCATGCCTAATACTGTTGTGCCTAATGCTCATGTTGATCACGATGAACCTAGGAAGAGTTAAAGGCGTAGGAAGGAAACTAGTTTTGGTCTTGATTTTGTGACTGCTTTTCTAGTTGAACTTAATAATTTAAATGAACTAGATGAGACGTTCATTAGTCTTCATATGATAGAACATGATCCTAAGACCTATGATGAGGCTATAATTAAGTTAATTAGATGCTAGTTTCTGGAAAGATGCTATCAATAGAGAGATAGAATCCATTATGTCTAATCACATTTGGAAACTAGTTGATATGCCTAAAGGAAATAGAGTCATTAGTTGTAAGTGGATATTTAAGAATAAGCTTAAAGTGGATGGCTCAGTGGATAGATATAAGGCAAGACTAGTCATTAGAGGATTCACTCAAAGATATGGCATTGACTTTTTTGACACATATTCTCCAGTTACAAAGATTGCTACCATATTCGTGCATTATTTGCTCTAGCTTCTAGCTATAAATTGCATGTGTGTACATCAAATGGATGTTAAAACAAATTTTTTGAATGGTGATCTCAACGAGGAAATCTACATGGAACAACCGCCAGGATGTGTGGTTCCAGGACAGAAGAACAAGGTGTGCAAACTAAAGAAGTCATTGTATGGACTAAAGCAAGCACCGAAGCAATGATATGAATTTTTTTTATCAAACCATACTTAGCTTTGGATTTGAGGTAAATGGATATGATGCTTGCGTTTATTCAAAACTGTTTGGTGCTGATTGTGTGATTGTATGCTTATATGTGGATAATAAGTTGCTTTTCGGTTCCCATATAAACGCTATAAATTCGACCAAACAATTTTTGTCATCTCAGTTTGAAATAAAAGATATAGGTGAAGCTGATGTGATTCTAGGTGTTAAAGTAACTAGAAATGGAAATGGCTTCATTTTATCCCAACTTCATTATGTAGAGAAAATGTTGAAAAGGTTTGACAGTTTTGATGTTGTGCCAGTAAAAACTCCTTATGGTGCTAACATGCAATTGCAGAAAAAATTTGGGAATAATGTACCACAAAATGAGTATGCTAAAATAATAGGGAGTTTGATGTTTTTGATGAACTACACTCGGCCTGATATTGCTTATGTTGTAAGTAGACTCAGTAGATATACCCATAACCTTAGTAGTGATCATTGGACCGCACTTCACAGATTATTGAGATATCTAAAAGGTACAATGGATTGGGGGGTTACATTATGTAGGGTATCCTCAAGCTTTGGAGGGTTACTGTGATGCAAATTGGGTTACTAATAATGATGAGGTTAGCTCCACTACTGCTTATGTGTTTACATTATGTGGTGGTGCTATTTCGTGGAAATCATCAAAGCAAACCTGCATAGCTAGATCAACTATGGAATCGGAGTTCATAGCTTTAGATTTAGCTGGTCAAGAGGTTGAGTGGTTAAGAAGCTTACTCGTTGATTTACCTTTGTGGGGGCGCAAAGCTCCATCTATTTCTCTACATTGTGAATCACAATCTGCTATCAGTGTAGCTAATAACAATACATACAATGGTAAGAAGAGACACATCCGGATTCGACATGAAGCTATGACATAGCTAACTGTGACTGGTGTGATCTGTCTAGAGTATGTGAAGTCTGAGAGGAATTGGCTGATCCATTGACGAAAGGACTGACAAGGAGGTTGGTTCTTGACTCGTCTATGGGGATGGGACTCAAGCCCATACGATGAGAGATACACCACATCTCATCCCCCAAGACAGGTGTATCGAAGGAAGGTTGAGTGATGCACTCTTAATGAGTCCATAGCCCAAAGTTGGGTGGTCCTATTGAGAAGGACTTGACGGATTCACCGAAATCTGTAGAGGTTGAGCGAAATGCTCTTAATGGTTCTATAGCCCCACAAGAGTGGTCTATATGAGATAGACTTGATGGAACAACCTACGAGAGTGTGAAGGGGTGGTCTCCTTCTATGAAAGACTTGGGTAGTCTTCCTAGAGCACTCTTTAGCACCCAAGGTCAGAGATGACTACAAATTTTGCAGATATTATCGTGGAATCACTAAAGAACATGGAAGAGGTATGTGCTGCTGATGCCGGCTCTTGAATAAGAAGGTTCAAGACTTGTTCACATATATGATTTGAGAGTCTACTCAGTTTCACTATGTGTTGGTTCAATCGCAAGACATCAGCATTTAAGTACTTTTTCCTAAACTTTGCTCAGAACACTGTTGGAGTAAATGCTTGAATATTGATGGGAAGGTGAAAGGTTTTGTCCCACATTGATTTCTAGGGACATGAGAGGTTGTTTTAAAAGGGTCTCTTATCCACCGATGGTTTGAGTGATGGAATAGGAGTCTCACGCGCGCACCACCGCCGCCGCCGTCGGTCCGTGACACGTGCACAATGCGACGCGGTCTGTATTTTGGGTGATGTTTTATTAATTTGGGTCAGATGAGTCACGGAATAACTATTGAGATTTTTGTGACTTATCATTTTATTTTATTTTTTCGAATTATTTCTCGTCTTTATCCCTCTGTTGTAACTGCTCCGAAATTTCCGTCGCGTTTTGAATGTGGAGCGTCCTTTGTAACCGTTCCGAGATTTTTGCCTACACGATTGATTGAGGAGAATCTCTCTTCTTCTTTAAAGCCAGACATCTCTTCTTCACAATTCACTCGCAGAAAACCATCTTTCCTCTCTTTCACCTTAGTTTTGAGCAAAACTTTCATGATTTCAAACCTTTATTTTCGAGTGCACGATTACGAGGGTGTCCCGTGTAACCTTGGGGGCGAAACCAGTTGCCGACTTGCACCTACGGTCGGGGCAAATTTGCTTCTAAGGCAGTGAGTTCGGCATATACCACCCCACAGCCTTTTCAGCCCTACATTTGCACTAGCATCGGTGCACTCAGTTTGTTGAATGAATCAAACCCGAGTCATGTAAGGTGAGATAACATAGATCGGCCCAAAAATGCAATAAATACTTATAATTTTTTTTAAATAAAAGATGATGGGCATAATGAAAATTTTATATAGAATTTTTTTTTTCCTGCATTTTAGGATGATTGTTTTGGCCAGAGTTACCAATGAATAATTCGACCAAAAAAATCAGAAATGATTTTATATGTTTGTCTTCAATGTATTTTTTGCCAATTTGATTATTATAGGTGATGATTTGATTGTATAAGGAGAATTCTTTATTTTATAAAATGTCAAAGTATTCAATAAATCGTTATAAAATCAATGGTATACATACGAACAATCACTTCTATACACGAACAATCTCTTATAACAAACACATTTAAGTTCAATGAATAATTGTTTTTATATACATACGAATAAAAGCAGTCACATACTTGAATAACCCGAAATTATATCATTATTTGTCGAATGTTTCAAGTCTTCGCCTCATCTTCTGTATCTTTGCTTTTTTTTTAAAGGAAATAATTCGAATTCTCATACGACAACAGAAGTCTGGGAAATCGAGAGGCCGAAGGGATCCAGGCATCCAGCTAATGGATTGACCGTTATGATACAACCACAAATAAGTAAATACAGTATAAGAAGAAAAAAAACTCAAATACAAAAGATCTCAACAAACAGGACCAACAGGGAGCCAGTATTATGTATCATTGTTTGAATCTATGCATCTATTGATAACAATTAAATGCATGTCTCCCCATAAGTTAATGATAACAATTAAATGCATGTCTCCCCATAAATTAAGAGCACATATTAAAGTATAAAAGTATATCCACAATCCACATACTCCACACACATCTAAGAGCACCCACAATGGTAATATTGTGGTGGGTGTCTTACCTTTAAAAAAAAGGAAATAAAATTAGAGTATTTTATGTCAGTGAATTGCAGAGCAATTTTTTGTTAAAAATGTGAAAGTTTCTACTGCAAGAAATAAAGTAAAAATTTAAGACGCCCACTCTCTAAAATTTCTGACATTTGATACCTTTATTATTATTTTTTTCTTCAAACTTAAGACACTCATCCAAATATGTCAATTGTGGATGCTCTAGGAGCATCAACATTGCTGAGCCTCAAGGCCCATAAAATTGGACAGCTAAGCAAATTTATTTAAAAAAAGGAAATGGTAAGGGACTCAGACAAAGTCCCCTAAATAGGGGCTCGGTTGAATTGGTCCCATAGCGCAGTAATCAAAGTAGGCATTAAATGTCAAAGTGAACAATTGCCCACTTGCAACATTGGTGTGCCAAGTAGCTGACACGTGGGCCAATCACAAGGTGCCACGTGTCAGCACAATTGATTAAATTATTTAAAACGTTTTTAGTCTATTTTTTGTAAATAAAAAAAATTATTTTCAAGTGTGAAATAATTTTCTCTACCCATAGACACTCATTTTGCATATGTTTTTTTTTTTAAATTTAATATCAATAATACCCATATACTATTATTTTACCATATAAAAAATCAATTTTCCCACTTATTTCGTCTATAAATAAGTCCACCCTCTCTACCACTCTTCACACATTCACTTCTACCATCTTCTCACCTGTTCTAAGATGGATCCCAACCAGAATTTCTACTACCCTCATCAAGCTTATTTATCTTTCAATCCATATGGGGTTATCGATCCAAATCAAATTGTTCATCCGACCCCAAATGTTGTTCCGAACCTAAATGTCATCCCTCCTCAAACTGGTGTCAATGAAGAGGATGAAGATGATGATGTTCAAGAGACTCCGACTTAAAACATCAACTCCCGAACCAAATGGAGTGATGAGGAGGACCACTTGCTCATCAGTGCTTGGCTCAACACAAATAAAGATGTGGGCACGGGAAGAGGCCAAACCATGGCCGGATTTTGGGAAAGAATTCCAGACTACTACAACCAACGGAGGGGTAGTCTCGTGAGGAGGACCGAAAAACAATGTAAGTCTCACTATGCAAGGCTTAGCGCTGTCGTTTCTAAATTTGTAGGTTGTTACCTCACCGCACAAAGGGCTAAAGCTAGTGGTCAATCCGAAGACGATGTCATGAACGTTGCTCGTCTCCTTTATGTTGAGGATAGTAAGGACAAGAAGGAGTTCAAGGAAGAACACGCATGGCGTCTGCTCCGAAACGAGCAGAAATGGCTTTGTTCTATCGAAACTTCAACTACAACAGGAGAGAGCTTGGGGCCAAAGAGAACTAAAGCGAATGAGACAGGGACATACACCTCAAGCTCAAATCCAGAAACTCCTACAAGTGAAGGATTCTCAGCAGGTTCCTCCCTTTGTCCTCCCGGTGCTAGGGCCTCCAAGAAGGCCAGGAAGCGTGTTTCGACACAAATGTCTCCTGACGACGAGCATGACATCAACTTCGATGGCCATCAGAAGATTATTGTTGAGCTCATTGAGTCAAGGAACCTGGATCGGGAGCTAAAGAAGGAGGAATTAGCTATGAAAAAACTTGGGTGGGAGCAGAGGCAGACTTTCCTTCAGATGAAAGCTGCATCGATTGAGGCTAGAAAATCAAGGGCGGAGGAAAAGAAATTCCAAAAAGAAGAGAGGGTTCGTAAGTTTACCATTTGGAAAGACTTGAAGGCTCGATTCGGTACGTTATGTTTTGAAGAGGAGGTTCAGTTTGACCAGCTCTCGATGGAATTATTCGAGAACTAGATGGCTCCGTCGGTAGCTCATTTTCATTCGTATTGCCGTTTGTTATCTTTCTCCCATTCCCGTTCAGTAGCTCATTTTTGTATTTTGTCTTAGTAGCATTCTAGTTCGGTAGGTCGTTTTCATTCATGTTTTTCGAACGTAATGTACCATTTCTGTATTATGAATGATAATGATGTCTAGTTGTTTTCAATTAATATATTTGTTTCTCTCTTCCTAACACGTTTCCCTCTTCCCAGCGCCTTTCTATCAATCTCTATTCCCAACCATACTCTCTCTTACCAACCATACTATATATATCTTCCCATCACCTTTCCCTCTTCCTAACATCTTTCCATCAATCCCTCTTCCCAACCATATTATCTCTTCCTATCACCTTTCCCTCTTCCCAACCATACTCCCTCTTCCCAACACCTTTCCATCAATCCCTCTTCCCAATCATACTTTCTCTTCCCATCACCTTTCCCTCTTCCCAACCATACTTTCTCTTCCCAACCATACTCCCTCTTCCCAACACCTTTCCATCAATCCCTCTTCCCAACTATACTCTCTCTTCCCATCACCTTTCCCTCTTCCCAATCATACTCCCTCTTCCCAACACTTTTCCATCAATCCCTCTTCCCAACCATACTATCTCTTCCCATCACCTTTCCCTCTTCCCAACCATACTCTCTCTTCCCATCAATCCTTCTTCCTAACCATACTCTCTCTTCCCATCACCTTTCCCTCTTCCTAACCATACTCCCCTTCCAAACAACTTTCATCAACCCACTAGTATATATAATCTATACTCCCACCACAAATCATCATATTATTTTCTCAAAACATCTCACTACAAAAAAAACACCATTTAAACCACAAACAAAATGTCATCTTCGAACTCTTCTTCATCTTCGAGTTCATCGCTTGATGAACTCATGTTCCCACCTCCCGAAGTCGTAGACACCGAAGCAGAAGATAAGATCGCCGAGATTATGGATGATTACATCATCCGGCTATCAAGACCGATGAGAGGGTCTAGCTCAAGACCCCGAGCACGACGATCGTACATAGAAAGAGATCGCGAGGGTGGTCATGAACGTTTGTTTAATGACTACTTTGCCGAGATCCCGACATACAATGACGCTCTCTTCCGACGTCGTTTTCGAATGAGGCGACATGTATTCCTTCGTATTACAAATTCACTATGTAATGCGTTTGAGTACTTTCGACAACGTCGAGATGCAACTGGAAGGCTAGGTCTTTCACCCCTACAAAAATGCACCACGGTGATGAGAATGCTTGCTTATGGAGAGGCGACCGATGCAGTGGACGACTACGTTCGCATTGGTGCATCAAGAGAAAGAGAATGTATGTCCAACTTCGTTGATGGGGTCATATCGTTATTTGGTGTCGAGTACTTACGTAAGCCCACCGCATCGGATATGCAACGGCTCTTGTACGTGGGTGAGCAACGTGGGTGGCCGGGAATGATCGGGAGTATTGATTGCATGCATTGGGAATGGTAAAATTGCCCGGTCGCATGGCAAGGTCAATATGCTAGTGGCCACAAGAGGAAACCGACAGTTGTCCTCGAAGCAGTTGCCTCGTACGATCTTTGGATATGTCATGCTTTTTTCGGAACATCAGGTACATGTAATGATATCAACGTTTTAGATCGTTCTCCTGTTTTTGATGATGTATTACATGGTACAGCTCCAAAGGCAACATTTGTTGTAAATGTACAACGTGGCTTACTACCTAGCGGATGACATTTACCCTGAATGGGCAACCTTTATCCCAACAATCAGGCATCCCTTCGGTGCAAATGATTTGTTGTTTTCCCAATTCCAAGAGTCGACTCGCAAAGATGTCAAACAAGCATTTGGAGTGCTACAAGCTCGTTTTGCTATTATTCATCGTCCAACACGTTCATGGGATATTGCATTGATTGGGAAAATAATGAAGGCGTCCATCCTTATCCATAACATGATTGTTGAAGATGAACGTGACGACTATCAACTACAATTCCACACGACAGAATTTGATCAAGTCACGGATGATGGAATCACCCAGATGGAATTACTGCATGCGATGACCGACCTCATTAAAAACCGAGCTCGTATTCGAGATAGGGGCTCACACCATCAACTCAAGGAAGACTTGGTTGAACATATTTGGCATAAATTTGGACCACAAGGAGATGAGAATTAGGTGTAAGTGTTCAAGTTATCCTTTCAACAATTGCATTTTCGTTTCATTTGCATCTATCGTTGTATGGTAATATTTGTTTTATTACATTTTCGGTTTTATTTTTATTATCGTTGTATCGTGTAACCCTTGTTTCAAGATCAATGTTGTGCTTTGCTTATTTTTTCTCCATTTCACATTGTAATAATATTAATTATTATTATTATTATTATTATAATTATTATAATAATAATAATAATAATAATAATAATACAAATAATAATAATAAATAATAAGGATAAAGAACTAAGTAATATAATAATAATAATAATGATTGAATAATTGAAAAGGGTAAATAGTAAAAAGTAAGTTAAAGGCTCGAGTCTGGGCTCACGAATAGAGGTGCAAATAATTAAAAGCTAAAATGAGGCTCTTAAGCTGATGTGGTAGAGGAAAAGTAAGTTAAGGGTCCGGGTGTTAAGGACCTCAAGGTCCACGAGTGTTCATGCTCTAATAGACTAGTAGAATGCACTCGCCTTCGTGTTCACACCCCTGAAAATTCGATGACATCTGACATTTCAAAGGCACATTCAATCTATTTCTTGCAAATGCATCCCCATATCCCAAGAACAATAACAATATACACAACAAAATACAATCAAAACAACACATTGCTAACAGACTTTATGGTTGAAGTATTATAAATTAAACAAACAAAAGATATAATTTGGAATAGTTTTGAGGAAATTTCAGGGAACAAAATGACCTAAAGTTTAGTAAGTAAAAATAAATTTACCAAAAATAAGATCATAACTACACACAAATGTTCTCGTTCTTCAACGTCTACAAACAATAAGAAACAAAAAGAATCAACATTGGATTAAAAAAAGAAAAGAAAAAAGAATCAACATCTTTTCTATCAGTTTTATTTGCCACGCTTTTGGGGATCCTATAACAGTATACAGAAGATCCAAATCTACGCAGGCTTAGCCATGTACAAGACATACATAAAGACAGCAGTGAGCAGAGTCTTACCGGGTCACCCTCTTCCCATATTTCCATGTCGGTTTCTAAAGCAGCTAAGTAGAGCTTGAGCCTGCAAACATCAAGAAGGTGAGTTAAGTTGGGTTCCAATCTTACACCATATCAACATAGTTATAACTTGGTTCAAGAGTTTCAGTCAGTGCAATACCTTCTCCTTGCCCCTTGCAGTGCCCGACTGTGACAAAGCCACCAGTGGCGGTACAACCCCCTCTTGCAGCGCTATGCTGCAAAACTTGGTACTTGCCGTGCACAGCTGCAGGAGTGCAGCAGCTGCATTCTCCTTCCCTCTACCTGATCCCAACTCAACAACTTCGACAAGTACAGGAATGCCTCCTGACTGGCCGATGCCATCCTTCCCTTCCGGTATTGTAGCAAGATTTGCCAAGGCTGCAACAGCCTTGTCTACCATACCAGCTGCCGGATCCATTAAGTCAATCAAGTATCTTATGGCACCAGCCTCGACAATCTTGGGCTTGTTCTCGTGGAGTATAGATAGATTATACAAAGCAGTTGCCGCATCTTTCTTTGCACTCAGGCTGCCATTACCTAGTAACTCAACCAAAGGGCCAATGGCTCCGGCCCTCCCTATTCTCAGTTTGTTTTCCTCAATTACTGAGAGGCTGAAGAGGGTTGCGGCTGAGTTCCCCCTGGCCTCAGGACTACCAGTCTGAAGAACATGGATAAGAGGCTCGATTGCCCCAGCATTAGCTATAGTACTTTTGTTATTGTCGCTGAGTGACAAGTTGAGGAGAGTTGTCACAGCGTTTTCCTGAGTCTCTGTGTCGGTTGAATGAAGGAGTTTTACTAACAAGCTGATGGCTCCACAGTTTGCTATTATGACTCGGTTATCCATGTTTTGCTTAGCAAAAACTCTCAGCTCTGCAGCAGCTTCTCTTTGTCTCTCTATCGAAGAGCTGTTTAGATCCTCCACCAGCCTCTTAACTTCGTTCTCAACCCGAGATTGATCAGGTCTAGTTTCCATAGCAGAAGAAGATGTAATTCTTGGAGCATGCCTTCCTGAGGTCTGGCGCAACACTGCTCCATTGCGAGATCTTGTACCAATCAGTCTCGTTGGAGCTGGTGTTTCCTTCATTACTTGTCCTGATCCAGCAGTTATATGAGAATCTTGACTCTGTGAGATCTGAGTGGCATCTGATGAGCGGTTTTTATCAGGAACCACATATGAATTTGAGGTAGTTCTAGTGAGTCCTGGGGCTAGCTGCTCATGAGAGCCTCCAGAATTAGTAATTTCTTCAGCCGATGATGACAAAGAGTCGTATTCACTTGGACACAAACATTTTTCTGCAGTGAAACTTGGCTGCTCTTCTAGGGATGCTGTTTCAATATCCAAGGAATCTTCAGCTCCAAAGCGTCGAACTTGAGGTGATAAGGATGCCCTCCTTCGATTGACAGCTATTTCCTCAACGGTGCAAGCCATACAAGACTCTTTCAATGTGTCACAGTCTGTAGGAGAAATAAGGACAAAAGGCTGATTTAGGCTCATTGACTTTTTCGGGTCAGGGAGCTTCACGCAGTTCTGCTCACACCAGTTAGCTATAAGTGCCTTGACAGTAAAGTTAGGCGTTAGATTGGTGCGGCTTAAAGTCTGCCTCGTCTTTGGGCAGACATTAAGACCAAGATCAAGCCACTTGCGGATGTAAACACGTTCATACGTTTGACCCGAGGATACAATCACAGGGTCTGTCATCAAGTCAAGAGAGAGGGGGCAGCAATAATCAGGTGGTATTGGAACGGAAGTAGTGTTGGGTGAGTGCTTCATCATGACAAGATGGTCGTGCAATTGCATGATAAGAGTTATTAGCTGATCAAAATACTCCATGTCCGCTTTGTTTTCAGCCAGTTCAGCATTTTCCTTCAACTTTTCAAGAGCAGTGGCCTCAATGAAGATATCCTGATTCGACGTTATAGCTAATAAGTCAGCCATTTCCACCAGCTTCTCTAGGCTAAGCCCACGGCTGACAAATTCATCTTTGACTGCTTCAGAAATGAGAGTTTCTGCCTTCTCACATACAATCCTCTCCACTTTCGGAGTGCATTTCTGCGCAAATCAAGCACACTGTCAAACATCGTAAAGACGGTTCCTCCCCATTCATTCATTTGACTGAAATAACAATTAAGTAAATAAACTAGAGATTCTTTCATCTTCCTTGAATGACAATTTTGAAGAAGGTCGAGTCTGATACCTCAAGAAAATCTGCACTCAACCCAGCAGAAGGGGCATCTTTTAGGAGTTGGAAAATTTCGAGAACACAACCTCTAGTTTTGTTTATCAGTGATTCAGCTTCAAGTACCTAATCAGAAACAGACAGAATGATAAGTAGACCATACAATACAAAAGTTTTGCATCTAGCATCTCTATAGGCAAGAAACATACGAAAGTAAATCTGCTGGCCAACGGATGCCAGGTATCGAAAAGATCCCTCGATTCATCAACAAATCGAGCAAGTTGAAGAAATGCCTTGTCGCTAAGCAGATCTACATCAGTTTCAATAATCGACTCAAGCACTAGCCTCAACAACTCGAGAATTTCTGCTATTTTTAGGTAGTATCTCCGGACAGGTTCACTTTCGAAATTTGCACAAGATGAATCTGACAAGCTGGGAAAGGAATTGATGTTGCTCAGAACCGCTTGCATGGATGAAACCCCCATCATACCTGCAAAAATTGAAGGAACAGCTACAATCGTCATAAAAACAGATTTTTCAAATCTACCAATATTCGGCTGCAATTAATCAATCAATTCTCAGATTATAAAGCATAGATAGCTGCTGATCACTCAACCAAGAAGAAAAAAGTGAAAGATAAAAAGAACAGATGAGAAGTGTACCATAAAAGGAGGGACTGTGTAAAACCCTAAGAACACAGGTTAGGGGAGAGATGGAGATTAGTGGAGTCTGATTGAAGCTCGGAGCTAGGAATTCATGGATTCCAATTTCGCCAAACCGTGTTTTGATCTGTTTAACGGAAAAGAGCAAATTGAGAATTGACAAAATATAACGGAAAGGAAAATTTGTCAAAAATGAGGGCTAACCAAACAACTCCATTTCCGTGGTCCTATTTTTTCTATTGTCAAATGTCAACTAGAAGTAATCACAAATCACAATCACAATCACAATTTTACTTAATTTATTATGAAGTACTATTTTAGTATTTTACTATTAAAAATGTATCTTAACTTTGTTTACTCTGGATTCGTGGTCAACGACAAAATAGTTCAAGTAATTCATCATTCAAAAAACATAAATATAATAATAATTAATAGATAGATGGATTTTTTTTAATAAGAAAAGAATTTGAAATATCAAATTAATATGTATGATAAATTGGGAGGTCTAAAAAAGAGCAGATAAATTGACAATCATAATTCATAAAACAAACACATGACAATCAAATAAAAGGAAAAGAAAAATCCGAACACAACTTAACATAGCACAAAAACAGGTACGTCTATTTAGAAATCGAGAAAGATCTAGGAATGGAGTTAAATGCCAAGAATACGAAAGAGTCTAGAGATTTTTCATTGTGTTTTTCAAGGCGCCATAAGAATTTTAATATATGGGTTTGTTTAAACACTTGTAATTTAATTGAAAATAGGTGTATTATGAATTACAAATACAAAATATACACATATTAAAAGACCAATGATACATGTCCACATGGAAACTTTTGGGTGGTGGCGAGATTCCTCCATTATTTCAAGGGATAAACTTTTCTACTACAACCAAATATGTATGGCAAGACTCGCAAACCTCTCACCCTTGAGCCTTCTATACTCTATTTCAATCCTCTTAGAATCGCATCTTGAGGATCTCTATTTCAATCCTCTTAGAATCGCACTTCAAAGATCTCGACCCTTCGACACCTTCGTTTCTCACTAGGGTGTCTCTTTCGGCATCTCACCAAAAGGTTTTGTTTTTAGCATCTCATAAAAAATATGATCCTTAACCAGGAATCAAAGGAAGCAAATGCGCTCAACTTTTAACTAAAAAATTCAACTTGTATTAGAAAATGACAAACCTTACAAAATATATAGGAAAAAGTTGTTGTCTACTAAGTGTTTACAACTGATGTGGGAGGTCAATTTTTTTATAAAAAAAATGAAGGACAAATCTATGAGCCTAGATCACATCATCCTCCCCTCCTTTAAAGAAGATTCGTCCTCGAATCTTGGTTTGCCCTTCCAAAAGGTACGATACGCCCCTGCACGTTGGATTTGTGTAAGGTATCGATTGTCGGTCCCACAAAAGCTCTCGAATCTACATGGCTCTTCAAATGGTACATTACGCCTATGTACGTTAGATCTGCGCAATGCACTTCAATGATTGGTCCCACGAAGGCTCTGATGGATTGTACCGGATGACAATGACGGCTACACAAAAAGCCCGAGGAGCTCTTATCGGAAGCTCTGATACCACTTGATATGCTCATTAACTTTCCGAGCCAGTAGGATCGATGACGAGATTCCTCCATTATTTGAAGGGACAAACTTTCTATTAGAATAAAATATGTATGGCAAGATTCGTAGGCCTCTCGACCCTTGAACCTCCCACTCTCGATCTCAATCCTCTTAGAATCGCACTTCGAGGATGTCAACCATTCAACACATTCGCCTCTCACTAGGGTGTCTCCCTTGGCATCTCACCAAATGAAGGATTTCAATTCTCTATTTTAATAGTAATAGATAAGCTAAATGCATAAAAAATCGATCAATGCATGGATTTTCAAGTCTATATTTTAATATATAGATATAGATATAGATATTTTAGAAAATTTAAAAACTCAATTTATGAAATAATTGTTTGTTTGATTAATAATACTTTTTAAAATATAATTTTTTTATGATGAAAACTAGTATCATATAAATTTTTTAATACAACTATATACTATAATATACACATAATTTTTTTAATAAAAAATTGGCACTAATTTATACCTAAAATAAATATATAAAATAGTTTTTCTAACCTATGCTCCATGGACATGCTAAATATTCATATTAAAAAAGATTTTTCAACTATTAATTATTTTAGCTATTTTTTAAAAAAATGGCTAAAATAACACCAGCCCAAAAACTCTCTCTTTAAAAAAAACCCCACCCGCCTCTATCCCTCCCCAACTGTGACACACCAATCGGCGGCCTCGCCGCCATGACCCACTCCCTCATCGAGGCTTTCCCAGTCCGACCACGCCTCCCTGATCCCGGTGGTGCTGGGCTCCGACGACGTCGATGAGTGGCAAGCAGGAGACAAGACACTAAAAAACCCCTCTCCAAAACCCTACAATCAACCATCAAGCCGCCGCCGCCGCTGCTCTTCTCGGATGGTCGGCTTGAAGCTCGGATCTGGCGCCTCCACCTATCGTTCTTCCTCCGGTGGTTCCCTGTGTACTGGATCGCCACCACTGCGGCCGGCTCCTTGCCGGACTCGATCGCCTCCGCCGCCCCCCCAACAAAATACCTCTTCTCCCAAAACCATTTAACCAACAACCCTTCAACCCTGTGTACCGGATCGCCGACGCATCCGTTGTTGGCTCCGACGTCACTTTCCTCCTACTCCCGGTAGTCCTGGGTGGCTGCTCTCCGCTGCTCTGGCCGTGGTGGTTCCACTCGGTGTCGGGATGTTGATCCCCCTCGACCACCTAACGGCCCGCTGCTGATCCCCATCCTCCGACGCCCCCCTCCTCAACCGCCCCATCCCAAATCTTGTTTCCAAATCCAGTTCTATCCTAGATCTAAACAAATCCCCCACCCCACCCCAGCCTCTCAAATCTCTAATCCAAAGAAATGTCCTAATTAAATCTCAACAGCTGAAGGTCCTCCCTCCATACCCCACAACAAATCCCCTTTTTTCTACCCTTTTACCTAAAACTTCAACCAAAACCTATTTACAAAATATCCATGTATTTGTCGTTCACACCTTCAAATATCAAGTTTATGTCTACTGCTCCAAAGCAAGCTGTCTATGCTGTCAGTGTAGATCTGAAGAAACTTAGAGTTCTTGCATGCAAGATTTTTCAACATCAGTCCCGATATCAAGAATTAAAGCTCTAATTTTTGCGTTTTTAATTATAAATTTATCTTTATTGTAATCTTAGATTTAAGTTAGTTTTCTTTTACTGGCGACCCTCTGTGTAGGGTTCATCAAGCCATCTTTTGATGGCTTCAAGATCGCTTCGTCGATCTACTTCTTGCCTACTGTTAAAAAAAATAATCTCTCTCTCTCTCTCTCATTCATATATGTATACAAAAAAAAAACCTGAATTCATATGTATCAGTCTTTGGTTGAATTTGCTTATACTTTGATTCTTGGTGCAATGTGACCCAACTTTTAGACACATCAACTAATGATCCAACATCTTTTAGTCATGTTAGCTAATGACCCACTTATTTTTATCTTTAGTCATTAAAAGTAATTAATTATGTTGGTATTACATTATATCTAATGATAAGATTTTATTATTAATTAATGATCAATTGAATAATAAAAAAATTTCATTAAAATATATGTATTAGTTTTTAATATAAATATATACATACATTTATTAAAATAAACTTGATCTATTAAAACAATTTATTTATTTATTTATTTTACAGTAGGGAAAAGATTGGATGTACTACCGACATCCATGATCATCTCGCAAGATGATGTTCTGGAACTCACAACAACAACCACTCAAAATAAAATTACCATTGAACTGAGATTTAACAATAAAATCAGCTGCACCATTGGCCTCTCTATAGCAATGCCGAAAAGTGATGCTCTGAAAATCTCTTCTTAATGAATGGATCTCTTGGACTATTTGAGTGACCTCCCATGGTATATTGTTCGCATGATTGATAACGTTACATTTATGTATCCGAATAACTTGACCATTTTTATTAAAATAATTTATTGAAAAATTAACCTAAGACATAAATAATGTCTTATATAGTAAAATTTATTACTCCGTTTTATATACGGATTAATAAAATTAAAACCATTTCGAAATGGCTCAACCTAAAAGGGTTTAGAAATACTTTAGTACCCAAAAGTCTCCAGTTCAAATTCCCACATCTATATCTATATAAACTCTTAATTTAGAAGAGTTTATGATGATGTGTCAATCTTAGAGGCATTTTAGGAGTCTTAACTAATCATTTTTTTTGCCATTTTAATTTTATTTTCTTTAATTCTCCTTTTTCTTCTTTTTCCTTTAATTCTTTTTTTTTTCTTTAATTTTACTAACTATCTATATGAAGTCTTAGTTTATAAGAGTTTATGATGATGTGTCAATCTTAGAGGCATTTTAGGAGTCTTAACTAATCATTTTTTTTTGCCATTTTATTTTATTTTCTTTAATTCTCCTTTTTTCTTCTTTTTCCTTTAATTCTTTTTTTTCTTTAATTTTACTAACAATCTATACGAACTCTTAGTTTACAAGAGTTTATGATGATGTGTCAATCTTAGAGGCATTTTAGGAGTCTTAACTAATCATTTTTTTTGCCATTTTTATTTGGGCAAATTGCATAAAATAGCACGAACTTTAGGGGTGGTTGCACTCAGTGGCACAAACTTAAAGAAATACAAAAATAATCACAAACTTTGGGGTTTAGTTGCGGCCAGTGGCACATATACTCCTATCTCGCTAATGTGGACTAGTGAGGGTGCTTACATAGAATTTTTTTAATTAAAAAGACATATAGCGAGATGTGAATTAATGAGAATGCTTATATGATTTTTTTGAAAAATTAAAAGACATAAAAGATGTGCCAAAATTATGAAACTAGCTAGGTTTCAATTTTATTTTTTATTTCATGTAATTCCAAATCAAAGATAATTGTTAATTTGCAAATGCTATATTTGTCACAATTATCTTTGATTTGGAATTACATAAAATAACGAATAAAATTGAAACCTAGCTAGTTTCATAATTTGGACACATCTTTTATGGTCTTATAATTTTTTTTTAAAAATAATTCATGTAAGCATTCCCACTAATTCATATATCGCTATATGTCTTTTTAATTAAAAAAGTTTCATGTAAGCACTTCCTCTAGTCCACATTAGCGAGATATGGGGTATGTGCCACTGGCCGCAACTAAACCCCAAAGTTTGTGATTATTTTTGTATTTCTTTAAGTTTGTGCCACTGAGTGCAACCACCCCTAAAGTTCGTGCTATTTTATGCAATTTGCCCTTTTTATTTTATTTTCTTTAATTCTCCTTTTTTCTTCTTTTTCCTTTATTTTTTTTTCTCTTTAATTTTACTAACTATCTATATCTATATCTATATAAACTCTTAATTTAGAAGAGTTTATGATGTGTCAATCTTAGAGGCATTTTAGGAGTCTTAACTAATCATTTTTTTTTGCCATTTTTATTTTATTTTCTTTAATTCTCCTTTTTTCTCCTTTTTCCTTTAATTCTTTTTTTTTTCTTTAATTTTACTAACTATTGGGCTTAATTCAAAACATGTATATCTATATAAACTCTTAATTTAGAAGAGTTTATGATGATGTGTCAATCTTAGAGGCATTTTAGGAGTCTTAACTATTCATTTTTTTGCCATTTTTATTTTATTTTCTTTAATTCTCCTTTTTTCTTCTTTTTCCTTTAATTCTTTTTTTTTCTTTAATTTTACTAACTATTGGGCTTAATTCAAAACATTGAATTCAATCTAATATAACTATTAGGTTGAATCAAATTTATTTACTAACTATCTATATATAAACTCTTAATTTAGAAGAGTTTATGACGATGTCTCAATCTTATAGGCATTTTAGGAGTCTTAACTAATCATTTTATTTGCCATTTTTATTTTATTTTCTTTAATTCTCCTTTTTTCTTCTTTTTCCTTTAGTTCTTTTTTTTCTTTAATTTTACTAACTATCTATATCTATATAATAAACTCTTAATTTAGAAGAGTTTATGATGATGTGTCAATCTTAGAGGCATTTTAGGAGTCTTAACTAATCATTTTTTTTGCCATTTTTATTTTATTTTCTTTAATTCCCCTTTTTTCTTCTTTTTCCTTTAATTCTATTTTTTTCTTTAATTTTACTAACTATCTATATCTATATCTATATAAACTCTTAATTTAGAAGAGTTTATGATGTTGTGTCAATCTTAGAGGCATTTTAGGTGTCTTAACTAATCATTTTTTTGCCATTTTTATTTTATTTTTTTTAATTCTCCTTTTTTCTTCCTTTTCCTTTAATTTTTTTTCCTTTAATTTTACTAACTATCTATATCTATATAATAAACTCTTAATTTAGAAGAGTTTATGATGATGTGTCAATCTTAGAGGCATTTTAGGAGTCTTAACTAATCATTTTTTTTGCCATTTTTATTTTATTTTCTTTAATTCTCCTTTTTTCTTCCTTTTCCTTTAATTCTTTTTTTTTTCTTTAATTTTACTAACTATCTATATAAACGCTTAATTTAGAAGAGTTTATTATGATGTGTCAATCTTAGAGGCATTTTAGGAGTCTTAACTTATTATTTTTATATGTAATATTTTAGTTTTAAGAAAACGCGACATGACGCGGGAATCGTACTAGTTTTATTCATGTAAATAAAATTGGAGAGGACCTAGAGTATCCATAATTGTCCATCCGAAGATTCCGAACTATCCGGTGTATCCATGCCAAACACCTTTTTACTTTTCCAAATTATAACCGTCCTTGACTTGCCCATTTTCCACTCTCATTTAATTTCATGTCTTTTTTTAATCAAAATATTTCATTTCATTTTATTTTTCAAATTAGAAGCTGATATAATTGACTGAAATTGTGGAATTTAATTTCCTTAGGGTCACCTTGATGTGATACAAAATTTGACTTAGTATTTAGGGGTTTAATTGACTGAAATTGTCGGAAGGAATAAGTTTTTTTTACTTTTCAAAACGCACGTAAAGTCTAACGACAAGATATGTTCCGGACGAAATTTATATAATTATATCTGGATCCTTTTAAATTGTTACAACATAATTACATATTGGTCCGAGATTGAAATTAAACAATTGGGATTGGAATTAAATCGACCATAAATTGTAAAGGGTGAACTACTGGCGCAAACTGCAAAACCCCTTTTGGGACAATTTACTGTGCGACTTGTGGTTTCCAGTGGGAGGCAGCGGCGCCGATCGCCGGGGTGCTATGTTACCTACTGGGGGTAAATTCCTTTGGTAGTTCCTAATTTTTAAGGGTTAACTACTATCAGTCCCTAACTTTTTTAAGTGTTAATTTTAGTCTCTAAACTTTTATATATTTGTGAGTGCATAAATCTGCTCCTGATAATTGTTGATGGAGACCGATCTTGATGATGATCTCAACACGAACCCTAGCTTGTGAAACAAGAACAAACGAGGTCGAGACGATGCTTTTCTCCCCCGGAGGACCCTCCGACGCTCAAGTCAGTGTTGTTCTCATTCATATGAATCTATCTCCTCTTATTTATATTGGTTGAGTATTAAATAAAAGAAACAGTTACGATATTAAATAAAAGAAACCGTTACCGTATTTAATCCAGTCAACGGTAGGGCTGGGCAGAATTTGGATCGGACTGGAAATTACGGTCTTTGGATCGGACCGGGATCTTACGGTCCGGTCCTCGGTCCAAGATTTTTCCATTTTCGGTTTACGGTCCAGGACCGGGATCAGACCGGAATTTCCGGTCCGGACCGGAATTGGACCGTAAACTTTATCATTTTTTTTTAAAAAAACAGATATGTCAAAAAAAAATAAAAATTGTGCCCTCTTATCTTAATTTTCCAGTACCCTCACGCCTCATCCTCCAAGCCGCCTCTCGCTCGGCGCTCCATCTCTGATGATGCACGAAAAATAATTATTGATAGTCGTGATATCGTGAAATAAATAAGAAAACATAATCATAAATAAGGTTCCCCGCTATACAAATAGAACCTTATCAGTATGAAGAATAGGCGAGTACGAGTCTTTATAGAGACTCAAGACGTCTACGGACGATAAACCGTCCGCGGTTCCCGCATGCATGCAGGGACACGTGGCGTCCATGCCCCCCTCCCACATGTCATATGACACTTGACACTTGGTAATATGTGGCCTCCATGTGGAAGAACATGCTTCCACTATAAATACATGAGAGGGGGAATGGAGTAAGAGGTCGGTTCCCATTATATTCCTAGGGGCATAGGCCGGGAATAGGGGGCTTTACAAGCCTATCTGAGCGGGTTCGTCTCGACTCATAAATGAGCCGACGTTTGGTGAGATCATCGCCCGAAAAGTGGAATGAGCCGAGTACTAGGTCCGGAGGCACAGGTCGAGGCCCCCATTTAGGTCAGATAATAGGAGGACGGGGGCTTCAGGTAAGACCACCAACCAACGGAAAATCGACACGCGGATCACCTCCCCACGGGGACGTGGAAGTGGAAGGAGGTTCACTTTTCAAATGCGGTTTCATCATTGACGCCGTCTATGGGAACTCCTCACGCTAAGAGGTAATATTTCAAGGTAAGTAATCCATTTATCTTACTTTGATAAAGGTCCCAAAATTATGAATTTCGACTTCTGGACAACACTAGTAGCTCGAAGAAGGATTCAATTCCTTTAAGAATAAGCTTTCACTGTTTTAAATATATATGCATGGTAAATTGCCCAGCAGCTGCATGTTTAATTATTTGTGTAGACATACATGAATATATACTTATTGGCACCTCAACATACTTTGATTAAGAGATCATCCTTGCGTGGAGCGCGGCCTGATGAAAGGCACATCTTTGCCTAAGAGTGATCTGAAAACTCATGAGGGCCGCTTTAGGTGGCCACTTTTTGCCCATCCTTTTCATTATGTCGTCCGCGGATGGATCTATATGCAAACACCAATTTAGTGTGGGATAGCGCCTGAGGTCACATTTCAATATTTCCAATCGCGCAGGTTCGACGCCTTTGAATCTATGTTCGCGGATGAATCTTGTGAGGGGTTTCTTCTTCACGTCACGTCGAAATGTGATGGTGTAAGATCGTGACCATCCAAAAAATCTCAGATCTTATCCCGAACGTGGCCGCGACAACAATCCTGGGAGTATTAAATTCTTTAAGCCTTGAGAATTACCGCCACTCGCAAAAATGACCTCGACAAAGCCGCTTTAAGTGCTTCATATAAGATTTGAGGATCGAAGAGAAATAATGGGGTAAGTTGAATGTTCGTAACTCAGGCAAGGATCTTTGATTGTCCACGGATGAAGAGGATGTTTGACTTCAGAGAAGCTTCAATTTATACTACAATAGAAAGGGATTGACCCAATACCGATGGGCCTGATCCCAAAACCGAAATGCCTTTTTCAGCCTTGCACCATGATCTGTCCGTGAATTCCGTGCGCAAAGAAGAGGAGTCGATCCGCGGATCGCTGATGAAGAGCAGCACGCAGCAGGCCGAGAGTTACCAGCTGCGAACGGCTGTCACTAGGAGGAGACTTGTGCTCATGACCCCCACTATTGGCATCTGGATGAATTCGCATCGCAACGGTCGTATTCACCAACAGCTGAATCTGTTCCTCATCGCTTTCGGGTAGCGGTTAAGATGTGATGATGATCGATCATTCTCGAAGGATTTCTCTACAATTCTCATCCCATGAGGAGCAACCACGTCGAACAGATCATGCGAGACCAGCGATGGACATGTTTGTTTATCCACGGCCGTACCAATTAAAAACACCAGTGGAAGAGACTAGGCTAAACGAGTTGCTCACAAACAGCTCCCAAACATGGTGTTCACAAGGATTCTAAAGGCAAGAAATTTATCGATCTAAGACCTGCTAGCAGTAGCTTTGAGGGCTCAGACGCGGACCCTCAACTCACAACGGTGATGAGTCTCGATTCACATCCGCGTCTCGAATATCGAAATAGACCCTCGAATGTGGGCGAAGCCGCAAAGGTCTCCTTCCAGCGGGCGCCACCCTTGGATTAAATCAGAAGCTGTTGCAGTAAAATAACCAGCAAGACAGCAAACACCGCCTCAGGGATTTCTTCTCCGATCTCCCTGCACTTGGGGGCTTGGTTTTGGTACACCGGCCACGGTTTAAAATAGGTTGCTCCGTTTTGCAAATAATCATGGGGCTCTTTTATGTGTTGTTAGAGATGTGAATTGAGACCAAAATGTCCCACATCGGAAAGTTGAACATATTAACTCTAGTATATGAGTCGGTGGGCTACTCTTTCTAATGCCAATTGGTTTTAGAATGGAACCTCACTCGGCTTGTGTGCTAGGCTACTAGTGGATGTGCACCCGTGCACACGACCCCCAGTCATTGGTCCGAGTCAGACTTTGATATGTGTGAAGTTAAAAACATAAACCATTTGATTTCTACCCTCTACACGCGTCCGATTTCTCAAATAGATTGAAGGAATCAAGAACTAGATCCGTCGCGGCCGCAAAGATGACGAACGGGTCAAAGAGAACTGAGGTAAAAGCAAATGAAGAGTATGACATTAATCGGACGCGAACTTTGGTGTATGTCCGCACCTTATCTTTGAAAGCACCACACGCTGTACTTTTACGCGGGTGGGTTTAGCGTTTTCTAGCAATCCTTTCTTGAGAATCACCCAATTCATTCATATCTTAATCATTGCATTTGGGCCATCTCGATCAGGCCTTCGCGATTGATGGAGCCTCCACCATAGCTTTGTTCACATAGGCCAAGCCTTCGCAGATACAAATCTATCTATAAGACCGATCGGGGACGAATGCTTGAGGAAGAACATGCAATTTTGATTTGGCATGAAAACTGTGGATAGGCAAAACATGTGCTTATTACTTTCATAATTGATAGAATTAAACAAGTTATACCTCTTTCGAGCATCCGGTCGTTGCATGAGCCTCCCGGATCGAATGTTTTATAAGTCCCAGGATGCAGGAGCTTGCTCCGCGTCGGACATCCGGTGGACGCATTGAGCTCCCGGACTATACTTGGAGTCCTATGACGCTGGAGCTTGCTCCGCGTCGGACATCCGGTGGACGCATTGAGCTCCCGGACTATACTTGGAGTCCTATGACGCTGGAGCTTGCTCCGCGTCGGATATCTGGTGGACGCATTGAGCTCCCGGACTATACTTGGAGTCCTATGACGCTGGAGCTTGCTCCACGTCGGTCATCCGATCATAGAGCTAGCCTCCCGGATCGATTATTTATTAAGTCCCATAACGCAGGAGCTTGCTCCGCGTCGGGCATCCGGTCGAAGCATAGATCTCCCAGATTGAATTATCTAATAAGTCCCTCTCGAATGACGGAGGGCCTCCGCTAGTAGCTTGATGAGCTCGCGGAGATAATTCTTAAGTGAGTAAAATCTATGTCCCTCTCGAGTGACGGAGGGCCTCCGCTTGTAGCTTGATGAACTCGCGGAGATAACTCTTAAGTGAGTAAAAACTAAGTCCCTCTCGAGTGACGGAGGGCCTCCGCTTGTAGCTTGATGAGCTCGCGGAGATAACTCTTAAGTGAGTAAAAACTAAGTCCCTCTCGAGTGACGGAGGGCCTCCGCTTGTAGGTTGATGAGCTTGCGGAGATAACTCTTAAATGAGTATAAACTAAGTCCCTCTCGAGTGACGGGGGGCCTCCGCTTGTAGCTTGATGGGCTCGCGGAGATAACTCTTAAATGAGTATAAACTAAGTCCCTCTCGAATGACGGAGGGCCTCCACTAGTAGCTTGATGAGCTCACGGAGATAACTTTTGAATGAGTATAAAATCCCAAGATTCTTAATTTGATGATCGAATTCGATAATGGGGCAAGTTCACAACTTAAAACTATGCGCAAGACATGAAGCTGTTGTTGCGGACATACATATAAATATATGTATAGGAATTTATGCGAAGATTTGTGGGTTTCTTTGAAAGGGTGGGCATATATACGTGGCTACCAAAATCCTTTGTAAGAAGCTCTAGCAACAGAATTTGAGTATTCAAATTTGTTGGGCACACGAATACACCTGTGGGCTAAAGAGGGGTTGAAGTTACATGTTCTTAGCGTCAACCAGTGGTGTAAATACCCACGTACGTTGTTCGCGAAGCAAAATGCAAGGTATGCCCTGTGCAACCGCACGGGTTCGAAGGCAATTGTGATACAAAGGTCAGCTGGCGATTTACTCGCAGCTGGACTCTCAAATATCCGGTTTAAGGCTCGTAGAGCTATTTTAAGAACGCTGATCGATATTTCCGCAACCCTGTCGACGATGAATTAGAACTGCCATCAGTTGATATTCAGAAGTTATTCTGGCCGTAAAGAGTCCATCCGTGCAACCCATGCTTGTTCCGCTTCTTGCCTACGCGAGCGGCTGCTCCCGTACTCGATTGAGGAGCGTCGGGTCGATTTCACTTATCATTTGAGCTACCCGAAGCCATTGGATGCTCTGGCCATGGCTGCTCTTAGTCGATCGTATGCGGATGAAGGACGTCAAGTCGCCTTCACTTATTGTTGTAAAGAATCAGCAATCAAGCTGAATCTCTCCACAATCTGTGTATGAAGCCATGAGAGAGTTGGGGAATTTTCTGGTATTACATCACCTTGAAACGTAGACAATTACATGTATTTATACTACTTATTTAGCCTACTCCCCTATGCGTATGTTAGCTGTAACCGCCTAAGGCTAATACCTTTAAACACTAAGCTAACTCTGCTTAACAGAATACCCATGCTTAGTGTCTATAAACAGCTATGAACAACTAATCACTCTCCATAGCCCCCCCTCAAGGTGGGATTGGTGGATCAAGCACAAGACCAAGCTTGAGAGATAAGAACCTATGTTGATGGGCACCCAGAGGTTTGGTGAACAGATCAGCGAGTTGGAGGGCAGAGGGAACATGGACAGTGCATATAAACCCATCTTGCACCATGTCCCGCACAAAATGGCAATCAATGCGTAAGTGCTTTGTGCGCTCATGAAACACGGGATTTGCAGCCAGGTGTTGAGCCGCTTTGTTGTCACAACATAACGGAATAGGTACCTGAATCTGGACACCCAAATCACGCATCAAACCATCCAGCCAAACAAGCTCACTAGCAGTGGCCGACATGCTTCGGTATTCACTTTCAGCTGAGGATTTAGAGACCGTTTTCTGCTTCTTGGTCTTCCATGACACAAGTGCATCACCAAGGAAAACACAATAACCTGTAACTGAACGGCAAGAGAATGCACAACTGCCCCAATCAGCGTCACAGTACCCCTTTAATCGAAAATCAGAGGAACTGGGGTAGGACAAACACCAGTTCACAGTGCCCTTGAGATAACGAAGCAAGTAGAGAGCCGCTTGCAAATGAGGTTTCCGAGGAGCAGCAAGGAACTGGCTAAGGTGTTGGACACTATACGAGATGTCAGGGCGAGAGACAGTAAGGTACAAGAGTTTACCAATCAACCGTCGATAAGGCTCAGCATCATCAAGGAGGTCGCCTACCTCTGTGCTGAGATGAAGCCCTCTATGCATAGGAAAAGCAGCTTCTTTGCAGTCGAGCATGTGAGCATCAGTGAGTAAATCAAGCACATATTTCCGCTGATTCAGTCGTAGTTTTGCCTGAGACCTGGAGATCTCCATACCAAGGAAGTAACGAGCTAGACCCAGGTCCTTAATAGTGAATTTCGAGTCAAGTGCTTCCTTTACTCTCTTGACCTCGGAGGGAGAATTTCCAGTATGGATCATGTCATCGACGTAGACGAGAGCAATGGAAATTGAGGACCCAAATCGTCGAACAAACAAGGAGTAATCGTGTTTGGATTGGGTATAACCAAGCTCAACAAGGAATTTGGTGAGCTCAATGTTCCATTGGCGGCTTGCCTGCTTAAGGCCATAAAGAGATCTTTTGAGGAGGCAAACCTGATCAGATCTAGCCTTATGATAACCCAATGGAGGAGTCATGTAAACCTCCTCATCCAAGAAGCCATGGAGAAACGCATTGTTTACATCTAATTGATGTAATTCCCATGAATTTGCCGCAGCAAGAGCCAATAAAGTACGAACTGTGGCAAATTTTGCAACCGGCGAAAACGTATGTTTATAATCCTTTTCCTTAACCTGATTATAACCCTTCGCAACCAATCGTGCTTTGTATCTCTCCACCTCCCCATTTGGTCTGAACTTGACCTTGTAAACCCACTTACTCCCAATCGCTTTCTTCCCGGGTGGAAGGGTTGTGAGCTCCCATGTGCAGTTTGATTCCAAAGCATCAAGTTCTTTGTTCATTGCATCCAACCAAACCTGTTGTGTGCTGGCTTATGAGAAAGATGAGGGCTCATGGACGGAAAGGACATTGAACAAGGAAGCTATGTAGTCCTGGGAGTGATCAGCAAGATCAGGAAGGGATATAACATGGAAGGATTTGGAAAACGAATCCTCTAGATGCTGTCTAGTTGGCATAGATCCACAAACAAAATCTTGCAGCTTAACAGATCGATGTACTGGCCTAGTTGAGCGCCTTTATGTAGGAGCATGAACAGCTGGAAGACTTTGGATAGGAGAACTAGTCATGAGTTCCTGACACAGTGGTTCTGAAAGGGAATACGGATTCTTGAAAGGATACATGGCGAGCAACAAACATCTTGTTTGTAGCCAAATCAAGGACCTTGTAACCCTTTTGTGCAGGGGGGTAACCCAAGAAGACACATTTGCTAGCCTTTGCATCAAACTTCCTTCGTTGAGATTGTGGAAGTAAGGCAAAACACTGGCACCCCAATACCCGAAGATCAGTGTAAGAAGCTTGTTTGCCAAACAAGGTCTCGTAGGGAGTTTTCCATCCCAGAACTGAAGAGGGTAGGATATTGATAATGTGGGTGGTAGTAAGGATGCACTCACCCCACAGCTTAACTGGTAAGGCCGCATAGAGCCTCATTGCCCGAGCAGTCTCTACCAGGTGCCAGTGTTTCCTTTCTACCCTACCGTTTTGCTGAGGCACATAAGCTACTGAACGTTGGTGAATGACCCCTCTGTGGTGCAACAGATCTCTGACCTGTTGGTTTACAAACTCACCTCCATTATCTGACCGAAGGAACTTAATCCTGGTGTCAAATTGAGTCTCCACAAAGGCAATAAAACCTTGTATGACTCGATAAACCTGATCCTTTTGCCTGAGCAGAAAGGTCCAGGTGCTACGACTGAAGTCATCCACAACTGTGAGGAAGTAGCGAGCACCACAGATGGATGGTGTCCGATAGGGTCCCCATAGATCCATATGTACCAATTCAAATATACAACTGGCATGAGACTGACTCTTGGCAAAGGGTAACCTGTGCAATTTTGCAAGCTCACAAGCTTCACAAGTAAATTCAGCAACAGAAGATTGATTGCAACATTCCAAATGTTTGAGCTTAGAAATTGAAACATGTCCAAGACGAGCATGAACAAGGTGCAGATCATTAGCCATCTGCATTTTATTTGAAGCAAGGGAAACTTTATTAACGTCTTCAAGTACCCTGACAGGAGACGCGTAGCCAGCAACTTGACTATCCATCAAGCATCCGAAGTTGAGAAACTTGTAAAGTCCACCATCACGTTGCCCAGTAGCGATGACAGCTCTAGTTAAAGTATCTTGTAGGAAGCAACATTTGGCAAAGAATACAAACATCAACGAATCAGTTTCAAGCAGCTTGGGAACATACATCAAGTTATGCTTGAAGGAGGGTAGATACAACACATCTGTGAGAGTCAAATGACTGCTGAGAACCACAGTTCCAGCATGTGTCACAGCCTGTGTGTACCCATCCGGCAACCCAATCAAGATAGCCCGAGAAAGCTTTTTCAGCTCCACAAATGCATTCTTATCAAATGCAATGTGGTCTGTTTCCCCCGAATCTATGATCCATACATTACCAGTGTTAGGTATGACATTGGAGGAGGGTGTGACAGTCATGGTACCTGCAAAGTTGGCAGCTCCCATGGGGCCAGATGAAGATCCTTCTTCAGCCTTCATCTTCCCTTTCATCATCCGAACAACCTCATGAAACACAACATTCACAAGGCCTGATTCTAGCTTGGTTTCCAGCTTATCAGGGGTGTCTTTGCTGGTTATAAACTCAAAATCAAATAGAGTGTCACTGTGTCCAGCTTTGCTTTGAGCATTAGCAACCAGCTTTCCACCAGATTTGTCCCGCGGTCCCTTGTACCAATCTGGATATCCTACCAGTTTAAAGCACGTCTCCTTCACATGGCCTTTTTCCTGGCAATAGTCACATCTCTTGTCGACTTTAGCTTTCTTTGATTCCCTCTTGTAGTCACCTCCCTTGGTTTGAGATTTGCTACTCTCTCCCACATTCTTTCCTACTGCCAGAATTTCATGTGAGATTGAACTGCTGCTCCCGCCAGTAATCTCCTTTTGGCGCTCGATTTGCATCACCATGTGATATGCCTTGTTGACTGAAGGTAATGGATCCATGGATAAGATGTTGCTGCGCACAGTGTCGAAACCATCAGCAAGCCCCATCAGGAACTGCATCAGATGAGCAGTTGCCTCCTTATCCAGCATCTTCTTCAGAATAGCACAGCTGCACCTAGACATAACTCCACATTTGCAAACCGCATAACCTTCAAGAGCCTGTAACTCATCCCAGACCTTCTTCAGCTTACTGTAATACACAGCAACCGACAGGTTTTCTTGCCTAATCGTGCTCAACTCCCTGTGGAATTGATAGATCAGTGGAGCGTTAGATTCAGCAAACCTCTCCCTGATCTCTCCCCATAACTCCTGCGCAGACTGTATGTACATAAAATTCTCCGCTATTTCGCTCTTCATTGAATTGATTAGCCAACTCATCACCATAAAATCGCATCTAAGCCACCTCTGATATTCCTCGGTTCCTTCCTCTGGCTTTGACAGGCCTAAGGTCGTTATGCCTAATCAAAGTAAATTCCTAAGGTGCAAACTATAACAAGTATAGTAGGTAAGTTAGGGTCGAACCCACAGGGAAACAGAATCAATTGTAAGAGCAAGTATTATTACCCAAAAGTAACCGATTCAAGGGGGAGTTTTGTGTGTAAGCGATAGTGACCGAACAAGTTGCAATAAGAGGTTGCGAATATATGATGGAAAAGTATCACACCAGGTAATTATCCGCACAACAATTGAGATGGTTCATCATCGCATTCTATGAATCTCAAGTTCTAATGTCCAGTAATTGTTCTCAATTCAGATCGTGTAATAGCTTTTAGTCCTACCAGTCCTAAAAGCACTTATCACCAAATTACAAGGGAAAACCTTCACCGAATAATAAAGCGATAGCATTCAAACATGAATTATAATGAGATACAAGCGATTCTAACAACCCGTTAAAATAGTCTGTAATCGAATCTCCTTCACAATCTACCACAAGCAACCTGCGTATGATGATTGTGTTTGCTACAATGAATCTACAACCCCAAACCTGGAATTGGAAACCCTAGCAATATGACTAGTATCGATAAACCTAGGTGATCAATCCAGATTAACCAATAATAAGCAATCAAGCAATAAGCTCAGGAGATCGAAACAATTAACAAAGGACGAACAAGAGTAGAATACTCACAACCAAATCAATCGAAGGCTTCAAAGAACCAAGTGCAACAAAGGAGAGTTAGTTCTCCATAGGGTTTGTGAGACGAAGAAGGGAAAAATACGTCTCTGGAAAATAACCTAATGCAATCCTCTAAACTCCGATCCTTCTCCGCAATAATATAACCTCATTAAAAGGGTTTAACATCCCGTAAAAATATAATATTAAAAACTAATAAGATAAGGAAAAATCGGATAAGAATCCGTCTCTAGGGACTAACGCGGGCGCGCCAGTAGCAGCGCGGGCGCGTGAGTAGGAGCGCGGCCGCGCCAGCTCACCAGATTCCAGCTGCTTCCGAATTTCTTCACTTCAACTCTTCTATAACTTGCATGATCCTATGATTTCTTCAACTTCTTCAACAAGTTCCGAATCACCAAGTTCATACAAATATCCCTCACAATGACATGTAAATGATGACAAAAACTACTAAATGCGCTATAGAATATATCGCATATTAGGCTTCTTACAGCTGCCATTAATGAAACCTAGCTTTACCTTCGCACCTAAAGCCATCCTGACACTTCTACTCCAGCTGAGGAAGTTGTGTCCACTGAATTGGTTAGCAACCAGGTGCATTCCAGGGTGATCCGAGTTCGGAAAGAACAACGGATCAAAATTGTTTCCTCTCGGATCATTATCCACATGATCCTCAGGAACAACTCTCCTATTTCCTTGATTTGAGTCACCAGCATCAATATCATCCATGATTTCAATTACTTAAGCAGCAAAACTAGCAATCTCAAAGCGACAATCCTAGATCGAGACAGATCAAGCAGCAATCTCAAAGCGACAACACTAGATCAAGACAGATCAAGCGAAAGCAGAAGGAAAGGATCACAAAACCTTCCCGACGTCGTTGATTTGCTGCAGATCCGGAACTGTGCTTTCTCCAACTGACCAAGGCACCAAAACAGCAATCAAGCTTCAGATCTCCAGCGAGAAGCGAGGACGCACACAGATCTCAACCGGTGTGCTCTGATACCATGTAAAGAATCAGCAATCAAGCTGAATCTCTCCACAATATGTGTATGAAGCCATGAGAGAGTTGGGGAATTTTCTGGTATTACATCACCTTGAAACGTAGACAATTACATGTATTTATACTACTTAGTTAGCCTACTCCCCTATGCGTATGTTAGCTGTAACCGCCTAAGGCTAATACCTCTAAACACTAAGCTAACTCTGCTTAACAGAATACCCATGCTTAGTGTCTATAAACAACTATGAACAACTAATCACTCTCCATAATTGTTCGAGCGATCCGTTAGTTGGGCGTTTGTGATCATGGCAATTAGTTTCTTCTTATCAATGGTAAGTAGAACTCTCCAAGGAGGATTCGGCATGCAATGGTCGATCGAGGAAGTAGCCAGGTGAATCAGTGGCGGAAAGGTACATCAATTGTACCGTGGTATTAACGAGGAAGACGAGTTTTGAATTCACAATAGCTAACACTCGTGGATGAATTTTTCAATAGAAGTAAACACTATCTAAATATAAAGAAGCTTGCCCGGCTCGGGCGATGGCACACACGTGGGATAATCCAATACCACTCATGATTGAAACCATTTAAGGAACTTCATTTTCCCTTTTGTTTATAGGGAGAAAAGGTTGATTTTATCCCTCGTGAAACTTGGTGTCATCCAAGACCTTGCTCAGAACGCTGGAGTTTGCACCGCGTCGGACATTCGGAGAGCTTGCCTCTTGGATTAAAGATTTAAGTCCCATTACGCTGAAGTTTCACTACTAAAAACACAGGAAATTGCTACGGAAAATAGCAATGGATTTAGCCACGAATGTCCGTTGCTCACCGGTTTAGCCACGAAATCAGCCATGGGCGGGCCATCCCTTGCTATTTGCCTCGCAGCTAATAGCGACGGACCGTCAACCACGGACTTTAGCAACGAAAATTTTATGGCCGTGGCAACGTCCGTGGCTAATAGTAGAAGACATATGCCGTGGCTGTGGCTACGAACCCGGTTTGAAAACAACGTCAAAATTGAAGTCGTGGCCACGTTCGTTGCTGAATTCGTATCTACAAATAGGTGATGAGCCTGGCCGAGTTCGTTGTTGATCCGTTGCTATGGTCGTTGCTAACTTTGTTACTCATTTCATTGTTAATGTTGTTGGTAATGGCAATATTCATGTCATTGCTATTTTTGAGGCTAAAGTCATGGTTGGTGTTGATTTTCATTTGTTTCGTGATTTTGTAGCAAAACTTTGATAGATACATCTAAAGCAATAACAAATCCAAAGATACATAAATGGAGTGTAAAAATAAAGAACATATTATAGATACAAAAGAAACAAGATCTAGCCAAGGGAGTGTGAGTTCTTGGATGACATTGTCAGGGTACCTCTACTTCCGCTTCCATGTGAATGAGTCAATGAGTACCCAAACTTGCTATGAAACAAATCCATTGAACCTGAAATAAGAACAAGGTTCATATTTTCAATGAACTATATAGTTCACAGCATTAGAAAAAACTAAATCCAATCAGTAGTAGATAAATTCAACTGATAAGCAGAAAACAACAATCTTGAATGTTGAGTGCAAACAAAATGTGCAAAAAATATCAACAACCATCCATAGGTATCATTCCATTACAACATTTACAAATAAAAAATCACCTGAAATAACAAATGGCGTGGATGAATTTGGGGTGGAGGAATAGAAAACAAAACCTGTTTGGTGATCCTCTACTGAAGATAATCAGTGAGACAATTCTTCGAACAGGTGGGGAGCGAGACGTTAGAAGCGGGGCACAAACTGCGCCCATGTAGAACCAATCAGACCCAACAACACTCCTATCAAGAAACTGGAAATAAGGGTAGAAATAACCCGACATGGGCATCTAGGCCATTTGATGCACAGATTTGGGTTTGCCCCCTCGCCCCCAATTTCCTAATTCTCAAGATACACTGCCAAATGTAAATTGCAATCTTCAAAATGCCAATTTTGTTTTTTTTTTTTCCTGGTTTTCATATTGCAGTTCAAAGATTTTGACAGCAACAGAAAATGGTACTCAATCAATTCAATCAACCAACATACAAGGCCACAAAAGATCCTATATTTTTCAAAACGAACAGCAAATCTCCTCAGATTTTTTTTTGAAACCAAACTTGTAGGTAATCTTACCAAGGGAAGAATAAACCAAACTTGGTATGGAAGTCGAGTGGGCCGGGAGAAGAGAAATGGTAGAGAGATTCGTACCTTTAGAGATCTGAACGGAAACCTTAATTCGAGCAGGAGCACCGAATCGAAGAGAGAGAAAAGGCTGGGACGATGGACGAGCTCTCGGATCTGAAGCAATCCACACCGGATCTGGAAGCTTTGAGGAAGGGGGAGTGTCCGACCAAGCAGCACCGCCGTGGGTGGCCGGACAGGCCGGGAATATGAGCACAAAACCGTCGAACAATTGCGAGTTTCCTTTTACGTTTTCGTTTCAGATCTGGGGGAGAATGTGTTTAAGCGACGATTAGCAGGAGACAATGGAAGAATTAGGAGATAGGGGAGCAATGGGGTCACCGAAGCTATGGGGATCTCGCCGGAAAACCAATAACCATGGTGGTTCTGTAGGAAGAAGCCACCGTCCCAAAGGGGAGACAAGAGCCGCCATGGGTGGTCGGCGTCGTTCTGCGTGGGAGGAAGACAGGAGGGCGAAGAGGCTAGACGGGGAGGATGAGAGATTTGAAGTCTTTGGGAGAGAAATCAAAGAATATCTTTGGGAGAGAAATCAAAGGATGAGAGATCTGGATTCCATTGAAGAGGGAGGGGCGAGAGCTGATGAAAGTGTGTGAAAAGAGGCGGCCTATAAGTGAAATAGGGTTATACCGCGTGCTTCCAATTTCAAAGTCCGAAAAATTTACCGCTAAAAAATCAAATAAGCGCTAAAAAAAATTCGACAGTGAGAATTGTTATTTTTTTTCATTCACAATTTACATCTAGAAAATAAAACTATCAATAAAACTATTTATCATTAAATATAAATTTCAAATAAGTTTTCTCAAATTTAATTAGTTATCTATAAGTTTTTATAATATTTTACCCAACATCACATCATTAAAACAGTTCAGTGTTTGTATCTTATGCAAATTTTTTAAATATCAACATTAATATTTATGGGTTTTGTATAAAAAAAAATCATATAAAAAAGTTTGTAATTTTTATAAAATTCATACAAGAATTTATTTATTAAAATAAGTTTTTGTCAAATCTTATTGAATAGTGTTATTTTTTTTTCTCATTACGTACGTAGTTGTATAAAATTCATATATAAAGTTTGGACTTACTTATAAGGTTTTATTCAACATTTGTTAGTTACTTATAAAAGTTTTCCAAAAAACATGCATACTCTTATAGTAGTCTAATAAAATTTATTAGTTACTATAAGGTTTTATTCAAAATTTACTAGTTGCTTATATGAGTTTTTCTCAAAACATATTCTTATAATATTCTAATAAGAATTTATTAGTTAATATAAGGTCTTATTAAACATTTATTAGTTACTTATATGACTTTTCCTCAATACATACCTTTCTATTATTCTAATAAGAATTTATTACCTAATATAAGGTTTTGTTAAACATTTATTAGTCACTTATATGAGTTTTTCTAAAAACATACCCTTATAGTATTATAATAAGAATTTATTACTTAGTATAAGTTTTTATTAGCTACTTATATGAGTTTTTCTCAAAACATAACCTTATAGTATTATAATAAGAACTTATTATTTAGTATAAGGTTTTATTAGTTACTTATATGAGTTTTCCTCAAAACATACTCTTAGAGTATTATAATAAGAATTTATTACTTAGTATAAGGTTTTTATTAGCTACTTATATGAGTTTTACTCAAAACATAACCTTATAGTATTATAATAAGAATTCATTACTTAGTACGTAGTATAAGGTTTTATTAGCTACTTATATGAGTTTTCCTAAAAACATATCCTTATAGCATTATAATAAGAATTTGTTACTTAGTATAAGTTTTTATTAGTTAATTATATGAGTTTTACTCAAAACATAACCTTATAGTATTATAATAAGAGTTTATTACTTAGTATAAGGTTTTATTAGCTACTTATATGAGTTTTACTCAAAACATAACCATATAGTATTATAATAAATATTTATTACTTAGTATAAGGTTTTTATTAGCTACATATATGAGATTTACTGAAAATATAACCTTATAGTATTATAATAAGAATTTATTACTTAGTATAAGTTTTTATTAGCTACTTATATGAGTTTTCCTCAAAACATAACATTATAGTATTATAATAAGTATTTATTACTTAGTATAAGGTTTTATTAGCTACTTATATGAGTTTTCCTAAAAACATAACCTTATAGTATTATAATAAGAATTTATTACTTAGTATAATGTTTTATTAGCTACTTATATGTGTTTTCCTAAAATCATATCCTTATAGCATTATAATAAAAATTTGTTACTTAGTATAAGTTTTTATTAGTTAATTATATGAGTTTTACTCAAAACATAACCTTATTGTATTATAATAAGAGTTTATTACTTAGTATAAGGTTTTATTAGTTAGTTATATGAGTTTTCCTAAAAACATAACCTTATAGTATTATAATAAGAATTTATTACTTAGTATAAGGTTTTATTAGCTACTTATATAACTTTTCCTAAAAACATAACCTTATAGTATTATAATAAGAATTTATTACTTAGTATAAGGTTTTATTAGTTACTTATATGAGTTTTCCTCCAAACATAACCTTATAGTATTATAATAAGAATTTATTACTCAGTACAAGGTTTTATTAGCTGCTTATATGACTTTTCCTAAAAACATAACCTTATAGTACTAAAATAAGAATTTATTACTTAGTATAAGGTTTTATTAGTTACTTATATGAGTTTTCCTCAAAACATAACCTTATAGTATTATAATTAGAATTTATTACTTAGTATAAGGTTGTATTAGTTACTTATATAAGTTTTCCTCAAAACATAACCTTATAGTATTATAATAAGAATTTCTTACTTAGTATAAGGTTTTATTAGCTACTTATATGACTTTTCCTAAAAACATAACCTTATAGTATTATAATACGAATTTATTACTTAGTATAGGTTTTATTAGTTACTTATATGAGTTTTCCCCAAAACATAACCTTGTAGTATTATAATAAGAATTTATTACTTAGTATATGGTTTTATTATTTACTTATATGAGTTTTCCTCAAAACATAAACTTACAGTGTTCTAATGAGAATTTATTACCTAATATAAGGTTTTATTAAACATTTATTAGTCTATTATATGAGTTATCCTCAAAACATACCATTATAATATTCTCATAAGAATTTATTAATTAGTTTTTTTTTTGGTATAAATTTATTAATTAGTTAAAATATGTTTATTTTCAACTCTTATAATTTATATAAAAAAAATTCATAGTCATATTTGGGCTCGTCAATGAGTAAATCCGGGAAATTATAGTCATATTTGGGCCCATAATAAATTAAAGCCCATTTGAGTTCAACCGTAATAGCAACTGATTTAGTCACGGACCGAGTCGTTGCTAAATACACATTTCATTCTATGGGCTAATAAGGTAATTGGGCTGATCATTTCTAATGGGCTGTTGATCCATGCCGAGCCCATAACATTTGTTCTTCTTAGTTGGCCACGGATTCAACTACAATTCAAGCCCACTAACCCCTTGTCCCACCCGGCTACAAAAACCGATACAAGCCTACTCACCTCGTGTCCATTCCATCCTCGGACTTCTAATGCTGAATAGCCACGGATTTAGACACGAAGTTCATGTTGTTACCAAATCAGCATCAAATACAGCCACGAAATATGCGTTCGTAGCTAATGTCGTGGCTAATTACCACTATCATCCGCTTTTTCAGCCACGAACCCAGCCACGGACATTGTGTTCGTTGCTAACAGCAACGAAGTTGATGATGTGGCATTCTTGGGTGAACACCCGCCACGAAAATTGCCACGGTAAAAAATAGTCGTCGCCAATGTCATTGCTATTGGCTACGAAAACAGCGTCGTCTGACTTTCGTGGCTAAAAATCCGTAGCTATTTCCTACTTTTTTTGTAGTGTTTGCTCCTCGTCGGGCATCCAGTCGTAGAGCTTGACTTCCGGATCAAAGATTCTACCAAGTCCATCTCTAGGGACAGAGGGCCTCCGCTTGTAGCTTTATAAGCTCGTGGAGATAACTCTTAAATGAGTATGAACTAAGTCCCTCTCGAGTGACCGAGGGCCTCCACTTGTAGCTTGATGAGCTCGCGGAGATAACTCTTAAATGTGTATAAACTAAGTCCCTCTCGAGTGACGGAGGGCCTCCGCTTGTAGCTCGATGAGCTCGCGGAGATAACTCTTAAATGAGTTTAAACTAAGTCCCTCTTGAGTGACGGAGGGCCTCCGCTTTTAGCTTGATGAGCTCGCAGAGATAACTCTTAAGTGAGTATAAACTAAGTCCCTCTCGAGTGACAGAGGGCCTCCGCTTGTAGCTTGATGAGCTCGCGGAGATAACTCTTAAATGAGTAAAAACTAAGTCCCTCTCGAGTGACGGAGGGCCTCCGCTTGTAGATTGATGAGCTCGCGGAGATAACTCTTAAATGAGTATAAACTAAGTCCCTCTTGAGTGACAGAGGGCCTCCGCTTCTAGCTTGATGAGCTCGCGGAGATAACTCTTAAATGAGTATAAACTAAGTCCCTCTCGAGTGACGGAGGGCCTCCACTTGTAGCTTGATGAGCTCACGGAGATAATCTTAAATGAGTATAAACTAAGTCCCTCTCGAGTGACGGAGGGCCTCCGCTTGTAGCTCGATAAGCTCGCAGAGATAACTCTTAAATGAGTTTAAACTAAGTCCCTCTCGAGTGAAGGAGGCCCTCTGCTTGTAGCTCGATGAGCTCGCGGAGATAACTCTTAAATGAGTATAAACTAAGTCCCTCTCGAGTGACGGAGGGCCTCTGCTTGTATCTTGATGAACTCGCGGAGATAACTCTTAAATGAGTATAAACTAAGTCCCTTTCGAGTGACAGAGGGCCTCCGCTTTTAGCTTGATGGGCTCGCAGAGATAACTCTTAAATGAGTATAAACTAAGTCCCTCTCGAGTGACGGAGGGCCTCTGCTAGTAGCTTGATGAGCTCGCGGAGATAACTCTTAAGTGAGTATAAACTAAGTCCCTCTCGAGTGACAGAGGGCCTCCGCTTGTAGCTTGATGAGCTCGCGGAGATAACTCTTAAGTGAGTATACACTAAGTCCCTCTCGAGTGACGGAAGGCCTCCGCTTGTAGCTTGATGAGCTCGCGGAGATAACTCTTAAATGAGTATAAACTAAGTCCCTTTCGAGTGATGGAGGGCCTCTGCTATTAGCTTGATGAGCTCGCGGAGATAACTCTTAAATGAGTATAAACTAAGTCCCTCTCGATTGACAGAGGGCGTCCGCTTGTAGCTTGATGAGCTCGCGGAGATAACTCTTAAGTGAGTATAAACTAAGTCCCTCTCGAGTGACGGAGGGCCTCCGCTTGTAGCTTGATGGGCTCGCAGAGATAACTCTTAAGTGAGTATAAACTAAGTCCATCTCGAGTGACAGAGGGCCTCAGCTTGTAGCTTGATGAGCTCGCGGAGATAACTCTTAAGTGAGTATAAACTAAGTCCCTCTCGAGTGACGGAGGGCCTCCGCTTGTAGCTTGATGAGTTCGCAGAGATAACTCTTAAATGAGTATAAACTAAGTCCCTCTCGAGTGACGGAGGGCATCCGCTTGTAGCTTGATGAGCTCGCGGAGATAACTCTTAAATGAGTATAAACTAAGTCCCTCTCGAGTGACGGAGGGCCTTCGCTAGTAGATTGATGAGCCCGCGGAGATAACTCTAAAATGAGTATAAATTAAGTCCCTCTCAAGTGACGGAGGGTTTCCGCTTGAAGCATCAGGATCGCGGAAACTAAACTAAGTTCCTCTCGAATGAGGGATGTGTGTGAGAAACGGGGGCATACGTTGCATCGGTATCGAATCTCAGTCGAGTCACGACTTAACTAAAATTCGAGGAGCTGTGATGATGCACGAAAAATAATTATTGATAGTCGTGATATCGTGAAATAAATAAGAAAACATAATCATAAATAAGGTTCCCCGCTATACAAATAGAACCTTATCAGTATGAAGAATAGGCGAGTATGAGTCTTTATAGAGACTCAAGACGTCTACGAACGATAAACCGTCCGCGGTTCCCGCATGCATGCAGGGACACGTGGCGTCCATGCCCCCCTCCCACATGTCATATGGCACTTGACACTTGGTAATGTGTGGCCTCCATGTGGAAGAACATGCTTCCACTATAAATACATGAGAGGGGGAAAGGAGTAAGAGGTCGGTTCCCATTATATTCCTAGGGGCATAGGCCGGGAATAGGGGGCTTTACAACCCTATCTGAGCGAGTTCGTCTCGACTCATAAATGAGCCGACGTTTGGTGAGATCATCGCCCGAAAAGTGGAATGAGCCGAGTACTAGGTCCGGAGGCACAGGTGGAGTCCCCCATTTAGGCCAGATAATAGGAGGACGGGGGCTTCAAGTAAGACCGCCGACCAACGGAAAATCGACAAGCGGATCACCTCCCCCACGGGGACGTGGAATGAGGTTCACTTTTCAAATGCAGTTTCATCAATCTCTCTTTTTCACTTCCGGCGATAGCATCTCACTATACAGAGTATGTGCTCTCCGTCTCCCCTTCATTGCGCGCTCACCGGCGACAGTAGCATCTCACCGTTCAGAGTCTTCAGACCGACCGCCGACACCAGTGAGTTTACATCGCTCTCTTTTCAATTTTTTAGATCTAGGTATTTTCAACTTTACATCTCTCTCTTTTCGATTTTAGTACAGATCCGGTCCAACCGGTCTTTACGGTCCACGAACCGGAAAGACCGGGACCAAAAGTTCCGGTCCCGGTCCGATCCGCGGTCCAAGTTCTTGGAGATTACGGTTCACCGGTCTTGGACCGGACCGGAATCTCCGGTCCGGTCTGGTCCGGTCCAGACCGGATGCCTAGCCCTAGTCAACGCTCTTAATGCATGAAACCGTTATCGTAATCAATAGGCAAAACGGTGGCATCAATGTCGTATTGAATACTCGAATTTGGTAAATGACCTGAACGCCCTTGTGCTATGATGACGGAATTTTCCCTATATTGCCCCTCGGGTTTCTTCTTCATGTCTTGTTGATGAAGGAAGTCGAAAAAAGTACACGACGAAGTTTGTCGAGTGAGTGACGATTTTGCCGTAGATGGTAGTCGCTTGGCCTGTAGTTGGCTATTGGTTGTAAGTGGATATCGTTGGCCGTAATTGGCTATTGACCGTAAATAGCTATCATTGGCCGTAATTGACTATTGGTCGTAAATGGCTATCATTGGCCTTGAGTGGCTATCGTTGGCCTTAATTGGCTATTGGTCGTAAATGGCTATCGTTGGCCTTAATTGGCTATTGGTCGTAAATGACTACCGTTGGCCTTGAGTGGCTATCGTTGGCCTTAATTGGCTATTGGCCATATATAGCTATCATTGGCCGTAAATGACTATCATTGGCCTCGAGTGGCTATCTTTCTGGCTTCCTCTTCATTGAGGAATCCTGTTCTTACCTGTTTGAACATAATAACATGGTTTTCTACCAAGGTAATGCCTAGATCCATTACATGGACGAGATATATAGACATAATATTCAAGCAAATTCGGAGTCATCAAACTTCTGATTTTAGTCAAGAGCCTTCACACCATGTTATATTATCAACTAAAGAGTAGACTTTTCATCAAAATAGGACATAGAGAATTTAGCTAGCATGCTTTCGTTTCAGGTTGTTGTTGTGATTGGGGACACAATACTCATACGAGATTTCTCTAGTGCAACATGAGAGGTCTATCTAGCCCAGCCAGCGAGCCACACGTGCAATTTTTCAAGAGGTCTCAGGCTCGAGTTCCTAATGTGATCCCGTCGTCGTGGCTACTATGAGCATGACAGTCGCACTTGGCCTCAGTGGTCCTTATGCCTTGCCCCTCATTGCTAGTTTGGGTCATATGAAAGTGCTATACTTTAACATAAGTTATTAAGTAAGTAATTGAACAATAAAGTCATACTTGTTAAGGAGAAAGACAAAGGTCTTTGAGCACTTCCTGATTTTGACGGGCTTTAATGCTATGCGATCTTGCCCCTTGTCATCTTCTTTTTGAATCCATCGGAAATAGGAGGCTGCATGGACAAAAATCTACAACCTTGAAAGTTTGGATCACTCGCTGTAATTACTTGAAAAGATTCGGCCAATTTCGCAATTTGTGAGAGTTTTGGGTCGGATTTATAATTATGGCAAATCTTAATAAAAAAAAATCGTCTTCTTCATCGTTAGGTTTCATAGATGGCGGCGTGGCGCAAGGGCTCGAAGTGGCATCCTCGGCCATCGTCCCGCCTCTAACCTCGATCTTCGACGGCGGCGAAGGATCCTTAATGGCGGATTCGGGTGCCCCCGGCCTACCCATCGTTGTCGGTGTGTTCTCATGGTTCAGGGAAATGAGATGCTTGGCAGCGACGGCTATGTCGCAATCCTAAACAGGTCCCATCGGAGTGGCGCATAGAGAGACGGAGGAGGCCGGACTCGGCGACTTTGTTTGTAAGCATTAGATCTAGGCGTGCTTTCGGTGCGATCCTAAACCAGATCCAATCGGAGTGGCGCAGAGAGAGACGGAGGAGGCCGAACTCGGCGGCTGTGTTTGTAAGCATGAGATCTGGACGTGCTTTCGGTGCGATCCCAAATCAGATCCAATCGGAGTGGCGCAGAGAGAGACAAAGGAGGCGGAGTCGGTGGCTATGGTGGCGACGGAGGCTCGGATCTGACGGGTTTCGAACCCTGAGGGAGGGCGATCCAGTCGAGTACAGCGTCTCGGTCGATGGAAGACGTCGTGGTGGCTACGGTGGCGGCTACTACTCCTGTAGATCCACAGCTTCATACGACCTCACCAATGATCGATCTTTGTTGCTTTGTTCATTGAGAGATCCGATCTTATGGCTTTTTGATCGAATCCCCACGGACGGCGCCAATTGTGAGTGCATAAATCTGCTCCCGATAATTGTTGATGGAGACCGATCTTGATGATAATCTCAACACCCCTAGCTTGTGAAACAAGAACAAATGAGGTCGGGGCGGGGCTTGTCTCCCCCGAAGGACCCTCCGACGCTCAAGTCACTGTTGTTCTCATTCATATGAATCTATCTCCTCTTATTTATATTGGTTGAGTATTAAATAAAAGAAACAGTTACGCTATTAAATAAAAGAAGTCGTCACTGTATTTAATCCAGTCAACGCTTTTAATGCACGAAACCGTTATCGTATTGAATACTCAAATTTGGTAAATGACATGAACGCCCTTGTGCTATGATGACAGAATTTTCCCTATCTCAATATTGCTACTATTTAGTCCTCTCATCCAACTAAATACCAACCTTTTATTAAATGTACATTTTCTAATTTCCTTTTCTAAATGAAAAACTATTTTAGTTATTGAGCCTCCTTATTAACTATTTTTATTTGTTATTTTAATACAAACTCTTGTATTAGAGTATAATTTATTATATTTTAAGATTTTCCACATATATATTCAAAATTTTATTTGTAAATTATAACTTCACACAATGAATGAGTTTTTCATGTGAAAATACTATAACACACATCTATATGTATTGATACAGAATTAAAAAGTTAAAATATATGACGTAAAATCTAATACTCCATATGTTCCACAATACATGTCTTTATACTTTCGACACTCTTTTTAAGGAGCGAAAAACTCTATAAAATATTATTTTTTAATTAATTTTTTATATAATAAGTATCAAATTATATAAAAAAAATTAATTAAAAAATAATATTTTATAGAGTTTTTCGCTCCTTAAAAACGTGACGAAAAGCAAAAGGACATGTATTGTGGAACGGAGGGAGTAGGTGAAGTCCTATACTAGTATTAAATTTATTTGTTTCATTATCTTATTTAAAGGAATATATTTATTTTACATCATTTACGTGCTACATGTTTTTGAAAGATCGGTAAATGTAATAAGTACTCTATTCATATCAAAATAGTTGATGCTTAACTTGTTGACACATTTTTTAATAGGTTAAAAACTACACATAAAATAATTTTTCAATAATTAGCAAGTCGGAAAAAAAATCAAATGTTTTAAGATTAGGGTAATATTGAACAGGGCCCCTAAAATTCATTGGACGGCCTTGCTTGTAATCCTAACCTTTCTCTAATCTCTTTCGGATCTATTTAGAAAATGAAATAATTTTATCATTTAGTTTAACTAGAAAATAGACGGGACGACCAAATAGTAGCAATATGTAAAAGGTTAGGGACTAAAAGTAACACTTAAAAAGGTTAGGGATCGATAGTGGCTAACCCTTAAAGGTTAGAGACCACCAAAGGAATTTACCTTACCTACTGGACATGGCGAGGCGAAAGGAGAAGCAAGCTGGAACACTCACTGGTCTAGATTTTGTGAGAAAAACAAACCTAGCTAGAGAAAGAGATTCAGCGGTCGTTCAATCCGGTGAGAATTGAGTCGCGGTTTCAGATCTGGGCACCCATGGAGATTCTAAGGTTGAGCGCCATCATCGGAGAGGAAAAAGCCGGAGGGTGGGGAGGTCGTCTTGGCTGCGGTGGAGAGATCGGGAGGCGTTTCGAAGAAGAGAACGACCAGAATGAGCTTGAGGCGGCGAGAAGGGGGTTAACCGAGTGTAAATACATAAACTTTATCTTGTTAATAGACGAAACTCATCTTGCCATTAGACTCACCCATTCTAATAAGCAAAAAAATTTATAGTAATTTTTTAAATAGTTTTTTTATAAAATTAATACTTATTAGTAATAAGTATTAAGTTGAGAAAAATATTAAAACATTAAATATTTAATATAATTTTTAACTCAAAATACGTGTTAAATCTAAAACATCTAACATTCTTGCTTAGAGGAGTAGTATATATAATACCAAAATAGTAAAATTTTCCTAATTATCTGTATAGGCACACATACACTGAAATTAGGCGCTAAATGCACTCATTCATGCAGATCTTTGATCCATTTTACCCTTTTTTTTACAGTATGCAAACATTCGAAGCTATTTCAAAGAATTTAAACGCGCTCCGGGATCATCCTGATGGATGATGGTACAAAGATCCCTATTAAAAGGGATTGTAGATCGATCTATCACTAATGATGCCCCTCGTGACTATATAATCTGCAACTTTGTTAGCTTCTCTATAGATGTGTATGTATTCGACCGCTTCAAAGTCTGCTTCCATAATCTTGATTTCTTCTGTCTGACGCATAATTTCCCATCCGCTACCTTTTCCTTTAGTGAGAGTTCTCATTAGCTCTTGGTTATCTCCCTCTATGACAATCTTGCGTAATCCCAATCTGATATCATCATATTCTACGTGTTTTAGGAAATAGTTTACAATCATTTTTAAGTCATTTTATATGCTTTGCACGTCGTTTATATAAGTTTTGGTTCTAGAAACTAGTTTCTAGAATAGATGTCTACACTCGTGTTTTTATACGTTTTCAGGTGATTTGGAGCTTGTTCGATGTCAATTTGGAGGCACGATGGATTAAGATTCATTGAAGGCATGTTTGACATGTTCATGGATGCCGAAAGAGCCTTGCATAGTGGTCTCAAGTGCTAAAAATCAAGCTAAGAAGAGCTTATTGCTGAATTAACGTTTTTCGGACAATTCCTGCTTGGCGACATCTCAATAAAATGAGTCATTTGAGCTTCAGAAAATTTGGATCGAGACATTCTATAGCTTGTTGGAAAGAATATTCAAAGACCTACAGCTGTTATGTTCAACACTTTTGCAAATTCGGCCTACAGTATGGAGATATAGAGCCAAGAAGTTGATGCTAAGTCAAAGTATCGACCCAGAACCCTAAGGTATCGAGTCAGTACCGATACCTTCCGAGTCGATAGAACAAGCAGAGCATAAAACACGACATACTGAGACGATACTAGTATGTATCGAGTCGATATTAGTAACTTCCGAGTGAAATAAAGCTTTACAGTAGCTAGGTATCGAGTCGATACCTTTCTTTCCGCGTTAATTCGTCGTGATTTTTTTATTCGATTATATCTTTTATGGGACGACTTTTTGGTATATTTTATTATTAGTTTAGGAATATTTTCATATCTTTTTGGGGGACTAGAGATAGAGAATTAGGGTTGGATGAGAGGACATCCACTTTTCACGTCATAAACGCTAGTTGCAAACATTGAGAGTTTTAGGTTTTTCAGAGATTTCTTCTTGAAAAATAGTTTTGCTGGATTCAAGATAAGTTCTTTTAGTCTAGTTTTATATTCTTTCATCATGAATTCTTTGATTGTGTCTGAATCTATGTCCGACTAATTTCCTTGTTCTTGAGTTGGGGTGATCCCAACGATGTTGAGATAGACATATGCATGATGATTGCCTGAATGAATTCTATTATTTGTTTGATTTGATCCTTGAGTGCTTAATCCGATTAATTCTATGATTGATTGGAATCCTTTTGATGTTAAACATGCGCCGACTGCGAATTGAGATTGGATATATAGATAAAGTTGTTAATTTTATTAGAAAACATGGATTGAACTTGAGAATTGTTTATGATCAATCTATTTAATTCTCTCGAGGATAATAAACTATCGTAGACAACCTAGGTTTGAGTTGGTTATGCGGATCATGCACGCGATGGTTTGATCGATTTTCTCGCTAGGGTCTAAGTGCTTAATGAGTCCACCTTGATTGATTCTGCAACAAGCGTAAGCTGAGTGATAATTAATTGAAATGGACATAGTTATTGCAACACGCGTAGGCTGAGCAATGATGAATTTAAATAGTTTATCTTCAAATATCTCTTTTTAATTTGTTCAGGCATGAAAATTATATAGTCTATCGAGGACGCATTGTTGCGGTGAACCCATTTTCGCATCATATATTCCCAAACACTTGCAATTTGTTATTTTTCCTCTTCTTATTCTCTCATTCCGTCAAAAATCACTTCTCTTATTTGGCTTAGTAAACTAGTTGAGGTTCTACAATTGATATTCACACGGTCCTTGAGATTCGACACTCGATTACTACAATTGACACCGTACGCTTGCGGGGTGTTGGTTTTAGACTGATCAAGTTTTTGGCGCTGTTGCCGGGGACTGTCGATAATATCAGTTGTGTAACAACAATTAGTTTTCTATGTCTTTTTGTTATTTTTGATGTTTTTTCTTTTTCTTTTTTGTTTCCAGGAGCTCTCTAAAACATGAATCATTACCCCTTTTGTGAATATTGTCAAAGATGAGGTCATCTGACTCAACCTGCCAATCTAAAACTAATGGGGAGCAGACGTTAAGGCAACGTCTAGCCAACCAAAATACCTATCGATTAGCATTTGAGCCTTTTTGAGACTTCTGCAAGGTTTTTGGGCATTTTCAACATGATTGTCAGTCAATGGAGAATGTAGAGAAAATGTGCAAGCAAATCCTCGCAGCACAAGCTTGGGAGGCAACAAGGTTTGATATGCTTGAGTCTCAATTAGCTCAATTATCTACGGATTTTCAGGCATTACCAGAGGCTCCTAGTAGCCTGGCAAAAGTCAATGATTCTTACGATTACATTGACACATCAGTTGAGATGGAAAATCATGTAGATGAGATACAACAACCTAAGTTTGAAAGGCTGGAGGAGGATGAGGAACTCGTAGACGATGAAGTATGAAATTCAATAATAGAGCGGTATCTCTCAAGGGCTAACGCGCTTGAAACAAGGGAGTCTACAAAAGAAAAGCCCGATGAAGAGCCTGAATTAGTTGTTCATGAAGATTACTCATCCGCTGAACATCACGACTACCCATATGCGGTTCATACAGATTATCCATCACCTCATCACTCCAGTGGGGATCCAAGAACACAAGGAACAATAATTTGGGGCATTTACAGGGATGCTTGCAAAGTGGCACATGGATGACTCACAAAAAGAAATTTTCACTAATGTACCACATTGTTCCAAGTTGCAAGAAGTACCATCGCGCGCAAAACCCCAGGAGGAAATCCAAGTCCACCTGACATACCATCGCGCGCAAAACCCCAGGAGGAAATCCAATTGTGTGAAGATATTTGATAGGGCTAAAGTAAGCCCGTAAGGAACTTAGGGGCACAAATGTCTTTTACCAAATAACATTTAATTCAACCCTAATTTTCATTATATATATGTGCGACAAGCTAGGGTTCAAGGGAGGCTTTTTTGGCAGTCGAACAAAATTGACTTGAGTGTCGGAGGGTCCTCCAAGGGAGGTTAGCCCCGCCCGACGTTGTTTGTCAATGATTTGCAGATTCTTGCTCGATCGACGTTCGTGAAGAAGCTTGATGCGGATTTTGTGCTTCACATTTGGCGTCGTCTGTGGGAATTCGAGCAAAAAGCTACGTGAATTCCTTCGTTTCCATTATTCAAAGCTCCAATTTTGGGTTTTCTATCCATTGAAATTTCTTCATTTCTGTTATTATCTGCCATAACATGTATAGAAATTTTGCAGAGCTTTACACTTTGGATTCACTATTTATTGTTTCTTTGAGCATTGATTGGTTTAGGTTTGAATTCATATGAATTGGGACTTTAGGAGTTGTTTTGAGTATCTATCTTCTTTGATTTCCTCATCTAGGATTTTCGTTTGATTGCTCTCAATTGTGATCTCCAATTCATAGATCCATCAATGGCGTCGAGCGACCGGTTCTTGATCCAGCTCCTAGGAGGACAGTGATTCATGATTGCTCTTGGGGCTTTTCTGACCATGGCCGATGCCGACACGACTTGCCTCTTCAGCGTCTACTCGAAGCAGATCAAATCGACCCTCGACTATGAACAGTCGACACTCGACCTGATGAGGACATTCAAGGACCTCGGCGCGAATGTTGGTGTCCTCTCGACGCTAATCGCGGAGGTCACCCCGATCTGATGTACGTACCTCTATGTCTGCGTCGGCGCCAACTCGCTGAACTTCGCCAACACCGGCTCGCCCGAAGTCACCTAGTACACCGCCGCCCTCTGCAAACCTACGAAGAAGATGCCCGATTTGTCTTTCTTCTGTAAATGCCCATTTAATTATGCATTTACCTAGCTAATTAATGTTGAAATCAGTTTATTCATTCTAACGGCTAATTAATTAGTGTTTCTTAGAACCGTTAGACTAATTTAAGACATTTTCTTCAATTGTGATATACTCCCTCCGATTCAGAAAGATTGTCATTTTAACTAACTGCACATGATTTAAGAAATGATTGGTTTTGCAATTCATCCAATTTGAAAAAATTAATGCTCACTAAAAAATGTGTTGGACACATGTGTTCACACTTAAAAACCATATATACCCATTAATTGTGATGAACTCAAAGAGCCTCTTTACCATGGAGCCATAATTACAGAGGGGATTTGATCAACAAAAAAAAAAGTACGACGAATACACATGGAGATGGAGCGACATAAAAATGGAGGAATTTTAAAACGAAAAATTGAAACTAGAAATTGGAGGCATTTCAACTAATTTGCAAATAATTTAAACATGAAGAATATGGAGCCAAAATCTATGGCTTCCATCAGCCACACTAGTGTTTATACAGGTTGATGGGAGATTGACATCAACACACACTCAATCTATGGCTTCCCTCACTAACCTAATCTATGGCTTCCCTCACTAACCTTGATTTGAATATCCTTCCAAACGATGATTTTCATCATGACTTATCAAATGAAGAATTTTCATTTGATCTCAATGAATTTCTAGAAGATTATGTCGATGAAAATGGGGTAGGAGCAGACCCGATTATCGATCTAACGATCGATCAAATCGATGAAGAAAACGAGTTGCACCCAAAGAATAACTCCGGTAAGTTCATTCGATTGCACCCTTCAATTTTTATTTTTTCGTTGCCCACTTAAATTTTTTTATCTCTATGTTTTTTCAGAGATTCAACGCAGCAAAAGGGCACTATCGAACGAGGAAAGGCAACTTATCTATAACACATTACTCCAACGAAGTTCGAATGGGAAATTGCATCGTCGTACAACAACTGAGATATGTTCTTTGTTTTCCTTTCCTATCCGAACAATTCAGCGAATTTGGAAACAAGCTAAGGACACCCCCCGTGGTGTTACCGTCGACGTATCTTTGAAAACCAAAAATTGTGGTCATAAGCGAGTACAAGTCGACTTGTTAACTTTATCTACTATACCCCTTAACCAAAGGAGGACAGTAAGGTCACTTGCACATGCTCTACATATGAGTTATGGCACCGTGTATAGGTTGTTCAAGGGAGGTCACATTAGACATCAATCAAATGCCATCAAGCCACATTTAAAAGATGAAAACAAGAGAGCACACCTTCAGTTTTGCATGTCTATGCTGGATACAATCAGTGTACCATTGGAGCAAAAATTTGCAGGCATGTACAACATTGTACACATCGATGAGAAGTGGTTCTACATGACGAAAAAGTCAAAGAATTACTACTTTGCGCATCACTTCATCCGAATCGAGTTCTAATTCAATCGGGAACTTGTTCAAATCGAAGTCACGAACGACACCTCTACTACCACTCTTTTTTTTTTTCAAATGTTGGTTGTCATCGACATTCAACTCATTCGACATATCGCCAAGGCTCTTGTCCGATGAGTTCATGATGCCTAGACATGAGACAAGTTAAGAAGTAATGAGTGAACCATAAGTAAGACAATTAACAAAATGAATAACGAAATAGGGAGTATTGTCGATGGAAAGATGCAATTGACAATGAAAGGAAATCAGGCCATTGCCGTCTAATTAGAAAATGATGAAAGAGGAGTACAATACCTGTGAGGATGAATAACGAAATAGCGAGTAATACTTGTGAGGATGGAGTATTGGATTATACTGGTATTGCCAATGAACATTAATTATAGTACTCCCCCATTGACAATGGAATTCCAAAGGCTAAAGCGTTAATTGTAGAATAAATGCAATTGCTAATTAATGAGATACTCCGTATGTACAGTACTCCAGCCAAAACGTCAAACTTTCAGGATCAAATAGCCCCAGCCAAAACGTCAAACTTTCAGGATCGGAGGGAGTATCAATTACCTTTTAATTGGCAATGATAATATGTGCTTATCATATATTAATTAATTAAACCTTTTCTATTGGACATTATGAATAACAATATAGATTCTACACGTTTTGTTGACACTTGATTGTTTAAAAGCATTGGTTATTGACTTAAGCTTACATGTCTAATTGTCGGATAGGAAATTATTCAGTAATATTTTTTATGCTCCAATTACACGTATAAAGGTCCATTAAATGATCCGGTATGATTTCACCGTGTAAAATGTACTATATGAGTTTGCACTACATGTTAGTGTGTCGCCTAGCTAATTGGATAGTTTATTTGGCCAAGCTTTTGCTTCTACCTTCCAGGTAACGGATTGTATCCCTTATGCTTTGTCTTGATTTACAGTGTCTATTTATTTTAAGCTCACTGATATTTTATCCTCCTAGTATCTATATGATCTTTATGATTCTACCTTACAAAACATGAATGAGTTTCCACTACATGGTCAACTCAATCAAATAACTAGTTCAATTACCAGTCGGATCTTAATGTACAAATTGTACGGAGAGAGGGACATGCCCCTTCCACTTTTGTTGTGGTGTGCTTCTCTTTTGGCGTTTTTGCATAGGTAACAGTAGGAGTTGGGGGCATGAGCACGAAGCATCGACTTTGCTATTAGACCAAGCAATAATTCAGGCATTAGTGATAACGTGCACATGAGAACCGGTGTTACGAACGACAATGGGGAAGGGTTCAATCGCCACTTACGGCCACCAGAAAATCGCCACTTACGGCCACCGAAAATCGCCACTTACGGCCACTGGAAATCGCCACTTACGACCACCGGAAAATCGCCACTTACGGCCACCGGAAATCGCCACTTACGACCACCGAAAATCGATAATAAGATCAATAGACTGCTACTCATCGACTAATCAACAAACATTATCCCTCGCTTATGGTCGAAAATTTATCTGATCATGCTGAGCTATAACTTTCATTTGATTAGTTAATAATGCACCACCACACCGTGTTTATTGGTTAAGAACATTAAGTGTGCAGGATACAATCAAGACAAAAGGACAATCATTAGTGGTTGTCGTTAATCATAGAAAGTGAAGAGCACCAAAATATTCGTCTTCCCTCATCACTCGATCGTGAGAAGGAAACCCGAGGGGCAATTGATAGGGCTAAAGTAAGCCCATAAGGAACTTAGGGGCACAAATGTCTTTTACCAGGTAACATTTAATTCGACCTTAATTTTCATTATATATATGTGCGACGAGCTAGGGTTAAAGGGAGGCTTTTTTGGCAGCCGAACAAATCTGACTTGAGCGTCGGAGGGTCCTCCAGGGGAGGTTAGCCCTGGCCGACCTTGTTTGTCAATGATTTGCAGATTCTTGGTCGATCGACGTTCGTGAAGAAGCTTGATGCAGATTTTGCACTTCACAATATTGGTAGTGATGGAAGCAAAAAGGGAACAAGCAAGAGTCAAGAAAAGGAAGAGAAGCACATACTTTGAGAGCAAGTGCATCAAACGATCTATGTTTCGTTGCTCGAAACGCACTCTACTAGATGGATGGAGAGAACCATGGACCATTCACTCTGGGAGGTTCAAACGTTTTCGCAAGCCACGGACGGTCAGGCTGACAACTAAATGACCAATAAAGAAGCGCTGCTCGGGAAGCAACCCAAGGTTAGGTTTCTATATTTTTTTCTCTTTTTTTTTCTTCTATTTATTAGTTTAATTCTTTTGCATATAGTTAGGGTGTTACCTCTTGGTTGAGTTCTACATTGGGGACAATGTAGGATTTAAGTATGGGGTATAGTCATATTCATTCATTTTATTTTTATGCTTTGCATATGAAAAATTAGGAAAAAAAAAAAGTCAAAAAATCCCCTCAAAAAAATTGCATCTTTTGTCTCATGTCTGTTTTAGTTTGAGTCTTTTATTTGGAGTCTACGGAAATGTTTTATTGATTGATTATATCCCAAAAATTTCATAAATACCACAATGATGGGATTTTTGCCTACGATGCTAACATTTGCCTTATATTTATATGTCATTATCTCTTTGATAAATTCTCTAGCATGGAGTTATTTTTTATGATAAGCATGATTTAGTATCTAAACAAAAGCCTTGTGAGATTTTAGCCTAAAGGACTAACGCTTATATGAGTCCTCTTATTCTTTTTCATGTGTGACACTCACTTTTGTTGCTATCTTCAGAACTTGCTTTAGACTCTTAATTGAGGCTGCATTATATGATTTGTATATGATGATCCCCGAAATTTAAATAATGATATTTGAGAATATCATCAATAAATAAGGTTCCTCGCTATATAAATAGAACCTTATAAACATGAAAAATGGGCGAGTGCAAGTCAAAGATTGAGACTCAAGATGTCCGCGGACGATAAACTGCCTACAGATCTCACATGCATGCTGGGACACATGTCACCCATGCCCCCATCACACATGGGGTGAGACACTTGACATGTGGCAATAAGTGACATGAAAATAGGAGTACTTGCACTATAAAAAGAGGTCAAAGCCTCATTCATGAGGGTCGGTTCCCATTAGATTCCTAGGAGCATAGGCCGGGAATAAGGGGCTCTACGAGCCTATCCGAGCGGGTTCGACTCGACTCAGTAATGAGCCGACACTTGGTGAGATCATCGCCCGAAAAGTGGAACGAGGCGAGCACTAGGTCCGGCGGCACAGGTCGAGGCCCCCACTTAGGGTAGACAATAAGAGGAGGGTGACGAAACACCAGAAAATAAATAGTCATATGCATTTATAATCGGGTTCCTGCTATATAAATGAATCCATTTTGTAGGTTGATTATAAACCCGACCAAGATGTGGGAAAACCCACTAAAAACACCTACCGAAACGTGGCATCACACATCCAACACTTGTCCTAAAACCCGACATTTGTCTTAAAACCCATGACACTTGTCCAATGATTCATGCAAAGGGGAGCTCATCTTGGTCTATATATATCGGAATGATGGGTCATTTCTAGGGGTCGGAATTTGGGATCTCTAACGGCTTAGGCCGAAATCCCTAGCTTTGAGCCCCTTTTCGAGCGGGATTAGTCTCGTCTAGACCGACGTTTGATGGAGCCCAGCAGGGAGGACGGTTGTCTGCGAGTGGCTTGAGCTCGGATCGGCACAGGTTTGGGTACGCCGATGGTAATCTCGTTGCACGTCTCGGGTAAGCCCGATCGTCTGAGCTCGCCCGCGTCCAACTTGATCCCGGAGCCCGCCGACACGGGATTCTGAAAATCGGAATTCGTCACTGGCTCCGTCCGTAGGGACCACTCACCTTAAGAGGTGATTTTTCAAGGTAAACTATCCGCTTATTTTACTTTGATAAGGTTCCAAAATTTATTGAGTTTGAGCAAAAGCCGCAAGGCTACTGTGATAAACATATAAATAGATATGTATTTATGCAAAGAATTATGGTTTTGATTCAAGGAGATGCATATATGTATAGCTACAACAATCGTAGAAAAAAATGTTTTTTGATTTAAATATGTTGCCGTTATACATATCGAATGGGAGAAGTGGTAAAATAGATGTCATACATGTCACGAATCTTTGTCCGTGGGCTGCATTTGATCCCGGGAGAAATACGAAAACAACAATCGTAGGTTGTTCTTATATTGTTTATGCTATGATGAACGCCCAAAACAATTATCAGATTCCTGTTAGCTATTTGCATATTTTGCCTCAATTGGGTTCAGTTGCTATATATAAATTTCAGCTTGAATAAACTAGCAGCTGGAATCCGGATGCCAGCTTGTTATCATAAAGTTATTAGAGCATGTATAATGTATACAAATACATATATGTGCGCATCTGAGGATCACTTGAATAAACCTGTTAGCAGCATTCATTTGAGTTTCAAGTATTAACTAAAGACTAATGGCAGCTTTGCAGTTTGCTTGTTCTAGAATTACTATCATAGATTTATACATTCTTGGAGATGAGATTTTCAATAAGTCCCTAGGACGCTAGAGCTTGACTCTGCGTCGAGCCTCCGATCGAAGCTACATTCTCGGAGATGAGATTTTCAATAAGGCCCTAGGACGCTGGAGCTTGACTCCGCGTCGGGCCTCCGATCGAAGTTGCATTCTCGGAGATGAGATTTTTAAAGTCCCTAGGATGCTGGAGCTTGGCTCCACGTCGAGCCTCCGATCGAAGCTGCATTTTTGGAGATGAGATTTTTAATAAGTCCCTAGGACACTGGAGCTTGGCTCCGCGTCGAGCCTCCGATCGAAGCTGCATTTTTGGAGATGAGATTTTTAATAAGTCCCTAGGACGCTGGAGCTTGGCTCCGCGTCGAGCCTCCGATCGAAGCTGCATTCTCGGAGATGAGATTTTTTAAGGGAGGGAGTGACGTTGCGAATATTTAAAACTCTTCCAATAAGAAATTTACCGAACGCTCAGCCTTCACCAAAAATTCTAGGTGGGAAGTGCGAGAATTCAGGTCCCCTATTTTAGGAAGCAGAGTTAAAATTGGTAAAGATCATGAGACACCATCGCGAACGGCAATCTGTGACCCAATAGCACCCGATCCTACGATGGATCACCACCTTCAGACTTGAGTTAACGGCCATCCACGGTCAGCGAGCGCGTTGCCTAGCCAAGTTTAGCCGCGAGATGTAATGCCGCGGAAATCGACCGGTTTTGTCGTATGCCTCCGCCATGGTTGAAGATGCTTTGAGAAAGGGACGCCTACGCAAGAGATCGCAGTTTCAAACAATCTCGGTTTGCACAAGGTGCCTACGCGGACAAACATGTAATCACAGGTTTAACTACTTCTCAAATTGGCTTCCGACTCTTTTATATATATATGGAGATAGAAACATGTTAATAATATGACGTTATCAGAGTAATTGAAGTTACAATTGAATGGTATCTCGAATATATATATATTATTGACATTGTGGCCAGTATATAAAGTAAGTCCCTCGGCGCTTGAGCTATGCTCGCAGAGGGCCTCCTGCTCGTAGCTATAAGCTCGCGGAGATAAACTTTGAAATGATTATAAACTGAGCCCTCTCGACGCTGGAGCTATGCTCGCGGAGGGCCTTGAAGCAGCTATAAGCACTTGGAGCTAAACCTTGTATATAAGCAGGTAGGACAACGTAAACAGTTAAATGCACGGGTCGGGTAAGTCCATGAATTACGCGTCTAGTCTCCCGCGTTTCCCCCGGGTCCCACCAAAATGGAATTTTTATGTTGGATTTCGCCACGGGAATCATCATAGGCAAAACCGCAAAAGGCATTTTGATTTCGATATATTACTGTCAGGCATATCAAATCGACAAATATCATAAAAAATGATATATGTATATATAAATATGTACATTGTGTGGCCATGTATGATGAAAGACCCTCACCTCTTTGGTTTTTTGATATCATACAAATAATTGAGGGTGAAGTTGGTAAGCTGCTATTACCTAATTTCCATTTTTATCAAAGGTGACCGGCTGCACTTGACCCCTGTTAAAACCAACGATACGCGCGAGTACTTTGTTGAAAAAATACATATCAAAAAGTGTCATCTCTATATGTATACTACTTATACATGTTGATGCTAGGCTTCTGTCATATTTGTTATGTATAATCTCGGTGTTTACTGTCATACATTTCAAGTTGCTATTATACATTTGGGATACTAATGCGATGTACAAGGGAATGTCCCTTTTCACAAATAGTCCGCAAAGATTGAACTCGGTCTGACCAAATCATGTGGGATATCACGTAACTCGGTTAGCTCCATGATTGGGGAAGTTGCCCATTTATACATAGATACCCTGAGTGTAACAACACTTTAAGGGAGAAGGATGGTCGACTGAGATCGCGAGCTCATTACTACGCAAATTCAATATTGCTAGTAGGTTGAGATCTCGTTCGCGAAGTCTACTAAACCACTCAGTGGGTGATGATTTCTTCTATATTGAAAATAGAATCATAAGCAAAGCAAGTTACTAAATGAAATTAGGATGAGAAACTCACATGCGTAAATCGGATTAACTACTCACGATGTGAGCATAGACTCATTGATACAAGTAGGTTTAATACGACATCTACTATATTATTATGAATACAAGCACATGCCATTCCTCGTATCGGAGCTTTTTGATCAAAGCTGAAAAAGGGGTTACTTGGGGACCATTTCCTCGTTCCTCATATCCATCCTTCAAGTGTCATGACTAGCTGAATTGGAAAGACCTACAAAAGTGAGTCGACTGCAGCCAGTTCGTTCCTGCCAACAACCGATCCTCACTCCGCGAACGAATAGTACAGTTTTGAGCGCCATGATCAGCTTGAAAAAAATTGATCTGTACGGCGTCGTGAAAGGATCGACTACGAATGGAATGAACAACAGCAACATCAAACGAATCCTAGGGGGGTATTTGTTTCTCACCTTCGTATGTCCGCGAAGAAAACAAACGAACCCATGATTGTTCATCTCAAATTCGCATATGATCCTCCCGATGTTTGATGCCCTTTGCGGGGGGTAAATGGGAGTAAGACAAGTATTGTGCACGTTGAGGATCGCAATATTGGCCTTGACCGCGAGCAGATTCTCAAGAGTCAACACAAAGTATTAATCGCGTATGCGAACCCCATACTCAAAGGTTACAGACCTGTCCGCAGACTTTGTTGAATAAGAGAAATGATGGATCTGAGTCGCCAGTACGCGAAGAACGGAGTCCTCATAAGTGTCAAATAAACCTTGCAATTCGCGTTTCAGACCTGCAATTATGCTAGACATAAGGAAGATTTCCAAACAGGCGATTTACTCGTCTTGGTTTTTGGTTTGAATCATTTCTACTTAATTACATATCTTTATCAAAAATAACAAAACCCGATTAGCCTGTTGAAAGGTTCATAGTAGCTAAACTGAGGAGATTCTAGCAAATTTAATTAATCATGAGTACCCTCGTTTGCGATCTTTGTGGCTAAGCAATGCATTGTTCCTTGAATTCTGGCTAACGCATAGAATCGAAAACTCGTCATTCATGAACTCTAAGAACGGGTAAGCAGCAGCAATCATCACTGCTGTTGTTGGATTCTGCCGCGGATGAAGAAAAGAAGCAGGAGAGGGTCGCCGCTGCTGCTGGGTTCTGCTGCGGATGAAGAAATAAAGCAGAAAAGGATCGCTGCTACCACTGGTTTCTGCCGTGTTTGAAGAAAAGAAGCGTAAGAGGAGAGCCGGTTGGCTCGGCCGTTGGTGATGAGGTATATTGTTTTGCCTTTCCAAAACCATCAATCGAACTGACCGCTCTGGATATGTCGAAATTGCCGGTTTTTTCCTGGTCCAAAGTCAGCCGCGGAGAGATTAAACCTTTCTGCCGATCCTATTGAATTTAGTCTGCACGCAGCTGAATTTCTTTATCATCATCCACGGAGTCACTCGCAAACAAGGGGAGCGTTAGGGGCTCGGAAGAGTCCGCGACCCATCTTGTTATAAGTTTATAAGGTGAAGGAGGAGACTAATTCAGTGATAATAGGCTACTAAATACCAAACAGAGCCAAGGATTTCTTCTCACCGTTGTCTCCACGGCCGCTATCACTCATTCTCCCCAGGTCCGCATAACATCTTTGTTACCAATCGAGATCACAAGCCGCGGCTGCTCTGAATCTCGTTCTCTTCGGGGGATCACCTCTAATCTTCCGACTACGAGTCAATGCCAAGCGCGAATAAGTCAAGGTTTCCTAGAGTCTACCCCCGTACTGCACGTCTTTCCTCAATGCGGCATGCCCGCGTACGGATATTACAGACGTCGTACCCCTGCCAAGAATGGAGGGGAGGGTGCCCACGGGAGCAACCACAGGTTTATATATCTCTCGATTTATACAAGGGGTTTATGCGGACATCATATGATTCGCCAACAGCACATCGTTAAAACAACCATTGAGTGTTCCACGAATTCATACATAATTAACATTGTGTATGACTAGCTTTTATACCGTCACATTTGAGTACTTTTCTTAGCGTTGTTATGCTAAGTATGGATAGATGCAATTATTAAGCAAAATTGTTTCAAGACTTGTTGCCGATATGAAGAAAGGAGAGATCATATGGCCGCAAAAATGGTACATCAACACCAAAACAGGTGTACCTAAAGCTCCGGATTTATGGGTCTTTCCGCAATATATACTTAAAACCTTTACAGAGGTCCATTACACTTGTTATATCTAAAAAGAGTAATGACACCCGAAAGCCTCCTGGTAGTAGCCTCGTGCTCTCGAAGCAAAGTCTGGTAAGCCCCCAGACCCAGGAGCTATCCGCGACGGGCCTCCCTCTCATAGCTGGTAAGCTCGCGGAGATAAATTCTAAATGAGTGTAAATTAAAGCCCCTCAACGCCGGAGCTCTCTTCCACAGAGGACTTCTTGATTGAACTACGCAAGGCTTGATTCTCTTCCCAAAGAGATACGTAGGCAACCCACTAATGAGTTGGGTACAACCCAGACTAAAACAGACTTAGTTAAAACTTCGCACCAAAAATCTGATGAATTGAGGAGGACGATGTACAAATGCATATGTTGTCTCGTTTGAATCGAACCCTAACTAAGTCTCGTCTTAACTAAGGTTCGAGGAGTTGTGACGAAACACTAGAAAATAAATAGTCATATGCATTTATAATCGGGTTCCCGTTATATAAATGGACCCGTTTTGTAGGTTGATTATAAACCCGACCAAGATGTGGGAAAACCCACTAAAAACTTCTACCGACACGTGGCATCACACATCCAACACTTGTCCTAAAACCCGGCACTTGTCTTAAACCCATGACACTTTTCCAATGATTCATGCAAAGGGGAGCTCATCTTGGTCTATATATATCGGAATGATGGGTCATTTCTAGGGGTTGGAATTTGGGATCTCTAACTGCTTAGGCCGGAATCCCTAGCTTTGAGCCCCCTTTCGAGCGGGATTAGTCTCGTCTAGACCGACGTTTGATGGAGCCCAGCAGGGAGGACGGTTGTCCGTGAGTGGCTTGAGCTCGGATCGGCACAGGTTTGGGTACGCCGACGGTAATCTCGTTGCGTGTCTCAGGTAAGCCCGATCGTCTGAGCTCGCCCGCGTCCAACTTGATCCTGGAACCCGCCGACACGGGATTCCGAAAATCGGGATTCGTTAGAGGGGGGCTCCAGGTAAGACCGCCGATCAACCGACAATCGATACGCGACTCACCTCCCCCATGGTGACGTGGAAGGAGTTTCACTTTTCAAATGTGGTTTCATCACTGGCGTCGTCCGTGGGGCCTCCTCACGCTAAGAGGTAATAAACAATCGATTTAAAATACTATATCTACCTATTATTGCATCAATCGGTTGGCGTTTATTGATTTGGTTAAATGATTGTAGTACCATATTTTGTTGCTTTGATCGAAAATCCGTAGTAAGCGAGCCTACTGGCTTTTGAATGCAAATTTATACACGCGGATATAATTTCTTTTCAAATACAGTTGACTATATAGTAAGTATATGGGAGTTATCTATCTCCTGTCACTCGGTAGCTTGTGTTCGAGCTGTCCGCTGACAAGTAGATCATGATTGCGCGGAAGAGATTGGAAAGATATCATTACCATTCATTAAGAGGGTATATACATATATGTATATAGGCGCACAAAGTAAGCTGCTGAATGGACGCTGGAGCCTGCTCCGCGTCGGGCATCTGGAGAGATTGCCTCTCGGATCAAATGTAAGTCTCAGGATGCTGAAGCTTCCTCCGCGTCGGGCATCCGAAAAGATTGCCTCCCAGATCAAATATAAGTCTCAGGACGCTGGAGCTTGCTCCGCGTCGGGCATTGGGAGAGATTGCCTCCCGGATCGAATATAAGTCCTAGGACGCTAGAGCTAGCTCCGCATCGGGCATCCGGAGAAATTACATCCCGGATCGAATATAAGTCCCAGGACGGTGGAGCTTGCTCCCCGTCGGGCATCCGGAGAGATTGCCTCCTGGATTAAATATGAGTCTCAGGACGCTAGAGCTTGCTCCGCGTCGGCCATCCGGAGAGATTACCTCCCGGATCGAATATAAATCCCAACAGCCTGGAGCTTGCTCCGCGTCGGGCATCCGGAGAGATTGCCTCCCGGATCAAATATAAGTCCAAGGACACTGGAGCTTGCTCCGCGTCGGGCATCTGGAGAGATTGCCTCCCGAATTGAATATAAGTCCCATGACGCTTGAGCTTGTTTCGCGTCGGGCATCCGGAGAGATTGCCTCCACTGGTAGCTTTATAACCTCGCGGAGATAACACATAAATGAGTATAAACTAAGTCCCTCTTGAGTGACAGAGGGCCTCCGATCGTAGCTTTATAAGCTCGCGGAGATAACTCTTAAGTGAGTATAAACTAAGTCCCTCTCGAGTAACGGAGTGCCTCCGCTGGTAGCTTTATAAGCTCGCAGAGATAACTCTTAAGTGAGTATAAACTAAGTACCTCCCGAGTGACAGAGGGCCTCCGTTGGTAGTTTTATAAGCTCGCGGAGATAACTCTTAAATGAGTATAAACCAAGTCCTTCTCGAGTGACAGAAGGCCTTCGTTGGTAGCTTTATAAGCCCGCGGAGATAACTCTTAAATAAGTATAAACCAAGTCCCTCTCGAGTGACAAAAGGGCCTCCGCTGGTAGCTTTATAAGCTCGCGGAGATAACTCTTATGTGAGTATAAACCAAGTTACCCTCGAATGACGGAGGGCCTCCGTTGGTAGCTTTATAAGCTCGCGGAGATAACTCATAAATGAGTATAAACTAAGCCCCTCTCGAGTGATAGAGGGCCTCCGCTCGTAGCTTTATAAGCTCGCGGAGATAACTCTTAAGTGAGTATAAACTAAGTCCCTCTCGAGTAACAGAGGGCCTCCGCTGGAAGCTTTATAAGCTCACGGAGATAACTCTTAAGTGTGTATAAACCAAGTCCCTCTCGAGTAACGGAGGGCCTCCGCTCGTAGCATTAAAAGCTCGCGTAGATAACTCTTAAGTGAGTATAAACTAAGTCCCTCGCGAGTAACGGAGAGCCTCTACTGGTAGCTTCATAAGCTTGCGGAGATAACTCTTAAGCGGGTATAAACTAAGTCCCTCTCGAGTAACGGAGGGCCTCCGTTGGTAGATTTATAAGCTTGCGGAGATAACTCTTAAATGAGTATAAACCAAGTCCCTCTCGAGTTACAGAGGGCCTCCACTGGTAGCTTTATAAGCTCGGGGAGATAACTCTTAAGTGAGTATAAACTAAGTCCCTCTCGAGTGACAGAGGGCCTCCGGTCGTAGCTTTATAAGCTCGCAGAGATAACTCTTAAGTGAGTATAAATCAAGTGTCTCTCGAGTTACGGATGGCCTCCGCTGGTAGCTTTATAAGCTCGCGGATATATAACTCTTAAATGAGTATAAACCATGTCCCTCCCGAGTTACAAAGGGCCTCCACTAGTAGCTTTATAGGCTCGCGGAGATAACTCTTAAAAGAGTATAAACTAAGTCCCTATCGAGCGACAGAGGGTCTCCGCTGGTAGCTTTATAAGCTCGTGAAGATAACTCTTAAGCGAGTACAAACTAAGTCCATCTCGAGTAACGGAGGGCCTCCGTTGGTAGCTATATAAGCTCACGGAGATAACTCTTAAATGAGTATTCACCAAGTCCCTCTCAAGTGACAGAGGGCCTCCGCTGGTAGCTTTATAAGCTCACAGAGATAACTCTCAAGTGAGTATAAACCGAGTCCCTCTCGAATAACGGAGGGCCTCCGCTGATAACTTTATAAGCTCGCGGAGATAACTCTTAAATAAGTATAAACCAAGTCCCTCTCGAGTTACAGAGGTCCTCTGCTAGTAGCTTTCGCAGAGATAACTCTTAATTGAGTATAAACTAAGTCTCTCTCGAGCGACAGAGGGCCTCCGTTGGTAGCTTTATAAGCTCGCGGAGATAACTCATAAATGAGTATAAACTAAGTCCCTCTCGAGTGATAGAGGGCCTCCGCTCGTAACTTTATAAGCTCGTGGAGATAACTCTTAAGTGATTATAAATTAAGTCCCTCTCGAGTAACGGAGGGCCTCCACTGGTAGCTTTATAACCTCGCGGAGATAACTTATAAATGAGTATAAACTAAGTCCCTCTCGAGTGATAGAGGGCCTCCGCTCGTAGCTTTATAAGCTCACGGAGATAACTCTTAAGTGAGTATAAACTAAGTCACTCTCAAGTAACGGAGGGCCTCCGCTGGAAGCTTTATAAGCTCGCGGAGATAACTATTAAGTGTGTATAAACCAAGTCCCTCTCGAGTAACGGAGGGCCTCTGCTCGTAGCATTATAAGCTCGCGTAGATAACTCTTAAGTGAGTATAAACTAAGTCCCTCTCGAGTAACGGGGAGCCTCCGCTGGTAGCTTTATAAGCTCGCAGGTATAACTCTTAAGTGAGTATAAATCAAGTTCCTCTCGAGTATTGGAGGGCCTTCGCTGGTAGCTTTATAAGCTCACGGAGATAATTCTTAAATGAGTATAAACCAAGTCCCTCTCGAGTTACAGAGGGCCTCCACAAGTAGCTTTATAAGCTCGCGGAGATAACTCTTAAGTGAGTATAAACTAAGTCCCTTTCGAGGGACAGAGGGCCTCCGGTCGTAGCTTCTTAAGCTCGCGGGGATAACTCTTATATTAGTATAAACCAAGTCTCTTTCGAGTTACGGAGGGCCTCCGCTGGTAGCTTTATAAGCTCGCGGATATATAACTCTTAAATGAGTATAAACCAAGTCCCTCTCGAGTTAAAGAGGGCCTCCGTTGGTAGCTTTATAGGCTCGCGGAGATAACTCTTAAAAGAGTATAAACTAAGTCCCTGTCGAGCGGCAGAGGGTCTCCGCTGGTAGCTTTATAAGCTCGTGAAGATAACTCTTAAGCGAGTACAAACTGAGTCCATCTCGAGTAACGGAGGGCCTCCGTTGGTAGCTTTATAAGCTCGCGGAGATAACTCTTAAATGAGTATAAACCAAGTCCCTCTCGAGTTACAGAGGGCCTCTGCTGGTAGCTTTATAAGCTCGTGGAGATAACTCTTAAGTGAGTATAAACTAAGTCCCTCTAGAGTGACAGAGGGCCTCCGTTGGTAGCTTCATAAGCTCGCGGAGATAACTCTTAAATGAGAATAAACCAAGTCCCTCTCGAGTTACGGAGGGCCTCCGCTGGTAGCTTTATAAGCTCGCGGATATATAACTCCTAAATGAGTATAAACCAAGTCCCTCTCGAGTTATAGAGGGCCTCCGCTGGTAGCTTTATAAGCTCGCGGAGATAACTCTTAAATGAGTATAAACCAAGTCCCTCTCAAGTTACAGAGGGCCTCCGCTGGTAGCTTTATAAGCTCGCAGAGATAACTCTTAAGTGAGTATAAACTAAGTCCCTATCGAGCGATAGAGGGCCTCTGCTGGTAGCTTCATAAGCTTGCGGAGATAACTCTTAAGCGGGTATAAACTAAGTCCCTCTCGAGTAACGGAGGGCCTCCGTTGGTAGATTTATAAGCTTGCGGAGATAACTCTTAAATGAGTATAAACCAAGTCCCTCTCGAGTTACAGAGGGCCTCCGCTGGTAGCTTTATAAGCTCACGGAGATAACTCTTAAATGTATATAAACCAAGTCCCTCTCGAGTGACAGAGGCCCTCCGCTGGTAGCTTTATAAGCTCGCGAAGATAACTCTTAAGTGAGTATAAACCAAGTTACTCTCGAATGACAGAGGGCCTCCGTTGTTAGCTTTATAAGCTCACAGAGATAACTCATAAATGAGTATAAACTAAGTCCCTCTCGAGTGACAGAGGGCATCCACTCATAGCTTTATAAGCTCGCAGAGATAACTCTTAAGTGAGTATAAACTAAGTCCCTCTCGAGTAACGGAGGGCCTCCGCTGGTAGCTTTGTAAGCTCGCGGAGATAACTCTTAAGTGAGTATAAACCAAGTCCCTCTCAAGTAACGGAGGGCCTCCGCTGGTAGCTTTATAAGCTCGCGGAGATAACTCTTAAGTGATTATAATCTAAGTCCCTTTCAAGTGATAGAGGGCCTCCGCTGGTAGCTTTATAAGTTCACGGAGATAACTCTTAAACGAGTATAAACTAAGTCTCTCGAGTGAAAGAGGGCCTCCGCTGGTAGCTTTATAAGCTCACGAAGATAACTCTTAAATGAGTAGAAACAAAGGTCCCTCTCGAACGATGGATATGAATAAGAAATAGGATCATATGATGCATCATTATTGAACCCCAGTTTAGCCACGACTTAACTGAAGTTCGAGGAGCTGTGATGATGCCCGGAATTTAAATATTGATATTCTCAAATATCATTAATAAATAAGGTTTCCCGCTATATAAATAGAACCTTATAAACATGAAAAATGGACAAGTGCAAGTCAATGATTGAGACTCAAGACATCCGCGGACGATAAACCGCCTACGGATCTCACATGCATGACGGGACACATGACACCCATTCCCCCATCACACATGGGGTGAGACACTTGACATGTGGCAATAAGTGACATGCAAATAGGAGTACTTGCACTATAAAAAGAGGTCGAAGCCTCATTCATGAGGGTCGGTTCCCATTAGATTCCTAGGGGAATAGGCCAAGAATAAGGGGCTCTACGAGTCTATCTGAGCGGGTTCGACTCGACTCAGTAATGAGCCGACAGTTGGTGAGATCATCGCCCGAAAAGTGGAACGAGCCGAGCACTAGGTCCGGCGGCACAGGTAGAGGCCCCTACTCAGGGTAGACGATAGGAGTTGGGGGCTCTAGGTAAGACCGCCGACCAACCGACAATTGACACGTGACTCACCTCCCCCACGGCGACGCGGAAGGAGGTTCACTTTTCAAATGTGGTTTCATCAGTATACATGACATTAAAATTATTGAGGCACTGATTTCATTAGCCATATTTTCCCTCTCTTAACCTACCTTTTATATGTTTCCTTTGCTTGAAACCCCTTTGAGCCTATAACCTATTCATTGGAAGCTCCATAAAATTATCCAAGCCATATTATTTAAGCCTCTTTACCTATCCGGGAAATCGGATTGATTTTATTGAATGGTTGTGATGATGAAGTGGCAAAAAGCCAAGTATGGGGTGTAGATCATTGGCGTCATGTGTTTAATTTATTCTGCTTTGAATGATGTATGCAATGTTGCAGAAATTTCTTGGGACAGTAGGAGGATAAAATTCACTCCTGGGCAAAAGTCAAGAAGAAAAAAATACGGTTAGTAACCGATCCTGCTTGTGGAGGATAAAATTCACACAAGGAGGAAAATATGTAGGTAAGGTAGCTAATACACTTAGTAACCGGGTGCATTCATCACAAATGTTTGTATTTGCGCAAAACAGTGTTGAAGCTAGAGAGGTAAGAAAAGAGTGAAAAACAAAGAAAATAAAAAGAATGAAAATGGTTGATTGAATTCTAAGTGCTCAGTTAAGATTGCATTATTTGTGATGGAATTGGGTGTAATTTGGTTTGGTTTGTGAAGTTTTTGGTATTGGTGGTATGCTGATTGTTGACTAACCATTTTTCTAGAATAGATGTCTACACTCATGTTTTTATATGTTTTCAGGTGATTTGGAGCTTATTCGATGTCAATTTGGAGGCACGATGGAGTAAGATTCATTGAAGGCATGTTTGACATGTTCATGGACGTCGAAAGAGCCTTGCATAGTGGTCTCAAGTGCTAAAAATCAAGCTAAGAAGAGCTTATTGCTGAATTAACGTTTTCCGGACAATTCTTGCTTGATGACGTCTCAGTAAAATGAGTCTTTCGAGCTCCACGAAATCCAGATCGAGACATTGTTTATCTTGTTGGAAAGCCGATTCGAAGACGTACAACTTTTATGTTGAGCACTTTTTGCAAATTCGGCCTACAGTATGGAGATATAGAGCCACGAAGCTGATGTTGAGTCAAAGTATCGACCCGGAACCCTAAGGTATCGAGTCAGTACCCATACCTTCCGAGTCGATAGAACGAGCAGAGTAGAAAACACGACATACCGAGTCGATACTAGTATGTATCGAGTCGATATCTTTAACTTCCGAGTGAAATAAAGCTTTACATTAACTAAGTATCGAGTCGATACCATCAGGTATCGAGTCGATACTTTTCTTTCCGCGTTAATTCGTCGGGATTTTTTATTCGATTATATCTTTTATGGGATGACTTTTTGGAATATTTTATTATTAGTTTAGGAATATTTTCGGATCTATTGGGGGGACTAGAGATAGAGAATTAGGGTTGGATGAGAGGTAGACCTGTCAAACGGGTCATTCGGGTCGGGTCAATTCGGGTCTTGGGTAAAAAGGGTCCCGGGTAAAACGGGTTCCGGGTATTTTCGGGTTGACTCGAACTCGGATTTGACCGGGTTTCGGGTCATTTCGGGTTTGTCAATTTTTTCTTTTATAAATTAAAAAAATCATGATTTGATAATTTTGCAATAAATTTTAATTATATATAAAAAAAATTAATTATATATAATTATAAATTACCCGGGTAAATCAGGTCAAAATTACCGGGTCAATCGGGTCACCAGGTCGAAACCCAGATTACCCGAAAACTTTTCGATTTTTCGGGTTCGGGTCGGAAATTTTTCGGGCGTTCGGGTCGGGTCACCGGGTCGGGTTGTGTTTTGATAGGTCTAATGAGAGGACATCCACTTTTCACGTCATAAATGCTAGTTGCAGACATTGAGAGTTTTAGGTTTTTCAGAGATTTCTTCTTGAAGAATTGTTTTGCTGGATTCAAGATAAGTTCTTTTAGTCTAGTTTTATATTTTTTCATCATGAATTCTTTGATTGTGTCTGAATCTATGTCTGACTAATTTCCTTGTTCTGGGGTTGGGGTGATCCCAACGATGATTGCCTCAATGAATTCTATTATTTGTTTGATTTGATCCATGAGTGCTTAATCCGATTAATTCTATGATTGATTGGAACCCTTTTGATGTTAAACATACGCCGGCTGCGAATTGAGATTGGATATATAGATAAAGTTGTTAATTTTATTCGAAAACATGGATTGAACTTGAGAATTGTTTATGAGTAATCTATTTAATTCTCTTGAGGATAATAAATTATCATAAACAACCTAGGTTTGAGTTGGTTTTGCGGATCACGCACACGATGGTTTGATCGATTTTCTCGCTAGGGTCTAAGTGCTTAATGAGTCCGACTTGATTGATTCTGCAATAAGCGTAAGCTGAGTGGTAATTAATTGAAACAAACATTGTTATTGCAACGCGCGTAGGATGAGCAATGATGAATTAAGATAGTTTGCGTTCAAATATTTCTTTTCAATTTGTCCAGGCATGAATATTATATAGTCTATCGATGACGCATTGTTGTGGTGAACCGTGAATCTGGAATTTCGCATCATATATTCACAAACACTTGCAATTTGTTATTTTTCCTCTTCTTATTCTCTTATTCCGTCAAAAATCACTTCTTTATTTGGCTTAGTAAACTAGTTGAGGTTCTGCAATTGATATTCATACGGTCCCTGAGATTCGACACTCGATTACTACAATTGACACCATACGCTTGCGGGGTGTTGGTTTTAGACCGATCACAATCTTCGAGCCTTGATCCATTTACCCTTAACATGACAGTGTACATAATCCTTCCTTCAAAAGGAGAAAAGTAACGAACATATCCAGCTGGATCCGTTCGGTTAATTAAAAAAAAAATTATAACGTATCCTACATCTGTTTGAAAAAAATATTTTAACAAAGGGAAAAAATAAATTTTTTTTTTACAAGGAACAAATCTAAGATCCGTTCTAAGGTTTTTTTTCCCTAATTGGCAGAATGGATCCTAGATCTATTCGGTGCTTTTTTCACTTTTAATGATTATCACGTGTCAAGTTAAGGATGAAATGGATCTATGATCCGTTAGACTGAGTGTATTTAACAGTTGTCGTGGGTGCATATACCCTTTCTGAAATTGAATAGAAGTTTGAAATGTCGTTGACTAATTAATGAAATTACTTATCAATAATTTTTTTAAACTCCTTATTACATACTCTTTCCGTCTCAAAATATAGGTCATTTGATTTTTGATACATTTTTTAACGAGTTAAAAACTATATAATCTCCATTTCTTCTCTCCATTCTCTATTTTGGAGGATGTAATGGGGAAACTGTTGGACCAAAATCAACCTTAATATTCTCGAAAAATCCAATATGGAGAATCTCTTGGTGTTGCTCTAGGGAAACATCTCCAGGCACCTTAATTGAAACTCAATAAAGATAAGTATCAAACCCACAACCCTAGTGGTGCATATGAAAATGTGTTTGATTGCTTTTTTATTTTATTTTAGAAGATTAGAAGGGGGAATTGAAAATTTTCAAATCTAAAAGGGTGGAAGTTGGACTTATCTAGGGAATTAGGTAAGTGAACTCTTCCAAATTGAAGAAATTTAACTTTCTGAGAAGTTGAATTTATGGGTTTTCGTTTTTTAAAAATACAAACCAAACGCAAGCATTTTCATGTGAATTTCTTCCTGGATTTTTGACATATCAACCAAATACACTCTTAGTAATATTAATTACGAAGGAATATAATTATTGTTAGCAAATTACTTTTTATTAAATATATTTGACTGTGAGCAAATTAATTGCTGATAGTTTATAAAAAATTCTAGGCTAGTTTTATCAAAAATTCCAGGGAGCCAAATGTCGACATCTTTGATATCAACAACTTCAGCTTCCATCTTGCTAACATAAAAAATTACAGTACATGTCAAGCAATTAATTTTAGAAAAAATAACTAGAAATAATACCAACTATTAAAGTTGAATTAATAATAATACAAACTTTAAAAATAACTAAGGTTACAAACTATCATCTCATTTACCAAAAACAATACGGAAACACTTTACGAAGTAAAATTGATGACTAGGATGTCAGATTGGTGATGTGGCATTAACATTTGTACGAGGAGGATTTTTTCTATAAAAAAAAATTCAAAATTAGAGGTTGTTCTTCTTCCTCTTGCTCCAAAGGTTGAGTGCACACCAGACACCAGGCCTCCGCCATTAACGTGTTGCCTTGTCAAGGGAACTTGGGATGTCGTCTCAGCCCATCTTATTCCAACAGTTGACCTCCATCATCAACGTTGTCGCAAGGCTACCTTATGAAGGGAACTTGCGATGTCGCCAATTTCTTGCCAGTCTCCCAACCAGGAACTCAAATAAACCAAAATCCAGAACAGACCCACATAAATTAACAAATTGATTAAGGGCTTTGGTCGAATTTAGTTTATAGTTCAGTCTCAAGTCAATTTCCATTTTTGATTTTAATCAAGGATATGAAATTTCGCATTTGGGATTTCAAAATCAACAACCCTAATTTTTCAAAACTCAAAATTGACTCAACAAACGCTCAAATCAAGCATGAAATTAAATTATAAAGAATGTAGAAATATGATTATATGTGTTTACTAGTTTTAATTTGATCGTTTGTGGATAGTAATTTGGATTCTTACAATTTGGAGGGTTAGGTTTAGTACGTTGTTTGAATATTGGTTTGGTGGTGCCTTCTAGGCTGTTCGTGACAACGGTGGTAGCAATGGAGGACTAACGACGACGGGCTAATATTGATAGACGGTGCGACTTCGACGGTGGTTGAGAATGGGTGGCGCAGACTGCAAGACTTCAGTGATGTTGTCGGTTGGATAAGAAAGAAGAAGACCTAATTTTGATTTTGTTTCAAAATAAAAAATCCACCTCATAAGAGTGCTAATTGGCCATGTCACCAATTTCACATCCTAGTCATCAATTTTACTTCATAAAATGATCTCGTATTGTTTCTGGTAAATGAGGAGATAGTTTGTATTGCTATTGATTATTTTTAAAGTTGTATTATTATTGGTTCAATCTTAATAATTGGTATTATTTCTAGTCATTTTTCCTTAATTTTATCAAAACCATCAACAATTATTTTTGCTAAACCGTTAGCAAAGAGTTTTTTTTTTCCTTTTTGTTTATGAAAGGAGTGAAAGAGTTCATGAACAATAAGAATATTATCTTGTATCGATATTCCTTCAACAAAAGCATCTTGAAAATGACTTATAGTGCAAGGGAGAATTTTTTTAGTATGTTATCTATTATTTTGGCTATTGTTTTGTACATAGTGTTGCACATGCTAATAGGTCTATAATCATTTATATTCGAGGAGTTATTGATTTTAGGGATCAAAGTAATGAAGGTTTGATTTAGTGCAGCCAGCATATTTCCCAAGTGGAAAAACGCCTAATTTTATAGACAGATTTTCCCACAATATGCCATAAGTGTTTATAGAATTCAGGAGGATAGCTAGACATCTGGTCCAGGAGACTGGTCATCTACCATTGCAAAAATAGTATCTTTTATTTCCTTATCTGTAGGTGCTCTAATTAGTTGTTCGTTTTCCTGGTCCATGATTTCAGATTTAATATGTTTTAACAAATCCGGGCGTGTCGTGTGATTAGGTCGTGTTTTAAAATGTCTTGTACTGCTCGCTTTGTAGCAAAGCGAGCAATACAACACAAAAATTTTCACTCGTTCAAATAAAGAAAAGGCAAAGAGGGATGGATAACAGTAAAGTTAGACATGGAAAAGGCTTATGATAGGGTTGATTGGGACTTCCTCTTCCATGTTATGAAAAAATTCGGTTTTTGCTCAAGATTCATCTCTTGGATTGAAGAATGCGTGAAACCCGTCTCCTTTTCCATTCTTGTTAACGATGGACCAACAAATGTTTTCAGACCAGAGAAAGGACTTAGACAAGGCGATCCAATTTCACCACTCATTTTTGTTATTGGAGTTGAAATACTTGCAAGGAAACTACAAATGACAAGTAATGAGTCAAGAAAAAACGATAAGATTTGAGATGAATAAACCGGGAACTAGAGTACCATTTCTTTCATTTGCAGACGATATCATGATATTTGCCAAAGCAAGCTCAGAATCATGCACCCAAGTGAAAAAATCGTTGATGAATATTGTAGCATATCGGGACAAAAAGTAAAGTTTCATAAATGAGCTTTTCAAGTAACTTTAGGGGTAACGAACCAACAAAAACAGAATATTCAAAATATACTTCAAATCACCAACCATACCGCACTTGAAAAATACCTAGGATGCCCTATCATAAACAGAAAAGTAAACATGAACACTTTTGAAGACACTGTGGAAAGGACAAAAGCTCAACTGACAAAATAGAAGGCAAACTCACTTTCCCAACAGGGTAAAATTGTTCTGATTAAAACAAATCTTGCGACCAAACCTTACTATGTGATGCAAAATTTTAAACTACCAACACACACTCATAAAGAACTAGACAAAATTAACAGATCTTTCTTTCGGAATAAAGACATGAACTACAAGCCATTAATAGGATCGGATAAAATATGCAAACAAAAGAAATATGGTGGTTTAGGACTAAACAAATACAAAGACATGAATAAAACACTTCAAATGAAGTTATTGTGGAAAATCTTGGCTAAACCGAATAATATTTGCCTATTTGGATTAGAATAATTAAGGAAAAATACATGAAAGGTGCAACATTATGGGAATATGAGAAAAGAAAACAGACATCTTGGAATGGAAGAAATTAGAGGGAATTGCACAAACTAACTGTTGTGCGCCTAAATTGCCATGTTTTACATTAACTTTTATATCGATTTCTGCATGTATTTCATATCATTGGGTTAGAATTATACATAATCTATGTAGTTTATGCTTATTTGCCAAATTATGGAGTCTACACTAGTTTCTGTATAATTTCGCAAAAATCGAGACAATTTACAACAATTCGGAGAAGGGAGAAAATCATGGAATAGCTCGAGGTTGAATACAAAAAGCCCAAGGTCGAGTAGCAGCTGAACCAGAACATATCAAGCAGAAAGAGAAGAGAAAGCACTCGACATGCCTAGTCGATGTCTACCAAAAGTGGTCGATGTCGAGTACTTTGGTCGACTTCAGCTTCATCACACGAGATCGAGCACCTGACGAGCATCAAATCACTCGAGGAGCACATAATTCCTCGACGCCGAGTACCTTACTTGATGTCGAGTACCCGTCAAGAGTCCGAATCCTAGTTGAGCTCGAGCACAGTCCGAGGAGAGCGAGCAGAGAACGCAATTCTACTCGACGTCGACTACTTTTGTCGATGTCGAGTACTTCCCAACGCCAGTCCGAGTGGAATCCGAGTGAAGATCCGAGTGTGTGGTTACTTGCAAGCTAAGGCACGTGAAATTCTATCAAATTAAAGAGAAGATATATCAAGATCTATCCACTTTAGATATTTTCCCCCACCTACCTTAAAGATTTATTTCCTTTATTTACCAAGTTTTATCGTTAAGCTTTAGATAGATAGTTTTATATATAAATAGATTATTCTTTTCTTGGATAGTGAGGATTGAATACTATAAATAAGGCCATAGGGGATGAGTTTTAGGATAATCCAAGCCACACACAATTGTGTTTCCCCATAGATAGCGAGTAGAGAGTTAGAGAGCTTGGCCGAGAGAGGTGAAGAGCGAGAGCGGATTTGGCTTCGATTGGTTGTAAGCTTTGTTTTATATTAATGCAAGTATTTCTTTTCATGAAATTATTAATGTTTGTTATGATGAAGAGCGAGTAGTCACCCAACTTTTAGGGTCGGGGTGAGCCCGACGGTAGCCATGTAAGGTAATGCGACAAAGGTACAAACTTTTAATGCGATTTCATCTTCTATCCCTATGAGCATGATTCTTCTGTGATAGTCGAAGGTAATCCTTATTTGTGTTATTGAAGCGAAAGTGATCTTAATGCAAACGTGGATTAATTATGTGAAAAAGAGGTAGTAACAATTATGTTTTATGCGAAAGCCCTTATCTTCCTATTTGTTAATGACGAAAGTTATTTGATGAAAGGAATGATCTTTTATACCTTTAGCATGATTCTTATATGGTTATCATTGTTGCGTTGAAATCCCGATTCTGGAAGCTTTTATCTTATTGAATTACATCCCATCAATTCTATGTTTATTTCCGTTTCTATTCTGTTTTTATTTACGTTTTACACTGCACTGACAACTCGATCTCGACAACTTTCTGGTCGATGTCGAGTACATTGGTCGACGTCGAGTATTGCCGAGACATTGCTCTGTTTTCGTCTTCTGTGTGCATATTTGCAGAAAAGTCGAATGCTTTAGTCGATATAGAGTACGTTTACTCGACATTGAGTATCTTCTGGTCGATTTCAAGAGGAATTTGGAACTAATTAGGCGAGCACTGACACACTTCCTCATGGATACGATCCTGAATACCCTACCACTACAACGGGAGGGTTTCTTGTATTTTATTTGCTTGGACAAGAAGTTGGTTTCGTTCTTTATATTTGATATCTATTTCGTTACTTGATTTCCCTCCATAACACTAACCTTTTATCAACAAGTTTGTGCCCATGACCCACTATCTAAAACATTTGCAAAGGTTAAACCTTCCTCCATTAAAAAATTGCAACCCAGTCGGTGAAAAAGGGGAAAAGCAACCGGGATAGAGGAGAGAGGAAGTGAATGCGGAGAGAGAGAGGAACTGAGGGAAGTTAATGAGAAGAGAGTGAGAGAGAGGGAGAGAGAAAGTATCGATCGGGAGGAAGATAAAATTGGACAGTTTTATAAAAAAAACTGTAAAAGAAACCGTCGATCTCACGGACTTACAAAAGGGGAAAAGAGAAGGCAACAATCGCTCATGCAAACCTGATGAAAACAAAAAGTGAAAGAAGAAGAGGAAGAAGAGGAAGAATACGCTATTGCAAATGAGGAGAAGAAGAAGCCGAGTCGACATTGAACATGCCGATTTTGAAGTAAGTAAACCCTAACTCGGCCGATTAATTACCTATTACTTGGATTCGTAGGGGATAAACTGATTGGAAGAACCTAAACCGTTTTTGATTGTGTAAAAATGAGATAAAGGGGTCGAATGGGTTGACAGTTCGCAATTTCCCTCTGTCATGTAGGAAGTAATCGGCGTCAAGTTAAAAACAAAGGGTGAAAAGTTTGGGAAATGGGGTGTGCACGATGGGGAGAGAAGGGAATTTTGGGAATGGGGAAATTGAGGAACATTTATGTTGAATCCAAATTATCAGTAGTAGGGTGACTGTAGATACGCTCAGTTTAGGGGAAATTGGGCCGAAATGGGGCGAAATAGGGTTAAGGAAAATGTTAGGAAGGGTGAATTTTCATATGCGTAGGTTTAAATTGTTCAGGGGAACTGAATTTTTATGTCCAGTAGGTCGAAATTTCATATGAATATTTTCAAACTCGTATGCAATTGGAGATGTACAGATTGAATAAGTCGACTGTCATGTTTTAATTTTAAGGTTTCATGTATAACTGTGTTGGTGTCATGTACATATTGACTACTGGAATGTTTGTGGGACTAATTTGAAGGGAACTGTGGGTTGGAGGACACGAATTGATTTTGTTATTACTAATTTTTGGTCTCCCAACATGCAGGATATTTGTTGAATATAAAAAATGTCGTAGCAGAGTGGAAAGAAGATTGTCGAGCCTAGAATTCAAACCTCTGGTGCGGTATGACGGGCTTTTGTTCGAGTAATGTAAGTTGTGATTGTCGTGCAGCGTGGCTGACATTTTGAAGTCTGTGCAGGCTGTGTAGGCTGTCAAGGAAGATAAACACTTCAAAGTGCGATGTAACCAATACTACCGGCTGCAACTCCTAGCAAACATAGACGACCGGTTGAGCGAGTCCCAGTGGTAGCGCCTGATGGACAGCCCATTGGGAGGCGTTGCAAGACTGGGCACAAGGGTTAATTTCTCTGGGCATCTTGTACACTACGTTCTCCAATGACAACTGAAGACGAATAAGGAGCACGAAACGTGGTACAAGATCCATGATGCGGTCATGAGGTTCTCAATAGCTGAGTTCGCCTTTGTCACCGGTCTCAACTACGACTTTGTCGACGAGCCTGAGGACGACTCAGCTTGCCGACAGCAGTGTTTGATTTCTCCGGAGTTAACAAGTTAAAGATGTCCGAGTTCGAGGTAATGTTCCAAGTGGCAATTAAATCTGAGCGATCGTCAGCCAAAAAGTTTAAATTTATCATCCTGCTGATGCTGGTCGAGAGCGTGTTGTGGGAAGGAATCCTGAAACTACATTTAGGGATGGGTGGTCAACCTCATCGCCGACGTTGAAAGGTTCCTGGGCTACCCGTGGGGTCGGCTTTCTTATGAGGGAACCAACGAGTTCCTCTATCGTACAATCGAGAGGAAGCTCCAACACAATGGCAGCAGCTCCATTGCACCACGCCCGATCTACTGCCCGATGGGATTCCCCCTCACCTTCCAGGTGCGTACACAAACCTCAATGGACACCCAATGAATTAATACCTTCCATCCAATTATTGTAATTAAACTGGACAGAAAATGACTTTGAACTGGACAACCGATGTTTGCAGCTCTGGGTGTACGAAACTCTCCCTCTAGTGGGCGTCTAATGTGCGAACATCATAGACGAGAAGCCGTACCCTAGGTGTCTGCGTTACGAGTAGAAATAAGAGAACCTTGAGTATGACGCCATCAAAAACCCGACTGCATGAGGCTAAGGAGGAGCTCGGGTACTTCCATGAACCTAACGCTGTGAGGCCGATTCTCATCCCTGATGAAGTGGAGGACACTACCCGTTTGTACTGCGATGCCCGAAACACTCACGATAAGCGGGACAACTTCTTCGACGACATTGTAGCGGAAAATGTGAAACCCCCATGGAAGAAACAACGAAAGGAAATACCTGGGTCAACGCAAGAATCAGGGGCGTGTACGCAGACACAAGCTGCCATCTTAGAGATTGAGTCAAGGTTACTGGCAAAGTTGAATGACATGGTGAGGAGTATAACCACAGAGTTAGGATCGAAGATGGATACGCTTGAGGAGTCGATTGAAGACTTGAAGAGGTCATTGTGAGGGAAGGGGACTATGGAGTCAGAGGAGCAAGGGGAGGTTCTGCCGAAGAAGGAGGTTAGGTTATCCGTGTGTCATTGCATCATATAAAGAGCGTCATGTAACTGTATATAACTGTCATATCAAGATTATCAGATGTCATGTAAATGTCAGTACATGTCATAAAAATATCAGTATATGTCAATTTAATTAGATGTGATGTGGATAGGTTCATGAAGCAGTGAAGGACAAAGACATGGACAAGAACAAAGAGGAGATACAACCTACCAAGGAGGAAAAAGGGGGGGGGGGGGGGGTCAGTCGGAGAAACCGGCTTACTCTGGACATCGGCGAGGTATGGTCACTTGACTGTCCTATCAATTTTATTAACTGTCATGTTATACGCACTCCGGTGTGCTGGTTGCAGGAAGAGTTGGTGGCACCTGAGGCCTCCCAGGTTGAGGTTGAGGCTGAGGTACCCCTCCAATGGCGGACTAGGAGTACCCGTCAACATCCTGGAACGTTCTCCCTGGCGAAAGTAACTCAGCCAGCGAAGAAGCCGCGTGTGGGCAAGAAGCCATCGCAAGCAGTGGATGTCGTGGACTTAGGCATGGCAACAAGGGCAGACGTTGATGCGTTCTTTGCCTAGATGAAGGAGGGAAGTAACCCCGTCCGATCGGTCGAAGGCACCCTGCTGCAGAGGGAAGTCTTCAGGGTACTCTAGTCACCGACCACTTGGGTCACATCCAAGGTTAGGTTCCGATAGTGTGGTTCTATGAATCACGTTCCTCGTCATATGCTCTTCCATCTAAATGGTTTTCTGTGCGTGCAGCATATCGAGCAGGCATGCGCCCTTCGGTCGAAGGACAACAAGAACGATGATAAGTACGAAGGTGTCGTTGTTCTTGATTTCTTCTGGGGGTATATGTTGCAAAAGCAATTGGCGGAGGGAAAGAGGAACCTAGACGTGGTCAATGGGTACGAGAAGTTGACCCACTACTTCGATGGCAAGTTCTTGGAGAGGTTTCCTACGAGTTTGGCCGATGTCGACCGGTTGTTGGCGCCTTGGAATGTAAAGAACCAGCATTGGGTGGCGCTAGAGATCAATCTCGCGGAGTGGACATTGAACATCTACAATCCTGACATCAACCTAGTCGTTGAGCGCCATATGGAGGGCTTTTTTAAGCCGGATGGTGACCAACCTCCTCCCTATTCTGATGATCGGCCATGGGTTGGAAAAGTCCCGAAACCCTTAGCGTACAAGAGGGTGAATGAGATTCCCCAAAACAAACAATTGTAAGTTCATATTTCCACTTGTTCCGATTATAAACAATTGTCGCAGGTTGGGTGGACATATTTCGTTGTCGTGCTGTAGGGGCGACTATGGTCCATACGCCATCTGCTATTTGCAGCTCCTCGCGGCCGGCGACACCGAGTTCCGTGGCCTTGACGATGACTTCATTGCGGCGTACCGCCAATTCCTTTATGTTTTCATCTTTCACGGGCATCTTACACCCCCATCCGATCCTTAAAAGTACTTCCTGATTGGTTTTAGACTGTTGTTGGTTGGTTTTAGACTTTTCGCTTTGCAATTGTTGTTGGTTTGTGGACTTGGTTGGTTAGTAATAATGTCATGTCAAGTTCATTATCTGTCATGTCAATAAGCGTTTACTGTCATGTACACTTCCATTAAACCAGCCCCCCGACACAAAGTAGAATACAGTAGAACAAACCAAAGGTACAAAATGGGGTACATATCGATTCACCACGTAGTCGCATTTTCGCTACTTGTTACCGTAAAGTTCGATTTCAATGTTTTTTATTTTGTTACTCTTTGCTACTGTCTTTTAAATGTTTGCTCATGTGTTGTATTTGTTTAATACTAGTGAATCTGTGTCTCCAAGAGATCATGTCCAGTAGTTTTCAATATGTGGCATGTCGTTTTGCATTACGTGTCCAGTTACAACTAAGCACTTACACGTCAGCCTACAAATTAACCCCCACCCGCTGTCTTCTTCTTCGATGGTTTTTCTCTTAAACTTAAGATTTAATTATAAGTATATTTATGCCTCTCACTTTCACTCTCACTATGACTCTTAAACTTGGACAAGTCACATTAAAGCATAGTAGTGTCGATAGAAGACAACAAAATCACGACATCCAAATATGGGTAAATATTATAATTGGACGCAAATAAAAAAAAGATGTCATTATAGTGAATCTGCTTTTCCCAGAAATCTTCTCCAGTCGATTCCAATAGGTGGCATATCGTTTTGATCTGTTTCTCCGAGCAATCTTGTCCGGTTAAATTAAATATGTGGCATGTGTTTTTCCTATGGATGTCCAGTAGTTAAAATTTATTGCTTACACGTGAACCTTAAAAAAAAACCCGCCCCCTTGCATCTTCTATTAGTTCTATCTAAAACTTAAAATTTAATTGAAAGTATCTTTTTATTCCCCTTCACTGATCTCTCTCTCCTCTCAGACTGCACTTCTCTCTCTCTCTCTCTCTCTCTCTCTCTCTCTCTCTCTCTCTCTCTCTCCCGTCTTCGCTTTTCCTGCTACCGAAACAATGTCCAGTTGTCCCCCATTGGGTTACTTGCTACCGGCTACAGCTTGCAAGCGAATATCCTCTTTTTAGCAATTTTTTTCCGGATTGGGTTACTCATGCAAAGATTCGGATAATGGGGCTAGTTTAGCAAATTACCCAAGAAATTAATGGAAATTAAAAATGAATTATGTGAAGGGTTGATTTGGCAAGTAGGGAATGGGAGACAATCAAATTTTGGAAAGACGAGTGGATTGTAAGAGAGAAACTACTTGGGAAAAGTATTTCGAACAACCCAATTAATGAACAAGAGAAGGTGGAACAATACATAGGGTCTGATAAAACCCGCATAACATCATAAGCAAAATTCTAAATAAACAAATTTCGATGAATGAAATTAAAGATAGATTGTACTGAAAAGCTAGCCGAAACGGCTGGTTCAACTGCCATAGAAATGGTAACAGGACATGACAGACTCCACGAAAGTGAATTGGCATGGATTTGGGGGATGGATTGTTTTTCCGAAAATAAAAATTTTTCTATGGAAACTAGTGATGAACGAAATCCGAACGAAGAAACGACTTGCTGAAAAGGATGTGGCAGTGCCTCTCTCTTGTATTTTTTGCAACCATTTGGTTGAAAACACAGAACAATTGTTTTCAAAATGCACTCACTCTCTTGATCTTATTGGAATGATTGATAGAAACATTGAAAAAAAAATTCGAAGGGTGGACACGACCAACAAAAAATTTGAAACAAGCGGTAATGGAAATATTTTCTAGTCTCACTAAACCTGAAACAATCTCGTTATCGTTGATTTGGCGAAGTTTATGCACAATAAGGAATAAAGTAGTATTCAATGATCAAAATTACATGAACGATCAACAACATGAAGGGTATATAAGACTCCAACTACAAAATTGGAACCAATTGAAGACACTCTATTGGGAAGAAATGGAAAAAATGAAACCTGTAAGTGTGCCCCAACAAAGGAAGAAAAAAAAATCTTCGTTGGAAGAAACCCGCGGAGGGATTCTCCAAGATCAATTTTGATGGGTCAAAACTATCCACAGGAGATGCTGCGACGAGTTTTATTTTTCGAGACCACCATGGTAGTGTCCGGGCTTGCAACGCCCTGTTGTGTGGTTTTGTTTATGCTTTACGGGCAAAAGCTTTGGCTCTTCGAATAGGACTGTCTGCTGCTTTAGAGACGGGGATCTCGAAGATCGAAGTATAATGGCATAGTCTTTCGGTTATCAACTCAATCAAAAGGAGTTGGATGTGTCCTTGTGAAATTGATTTGGTGATCGATGATGCTCTTCTTTTGCTCCACTCCTTTGAATCCTCTTCTGCCACCTATGTTTTCCAGGAAGTCAATCAGGTGGCGGACAAAGCAGCACATCTTTGCCTGCGACAGATTCAAGGGTCGTTTGCTTCTTATCCAGAGCTTCTAGCTCTCGTCCGAAAGGACACTATTGAATGGTGGATCAGTAGGGTCTGACACCACCCAAAATTTTGCCTTGTATAAAAAAATTTTAAAAAATTAAACAATCAAGGTAAAATGAAAAATAAATGAGTAAAATTTATATAATGACATTTTTGCAGAACGAATAGAGTATTGTACAAACATGACTAATTAGTTAATTTTAAACAAAAATTCAACTATTCACACCAAAAAGAAGAAAACAAGAAGTTAATAATACGATTATACTTATTATGTCTAGCATGTATATAAACAACATGCTTAAAAAGTAACATAATCTTTTTTATATAAAATGTTGTACAAATAATTTTTTTTTTTTTGTGACTTCTTCAACATTGTGAGGTTATTATCTCATATAGCTAGTGCAATTGGGGAAACTTCAACTCTCATAAGCAAAATTGTTCTTCATGGAAACTTCAGCATCCTTAATTGCCTTCTGAACGAAAACGCAAAGCTATGCTATGCTAGGGGCAAATGTATAGTCATCCCTCCATCAATGACTAATGTTTGGCCGGTCATATATGATGACGCTGGGAGCGAAAGAAATGCAACCAAGGACGCCACCTCCTTCGGATCTGCTGCCCGTCCAAGTGATGTTCGAGAGCTTAAAGCCTCTAAGGTCTCCTGATCAAGACTCTGGAGAAGTGTGTATAGGAGTTGAGATAAAGCATATATACATATATATGATCGATAACGAAGAAAGAATAACTAATGGATGATAGATTACATCTTTTAGTCGACGAGTTAAGATGATCCCTGGTGCAATAGCATTTGTTCTGATGTTGTCTTTTCCCCATTCGCTCGCTAGACTCCTTGCAAGTTGATTCAATGCTCCTGATAAATAGAGAATAAATGAATTTAAGGGAAGATATATATGATTCGTTGTGGATATACATTGAATTTATTTTCAAATTAGTCAAAAAAATTTATAACGAGGATTTTTTTTTGTTCATAGGTAGGCACTTAGGTCATTGTAATGTGGGGAGGGGAATTCGAACTCGTTACCAGCTAAGCTAGCAAGGCTTGATAGTATTTTGGGAAATTAATAGTCAAAACATAACTAAGTCGTGATTTGAAAAGACAACTCTATCTCAAATTGAAAAAATTGAAAAAATATATATTAAAATACTAAATTAGTTGTTATAAACGACTTAGGGTCAGTTTGATAACACGGAGCTAATGGGGTAGTTGGAGCTGATAGTGTAGCTGAAGCTGATGGGTTAAATAATATGTTAAATTAAAGTTTTCATAAGCTAGTAAGGTGTTTGGTAAGTGGTAACTCAGCTGATAGAGTAGCTGATACAAAATAGATGATGAGATAGAAAAAAATGAATAAGTAGAATTTTAAAAAGCAAGTAGCGGTTGAAAATTCAATTTCAAAAGCTAATTAAACTAAAATCTTATATTTAACTTATTTAAAACTATAAAATATTAAAACCAAAAGCTCCGAAAAGCACCTGAATTACCAAACAGACCCTTACTGACATTTTTTTTTTGAATTTTCAAATATTCATTTACCTAAAAAAACAAGAATATGAAAAAAAAAACAATAAAACTGCTACTTTTTTTGCACACACTCTCTCTCTCCCTGCACTCTCTCTCATTCACACTCTCACTACATATCACTCTCTCCTCTCTTTTTCCTCCCTTAGATATCATTTTTTTTTAATAAAAAAAGCGGACTGCATATTTATTTTTTACACATAATATATAAATTATATGATAATGTTATGTCCCAAAGGACATTGATAGGGTTTAAAGCTCGACTCCTAAGAGAAACTCAAAATGAAAAAAGCCAAACCAAGGAACACTTAAGCTTAATTTCGATGGATCGTCATGCATCAAGTAGCGCTACGAAAGCTCCATAGGCTATATTATTCGAGACGGGAAAGGATCACCAGTCACAATGGGATGCAAATCTATTGGCCATCAGACTCTATTAGTCGCTGAAGCTCTGGCTCTTCGGGATGGAGTTCTCAAAGCTATCGATCTACAGATTAGCAAACTAATCATTGAAGGGGATTCTTTGATTATAATAAATCATCTCAAACGGAAGCATAACTGTCCTTGGGAGATTGATCTTATCATGTCTGACATCGAGAAACTTTTACTTAGGGTGGGAGAGGTTAGATATTCTCATATTCTCCGTACTGGCAATAACGTGGTCGATAAGGTTGCACACCTTGGCCGCCGTACCAGAGCCCCTGACAAGTTTAATGATCCAGGTCTTATAGACCTCATCCGTAAGGTATGCCTTCGAATAGCGCTTTCGCGCACCCGAATTCTTATCTAATTAAAAAAAAATTGATAGGGTTTAAAGGGAAAGGAAGGGGATTGAGAGATAAAGTTTAGAAGTTTAGAGAGAGATTTCATATTAGAAGAGAGTAGGAAAAGTAATTTGGTTTATTTTTAGGATGATCTCACAATTAATCCATAGGGTATTTATACCCTTAATTTCTAATAAACTATTCTAATCTCGTACACTACTCAAACTATAAGGATATCCTTAGACCATATGATCATTACAGATAATTATATAAAAAAAAGGATAAATCTTTAAGTCGCTGTCGCAATTTTTGTATTAAATTTTTTTTTTCTATTTAAGATAGACTCATTGTTTCAAACCGCGATTAAGTGTGTTTTGGATATTTTTCAAAATACTTCGTTTGTTTATTTCTTAATTTTTTAAAAAAATTTCTTCACTAATTTGAAAAAAAAATTCAAATACATTATTTCAGTTTGCAAAGGACTTATTGGACGTACCTTTGGATAAACCATAAAGAGATCCGATAGTCATCCCCTACCAGACCAGAAATTGAAGAAACGAGTATGATGCTTCCTGACCCTGATGCCTTGAGAAGAGGATGTGAAAGTTGGGATAAATGATAAACTGATTCCATGTTCGTCGCAAATACGAGTGAGGAATCATCTGGTGTGGATTCGAGTGTCGACTTGTGCAAAAACATGCCTGCATTATTAACCTGAGAAGCCACACAAATAAAGACATAAATTAGGGATCTCTATTTGGGTAAATCACAATTAATCAACCGAATCATATATACATCTTACAAGGATGTTAAGCTTGCCATCGAACTGATGTGCGACGGTTTCGATCAGCTTCTCTCTTTGTTCTTTAGAGGCCACGTTGCAGACCGAACCAGTGACCTTCAAGCCTCGCTCGCACCAGCCCTCCAAGCATTTATTGAGCTCCAATTCAGTGCGAGAACAAATGTGTACGGCCGCACCTAACCTGGCTAGTTCATCCGCCACTGCGTACCCGATTCCTTGGGTTCCACCGGTGACAAGAGCAGTGTATCCGTCGAGTGACCATCGTCTTTCGAGTGTGTTCATCATATCCATCGTCTCAATGGAGATTCGGAGTAAACTTCCTTCTGTACGTTTTTATATATGCATGATGTGTTGTCAAGACAGTTGGAATGTGTTTTTCTAGATTGTTATTGATACATATGTATAACTTAGATTTTTTAGATTCGTCACAAATACATTGTATTTTTTTGGTGAACACACAAATACATTGTATGTTAATTTATAAAAAAGTTATGTAAGGAAAAAAAGCATTGATTGAAAGAATCTATTATTTGAATCTATTTATTTATATACGTATATATGTATGTATTTATGAGAGCTTTTTGCATTGAATGTGGACAATTAAATATCCATTTTAATTTACACACATATACTATTCTTCATTCAAGGTGTATCTAAATACACATAACCAAAGGAGCAATAAAATTTTCTAATGGACACCTACATATTAGTATAGTCCCCGCCAGTGGCGGAGCCAGGATAAAATCCAGGGGTTGCTAAAAAAATTTCGTAATTTTTTTTATACATATTAAGAAGATTTTTACAAAATATTGAATTAATAAATACTAAAATTGTGATATATTTATGATATTTTTAGTTAAATAGTTGAAAGAAACAAAAACAAAATATAGGAAAAAAATCAAGAAGAATTAATTTTATTACAATATTGAAGGAAAATATTAAATTTAAATATGACATGGCATTTTTTAATTGAAATAGCTTAGAGAAACTAAAAATATAAAAAGAAATCCCTAAATAATTGTGTGGAATAATGATATAATAAAACAAAGAAAAAGTGAAGAGTTTGAGATTTGAACCCAAGACCATTTAATTATCTCCTTGAGCTAGATAGCAGTTCTACTTCAAATATCACTTAAAAATTTTATATTACCTTAAATATACTAAATATATGTAAACAAATTTTTTTTTTTTTCCCGGCCAGGGGGTGCTCGAGCACCCCCCAGCTCCGCCCCTTACTCCCCGCACTATGACTGTAACGACCCGAGTTATAAAACCTGGGTTATGTTTCGAAGGACTGATACATTCGTTCGGATCTTGCAATTATCAACTACGTGCGGGTTGAGTATAAATCAAAGGTGTTAAGTTTTGAAAGTAGGGATTTCGAATCCTAAATTTTCGTAAGGTCCATTGGTTAGTATTTTATCATGTTTAGGTGGAAATGAAGGATGGGAAGTTCAGGCCAACTATTCTTGGAGTGTTAGGCTATATGAATTCGGTACCCATGGTCTGGCGCACGATGGACACTTGAATAGGGACAAGTCCAGTTTTTCTTAATTTTATTTTATTTGGACAACATATGGTCATTTTCCATGAATGTGCACTTCATATAGCTATGTTGTGTTAAGATTTACAATAAGAATTTATTGAAGGATGCATTGTGGGCTTATCTTTCTATATTCCAAAATTTGACAAAGTTCCTATTTCCATCAGCTTCTTTGTTTTGGGTTTCCAAGTGTATTGAATGGGACAATCGGGTAAATTTGCTCTGTTTTATTCTGATAAATAAAGAGCGGCCATTCGGAGTTCGAATTGAATTCTTTGAATACTCCGTGCAAGTTCTTTCCAGTTAAACCATTCCGGAATAGTTACTTTGTTTTATTCTTTTGTGTTCAAACTGCAGAAAACCTTCGTTGTTGCTAAAGCTATTGACCTTTGCCCTCTCTTATCTTGTGGATGGGAAGGGAAAATAATTTTATAAAAAAAAAAGAGTTGTTTTGGAAAAGAGAAAAAGATAGATCAAATACTGCATATATAAGTTAGATTGACCAAATTGTTTTATGTTGTAGGATGAACATGTGAGTACTTACATTGTTATGCACAACATTATGAAACCCATAGTGGATGCATTTGTTGCGGTTGGAAATCGAAATAATTTGCTGAATTCTGCAGTTCTTGAGCCCTTTGATTACATAAGGTGTAGGAAAATTAGATGCGCAGTGGAATTGTCGAAAACTATTTTTTAACATCTAATTCGGAATCTCATGCATGAATCGATATGATCAATGTAGAAGAAAAAAGTCGTACATTTCTTGTGTGGAGCCTTGATTCGAAATCACATTTGGAGAAAAGAGTCTCAACCGCGACTCCTGTACTTGGTCCACACGAGCACGGAATTGGATCTCCTTGTCTCTGTTTGCTAGAATGAACGATTGAAGGATTACACTCACACCTAACGCTTTAGGATGAGAGTGGGTTTTTGGTGGGAGAAGCAAAGATGCACAATGCAAAAAACTAGATTAAGACTTATTCTCAATAAGTCTCCTTATATAATGTAGAAACTAGGTCAACTTATTCCTAATAAGTCACTTTTATCTTTTATCTTCTATCCACAAATTATATCAACAATAATAACTTATTATTATCATTAATCAATTATGCAATTCCAAATACTCTTTGTGTGTGACCTTATAGGACCTGAATAAAATAACAATAGATTAAATCTAATTTAATCTATAAATTATAGTTGGCTTCTAGCAAAGCGCTATAATTACCTAAATTATTCATATTATAAATCTCCATTTTAATCTTATTATATCATTAGTATTTTACACATCAACGAAAGGACACAAATTCCTTCAATCTCCCATTTGTCCTTAAGTGGATGTGCGATTTCAATTCATTTGTGACTTATTGTTCAATTTGACGATATGATAGCATCTCATGTTATCTATATCGATTCAAATTATTTCTCGATCCCGAGCTTGAGCTGTCAAATAAACAAATGATTACTTATTAATCCATTTGAGCATGACCATGCATTTTATAGTTCTTACCCTTCGAGTGACCAGAACACTATTCCTACTCAGATATCCACATATCCAGAATAGGAGGACTTCTCCAATCTTGCGTGACTATAGCTCCCACTTAAATTTTAGCAACCCCAATCACTGCCTTTATGACTGCCTTTTACGGATCAGCGGTTGGCATTGTCAAAGGCTACCAATCATTAAGTGAGAGAGATATCATACTCATGTCTGAGGAACCTACTAATAATATTTTGACCTTGAATTCTTCAACTTATTTGAAAAATCTTAAGATAGGTCTGTCCAACAAGTATCCACCATACGCGTCTATACAATTGATTAGACATCTCCATGTCCCTATAGCCCGTGAAACTTAGCACCATCAATCAACTTGTATAATAGTCTATATTAAATCATTTATGTCCCATTTAATGATTCAGACTACGACAAAACATAATTCATAATATCCGTTCACTTGACATGGTTTTAACCACCACGACTTTCACAACGATCATATTTGATAATCATAAATTATTAGGACATTTTATTCAATTCTAAACCATAATTAAATAACAGTGAAATTTTATTTCAAACAAACATGATGCAAATATGTTTCAACAATCTTGATCAAATATCGAAGATCTCAAAACATCAAAACTCAAAGTCATTCATCAATGGACTTGAGCCCCTTATCCCTAGTTTGACTATCATGCTTAGGCCTGGGGAGGGGTTTAGCCAATGGATTTGCAATGTTGCTATCCGTGTGTATCTTGCACGGCTTCTTATCATCTTACTAGACCTAGTATCATATGATATGATACTTTTGGGTACATGTATGGATTTGGGGATTAGAGCTAGGTTATTTAGAATAAGCAATGACACCAAGCTCATCAATGACCGTCCTTATCCAGACAAATTCCTTAGCAACATCCAATGTTGCAATGTACCCAACCTCTATTGTAGAATCAACTAATGTGTCATGCTTTGAGCTCATCTAGCTCACATCTTCTCCAACAAAAACAAAGACATATCCGGATTGAGATCAGAAGTCATCTCTGTTTGTTTGGAAGCTCACATTAGTATATCAACGATTAACTCATCATGTCCTCCATACACTAAAAAATTATCCTTGGTCCTTCTTAAGTACTTGAGGATGTTCTTAGTTGTACTCCAATGTGCTTCACCTGGACTCGATTGGTATCTGTTGCACACACTTAAGGCGAATGCAAATCTAGGTGAACACATATCATGGCATACATAATGGATCCTATTGCTAATGCATAAGGGATCTGGCTCATTCTATGCAACTCAGCAAGTGTTACTGGACACTACTTCTTGCTTAGATATAGGTCATGTTACATGGGCAACCGAACCGGTCCAAAACCTTATCTATATAATTTCCCTGACTTAAGCCAATGAGTCTCTTGGATCTATCCCTATAGATCTTGATGCCTAAAATGTACTCGAACTCTTCAAGGTCCTTCATTGAGAAATGCTTCTTGAGCCAGTCTTATACAGACTCAAGCATTTGAATTCCCAATAAGTAGTATGTCATCCATATACAAAATCAAGAATACACAACTTTGCTCCCACTAAACTTCTGGTAAACACAAGGTTCTACTTCACATTTGATGAAATCAAACTCTTTGATCACTTCATCAAATCGAAGGTTTCAACTTCTTGATGCCTGCATAAGTCCATAAATGGACTTCTTAAGCTTGCATACATTCCTAGGATTATGTGGATCTTCAAAAACCTTTAGTTCATGTCATGTACACATCCTCGGTCATGACATCCATTTTCCAGATCTCATCATCATAAATGATCTGCAATTTCTAGGAGTATCCGAATAGGTCTAATCACAATGACTGTAGAGAACATTTCATCATAGTCAATACCATGACTCTCTTTAAATCCCTTTACTACCAGTCTCGCTTTGAATAGATTTACCTTTTCATCCTTGTATGTTTTGAGTTTGTAAACCCATTTGCACCCAGTAGGTACTATCACTTCTGGTGTATCTATCAAGTCCCGTACTTGATTTCCAGACATAGAATCTATTTCGGACACCATGTCACCATGCCATTTTTCGGAGCCTGGACCCATCATGGCTTGCTTGTATGTAGTAGGCTTGTTGATTTCTAACATCAGAATGTCCATACATGTAGTCAAAATGAATTCAATAAATCTATCTGGCAACGATCTTTGCCTATCCAATCTACATGTGGGTTGAGCAACTAAAGGTTCTATCGCAATGATTTATGGACTAGTAGGGTGAGTTCTTGTAACTCTCCTGCCTCCGGTATATGATTATGAGTTCTTTCTTCTTGTGGAATTAAGTGCTCAAAATTCATAGTCTCAGACATGGAGTGATCCATGTCTTCTTGACGTTGCTCGGTTTGTTGCTTCTCTCGAACTTCTTCGAGATCAACATTTCTCCCATTTGACTTTTTGAAAACAAACTCTTTTTCCGTAAAGACATTATCCCTAGCAACAAACACCTTGTGCTCGGTGGGATTGTAGAAGTAATACCCTTTAGTTTCCTTAAGAATACCCTACAGAGAAGCACTTATCGGATTTGGTTGTGAGCTTATCTACTAGTAAACATTTTACATATGCTTCGCATCCCCAAAGCTTGCGAAATGACAAACTTGGAACTCTTCCAGTCCATAACTCATATGATGTCTTTTCTATAGCCTTAGATGGAGTCCTGTTTAGTGTGAACATCATGGTTGTGAGAGTATACGCCGGAAATATATTGGAAGATTAGAAAAATTCATCAGTGATGAGACCATGTCCAATAAGGTCATATTTATCCTTTTAGAGACACTGTTAATTCGAGGTGTTCTGGACGGAGTTAGTCGTGAGACAATCCCACAACTCTTTAAATGTTGATCAAACTCTTGACTCAAATATTTATCACCACGATCGGATTGTAGTGCCTTAATTTTCTTGCCAAGCTGGTTTTCAACTTCATTCTGAAACTTACCTCAAAAAAAAAAAAAAACTTCATTCTGAAACTCTTTGAACTTTTCAAAAGGATTCAGTTTTATGCTAATTCATTCAGTAAATACAACTGTATCTACTTAAATCATCAGTAAAAGTTATGAAGTATTTATACCCACTTCTAGCTTCTGTGCTCATATGCCCACATACATCCATATGTATAGTGCCAAGAGCTCAGTTGCCCTTTCACTTACCCTAGTTAAAAGGTGACCTTGTCATTTTTCTCTCATTAGGCATGAGTCGCATGTGTCAAATGATTCACAATAAATTGATATCAAAAGTCCATCTTTATGGAATTTTCCATGCAATTGAAGTCTAAGTGATACAACTGAGAATGTTATAGATAGGTATTTTTACCTACATCTGTTTTTTGCTTTTTGGTACAAATGTTTGATATAGTCATTACTAATCACAACACTAACATTTGTACAAGAAGAACTCACAGTTCCATCCTTTTTATCTTTCAAATACTTTAAGCAGTTTCTCTTCCAGTGACCCTTGGTATGGTAGTAGAAACAATCATGGTCAGTAGCTACTTTAGCTTTCTCAGAAGTGTTCTTAGGTTGGGTAAGTAGTTTACCCTTCCATTTTGTGTTCTTCTGCTGTCCAGATGCCCCCTTTTTGAACCCTTAGTTTTCCCTTTTGGACCATTAAAAACTCTTTCTTGTTTCACATAGTCAAATTTTGCTCAATGGTCTTAAGCATCCCATGCTCTCGAAATGGTCAATCATCAAGAACTCATTCTTGAAGTTGAACTTGATTTGAGCAAATCCATCATGTAGAGGGAAAGTATGATATCTGTAGCCAAATCTTGGCTATAGGGATGTCAAAACTTCTCCATGTTATCGAAATGACCAATCATCTCTAACATATGGGTATGAAATGGCGTGCCCTTCTCAAATTTGCAATCAAGTATTGCCTTATGAGTTTCATACCTCTCCATCCTCGCTTGTTCCTAAAACATGGCTTTCAAGGTGCGAATGATGGTGCAGGCATCCACCTTTTCGAACCTCTTTTGACGGCTCGACTTCATGGAAGCTAGCATGAGACAAGTGACAATCACTAACTTTTCTCGGACTTGGTGTTCCTCATCCTTCTCAACTTGAGTAAAGGTACCACTCAATTTTGGGATATGGGTATCAAGTACACTCTCTTTTCCTTTAGATCTGAGAACGATTCTCAGATTTCTTTCCCAATCAAGGAAATTGTTGCCGTTCGACTTATTCTTCTTAAGAATAGAACGCAAATTTATGGTGGATGGGTTATCGTTTCTATTCATGATATCTAGAACATAGAACATGCAAAATATGAATCATGTTTATCATGCAAAAGCTTAAAATTTAAACATGCTTTAAATGTAAAGCTAATGCCATTCTATCCACAAAATGTTTCCCTTTTGGAGAAAATGATTCCAAGATCCTATTACAGATAAGACATTAGCGTTCTTGGGCACTACCCTAAAGGTAAGTAACTTTTAGTAGTTATAACATTTATAACTCTTGGTTGATAGATCACATCTTATGTAAATCTATCTCATGCCTCAAAATCCAAAACTTTGTCTTTTGGTCTTTTGTTGAGTATACCAATTCAAGGTTATAAATCCCTTATATAGATTTACCCGTACTATCTCAAGGTCAAAGCATGGACACCTTGCTTTGGCAATACCTATCCATCAAATTCCAAGGGCCTCATAGGTTATGAATTGGAAAGGCATACTCTCAATTTTCTTTTAAGGGAACTAGGGTTTGTCATGCAAGTCTAATTATCAAGTGAATAAAAAATATAATCAAACATGCGAACAAAACCAAACACATGCACGAAAATAAAATGTGATCCTAGTATGGCCCCTAATGAAAAGAAAACCAAAAAGATAAATCTTCAAGGTTCTTCTTGCTTTTTGGATCCTCATCCTTGATTCTCCTTTTGGATCTCCATCCTAGAATCGCCTTTTGGATCTCCATCCTTGAATCTTGTAGCATCTTGTTTTGTACAGTGTATAAATAAATTTACTTTTGAAAATTAAATTACAAAAATACATAACGCTACGCAGATCGTGTACAAAAATACATAACGATATGCATATCGTATTTATATGCTACTTGGGCCATACTAGTCACTACATGCAATAATATCAAATATTAAAAATATTAATCAAAATTAATATAACATCAAAAAATTGATCAAATTAATGTAAACAAGAAATAGAATATTAATCATATTAATAAACTATTTAACTCAAATCAATTAAATTATCTAATAAAATAACTAATTTAATATTCTTGATGTTTTATTCAAAGTTAGCAATCATATATATGGAATAAATTTTATGGTAACTCTTACCTTGTATAATTGGATAGAATATTTCATTAGAGATAAAGATATCCATCATATCTAATTAATTAAGGTAATTTAGGATCTTACACTAAAACCCTAATATATCTTTCTTAACCCTAATAGCCGCTTCATCCACTCCCACTCAAATTTTATAACAATTACAAACTTTTGACAATGGTAGAAATTAAGATTGAAGGTTTTCATAAAACATAAAGCTTTGAAAAATTAATGTACGAATCAAATTCACACAAAATTTGTCAACTTGACATCAAAATAATAAAATTCTCAATTTCTTAGATTCAAATCAACTTATACTTACAAAATCAAATATTTCGTGAGTTATACAATAAATCATATCGATTGTATAGGAATTGATTTAATGAAACAACATCAACAATAACCTTTTTTCGAAAAAAGTTATGTGTGTTGATTGGAAAGAAAAAAAAACCTTTTTCGGAAAAATAAATATACAATAAATCATATATATTGTATAAATATAGTTGATGCCAATTACGTACACATGATCGGCAATCTCATTGACTTTGATCAAGTGCTACATGGATTCCTAATTAGAACAAGTTAGCGGATTAGGATCGGAATCGTATTCCGATTGTAAACAAGTTTCACATATTAAATTTTATATATCCAATCAATCAAAATCATAATTTTAATTATATAAATTATTCCATATATCAAATATATTTCTAAATTGAATCAAAGCTAACAAGAAAATCAATCGATCATATCAGTTTATGCAAGAGGCTCTGATGCCACTGTAGGAAAAATAGATGCACAACGGAATTGTAGAAAACTATTTTCTAACAACTAATTCAGGATCTCATGCATGAATCGATATGATCAATGTAGAAGGAAAAGGTCGTACATTTCTTATGCGGAGCCTTGATTCGAAATCACCTTTGGAGAAAAGAGCCCCAAGCGCGACTCCTCTATTTGGTCCACATGAGCACGAGATTTGATCTCCTTGTCTTTGTTTGCTAGAACGAACGATCGAAGGATTACACTCACACCTAATGCTTTAGGATGGGCGTGGGTTTTTTGTGGGAGAAGAAAAGATGCACAATGCCAAAGCTAGATTAAGACTTATTCTCAATAAGTCTCCTTATATAATGTAGAAACTAGGTCAACTTATTCCTAATAAGTCACCTTTATCTTTTATCTTCTATCCACAAATTATATCAACAATAATAACTTATTATTATCATTAATCAATTATCCAATTCCTAATACTCTTTGTGTGTGACCTTATCGGACCTGAATAAAATAACAATAGATTAAATCTAATTTAATCTATAAATTATAGTTGGCTTCTAGCAAAGCACTATAATCACCTAAATTATTCAGATTATAAATCTCCATTTTAATTCTATTATATCATTAGTATTTTACAAATCAATTAAAGGACACCAATTCCTTCATAAGTATGTATTGCTTAAAGCCTAATTCACGTTTCACACTGGTGAAGTATATGTTGATTTTTTTTGGGATCAACTGGGCAAGTATGAAAACTCGGTGCATCTTCATGCTTTGAGAGTCAAACATGAGCATGTATTCTATTAATGTGTTTGGAAGGCCTTTTGGACAGACAATAGTGAAGGAATTGGTTTGTTAGGTCGTGTTTTTAATAGTAATTTAAAACTTTTCTATTGCAGTCACTTGACACTTAAGAAAACAATAGCTCCATTACTACATCCGAGTCTACAAAGCGAGTGGATGAGCATACTTTGGAGAAAGAAGAGGAAGACTATTTCAACGAGGATAGGTTAAAGGGATTTGGAAACTTAATCCTTAAAAAACTGCTAGGTTTTGGTGCTTCTTGCTCTGCATTTTCATGATGTTTTAGAAATTGATTGCTTGTAACTATAGAGATTAGGTAAATGAAGGTGAATATCATTGCTGCTCATTAATCATTTATAAGATAACATCAATACCTTAAGTGATTGACGATTCAAAGAAGGAGAGTTCTAAGAGAAAGGAGAAGTAGCATACAAACATGTGATTTCTATGATCGTGTGAACTATGTTGGCATTCAAAAGTTCTCATCAGTTGAACTAAAAAAATGTGTATTTTCGGTCATGCTTATTGAAGGTCCTTGTTGCTTTGAAGAAAGGTACTCAGTTGATGAAGTATAACAAGAAAGGGAAACCCAAGTTCTACTTTTTTCAAACTTTCTGCGGTGAGCTCATTTGCGCTTTTCTCTTGTTTGGTGATGATCAGAATTTTCTTTTCATTTGCTAATATTGCATAGATTGTGAACAAGGCCCCGATTCACATTCTCTTATATGGACATATATGTACATATTATATCTAGCAACATTAGGATGTAATTTGCATAGATTGTTAGGGGCATTTTGGTCTTTTCACAGAACATCAGTTTCTCCTACTCAAGTAGCTGGTGTGAGGAGCGGGAGAGTTAGTTGCAACAGAATAAAAAACATTTGTGCTTCTTGCTCCCTGATTTCAATGGTGATTTTTGGGGTTTTGATCCTTCCTTGCTGGAAGTGACTTCTGTTTATTCAAATGGTATCAGAGCTAAATGATTGATCCTTGATTTTTCGTTCGTGTTGTGATTTGTTCGAGTTCATTGATAGAGAAGATCTCCTCCATCGAATATGTAGATCTTGAAATTGTCAGTTTTCATGGCCAGTCGAGGAAATGGTGGTAGTCATGGACAAGGATCAGGTGCTAATGACGATGACAGTGCTGGTCGTGGCCAAGGATTCGTTGTCGTTATCCCACCGTCACCTGGTGCAGGTGTTCGCGGGTGGAATTTTGCCCCAAATGGCTTGCAGTTCTGGGATATTGCTCAAGGTATGACCGGAGCTCATGTTAATCCGTATTTTCTTTCAAACTCTGATCATCCTGGAATGGTTTTAGTTTCGAATCATTTTAATGGAATGAATTTCACAAGTTGGAGACGTGGAATCAAAATGACGCTTGGTGCTAAAGCCAAATTAGGTTTCATAATTGGCAGTTGTGTGAAACATCCTGAGGGCAGTGAAGACTATGAGAAATGGATGAGAGCGGACTCCATGGTTAGGTGTTGGATGCTTAATTCCATGGTACAGGAAATCGCAGAGGGTTTCATGTATGTGGAACCTGAGAGAGAGCTTTGGGATGAGATAAAAGAGCGCTTTCATGAGTCAAATGATCCTCTGGTATATATATCAGCTTAGGAGAGATCTGGCTAATATTCGGCAAGAAAATCTCTCAATAGGTGCGTATTTTGGAAAATTGAAGAAGATTTGGGATGAGCTTAAGTTTCTTGATGCCATTCCAAGTTGTTCATGCGGAGGATTCAATAATTGTCCTTGTGGATTACTCAAGAAGATACTGGAAAGGGAAGAGAAAGCAAAGGTCATGCAATTTCTCATGGGATTGAATGATGTGTATGAGAATCTAAGGAGCAATGTGCTCTCTAAGGATCCAATGCCAGAGATTAATAAAATCTTCCAAATGGCTACACAAATTGAGAGATCTAAAGGGGTTACAAATGTTATTCAAGGAGATATCAATGCTCTTTCAATGACTAAGTTTGGGCAGTTTGATGCAGAAGCTAATGCTGCTAATAGATTTCGAGTTGGTGATAGTTCAAAACAGACAGATCAGTACAGAATGGACTACAAGAAGGCTAAGTTTGATAGATTGTGTGATCACTGTGGAGAACGTGGGCACACAAAGGATTACTGCTTCAAACTGATTGGTTATCCAAAATGGTTTAGAGGAGGAAAGGATGAAGAAAAAACTAAACCTCCCAAAAAGTTTGTTGCACAGATGGAAAGTACTCAGTAGGATAGTCCATTTGAAAGTGTTGGAATGGATGTGAAACCTGATGAAGCCATGGTTAATGCTGTATTTCAGGAAATATTGAAGATGATGAAAGACAAATCACCTTTGGAGAGTATTGATAGCTCTGCAAATCAGGCTATGGTGCACTTTGCAGGTACTCTAAATGTTTCATTAATTTCTTATTAGATCTGATAAAGCTAAGAATGATTCTTGGATTGTAGACTCAAGAGCCACTGATCATATTGCATTTGATAATTCAATATTTTCTGATGTTGTTGATCTGTCTCCTGCTATTTGGCTTGGTTTGCCTGATGGGAATAATCTTAGAGTTTGTGTCAAATTGGTAATGTCAAATTGAGTGACAGTTTGTCACTTCAGACATAACATGTTGTCAGTGTCTAAAATTGTTCATGATCAACATTCAAGACTCAGTTTTGATGCTATGTCCTGTTGGTTACAAGACCTTACAACTAATCATATGATTGCTACTGGAAATGAGGACAAAGGCCTGTATGTTCTGAAGATTCATGGAATGGAGAAGTTTAAACCTTTGTGTTTTGGTTCATTGAATAGTGTCAAGTCAAATTGTAATAAATTGCAGCTTATGCATGCTAGGCTAGGACATATGACTTTTTTCCAAATTACATCATGTCCTGGATTGTAAACCAGATGTTCAGGACTAAGTTTAAACCTTTGTGAAGTTTGCAACAGGACTAAGTTGCACAAGCTTAAGTTTGACAGAAGTGATAATATTGCTAATGCACCTTTTAATCTTGTTCATATGGATGTTTGGGGTCCATATAAGACTCCTTTTATTTGTGGTGCCAAGTATTTTTTCACTATTTTGGATGACCATTCTAGATCTACTTGGACTTACCTTATGCTAGATAAGCTCCAAGTCTTAAGATTGGTCACTGGGTTTTTGAATATGGTTAAGAATCAGTTTCAAAGTTTAAGTTAAAGTGGTTAGGACAGACAATGGAACTGAATTTACTCAAAAAGGATGTGTTGAATTGTTTTCCAATAGAGGTATACTACATCAAAGGTCTGCTCCTGGGGTTCATGAGCAGAACGGTCGTGTAGAGAGAAAACATAGGCATTTATTAGATATTGCAAGAGCCATCAGACTTCATGCTAGTCTTCCAATCAAATTTTGGGGAGACTGTGTATTGAGTGCTACCCATATTATTAATAAGATGCCTTCTTTTGTGTTGAAATGGAAATCTCCTTTTGAGGTTTTGTATAAAGTTGCTCCTTGCTATGATATGCTTAGGGTTGTTGGTTGCTTGTGTTATGTTGTTCAACCCAATGATTACAGGGATAAGTTGGGTGTTTTAGCTAGGAAATGTGTTTTCCTGGATTACCCTCATGGCATGAAAGCTTATAAATTCTTTGATTTAGACAGAAAGATTATAATTACTAGTAGACATGTGAAGTTTGAAGAGTCTATATTTCCCTTCAAGAGTAAACCATTTGTGCCTCCTCCTTCTCATCTTCCTGTATGTTGGGAAGATGTCACAGATGATAGTGTGCCATTGGTTGTGTTGCCTAGTTAGTCTGCAACCCAGGGTCAGGATCACCATTCAGTTGCTGATAATGGTCATAGTGGTTAGTCATCTAGCAGTTTAGGATCTCCTCATGATGTTGTATTGGATTCTTTGAGTAGCTCCTCATCACAATTGCAGGGTTCAGTTGACAGTCCTTCATCTCTTACTCCTACTCCTATTCCACCAGTAATTCTCACTAAAAAACCAGAATTCCTGCCAGATTGCAGGATTTGGTTTGCTCTAAGATCTCAACCAGAGGGCGTAGTCTAACTGATTCTTCCTCTTCAGAGTCCTTTGCTGTATTTTCATCATGCAATCTAGCATATCTTTCTCCAAGCTACATCAAGTCCTTTATCAATATGAGTTCCATTTTTGAACCAAGATCTTATTCACAAGCTCAAGGTGTGCCTGAATGGGAGGATGCTATGAATGCTGAGATTAGAGCTCTTTCTACCAACTAGACTTGGTATATCACTCCTCTACCTGCTGACAAGAAAGCTATAGGTTGTAAGTGGGTTTACAAGATAAAGTATAGGCCTGATGGGACTGTGGAAAGATACAAAGCCCGGTTAGTAGCAAAAGGTTTTAACAAAGTCAAAGACAAGGATTACAGACAGACTTTTTCTCCAGTTGTTAAACTCTCTACAGTTAGAATTATTCTGGCCTTAGCAGCTACCAAATGGTGGGTTTTACACCAATTAGATGTCAATAATGCTTTTCTTCATGGATTTCTAGAAGAGGAAGTTTACATGGTCCATCCTCCAGGTTTTGTCTTGCATAAGGGTCATGTTTGTAAGTTGCAGAGATCACTCTATGGGCTAAAACAAGCAAGTTGACAGTGGAATCAGGAACTCACAAAGTTCATGGTTAAACTGGGATATGTTCAGTCCATCCATGATTATTCCTTGTTTGTGAAATCTTCTCAAGGTACACTGACTGTTGCTCTAGTATATGTTGATGACATGATCTTACTGGGTAACTCTAGCTATGTGATTAAGGCAATCAAAGATGCAATTCATCATACCTTCCCCATGAAGGATCTTGGAATGACAAGATATTTCCTAGGCATGGAGATTGCTAGATCTTCCCAGGGAATTCTCCTAAATCAAAGGAAGTATATTTTAGACATTCTTCAAGATGCTCATATGGAAGGATGTAAGCCCACTGGTTTTCCTATGCAGCATGGTCTGAAGCTCTCATCTGTAATTGGTGAACCAATTTCCAACCCTGAAGACTATAGACGGCTTGTTGGCATGTTACTCTATCTAACTTTAACCAGACCTGATATCTCTTATTGAATGCAACAATTGAGTCAATTCTTACAAAACCCTCTAAAGCCTCATTGGGATGCTTTCCTTTACCTATTAAGGTACCTTAAAGGCAGCTACAACTATGCACTATCTTACCCAGCATCATCTTCATTCACTATCAAACCATACTCTGATGCTGATTGGGGAAATTGTATGGATATACGATGATCACTGTCTGGGTTTTGTGTCTTTATTGGCAATTCATTGGTGTCTTGGAAGACCAAGAAACAAAAGGTTGTTTCTAAGTCATCAACTGAGAGCGAGTAAAGGAGCATGTCTGCCACAACAAGTGAATTAGTATGGTTAGAAGGCATTATCGGTGATCTAGGCATCACAGTGGAGCTTCCCATCACTTGGTTTTTTGATAATAAGTCTGCACAACAACTGGCAATCAACCCAGTCTTCCATGAGAGGACCAAACACGTTCGGATTGATGGTCATTTCATCAGATAAATGGTTCAAGAAGGGTTCATTCAAACTTCTCATGTTGCATCTACTCTTCAAATTGTTGACATTATGACTGAGGCTTTGGGAGTCAAGCAACATGAGTTTCTAAGGTCCAAGCTAGGCCTTGTTTTACCTTGTGAAAGTCTAGCTTGAGGGGTGTATATGGACATATATGTACATATTATATCTAGCAACATTAAGATGTAATTTGCATAGATTGTTAGGGGTATTTTGGTCATTTCACAGGACGTAGGTTTCTCCTACTCAAGTAGCTGGTGCGAGGAACGGGAGAGTTAGTTGCAACAAAATCAAAAACATTTGTTCTTCTTCCTCCCTGATTTCAATGGTGATTTCTGGGGTTTTGATCCTTCCTTGCTGGAAGTGAATTTTATTTGTTCAAAGCTTAATAATAACATATTGATGTACTGTGTAGTGTGTAGAGGCTTATCAATTTTCCTGTCCCTGCTTGTACAATTTGATGGTTATAACCATTATAATTCCCTGTTATGGGCATTCTAAGAAGCGAATAATGCTTCCAACGATTTTTTTTCCAATTCGGTAAAGCAGTAAAGGTCATAGGATGATAGGAAGGTAAAAAGAAAAAAGTTTTTTTTTACTTGTTTTGTTGCTCCATATATTGATTTAGTTTTGTCTTGCAAATGTTCAGTTATTTTATTCTGTATTTATGTTGTTCGTTCTATATTATTTTATTTATCGTTATCCCATAACAGAATAGGGTTGTATAGTTCTACCTATATAACTTATCTTAATTGCTGGTCAGAGTTCTAATAAATGTTCTCTCAAGCCTTTAATCTCTATAGTTACAAGCTCCAAGGGGCGGATCCAAGGGGGCGACACCAGACAGTCGCCCACCCCGACCTGGAAAAAAATATAGGAATATATGTGCTATGCAAAAAAAAATAAAGGTAATATACAAGTATCTTTAGTGGCTTAGTGGTTGAGCCCGCCCCAATTTAAATTGAATATTACTCAACCCTTGTTCAAATCCCAATAGCCACATATTTTTATTTATTTATTTCTCAATCCATTTTCCAATATTTTAAAATTCTTATATTGTTTTGGTATTTTATAATTAAACAATAATAAATTCTCTTATAAATTTAAGGTATTATCTTCAAATATATATATATATATATTTAAAAAAAAAATATTCTGGATAATTTTTTTAAACAAAATTATCCATTCAAAATTGTGCTCACCCCGAAAATTTTTCTAGATCCGCCCCTGGCTCCAAGCCTAGGTTTTCGCTTCTTTTGGATATAGTGTTGGGAGCAACAATCTCTTATTCTACATTTGTATTTTTTTTCTCAATTCATCAATGATTGTTCATTCAACTTGTTTTTGAAATTAAAAGGTCCCTGCTGTTGATCTTATCATCCACAATTATATGAAATTCAAGGCTAAAGATGCATGAAACAGTGAGTCTGGATACTCATTTCCCATATTCAATCTTATTGTGTTCACATGGTCTGATATTTTATGACTTCTCCACTCCTTAGAATCTTTCATGCGGTTTGATGACACCAGTTTGCGTTGTAGGTTTCAAGCATACGTTGTGCTTCAGAGAAATTTACAAAATTGATTCCTGTAATTGAATCAAATAAAGATGTGGAAAGCTCTAAACTCGATTGGGTTGGGATTCTTATTGACGTGCCAGGAAATTTAAAGCTTCGAATTCTCGCAGGTGCATATTTTGTTACTTTTTTTTGCACTCTTTCATTTATTATGGAATAATACATATTAAGGTTTTTGATACGGGGTTAGCCGTAGGATGGTCCGATCTTCGACAATCAAACAAGAAACTCTAGAACGGAAGCAAGAAACAATAAAGAGTCAAAGAAACGCAGCAAGACTCAAAAGAATCGATCAAGATGTTCAAGATCGACCAAGAAAAAAAGCATGAAACACCAAGATCACGGAACTCGATGTCGACCAAGACTAAGACTCGACAATAATGAATAAATACTCGAAATTTGTAAAGACCAAGACCGATAAGGACTGAGTCGATCTATATAGAACAAGATAAAGATCATAGGCCTCCTCAAAGGGTAGGAACCAATACCAATGACTATATAACCCGCCTCTACAACCCTACACAACCAAAAGGACAACTTGGAGGCACAAGAAGGGGCTCGTGGATACTAGGATCACCAAGTCTTGCGAAGTTGATGAACACAAAGCAAACCAAGCTGAGACATAGACCAATTTGCAATCGATGAGCTCCGATTCTAATCGATCGACTTGCACTCAAAGTGTTTCACACAATATGAGAGATTTCTAATTCATTAAGTTCCAACTGATTACAATGCTAGAATCGGCATTATATAGGCCTCTAGGGCTGCTGGCCAATTTAATAAATAAAAGATGATAAAAGAACATAAAAGAACTACTTAAAGAAATTAATAAAATATCCCTAAAGTTTCCTAAAATAACTTAAGCAAAGAAATTTAATAAAATAGGAAATAATTATAATGTTCTAAGACTTGAAGCATTTCGGCAATCCTAAGAGAACTAAGGTGGCTCGGCCTCTTGGATCCCAATGCACATGTAAGTCTTCAATGTAGGCACGGGGAGTTGAACCGTGCTCAAAAACAAGGCGTGACTCACAAACATGAAAGAGTCTCTCTGAAGCTTCTTAGCTCGAGCTCGAGTCATAGGTCCTTCTCCTAAGATGATAGGTGTGTCTGGAGCTGTAGAAGATAGTCCCGCATCAACCTCCCCTTCTTGGAAAGGATTCGACCACGAATACAAGTCCACGTCCACATCGAAGTAAGGGATTAGATCAACGACGTTGAAAGTTGCGCTCATGCCATAGTCTCCAAGAAGCTCCAATTGGTAGGCATTCTCACCCACTCGCCTTAGCACCTTGAATGGTCTGTCACCTCCCGGTGCCAACTTGCTCTTCCGTGCTTCTGGAAACCTCTCCTTCCTCAGGTGCACCCACACGAGATCCCTAGGCTGAAATGTGACCAAACGCCGCCCTTTGTTTGCTTTTTTGGCGTTGTATTCAGCCTTCTACATAAGATTCTGACATGTCCGTTCATGTAGCTCCTTGAAGAACTCGACATGCTTACCTGCTTCAAATGATTCTTTCTCTCTCATAGGATATGGAGTAAGATCAAAAGGGGTTAGTGGATTAACACCATAGACACATTCAAATGGAGTGATTTTCGTCGCAGAATGCATAGTTCTATTATAAGCAAACTCCACATGAGGTAAGGCTTCTTCCCAAAGTTTTTAAATTGTTCCTAATAATGGCTCTAAGGACAGTAGTAAGGGTTCTATTACTCACCTCAGTTTGGCCATCAGTTTGGGGGTGGCTAGAAGTAGAGAATAGCAATCTAGTTCCCAATTTATTCCATAAAGTTCGCCAAAAATGACTTAAGAAGTTTACATCCCTATCACTAACAATTGTTTTAGGCACGCCATGCAACCTAACTACTTCTCGATAGAAAAGATTAGCAACATTGGTAGCATCATCAGTTTTATGACATGCAATAAAGTAAGCCATTTTAGAGAATCTGTCAACCACTACAAATATAGAATCCCTCCCCTTCTTAGTTCTAGGCAACCCAACAATAAAGTCCATAGAAATGTCTTCCCAAGGGGCCGAGGGTGTGGGTAGTGGCGTGTATAAGCCATGAGGCATAAGCTTAGATTTGGCCTTTAAGCAATCAATACATCGTTTTAGGCAATGTTCTACATCCCTAAACATATGTGGCCAATAAAAGTGTGATTTTAAGGTGTGATAAGTTTTATCTCTTCCAAAATGTCCCATTAATCCACTACTATGGGCTTCACTAACAAGTAATAATCGCAGAGAACATCTAGGAATACACACTTGATCTTTTCGAAATAAGAAACCATCATGTATATAAAAGTTGTCGTGTGGACCTGTTTCTTTTCATTTTTGAAAGATATTACCAAAATCTAAATTATTTTCATACAATTCCTTAATGTAAATAAAGCCTAAGACTCTATAATCCAAAGTGGTTAAAAGAACATGTCTTCTAGATAAAGCATCAGCAACCACATTGTCTTTGCCTTTCTTATATTTAATCACATAAGGAAATGTTTCAATGAATTCCATCCATTTACCATGTCTCCTATCAAGATTATCTTGGCTTTTAAAGTGTTTCAATGATTCATGATCAGTCCTAAGAATAAACTCTCTAGGCCATAGGTAATGAGACCAAGTCTTAAGAACTCTATACAATGCATACAACTCCTGATCATATGTAGAGTATTTAAGACAAGTACCTTTAAGTTTCTCAGAAAATAAGGCTATAGGTTTACCTTCCTGCATAAGGACTCCACCAATTCCGACTCCGCTAGCGTCACACTCAACTTCAAAGGGCCGAGAGAAGTCCGGAAGAGTGAGTAATGGTGCGTGTGTTAGCTTGTCCTTAAGCGTGTTGAATGCCTCCTCCTGAGTTGCACCCCATTTGAACTCACTCCTCTTCTTTGTGGGCTCAGTAAGTGGGGCTGATATGGTGCTGAAGTCGCGCACAAAACGCCTGTAGAAGCTCGCTAAACCTTGAAAGCTGCGCACATGGCCGATATTTGTGGGGGTCGACCACTCCATGATCGCCTTAATCTTTGCCTCATCGACACGCAGTCCATTTGAGCTCACTACAAAACCAAGAAAAGACACTTTTTCATTACATAGTTCACATTTCTTTAAATTAGCATACAAGTGTTCATTTCTTAATGTTTGAAGTACTTCTTTAAGATGTGCTTCATGGTCATCAGGAGATTTGCTATAAATAAGAATATCATCAAAATAAACAACAACAAATTTCCCTATAAAGTTCCTAAGCACACGATTCATTAATCGTTGATGTAAGCCTATTTTGCTATGTTTTATATTGACTTTTATATCGATTTCTGCATACATTTCATACATTTGGGTTAGAATAATACATAATTTGTGTATTTTATGTTTATTTGTAATATATGGAGATCTACACAAGTTTTTATTATATTTCGCAGAAATCGGACGCACTTTGGAGCTTAAAGGAAAGTCATGAAGAAGCTAAGGATGGTGCAGCTGGAGAAAATGCCATTTTTCGGCATTCATCATTCTAAGTCAAGTTCTAATGTCTTCATGAGAGTTGTAGCGCTCGGAAAGAGCTTTTCAACGCATGGTCATATGAGTCAATGCGACAAAGGAGGACTCGGGAAAGTGTGTTTCAAGAACAGAGCAGAAAGCTGAGAGACTTACTCGATATCGAGTAAAACAACTCGATATCGAGTAACCCATATCGAGCTGGAGCGCCAGACATCGACAAGTGAAGCCGGGAGCTGGAGCAGGTTAGTCGATATCGACATGATTTGGTCGATATCGAGTAAACACTTGGTCGATTTTCACGCCCAGGAGCCAAGATCGACGAAGAAGCTGAAGACGGAGAAAGCCTTACTCGATGTCGAGGAAAGTTACTCGATATCGAGTAAAAGTCAAGTCGACATGCGTTCTGGAGGCCGGAATCGAGTTGCTGAGCTGAAGACGAGAAATTTCTTCTCGATATCGAGCAGCCCTAGTCGATATTGAGTAAATCCCGGGAGCCGACGTCGAGCAGTCTGAATATTTTGTTAAGTTTCTATCCCGAATCCATTTGTGATATTTTCGAGATGAAATTCTATCAAGATCTATCAAGTGCCATCAAGTCAAGAGAGAAGATATTTTATCCAAATTAGATATAGTCCTTTTAGATATAATTATTTATTTTCATGTTTTATCTTAATGTTATTAGATAGATAAATATTGATATAGATATAATTTCTTTCCTAGAATAGCTAGGGAATAAAGCTTATAAATAAAGCCCTAGAGGGCTGATTTTCATTCGTTCAAGTCAAGTCAAGTCGTCTTAGGGCGCAAGGAGAGAGAAGGCGAGAGAGGAGAGAGAGAGAGAGAGAGAGAGAGAGAGAGAGAGAGAAGGAGAAGGAAGGAGACGAACGGTTGTAAGTTTTAGTTTATTTTATGTTAAAGTTAATTTCTTTCATTATGTTTTGTTTCTAATTTCCTTCTTCTAGGGTTGGGGTGATCCCAACATAGATATATGTGTTTGATTTATAAATCCATGAATTTATATGTCTTTATCATCATCTACCTATGTGCTTAATCCTTTGCGAGAGTTGAGGAAATTCCTTATTAATGATATTGAAGCGAAAGTGATCTTATTATGAATTGGATAGTAATTATGGTTTATTTGCGAGAGTCGACTAATCCTAATTAAGAAAAGGTAGAAAAAAATTAGGTTTTTATGCGAGAGCCTCTATCACCTAAATTCACTAGGCCAAAAAAGGCATTTTACATCGGGTATAAATGCTCATATACACCGGTTTCAAACCGATGTACAGATCGGTGTAGTAACAAGTTGATTGGTGATAGAACCGATGTATAATATTTATACACCGGTTTTTGAACCGATGTAGAAAGAAATAAAACCCGATGTATAAAAGTACACCAGCACACGTGTGGAGGTGGTTTATACACCGGTTGATGTGAACCGGTGTGTAAACCCAATTTTTTATTTAAAAAAAAGGATGATTATCCCCGTTTAATTTTGCCTGGGTAATTCAGTAATTGTTTAATCCCTGCTTTTTTCATTTCACTCTAAAACTTCACAATTCCACCACAACAATGCAAAAAACAAAACCACAAGAAAAATAACCTTACAATTAAATGTATAATTTTCATACATACCCATCAAAAGTATTTCCATATGAGCTTCGTTTACAAAACTTGGAAGTACGTGTTAAAATAAAATCATTAACATAGACAAATAGAAGAGAGATCTAGAATTTGAAACTGAACTAGAGGCTCATCTAACAAGTCATCTCATGCCTAATTGCACAAAGATAAAAATACATAAAACCTTTTTCATATTGCAGCTTGTGTATCAACACTTTTGAGCCTCATTCCATCGGAGAAGGGTTGGAGATTCTTCAAGAACCATCTAGATGAAGTGATTACAAGATGAGCACCGAGTTAATAGAATGACATTTGCTAATATGAGAAACTTAAGCAACTATCTAAATAACAAAGTGTCTATCGAGCTTCCTCCAATTGAGCAACAAACATAGAATTTTTTTTTATCAAGTATTTGATCAAGCGTAAATAAGCATAGAAGGGTGGGGGCAACAACAATAAGTAAGCGAAAATCTCCATGTTATTGAAGAGTTCAATTACGTTGTTTACTGGGTAAGATATATATCACTAGTATTAATGAAATATTGAGAGCTTTGAGACAGACATCAGTAGATTTCATAAGAAGTTCATACAAGCTAGATGGTAACCAGATAAATTCTTTACATGATTTCTTTTGATATGAAAAAGACACAAATACGACTAACTATTCATTACCATCTTAAAGGTGATGTCTCAAAAGCGATCAGAAAAAAGATCAACTACCTAATACTCCCTCCGTTCGGCAAAACTTGTCGTTTTAGAGTTTTGTTTTTGTTCGAAAAAACTTGTCATTTTAGGTATTTTTGCTTCTACTTTATTAAAATGTTCTTGATTTGGTTGATGTGTTGTGAGTTGTAGTTTTTGATAAAGTAAAAAGTGGAGTAATAAATGAGGTTAAATTAGTAAAAAAGGAGTGTAATTATTAACTTTATTAAAAGTTGTGTGGAGAGTTAAAATGACAAGTTTTGCCGAACGGTGGGAGTATATGTTAACCGACTGGTGACTTAGTAGAGATTCTTGAATCTTTTTTTTCCCAATGTGCGCTTGTGTTTGAGAGAGAAAAGATGCATGTAAATGTATTGATTCTTATCAGAGAGTTAAATCAATGTAACATACTACTTTGATTACCTTTGCGTGCATTTCAAAAGAGGACAGATTGCAGGAAACCTCCACTTCAATAGAGAGCTTCCATGAGGAGTTTCTGCCAAAAAGGTGCAAGAGTGGACGCATTTTATCTAGTTCTTTTTTATAGTTCGAAATATTAATCATATTTATGAGTACATATAAAATGGGTGACAAGGATGCCAAAAGTAATATGAAAGCAAACTTACTGATATGATTTGCAACAACTTTTCACTTGTTTCTCATGCTGGAAAACACTAATAATTAATCTCCTCCTACATAGATACAATAAAACATTATATTTAAATTAGACTATAGATATAAATGTGACCAAGATACTTAAGTGGTCATTTAGACTGCATGACACAAGTACCAATCCCATTGTTTGATTCTCCAATAATAAAGCACATCAACTTAAGCATTAGAAATTGACATCCATGGTTTATCAGTCCTACAAGCTAAGAGCAGTGCATTGCCAGTGTGTCAAGCCTAGAAGGAAGCATATATACATATACATGTACATTTATACGATCAATAATAGCAAAAGGAACCTCCATTTAGGCTGTCACTATTTTGATAAAACATTTTAAGCACATCATACATGAACCATATATATACATGTCAATCATTGGCAACTCCAAGCACATCACACATGAACGAACCATAAAATCAAATAAAAAAATAACAAATTCAATCACACAAAAATTGAGAATCATTTGGACACCTATGTAATTAAAGTTGCGGGGGAATTATAAGGAAATCAATATAGTAAAGAACCAAAGTAGCTCAAGCGTTAAATAAATTGGAAAGGGAGAAAGATAGGGGAATGACAAGTATGTTACCTGCATCAAAGAAGGAGAATTAAAGAAATTGGAGAACCTAGGCCGGTTAGGGTTTATGTCAGAATTAGTGACAAAGGGGAATGACGAGTGTGTTACCAAGGTACCGAAATTTCCTGGCACCTGCAACTGGATGAGAAACCAAACCACCCTTAGTAATCAGATCCTAAATACAAGATTAATACAGAACATGATTGAAATTCTCAAAACCTAGAAAATCAGTGAACCAAGATGTGAAATAAGCAAACCCTAGATCCACAAATCAAATCCAATCAAGCTAGGAGATAAAGGGAATAGGCACAAATCAGTTCAACCCTAACCAAAAGATCAACATTGGAGTCTTCTAGAAAGAAGAAGATGTGTTACTGAGACGAGGAGTAAAAACAGATTTAACAACACTAATAGAGGAGGATGAGCGATGGAGACAGAAACGCAACGAGAATAGAAAAGAGCCTTACCTACAACGTCAATGATCGAGAAGACCAATTTGTTGTCGGTCTGCCATGGGTGAGAGGATTGGGACTATGAGCATCGATTTTGTTGTGGTAGAACAGCGGCGCATGCCCAAAGAGGGCACAACAATGGAGATGGATTTTTGAGAGAGGGTTCCTTCAGATTGACTTGATAGAGAAAGTGGGAGGCCTCTTAATATTTTAATCAAGAAATAAAAAAAATAAAGAAAAATAAAAAAGTACTCCGTATATGAATATACACCGCTTGTGTTACCTCGGTTGTATAACATCCGATGTATATATTTGACACATCGGTTAGTAATATTTTGTGTCAAGTATTTTACATCGGTTATAAAAAATAACCAGTGTATATAAATAAAACACTATCTTTTACTACACATAGACACAAAACCGATGTGTATTTAATGATGTAAAATGCATATTTTGGCCTAGTGATTGTTGGAATTTGCGAAAGTCGATTCTTTGATATAAAGCATGCATCTTTATGTGATTTATGATCTGCGCATATGTTTATTGTTGTGGTGATCCCTAACATTGGAAGTTTGCATCTTTATTTGTTTTATTTTATTATTTTTATTCGGCACATATTCTACCCGACACCAACCACCATTCCCTCTCCATCCATCGACATCGACCCCTCTATTCTTTGTCGACAGCAACCTCCTCACCTTTTCCCGCTATCCCTGAACCCCAAAACACACTAAACCTAGAACCGCTGACTTCTCTCCTGAGGACGAACCTGACTCCACTATCCTATAGCGGGGTCTTGACTATAAATTTATTTGGCCGAGAAACTCTCTCGTCAAATTGGTGCCGTTGCCGGAAAGATATCAATCGCGCCTAGTTTAATTGTGTTTAAGGTTCAGAAAAGCCCATCCCTTTTTCTTACCCTATCACATACCCTACCATCACCTACCTCACCGGTACCAACTGGGTGCCAAGCTTTTGCCACTAATTTGTGTTCTTGATTGTGATTTCAAAGCTTAGGTACAAAGATGGAAGACTTTGTCGAAGGGAATCCTGCATGGGAAGAATGGTATCAAGATTTGAGATGGAGAAATAGGATCGAAGTGGAGGAGTCACGATTAAGGAAAATAGCTCGGCTGGAAGACGAAATCCGAAGGCTTGAGGCTTCCATTCAGTCTAAAGGACCATGCCCTCCTCTCGACGAGTCAATTGACCCACTCGATGTCGACAACTAGGTATGTCCTTCCTCGAATTTCATTCCTACTTTGCTACCTATTGTTGATGAATCATATGAAGGATCCCAAGGCGAAATAGCACTAGAAGAGAAGAAGTTGGACATTGTTGACCAGGGCATTCCAAGATCGCTTTTACCTTACAAATTGAAGGCTATCCCCGATGATTTTGAGCAACCGATGTTCATATTCAAGTATGGGGTCCTAGCAAAGTGGCATGAAGCTCCGCAGGATGAGGAGGAAATATCTCTTCCCTCTCCACCGTTCTGCTGTGGTGGAGATACACAACCAAGTCAACCTATGAAGCGGAAGAGGTATGATGATGAGGTATGTATATTTTCTTTATATCTTCCCTTATACATGCTAGCTCGAGCCAGTGAAGATGAATGGGTGGAGCCATGGAGCGTCCACTCGGGGAGGTTTAAGCTTCTTCACATGATGCCCCCGGATGACATCCCACGCTTCCCACCACCAGAGGAACCACCAGATCCACCTATACCGCCGGACAAAGATGAGCCAGGCTAATGCTTAATGAAAAAGTCGGCCTAGCGACTATAAAATCTAGAGCTTGTAAATAGACATTTATTTTTGGGACTTTTTGACATTGTTGCTTTTGTTTGTTTTTGGTTTTTGAAATTTTAGTTTTTCTATTATGGGTATTTCTCTTCTACATTTTTCAGGTCCATGGGGATAGAAGCAAGCTAAATCGGACTCTGCCCAGGCATTAGCACTCGACATTATGAAGCCATGCACATCTGTCTAGTGAGTTTCTTTCTTTTCCCTTATTTTTTATACAGTCAGGACACTGTAATGTATAAGTATGGGGTGAGGGAAGGGCTTACTTTGTGCATATTTGATCATATTTGACATTATGTGTGCATATTTAAAGTTATTTCTTGAATTGCTTATACATGGCTATTTTGGAATTCATTATTAATTTATGTGCTTACATGCATGTTTTCCAAAAGTTTGAAAAATGACCCCCATTGAAATTTTTTGATTAATGTCATGGAAACTTTATTGAACTCGATGATGCAAAATTAGATTCATTAGAGATATAGCATGAAATTGCCTAGTAAAGGGAAGTCACAATGAAGTGCATATTTTCTTGAAAACCATGAAATGAGGTAAAGTTTGAAGTTGCTTTTGACATGTTGCATGATAAAAGGATGGAGGACTTTATATTTCCATATAATGCTCATTGTTTATATCCTAGCCTTTACCTATGCTTATGCATCACAAAAGCCATATTGAGCCTTATTTCATATTTGCTCCACATGATCTAAATATTGCCTATTCTTTACCTTATTTCTATCCGGGGATTATGTTGAGAATGATGTTACATTATGGAGATTATCATATGGTGATTGTGTTGTGGTTATCATTATTGGAGTTTGGTAGGAAATTGTTTGAAATATATGGAAAATTTAATGAGTGAAAGAAAATTCGATCACCTCAGGAGATAAAGGTAGATCGACCCTGCTTGCTGAGATAATAGTTCAGTGAGATGGGACACACAGGTGAGGAGTCCAAAAGCACTAAGTATCCGGGGCCATTCATGACACCCATGTTTGCGACTCGCGAGAAGGCAGTGATGAGGTTAGAGAGGTAAAAGCATTATTATTGAAAAAAGCATTATGGAAGGTGATGAATCAAAGGAAGAAGGGATGTGGTTAAGAAAGTTTGGAAATACTCCATTTCCTCGGATTATTAGCACCACATTGCAAAAAACTGCCCACCTTTAGCCTTTTACCAATCTACTCTTTATTGAGCTTAAATTAAAGTTCTCTTATTTATTAATGCTTTGTCACTTATGAATGTTTTGCATAGCCCTCCTTTTGTGAGTAGAAGTTCCTTTTTAATTGCACGTGCATGAATTTGTGACACTAGTACCTTTTCGAGGATGGTAATTGATTGCAGGGTTATATGAGAATGAATCTGATATGTTGAGAGTTTTGATTTCTTCCCCTGTATGACGATTAAAAGTATTGCTTGAGGACAAGCAAGCTTAAGTATGGGGTGTTTGATGTAAGCCTATTTTGCCATGTTTTATATTGACTTTTATATCGATTTCTGCATACATTTCATACAATTGGGTTAGAATAATACATAATTTCTGTAGTTTATGTTTATTTGTAATATATGGAGGTCTACACAAGTTTTTATTATATTTCGCCGAAATCGGACGCACTTTGGAGCTTAAAGGAAAGTCATGAAGAAGCTAAGGATGGTGCAGCTGGAGAAAAGGCCATTTTTCGGCATTCATCATTCTGAGTCAAGTTCTGATGTCTTCATGAGAGTTGTAGCCCTCGGAAAGAGCTTTCCAACTCATGGTCCTATGCATCAATGCGACAAACGCGGACTCAGGAAAGTGCGTTTCAAGAACAGAGCAGAAAGCTGAGAGACTTACTTGATATCAAGTAAAACAACTCGATATCGAGTAACCCATATCGAGCTGGAGAGCCAGACATCGACAGGTGAAGCTGGGAGCTGGAGCAGGTTAGTCGATATCGACATGATTTGGTCGATATCGAGTAAACACTTGGTCGATTTTCACGCCCAGGAGCCGAGATCGACGAAGAAGCTGAAGACGGAGAAAGCCTTACTCAATGTCGAGGAAAGTTACTCGATATCGAGTAAAAGTCAAGTCGACATGCGTTCTGGAGGCCGGAATCGAGTTGCTGAGCTGAAGACGAGAAATTTCTTCTCGATATCGAGCAGTCCTAGTCGATATCGAGTAAATCCCGGGAGCCGACGTCGAGCAGTCCAGATATCTTGTTAAGTTTCTATCCCGAATCCATTTGTGATATTTTCGAGATGAAATTCTATCAAGATCTATCAAGTGCCATCAAGTCAAAAGAGAAGATATTTTATCCAAATTAGATATAGCCCTTTTAGATATAATTATTTATTTCCATGTTTTATTTTAATGTTATTAGATAGATAAATATAGATATAGATATAATTTGTTTCTTAGAATAGCTAGGGAATGAAGCCTATAAATAAAGCCCTAGAGGGCTGATTTTCATTCGTTCAAGTCAAGTCAAGTCGTCTTAGGGCGCAAGTAGAGAGAGCGAAGGCGAGAGAAGAGAGAGAGAGAGAGAGAGAGAGAGAGAGAGAGAGAGAGAGAGAGAGAGAGAGAGAGAGAGAGAGAGAGAGGAGGAGAGAGGGAGAGAAGGAGAAGGATGGAGACGAACGATTGTAAGTTTTAGTTTATTTTATGTTAAAGTTAATTTCTTTCATTATGTTTTGTTTCTAATTTCCTTCTTCTAGGGTTGGGGTGATCCCAACATATATATGTGTGTTTGATTTATAAATCCATGAATTTATATGTCTTTATCATCATCTACCTATGTGCTTAATCCTTTGCGAGAGTTGAGGAAATTCCTTATTCATGATATTGAAGCGAAAGTGATCTTATTATGAATTGGATAGTAATTAGGGTTTATTTGCGAGAGCCGACTAATCCTAATTAAGAAAAGGTAGAAACAAATTAGGTTTTTATGCGAGAGCCTCTATCACCTAAATTGTTGGAATTTGCGAAAGTCGATTCTTTGATATAAAGCATGCATCTTTATGTGATTTATGATCTGCACATATGTTTATTGTTGTGGTGATCCCTAACCTTGGAAGTTTGCATCTTCATTTGTTTTATTTTATTATTTTTATTCGGCACATATTCTACCCGACACCAACCACCATTCCCTCTCCATCCATCGACATCGACCCCTCTATTCTTTGTCGACAGCAACCTCCTCACCTTTTCCCGCTATCCCTGAACCCCAAAACACACTAAACCTAGAACCGCTGACTTCTCTCCTGAGGACGAACTTGACTCCACTATCCTATAGCGGGGTCTTGACTATAAATTTATTTGGTCGAGAAACCCTCTCGTCAATCGTATAAAAGTACTTGTAGCATTAGTTAAACCAAAAGGCATAACCAACCACTCATATAAGCCAAACTTAGTCTTAAATGTTGTTTTCCATTCATCACCTTCCTTCATTCTAATCTGATGATAACCACTCTTAAGATCAATTTTCAAGAATATTGAAGCTCCATGTAGTTCATCTAGCATATCATCTAATCGTGGAATAGGATGACGATATTTAACAGTGATATTATTAATAGCCCTAAAATCTACACACATTCTCCATGATCCATCTTTCTTAGAGACTAATAATACAGGCACAACATAAGGACTTAAGCTTTATCTAATATATCCCTTATCTAACAATTCCTGGACTTGAGATTGGACCTCTTGGGTCCTAGTGGGATTCATACGATAAGCAGGCCTATTAGGCAAGGCAGCCTCTGGAACAAGATCAATTTGATGCTCAATTCCACGAATAGGGGGTAGACCTTCTGGTATGTCATCGGGGAATACATCCTTATACTCTTCAAGAAGAGATAGGATGTGAGGAGGAAGGACAACTCTAAGCTCCTCACTCAACATATTCAGCCCTTTGCATAGGAGCATGAGAGTTGTTTCCCCATCCACAAACTCGTCTATGAACGTGCTCTTGGAAGCCAAAAACACCTCCTTAGGCCGAGAATGTGAACCCACTTGGCTCGACTGAGCTACCTTATCTAACTCACCTTTACTTACCTTGCGCTTCTCAATCTCATCAGCCACTTGTGTTGGCGTCATGGGCTTGAGTACGACATTCTTTCCCTGAAAAGTAAAGGAGTAGCGATTAGTAAACCCATCATGTATGACCTTACGATCAGATTGCCAAGGACGACCTAATAAAATATGAAAAGCCTGCATAGGCACTATATCACATAAAACTTCATCTTCATAATGTCCTAGTTTAAAATGCCCTTTAACTTGCCTATTTACTTTCAAATTTCCACAGTCGTTCATCCAATGCAATTTATAAGGTCTAGGGTGTTGAACAGTAGAAAGTTGCAATTTATCAACCATTTCTTGACTAGCTAAATTACAGCAACTTCCTCCATCAATGATCACATTAACAACCTTTCCGTACATGGGTGCTTTACCCTTGTCGAGGGGCTGTTGGGGTGCTCGGCTCTCCCCTTTTCATTGGGGCTGGTTAGCTCAATCTCGAGGACCACCATCCGAGCGCCCTTGGGGCTGTTGTGGTCGATTTGGACGCCACCCTTGTTGTTGGCCACTCGACATCCTTCCTTTGCTCCTATATCGTGCTCCTCTTTCTACCTTTATCGCTAAATGCAAAAGCTCAGTAGACGTAGAATAAGGAAAATAATCAATTTCATGGGCGAAAGCGGGGTGCAATATTCTAAGAAACCTAGCACTTGTATCTTCATAGGGTTCAACTGCATTAGCCCTAGCCATGGTTTCTTGCATTGCATTAAAGGTTTCCTCAACAGTTTTATTACCTTGCTAAAGGTTTTCTAAACGTTGTCTAAGTTCTCTAGCATAATGTTGAGGAACAAACCTACTTCTCATAAGTGCTTTTAATTGAGTCCAAGAAGCGATAGGCGCATCAAGGGCTCTTCATCGTTCTTTAACTAGATTATCCTACCAAATTAAAGCAAAGCCTTGAAATTCTAGGGAAGCTAGTTGCACCTTTTTAGTTATCCTTTATAAAGTTCACGTTTTAATAGATCTAGCAAGCTGCATTATTGATGCTTTATTGCAGAACTGATTTTGTTCTTGTCTGTTGTTTTATCTCTTGTTTGGAAATGAAAGATTGGATGAGAGTTTGTAATGAGGATGAGTGTAGACCTTAGAGACCTATTTCTTTATGAGGCTTTTTTTTATTCTATATATAAATTTTATAATTTTGTATATTTATTGTATATAAATTATGTAGTTTTTGATATTTTATTATATATGTAAATTTTGTATAATTATTGAAATTTAATAATTTATGTAAATTTTGTATAATTTAATGAAATCTTATTATTTATGTAAATTGTGCATATTTTTTTTAAAAAAAATATTGGACTTCTTAGCCTGGGTCTGAAAAATTCGGGCTAAAAAGATGGCTTTTTTTTTAATTCCCCCCCCCCCCCCACACACTTTAGCTACGGCAACTTGCCGTGGCAAATGTGTCGTATTTTTCAGCAGAGGTTGCTTGCCGTAGCGTAGCTGTCGCTATTTTTTTTGCTATGGCTATTTGCCGAAGCTACAAAATTTTGCCACCCTAGAACTCGCTACCCCCATTTGTCGTAGCTTAGCCGAAGCTAGAGGCCTTTTGCCATCCCTTGAAGGCCTTTTTCCACGGCTTTTTGCCAATGCGAATTTCTTTTTTTTTTTTTTTGTAGTGAAATACACCCACATCTAGTGTCGCTTGTGGAAATTACCCTCCCCTTGTGAAGGGTACCATGACTTCTTGGTCGTCCTTGGGCGGGCCTTGATAACGAGGGGAATGCAACACATTTCCATGGTAGTCGGGGGAACTCGTCATGTTTCTTGAGATGGGCCCGGGTAGATCGATGACCTCCTAGTAGAACGCATACCATGCCTCAACCTTGTAAAAGTTGTTAACAAGCGTTTGATCATCGGTAGAAACGATTGTAAGTCATGAGACTAGTCTTTTCTAGGGTCATAGGACGACCAAGTCCCACTGGGTTCGTATATTATCGAGATATTCACTTGAGCATGATATGGACACTATATGTGAAGCGTTTCCTTTATTACCTATAAAACCAACTAGGGAGGGTGCTTATTTAAGATCTTTATTAGTTGGTTCCTTTGAAGGCAAGGTGGTGTCCGCGATAATATTTGCCCGCGTTCGATGATCATTGTTCAACCGTAGTCTTTTGAGGAAGTTTTTTCAGATGATGTTCTGTTCTACAGACGTTCTTCTCCGATCAAAGGTTCCAAGAATTCAGCTCCGAGTAAAACAATAAACAGCAGAACAAAAGCTTACCTAAACTACTCTATAAGAATTCTCTATTGACCAAAATGAATCTCTCATTTGATCACCTGTTTATTTGTTGAGCTTTTCTTATGGATTGATGCAAAAAGAAGAGTATGAAAGACTAACTTCACTTTATAATTTTATAGTGATATATCCACACAAAAAAATACACATAATTCCACAAAGATCCAAAACCAAGGCTTAATGATCCAAATAAGAAAGTTGTCCACAGAAATAACACCATATCACATTATAGCTGTTTATTTACCCTGACAAGGCCAAAGATGATCAAATTCAAGTTCAAAAGCAACGAATGCAAAACATTTATACCTTGGTTGGACTTTGGTTAAACAACAAGTCTCTCGGTAATGACTTGTCAAAATCAATTGGTAGGAGGTTGATCCCTTCCATTTGCATACAGGAATATCTAGGGTTACCCTATTAGATCATTTTACTCTCCCTGAAAAAATGAGTACATAAACTGCCTCAGAACATGTTTCAGAATTATTATCCTATCCTAAGCTTCATAAGCCATGCTGAAATATACTTAGATCGAAATATACTAAAACTAAACTAATAACTTGAGATTTAAATATTCAATATAACAACTTGGGATTCTACCTATTCACCACAAACGGAATAAGTTTTTAAAACCTAAGTGAAGTATTTTACAAGAATGTAAACATGGGACTGTACAGACGTAGATGAAAGATGCAAGTTTAGCTTAAACTTGAAGGAAGTTGACACGTGTTACTTCGTGGTAAGGCTTTCATCCATAGCTTGTTGTATAACTTGCAAGATTGTCAAAGAAGAGATTATCTGCATTGAAATAAACAGAAATGCATTTATTAAGCAAATAGGCAACGAGTGATCCTCAAGCATGGAATGTTCTTTAAGATAACATATTGATGAAATAAACAGAAATGCATTTGTTAAGCAACTAGGAAGCGAGTGATTATTGAAGACATTTAAAATCGATCCATTAAAGTTTAAGATTCATCTTAAACTTTATTCTTTGAATAGAAGATAAGATTCATCTTCTAAAAGAATGATCTTATTGAAGCTAGAAAGAGCATCCAACTACTTGACAAGACCTAAATAGATCCAGTTGTAAAGAATCAGATTATATACTCATTGACAAAAAATGATTTTTCGAAGGGATAACTCCATATAGGGATATGAACAAGAAGGAATATAAATAAGCGTACCTACCACAGTAGAAGAGGGAGAATGGCTAGCTGAAGCTCAGATTTGAGGGAACGAACCGAGAGCGGTGAATGAGAAACAAGGAGAAGGAAATGGAGCAATGAATCTAAGCTTTCAGACCTGATTTCATCAAAGATACAATGGATGTATGCTTATAAATCGTGAGAGTTGAACATCCAGGGAGGGAAAGAGAGATTTACCATGACAACGGGTGGTCCAGCAATATGTGGCGATGCTATGCATTGCTTGTCAATCCGTTCCCACCATTCCTTGTTCTGAAAGGAGTGTGAGTGTGAGAGCTGTCAAGAATCAAAAGGACCTCAATTAGGTTATAATTAAAAAAAAACAAACAAAAGGCCAAATAAAATGAATACACTCTCCTCTTATCAGAGAACTTAGATCACCAAATCCATAAATTACTTTAGGGTTTCAAATGAAACATATAATAAGCAACTTTCAGATTTCAAAAAGAAAAAACACAAAGAAGAAAAAACAGAGAGTATAATAAGCAATGCAGCTGATACCATGTAAGATTTAGTTAAGGTTAATTATAACACATTTTTGGTACTCACATTAACTTATCAATACCCTGAAAAACCTTACAACACGTAGAATGACATATTTGATTCAAGGGACACTGAAGTACACACCTATCAAGGGGATATTTGACCAATTATAGTGTCCCTCTTTTAATCCTAAAATAATCCATTTTATCAAATGATTCATGATTGAAAATTTAGAAGCAATGTAGCAACAAACAGTAGTCTATCATCTGCACTTAATATTACTTGAATGCATAATAAAACAAGGCTTACCTTTGCAAATTCCTCATCGGGACATCAGACACTTGCAACTTCTTTTATACTCTTGACCTTAAAGTCAGACAAGGTTTCTCCTTCATGCTTATTTCCTTCACCCTCTCAATTCTTTCTTTTAGTTCCTATGAAGCTAAAAATAAAATACGCTAAGAAAAGCAATAAAGCGAAGCAACATATACATTAAACACTTTATGACAGGCCATCATCAACACCAATGGTAAATATCATTTCCTATATTTCATCTAGTGAATTTCATCTACTCTAACTCGAAAACCAAATCTGAGATCTGCTAGATTTCACCTACCCTAAATCATTTCAACGAGTCCTTGAGCCTCGATTCCAAGTCAAATTTCAAGATACAAGGAAATTTTCTAGATTTCATCTACCCTAACTCGAAAACCAGATTTAAAATCTGCTAGATTTCACCTACCTAACTCGCAGATTGCTCGAACATTGTACTGCGAATGAAATACAAGGAAATTTCAAGATAAAATTCTCATGATTCATAGTGAAACAAAAGAGAATGTCAGATAACCTCGTTGGCGTCGCTGAAATACAGTGAGGGCGGAGATGGAGGTGATAACTGAGCATAAATCGGGAAAGCGGGCAACAACTGAGCAGAAATCGGGAAAGCGGATGGCAACTGAGTAGAAATCAAAAAAGCGGTCAAGAAGTGAAAGCTGAAAGCCACGGCCACAAAGACGACTTCGAAGGTGGTGAGCAAAAATTGTGAAAAACATTCGGAGATGGCGGAGGAAAGATGAAAGATGAAAAGGGGATTTGAGGTGGTTACTGGTGAGCGAATTTGGAGAGACAAACGAGGGGATGAGCGTGACTACAAGAACTCTAGGGAGGCACGAGACAAGAGAGGGGAAGAGAAGGACGTCTGGAGCTCGATTTTGGGCTCTTCAATGGTAGGGAAGGGTGATAATGCATATCTTAGATAGGCATTTTTAGTTTAGTTAGGTTGCATTTCGTTCATACTTTGCAGTTAATTTGCATCTTGTGATTATTCTGGAAGAGTTCGGATTCTGCGCAAATTTGTGATTATCTTGCATATTGAATCTGAACACATTTGGGAGATGAAACATCTTGAAGAGAAATGCGAGGAACATTGGAAAGAAACAAGGAATGAAGAGGAGAAAAGAGATTAGAGTTGGAGCTGCTCTCGCATTGGACAAGATGATCTGGCAGCGGGAGATGTCGCGGTCGCAGCATGCATGCCGCGACCGCAACAAAGGACGTGCAACAAGATATGGACAAGCAGCATATGCCACAGCCGCAACATTGGCCGTCAGCAATGCCACGTTTTGCTTAATTAAAACCCTAGTTTGTGTTAGTTGTTTTATGGCCGACTAGACTTTTTATAAGGCCGATTTATGTAATTTCTCTTATACTTCTATTCTATTCTACGTGCATCAGACAATTTAGAGATTGAGCGATGTCTTCTATGAGGAACTAAACTCATTTGTTCTGCCTACAATTTGAAGCTTTATTTGGATTGATTGTGAGTTTCTAATTCCCGTTCCTTGTTTCCTATATTTGAATGCTTCAACTTATTTGTGCTTGATTGTCTATTGTTTTGTTCTTTCTTGTGTGGCCAACTAGTTAGATCAATTCAATTGCTAAGGTTTTGTAGATTCCTGGTTGTGAACCTTAACCTAAGTGGCAAACTTGTTCCTTTAGAGCTGGTTGAACTAATTGAATGAGTAGGAAGTTGAATGTGTTGTTAAATCCCTCTTTACGGACTACAAATACCTTGGCTAATCTCTGAACTTAAAGCGATCAATTGTGTTAAATCCTTCTTTAGGGACTGTTTGATTGATAAGGGTTGCTAGGACTGGTTGGACTAGTAACTATATTAGGTCGGGACAACGGCATTCATAGGAAACCTTAAAAGGACGAGAAGAAGTTACAAGGATCGTTTCAAACCAAATAAAGCGGAAAGTTGTAGGTAGAATTGCTTCTCATAATTGTTTGAACCAAATTCATTTACTTTTCTTTCGTCAATCCACTTTGATAAAAGGCGGAACTTTCACACTAAAAAAACCCCTCTTTGGTTACTTAATTGACACCTAAATCATACTTGAATCACTAACTTCCTTGTGGATCGACCTCTTACTTATTGCTATACTAGTTATAGGTTTGAGTTTTCTTTGACGGGTCAACGACAGGTTTTCCCTATGTCAAATTTGGCTCCGTTTCCGGGGATTTTTATTAATTCTTGTGTGTTTTTTGTGTTGATTTTGGTGTGGACCGTCTTATATGGTCCATACCTGTGCTACTAATTCTTCTTTGTAGAAAGCACTGCAGAAATGGCTAACGACGCAAATCGAACTCTAAAGGAGCTTACTGTTGAAGGAGGAAATCGATAATGCAAATAGAATACGAATAAAACAAAGCAAACCGATTGGATCCCATCAAATAATTACAAGACTCCCTCCCGATGTAGCAGTGGGAAGTCACGATCAATCCACGAGGAAGAAGGTCAGCGGATCCTAGGCAGCGGAGAAATCTCACGAACAGAAGTCGACAACACATTACCTCGATCTCGACTAGGGTTAGTCGACAGAACATCGGACAAGTCGAATAGAGCAGCAGCAGTCACTGGCGGTTGGCCGATATCGAGGAGATTTACTCGATATCCAGTAACTTTCGTCGACGTCGAGTTCCTGCAAACCAGAAGCTACAGCGATCTAGGCGATCGAATATCAGTAGTCGATGTCGACCAGTTTTGGTCGATATCGAGGAGAAACAGAAACGAAAGAAAATAAAGAACAAGGCTTTTTCGAAATAAACTATGTATGTAAGCAAACTTCCAAGATCGGGGTTTGCAACGATAATAACCAAGCATGCTTAAGGCAAGATAAATAACGATAATCAAGCAAATCGCATCGAAGGATCAAACTTTCGCCTTTTCCAACAATTAGACAACTCTTTCAAGAAACCCTAATTGTATCTACCGATTTTAGGTTTACAATCCAAGTTGTTAGCATGGATCTCCATTGAATGGGTAATAAACACATAAAAGGTAGTAGATGCTCAAAACATGATAAAAGTCGGATCTTTACCTCAAACACGCAGGGCTATTGTCGGGCTCACCCCAACCCTAGAAGTGGGTAGACTACTCGCCCCTCATCGCAATCACAGACATTGATTGAAAATAAATAACTTGCATAAACTAAATTCAAAGTCTTTACAATCCCGGCCCTCCAACTTTCGTTGAATGCCAAAACCCTAAAACCTTTGAACTCCTAAAACTCTCTATGGAACTACTTCTCTAGCTTCTGAAATTGAATTCATGGAAAATCAGCCCCATGGGCTTTATTTATAGGCTTCCAATCCTTGTTAATCAAGGAAGGAAATATTTATCTAATATCTAAAGATAAAACTTTAATAAAAGGAACATTTATCATAAAAGGAAATATATCTAAATATCTTCATGTGTGGATAAATCTTCTCTCCATGGATAAATCTTGATAGACTTGATTGATCTTGAATAGAACTGGATAGACTCGGACTCCTTCGCTCCCAAGTAAGCCCAACTCGACTCGGACAGCCCACAGCGTCACGCGGCCCAGGAAAGTTTTGCTCGGTATCGAGTAATTTACTCGATATCGGGGAAATGTGGTCGTCGACTTGGCTGTCTGACTTTCTCGAGCAACCTCTCCCCGACCTGGCTCAGACAAGTGGTCTTGGTTTTGTCGATATCGAGTAATTTACTCGATATCGAGAAGAATTATTGTCGGTCTCGGCTTGTCTGGTCAACTCGAGCAGCTCCTCCTCGGATCCTCGATCAGGTGTGGATGCTGGACTTAGTCGATATCGAGGAATTATGTCGATATCGAGTAAAAATTGTAACTCGAGTTGGCTTGTTACTCAGTTGTGCTTCTCGATTAGGCTTTCCTCGATCAGCCTTGGTTCACATCGTTTGTCGATATCGAGTAACTTTTAGCTTTCGTCTCCTTTCCTTGGTTTTGTCCCGGAATGGCTCCAAATTCTGTAATATTAAACCAAAACTTATGTAGATCTCCATTTCTTGCAAATAAGCACATATTACATAAATTCGACATATTCCCAGCCCGAAATATGCAAAGTGTATAGAATATGGAGCTAAAATGTGCATTTCAACATGGCTATTTTAGTGGACATCAAATCACCCCATGCTTAAGCTTGCTTGTCCCCAAGCAATAACTTGGATGGTCATTCAGGGGAAGAATTTTAGACTCTTAACATCATAGATTCATTCTTATATAACCCTGCAATCAATTACCATCATCGAAAATGTACTTGTGCCACAAATCCATACATGTGCAATAAAAGAAATATCTACTCACAAAAGGAGGCTTATGCAAAAAACATTTTATGTGACAAAGCAACAATAATCAAGAGGACTTTAATTAAGCTCAATAAGGAGTAGATTGTTAAAAGGCTAACGGTGGTCTATATTTGGCAATGTGGTGCTAAATCCGGGGAGAATTTCTTCAAACTTTGCTTTGATGCACTTTCTCCTTTTAATAATTTCCACATCACTCACTCACTCTTTGCTTTTTTCCATTAATATGTTTTTACCTCTCTAACCTCAGCACTGCCTTCTCGCGAGACGCCAACATGGGTGTCATGAATGGTCCCGGATACTTAGTACTTTGGACTCCTTACATTGGTGTCCCATCCTGCGGAACTATTATCTCAACGCAGGCAGGGTCGATCTACTTTTATCTCCTGAGGTGATTGGATTTTCTTTCACTCATTAAATTTTCCATATTTTTCAAACATTCCTTCCGAACTCCAAATAATGATAACAACAACACAAACACCATATAACATCTCCATAATGTAACATCATTCTCAACATAATCCCCGGATAGGAAATAAGGTAAAGAATGGTAATATTTAGAACATGTGGAGCAATGACTGAAATAAGGCATATATATGGCTTTTGTGATGCATAAGCATAGGTAAGGCTAGGAATATAAACAATGAGCATTGTATGGAAATATAAAGTCATCCATCCTCTTATCATGCAACATGTCAAAAGCAACTTCAAATTTACCTCCTTTCATGGTTTTCAAGAAAATATGCATTTCATTGTGACTTCCCTTTACTAGGCAATTTCATGCTATATCTCTAATGAATCCAATTTTGCATCGTTGAGTTCAATTAAAGCTTCCATGACACTATTTCTTTAGAAAATTTACAAGCAATGGGAGATGTCTCATAGAATTTTGAGTTTTAGCCTTATGCATAAAAATTTAAAATTTTACTCAAAATTTCACCATGTAAAACCAAAAACAAGAATAAAACATATAATAATGATAATGAGCTCTTCCCCCACCCCATACTTAAAATATACAGTGTCCCCACTGTATGAAAATCAAACAAAGCGAGAGTAAAGGAAGGAATTCACCGAATAATGCGTCGAGGAAGGTAAAACAGGAGCTGTCGAGGAACTGGGTCGGTCGATATCGAGGAATATTGTCGATATTGAGTAAATGATCAGCGTCGAGTGGAATGCTGAAGTCGAGGAGCTTTCTGACTTGGTCGATGTCGAGGTTGCCTACTCGATATCGAGTAAAACTGGGCTGCTTCTCTTGGTCGTTCTCGACTGGCCTAGTCGATTTCGACTATCTTTCAGGGACTTCTTATTCCACCTTTCGCGATCCTTTTATGCTTGCCGACCTAAAAGTGTTAGATTTTACACGAAGACAAGACTTTCCACATGAAGTGTTCTAAACTAAAGAAAAAAAACCAAAACCAAAATCAAAAGTTCTAAAGTCCTAAAATTCAAAAGGTTTATATACATGCTCTAGATTTTAGAGTCGCTAGGCCGACTTCTCCGCTTGTGCTTTAAGTGCAGTCAATGTGGGCCCCTTTTGTGCTTGGCCCTTCTCCTGGATCATCTAGGTCTTGATTGTAGTATGCAAGCTCGGCTGATAGGTGATTGCTTGCATAATCTCTCTTTTCTCCCTTCCTTTTCTTTCCAGCTCTCATTCTCCGTAGATTCTCTCACCACGGGGCCTTACCTCCCCTTAAATTATTTATAAATTTCTTAATGGACTGAGGAGGGGTAGAACTTATACCTGAACTTATCTTTTCGGGCCCAAAACAGAAATCTTCGGGCTTAGGGTTGGTCGATGTCGAGTAAATTTGGTCGACATCGAGTACAGGGACCCCATTCTTAGGCTCTTGGCAAGTCTGGTGCGCAGCAGAGGAAGTCGACGTCGAGGAAGATTGGTCGACATCGAGTAATACTTTGGTCGACATCGAGGAACTTTTGTCGATGTCGAGCAGAATTTTGGTGCCTTCCTCCGTTGTTTGCTTGATCCCATGGTTGCTGATGCTCTTCACCTCCAACCATGAAATTTCCTCTTTTGGAGGGCCAAAAGAGAAATCTAAGACCTCATCGCCTATTGTGAAGGTGAGCAATCGTTGTTTTACACTAATCTTGGCATCTACAGTAGCAAAGAATGGTCTACCAAGAATAATAGGGCTAGTAGGATCTTCAGCACAATCTATAATAAGGAAATCAGTTGGAATAAAGAATTTGCCAACCTGGACAGGGACATTCTCAACCATACCTGTAGGGATGACCACTATATTGTTTGCCATGTATAGCTTGGCATCCATAGGCTCTATTGACCCTATCTTCACCTTTCGCCTGATTGATAAGGGCATGATGCTCACACTTGCTTCTAAATCACACAAGGACTCATATTTATATTGTCCAAATCCCACAGTAACAGAAAACTTACCAGGGTCAGGTCTCTTCTCAGGGAAGTGGAGCACTTTGCATTCGCTGGCGATTTCTGAGATGGATCGCTTGTTGCTCAGGATCTCCTTGAGGAATTTGACATAAGCAGGCATCTCTTGCAAAGCTTCTATAAAAGGAATAGAGACATTCAGTTCTCGAATCATATTAACAAAACGTTTAAACTTACCTGCAGTGGGATCTTTTAGCGCCTTGGAAGAGAAAGGCAGTGTCTTTTTCTGCTTCGGAGCCGGAACAGATGTTGGAGGTGTTGCAGAGTCCTTGACATCGGCCACTTTTTCCTCGACATCGACAAGGGTTTGGTCGACATCGACTAAAGTTGTCAACTTCGGGTTGCTGAGCTGTGCAGACGAGTCCGAGCTTGGCTTCTCCTCCATGTCGAGTTGTGGCTTGTCGATATCGACCAAATGTTGCTCGACATCGAGGTTCTGCTGCTCGTTGTTGAGTTGCTGCTCTGCTTTGTCCTGGTGCTTTCCGACCTCTAGCTCCCGTAATTAGTGCCCGCTCCTGAGCTTTATAGCTGCGACGTGTCCGGTCTTCCCCTTAGGATTTGGTTCTGTTTGCCCAGGGAGTTGCCCGGTCGGTCGTGGGATTTGTGCTGTGAATTGACCCATCTGAGTCTCTATGCTCCTCTTACAGATATCCAGCTCCTCAAATCTTGTGTTGAAATTCTGGAGCTGATTATTGATGGCGATTGTAGACTGCTGCTGTTGTGCATGATTTCGGCGCATCTCATCAAGGATTATCTGTAGATCATCCTTCCGTTGATCTCTTTCTAGATGTCCTGGAGCTCTGTATGGTGGGGGGTTCCTAGGGGCACCTTGTTCCATTGTGGTTGCTGAAACCTTTGGTCCCCCATATAGCAATTGGGACCCCCTACGTAAGCTACCTCTTCGTGGTTTTCTGCCATCCTGACTTGCTCTGTGTGTGGGCACTGAGTAGTGGTGTGCCGCTGTAATCCGCATTCGATGCAGGGCTGGTTGACAGAAAGATACTTGACTTACTTGAAGAGCTTGCGATTCTGATCTCTGTAGTACTTCTCCCTGACATCTGGGTTAATCTCCTTGGAAGGCTCATAGAGGGGCATGGATGGGGCTGGCCTGGCATAGGCATCTTCATCATAGTTTGTTGAAGCCCCATATTTGTTATCGTATTTGGTGAGCTTGTTGAATACACCCCATGCGTCAGCTGATGGCATCGTTAGATACTCATATCGAGTATACTGATTTATCCTATCCTTAGTGGTCTAGTCAAGAGAATTGAAGGAAATTTCCTGAATGACATAGGGTGGCTATCCATGAGTAGGGCAAGATCGCAGTAGTTCCTTATATCGTTCCCATGCTTTTGCCAGCGGCTCCCCAGGCTTCTGTTTAAAAGCAGTAATCTTCTGGCGGAGGAGTGCTGTCTTGGCAGGAGGAAAGAATTTGTTGAGAAATTCCTGCTTTACTTGAGCCCATGTTGTGAGGGATCGTGGTTTCAGTCCTTCTAGCCACTTCAATGCAGGACCGGCGAGAGACCAACGAAAGGCCTTCATCTTGACATATTCCAGAGTAGTACCTTCAGCAAGAGTACGACACATGTCAGAAAAATTGGTAATATGTTCAAGAGGGCATTCATTAAATCTTCCATGAAAAGCATTATTTTTAAGTTCAATAAGAAAGTGAGTGCGAATTTCAAAATTATTTCGAGGGATCAGAATAGCCAATTCAGGCACGACGAGAGTCGGGTGCATGTAATCCTCTGCGGTGGTATGGTATTGGGCGAGCTCAGCTTTTGCTTGCCTCCTTCGCTCAGCTTCCTGTTCCCTGCCTGCCCTCTCAGTGGCGAGAGCAGCATTGTTGGCGGCTAGTTCCCTCTGAAGCCTCTCTATCCGCTGTTCCTATGTTTCTGCGGCCGTCATGGCACTTTTTAGTTTAGCGTGGACGTGTAAAAGGCGTTCCGGTTTGTCTAAGCCGTAAAACTCAGGAGGTTGACCAGAACGGCGCATACACCTGCAAAGTAACTTAAAGCAAATGTGAGATTTAACTACCTAAGGCGCGAATGATTGCTTCCCCGACAACGGCACCAATTTGTTGAAGGAGGAAATCGAGAATGCAAATAAAATACGAATAAAACAAAGCAAACCGATTGGATCCCAACAAATAATTACAAGACTCCCTCCCGATGTAGCAGTGGGAAGTTAGGATAGATCCACGAGAAAGCAGGTCAGCGGATCCTAGGCAGCGGAGAAATCTCACGAACAGAAGTCGACAATAGATTACCTCGATCTCGACTAGGGTTAGTCGACAAAACATCGGACAAGTCGAACAGAGCAGCAGCAGTCACTGGCGGTTGGCCGATATCGAGGAGATTTACTCAATATCGAGTAACTTTCGTCGACGTCGAATTCCTGCAAACCAGAAGCTACAACGATCTAGGCGATCGAATATCAGTAGTCGATGTCAACCAGTTTTGGTCGATATTGAGGAGAAACAGAAACGAAAGAAAATAAAGAACAAGGCTTTTTCGAAATAAACTATGTATGTAAACAAACTTCCAAGATCGGGGTTTGCAACGATAATAACCAAGCATGCTTAAGGCAAGATAAATAACGATAATCATGCAAATCGCATCGAAGGATCAAGCTTTCGTCTTTTCCAACAATTAGACAACTCTTTCAAGAAACCCTAATTGTATCTACCGATTTTAGGTTTACAATCCAAGTTGTTAGCATGGATCTCCATTGAATGGGTAATAAACACATAAAAGGTAGTAGATGCTCAAAACATGATAAAAGTCGGATCTTTACCTCAAACACGCAGGGCTATCGTTGGGCTCACCCCAACCCTTGAAGTGGATGGACTACTCGCCGCTCATCACAATCGCAGACATTGATTGAAAAGAAATAACTTGCATAAACTAAATTCAAAGTCTTTACAATCCCGGCCCTCCAACTTTCGTTGAATGCCAAAACCCTAAAACCTTTGAACTCCTAAAACTCTCTATGGAACTACTTCTCTAGCTTCTGAAATTGAATTCATGGAAAATCAGCCCCATGGGCTTTATTTATAGGCTTCCAATCCTTGCTAATCAAGGAAGGAAATATTTATCTAATATCTAAAGATAAAACTTTAATAAAAGGAACATTTATCATAAAAGGAAATATATCTAAATATCTTCATGTGTGGATAAATCTTCTCTCCATGGATAAATCTTGATAGACTTGATAGATCTCGGACAGAATGGGAAACCTAATTTATTGAAAAGAAAACTAGCTAACTAGGAATTGAAATAACTAAATTAGAAAACTTACCTCGGGTTGCCTCCCGAGAAGCGCCTTTCTTTAATGTCATTGACCTGACTTATTTTCAATCTCAAGATCTTAGCTATCAGACATCGTCAAAGCCCGCAGTAGCCTATCATATTCCTGTGCACACATCTTACAAAGAACATCATAGCACAATAAATTGAAAGCATAAAATGTGGAACTCAAGAACCCTTTCAATCTATCAAAGAGTCTAGCATGACTCTCTCCTGTAGGAATATGATACCACCAGCACAGTTCCGCTTGTGGCTTTTCAAAATAGTAATCAAAAGGATCAACACAATCACCATTACCTTCCAAATTGCAAAAGTTTATCTTTATTACCTCTTGCGCCTCAGCTGATGGCTCTAGACCTTGTTCATCAATGGGCGAGCTCAGAATGGATGTTGCAGATAGAGTAGGAGATACATCACATGTAACCTCATGCGTCGACTCATGAGATTCAAAGTCAGGAAGCACTAGAACCTTTTCTCCATCATCGAAGAAGCTATCGTTGTCATCAAATAATTCATCCTCTTCTTCTTCGAGGCTCCTTTCTTTCTCACCTTTTGCACTTAAAATCTGAATGAGTTGGCTCATATGATTCTCCAAGTTTTTACAGCGGCTCATTTGCTCCTCCAATTTTCCGATTCGGCTCATGTTTCTTTCCTCTAACTGCTGCACCACTTGAGTAAGAGTGTGCAATGGATCCTCCAGGTGTGTGACAGATTCCTCCATCGGCGGAGAAGATGTAGCGAGCAAGACTTCTTGTGAAACATGGTAATCCATATAACAAAAAAAATCCCACAACCCAGACAATCCTCCTAACCGTTTCAGGCCTCCGTTACTCATGTACTCAGCAAGCGCTCGCGTCTCAACAATCATCCCATCAATTATGCAAATAATCATATCTCGGATGCTGAATTGATAACCCCATGAACCAAGGTCGTCAACATACTCATGCAATCTACTAAAGTATTGGTGAAAGTTCTCACCTTCAAACTGCGCTAATCTCAACATCTTGAAAAAGTTAGTAGCAAGGGTGTTGTGAACCGTAAGATAGGTTCACAACAAAGTTAGATATATAAACAAAAATTAATAAATACACACAACAAAGGAATAAACTTGATTCCCCGGCAACGGCGCCAATTTGATGGACGGTTTTAGTCGCATAAACCGTATCAAAATAAAACTCAAACCTACAAACTAGTATAGCAAGCAAGTAAGAGGTCGATCCACAGAGAATCAAGTATTTCTCAGCAATGTGTATTTACCAATTAGTGAAAAGGGGGATTTTTGGGTGATTGAAATAAGAAAGAGAACAAAATAAACTATAAACAAGTTGATGCAAAACAATTTAGAGAAAACTGATCTACCTACAACTATCCACTTTATTTGGTTGAATTGATCCTTGTAACTTCTTCTCGTCCTATTAAGTTTCCTATGAATGCCCTTGTCCCGACCTAATATAGTTACTAGTCCAACCAGTCCTAGCAACCCTTATCAATCGAACAGTCCCTAAAGAAGGATTTAACCCAATTAATAGCTTTAAGTTCAGAGATTAGCCAAGGTATTTACAGTCCCTAAAAAAGGATTTAACAACACATTCAACTTCCTACTCATTCAATCAGTTCAACCAGCCCTAAAGGAATAAGTTTGCCACTTAGGTTAAGGTTCACAACCAGGAATCTACAAAACCTTAGCGATTGAATTGATCTAACAAGTTGGCCAGACAAGATAGAACAAAACAATAAACAATCAAGCACAAAGAAGTTGAAACATTCAAATATAGGAAATAAGGAACAAGATTCAGAAACTCACAATCCAATCCAAATAAAGCTTCAAATTGTAGATAGAACGAAGAGAGTTTAGCCGCCCATGGCGGACATCGCTCTCTCTCTAATTGTCTGATGGAACGTGGAATAGAATAGAAGTTATGGAAAGATAACTAAAAATGGCCTTATAAACAATCCCAAGTCGGCCATGAAACAAAACAAAAGCATCTAGGGTTTATTGAATCAAAACGCAGCGTTATGCGCTGACGGCAGATGCGGCGGCCGCAGCATCAGTATTCTTTTTGCAACGCCCCTGGCGGCGGCCGCAGCACACCATGCGGCGGCCGCTGCATTGGTCTTTCCCGAAAATTCTGTCTCGAATTTGCTCTCGACGTCAACATGAAAGTTGTAGCTCTCTGAAAGAGCTTTCCAACGCATGGTCATAATAGTCGATCGGACAACCGAGGCCTCCAGAAAGTGCAAAACAAGTTCAGCATGTCTGGCGACAACTTCTGCACACTTGTTCTTCGTTTAGGTTCGCTTCTTCTTCTCAGGACCTCTTGAGATCTTCATGTAAGCTTCTTCGATCAACTAGACATTCTCATCCAATGCGTTATCAACCCATGTCTCCTCCTCGGATCCACGATTACCTGAAATAATCAATAAAAGCATGTAGATTCCGACTCCAACCACACAGAGAACAAATATGCAAATTCTACTTAAATCATGCATGATATGCATCTTAACTAAGCTAAATGCAACCTATTATGCCTACCTAAATGCATGCTATCAACTTCCCTGCAACAAAGCTTAATGCCTTAAAAAGGTCAATCAACAGCATTGAGCAGTACGCGACGGAGTCTATTCATGAGTACTTTGAGCGTTTTAAGAAACTCTGCGCTTGCTGCCCATGTCATGGGTACTCTCAGAAGGATCTGGTTCTCTTTTTATTCAATGGGCTTACTGATGGAGAGCACCAAATGGTGAATTCCTATTGTGGGGGAAACATGCTGAATAAGACGCCTGCTGCAACTTAGGAAGTGTTTAAGGAGCTCTTTGAGGGCTCTAGGCAGTTCAACAAGAGCACTCGTGTCAGAGGTGTACTTGCTATTAATGCCCCAGTGGCTGCATTACAGACTGATATGGCAGAGATGAAAGAGATGATCAAGAAGCTGGTAATTGGCAGATCATCTCAGCAGTTGAAAACGTGTGAATCCTATAGTGATCCATTCCATCCTATGGATATGTACTCAACTTCGCAAGAACCTAGCGTTGAGTTGAATGCAATTGGGAATTTTGCTCCACAAAGGCCTAGGCAAGGCAACTTTGGTAATCCTGGGTACTTCAACAATAATAACTACAATGGAGGCTATCAGCAGGGCTATGGTTATGGAAACTACCAAGAACATGTCAATCAGCAAGAAGGGCCTCAGGTAAGGCCACAACAACAGTTTGACCTTCGACAGCCTCAAGCAAGTGCACCTGATGGAAATCCACTACAAGCCCTCACACAATTCGTAATGAACGAGGCTGGATGCACAAAGAACTTAGAGATGTGCACTAAGACCCTCACACAGGCAGTCGTGGACCAAGGTGAACGATCTAAGAACTTGGAGAATCAAATGAGTCAAATCATTCAATTGCTAAGTGCAAAAGAGGCAAATGAGTCAGGAAAGCTCCCATCGCAAATGATTGAGAATCCTAGGGAGAATGTCATGGCAATAACGCTTAGGAGTGGCAAGGAACTGATTGTCACACCTCAAAGGGACGATGAGGAAATCATGGACGAAGAAATAGAAGTAATAAACGAAGAAGATGGGAGTCGTACTATGCGGCGGCCGCAGCAAACATGCCGTGACCGCGGCATATCAACGGAGCAGCGCCCGCAGCCAGTGTCTTCGCCGACCCCACAGTGTCAGGTGCGCCTTCTACTTCTTCTTCCCCTCTTCCTCCTTCTTCCTCTCCTTCTTCTTCTTCCCTACCAGTGGAGACTCCAAAGCCAGTTCCACCATTTCCGGAAGCCCTGAAGGATACACGAAGGTATGAGAACGATAAGGAGATCTTTGAGACGTTTAGCAAGTGCGAGGTAAATATTTCTTTACTCAAATTGATTAAGAGCATTCCTAGATATGCTAAATTTTTGAAGGAATTATGCACCATCAAGAAGAAGCAAAGATTGAAAAAGAAGGAATAGGTAAGCTTGAATGAAAATGTCTTTGCTATGTTGCAAAAGAAATTGCCTGAAAAATGTGGAGGCCCATGAATGTTTACAATTCAATGTGCAATTGGGAATACTAGATTCAAACAAGCCATGCTAGATCTAGGAGCCTCAATTAATTTTATGTCCTATAACATGTACATGTTTTTGGGTTTGGGTGCTCTGACTGAGACTGGGGTTACAGTGCAACTCGCTGATCGATCACAAATCAGGCCAAGAGGCGTTGTTGAAGATGTTTTGGTTATGGTGGATGATTTGATTTTCCCTGTTGATTTCTTTATTTTAGATATGGAGCAGGGAGCCTTAGAAACACCCATTATATTAGGAAGACCATTCTTGAAAAATGCGAAAACAAAAATTGATTGTTGTGAGGGTTTATTGACTATGGAGTTTGATGGAAGAAAGATAGAATTCTCTCTCTTTAATCATGCTAAGCTTTCTCCTAAAAGTTCTTTAGATATGCCTATTGCTAACAATATTGATCACAACAATAATTTTTGTGATTTGTTAGAGACACTTAAGGAGAATAGTTTATTGGAATTTGAGCCCCCTAACAAATTGCAATCTTTAGGAAAAGAATAACTCAAAATAGGTGTTGATAGTTATGTTGATCCGTTTAAGCCCACACTTTCACCTTATGAGAAACTAATTTCAAATGGTGTGGAAACTTTTGTGAATTCAGGACAACCCCCAGGACTAGCTCAAGGAGACAAGCTAATGGTAATGGATGAATGCTTGGACAGAAAGCTACACCTTCTAAGGGTGCCCGCACTTGTCAATGAGATGACAAGTGTAGGTGACCCTGGTGGAGGAATCTAGGCCAATCAAGGGTTAGTACGTCGAGCCAAAGACTTGAAACAAAGGCGCTTCTCGGGAGGCAACCCGAGGTATGTTTTCTTTCGTCTTTCATTTAATCATACTTAGGTAGTTCTTAAAAAAAAAACCTTCGGAAAACAAAGAAGAGTTGTGATTGATCATATTCCGCGGCCGCCGCACAATGCAGCGGCCGCAGCACTACAACCCGCGGCATTAAGCCGATGCAGCGGCCGCCGCATCCAAAAACCCGTGGCCTTTTTCTACTTTCCGGATTTAAAAAAAAGAAAAAAAAATAATAGTTTTTTTGAACAAGAAAACCGAGGACCCCTTTTCCTAACCCTACCTCTCCTTCTTTCTCATATCCCTGCCGCCATTGTCAAAGCAAACTCCACCATTGTCATCTTCACCCTCCTATCACCATCATCCCCAACCTTTCTCCTTTCAAACCCCATAGCCCTCTTCACCTTCAACTCCGACCCCCAAGACCACCACCTAGACCCACACCCTCGCCAGAACTACTCACACCATCCCTCGCCACCCACGGACCCGAGTTCCTTTCAGATCCGAGGAGGCTCGTGACGCTGCTGCGCCCGCCGTCGGTCCTGCCGCACCCGCCGCCAGTACCCCCGCTGCAAGGTTTGGCCACTGTGTAATTTTTGAAGTGGTGTGGTGTTTTAGTTTATTGATTATCATTGTGCTAGTGTTTGGGTGTTATTGAAATTTAGGGTTGGATTGAAGGATTTGGTTATTTGTTTGAGAATTATTTGGTGCTTTTGAATTTGGGTTGATTTGGAAGTGTTGGATTTGGTTGGTTTGCTTGAGGTATATTTGAGTTTGAGGTTAGATTTTGGATCTACTTTGGTTGAAATATTTGCTGCTGGAATTTGTTGAAAATGGTGCGTCGATTGAGATCTCTGTCTAGAGACTAGAGAAAGGTCTATGAGAGATTTGATCCAAAGAGATTTGTGCAGACCAAGTTCTTCGATATCCCTACTTTACAGAGGCTAGGAATGCTGGGAGTCATACGTTAGATGCTCGCTCATGGGGGTTTGGGGGCATTCATAGGATACAGTGCCCCCACATATGCAGAGCTGGCGTGGGAGTTTTTGGTTACGTTGGAGCGTGTGGATGATTCTCGGATTCGGTTCCATTTGATGGACCAGATCCACACTTGTACTTCTGACCAGCTGAGAGAGGTCTTTGGGATCACTCAGGCACCTACCCCAGATTGGTCTTTCCTGGCGTCGGAACAGCAGCGTCATGATTTCTGGTATGCAGCGATTGGATCTACATTTGATGGACACAAAGGCGAGTACAACAACAAGTTTGTCCACCCCTGTCTTCGATTGGTTCATAAAGTTTTTGCCATGTCTTTCAGGGGCCAAGGCGATGTGAACAAAGTGCCCGTCGGTGATTTGTCTTGGTTATGGAGCCTTGCTCCCCAGTCCCATGGCACGCCGGACTGGGTGGAGATATTTGTTGAGAGCTGTCTAAGGATCCAGGGGAAGAAGAAAGGGAGAATTGGTCTGGGAGGCATGATCAACCTCATCGCCCACCGCTATCTTGAGCCTACACATTGCGGTGTAAATATGTCTGGCGGGTACACCTATACAAAGGAACAGCTGAGGAGAGCCTATCTCATTGAGGGCAATGACACTACGGGCTTCATCTAGAAGTCGGGAAAGCATGGAGACCACCGCCTGAGGCTACCTAGGGGCTTGTCTTATGGCCCTTCCAATGTCTCCCTCTACCTCTCGGGCGATGAGAATGATGATGATGACGAGGATGCTGATGACGAGGACCAGGAGGATGCCTCTGTAAAGACTGATTATCATATGGGGGATGCACAGTACGCTGCTGGCTCTTCTGCGGGGCCTCGCTCTTCTGCTGATGATGATGCCTGGCGAGACCACATGTTCACAGAGTTCCATCGTATGTCTATGCGCTAGGACTCCTTCGAGTTCACCCTCAGTGACGTTGACCGCAATGTGCTGGAGATGTCCTACAACATGGAAGAGATGTGAAGAGAGCAGACCTACTACCTTCGCCAGCAGTACCCGCATATTCCGCCCTACCAGTCTCCACCCTACCAGCCTCCGCACCAGCGAGTGGTTAGTTTCTGTCTCCTTCACCCTGGTTTCATCTGCTTTATTTTGGTTGTCTGTACTGTTTCATTGAGGACACTGAAACCTTTAAGTGTGGGGGAGAAGAATTTGTATATACTTTCATTTAGTAGTTCATATTTAAATTTCTGCACCATGTTTAAATTTCTGAAATCATAAGTATTATATTTCTTTTATTTTCAGATTAAAAAAAATAAAAAATAAAAAATATCGAAAAATCCCCAAAATAATCATGCATTGCATCCATGTGTTATTCAAATACCCATCTGGCTTAGTTTGTCCTCTAATTTAAATTTCAAGCATGATCATATAAATCTCATGGAGTTCTGGATGTTTTGGCCTTGTCTATATTTGATTTTTGTGAAACATGAGCTAGCGAATATAATTGAGCATGTCTGATTAAGCTAAAGTATGATTGAAGTCCTAAGAACATGACCTTGTGAGAATGTTTACCCTTATTTGAAATCTTTTGCTCAATTGCGTGAATTACTCTCTTTGTGTGCTACCTCTTGACATTGACTGCAGTATCTATTTTTCAAGACCGACTCACATGATTGTTGCTTGCGGAGTTTATGTCTATATTTTGAGTCTTTTGTTTGAATTTTTGCATACTTAGTGAAATAAGGTGGAAATGGTTGATGCACTTAGTAACCGAGTCTACGCATGACACCCATGTGTATGATTCGCACAAAACGGTGTGGAAAACTATCCACTAGGAAAGAAAGCTTGACCATTGAGTAACCAGGTTCATTCATGACACCCATGTTTGCAACTTGCGTCAAAAGATGTTCAAGTGGTCTTCATACTAGTAGGTTGAGGTGTTGATAGACCGGGGCCATTCATTACACTCATGTTTGCGCCGCGCGTAAGGAAAGCACCAAGCCAAGAAAATAAATAGAAAGAAAAAAAAAAGAAACAAAAGAGAAGAAAAAAGTGTCACATTTTATTTAGTTTTCTTTATTGTGCCCCGCAAGTAATGACATTTCGGTAGATATTTGGTGATATGGTGGTCAATGTCAATGAGTTTAGTGCATGTTGGTTTGAGTTGAGAGTTGTACCTTAAAGCCTAAACACATGAGAACATGAGTGAAACACATATTTCTGGGAAGGTTGGATAATGTCTACTTCTAAGCTTTCATCACTAGAATACATGTTATGGCGTTTGTTTGCTTGGTTTATGTTTTCACCTGCTATGATGTTGCTTTTTGATGAGGTTGAAACTTGAAGGGATTTCTTGTGGGATGCATTGATTCATGTTTATTCTATTATTGCTTGAGGACAAGCAGAGGTTAAGTGTGGGGGAATTTGATAATGCATATCTTAGATAGGCATTATAGGCATTTTTAGTTTAGTTAGGTTGCATTTCGTTCATACTTTGTAGTTAATTTGCATCTTGTGATTATTCTGGAAGAGTTCGGATTCTGTGCAAATTTGTGTTTATCTTGCAGATTGAATCTGAACACATTTGGAAGATGCAACATCTTGAAGAGAAATGCAAGGAACATTGGAAAGAAGCAATGAATGAAGAGGAGAAAAGAGATTGGAGTTGGAGCTGCTCTCGCATTGGACAAGATGATCTGGCAGCGGGAGATGCTGCGGCCGCAGCATGCATGCCGCGGCCGCAACAAAGGATGTGCAACAGGATATGGACAAGCAGCTTATGCCGCGGCCGCAGCATTGGCCGTCAGCGATGTCGCGCTTTGCTTAATTAAAACCCTAGTTTGTGTTAGTTGTTTTATGGCCGACTAGACTTTTTATAAGGCTGATTTATGTTATTTCTCTTACACTTCTATTCTATTCTACGTTCATCAGACAATTTAGAGATTGAGCGATGCCTTCCATGAGGAACTAAACTCATCTGTTATGCCTACAATTTGAAGCTTTATTTGGATTGATTGTGAGTTTCTAATTCTCGTTCCTTGTTTTCTATATTTGAATGCTTCAACTTCTTTGTGCTTGATTGTCTATTGTTTTGTTCTTTCTTGCCTGGCCAACTAGTTAGATCAATTCAATTGCTAAGGTTTTGTAGATTCCTGGTTGTGAACCTTAACCTAAGTGGAAAACTTGTTCCTTTAGGGCTGGTTGAACTAATTGAATGGGTAGGAAGTTGAATCTGTTGTTAAATCCCTCTTTAAGGACTGCAAATACCTTGGCTAATCTCTGAACTTAAAGCTATCAATTGGTTAAATTCTTCTTTAGGGACTGTTCGATTGATAAGGGTTGCTAGGACTGGTTGGACTAGTAACTATATTAGGTCGGGACAAGGGCATTCATAGGAAACCTTAAAAGGACGAGAAGAAGTTACAAGGATCGTTTCAAACCAAATACAGTGGAAAATTGTAGGTAGAATTGCTTCTCATAATTGTTTGAACCAAATTCATTTACTTTGCTTTCGTCAATCCACTTTGATAAAAGGCGGAACTTTCACACTCAAATAACCCCTCTTTGGTTACTTAATTGACACCTAAATCATACTTGAATCACAAATTTCCCTGTGGATCGACTTCTTACTTATTGCTATACTAGTTATAGGTTTGAGTTTTCTTTGACGGATCAACGAAAGGTTTTCCCTCCGTCAGAGAGAGAGAGAGAGAGAGAGAGAGAGAGAGAGAGAGAGAGAGAGAGAACGAGTGGGGTGAAGGGGAGGACGCCATGGGAGCTTCAAGCTTTCGGATCTGAGTTTGAGGTGTGTGAACGGAAGAGGGAAGGGAGGTTGAGGTTCAGATCTGAAAATAGGTACAGGGGAAGATAGAGGATCTAGGGTTACAAATACTTTAATTATAATACCAGTATATATTAAATTATAACTAAATAACGTTAGCTTCGGGACTCCGTTTCATAGCTAGACAATGATAAAAATCAAATTAATAGTCATGGAAAACCTTGCCATTACTACGTACCAAGGGTGATAAAATTGACCCAATAGCTACGGTAAACCCTTGTCGAAGCTACTAGGGGTGGCAAAAAGGACCAATTGCCACGCCAAGCCCCTGCCAAAGCTAGGTAGCGTGGCTAGTTTCTTTATTTTTTGTAGTTTTTGAATCTCTTTCCGGTAACAATTACCTCCTAGTAACTATTACAACTTTACTTTCCAATCAATAGATAATTACATGCCATATATTCCTATTTACATGCCTCTATGACATGTGACTTTTGCCGGCAAAAGTCACATGTCATAGAGGCATGTATTTTGGTCATTTAGTGTCGTAGGTCGTGGTAGTTACGTACATTTTATGGATGGACTTATGTACTTAACTATTGGGTTGTTGCATTTTTAACAGCAAAACAGTGACATAAAATTCTTAGAAACCTTACTTGCTAGTCAATAAATAATTACCTTCCATCTACGTTAATTTACATGCCACTATTATAGGTGACTTTTGCTAGTATTAAAGTCGACTACATGGTACCCTGTCCGAATAGCGCATTGTAGGATTACTACTACATTTCTGGAATTGAAACGATATGATAAAATAGGTACCTAAACAGCGGCAAGGGCCACATAACTTCCCGGCCAAAATCTTCTACCGTTAAAATAACAGTGTCACGACCACCAATAAAGAAACCAAATGTCAAAAAACCAATAGTTTTGAAAACAAAACTACAGTACTATGTAGATATGTTCCAAAAATGAGGCAATTACTTTTTGGGAGTGGCGGAGGGTGCAAGTTTTCCGTGAAATATGGCCACACATAGGAGATGGTGGTACACTACAATGAACTCATCGTCTAGACCATCAAACTCAGTCACACGGGCGGTAAGGAGCTGCAAAAAGCGAATGGCATATGACCCATAATCTCCCCTACATGAAGACAACAAAATGTGTCAAAACCAGTCGTTTAGAAAGAGTTGGAAATTCTCAAAATGAGGGCGATCAACTTACGATTGTTTTTTGCGGGGCATCCCCTTCATTCGTTGGTTCGTCATCTCCGTTATGTGAATATGGCGAGGAGATGAGTCACATGCTTGAGAAGGTTAGACATTTGGCACTCCGTGGTGACGTGGACGTCAGAGTCGTAGACTTTGACGGTTCAAATAGGGAGGTTGATCTCTAGGGACACCCAATGCTTCTTCTTTAGGTTCCACGAGGCCAACACAAGGTCGACATCCACCCAAGCCTTCCCGAACCACTTGGGTAACGCATCGCTTGGATTTCATGGCCACATGGAATTGTATCTCGAACTCTAGCTTTATGAGACTCTCCATACCAAAGAAATCGCACATTGCGCCCTTGTCGGACTCATCCTCCCCGAGCTACTAGACGAACCTATAGTTTAGCCTCATGACAATAGCAAACTTGGCTATTGAGAACCGGACAAGGACATTGTGGACCTTGTACTAGGTCTCGTGCTTCTTTTGAGTCTTGAGTTGCCTTTGGAGGAGGTAGTGGACCAACTCGGTCAAGAACTGTACTCTTGTCCCCATATTCAACCCAACATTTGTCATTTCTACATGACACTAAAGAAATTACTCATGTCGCTTGTCCATTCCTACATGAAAGCAAATAAATTACTCCTGCTGAATGACACGTCTTTGTTGTAGGAGGAAATCGAGTTCAAAATATAATAATATAAATCAAACCGGATTCTTCCCACGCAAATAATTACAAGACTTCCTCCCTATGTAGCAACAGGAAGTCAGGATCGATCATCGAGGAAGTTGGTCAGCGGATCCTAGGCAGCAGAAAAATCTCACGTCGATTTCGACTCAGGGGACCACTCGATATCGACTGGTGGTAGTCAATATTGACCTGTTCTAGCCGATTTTGGGGTTCTGCAAAAGTCATGCAAATATTGACCAGAGTGACTCGATATCAACCAGAGTGACTCGATATCGACCTGTTTGCTCAAAATTGACCTGTACTTGCAGAAACACGAACAAGTAGCGATCTTTCTGGATCGACAATTAGAAGTCGATATCGGCCAAGAGTTGGTCAATATCGAGTGGGGACAGTACGAAATAAAGGACAAAGCTTTGGAGATTTCGAAATAAACTTATGTAAAAGAAAACTTCCAAGATCGGGGTTTACAACAACGATAACCAAACATGCATAAGGCAAGATAAAGAGGAATAATCGTGCAATCACATCAAAGGATCAAGCTTTCGCCTTTTCCAACAATTATACAACTTTCTCAAGAAACCCTAATTGTATCTACCATTTTTATGTTTATAATCCAAGTTGTTAGCCTGAATCTCTATTAAATAGGTAATAAACATATAAAGGGTAGTGGATGATCAAATGACAATAAAGGTCGAATCTTTACCTCAAGCATGCTTGGCTATCGTCGAGCTCACCCCGACCCTTGAAGTAGGTGGACTACTCGCTCTTCATCGTAGAAAAAGACATCAATAATAAAAGAAAAATAACTTGCATTAATAAACTAAATAAAAGCTTACAACCGAACGAAGCCAAATTCGCTCTCGCTTCACAACTTCACTCGGCCTCCACTCTCTCTCTCTACTCGCTACCTCTTCCTCCTCTTCTCTAGAATTGAATGCATAAAAACTAGCCCAATGGGCTTTATTTATATGTCTTAATCCTTGCTAATCAAGATAAGGAATATCTATCTTCTATCCAAGGATATAATTCTACTAGGAAAGAAATAAATCTAAATAGATAAAACAAAATAAATCTTAAAGGGTAATTAATTGTTCCACCCTTAGGATAAATAAAAAGATAAAAAAAGATAAATCTTCAAGTCTTCATGTGTAAGGAATCTTCTCTTGGGAATATCTCCATTGGACTTTGGATAGAACTTTGAGTAGAGCTCAAAATTGACTTGGATTAGTCACTGCATGTTGGTCGATATCGACCACGTCTGGTCGATATTGAGTCATTTTCTCAGTTTCGTCTCAGCTCACTCGATCTCGGCTCCTGGAGGAATATCGAGTGCTTTTTGGTCGATATCAACCAAAACTTGTCGATATCGACCAAAACTGGTCGATATCGAGTAGTCTTCTTCTCTGCTAGCCAATTCGAGTCAATCTGAATATTTTCGACCACAATCTGGTCGATATCGAGTAGGTCTGGTCGATATCGACCACTTTTTCAACATCCTGCTCTGTTCTTTAAACGCACTTTCCCGAGTCCTCATTCGTCCGATTGACGCATATAAGCATGCGTTGGAAAGCTCTTTTCGAGGACTACTACTATCATGAAGACATCAGAACTTGGCTCAAAATGATGAATGCCGAAAAAAGGCCTTTTCTCCAGCTGCACCATTCTTAGCTTCTTCATGACTTTCCTTTTAGCTCCAAAGTGCGTCCGATTTCTGCGAAATTAAACAGAAAGTGGTGTAGACTCCATAATTTGGCAAATAAGCATAAACTACATAGATTATGTACTATTCTAACCCAAATGCATGAAATGTATACAGAAATCGATATAAAAGTCAATATAAAACATGGCACAAAACATGGACATCGGTCTTTGATTCCACGCTATTTTGAACCTATTCATGTAAAATTTGAACTTATTTATATCAAAATTTAGTTACCTTGCCCAAAAAAGGCCTTTTCTCCCGCTGCACCATTGGAAAGCTGCACCATAACTACTCTCATGAAGTCTACACCATTGGAAAGCTGCACCATAACTACTCTCCGATTGACGCATATAAGCATGTGTTGGAAAGCTCTTTTCGAGGGCTACTACTCTCATGAAAACATCAGAACTTGGCTCAGAATGATGAATGCCGAAAAAATGCCTTTTTCTCCAGCTGCACCATTCTTAGCTTCTTCATTACTTTCCTTTTAGCTCCAATGTGCGTCCGATTTCTGCGAAATTAAACAGAAACTGGTGTAGACTCCATAATTTGGAAAATAAGCATAAACTACATAGATTTTGTACTATTCTAACCCAAATGCATGAAATGTATACAGAAATCGATATAAAAGTCAATATAAAACATGGCACAAAACATGGACATCAGTCTTCGATTCCACGCTATTTTGAACCTATTCATGTCAAATTTGAACTTATTTATATCAAAATTTAGTTCCCTTTCCCAATTTGAACCTATTCATATCAAAATTCTCCATTTCAAACCCCTCTTGTAACCCTAGTTCTAGGGTACCCTAACTTTGCCCAATTTCACCCAAAGTTGCCCAACAAATGTCAATTTCCCCCCTTGTTCATAATTAAGGACTTCACTATAGCATCACGGGTAGGGGAACTTTGATTCCCCACTCTCGAATCCCCCCTTTTCCCAACCCTTCCACCCACCTATTTTTTGTTTGCCGCTTATTCATTCCTACATGACACAAAGGAAATTGCAAATGTTGCATGGTACGTCTTTGATTCCACGCAAAAATTTCCCCATTTCCACTCAACATCCTTTCATTCTCAATAAGTTCTCTTGCCTAATTTCCACCTATTCATCTCAAAAATACCCATTTTGAACCCCTCCCCTAGCCCTAGTTCTACATTGCCCATCTCAACATTCCCCAATTTCGCCAAATGCCCAACAGAAATCGATTTCCCCCCTTGTACATCATGAAGATCTTTAATAAAGCATTACATGTGGGGGGTACTTACTTAAAACACGAAATATTTTGACTTTCACTCTCGTGCTAGCCGAGCGGGGTCCCTTTCACGTCAATGGTGTCTCTTTCTGTCTACATGTCGCCTTCTTCTTACAGTTCTTCTTCTTTTTCTTCTTCCTTCTCTCATGTTGTCTCTTTCACTGACCTTCCTTTTCTCCTTTGTTTCTCCTTTTTGTGCACAATCCTTTCCCTATATCCTCCCATTTATGAACCCCCCTTGCGTGCGGGATGGTTGAAATGACATTTTTTCAAGCCGTCGTTGTCTCTCTTTCTCTTCCCCCCCCCTAACTTATAATAATTTCTCTCTCCTCATAAGAAGTTGGTTAGACTCTTGATTATAAACCGACTTCCCTGTAATTTTTTTTAGGAAGTGCTAGCCTTTGCAATTAATTTAGGGGGTGCTACCTATGCAAACCATTTCGAATAGGGGCTTAGTTTGTGCAATTCTCTCCTAATTTTTTTTACTTGAAAGATACTATAATGACAAACAGTTTATAGAACAAAAAAGATACTCCCTACGTTTTTTATTTATTACTTACAAATGATTGAAGTATGCAATATTGTATGATTAAGTGTTACCATGTCAACAGAACAATTGAGAAGATCAATCTGATGAAAGAGAATTTCAAAAAGATTGAATTCCGACATTGTTTCAGAGAATCAAATGCAGCGGCTGATTACATTGCTAGATTTAGGGGTATATGTAACATGACAACTCTCCCCTTGCATGAGGTTTTATTCAACATCATTTGTAGGGATGATCAAGAATGAACCTTGCCTCGATAAGACATTACTGTTTGCATACTGTAAAAAAAAAAGTCTTACCATGTCAACAATATTAATTTGTCTGCAATGATAAGATTTTAATAATAGTAAGATTTTAACAATAGTAACATGTCAACAATGTAGGATGAATTACTTTTTTTTATTGAACAGTGAGAATATTAATTGTAAAAACATTAGCAATTAATTTTGTGAGGTAGAAAAAAATATCAAAATTGTAAAAATGTTCGAAACCAATTTTGTTAGCAGTCGCTAAAATATTGAGAGTAAATTTTTTCAGCAGTCGAAAAAAATATCAAAATCGTAAAAATGTTCAAATTAAAGTCAATTTTGTCAACATTCATGAAAATGTCAGCACTCGATTTTGCCAATAGGCGAAAAAAATATCAAAATCACAATGATGTTGGAAGTCAATTTTGTTATAGCGGTTGAGAACAAAGATGAAATATGGAAATAAAGTACGTGAAGATGTGAAGTTCACTCCATGAGATAAATGTATCATTACAAGATTAACAACTTGACCAAAAAATCTGTTGGCCGGGACGAGCAAGACAAGACCAATGAGTGACGAAGAGGATGATTTATGGTGCAGTAAGTGTCGGGAGAGAGGCCTCAACTCAACAGTAAAGAGATGGATGAACAGAACAACAGATGAAGGCGGGCGGGAAAAAGGAAAAGTAAAGAATCTTACTTTATGACCCTTCTTTATGACAGAGAGCATGAGCATGCAGCATTGCAGCCTAGCTGTCCCTTTGTGTATGTATATATTAATTGTATATTTGTATATATGCTCCGTGTAAGATCGATGGATGAGCCTCGCCATCCCATCCTCGCAATATATAGGCACTGGCAGTAGCATATGCCCTATATGTTCATGTTTTGCTCCCTTTTGGGTTTTCCAACTCCTAAAAAAGTTAACCATCCACTTGAATAGTTGAATTGATTCCAAAGGCCCCCGGCCATGTGGAGACACATACGTTCGCAGCTGCCTCCTCCTCAAAAGTCCAACCCCTTTTGTTCCTTCTCTCTCGTAGGGAACCATGGGTAGGGAAGGAATACTTTTATATAAAGGGTAATCACATTTTGGTATGGTATAGTCTCATTTTGTTTTTTGTTTTTTTTTTTTTCCGTGCTGGCTATATACACCTCAAATCATGCACTTCCTATGGGTTAATTAATTTTTTTAAAATATTAATTAGTCACAAGGCTTGCACGTCCTTAAGGACGTGCATTTTCAGCCTTTGGATTTGTGGTGTATATAACCACACCCTTTTTTTTTATTGATACAAGGCGAAAGTTTGGGGGTGGTCAACTTCGGTTGAACCACTGCCCAATGGCGTCCTTACGGACTAAATCCTCAATCTCAATTGGGCACCATTCAACAGAGAAAGAGGAGGCCAAACCAGCGTGCGCCAATCTGTCAGCGACCTGGTTGCCTTCCCATAAAGTGTGAGAGAAGTCGATGGCGTCGAAAGAATTGCAGAGGCCGAGAACATCTGTAATCACCATCTCAATAGGCCACGGGCAAGTACCGATCCCACGAAGGGCGTTGACAACGGTCAGACAATCTCCTTCCACCACGAGGCGTGAGAAACCCATTCTAACAGCAGAGAGAAAGCCGGCATGAAGACCAAGACACTCGGCTTGTATTGAAGAAGCGCTCTCAAGTCCATGCGCACCGCAGGACACCACTCTACCACGACAATCGCGGATAACAAACCCAGCAGCAGCTTGTCCAGACGCGACCTTGGCTCCATCAAAATTTAGCTTCATGAATCCCTCGGGCAGTTTCTTCCATTTAACTTTTTTCTGGCGTCTCGATCTGTTTTGAAGTTTGTGATGTATAGTTGTAGCCTCGTCGTTCTCTAGATCATATTCAAGAGCATCTATCAAGTAGGTTACATTGGTAGTCTCATTTTGGTTTCTATTACCGGGTCTTTGATTTGATTTCATACGCGTGTTTTTATAACCTTGTTACACTTTTTTTTAAACATTATTAGAACATCTACCATGGTTGGAAAGCTCCTCTTACATTTCAAATTATTTTTTTTATAAAGAAAAAATTCGGATGGGCTGATAGCATCTTTACGTGATAAATGCGAACCCATTAACAAAGTGACTAAGGTGTGCAACATTATCTGTCACTATGTTACCTTAATTCACAGGGCACATGAGAAATTTTTTTTATGCGTGAATACTTGTATATATAATTAGTAGTACGTTTTCAGTAAGGAGCTTTATTTCCCAAAGACATTTTCTTTTTTGCTGTAAATGTTTTATAATAGTTTGTGAGTCTCCCAAGGAGATCATGCATTTTCTAAGCCTTAATTCGCATAGAGATCGTGCTTTTTTTTTAATAAATGTACGAAAAAAATATTGCCTATCTTTCTCATACTTTATGATAATGATTTTATTAACGTATTCAATTGATAATTTGTAATTGTAAAATTTCCTAATAATTTAGTTTAAATATTTGAAATTATTAAATTAAATTAATAAATCCTTTTATTTCTAAATCAATCCCATTATTTGAATACTCGAAATTATGGGGAAAATATGATGGAATATGCAAAAAAATAGATAAGATGAATTATTAGGAACCTAACCATTATGGGAAGAGAGAAATGAATCGGAGAGGTTTAAGAATAAAGTTAGTGTAAGGTGGGGTGAACGAATGAGGAAATGAGAAAAAAATCATGAGAAATTTTTTTACATTCCAAAAACATATTAAAAAAATATTTACCGCAATTTATACATAATTACTCATATGTAACATATGAGATTTGTAAAATATTTTATAGGAATGTATCTTCCATATTTATAAATCTATATTTTGATAAAGTTCTTAAAATTTGACAATTGAAGTGCTTAAGTGTCAATTAGCAACGTGCCATTCCCCATAGTTTGATAATGTGCTTAAATTTTAATTAATAACATACGTTTAAAACTCTTTTTAGTGTTGAAAAATAGTGGGAGTTTACTACAACATACTCCCTCCGATTGGAAATATAAGACATTGGGATTTTGTGCACGTATTTTAAGGAGCTTAAAACTATACAAAATATTAATGTTTTTTATTAATTTTTTTTAGATTATAATACTTATTACTAATAAGTACTATAATATTGAAAAAACTAATAAAAAACATTAATATTTTATACAGTTTCCAATGTCTTATCGGAGGGAGTATATGAGATAAAAGAGAAGTAGTGGGAGGTTTTTTTCATCTAATGTGGGAAGTTACATAATACAAAAAAAAAAAAAAAACCAAGTGGGAGACAATCTCCCACTACTTCTCATAACCTGTTACGGAATTACACAAATTTTCACCACCGGTACTTAGCAACTTTAAATATTAAGTAACTTCCTACTACTTAATGTAATTTCACACCTACTTAATATAACTTCTCACTCTTTTTCCCACATCAAATAACTTCCCACCACTAAGTTCTAAGCAATTTCCCACTACTTTTAACCAGCACAAGTTATGTTACTTATTTTTCAACCGATGAGAGTTACTAAAAATCAATGAATCTCGACAATTTTTCATTTTATAACAATCTACAAAAATGATGTATTTATATAATAAAGATATCGACTAAGCAACTAACTATTATTTCACTTCGGAATATATCAGAGGGTTTACAAGGTTTCGTGGTATCTATATAATATCTTAAAGTACAGGCTTAGATAAATATGCATACTGTTTAGTACAAAAAAAGAATAAGAATTAGAGTTAGGATTATCGATTAATAAAGTGGTAACCGATAGCCTAACTGCAATGCAGCCATCCACGTTCTAATAGTTGATGAAAATAAAAAAAAATGATAAAAATTTCATAGCCATCCATGTGGCATTACAGGAAAAAAAAATGGAAGAAAATAAAAAAAAAAAGTATGAAGTACTTAGGACACGTGGCACAATATTTTCTATAAGGATTGCTTTTGCTTTCATTATTTTATTTAGGAAAAATGACCAAAAATAATATCAACTATCCACCGTGAACCAAAAATAATACAAACTTTCTAATTGACAATTTCATGTCTGAACTATTGGCTTATTAACCAAAAATAATACGGATTTCATTTCCGATGTATTTTCTGGCAACTTTGGCCAGCTGGCCACCAGATCGATGTCTAGTTGGCAAAAATTTGTTGCCACATCACCCTTAGTATATTTACCAACATTACCAACCATCATGTTTCACAAATTTTTTAAAATAGATCAAATTAAGAAATAACAGAGAGAGAAGAGCATAGAGCGACATAGAACTATAGAAGAGGCAGCGATGGCGAAAAAGAACGGAGAGGAAAGAAGAAGAACCATAGTCGCCACTCACGGAGGAGTTAGAGAGGACGAGATTTTCCTAGGGGTAGCGATGGCGACTCTCACCGAGGAGAGAAATGACAGAGGCTTCAAGTTCAAGTCGAAGAGTGATGTCATCGATTCGAAAATGTTCTATGGCCTCCCTGCAACAATTCAAAACCTAATTTGGGGAAACGATTATGTAGGGGTCTATTATAAAAGGTAAGATTAAAATAGAGTTGGATTTTTAGGGTTTTATCTGATTCCTTTGAAATGGATTAGGATTTTAGGGTTTCGATTTGGATTCAGATTTTAGGGTGTGAAATTGGCTTCAAATTTGATTTAGAGGTTAGTGTTTTGAATTGGATTATGATTTTAGGGATTCCATTGGCAATTCGAAATTTTAGGGTTCCAAATTTGGGGCTTTCAACTGTGCGAATGGATTCTGAATAAATACATCAATTTAGTGTTGTTGAAGCTCTTAAGATTATATAATCTAAATACAAATAGCAATGGCTTTTATCTGTCTGAATGATTGACATTGGAATCTTTCCCTTTATCTGCCTCTTGTTTGGTTTAGTTAAGTTGCTTACAAGGAATCAGTCAAGTTGATTTTAATATAAAAGACTGACTTTAAGTGTTGCTTGTTTGGTTTAGTTAAGTCCAATTGGAAAACAGATTCATATTCTTCCAATAGATATATTGAACACTAATTAGTCTCATTCATCCTAGCTTCTACCATGTCTTGGTTAACCTATTAGGTCAAATAGTAGATCAATGTGTTATACACATCAACGTAGGTTCGAATTCCACATAGGTTGCTTATTGTATCTAGTTGTAAGCTTAATTACTTAAAATGCTTCAGGTTAACTTCTACGCTTATTTTAACACTTGTGATGCTTTGTGCATCTGTCATAAATAAAATGTTTATGTTACAATATAAGCATTGTCATGCTAGCAACGTAACACTTAAAATGTTTAGGTTATTGTGTTGCTATCATACTATTTTTGCACCTACTGTACTTGAAATGTTTATGGTGTTTTTTGTTTTTAGGTTGTTGAGGCAATTCAGTGATAATATTTTTTCACACAAGAACCTTCCAAATGCAAAGTAAACACTACAGAAATATGGGGTGTTGTTCTAATAAATGTGTAGGGGTGAATCTGATTATATTGGTTCTAATAAATTCCTACTTATTGTATTGATTTCAGTTGGAGTTTTTTTTTTTGAAAGAGTTTGTGTTGGTGTTGTCTTTCATTTAGCTGGTGCAAGATATGCCCAATAAAGTTATAAAAAATGAATTAAAGCATTAAAATGCTTGAACAAATACAAATTGAATTTAACTAAATACAAACAGAAATCTATTGTGGGAGCAATATAAAGAGTACCAAAAATAGCAACACATCTTTTAATAAATAAAAACACTAGCTAGCCGAGAGATCTATTGTGAGAGACTGAGAGCAATATCAAGAGTACCAAAAACACCAGTTACTTCAGATATAAAAAAAACACTAATTACAACTACTTTCATTGCACTAATAAGCACCAGCTCAAATCAGTACACGAGACAACAACAACTATACATTAAAACAATACATACCACCACACCCACAACTATTTTCTTCGCAAAAGTTGGAAATATATGTTATCATATTTTCAGCAATACAATATGACTAATACAAAAAAATACCACACCAACTAAAATGAATTTTCAATACTAAATTAAATTCTCTATTTGAATCTTCACTAGCTATGACATTTGTTGAAATCGGAATAGCATAGGCATACATCGATAGAGATTCCGTGATCTTCATCAACTCTCATGACATAGGTAGTTTCATTCCCTCCGTCTGCAACAATAAGCATGAGCACTCATTCATTTGAAGTAATTGCCTTTGACATCTTTCTGTAATGCAATTCAAAAATAAACATTTAATTTGTGCACAATAATATATAAAAGCAAGTTGAGAACCCTGTAAAAGAAAGCTACAAGTGAAAGCCCTAAATTCTTTATCAATTGGTATGCCTGAGATCCTAAATTTGTAAATTGAAAGTCAGTTCGCAAAATTGAAATTGAAATCCTAAATTCGCACATTGTATGCAAAGCAAGCCCTAAATTTGCATACTGTAAAAGAACCCCTAAATTGAAAGTCCTAAATTGCAAATTGAAAGCCCTAATTAAAACTCTGAACTGGAACTCTAAAATGTCAACCCTAAAATTTGATTCCAATTTGAAGCTATCAGATATAAATCCTCTGTCATCCCCTCCTGCTCTCCCCTCCACGAGTGTTGTTGTAGTCGTCGCCGCAGCTACCGTGAGCTCCCTGTCTACAACTCTACCCCTTGATCCATAAGCGTCATTACCTTCGTCTACATCCTCTCTCACTCGAGAGAACATACTTCTAGATGTTTGTCGATCTTCTCTCTTTCTCAATTTCTCCGTTTATTTGGTTTTAATTTTTTATTAAAAAAATTTCTTCGATTTTGAAATGTATTTGAGTGAGGTGGCATAAAGGAGGAGAAGTACCCACAAAAAAATATGCCATGTGTGTTTTCTGGCATACACGTGGCAAAACTTTGGTCGGAAATCAGACCGGAAAACATATTTGTACTATTATTTTTGGTTAATAGGTCAATAGTTCATACATGAAATTGTCAATTAGAAAGTTCGTATTATTTTTTGTTCACGGTGGATAGTTGGTATTATTTTTGGTCATTTTTAATTTTATTTATATAGATATATAGATTTTATTTTTGTTGAAAAAATGTTGAGAAACAATTTGTTTTTTTTAATGATGTCAAAGTTCTTTCAACTCATGACCTCATGGTTTTAAATTCTCATTTCTCGATGTATATCAACAAAGAAACGCAAAGTTTATGATTTATTATATTTATTTTAACTATTTTACTCCTAAAATTAGTAAATTTTATATGAAAAAATACATATTTTTTCTTTCTATTTTGGGTAAAGTTCATAATTGATCACTAATGCTTCACCATAGTATCCTATATATAAGTCCCTAACTTAGCTATCTCACACACTCATTCACGTCATTAACATTTTTGAACGAGTTCATAGCCCCTTCGTCAAATATTAAAAAATTTGTAACTTAAAACGATTCATTTCAATCTTACTTTGTCTAATATTTGTCACTCATTCGCGCGAGGTTAGTGTACACACCGTTTATGGCGTACACAGACCTTATCTTGTATGCATAAATTAGTCGTTGTTTTCTCATGATTGTTTATAACAATTATAGGTATATAAAAAGTGTAAAAAAATATAATTTTCATTCCAATAAATAATTGCCTATAGTACCACTGAATAATCACAAGTACTTTTAATCTTATCAACTAATTTTCTTAATTCAATGACCTAGAATTATTAGCATAATACACTGTAATAGTTGTGTACACATTATCTAGGCTAAATCCCAGAAAACCATCTCTTAATTGAAAATTCCCGAAAACCACCCGTTAAAAGCTAGATGTTTACAAAAGACCACATTCCCCACCTTTTACCTTAAGTTTGATGAAAAAGTGCAAAATTACTATTTTGCTCCTTCATCACCAATATCCTAGTTCATCTATTGACAATTTTTATGTGTTTTATCCTTGATTTAGTTGGTTCGAAGTTGGTCATCTTAATTTAGTTGGCTTAAAGTTCTCACAGGTACGATGCTCATATATCCTTCACCTTTTGGTCATCTTCTCAAATGGAAAATGAAAAGTTGTTGAAGAACAATCCCCCTTTTACTCTTATAATAATAATATATTAAAAGTATAAAGGTAAAATAGTCATTTCACACATTTAACAATAATTTTAAATGAAAAGGTGCTGAAAATTTTTCAGTTTAATTAAGAGGTGGTTTTGTATAAATGGTATATTTTAAAGGGTGATTTTATGAAACATATTTGACCTATTATCTGTACGGTGTCTCACATGTATCACTAGAATATATGACTAGTTCGATCCAACATCATATATATGGTTGAGTAAATTTGGACAGTAAAAAAAAGGCAATAAAAATCAGGAGATGAGACAGAGAGAGGGACATCCCCAAAAGAGACGGTGTCGTAGAGGGCGGCCGGGGGTGGGGGTGGATTGGGAACTAACTAGCTACGTACTACTACAGTAACTACTAACTGGGTAAGGTAAAGCCAAACACTGGTGACTGGTCCCTCCCTCTCTCTCTATCATATATATATATAATTCATATCTGCTCACTCTCACCTTTATTAATTAATTAAAAGAAAAAGACATCTGAGAGTAAAATTGCTTTATAGAGATGGAGCTGGCTAGCTGCGCGCGCTCTCAGCCTGAGGCTTACCAGCTCTTTTGTCCTTCTCCTTGACCTGAATTGACCACCCTCGCCTCTCTCTCTCTCTCTCTCTCTCTCTCTCTCTCTCTCTCTATATATATATATATATATATATTATTCAATTCCCAACCCACCAATCAGATTAGGAGTGAGAAACACTGCCCAATCAATACTGTGGATGATCGATATACACATACACACCAAAGATTAGCTGGAGAAGTATTTATCTTGAATTTGATTTCATTAATAATAATGATTTGGAGAGGTGGTCCTCCGACCGATCATATATGTCATGGGACTATGGGAGTGGGAGTGGGGGGCTCATTTTTGCAGTATGTTTTGGCTTCCCTTTCTTTATTATTAGAATTTTTTTATTATTATTTAACAAGTAGTTGTTGTCATCCGATATATCATATATCCCCACTCTAAACAGAATCCCCAGATATCCCTAAGCTCATCATCGATCAATGAACTACGTGTACTAGCTACTACCTTCACCTTCACCTTCACCTTCACCTTGTTGCTGGACACTAGTACTTTAACTTTACCCATCCAACCATATATGCTCATCTCTTTTCTACATCCTTCTCTTTTTTTAATTTTTTTTTTTTTGCTTGTTTAGTTGGGAATCGAGCTACACATACAATATCACGAATAATCCATCAAGATTTCTACCTAATTAATTAAATACCCTTTTCAATAAAGTTATGTGAGTTCAAAACTTTATGAGAGTCGAGATCACACTACTCATACATGAAGATTTCTAATTTGTTTTTTCATTAAATAAGTGAATTTCAATCGAGATAATATATGATCAATATTATATCAACCATTTGTTCTGATTCGGTTGTAGTTAGGCCCTTAGTGTATGTGCGATATATTTTGCAAACACGTAAATTACAAATCGTATTTAGATTGAAATGCAATTATACTTTATGGAAAAAAAGTCAGATCGAGCTTAAGGTTGAAATCAATATGGTATTATAAATCATAATGCCTTAAGGTTAATTCAATTATGATTCTGACAAGTCTTTTGCTATGCAGGAGATGTGCGCAATAGGAGATCTATGACTGGCTATATCTTTACTCTTGGAAGTTATGTGGTGAGTTGCTCATCCTATAGTCACTTAATTTTTTCTACTATAGACGCAAAGTACATGACGTTGACAAAAGCTACTAAGACGGGAATATGGCTTAAGGGATTGATCAATGATCTAGGCCTATATCAGAATAATCTCTAGCGTATTGTGACAACTTGAGTGCAATATGCTTAACCAAGGATCAAGTCCATTATGAGAAGATGAAACACATTGATGTTATGTACAATTTTTTGAGGAATGAGAAGAGAATCAAGGTGCAGAAGGTGGAAACTGATAATCCTATTGATATGTTCACCAAACCAGTTCTAGAGAGCAGGTTCCAATGTTTGGATTTTCTTAATATCACAAGTTGTTAAGTTGTCCTTTGGGTCAAGTTTGAGTCCTTTTTAGGGGGAAAATCTGAGGCAGAGGGAACTTCTGATAAGTCATGATGCGTCTGTTTACGAGAGAATTCAAGTCAAGGTAGATATTTATTAATATGCCTTTGAATTTGTAATGTGCTTATTATGATATGTTTTGGGCTTATGACCCATAGTCTGATTAGGGTTTCATGAGTCCCAATATAAACTCATGAAACATTACAATTTGTAATAAGTTTTCTTCTTCGCCTCCATAATAAAAAAACTCGTGCCTTCTCTGCTCGTGGACATAGGTAACACACGCACTGTTACGAATCACATAAATCTCTATGCCTTTCTTTGCTATTATCATTCTCGTTACAACATATTCAAGCAGTGAATTCAAAATCATAATTAGAGAACTTGATAAAGTTTTTCTATGAAAGTTGAAATTGACCAGAAGTCTAGCAAGAAAAGGCACATTTTTTTTTATTAAATATGTAAATGATTCATAGCATTTGTTGAAATGGCTAAAACGGGATGAAGGGGGGAAAATGAATTGATTTGAATTTGTTTCAGAAAAAAATTATTGATTTCAGTTTCGTAGAAAGGGATGAATGGAAGAAAATAAGGCAATTAAAATGGAAAAAAAAATTATTAAGTAAAAATTCGAGTTCAAACATACCTGAAACTAGCTCAATGGCCGAACAAGTCGGCAGACGGAAAACCGTCAATACAAGCAGGACACAATAACACAAAACAACAGAGAGGAAAGAAAAACTCAATCAACCCATACAAAACGTCAACCAGCAGAGAACTCGATCGAGAACCAAGACGCGCCACGAGTGCCAAAAACCAGGGAGAGTCCACCGACTCAAGGCAGTATATTTTAAAAATATAATAAATATATTGACACATGGGATAAAATATTTTGAAAATTTTGATAATAATAAACTAACTTAATTATATTTTTCTAAAAAATATAATAAATATATTTAAACCGCTTTTCTAACCTATGCCACAAGAGCATAGGTTAATAAGCCTATCTAGCATAGTTCCCGCACCACGGATTTTTAAAACTAAAATTCTAATACTATAATAAATCAATATTAATTATAAATTTAAATAAATGATTAACAAAAGTTAGTACATAGAATAAAAAAAGTAGAGTTGATACAGTAAAAAAATTTAGAAATTTTATTATTAATTTATCTTAGAAATATTTATGAAAAAAGATAATATCATAAAAAAAAATTCTTCTCATTATATAATTATATACTCCGTATAAGATAAGGATTTTCTACATAATCTGATTATATACTTTAATTTGGAATAGTAAAACTAAAAACCTAGATATCCGTGACAATTTGTTTATATTCTACTAATTGAAAATATATTCTACTGGTGCAGGGGCGGAGCTGGGCCTGGAGGGCCGCATGCCGCCTCTCTCATTTGACAAACTTCTAAGATGTCTTTTCCTTATTGATAGCTTCATTTTAATATATACTACACATTAATTCGACATTTGAGTAAAATATTATGAATGTTTAAAAAATAAAGGTATATTAATTACTTTAATTTTGTTTTAGTAAACTATAATGCTTTTATATTTTACTTAAATTAACATTTACATACTATAATTTATCTCGAGAGCTTCGAAATGAGATATTATACTAATCGTTTCGACAATTAGATAAGAAGTTACGCAAGTTTAAAATTTTTATATTTGGTTATACGTACATAATTATATGTTACGAGTGCTACACATGGTTATTAGGATCGTGATCCGGATCGTACGATCCTAACGATCCTAGGAATAGTTTTGATCCAGATCGGTTGTACATACTCGTTTATACTAGGGGCTCGTTTGGTTAACGTGGGAAGTATAGTTCCCGGGAAGTTAATTTCCTAGGAATTCAAATCCCGTAAATTGAAAATCATGGGAATTGAGAAATTGTGTTTGGTTTTGTATTTTGGATTAAAGGAATTGAAATAAGAAAATAGGATTTTCCTATTAAAAAGGGTGGAATTCGAACTTACCTAGGGGGGACTAGGTAAGTGCATTTCCTCCAAAATGGGGGAATTTAAATTCCCGGGAATTCAACTTCCTGGATTTTTCTGTAACAAAAAAATCAACCAAACGCTGGTATTATCTCCAATTCCTGGGAATTTCAACTTCCTAGGTTTTTGGAATGTCAACCAAACGAGCTCTAGAATCGAAGTGGGATCGTCTAGGATCGGTTAGGATCGTTAGGATCTTTGTTAGGATCTTACGATCCTAACGATCCTAACTGATCCTAGTAATTTCAGATTTTTATGAAATTAGGCCCATCCAAATTTTAGTCCACAAAGCCCATGTCGTTATTTTGATGAAATTGTGCCCATTTCTATTATTATTTTTAATTGTGTTTTAATTTTGGAGGGAAATTAAGCCTTAAAATCCCTAAATCGATGAAGCGGTGAAGCCTGAACTCTCAAGCTTGAGAGGCAAATTCCAACAATTTGGCAACCACAGTGCACTCCGGCGGCGGTAAAGATGCACAATATGAAATTAAAGAATAAGAAACAACATAAAACAAGGAAAACTGAGTCGTCATACAATTTGAACTTGGAGTTAGAGGACATATCCTCGGATGATGAGTAGATAACCGAAAGGGCTAGTGAAGATCTTGCACCCCTCACAAAAGAGTGGAAAACTATCATTGGGAAAGCCTTATGCACCGAAGATGATGATACTTATTCATGTTCTAGACGTAATCACTATCTTCCATATACTCTTGCTCATTTCTCCGATCCTTTATGTTTATTTAAACTTACAAATTTACAATATATAAGTATTTATGTATTTATGTTTTCCTTATTTGAATTTGCATAGGTGATAATGTTGAAAGTACGTGGCACCCATGAATCAACCCATGGAAGTTGTGTGGGTGGTGGTAGTGGTGAACCTATAATAACTTGTAGCGAAGATAAAACTATAGAGATAAATGATGGTGAAGATGGTGTCAGGGCCGGACCTGAGAAATTAATTGCCTGAGGCGAATTACGAAACTTGTGCCCCTCACGATAAAAAAAAACCAAGGCATAAAAAAAACATATAGCTATTTAATATATGCTATATAAGTGTAGTTACATTTCAGTTTCAAAAATATATCAAACCCCGAGACTATTGATAAAAAAAAACAATATACATCAAATCTCGAGCACAAAATTATAATATTAGGACATGTCTTTACTTAAATACCACCCGTCTCGCAGTCTTGGAGGCAAAAGTATCAATTAGCTTGACATAATCAACCTTCTCAACCACCTTCTTTTCAATCGATAACATAGCCAAGTCATTTAGCCTCTCTTGTGTCATAGTAGACCGAAGATAAGTTTTGATCAACTTCAACTTGGAAAAACTCCTTTCAGCAGATGCTACTGTAACTGGCACGGTCAACAAAATTCGATAGGCAACATATGCATTTGGATAACACTCATCCATCTTCTTCAAGTAATTCAACACATCTATTGCTCTGCTAGTTTCTGGTGGCAATGAGTGCCTTAGCAATTGCAATTCTGAACATAAATCTGATGCTTCAATATCAGAGTGCTCATCATGTGTCAAATTTTTTTGAAGATTGTTACAAGATCTCAAAAGGCTAGAATGATCAGCAAATTGTAACTTCTCCATACTAAATAAAAAGCCAAAGATCTCCTCATACTTTTGAAATTGCACAAAACGAGATTGAAGTGAGGATAGAGCCTGATCGATTATAAATAAGAAGTAGTTCACCCGAAAAGATTCTTTTGGTGACTGGATTACCTCTTCATTGTTGATCTCATCATATTGTCTCTTTCGCCGAATGATGCGTTTTTGTTGAAAGACAGCTTCAATTCCCATTTCGATTGCTATTTGTTCTGCTTCAGCCATAGCCTCATCAAATCCACATTCTCTATACTCTTGAAGAGAAGAAATAAGCCCTTTTAATTGGCTAATAGCAACATCGATAGCATCTTCATGGGTAGCCCGATCAACCTCTTCATTGACAGCCTCATCAAGTTCTTCATTGACAGTTTCAGTAAACTTTTAGGTAGCATCTTGATCAACTTCAATAGCATCTTGACCAACTTCAGTAGCATCTTGATCAACCTCATTACTGACAGCTCAAGTGACCTCAAGATTAGCATCTTGATCAACATCCGCTTCAACAGTTTGCTCAACCTCTTCATTCAACTCATTGCTAACAATTTGATTACTAGCCAAATACTTCTTGATATTACCTACTTGACTTCGAGTTAATGCATCTCGTTGCTCCTTCAATTTCCTCTTCTTAGCTCCAGACAATTGCTTTCCTATATGCACGACCTTACAAGTTGTAAATGTTATTTGTCAGACACAATCCAAATCCAAATCCAAATCCTAAATCCTACAAATTCAATTCTATAACCCTACAAATTCAATCCTATATCCAAAACAAAATCAATCCTATATCCAAAACAAAATCAAATCCTAAATCATACAAATTCAATTTCGAATTCCTAAATCCTAAATCCAAAACCCTAATTTTGCACTATTAAATCCAAAACGAATTCAAATCCAAATAATTCGACCAACATAGGATGAAATTGAGAAATTATACCTGATTTCGTCTTCAACCATTCACTTCAAGAGACAAGACCGATTCGTCTTCAACCATTCATTTCAAGAGGAAGAGACTGAGCCGCTGAAGAGCGAACTGCGAAGAGTGGAAGACCGATGATGGAGGCTTGCGCTGGCGCCGGATGCGGTTGGAGGGAGAGGCCGACCGCCGACGCTGAGGGCGGGATTTCCAACCGGTGAATCTTCTGCGGCGTTGCGTTCTCTTGCGATTTGGGAATCGCCTACAACGCCCCTCTCTCCTGTCGATAGTCGATGAACATGAACAATTGTTTTTTTACTTTGGAACGCAGCGTTTTCGTATTTCCATTCCTTTTCCTTTTTAATTTTTTTTTCCAAGCGTGCCCTCACGCCTCACCTTCCCATTTCAGTTCCGAAATATTTTTTTTTAATATATATATATATATATAGGGATGCGCTCCAGTGAAAACCAAAATTGCGGTAGAAACCCGTGAGGACCGGCTTTTTAGCTCGGTTCACTTGCTTTATAGCCCGGTTATGAATAGAACCGACCTATAAAGTCACAAATTTTAGTCCGGTTCTGAAAAAAATCGAGCTATAAAGTCACTATATAATTTTAAAACATTAACTTTTTAGCGCGATTTTTCGGTTTGACCGAACTATAAAGTCATGTGTTATTTTAAAATTGGAGTTTTTAGCACGGTTTTTAGGTTAAACCGAGTTGTAAAGTCACCGTGTGATTGATGTTTTTAGCACGGGTTTAAAAAAAACGAGATATAAAGTAGTCCTCACGGGTTTTTACCACAATTTGAGGTTTTCACCGGAGTCAATCCCTATATATATATATATATATATATATATATATATATATATATATATATATATATATATATATATATATATATATATATATATATATATATATATATATATATATATATATGGGCCCCCTGGGCCTATAGTGCCCGAGGCCATTGCCTCTTGGGCTTGTAGTCAGGTCCGGGCCTGGATGGTGTTGATGATTTTCTTGAGAGAGATGCTGAAATTGTTTATGATGGCATTACAAATTAGAGATGGGAAGAGGAATTTCTAATGTCTACTAAGTAGTGTTAACACTTAGCACCTATCACATATGGCATACCAGAAACAATAATGTGATGTGGGGTTTCATTTTTTGTTAATCTTGTTTCTTAGACCATTTTAAGTTTGGTTTATGGATGTTAAGTGACTTATTTAAACATTTTAAGTATCATATTATACCTTTTGACATATTATGCATGCTGATGAGTTATTATTGGCATATGTTAGTTACTTAGTTTATTTAAAGGAGAAACTGACTAGTTTTGTTTAAAAATTAAGGTATTTGTTTGGTATGACTTATTTACATTTGATTTTTTATTTGATTTTCACTTTTTTCTAGGATCTTACGATTCTACGATCCGATCCTAGGATCCGATCCTAGACCCTTGCATCGATCCTACATTAGGATCTCGATCCTAAAAACCATGGTGCTACAATTTATACTCTGTATTAACTAGGGTTGTTATTCGAGCCAAACAAGTCTAGTATTGTTTGATTATATTCAGCTCATTTAGAAACAACTCATGCTCGAGTCGAACCTATATTTGAACTTGAGCTCATACTCGACTTTTTAGTAAATGAACGAGCTTGAACTGATTTTTCTTTTCAATTAAGTATTATACAACTTTACTTAAAAGAAAATTTGTAAATTTCACAAAATTCGTGCTATTTGAGTTTCAATTGAGCCGAGGCGAGCTTTGAATCAAGAATAAAAATGTGCTCACAATTAACACATTTTGTAAATGATGCTCGAGTAGCTTTTATTGAGCAAAACTCGAGCCAAGTTCTAGCTACTTAGCTCATATACAAACCATAATCTTAACTTAATGTTTATTATATTGCGTTTCCTATACTTATTTATTTCATTTTTCCCGGTTATTTCATTTATATATTTATATTTTTTTAAGTGTGGAAAAATGATAGCGTTTTATCATAAATAAATGACATTTTATCTTAAAATAACATTATTTATTATCGTATTATATATAATTTTTTATGGTAATTTAATCCAAAACTATATCGTACGTGTAAAGTTGTGCCCCCTCCGAAATTTTTTTGGCTCCACCACTGATTAGCTGATTTATGTGCGTAAAAGGAAAATTGTAGTATATTTCATAGGAAGTTACTTCCCATGAATTATAATTCTTATGAATTTTAGAAATTTGTTTAGTTACATTATAAAAGGTATGCGATTTAAATGAAGGATGTTGATTTTTTTCATATAAAAAGGGTGGAATTGCAACTTACCTAGTGAGACTAGGTAAGTAGAATTCTCCCATTTTGTAGGAATTAGAATTCCAAGGAAGCCAAATTCATGTGTTTTAAGGATTCAAAAAAACAACCAACCACCTATATTTATTATTTATCTTATTCCTAGGGTTTTAAACTTCATGGGTTTTTTAATTGTTAACCAAACGAGCTCTAGAATCTATTGATGTTAATATAAAAATTGATTTAAAAATTGGTTAAATGTAATTGGATGAGAATGCTAAAACTAAGGGAAGGACAACACATGAGCTAAATGCTTCTATTGTAAGTTAATATGAGAATAATTCTCATAGTAGGAATTCTCCGCCACTAATTAGGAATTATTCTCATGTGTTTTTTTTTTTTTTTGTCAAAACTTATTCTCATGTGTTGTGCTTCTATTTTAAGTTACTATGCAATAGATTAGAAATAGATTAGGAACTATTCTCATGCTAAAACAAGCACTTTACTTGCTCATGAAATAGATTAGGAATTATTCTCCAAAATTTAATTATTTAAGCCTTTTTTAATATTGATTTCCTAAGGTCAATGTTTTATTTAATAGGAAATCTTTTCTAATTAGGCTTATTAAACATACTATACCCTAAGAGCATAACATTCCGTTAAACTAATACAAAGGGGTGTTTTTGGTTGTATTCCAATGCATTGTAAATTATAATGCATAATAAACACTTCAATAGTGTTTGTTTAACACGTTCCATAATGTATAATAAACACTTAGATTTTAAATAAAATACCTTATAAATTATGTCAATCTACATACTGTCGTGTAAAAGTTATAACTTTATTATAAACTTTATGTAATAAGTGGACATAATTTACGTTGTATTTTATTTAAAATTTATGTTTTTTTAAACATATTATAAAAAATTCTAACCAAATATACTATTAAAATATTTATGCATTATGATTAAAATCCATTGAAATCCAAATTGTCTTTGAGAAAGAATTATGGTTGAATTTAATTGATTTCTTCATATCTCAAAAGTAATTTGTCTGAAATATATATATATTTTTTTAGAGTAGGCAAACATTAGGAGCTGCTACTGAAACAGTAGCGTAACTCCAGGATCATCCTTACAAAAGTCCCTATGGTAGGGGATAGACTGCAAATTACAGATAATTCCTTTCCTAGCTATATAATCAGCCGACATATTGGACTCTCTGTAGACATGGTAGATTTCTACCATTGCAAATTCCAATATATAGAATAGAAGCTTGGTAATGCCTTCAAGTTGTCTCATAACTTCCCACCTAGGTTATTTTTATTATTATTATTATATATCTTAACGAGAGACAAACATGTACTGTATTAGTTTAAATTGATTTGTTATTTTTATTATTATTATGATTATAAGATTATAAGGCTTTAAGTCGAACCCACAATCTAACACAAAAGTTTAAAGCTTAAACTATTATATACACAATTACCTCTCAACCGTTTATCGAGTATCCTAAATTGTAAAATGTGGCTCTTATTGGGGGAAATTTTTTATATTATAATATATTTATATATATAGCAGCAGAGATAAGGATCGGACAATGAATACATGCAAGGCATTGCTAGTAAAGCGATGTATCGACAGAGCAAGAAATTATAAATATAAAATATATATTTAAAAAACAAAAACCATCCTGAGAAGTGAAAATCAAATACCTTTGGTAGCAATGGTTTGTAAGACACGCGCGGAGGGCTGATTATAACGTCACGTACGTACTGTTTGGTTGATTGAATCGGTCATTCCTCGTCTCCGATATGATCTTTCCACCATATATGCCACAGCCACTGCCAGCAAAGTACACCGGTTTGCCTTACCCCCCATTTGCCATTCCTTTTTCCATGCATCTCTTTTCTTTTACAACAATATTAGGGCTCGTTTGTTTATATACCAATGAATGAAAAAGTAAGGTATTAAATTTTACACATAAAATGTATATAATCATCATTTTTTATGAGGTTGGAGGAGAGGATGATGGAGATTATTAGTCCATCCTAGAAGTATTAGTTACCCTGTATGAAAAATGGGAGAATGAAGAAAATAATTAGAATAGTGATCAATGAATCTTAACTTAAATATGGACTATATTAATAAGGGTAATTATTACATTTCTCTACCAAAAAACAAACGAGGAGTTAATTTATTAATTTATAAACATAAAATCTTCTGATTGAAAGGACTTGATCACAAGCTAGCGCAACAAACAAATTAACAAACTCATCGTATATATACTTTATATATGTCTACTCCTTAAGTAATTAATTAATAAAATAGATAGGGACATACACTTGCCAATTAGTGGCCTCAATTAAGGGATTGCTTTTACAAAGCACATTAGGTGAGATTTTATTTATTTTAAAAATGAAATAATTCAAATGCGCTCATTCAAATGACGTAATATGAAATAATCAGCTAAATAATAATAAAAAAAAAACTAACCTTATCTAGAAAACTTGTGTTTGCTTGCATTGAGAGTGGTGTTGAGATCATATATACATTTGTACCCTAATAATATTAACAGTAGTTAACGGTTCATAACAATAACACAAACATATACATATATATTATGTAACTAAAAGCATAAGAGAGAGGATAGGAGAGAGGCCGACCGGTGGGGGAATATATAAAGTATGCTTGGCTCCTCATACGCCATACACAGAGGCGGCCGAAGATCCGGCAGGCTCTACAAATGGCATACAGGGAGCCAGGCATACGCTTCCCACCGTCTCTCTCGATCTCTCATCTTTAGAAACAGAAATCAAAACACATAATGAAAACAAAATATGAGATAGAATAAGAGGAATTAAGGAGGAGAGGAGCAAATAGGCAGGCCATGGAGATTGAAGGGGATTGGAGATAGACTGATAGGGTTAGGGTTGTAGTTAGCTCCTGGAGGGACCAATTTCTATTATTATTATTATTATTATTATTATTATATTACTATTATATATAGAGAGAGGGAGGGAGAGTGACAGGCATGTGGAACGGGGGGGAATTAAGCGGCTAATTAGGAGGAGGAAGAAAAAACACAGATCCCGTGTAGATCGAAATTAAGGGCGGAAAACAAGGGGATGTTTGATTTGAATTTTTGAAACAATGAAATGGTCTCCAGATTTTGACATACAATCCACCATGTGATCGATCGATCGAGACTGATCATTTCAATCCCATATGTAGACGGAGTAAAAATAGGGCTTCCAAAGAGAGAGAGAGAGAGAGAGAGAAAGAGGGGAAATTGAAGCTTGGATGATGAAATTGAATTGAAGTTGCACCATCCATCCATCTCCCTTCGATCTGAATATATATATACACATATAAAGAGAGCGAAAGAGAGAGAAATTAGGTTTGGGGATGTCGTAGAAACCCAAGCTCCGCTCCGCTCCTCCTCTCTTATGGAGGTTTCAGTTTCAGATACTCCGTATAAAAGAAAATATATATAAACAAAATGAATAAAGGATTGTAAAAGCAAAAGGGCTGCTTTTCTTTGCAGCTTCTGAAACCCAGTTTGTCTTGGAGTGCTTGGAGCTTCATAGATTCCTCTCTAATCGATCTCCCTAACTCCCATTTCTTTTTTTTTTCTTTTTTATTCCCACACATTTATACAGTATTTCAAGTTTCAACTACGGTCGGAGCGTACAATATTGTAATATATATATTATATTATTTTTGTCAAAAAGAAAAATTGTGAAAGTGAAAAGGGAAAAAGAAGAGGCACTACACAACGGTCTAATTATCTTCGCTTTTAATTTGATTCGCTTTAGATGTGATTTTTTTCTATAAATATTGATTTAAAATATCGGATTATTACGCTATAAACACAAATTATTTACCTGATCCCACAACGGTCATCTGAATTGATCGTTTCCATAAATAAGGTGATTTTGGGTGTTATCCATAAGCAATGAAATCTCAAATTAAATGTTTTGGATTGTTTGTATTTTTAGGATCCTAATTCCTTTTGAATGATGATTCAAGTGCTTTGTGCATGCAGATCAGTCGAACCTTGATTTTGGTGACAGTACTAGTTTATCAAATGACACTAATCTAGTACAGATTAGTACTGCTTTTTAATTTCCTTAATTACTCTGAGAAAATAAAAACTATACTCCGAATAAAATATATTTTTATATAATTTAGTTATTAGCAATAACTATTGAAATATTATTTTAGAAAATAATCGAGACACAAAGGAGAATGGAGAATGTTTGAACCTCTGACCTCTTGCTAGAAATGGGTGCGGAAACACAACTAACTTGCTACGAAAATTTGAAAAAATATGAAACGAAAAAGATACGACACGGAAGACACAACACGAAACATGACAATACGTTGCGAAAAAACACGAAACGAAAAAGATATGATACGATAATGACACAAACCGCTAAAACGGGGCAATATCCATGTCGTGTTCAACTCAAGCTTTTATGCTTATCGGATATTCGATACGACACATTTACTTTTTTTATTTAAATTTGTATGTAGTTTAATAATAGTATAGAATCCCTATGAGAACGTACAAGAAGGTAAAGCGGTTCAGTTGCTACTTTGCTAGGTCTCATGCAGTGGCGGAACCTAAGATAGCGGGTCGAGGGGGCCAAAAAATATATTCGAGTTTGTTTTATACCAAGCACATAATAATTTTAAAAAATATTATTTCAAAAAGGAGTTATAGAGATTTGAACCCCCAACTTATTGTTTAAAATATCCATCATTTACCAATTAAACTAGAGTAATTTGTTGTTAAAATACTCTTTTACAATTTACATATCATAAAAATATATTACATATAACATTAATTTTTTTTCCGTCCGGAGGGGCCATGGCCACCTCTCGCCCCCATTGAGTTCCGCCACTGGTCTCATGGGAATTCGTTTAATATCAAAGTTCGAATAAAGATCATTAATTTCTTTTTTTTAACTCTTCCTCTTTTTTTGGTAAGTAACACTTCCTTTCTACTTCCCCCAAAAAAACATGAGAACTGCTAGCCGTACAATCTCCACTCTCTCAATGTCTTATATCCTCTCCAAGTCTCAAATCCATTCTTCACTCTCTCTCCCTCTCAAATTTCTCAAGTCTCAACTGCTTCTCTTACCTATCTCTGTTGGCTCGACGAGGTGGCGACGACGGTCTAATTCATTAGACATGCCCATGACAGAGACGACGACGAGGTAGCTCACTGCTAGGAAGGAAGTCGCTACCCCTAATCGAAATCCGCCAGTGAGAACGCCTTCCACTCTGTCAAAATTAGGCGACAACGACGTGGCTCACGAAGACGAAACAACGAGGCGGCTCATGACGACATAACAACGAGGCGATGAGGCAGTTCACGACGAGGAGGCGACAATGAACGCAATGGTTGCTATCAAGAACAAGAGCATCTAAAAACCCAAATCTCAAGTCTATCTCAAGCTTCAACTATGAAGACCAAATTGAGTGTATATGTGATAATGCATATTTCATATAGGCATTATAGATATTTCTTATTGCAATTAGGTAATGGTTTTGCTTATGTTTTGGTCTAGTTTCATATATTGCTTGTGAAGTATTCGAGTTCGGAATCTACGCCTTTTTAGTGTTTATTCTATAGAATTACATTCCGACCTTGAAGGGACTTTGGATTAGCTTTAGAGACATGTTTTAGAGCATATGTATGCTAAGGAGGAAGCTAGAGAGGAGCAAAGAAGCACGACATTGGAGTTCATTGAAGTCAATTGTGGGAAATCCGTCACTGCATAGGCGGCGCCCGCCGTGGGCAGGTTTCCAGCGTTTGCGATTTTGGATCCGAAGACATTATTTCCTAATATTTTATTCCTATTTCCATTAGGGTTTGACCGATCTTAGAGAGTCTGTATTATGTTTATTTCAATTTATTTGCCGTGTGTGGCTATTGTGGGAGACTATGAACACCATTAGAGAGAGAGAGAGAGAATTAGCCTATGAGTTGCTAAACTCATAGTTTCGCTTGTGATTCGAAGACATGGTTGTTTGAATTGTGAGGATTTGATTCTATTTAGTTATTCATATTCATAGATGATAATCTTGTGCTTATTGATTATATTTGTGATCCTTTCTATGATTGATCATCATGTTAGGAATTGCATCTTAGCTATGAATTCGTTATTGTTTTCTTGATAGCAAACAAAGGTATTGAGATAGTAATGTTTCTTTGTCTTTGTAGTGGGTGATTTCAATTGATCTATGTTGTGGATATTCGATTAGGGTTGAGTTCGGTTTAGGACTATCTGTCTTAGTTGCATTGAATCAATGCGCCGATTGGTCTGATTACTTGAGTCCTTAATGCTATTCTTTAGTAATATTGAATAAGGCGAGTGTATCTGTGATCTCTCAACCTTAGTCAAGTAGACTTATGTTTATGAATAATTGATAGATCAATCCTAGGAAAATGAATTCCAACCATTGTCATATTTATTATTTGATACAAATCATTTCTTTGTCATACGAGTCTTTCCTTGGAGTTATTGAATAGGAAATTTCTTCTCTATGTGGGTTTTCTTTGTCATACGAGGATGATGTAGTGCTATATCTTTATGAAGGCTTGCTTGAAACTAATAAGAGTTTCATCAATGCTACTAGAGGAGGAGATATTTTGGATAAAAACACCTCAGAAAGCAATGCATATTTTTGAAAGGTTGTCTAATGCATCGCAACAATATGGGAGACACCAAGGAGTTAGAGGAGTTCATAACTTGGATAGTTCTAGAGATGGTCACAAGGACGACATAGATAGGCTTACGGAGATAGTGAACAAGATGGCTATGCAAATGAATCAATCCCATCAGCCTAGACCTTGCGGTGTTTGTGGAGATCCAACTCATCCGAATGATAAGTGTCCCTTGATTCAAGAGGACACCGTTGATGTGAATGCTATGGATTATGGACCTCGCCGCAACTTTGATAACAATTACAATCAAGGCTACATTGCGAACTATCAAAGTGGATTCAACGGCAGAGGCAAGCCACAACAAGTTCCTTTTTAGAGAGGACAATTTGAGAATCACCCGAGAAACACTCAACAAGATGATAGAGATGAGACATTGAGGTTATTGTTGGATAAGATGAGCTTTCAAGAAAAAATGTTGAGTGAAATGGCTAAGGATATTGAAGAATTGAAAGCGAAAGATTTGTAGAAGTTATCATCGCAGGTGGTAGTGAACCTAAAGGAGAATGTTAGTGACATGATCTTTAGAGGAGGTAAACAAGTGAATGTGCCCACTAGAAATGTTGAAGAGATGCCTAGGGAAGAATTTGATTTGGGAAAAGATGACGAGACGGAATTGGAGATGCACTGCGAACACGGCGCCCGCCACCCCTCACCACGGCGCCCGCCGCCCACTCCAGTGACGGAACCGATTTCTGAAGTTGTTGAAACCCCAAAGAAATCTTCCGAGGAGTGGTCTTTCTGAGGTTTCAAGACCTGCACCACCCTTTCTTCATGACTTAAGATCTGATCGTAAGTGGGAAGATGAACAAATTCTTTCTGACACCTTTACTCATTGTGAGGTAAATATTCCACTTTTCAATTTGATTAAAACTGTGTCTCACTATGCGAAATTCTTGAAAGAACTATGCACGATGAAACGCAAGCAAAGAATACAAAGGAAGGAAAAGGTAAGTTTAAGTGAGAATGTTTCTGCTTTACTTCAAGATTTCCTGAAAAGTGTGGAGATGCATGTATGTTTACTATCCCATGTACAATAGGTAATGCTAGCTTCACCAAAGCTATGTTAGACCTAGGTGCTTCAATCAATGTTATGTCTTATAATTTGTACATGTTTTTGGGTCTCAATGTATTATCTGAAACTGGTGTTACTATACAACTCGCTGATCGTTTTAGTATTAAGCCTAGAGGAGTTGTTGGGGATGTTTTGGTTAAGGTAAATGATTTGATATTTCCAGTTGATTTCTTCATTCTAGATATAGAACAAGGTACGCCTGAATCCCCAATTATCTTGGGAAGGCCATTCTTGCGAACGGCTAAGACTAAGATTGATTGTTTTGAAGGTTCACTAACTATGGAATTTGATGGTAGAAAGATTGAGTTTTCTATATTTGAGCCTATTGTTTCTTCTACTAATGAATCTGTAAATGTTCTTGACTCTAATGAAAGTAATCACAGGAATGAATCAAATGGTTTGTTAGATGCTTCTGTTGAAACTGAATCTTTGAATCTTGAGTTTTTTAACAAAGATGAAATTGGATTAAGGAAAGATGACATTCAAAGAAAAATTGAGAATTTGTTTAAGTCACATGACAATGTGTCTAATTCAAATGATTCTATTGCTATTCCCTATGAGAAATCGATTCCTAAAAATGTTGAGGTTCTTGCAATTTCAGGGCAACCTTAAGGAGTAACTCATTTCAAGAAGGAATCGATTGATGTAATTGATGGATATGTTGGAGGAATTTCTAAAGTTCCCCCTCTTGTCTTGAAAAGGAAAAGTGTGGAGGATCTTGATGGAATAACTTAATCAAGAAATGCATCACGTCGAGCCAAAGACGTGAAACAAAGGCGCTTTTTGGGATGCAACCCAAGGTAGTTTAGGTAATATTATTTCAATTTTCGCAATTAGTCTTTCAATTTAATAAAGTAGGATCAATCGTGTCGCCGAATTTCAGAAGTGATGGTAAGTTGAAACCTGTGTTAGAGTTGAGTTTTGCTTGATTTGAGTACGGAGTCACCTTCTGTGAACACGACGCCCGCCGCCAGTCACACGGTGCCAGCGGCCCCTGTTCGCCTAATGAGTCCGGATTTGTGGTAATTTGAAAGGGAAGTGCTTCTATCTTTTTATTTTTGGTTAAGTTTCGTTTAGGTTAGTCTCTTTATGTTATGCTTTACTAGGATTAGATTTACTTTTCTAGGATTAGATTATTTCTATCTATCTTTTGGTTAGATTTATTTTCTATCTTAGGTTAGTTTATTTATCTTCTATCTATTTTCATCTATCTTAGGATTATATTTTTCTTTTTAGGATTAGTTTCCTTATTTATTAGTTCTAGGATTTATCTTTTCTATTTTCTATTTAGTTCTAATATTTTTTATTTTTCTTTTTGATAGATATCTCTTTCCAACTCACCATATATTAACTCTCCTTATTTTGAATCAACCAATCTTTCTCCAATGGAATCTACAAAAACCCAAAAGCCTACTTGAATCCATTCCAAAAACCTAAAGTCTTGTTTTTCAATTGATTATGTCCATCAAAATACTTTCCACCGTTACCCTACATCCAAAAAAATCAATCCTTTCTCATACCATTCGCCTACCCATCACCTGAGAAGTGACTGAAACCAAGTTGTTCGTCAAAATTTCAAGTTTGGAGGGTGTGGACGTCAGTCATCCAACGTTTTCACTCAGAATCAAGGTTCGGTGTACATGGCGCCCACCGCCTGATAGCAGAGGGAAATCAAGTATGAAAATAAATCGAAATATAAAATCAAACCGACTCCATGTCTCAGCAAATAAAATACAAGAAACCCTTCTGCTGTAGTAGTAGGGTATTCAGGATCGTATCCACGAGGATGCTTGTCAGCGCTCGCCTTTTCAAGTCCAGAATACTCTCAAATTCGACCAGCAGAAGTCTTCGACGTCGAGTAAAGTACTCGATGTCGACTACCTCAGTCAAGTAAACTACAAAACAGGACAATAGATAACGAAAACAAAGCAAAGTCGAGCAGAAAGGTAATTGACGTCGACCAGACTATTCAACGTCGAGTAAAAATCAGTTGATATCGAGTATTGCAGTGATAAAAAAACGTAACTTTTTGCAATAAACGAAAGACAGATAGAACACGAAATTTTTGGGAAATTCAATAATATAAAAAACTTCCAAAATCGGGGTATCAACGCAACAACGATAACCATATAACAATCATGCAAAAGGTATAAAAGATCATGCCTTTTCATCAAATAACTTTTGTTATTAACAAGTAGGAAGACAGAGGCTTTCGCATAAACCCTAATTGTTACTAACCCTTTTCACATAATTAATCCAAGTTGTATTAAGATCACTTTCGCTTCAATAACACAAATAAGGATCACCTTCGACTGTCGGAAAAGAATCATGCTCGTAGGGATAGAAGACTAAATCGCATTAAAAGATTGTACCTTTATTGTATTACCTTACATGGCTACCGTCGAGCTCACCCCGACCCTAGAAGTTGGGTGACTACTCGCTCTTCGTCATAAAGAAACTCATCAATAATAAAAGGGAACTAAATTGCATGAATGAAATAAAACAAAGCTTACAACCGATCGAAGCCAAATCCGCTCTCGCTTTCTCTAACCCAAATCGGCTCAAAGCTCTCTCTCTCTCTCTCTCTCTCTCCTACTCGCTATTGTTGTTGTTGGCATTGAAATTTAATGAATAAAACTCAGTCCCTAGGGCCTTATTTATAGTAATCAATCTCTGCAATCCAAGGAAAGAATACTCTATCTATATCTATTCCTATCTATCTAAAGATAAATGATAAAACTTAGTAATGAAATCTGTAAAATAAACAAGGGAAATATATAATGTGGATAAATCTCTCTTGGATTTGATAAATCTTCACTTGCTGTTGATAGAATCCACATGCCTTTGCTTGTAAGTAACCCACATGCTCGGATATCCACTCGATCATGGCTTGGATTGGTCCAAAAGAGTACTCGACATCGACAAGTCTGGTCGACGTCGAGTAGGACTGTCTTCTCCTCATGATGTGCTCGAGCTCGGGTAGAATTGTGGACTCGACGGGTACTCGACATCGAATACACTACTCGACGTCAAGTAGTTATGTGCTCTCGAGTGGGTTGCTGCTCGTCTCATGCTCGACTGGGTGAATTTCGATCAAAAAGCACTCGACATCGACCAAAGTGGTCGACGTCGACTAGTTCTGTCAGCTTTCAGCAATTATGCTCCATCTTGAAACGCACTTTCCCGAGTCCTCGTTTGTCCGATGGATGCCTACGAATGTGCGTTGGAAAGATATTTTTGTGGGCTACAACTCTCATCAAGACATCAGAACTTGATTCAGAATGGCGAATGGCGAAAAATGGGCTTTTCTCCAGTTGCACCATCATGTGCTCTTCCTTAGCTTCTCCAATGTTTTTCATGACTTTCCTTTAAGCTCCAAAGTGCATCTGATTTCTGCGAAATTAAACAGAAACTTGTGTAGACCTCCATAATTTGCAAATAAACATAAACTACACATATTCTATAGTATTCTAACCCCGAAGTATAAAATGCAGACAGAAATCGATATAAAAGATAGTATAAAACATGGTAAATTAAGCGCACATCAACACCCCATACTTAAACTTGTTTGTCCTCAAACAATACTTTTAATGGTCATACAGGAGAAGAAATTAAACTCTCAACATCTCAGATTCATTTTTATATAACCCTGCAATCAATTACCATCATCAAAAAGGTATTAATGCCACAAATCAATGCATGTGAATAAAAGCAACTTCACACATAAAAGGAAGGTTATGCAAAAACATTTCATAAGTGACAAAGAAACAATAATCAAGAGGACTTTATTTAAGCTCATGGTGAAGAGAAGGTAAAAGGTAAAGTGGTGGGCTATTTTTTGGCAATGTGGTGCTAAATCCGGGGAGAATTCTTCAAACTTGCTTTCTTGCTTTAATGCACTTTCTCCCTTCATATGAAATTCCACATCACTCATCCTTTCATGAATCACTCTTTGCTTTTATCACTTATATTGCATTTACCTCTCTAACCTTAGCATTGCCTTCTACCGAGTCACAAACATGGGTGTCATGAATGGCCCTGGATACTTAGTGCTTCAAACTCCTCACATTGGTGTCCCATCCTGCGGAACTAACATCTCAACACAGGCAGGGTCGATCTACCTTTATCTCATGAGGTGACCGGATTTTCTTTCACTCATTAAATTTTCCGTAACTTTGAAACACTCCTGCCAAACTCCGATAATGATAACAACAACCCAAACACCATATGATAATCTCCATAATGTAACTTCAGTTTCTCAACATACTCCCCAGATGGGTAATAAGGTAAAGAAATAGGCATTATTTAGAACATGTGGAGCGATATATAAAATAAGGCTTAATATGGCTTTTGTGATGCATAAGCATAAGTATGGCTAGGAATATAAACATATGAGCATTATACGAAAAATATAAAGTCATCTATTCTCTAATCATGCAACATGTCAAAAGCAACTTCAATTTTACCTCCTTTCATGGTTTTCAATAAAATAATGCATTTCATTGTGACTTCCTTTTACTAGGCAATTTCATGTTATATCTCTAATTAATCCAATTTTACATCGTCGAGTTCAATTAAACTTCTATTATTCAAAATTTTTAATGGGAGTGATTTTTATGAAATTTGGAAAAACATGCATATAAGCACATAAGTAAAATATGAATTCCAAAGTAGCCATGTAAAAGCAATTCGAGAAATAAACTTTAAATATGCACACATATGTCAAATAAAATCAAATATGCATAAATAAATCCCTTCCCCCACCCCATAATTAAAGTTTACAATGTCCTCACTGTATAAAAACAAGGGTAAAGAAAGAGACTCAATAGACATGTCTGCAGAACGTCGGAATCGAGTGTTGTTTATGCTGTAAAAGTGGTCGATCTGGAGAAGAGTAGTCGACATCGAATACAACTACTCGACATCGAGTACATATGAAGCCTCAGGGTGACCTTTGTCTCGACCACATGCTCTTTTGCTCGACAAGAGTGGTCGACGTCGATTAGAGTACTCAACGTCGAGTACTTCTGCAACTTCTTTTTAGTACCTGCAAGCTTTGTTACATAAAATCCACAATAGAAAACCCCCAAAAATAGTGTTTCAAAACCAAAAACCAAAACAAAAGATGTCTCATAATCCCAAAAACTAAGTATTTTGTTACAAGCTCTAGACTTTATAGTCGCTAGGCCGACTTCTTCCGTTTAAGCTCAAGGTGGTATCTGCAGGGCCCATGTAGCTTGGGCCTCGAACAAGACTCCATTCTTGTCCATCAGTTGTAGTCCTCCGCAATAGATCTTGTGCATCGTGAATGGTCCCATCTTCTTGTGATTGAATTTGTTAGGGAACCAATGATTCTCAAACTTGGAAACATAGACTTTGTCTCCAACTTCATACTCCTTAGGCTCGTCATTGGAAACCCTGCATAAGCACACATACCAAGGCAAACCTCTCCCATGTATAGATAAATCTTTGATTGAAATAGGGGAAAAAATGTCGTTACCTTGGCTTATCTTCGCAGAATCAGATTTCAGGACCTCAAGATCTAGTCGACGTTGAGTAGTAGTACTCGACATCGAGTACTGTTGTGATTCTGGTGGGCTGCTCAACAGAGGCGGAGAGGTCGATGCGGGGGACTGGTCGACGTCGAGTAATCTACTCAACGTCGAGTACTGCTCGGCTCCGGGTAGGTATCTCGATGAGGGTGTAGTCGATGGAGTGCTCTAGATCTGGTAGACGTTGATTAGATTACTCGACGTCAAGTACTTCTGGTCGACTCTGACCCCATACTTAAGACCTGATAAAGCATCCAAAACGTAGTTAGCCGACGTCGACTTACCTTGGTCGATGTCGAGTAGATTCTCTATTTCCCCGTTCAGAATAGCCATGATCTCCTCCACCTGTTCTTCCATATCCCTCTTCTCTAGCTCTTCGGGGGTCATGTTTCTTACCTTTGGCTCCCCGCAAGTGATATACCTAGATGATATTGACTTGACCTCCTCCATAGGACCTGTATGCCTTTCAGTTTTCTTAAAAAAGTACTCAATTACCTCATCGCTGATGTTGAAAGTGAGCACACCCTTCCTTACACTTATGTTGGCATCTACAATCGCTAAGAAGAGCCTTTCTAGAATAATTGGACAAGCAGGGTCCTCTTCCATATCAATAACTAGAAAATCAGCCGGGACAAAAAACTTACCTACTTGTACCGGCACATCGTCCAACATGCCTGTTGGGATGACAATTGTGTTGTTTGCCATGCATAACTTCGCATCCACAGGCTCTAGCGCACCTATCTTGTCTTTGGACCAGATTGATAGAGGAATAATACTTACACTGGCTCCTAAGTCACACAAAGCATTAAATTTATATTGACCAAATCCAATTGTTATAGCAAACTTACATGGATCTGGCCTTTTCTCTGGAATGTCCATCTTACTTCATTCCTCTGCGATCTCAGCCATCGACCGCTTCTTGCTTAGAATTTCTTTGAGGAACTTTACATATGACGGTATCTTACTGCATTCCTCTGTGAAAGGAATGGTGACATTTAGTCTTTGAAGCATCTTCACGAAACGCTAAAACTTCTTTTATGTTGGATCCTTCAAAGACTTTGTTGGGAATGGTAGCGATTTCTTCTTATGGATTGCTTGGTGTCTGAATGGTTCCTCGACATCGACTACAGTAGTCGACTTCGGGGTGGTCTTCGCATTCTGGTCGATATCGACTACAGGCTCCTCAACGTCGAGTACTGTCTGGTCGACGTCGACTGGTTTACTCGACGTCGAGTACTCCTCTGCAGCATCTTCCTCTAAGTTTTGCTTGGGCGTTTGCATCTGAAGCCTACTTCTTAGGTCATGGCGGCTACCTGTCCTATAGATTTTTTTTAAGATTAAGTTCAGAGGAACCAGAAAGCGTACCTGATTGCTTGGGGATTGATTGAGCTAACTGACCCATTTGGGTCTCCATTGATCTTCGCTAGATATCAATCTCCCCAAGCCTAGAGTTGATGCCATGCAGCTGAGTGTGGATGGAATTTATGGATTGCTTGGTGTCTGAATGGTTCCTCCGCATCTCTTCAAGAATAACCTACATGTCATCTTTCTTACCTTCCCTGTCAGGGTGACCAGGAGCTCTTTAGGGCGGGGCGGTCTCTTGGATACTGGGGGTGGCAATAGTGGCTCCAGTTTTGTTGTTGATGTTGTCCTGAGTCGTTTCCCCCCACATAACGCGCCTCTTTGTGGGTTTCTGCTACTAATATCTGATCGGGGTGTGGGCACATAGTAGTGTTGTGCCTCATAGACCCACATTCAAAACAAGGTTTATCTTTAGAAAGAAATTTGACTTGTTTGGTAAGACGACGTACCTGGTCGTTATGGAACTGGTCCCTGATGTCTCGATCAATCTCCTTAGGTGGCACATATAGAGGCATAGATGGGGTAGACCTTTCATACCTTTAACTCCAGAGGCCGCAGAAGTCCCATAAGTGTTGTCATAATTTGCCAATGTCTCAAAGGTTTCCCAAGCACGTTGTGGGGTGTACTTGAGATACCTATAAGCGGTGTAATTGTTGATCATATCCATAGTTGGTGCATCCAGGCAGTTGAAGATGATATTCTGGATCACGTAGGGTTGCTGTCCACGCATAGGACATGATTCATAAGCCTTTTGTAGTGCTCCCATACTTGTGCTAAAGTTTCCCCTGCCTTCTGTCTGAAAGGCGTGATCTGTTGCCCGCGCGCAGCTGTTTTGGCAGGAGGGAAGAACTTGTTAAGAAACAAGTCTTGCGGTTCATTCCATGTGCGGATTGATCGTGCAGGCAATCCCTCGAGTCACTGCGATGCTAATCCTACAAGGGATCAACTAAAAGCCTTTAGTTTTAAATATTCTAGATTGTCATTATCCGCAATAGCTTCACATAAATCTAGAAAAGTTGTAAAATGCTCTAAAAGGCATTCATTGGGTCTCCCCCTAAATTGACTCCTCCTAATTTCAGTAATAAAAGAAGGGCGAATTTCATAATTAACAGAGGAAAGAACGATCGGTGATTTTGGAACTTCCAGAGTAGAATGCAGATACTCCTTTGCGTTAGCTGGGACATGCCCAATCTGCTCCTCAAGTTCCCTTCTGGCGTTGACCTTGCGATCTACCCTTGCTTCCCACCTTTGTTGATTATGTGTATATTCCGTCTCTCGTCGGGCAAACTCTGCTTCTCTGGTGGTGAACTCCTCAATTCGTAAGTGGAGTAGCTCAAGCTTCTGCGCTGGTGTGAGTTGGACCTCGTTCTCATTGTTATTGCTAGTTTGAGACATCCTCCTTAACCTTTGTCGAAGGTGGAATAAGCGTTCAGGCTCGAGAATAGGATTGATAGGTGTGCGATCAGTTATTCGCATGCACCTGAAAAACAAAAACATAAACAAAAAGAGAGTAAAAAGGAACTAAAAGTGGCCTAATTTATTGCTTCCCCGAAAACGGAGCCAAAATTTGATAGCGGATGGAAATCAAGTATGAAAATAAATCGAAATATAAAATAATACCGACTCCCTGTGTCAACATATAAAATACAAGAAACCCTCCTGCTGTAGTAATAAGGTATTCAGGATCGTATCCACGAGGAAGTTTGTCAGCGCTCGCCTTTTCAAGTCCAAAAAACTCTCGAATTCGACCAGCAGAAGTCTTTGACGTCGAGTAAAGTACTCGATGTCGACTACCTCAGTCGAGTAAACTGCAAAACATAACAAAAGATAACAAAAATGAAGCAAAGTCGAGCAGAAAGGTACTCGACGTCGACCAGACTACTCGATGTCGAGTAAAAATTAGTCGATATCGCGTACTGCAGTGAACAAAAATGTAACTTTTTGCAATAAACAAAAGATAGATAGAACACCAAATTTGTAGAAAATTCAATAATATAAAAGACTTCCAGAATCGGGGTATCAATGCCACAACGATAACCATATAACAATCATGCAAAAGGTAGAAAAGATCATGCATTTTCATCAAATAACTTTTGTTATTAACAAGTAGGAAGACAAAGGATTTCGCATAAACCCTAATTGTTACTAACCCTTTTCACATAATTAGTCCATGTTGTATTAAGATCACTCTCATTTCAATAACACAAACAAGGATCACCTTCGGCTGTTGCAAAAGAATCATGCTCGTAGGGATAAAAGACGAAATCGCATTAAAAATTGTACCTTTATCGCATTACCTTACATGGCTGCCGTCGAGCTCACCTCGACCCTAGAAGTTGGGTGACTACTCGCTCTTCATCATAAAGAAACTCATCAATAATAAAAGGGAACTAAATTGCATTAATGAAATAAAACAAAGCTTACAACCGATCGAAGCCAAATCTGCTCTCGCTAGCTTTCTCTAACCCAAATCGGCTCCAAGCTCCCTCTCTCTCCTACTCTGTATTGTTGTTGTTGGAATTGAAATTGAATGAATAAAACTCAGCCCCTAGAGACTAATGTATAGTAATCAGTCCCTGCTATCCAAGGAAAGAACACTCTATCTATATCTATTCCTCTCTATCTAAAGATAAATGATAAAACTTGGTAAATAAATATCTAAAATAAACAAGGGAAATATCTAATGTAGATAAATCTCTCTTCGATTTGATAAATCTTCACTTGTTGTTGATAAAATTCACGTGCCTTTGCTTGCAAGTAACCCACATGCTCGGATATCCACTCGATCTCGGCTCAGATTGGTCAAGAAGAGTACTCGAAATCGACAAGTCTGGTCGACGTCGAGTAGGAGTGTCTTCTACTCGTGATGTGCTCGAGCTCGGGTATAATTGTGGACTCGAAGGGTACTCGACAACAAGTACACTACTCGACGTCGAGTAGTTATGTGCTCTCGAGTGGGTTGCTGCTCGTCTCGTGCTAGACTGGGTGAATTTCGACCAAAACGTACTCGACATCGACCAAAGTGGTCAACGTCGACTAGTTTTGTCAGCTTTCAGCAATTCTGCTCCATCTTGAAACGCGCTTTCCCGAGTCCTCGTTCGTTCGATAGACACATATGAATATGAGTTGGAAAAATATTTTCGAGGGCTACAACTCTCATGAAGACATCAGAACTTTACTCAGAATGACGTATGGAAAAAAATGGGCTTTTCTCCAGTTGCACCAACTTGTGCTTTTCCTTAGCTTCTCCAATGTTTTTAATTACTTTCCTTTAAGCTCCATAGTGGGTTCGATTTCTGCGAAATTAAATAGAAACTAGTGTAGACCTCCGTAATTTGAAAATAAACATAAACTACACAGATTCTGTATTATTCTAACCCCGAAGTACAAAATGCAGACAGAAATCGATATAAAAGATAGTATAAAACATGGTAAATTAAGCGCTCATCACCGCCCCATCCACGGCGCCCGTCGTCCCTGAAGAGATGGATGCTCCCACATATTTGTCTCGTGCTCTTAAGATAGTATAAAACATGGTAAATGCAGACAGAAATCGTTTTCATGTTTTTCTTCTTCAATCCTGTGAGTTATGGCTCGTGCTCCTAAGATGGATGCTCCCACATATTTGTCTAGAGTTGAGAATGAGCGTTGGTTCTAGCTAAGGGATGTAAGTTACTATTCGACTCGGTTCTTTCATCTGGAGACACTGCAGAGGCTTGGTCTTCGTGGTCTAGTATCTTTGTTGTTGGAGAAGGGTGGTCTAGCCAACTTCATATCGATGGGCGCGCCAACTTATCTTGTTCTGGTGCGTGAGTTCCTGTCAACTCTGGATGTGTGATCTGATAAGGACATCCGTTTCATATTATTGGGTACCGAATGCTGCATTCAGAAAGAATATCCATCTCTTGCGTTGGGAATGCATATACATTGGTTTAATCCTTGGCGTCGGAGTTTGTCTTCTAACACACCTGCTGAGACTTGCGCTATAGTGTCAAACCATTATGGAGGGGCTGAGAACTTTCATGATTATTTGATTATGCACCTTGCTCTTTGGCTATGCCACAGGGTGTTGACCCTTGCGTTTTATGGTTCTGCTGATCCGACGGTGATTCCCAAGAGGATGTGGATGTAGTTGTATTGTTTGACACCAGATGCCGAGAGTATACCAGATTAGATAGAGTTGTTTCTAGCTTCTTGTGCAGACGTACTTCGGATGAGAGATGATATGAGTGCCCATATTGTTACTTTTGGTGGATTGATCATTTTCATAGCACGCTATATCGGCAAGGATTTGAGCTCCATGCACCCCTCGACATTGCCTTTCTATTATGACATGTCGGCCCTACTTAGCGCTCGTCTAATTGAAAGGGTAGTCCGCCCAGACAATAGCGAGTGTTTCCATTGGTTATTTGGCGCGAAGGGTGAGCACCACCAGTATCTTCCTGTGCACCTACCTGTTGGCCCTACTTTGGCTGCTTTCTGTATTCGTCATGTTCCAGCACCTGCTGGGATGGTTGTGGACCCGTCCTCATCAAACAATTTCCTTTTGGGAGATGAGGCCGATGATGATCTTGATATCCCCACTGAGAGTATTTCTTTGTTTGAGCTTATCGCGACCCTTGACATTCGCTTGACGAGAATGGAAGATCGGCATCTGAGAAGTTTTCATAGATTACATGAGCATCAGTTGGTTTTAGAAAAGAAGATAGAAGAGATACATGCATGTCTTCTAAAGCCCTGGGCGCATATATTTCAGGACATCAATCAACGGTATGGACCCCAGACCCCGCCTTCACAGTAATTGGTTAGTCAATTCTAAAGCCCTGGGCGCATATATTTTATATTTTATTGTTCCTTTTTGTGTTTCTATACCTTGAGGACAATGCAACATGAAAGTGTGTGTGTGTGTGGTGGGGGAATGGGGGGGGGGGGGGAGTGAAGTGAATTTGTTAAGTTAGTTCATGTTTAAATTTTTGTTTTTGATTTTTAGTTATTTCTTTTATGTTATAGAAAATGTCAAAAAGTGAAAAAAAATTGGGAAAATGTCGAAAAAACTAAAGATTAAAAATGTGAGTCTTGTTTTGTTGTTTTGCATATTGTGTTATCAAAGATTTCTATCTAATTTGAGTTTGTCCTATTTGACTTTATACTGGCATGATCTTATAAATCCAATGGAATTCTGGAATGATTTGACCTTGTCTTAAAATTGGGGTTTATGTGAAATATGATTATGCATATGTAATTGAGCATGTATGATCTAAGTTTGGGAGCATGCTTGATATTCGAAAAAATTTGTCCCATTGATATATTTTTGGCCTTATAAGGGATACATCTATATTCATTTTGCTTTTCTTGTGTGATTTACTCTTCCTATGCATTTATCATTGAGTATTGCCATGATTATATATTTTCAAGGCCGATTATATACATGTTCATTGCTTGATAAGTTCAAATGATAGAGGCACCCTTTTAGCCACATATTTATCCATGTCTATCTTATTTTATATCTTGCTTTGAAGCCAATTTGAGCCTTTGGCCTATTTTATTGATAGCTCCACAAAATTACTATTCCTAGCCTATGATAAGCCTTACCCTTATTCCGGAGGAATTGAGATTTTGAGTGGGTTATGGAATCTATTTTGGAGATTGATGAGCATGAAGCTAAAAGAGCCATTTTATTTTTGCATAGTGACGAGGAATTGGATTTATGTTGGTTAGAAGTCACATTGATTGGGTGTTGGAGATTTCATGATATGTGATGATGAGATGAGATGTTTTTTATGAGATGAATGATTTTGGAGGTTTATGATGATATTGAGAGATGTTGTGCATTTGTGAGCTTGATGTGTTATTGAGTGGGTTTGTGTTATGTTGAGAGTTGTTGGAATCTTGTTTTCCCGAAATTTATAGCACCACATGACCAAATACAATTCCTTTTCCTTATGTTTCTTTACCAAGCCCCATTACAATACCGTCGAATGGAATCTTCTATGAAGGTTTCCATTGAGCGAAAGTCCTCTTGATGTCCTTATTTTTGCATTGACGTATCAGGTGGAGATTTTGTGATATAAATGCCAATATTTGAGTTGATGTTTGTATATGGAATTGAGTTGAGTGTATGCTTAAAGCCTAAACACATGAGAGTGAGAGATACACATTTTATCCTTGGTAAGGTTGGATTTTTGAGCATGCAAGCAACTTGATCCCATATATACATGTTATGACGTTTATGTGCTTTGATTATATTTTCACTATTGATGATGTTGCTTTTTATGAGTAAAGTTGTGAAAGAATTTCATGTGGGATGCGTAGATGATGTTTTTGTCTTATGGTTGCATGAGGTCAAGCAAGAGTTAAGTGCAGGGGGATTTGATAATGCATATTTCATATAGGCATTATAGGTATTTCTTATTGCAATTAGGTAATGGTTCTGCTTATGTTTTGGTCTAGTTTCGTGTATTACTTATGAAGTATTTGAGTTTGGAATCTACGACTTTTTAGTGTTTATTCTGCAGAATTACATTCCGACCTTGATGCTAAGGAGGAAGCTAGAGAGGATCCAGGAAGCACGATATTGGAGTTCATTGAAGTCAATCGTGGGAAATCCGTCACTGCATAGGAGGCGCCCGCCGCCATTTGCACAGTGCCCACCGTGGGCCGGTTTCAAGCGTTTGCGATTTTGGATTTGAAGACATTATTTCCTAATATTTTATTCCTATTTCCGCTAGGGTTTGGCCAATCTTAGAGAGGCTATATTAGGTTTATTTTAGTTTATTCGCCATGTGTGGCTATTGTGGGAGACTATGAACACCATTAGAGAGAGAGAGAGAGAGAGAGAGAGAGAGAGAGAGAGAGAATTGGCCTATGAGTTGCTAAACTCGTAGTTTCGCCTGTGATTCGAAGACATGGTTGTTTGGATTGTGAGGATTTGATTCTATTTAGTTATTCATATTCATAATTATATCTTGTGCTTATTGATTATATTTGTGTTCCTTTCTATGATTGATCACCATTTTAGGATTTGCATCTTAGCTATGAATTCGTTATTGTTTTACTGATAGCAAACAAAGGTATTGAAATAGTAATATTTCTTTGTCTTTGTAGAGAGAGAGAGAGAGAGAGAGAGAGAGAGAGAGAGAGAGAATTGGCCTATGAGTTGCTAAACTCATAGTTTCGCCTGTGATTCGAAGACATGGTTGTTTGGATTGTGAGGATTTGATTCTATTTAGTTATTCATATTCATAATTATATCTTGTGCTTATTGATTATATTTGTGTTCCCTTCTATGATTAATCACCCTTTTAGGATTTGCATCTTAGCTATGAATTCGTTATTATTTTCTTGATAGCAAACAAATGTATTGAAATAGTAATGTTTCTTTGTCTTTGTAGTGGGTGATTTAAATTGATCTATGTTGTGGATATTCGATTAGGGCTGGCTTCGGTTTACGCATATCTGTCTTAATTGCATTGAATCAATGTGCCAATTGGTCTGATTACTTGAGTCCTTAATGCTATTTTTCAGTAATATTGAATAAGGCGAGTGTATCTCTATGGATCTCTCAACCTTAGTCAAGTAGACCTATGTTTATGAATAATTGATAGATCAATCCTAGGACCATGAATTCCAACCATTGTCAGAGAATTACAGGTGAAATGTTCTTTCTACTTTGATGTCAATTTACTTTGCAATCATAGATAGGGTTACTTTTACATCTTGATTATTTTCTACAAATCATTGCTTTGTCATATGAGCCTTTACTTAGAGTTATTGAATAGGTAATCGCTTCTACCTGTTCGACATCGGACTTCATCGCTATACTAGTAGTTGTTTGGTTTATCAAGTGATTGATTGCCTAATCTATTGGTTTTGTGCTTGAGTTTGGATTATATTACTATTTGATAAAGGGCGAGACAGAAGACACAACACAAAAAACACGAAACGAAACACGACAATACGATGCGAAAAACACAAAACGAAAAAGATATGATACGACAATGACATGAACCGCTAAAATGGGGAAATATCCATATCGTGTTTAGATCAAGCTTTTATGCTTATCGGATATTCGATACAACACATTTACTTTTTTAATTTAAATTTGTATGTAGTTTAATAATAGTATAGAATCCCTATGAGAACAAGAAGGTAAAGAGGTTCAGTTGCCACTTGCTAGGTCTCATGGGAATTCGTTTAATATCCAAGTTCGAATAAAGATCATTAATTTCTTTTTTTAACTCCTCCTCTCTTTTTGGTAAGTAACACTTGCTTTCTACTTCCCCAATAAAATTTGAGAACTGCTAGCCGTACTCCAAATATTCCAATCTACATTCTCTCACTGTCTTATATCCTCTCTAAGTCTCAAATCCATTCTTCACTCTCTCTCCCTCTCAAATTTCTCAAGTCTCAACTGCTTGTCTTACCTATCTCTGTTGGCTTGACGAGGTGGCGACAGCGGTCTAATTCATCAAACATGTCCATGACAGAGACGGCGATGAGGTGGCTCACTGCTAGGAAGGAAGTCGCCACCCCTAATCGAAATCCGCCAGTGAGAACACCTTCCACTCCGTCACAACTAGGCGACAACGACGTGGCTCAAGAAGACAAAACGACGAAGCGGCTCATGGCGACGGAAAAACAAGGCGAAGAGGCAGCTCACGACGAGGAGGCGACATTGAATGCAATAGTTGCTGTCAAGAACAATAGCATCCGAAAACCAAAATCTCAAGTTCTATCTCAAGCTTCAACCATGAAGACCAACTTGAGTGTATATGTCTTTGTAGATTCTATGTCAATGTTCTCATATCTATCATCCTCCTTGTCAAATTGAATATATGCCTTTGCAGATTCTAGGTCAATGTTCTCAGATCTATCATTCTAGGCCAATGTTCTCAAATCTATCATCCTCCCACGGGCGCGGCACGGGCGAACAATGAGGCGAACTACACGAGAAAACTTGGTTCACCAAAGGGGAATCGTGGGCTCGAATCGTATGGATGGTGCGATAGAGATGGTGGTGCAAGATCCGAGATTCTGACGACGATGGTGGTGGTGGGGGCAGCTGGCGATGGGTGGTGGTAGGACGGTGATGAAAGAGGGCAAATCGGTGGTAGAGAGCAGAAAATGATGAAGTTATTCCAGTCAAGGACGATATTTTGTTACTCAATCAATTCCAGTGAGAACTTTTAGTTGAGAACTCAATTATTGGATTCAGCGCAGTGATCAAGCAATAAGAGAAAGATACGTTTTTTACACCAGGGAAGAAAAGGGGGAGTTTGCAACTCAACACTCTATAATTCTTTTAAATTTGACGTAAAGAAGAAAGTTAACCCTAATAGAGTATATATAGAAAACTAATAAAACCATAATTACTAATGGGTTGGGTTTCCTATGCAAAGGAAGTCACCTCTTGTTAAAACCCTAATTACTAATGGGTTGGGTTTCCTATGCTAATAATAGTAATAAGTCTTATCATAATAAATAGTCTATGAAAGTGACGTCGGAGTCATATCCAATAGAGATTGGAACACATCACACAGAATGTCAGCGACATAGACTAACAAGCTCAATGTTGGTGGATGTTCAGGTTCAGAAGTGAAACCTCGAGCAATAATGGATGTAGTAGCTCTTGCAATTGCCTTGGCACTCACTCTAGTCATAGGTCCTTCCAAACGCACACTCATAGGTTCCTCTTCATCTTGGACTGTCAATGAAGGAGGTTGGAACACATCATCCCCCCCCCCCCCCCCCCCGGAGAGGCAAGCGTACTCGCTTCCTCATCCAAGTAGTCAGGATCCTCATAAGGTGATAAGTCGGAGACGTTGAAGGTGGCATGACCGAACTCTGTAAGAATCTGACAACTCTAATTTGTAACTAAGCATGGTCACCAATGGTGGCATGAATAACTCGAAAGGGGTCGTCACCTCTTATGGAAAGCTTCGACTTCCTCTTAGATGGGAACGTTCCTTCCTTAAGTGTAACTGATAATGCATATTTCATATATGCATTATATGTATTTCTTATTGCAATTAGGTAGTGGTTTTGCTATTGTTTGAGTCTAGTTTCGTATATTGCTTGTGAAGTATTCGAGTTCGGAATCTACGCCTTTTTAGTGTTTATTCTGTAGAATTACGTTCCGACACTTGAATGGGATTTGGAAGATCTTAAGAGACATGTTTTGGAGCATATGGAGGCTAAGGAGGAAGCCAGAGAGGAGCAAGGGAGCACGACATTGGATTTTATTGAATACAATTGAGGAAAGTCGGACACTGCATAGGCGGCGCCCGTCGCCCTTTGCACTGCGCCCGGTCGGTTTCCAGCAATTGCGATTTTGGATCTGAAACTATTATTTCCTATTATTTTATTCTATTCCTACTAGGGTTTTGGCCGACTCTTTGAGAGGCTTTTATAGTTCTATTCAGCCGTGTGTGTTAGAGAGTGGTTGATTATTGTGAGACTATGAACACAATTATAGAGAGAGAGAGAGAGAATTGGCCTATGAGTTGCTAAACTCATAGTTTCGCCTGTGATTCGAAGACATGGTTGTTTGGATTGTGAGTTAGTTTGTGTTATGTTGGGAGTTTTGGAATATTGTTTTCCCGAAATTTATTGCACCACATGACCAAATACAATTTCTTGCCCTTATGTTTCTACCAAGCCACATTACAACCCTGCCAAATGGAATCTTCTATGAAGTTTTCCATTGAGCGAAAGTCCTCTTGATGTCCTTATTTTTGCATTGACGTATCCGGTGGAGGTTTTGTGATATAAATGTCAATATTTGAGTTGATACTTGTATATGGAGTTGAGGTGAGTGTGTGCTTAAAGCCTGAACACATGAGAGTAAGAGATACACATTTTATCCTTGGTAAGGTTGATTTTTTAGCATGCAAGCAACTTGATCTCATATATACATGTTATGACGTTTATATGTTTGGTTATATTTCACTATTGGTAATGTTGCTTTTGATGAGTAAAGTTGTGAAAGATTTCCTATGGGATGTGTAGATGATGTTTTTCCTTATGGTTGCTTGAGGACAAGCAAGAGTTAAGTGTGAGGGATTTGATAATGCATATTTCATATAGGCATTATAGGTGTTTCTTATTGCTATTAGGTATTGGTTTTGTTATGTTTTGAGTCTAGTTCTGTTTATTACTTGTGGAGTATTCGAGTTCGGAATCTATGCGTTTTTAGTATTTAATCTGCAGAATTACATTTTGACCTTGGATGGACTTTGGGAAGAGCTTAAGAAGCATGTTTTGGAGCATATGGAGGCTAGGGAAGAGCTAAGGAGGAGCAAGGAGGCGCGACATTGGAATTCGTTGAAGGAATTTGTGGAACGTCGAGCATTGCAGAGACGGCACCCGCCGCCCCTTGCACGGCGCCCGCCGTTGGCCCAGATCCTGGAAACGCAGTTTTGGATCCGAAGATTATTATTTTATGTTATTTCCTATTATTTCTTCTAGGCTTTTGCCGACCCTTGTGCGACTATTTAAGGTTGTTTTCAGTTTATTTCGTCGTGTGTGGCTATTGTGTGAGACGATGAACACCATCAGAGAGAGAGAGAGAGAATTCGCCTATGAGTTGCTAAACTCATAGTTTCGTCTGTGATTCGAAGACATGGTTGTTTGGATTATGAGGATTTGATTCTATTTGATTATTCATGTTCTTAGTTATCATCTTGTGGTTAATTTATATTTGTGTTCCTTTCTATGCCTGATCAACATGTTAGGAATTACATCTCTAGCTATGAATTCGTTATTGTCTTCTCGATAGCAAACAAAGGTATTGATGATAGTGATGTCTCTTTGTCTTTGTAGTGGATGATTTCAATTGATCTACGTTGAGGATATGCGATTAGGGTTGAGTTCGGTATACGCCTATCTATCTTGATTGTGTAGAGTCAATGTGCCAGTTGATCTTGATTGCTTGAGTTCTTAATGCTATTCTTTAGTGTTATTGAATAAGATGAGTGAATCTCTGTGGATCTCTCAACTTTAGTCAACTAGACCTAGGAATATGAATAATTGATAAATCAATCTGAGGACCATGAATTCCAACCATTGTCAGAGAATTATAGGTGAAATGTTCTTTCTATTTTGATATCAATTTGCTTTGTGATTTGCAATCTGGTTACTTTTACATATTTGCTACTTGTCAAAGATCATTGTTTTGCTTTAAGAGTGCTTGTCTAGAGTTATTGAGTAGGAAATTGCTTCTCCCTGTGGGTTCGACATCGGACTTCATCACTATACTAGTAGTTATTTGGTTTATCAAGTGATTGATTGCCTAACCTATTAGTTGTGTGTTTAAGTTTGGATATTATTACTATTTAGTAAAGAGTTAAAGGCCAACGACGTTCGTCCCGCATCAGATGTCTTCCTTAGTCATCACATCATTGGCCACATCGCCTATAAGGTCCCAAAATCCTAATGGTCCTGGTTCACACAATCCTTGCTCATATGCACATATCAAATACTTCACTATCCTCAAATGTGCACCCTCTAGGATGCAATGTATCATCTCAATAGTGGTGTATTCGATGCTTTTTTATGGCTTGTTTTCCATACATGCTAGTACATTTGAAACATATCGGAAGAAACTCTCATTGGGTAGCTGGGATAACTTCATTGGCACTAAGATAGATGGATCCTCAAAACACAATAGTGCATCAGATGTAGCAGGGGGCAAAGCGGCACCGTCGTCGATAGGCTCTTCCACTTCTTCTTCACATGTGTATGAGATGTCTGCAGCGACGGCGGGCGCCGGGTATGGGGAGGCGTGCACCGTTTGTTCAAAATCACCATCCTTCTTGTTTTGCTCAGCCACTAGTTTGCGTTCTTCCTCCAATGCTTCATCGGCCAGGACGTGGAAAAGATCCCACAATCCCGAAAATCCAGGGTTGCATAAACCATCGTCACCCATGCCATCGATAAGATCTCGCAATTCAGGACTTACCCCTTCATAGACGCAAAGAACCAAATCTCGCTCATTATTATAGATATCCCGTGTTTAACGCTCACTCACTAATTCTTGCACTCTTTTGAATAGGGTGGCTCAAAATGGACCCGACCCGACCCGACCCGGAAAACACGGGGTCGGGGTTGACCCGAGACCCCCAGGGGTCGGGTCTCGGGTCAAATTTTAGGAAATCCCGGGTCAACGGGCGGGTCGGGGTCTGACCCGTTGACCCGGAATTTTTTTTTTTTTTGTTTTTGCTTTGTGGCTCTACCAGCCAGATGTATGTTCCATACGTATTAAAATTGAATGAAATCAACGTAGAGACTAGAGACAGGCTTCCTTTTGCTTTTCTTTCGTTTTTCCTCTTTTTCTTTTTATTTTTTTTGAAATATTTTAGCACTTTAGAACGACTTCTTCTTCTGTTTTTTTTTACAGTAGCATAAAATACTAAGAATGGTACGTTTATATGTAATACGTAACTAATTTGGAGACTACAGAGTATATGTAATATTTAATATGCAGATGAAAAGTAAAATAAAAATCCTTTTTATTTAATTTTAAATATTTTAATTTTGTAACAATTAACAAAATTTTAAAAATTGGGTTTTCGGGTGAACCCGTGACCCGACCCGGAAAACCCGGAATTACACATCTCGGGTTCGGGTCGGGTGGCGGGTCGCATTTTTAAAAATCCCGGGCCTTCGGGTTGACCCCCACCCGGAATGTTCGGGTCGAGTCGACCCGGATGAGCCACCCTACTTTTGAAGTAATGGTGAAAATATTCTCCCTGAGTTTGATATAACCTCAACATTTTTTTTTTAAATTTTCGATAGAAACAAAACAAAACAAAAGAACAACAAACACACAAAACACTAAAAATCAATAAACACACAAAACGAAGAAATAAACTTGCTTCCCCGGCAACGGCGCCACTTTTGACGGAAGAGAAACGTCGTTAGATTTCACCTCGCCAAAGAAATAGCCCTAACTAACAAACTAAACTAGCAACCTAGTATAGCGGATAAGTAAGGGGTCGAACCCACATAGAAACAAGTATTTCAATGCAATAAATGTTTATCAATTATGACACTAACGATAGAATAAGAAGACGAATGAAGAAAGACAACACAAATAAACTAAGATAAATATATGGATGAGAACAAAGAGAAGACAAAAGATAAGAGTGTGGTTTGCCTACAATTCGCAACATTGGTTGATTTACTTGATCATTGAGATGATTGCAATATTATTCCTAAGCCTTTGTCAACTTCATTTAATCGATTGATCCGCAGAGACACAATCTCTTATTCAATATCACTAAAGAATAGCATTAACGATTCGAGTGCTTAAGACCAATTGACATATCAATTCAATGCAATTAGGAAACAAAGGAACAACCCATTCGGACCCTAGAAACATCTACTTGACATAGATCAATTGTTATCATCCACTACAAAAGCATAAAAATATCACTAAATCAATGACTTCGTTTGCTATTGAGAAACCAACAACGGATTCATAGCATAGATGCGAACTCTAACTAGATGCGCGGTAATAGAAAGAATCACAAATATAAACAATGAAGAACAAGATGATAAATAAACTCATGAATAATATAGAAATCAAGTCTCACGATCAACAACCAAGTCTTGCATCAAAGAAAAACCACAAGAATTCTAGGCAAGCATAACGAAACTTGAATCCCTAAACTTAAATCCTCTCATTGTAATGAGTTTATGGGGAATAGACTTAATTGAATAGAACTAAAAAATGACCTAATATATGCCTCCTTTCGTCGACCAAACCCTATAATAAATGAAGATAAAAGTTCCCATGAAGATGGACTGGGCCGCTTATCGCAAATCCGGATTCTGAGAGGACGGCGGGCGCCGCCTATGTAATAGACAACTTCGGCAGACTGAACTTGTAATGCACTTTCTGGAGTCATCCTTCGTTTGATTGATGCATATGAATATGCGTTGGAAATCTCTTTTCAAGCACTACGATTCTCATGAAGACCTCAGAAGCTAATTCCAACTTATCAGAACCTTAAAGATGGGATTTCTCCATGTTCTCCATTTTCTCTCTTGTTCATTAGCTCTTCATTGTCCAATTTGCTCCATTTTTTCTCCACCTTTCGAAGCCGGATCTTATAACCTACAAATAAACACTAGAAACCGTAGATTCCGCACTTCGAATACCAAATGATCAAGAATATGAATAAGCTTATTAAACATACAATACGACTCTCTAATGCACCTAAGACCTACCTATAATGCCTATATAAAATATGCATTATCAAAGGGCTATCACCTGGTCAGGTCGGGAGAGAGCCATGTCAAGGTGTTGCTTCATAATGTTTTGATCTTCCCGGAGGATAGAGTTTTCTTCTTGGAGGCTTTGAATTATACCCATGCTAGCTAGAACCTTAGATTCCAGGGACTCCACCACCGTATTGAGTTCAGTCTCTCGGGCACGGGAAGACTCCGGCTCCAGCGTGACTTCATCCCCTTGCTTTGTGATCACGACAAGATCTTCTTCCTTCTCCTATAGTTGCTTTGAGTTTCCCAATACCCTAAGTTGATGAGTCGGCTTCTTAATCTCTTTAATTAGCCTTTTCCCCATGATCAAACTCTTGCCAACTGAGACGACGGTTCGCATTGGCATGAGTCACCCGCACCTAACCCAAAGAAGCCACACTAATCGTTAAAAGTAATAGTACAGACATTAGGTCTGAGGGATTAAGAAGGTTGTAGACGTACCCACAACCCTAGACGCTCCATTAGTGTCAGGAACTCTTACATGTCTAAACGTAGAATATAATCTTATTCCGGTCGGACAATCTTCTGAGGGAATATGACCTTAACCAACTCATCAATCCCAAAACCAGGCATGTTATACGTAGGAGGAGTTGCACCCCCCCCCCCCCCCCCCCTCCAAAAAGAGAGCCTTCCTTTTGCTTGGAGCGTCGGGTCGAATGGTAAGGGTCGAGGAGCCCCTTGTTTTCCTCTTCTTTTTTGCCCCTGCATGTTGAGGATCCACGGACAGAGGACGCTTCCCTTGATATCCCCCGACATCCCTAGAGGTTATGACGCATCCCATCAGCCGTCGGTTCCATTTTCGATGCCGCTTTCATAGACTATTTATTATATTAGACTTATTATTATTAATGTTATTTATTAATAAAAGGTGTGGATTTTCTTTTCATAGGAAGCCCAACCTATTAGTTATTTAGGCACATTAGTAATTAGGGTTTAGTAGTATTCTCCATAAATACTCTATTAGGTTATAACTTATTCTCATGTCAAATATAGAGGAATTGAAGAGCGTTGAGTTGAAACTCCCCATTTTCTGCCCTAACGTCACAAACCCTATTGTTCTTTGCTATTTGAATTATGTTGAATTCAATTGGGGTCTTCCAAAAAAGGTTCTCACTGAATTGATTGAAGATCGGTATCTCATTCTCTCTTGGAAAAGATTCGTTGTGTTTCTATCACCATCCTCATCCTCGCTTTTATTTCCACCATCATCATCTAACCATCCACCACCACCAACCACCCGCTCCACCACCATCACCCCCACTGCCACTGTTGGACCACTAGGCCACCACCACTACTGTTGTCGCACCCTACATAAGTCGGATGGAGGTCTGGCATCGTTGGATCTATCATTGCGCAGAGACCCGAATTCGCATTTTCAATTGACAACCACTCCACGGCCTTCCTTACTGACCTTCTACTTTGCAGTCGACGACTACCTCGTGGCCACCCTAGGCCACCCCGCAGCTTCCCCAGGCCACCTCGCGACTTCTACAAAGATACTCCTCGTTGTTTGGTCATCGTTGTTGCTTCCTTGCCGCCTTCGCTATCCTGTTTTCATGTCGTTACACATGGAATTCTACCCGAGGGCTCTTGCATACGGAGATTGAAGTCGACTTACCTTGACAATCGGATGATTGGGCAATTGTTCGCACTCTATTCGAGTCGAAGACGTATCAACTGTCACCCCTCTGATTAAGAAATAATACTAAAAATAGCAATAAGTCTATATAATAAATAGTTTATGCAAACGACGTCGTAAAAGTATCCGGAGGAGGTTGAGACGCATCGCAAAGAGTGTCAGTGACCGATAATAATAAGCTCAACGATGGCGGTTATTCCGGTTTAGAAGCAAAGCCTCGAGTGATAATGGACGCGGTGGCTCTAACGATCGCCTTGGCTTTCACTGTAGTCATTAGTCAATCAGAGTGAACACTCATGGCATCCTCCTCTTCTTGGACCGTCAATGAGGGAGGCTGGGACATATCATCCTCTCCACTTTGCGAGGGAAGCGTCCCCGCTTCCTTATCCAAGTACTCAGGATCCTCATATGGCGACAAGTCGAAGAAGTTAAGGGTAGCATGGACTCCGTAAGAATCTGGCAACTCTAGCTTGTATGCATTGTCACCAATGGCCTGAATAACTCTAGAGGGGTCGTCGCCTCTGGCTGAAAGCTTCGACTTTCTCTGAGATGGCAAACGATCCTTCCGCAAGTGTAACAAAACCAGATCACCAGGCTTGAACAACATCTTCATGTGGCCTTTACTTTGTTGAGTCTCAATCTGTGTAGCATGGCATTCCAGCTGCAGCTGTGTACTATCATGGAGTTCCTTGATCATCTGAGTGTGGTTTCCAGCTTGCAAGTGGTCATTCTTCAAAGGCCTAGGCTTCAAGTCCAATGGTGTCAACGGATTGCTACTATAGATGATCTCAAAAGGAGACAAATTGGTCGTTGAGTGCCTACACCTGTTATAACAAAACTCCACGATAGAATGTAAGTCCTCCCAACACTTGGGGTTGGCGTTGAGCATGGTTCGAAGTAATACTCCCAATGTCCGATTGGTCACTTCTATTTGGCCATCTGTTTGAGGATGATAGCTGGTTGAAAACAAGAGTTTCGTACCAAGCTTTCTCCATAGAGTCCTCCAAAATTGTCCAACAAATTTAGAGTCTCTGTTAGAGACGATGGTATGTGGTATCCCATGGAGACGAACTAAATTTACAAAGAATAGAGTTGCAATCAGAGAACCAAGTCTATCTTATCTGCAACCAAGGAAAAAAAGCTAGTATCCTCGTCATTTCAAAGGAAAAAGAAATGGAAACAACAATAATCTAATTAAATTAAATTCTAAAACTAAGGAACACGTAAACGCGGACGAGATAAGCTCGGCCCATATCGAGCGCCAATGAGCCTTGGGTTCATGAGTAAAAGGTTGCTTAATCCTGTCAAAACTAGCCAGTGTGTGCTCACTACAACACAAGTCGCTTTTTGCGAGGAAATTTTTCCTCGCCTAAAAGTGATATTTCATCGCTAAAGCTATTTAGTGAGGAAATATGCTTCTTTTTTATGTGATCACTCGTCACAAAAGAATCTAACATGGAAAAATGAAATCGTCGCAAAAAAAAAAAATTAGCGATGAAATAATATCTGTCGTTGTAAGTTTTTAGCGACTATTAAATTCATCGTAAAAGATAATTATATTTGTCACCAAATAACCTAAACCAACCTGATCTTAAAATGCCTTTTGGTGTGATTGTATTTATGTCAGTCTCAGCTCACTTGCACACGAAAGCTTACTCCCTCGGATCAGGATGATGTCGTCTAGGAGAGTTAAGAGAGATTTGAAGCTTTGATTATCCTTCGGCGTTCTTATACCTTGGTGACTGGTGTCCTAGTTGAGAAGTGTTTCCATCTTTCGTTTTCTTTGTATTTTTGAGTCGAATCGAGTCAGTAACTTGTCTTTCATTATCAATCTACAAAGCTTTTGCTGTGTCGTTTGGGTATTATCACTTCAAGATAGATATATGTAAACTGATACATATATATGTTATCAATCTATTTGCTGGAAACCAGATGCGTGCAGACCCTTGCGTCCTTATATACTCTTCCCGGACGACAAAAATATCCTTTCTGAGGAGCACAATGGATGTCTTGAGAGCATATACACAACCCTTCCAGAGCACATCCTTGTTCGTTTACGGTTATTCCCGATTGCAGTCCAAGAAGCCTGTCCGTCCACTCACTCGAAAACAACCCCATCGGGTCATACTCGTCCTTCACCCTTAGGAACCTCGTTACATTCTCGTATTTCGTAATGACTCCTTCGAACGCCAGGTTCCGATTCTTCCCCCAGTGTGGTGACCCTCCATACTTGAGGATCCCCATCTGCTCCACCTCCTCGAGTATGTCTTCGTAGAGCCGCGGGGTCAAGGGGTCCTTACTTCTGTAGTAGGTTATGTCAAAGTCCAACGAGTCTTCGTCCTTCCCAAGGTACGCGCTTGAACCCTTGACGTATCTCATCAAGATGCCATTGTAGAGCTCAAGGCCGCACATTGACTTTGGCTCTATCTTGATGATCTTCTGCACGTCGAGGATGAAACTCTTGACTCTCGATAAGGGGATAGAGAATGTGGTTTGGTGGAAGTATTGGGCCTTAACCCTTGGATCCCATGGGCAGGCTGTGATAAGTGCATCCTCTAGGCCGTTGAGGCATGTTCCTGATGATTGTATACGGTTTTGGAATCCGACAATTGGGTATCCGGTGAACAAGGCACCTGGTACAGGTACGCCAAACAAAGATCGAACACATCTGTTTTAGACCACATTTGCTATATCTTATATATATGTCATAGTCGCGACTGAATCAAAATGCCGTGTGTACCGTTATTTGTTAGACCATACGCTGTCGTCTTGAGCAACGATGTAGTTATCTTTGAGTCTATGCACTTGCCGTCTGCATTTCGAGTAGCTTCCTGGCTCTCCTCTAGATAGATGGAACCAAAAAGAGGGGGAAATCAGAATGTATGTGAAGCATCAAACTTGATCAGAAGATATCTGCAAGTGATGGAACCTGTGGCTCTGATGGTAGCAAGGGCGAGTGATGGTGTTGCGCGAAATCCAGTGAAGTCATTGAGGCCGTTGCCAGAGGTGTTAGAAGGGACCCGATCATCAATTCTATAGATGGCCTTGCGCTGGCTGGGGTACCAGGTTATGTCAGCAAACTCGTGTTGGTTGCCGAAGATAACTGCTTGATCTGCCAAGTCGTGGTCATCGGTAGCTATGTAAGTGAGAGATCTCTTGAACATTGGTTCCAACTTGAGTGTTACCTGCAGGGCATCGATCATCAAGATCTGGTAATTAATCCAATGTAACACACTTACACCTAGCTAGTGATATTAATTTATGTATAGTAAGTACCCTCCAGGATTCCAAAAGCATAAAGGTTGTAGTCTTAGATAGGGGCATGGTTGGTGAATGCACCAATCATTATAATCTCATCTTACCCTTACATCATTTTCAATTTTTTTTTAAATAAGTACAAATGAGAGACTGACAAATCAGCAGACAGGATACCATCAAACAAACAATATAAATACAGGAAAAAGGTACAAAAGACTCAGCAATACAAACAACGAAAGATGAACCTAAGCAGACCTAAAACTAACAATAGTATATATTTATTGTGATCGATAATCTATATATAGGGTACTTTTCACTAATTAACTAAAACATGTCTAGCTTTCAACAATAATTATAAATCTAAAGATCCTAGTTTATCCTAAATTGTTCTGTATATATATACATGAAAGGTAAATTCGAAACTTATTGCGCACGAAAATATAAATTAATTCTCCCTTTTATTTGACTTTTGCTATTTATATTCGTTTTTTTTAAAGATAAAAACTATATAAAATATCATTTTTTTCTTAATTTTTTATAATTTCATAATTACTAAAAAAAATGAAGAAAAAAATGATATTTTATATAATTTTTATTATTCTAAAACCATACATGAATAGTAAACGGCAAATAATTATTAAAAAAAATGGAGTGTTATGATATCTCCCTAACCAAAATCTGTCTAGTTTTCGTTAATAAATATAAAATGTAAATGTTCATATGAAATATACAACGGGCCATTAATTAACTGGGGAGAACCTCGTGTACATGTCGGTTTCTATCAATATTTATTTATTATTTTATGGTCATAAGGTTAATTAAGATCCTCCAACTTAACGCACAAGCTTAAGCCAGTGACGTAGAGTTTCGATTCACCCTTCATTATAATCTATTGGGGAGAAACTTGTTGATTCTATATATTCTAGTATGTTTAAGCTAATACCATGTAATGCATGAGTTATCTTTGGTGATGAAAACCTGCTAAGTTCGAAAGTTATTGCGCACCAAAGATGGATGAAATGGACATAGCTAGGTACCTGAGAAATGACACCAAGGACACCTAGCGACACTGCAACAGCATCAAAGTCTTCATCCCCACGATTGACCACCCTCACCTTAAAGTATCCATCTTGAGGCGCAGCAGGACTCACAATCCTAATCTGCACCACATGATCATGTACAGCACTCCCCCTTCCCCATAGGGAGCTCCCATGGGCCCCGGTGCCGATCATCCCGCCCACTGTGAGCCCCCACCAGTAGGGCGCATAGGGCAGCGCCAGCCCAGCCTTGGCTGCGTCCTTGATCAGCTGCTGGAGCGTCACCCCGCTCTCCACCGTCACCGTCCGAGCCTCGGTATCTACCGAGACTGTTCTGTTGAGGTATTTGGTGCTGATGAGCAGCCCATCCTCTCCTTCCGGGCACACCAGCTTCGGTATGCTGTGGCTGTATCTTGTGGCCACCTTCATCTTCTGGCCCTTCTTGGCCGCCCCGGCCACTGCCTCCGATAGCTCGGCCTCTGTGGCGGGGTACACCGCCTGGGCCGCCTTGCAGGTGGACCGGTCAGGGAAGGCCCCGTAGGAGTTGGTGATGGTGCAGTTGGTGTTGAAGTGTCGCGGCGAGCATGTTATGGGGTCGCTTGGAGGGCTGCAGGATACACTAGTAATGCCACACAGGGTCATCAGTATGAGGTTGGTGAGGGTAAGTGGATTTGGCTTTTTAGGTATTTGCACAATTGACATGATGATGAAGACAAGCTAGTGATCTCGATCTCGATCTCGAGAGGTTTATTTACCTTTAAAGGGGAGAACTAATTGATGTTTTGCTTACCTTGATCTCTATACATATATGAGTGAATATATATAAGAAGGAGAAGGTACACGTACGTGTGCAATGGCATGCTTTAAAAGGCAAGCTAGTTCTGATGATTGCCTTGGTTGATTTTGTATAAAGTTTCTTTTATGGTAGTTTTAATTCTCCAGGGGATTGGCTTAGGTAGGAGTGAATTAAATACCACCCCTCTTTTTGGAATTGTTTAGGATGAATTGGGATTTTGCACTGTCTACTGCCCAGATCTTTTTGCAATGCTTAGGAATTGCTTAGCATGATTTTTGGTTTTAGTCTAATTTCATTGATTGGCTGTTGTTTTACATCGGGATCGGGATCGGATGTTGTGTACGTGATTCATAAGAATTGACCTCAGCCACTCTATGTCCGGATGCAAGTACAATATGGTCTATCTAAGGGGTTGACTCTCTCACTCGCAAATGACTTTAAGTTTTCAGATGGAGAAAAAAATTTTTAGAGAGAGGGGCTCTGCCCTCTCTAGAAAACCTCAAATCAGTTTGTGTATCTAGAGTTTCAACTTTTTTCAATCCCGATATTATTGTGAAAGCTTGCTGAATTTGGGGTGGGTTCCTCGGTTCCTCCCTTACTCATCTTCCCGGTGCAAATTTATTTGGGTCATGGGGGTTTGTTGGTTTGATTGGAGTCTCGGTTTGGTTCCAATTGGCTTCTTCTCCCTTCTTCGTCTGCTCAGGACCTGATTCCTTCTTCTTCCTCGTCGGGGTGGGTTGGGTTTGGGTTCTCTGGTCTTTTCGATTTGGGTCTCAATCTTTGTTTTCTCTTTGAATTCGACTTGGCTCCTTTTCTGGGTCGGGTTCGTTGGTTGCGTAGGTCGTATGATTGTAGTTTTGGGTGGTGGTGATGTGAAGGATTGGGAGTTGCATCCTTGCCGTCTTCTCCCTTCCGTCGCCTTGTCGCTTTCTCCTTTGGGTTCGAGGTCGGCTGGCTATCTCCTTCCTCCTCCGATTTGCCTCCTATATTCGGGTTTATGTCGCCTCTGTTGGATTTCAATCTACTTTCAATCTCCTTGCTTTGGCCGATTGTTTCACTCGCTCGTGGGTTCCGAGGTCTTGTTGATGGGGGCTTCATTCCTCCTTTCTTTCGACTTCTCCATGGTCCACCACCTGATGTGTGTCTGGTTTTCGGCTGCCGCCGGCATGAGCTCGTTGTCGCCTGGACTGTCGTCCTTGGTTGCACTCATCTTGTTCGCCCTTGGTCCTTCGGGCCCAAGGATGGAGAAATGTCAATAACAAAAAAAAAGGAAAATTTATGCCCGAAAGAACCTTATTTAAATCTCGAAAGGGTTTGACGAAATTCCCAAAAGGGTTGATCAAAATCCCGAAAGCGTCTTAAAAATAATTTCAATATTAGTAGTTTAAATAATTCCTTCTAGGACTCTCAGTTAGGTTCCGGGAGTTTGCAAACATTTTCTAGTTGGATGTTTAGTTCTTCTCGTTTTGGCTTGTATTTGTTCCCTCTTTTGGCATCACGTCACTACTTTGGCGATGGTGCGTTTAGTTCCGAGTTGGGTTGCAGTATCGGCCATCATGTATGATCGAGAGGATCGTGGTTGTGTTTGTGGTCTTCGAAGATCCCTCGTCTAGGTGGGGGCAACGTCGATGATCCACACTTCCTCAGGTTTTGCCCTTTTCGGTGGTGGGTAACTGTTATCCGCCATCTCGGTGCCGAGACGTCGTGAGTCTTCATACTCTTCCATGTTCTCAGCATTCATAGCTTGCCTTGGATCTCCCTCTACTCCTCTGCTGGTTGATGGCTTATATGGGTTCTTAGGGTTGTTTCTTTCATCCGTGTGATTTTGTGTGTTTAGTTTGTTGTATGGTGACGGTTAGTCCATCTGCTGATTCATCGGCCTCTTGAGTTTCAGGCTTGTCTGAGCTCAATTTTTTACCTAATAAAAAAAATACTCAATGTTTTCAATATGATTCGAAATTCGAATCTCTTGGTTTGAAATGTAGCCCTACTGCTAGTACACTAACTTGTGACTAAATGCAGTGTTATATATGTTGATAGGTGAGTTATTTGATGTATCATATAGTTGACAAGCAATATAAGTAGGGGCGGATCTAGAAATTTTCCAGGGTGGACACAATTTTTTATGGATTATTTTTGTATTATTTTTATAAGAATTTGTGTGTGTGTGTGGAGAGAATACCTTAAATTTGTATGACAAATTATTATTTAATTGTAAAAAAAAGTGTATTGGCAATATGGCTTTCATCTATTGACAATATGAATGAAGACATATTGCAATGTAGTACTTTTCATATTAAAAAAATAATTATAATTTTGATTCGACAGACGCCGAGGAACCGAAACCCCAAACTCCCGAAAACATCATCATATCTCATTGAAATGGGATGCAAAATAGTATTTGAGATTTGTTTTGGATTTTTTTTCCTTTGAGTTTGATGGTTTTCGATAAATTTTTTGTGTTTTCAATGTTGATGCTATAGCCTTGGAAAATTTCACCGTGTATATGTCGTAGCCTCAACGAACTTCACTGAATATATGCCATAGCCTTGGTGAACTTCACTAAGTTGATGATATTTGCTCATTGGCATACATCCTTGCAAATACAACACTCACATCATGAGAAAAACAGCAATTAAAACACATCAAAATCCACTGAAAACAACCAAAATCGAATAAGATTTTAGATTTTTCAAATTCAACAATTTTTTTTACAACATTTCAATCATCTTTAATTCATTGTAGATCATTTGATAAATATTTTGATGCTTTATTTGATTCAATTTACTAAATTTTAGAATAAATATAAAATCAACATTAGAATTCTTTTTTAATATTATATATATAGTAACAAGACAATCTAAAATTAATTTTATTCTTGAAATGAGCATTGCGGTACATTCGTTAGTACATATAAGAACCACTTATTGATTTTAATCTTGTCTCAAATTAAAATAAAGGTTTAGTTAAAGGGTTATTCTGGCTATGCTGATTTGCCATCTAAGTTGATTTCGGATCTTGAGTCAAGATTTACTGGGTTTTGTATATATAGTAGGGTAGACAATTGCTTACATTATAAGGATTATTATTATAATGTGCAACATGTTTGGATAGCTTGGTATATGGTATTTGGTGGATTCATAATTGTCATCTCTTCGAAGGGGGAACCACAAGCCATAATGGGTCATGAAAGCATGGTGCTTATGAGCTAAGTCGGAAATTCAATCGTCCAAAGAGGTCACACATCATACGTTGTCATTGAACATCAAGGGAAAGTATTGTCAAATGACGCAAAACCCATGGAATGATTTATAAAATTTAATTGTGATGTCTCAGTGCTTCATAAATACAATGAGTGTAGTATTAAAATTATTGCTTTAGATGAGGAGGGTCAAGGATGCATTGGTGATTATGGTTGTGAGAACTGTTCAAATGGGCTCAATCGTACATTAGGGGCGGTAGAAGTGGAGGCAGTCATTTATGTTTTCCGGTTAGAATTGAAAGAGATGATGGTTCGACATCTATCTTTATGGATTATGATTATTACATTGTTAAATTCATTACATGTTAATAAAAACTCATTTGAAGAATGTGTTGAGTTTCATTTTGAATAATTTGGTGCTCGAGGCTATAGATTTTTTAGTTTGCATGATTGATCCTTTGTTATTTAGGAGAGCGGACAATTCAATTGTCTATTTTCTTGCTCGAATTAGATATGTTTCTACTTCCTACTCATTTATGTTTTCATATTTTTTCTTTACCTATTATTTTATTTTTTTGGTTTTGTTTGATATTTATGATTGTTAATTAACAATGGAGGTTTATTTTAATTTTAAAAAAATAATATTTGGTGTTATTCAAATATTTTTATTATTAAACTATATAAAAATTATTATAAGATTTAGATTATCATTTTTGTTTGTACAACAACAACAACCCAGTATATCCCGCGATTAAGCAGGGTTTGGGGGGGTCAGGATGTACGCACTCTCTCCCCGAACAAGTCGAGACAGTGTTTCCGAAAGACCCAGAAAAATAGAGTACATGAATTTCAAGCTAAAATGTCAAACAACAGGGGGAATGAGACAGCAAGAAACAGAAAAGAATGTAGAAAAGATGAAAAAAGGAGAAAAGCGAAAGAACCCAACCCCGAAAACTAAACATCCGGAGCCCGAATGCACCTCCTCCAGTGGTCTCTATCCAATGTCATATCTTCTGAGAGGTTCAGGAGATTGAGTTCCTTTCGGATAACCTTCATCCAACTCTTCTTCGGTCTACCTCTCCCCCTACAAATAGCTCCAAGCTCCAAGCTCTCACACCTGTGAACAGGCGTTGATAGAGGTCTCCTACTGACGAGCTTAAACCACCGCAATTTGGACTCCCGCAGTTTGTCAACAATACTTGCAACTTCAACCTGGCTCCTCATGTCGTCATTTCTGATTTTTTCAAGTCTTGTGTGTCCACTCATCCATCGCAACATTCTCATCTCATCCACTGAGAACTTCTGTTCTTGAGCCTTAGTAACAGGTCATCACTCAGAGCCATCATTTTTGTTTGTAGATGAATATAAATACTTTTTTACAATTAAATATGAAAAAAAAAAGTATTATAATTTTATAATCCGTGATATTTTACATGGATTTATGAAAACAAGTACTATAAAAAAACTCTTCCTTCAAACTTGTAAATTTAAAGTTGCCATTTGTAGTTTAAACTATGTTTCAAAATATTTTCAACATTTTTTACTCTAAAACACTAAACGCTCCCAATTGTAAAAACCCTAAACGCTTCAAAACTTAGCCGTCAGCCACCCAAACAACTTTCAACCCTAGATCCGGCACCGCCACCATGTTGGGGTTCTTCCGACCGCCATCTCCGGTGGGCTCCTGTTGTTAGGAGGAAATCGAGTTGCAAAATAGAATGTAAATAAAATAAGGCAAACCAGATTCCGTCCCTTGCAAATAATTACAAGACCTCCTCCTGATGCAGCAGCGGGAAGTCAAGATCGATCCACGAGGAAGCGTGTCAGCGGATCCTAGGCAACGGTGGAATCTCACAAACGGAAGTCGACAACAGTAGTACTCGACCTCGACTAAGGGTTAGTCGACAGGGGTCAGGCACAGTCGAGCACAGCGCAGCAGTCGCAGGCAGAGGCTCGTCGATATCGACAAGGCTTACTCGATGTCGAGTAGAGGTCTTGGTCGACTTCGCTTCGTCTCGTCGAGTACCTGCACACAGAAGCTACAGCGACTTTGGGTCGAAGATCAGTAGTCGAGATCGACGAGTGCTATTCGATCTCGAGTAAGACAAAGATTAAAACGAAATAAAATAAATGCAAAGGCTTTGGGATTTCGACTAAACTTAATGTAAAAAGGACTTCTAAGATTGGGGTTTGCAACAACGATAACCAAGCATGCATAAGGCAGAACCAAACAAATAATCATGTAAATCGCATCAAAGGACTAAGCTTTCGCCTTTTCCAACAATTAGACTACTCTTTCAAGAAACCCTAATTGTCTCTACTGATTTTATGTTTATAATCCAAATTGTTAACATGGATCTCCATTAGACGGGTAATAAACACATAAACAAGTAGGAAAATGCTCAAAACATGATAAAGGTCATATCTTTACCTCAAGCACGCATGGCTATCGTCGGGCTCGCCCCAACCCTAGAAGTGGGTGGACTACTCGCGCTTCATCGCAACCTCAGACATCATTTTTTGGAAAGAAATAACAACTTGCATTAAACTAAATTCAAAGCCTTTACAATCCCGGCGATCCAACTCTCGTTGAACGCCAAAACCCTAAAACCTCTGAACTCCCTAATCCGTCTCTGTGGAACTACTTCTCTCTAACTGAAATTGAATGAATAAAACTGAGCCCCATGGGCTTTATTTATAGCCTTCTAATCCTTGCTAATCAAGGATAGAATATCTATATCTATATCTAAAACTATATCTAAAATGCTTAAGGATAAATAAAAGCAATAAGGAAATTAAATCTAAATATATCTAAATGTCTTAAAGTGGATAGAACTCCTCTTCCATGATGTATCTTGATAGATTGGATAGATTCTCGGCTTTCTCGACTTCCTTCGTGCCCAAGTAATCCCACACCGAGTAGGATTCATCAAGCCACGTCACACAGCTTCTGGAATCGTCGTCGATGTCGGCAAGGCTCTTGTCGATATCGAGTAAGAGTGTTGTCGACTGGCTCGACTTCGTCGTCTCGGCTAACTGGTGCTCGGTGTGGCTCGGACTTGGCTCACGGGTCTAGTCGATCTCGACAAGGGCTCGTCGATGTCGACTAGGGCTCGTCGATCTCGACTAGGGCTTGTCGAGATCGAGTAGGGCTCCGGAGCTGGGTTGGTCTGGCTCGGCTTTCTCGACCATGCTTTGTCGACCAAGTCCGCCTGGGCTCTCTACTCGACATCGAGTAAGATGTACTCGACATAGAGTAGCCCTGGCTCTAGCTTGGTTTGTCCTGGTTCTGTACTCTCGGATTCTGGACTTCTGTAGTTGTTTTCTGACCTTTTCTGACCTTCCTTAGAATTGCTGTAAAACGTCTTGAATTCTGCGATTTTAAACAGAAATTGGTGTAGATTCCATACTTTGGCAAATAAACATAAACTACATAGATTCTGTACTATCTAACCCAAATGTATGCAAAGTATGCAGAAAACGATATTAAAGTTACTGTAAAATATGGCAGATTTAGCTCACAACAAACACCCCATACTTAAGCTTGCTTGTCCTCAAGCAATACTTTTATTTGTCATTCAGGGGAAGAAAAAAAACTCTCAACATATCAGATTCATTCTTATATAACCCAGCAGTTAATTACCATCCTCGAAAAGGTACTATTGTCACAAATCCATGCATGTGCAATTATATCAAAGCAACATCTACTCACAAAAGGAGGGTTATGCAAAAACATTCATAAGTGACAAAGCATTGATAATCAAGAGGACTTCAATTTAAGCTCAAATAAAGAGTAGATTTGGTAAAAGGCTAAAAGGTGGGCAGTTTCTGGCAATGTGGTGTTAATGATCCGGGGAAATGGAGTATTTCCAAAATTTTGAATTTCCACATTCCTTCTCATAAAATTCATCACCATTCATAATGCTTTTATCAACAATAATGCTTTTACCTCTCTGACCTCAGCACTGCCTTCTCGCGAGTCGCAAACATGGGTATCATGAATGGCCCCGGATACTTAGTGCTTTGGACTCCTCACAATGTGTCCCATCTCTCCAAACTATTATCTCAGAGAGCAGGGTCAATCTACCTTTATCTCCTGATGTGATTGGATTTTCTTTCACTCATTAAATTTTCCATATATTTCAAACAATTTCCTTCCAAACTCCAATAATGATAATAATCACAAACACCATATGATAATCTCCATAATGTAACATCATTCTCAACATAATCCTCGGATAAGGTAAAGAATGGCAAATATTTAGATCACGTGGAGCAATATTTGAAATAAGGCATAATATGGCTTTGTGATGCATAAGCATAGGTAAGGCTAGGATTTCAAACAATGAGCATTATATGGAAATATAAAGTCCTCCATCATCTTATCATGCAACATGTCAAAAGCAACTTCAAATTTTACCTCCTTCTATGGTTTTTATCAAAATATGCACTTCATTATGACTTTCCTTTACTAGGCAATTTCATGCTATATCTCTAATGAATCCAATTTTGCATCGTCGAGTTCAATATAAGCTTCCATGACATTATTCAAAAAAATTTCAATGGGGGTCATTTTTTTCAAACTTTTGGAAAACATGCATATAAGCACATAAATCAATAATGCATTCCAAAATAGCCATGTAGCAATTCAAAGAAATAATGCACATAAATATAGAAAATATGCACAAAGTAAGCCCTTCCCCCACCCCATACTTAAACATTATAGTGTCCTCACTGTATAAAATAAAGTAGAAACAAGAGTTAAGGAAGGAACTCACAGGATAAAATATCGAGGAAGGCGGATCTGGGCAGTTCGAGTAACTGTTCTTGTCGATATCGAGTACAGTACTCGATATCGAGTAGGCTCTCAGCGTCTGGTGGAATCTGAAGTCGAGGAGCGGCTGGCTGGTCGATGTCGAGTACGTCTACTCGAGGTCGAGTAACTTCTGGGCTTCTCCTCCTTGTCGCCGTCGACTTGGCCTTCGTCGATTTTGACTATTTTTTTTCAGGGACTTCTTATTCCACTTTTCGCGATCCTTTTATGCTTGCCCACCTAAAAGTGTTAGATTGCACACAAAACAAGACTATCCACATAAATCATTCTAAAAGACATAAAACCCTAAAACCAAAAACAAAAACCAAAAAGTTCAAAAGTCCCAAAAATCATAAAGTTTTATATACATGCTCTAGATTTTAGAGTCGCTAGGCCGACTTCTCCTTTTGCGCTCAAGGACCCTTATTGTGGGGCCCGCTCATGCTTGGCCCTTCTCCTGGATCATCTAGGTCCTGATGGTAATATGCAAGCTCAGTTGACAGGTTGTTGCTTGCATCATCTCCCTTTTCTTTCTCCTTTTTCCTTCCAGCTTTCAGTTTTCGCAGATTCTCTTGCCACGGCGTCTTATCTCCCCTTAAATCATTTATAATTTTCTTTATGGACTGAGGAGGAGTAGGATTCATACCTGAACTTACCTTTTCGGACCCAAAATAGGAATCTTTGGGCTTGGGGCTAGTCGACATCGAGTACATCTGGTCGACTTCGAGTACAGGGACCCCATACTTAGGCTCTTGGCAAGTTTCTGGCTCTGCAGTGGTTGTCGAGATCGACAAAGGCTTGTCGACATCGAGTACGTCTCTTGTCGAGATCGAGTTGGTCTTGTCGATCTCGAGTACAGCGTCAGCACCTTCCCCTGCTGCTTGCTTGGTCCCGTGGTTGCTGATGCTTTTCACCTCCAGCCATGAAATTTCCTCTTTTGCAGGGCGAAAAGAGAAATCCAAAACCTCATCGCCTATGGTGAAGGTGAGCGATCTATTCTTGACACTTATTTTGGCATCTGCAGTAGCTAAGAATGGTCTACCAAGAATAATAGGGCTAGTAGGATCTTCAGCACAGTCAATGATAAGGAAATCAGCTGGAACAAAGAATTTACCAACCTGGACAGGGACGTTCTCAACTATACCTGTAGGGATGACTACTGTATTGTTTGCCATGTATAGCTTGGCATCCACAGGTTCTATGCATCCTATCTTTACTTTCTGCCAGATTGATAAAGGCATGATGCTCACACTTGCTCCTAAATCGCACAAAGACTCATATTTATATTGTCCAAAACCCACAGTAACAGAAAACTTACCAGGGTCAGGTCTCTTTTCAGGGAAGTGGAGTACTTTGCATTCGCATGCGATCTCTGAGATGGATCGCTTCTTGCTTAGGATTTCCTTGAGAAATTTGACATATCCAGGCATCTATTGCAGGGCTTCTGTAAAAGGAATAGAAACATTCAGTTCTTGCAGCATATTAACAAATCTGGTAAACCTACCTGCAGTGGGATCTTTCTGTGCTTTTGAAGGGAAAGGCAGTGGCTTTTTTAGTTTCGGAGCCTGAGCAGCCGTCGGAGGTGTTGCAGAGTCGTCGACGTCGGCCAGACGCTGCTCGTCGATCTCGACCACGGGCTCCTCGACATCGAGTAGGGTGGTCGACCTGGAGTTGCTGGTCTGCGCAGCGGAGTCCGAGCTCAGCTTCTGGTCTGTGTCGAGTAGCGGCTTGTCGATGTCGAGTACACCTTCCTCGAGATCGAGTTGGCTGTGCTCTACGTCGAGTTGCTGCTCTGCCTTGCTTTGCTGTTTTCCGACCTGTGGCTCGTGTAATTGATGTCCACTCCTCAATTTGATAGCTGCGACGTGTCCGGCCTTCCCTTTAGGATTTGGTTCTGTTTGCCCAGGGAGTTGTCCGGACGGTCGTGGGATCTGTGCAGCGCTCTGACCCATCTGCGTCTCTATTCTCCTTTTCCAGATGTCTAATTCTCCAAATTTTGTAGTGATGTTCTGGAATTGGTTGTTGATGGTGCCCTGATTCCGACGCATCTCCTCAAGGATCAGCTGCAGATCATCCTTCTTTTGATCCCTCTCCGGATGTCCTGGAGCTCTGTAGGGTGGGGGATTCCTAGGAGGACCTTGGTTCCACTGTGGTTGATAGAACCTTTGATCTCCCATGTGTCGATTTGGAACCCCAGCGTAGGCTGCCTCTTCATGTGTTTCTGCCATCCTGACTTGCTCAGTGTGTGGGCACTCAGTAGTGGTGTGCCGCTGTGATCCACATTCAATGCAAGGCTGGTTGACAGATAGATATTTGACTTGCTTGAGGAGCTTGCGATTCTGGTCTCTGTAGAACTGCTCCCTGACATCTGGGTCAATCTCCTTTGCTGGCTCATAGAGTGGCATTGATGGTGCTGGCCTGGTGTAGGAGTTCTCCTCATAGTTTGTAGGAGCCCTATATTTGTTGTCGTAGTTAGTGAGCTTTTCTAGCACACCCCATGCGTCGTTTGGTGGCATCGTCAGATACTCATAGCGAGTATAATGGTTGATCCTATCCTTAGTGATTTGATCAAGAGAGTTGAAGAAGATTTCCTGAATGACGTAGGGTGGCTGTCCATGAGTAGGGCAAGATCGCAGTAGTTCTTTGTAGCGTTCCCATGCCTTTGCGAACGGTTCCCCTTGCTTCTGTTTGAAGGCGGTGATTTTCTGACGGAGAAGTGCTGTCTTGGCGGGTGGGAAGTATTTGTTCAGGAACTCTTTCTCTACTTGGGCCCAGGTGGTGAGACATCTCGGCTTCAGCCCTTCAAGCCACTTCAGTGCAGGTCCAGCGAGCGACCAGCGAAAAGATTTCATCTTGACATATTCCAGAGTTGTACCTTCAGCAAGAATACGACACATATCATGAAAGTTAGTAATATGTTCAAGAGGTCACTCATTAAATTTGCCATAAAAAGCATTATTTTTAAGCTCTATCAGAAATTGAGTGCGAATTTCAAAAGAGTTATCAGGGATTAGAATCGCCGATTCAGGCACGACGAGAGCTGGATGCATATAATCCTCAGCAGTGGTTGGATATTGGGCAAGCTCAGCTTCTGCTTGCCTCGCGCGCTCAGCTTCTTGTTCCCTCGCTGCCCTTTCATTGGCGATAGTGGTATCCTTTGCGGCTAGTTCCCTTGTAAGCCTTTCGATCATTTGCTCTTGTGTTTCAACGGCCTCCATTATCCTTTTGAGTTTAGAGTGGATGTGTAGGTAGCGCTCCGGTTCGTCTAAGGCGTCAAACTCAGGTGGTAGACCAGAACGACGCATATACCTGCGAAGGAACTCAAAAGAAACGTGAGACTTAACTACCTAAGGCGCGAATGATTGCTTCCCCGGCAACGGCGCCAATTTGTTGTTAGGAGGAAATCGAGTTGCAAAATAGAATGTAAATAAAATAAGGCAAACCAGATTTCGTCCCTTGCAAATAATTACAAGACCTCCTCCTGATGCAGCAGCGGGAAGTCAAGATCGATCCACGAGGAAGCGTGTCAGCGGATCCTAGGCAACGGTGGAATCTCACAAACGGAAGTCGACAACAGTAGTACTCGACCTCGACTAAGGGTTAGTCGACAGGGGTCAGGCACAGTCGAGCACAGCGCAGCAGTCGCAGGTAGAGGCTCGTCGATATCGACAAGGCCTAATCGATGTCGAGTAGAGGTCTTGGTCGACTTCGCTTCGTCTCGTCGAGTACCTGCACACAGAAGCTACAGCGACTTTGGGTCGAAGATCAGTAGTCGAGATCGACGAGTGCTATTCGATCTCGAGTAAGACAGAGATTAAAACGAAATAAAATAAATGCAAAGGCTTTGGGATTTCGACTAAACTTAATGTAAAAAGGAATTCCAAGATTGGGGTTTGCAACAACGATAACCAAGCATGCATAAGGCAGAACCAAACAAATAATCATGTAAATCGCATCAAAGGACTAAGCTTTCGCCTTTTCCAACAATTAGACTACTCTTTCAAGAAACCCTAATTGTCTCTACTGATTTTATGTTTATAATCCAAATTGTTAACATGGATCTCCATTAGACGGGTAATAAACACATAAACAAGTAGGAAAATGCTCAAAACATGATAAAGGTCAAATCTTTACCTCAAGCACGCATGGCTATCGTCGGGCTCGCCCCAACCCTAGAAGTGGGTGGACTACTCGCGCTTCATCGCAACCTCAGACATCATTTTTTGGAAAGAAATAACAACTTGCATTAAACTAAATTCAAAGCCTTTACAATCCCGGCGATCCAACTCTCGTTGAACGCCAAAACCCTAAAACCTCTGAACTCCCTAATCCGTCTTTGTGGAACTACTTCTCTCTAACTGAAATTGAATGAATAAAACTGAGCCCCATGGGCTTTATTTATAGCCTTCTAATCCTTGCTAATCAAGGATAGAATATCTATATCTATATCTAAAACTATATCTAAAATGCTTAAGGATAAATAAAAGCAATAAGGAAATTAAATCTAAATATATCTAAATGTCTTAAAGTGGATAGAACTCCTCTTCCATGATGTATCTTGATAGATTGGATAGATTCTCGGCTTTCTCGACTTCCTTCGTGCCCAAGTAATCCCACACCGAGTAGGATTCGTCAAGCCACGTCACACAGCTTTTGGAATCGTCGTCGATGTCAACAAGGCTCTTGTCGATATCGAGTAGGAGTGTTGTCGACTGGCTCGGCTTCGTCGTCTCGGCAAGCTGGTGCTCGGTGTGGCTCGGACTTGGCTCACGGGTCTAGTCGATCTCGACAAGGGCTCGTCGATGTCGACTAGGGTACTTTCCTCTTTCGCGAGCCGCTTCTTCCGCTGCAGCGAGTTCGTCGATCTGCAGGTGCGAGAGACCCCTTCCGCTGGAGCGAGTCGGCGAGCTCCGTCGTCTTGGTGCATCCCGCTGGCAGCGAGGATTTCCGCGGCAGCGAGAGGCTCGCTGCAGCGAGTCTAGTCGCTGGCAGCGAATGCTGCCTGGTCGTCTTCGTCCTCGGCTTGTCGATCAGCTCCTTTTCTCGTCGACTCCGGGTGTGGCGCTGAGGTGTCGTCGATCTCGACTAGGGCTTGTCGAGATCGAGTAGGGCTCCGGAGCTGGGTCGGTCTGGCTCGGCTTTCTCGACCAGGCTTTGTCGACCAAGTCCGCCTGGGCTCTCTACTCGACATCGAGTAAGATGTACTCGACATAGAGTAGCCCTGGCTCTAGCTTGGTTTGTCCTGGTTCTGTACTCTCAGATTCTGGACTTTTGTAGTTGTTTTCCGAGCTTTTCTGACCTTCCTTAGAATTGCTGTAAAACGTCTCGAATTCTGCGATTTTAAACAGAAATTGGTGTAGATTCCATACTTTGGCAAATAAACATAAACTACATAGATTCTGTACTATCTAACCCAAATGTATGCAAAGTATGCAGAAAACGATATTAAAGTTACTGAAAAATATGGCAGATTTAGCTCACAACAGCTCCCTGGCGGATCCGACATTATCCCCAAGTTGTGGTTCCCGGTATGGGCTCGCTCTTGGATCGACCTCGCTTGGGTTCCGGCGGCGCTGGAAGGGCGTCTTCCGTCGACCACGTTGGATGCCGGTATCTCCGCTTCCTCCGCCACCTTCCTACTCATCCGCCGGGGTCCTCCGGTATCTACTTCATCCGCCGGGGTCCTGCGGCTTGCCGGCTTCTTCCGCTCCTCGGCGTTGATGGCTCCTCGTCGAATGGTGGCTCCTTGTCGCTGGTGGATCCTCTTGCTCCTGCCCGATGCTCACCTCCGTACTCAGTCAGGCCCCTCCCTCTTGAGGTTTGATCTCCGTCACTTTGGCCCACCCATGGTGATCTCACCCCTCACCAAACTTTGCCCAACCCTCACTTACAATAACTCTTCCAAAACCAAAACTTCAAAAGTCTAAACCACAAACAAGTTTTTTGTTTAATCTCACATGCAATCCTCGCCGCTCCCATGTCCCCGTCGTTGTCGATCGGTCGCCGCGAATCCCTCCTCCAGGTTCCCTGTCGATTGTTGCACTCCCTAGGTCCTGGTTGTGGCGGGCCCCTTCGGAGCTGGTGAGTCAACCCTCATCGACTTCCTGGCTGTTTGGGCCTCCTCGTCTATCCGGCACCCTCCTCATCAACCCATTAGCCACCGTCACCCTCCCCTCTGACCACCACACCTTCTCCTTTGTGGCCCTTTCTATGAATCTCTGCCTTATCAGTCAACTTTCACCCATCCTTTGCAAATCTAAAACCAACCCTTCACATACAAATATTTCTCCCAAAATTTTAGATATAATTGTTATGCCTTTCAATCAGTTAATTTTCAGGTCGGATTCATTGCATGCAACAGATTTTTTCAATCATGTAGCCCGACGTCTATCAAACAAGCGCCGACTTCCACCATCTCCGGTATAGGCGTTCCCGCTCAACCTACCAGGTGCTTTGTTGGGCAACGTACCCGAAATCAGATCTGCAACTATCACCGCTTCCAACTATGCCAGCGTCAACTTTTCCTCGACCGGAATGCAACCAGTGAACAATAATTTTGATGCTTTTTTAAATTTAAATTTATCTTAGTGTAATTTTAGGTTTAAGCAAATTTTTTTTACTGGCAACCCTTTGCGTATGGTTTATCAAGCCATCTTTTGATGGCTTCAAGATCGCTTAGTCGATCAACTTCTTGCCTACTGTAAAAAAATACTACTCCCTCCGTCCAAGAATAGATGGCCTTTTAGGCCTCGAAATTTTGTCGGAAATACATGGACTTTTAGATACGTAGGTAGTAATTATTACCTCTAAAGTGCATTTTTTTTATTTTGTTAAAATAAAAAAAACTCTTGGAAAATTAAAGAAAACTCTTCAACTTCTAAAATTTACCCCGTAATTTACCTTAATATGGATAATCAAAGGTTTTAACTTTTAACCTTTAATACTATAGATGAGGAAAATTAAGAGGTAAAATAGGTTCCTTAATTCGAGTGCACGAGCCTAAAAGGCAATGTATTTTTTGGACGGAGGGAGTATAATTTTATAATCTGTAATTTTTTTACATTGAATCCGTGAAAAACGAATAGGCTAATTTCGTATATTATTTGAGAAGTGTCATAATGGAATGATTGATCACTGTATTTCACATGCTAGCTGGAAAATTAAAGTAATAAAGGTTTAAAAAATATGTAGCAGCTGATCGAAATGGTGTTAAATACTTAGGGCGTGTTTGATAGGAGATGGGAAGGGATGGCGCGGGTGGGGGTGGGTTCTCGGGAACCGCACCTGCGTGTTTGGCGAGGGATGCACGGGGGTGGAAGAGGATGGGAAAGCGGGGATGCGAGGGATGAGAGGGGATGCGCGATGCATCTCCTGGAAGGAGGATTTGGGGGATGGGAACCCGAAGAGTCCCAAATCTGCCCCTCCCTCCCTCTCTCCTCCATAAATTCGACAATTTTTTCACATCAATCTCACATTCCTCTCTCTTTTCACTCTTACCAGGGACGCTTCATGGAACAGCGGGGAAGAAGACGACTTTCGAGCCTCCATTGTTTTCGATCTACACCTCCAGGTAAGCCGATTGTGTTTTTTTTTTGGATTCCATCGTTTATGTTCTTGAATATTCTTCGTCATTTCGATTAAAAGCTAGGGTTTTTTTTTAAATGGGGAATTTGTCATCGGTTTTCAATATCTCTCCCCAAATCGATTGAAAGATAGGGTTTTCCATCGAGTTAATTGCATGTTTAGGGTTATTACTCTCAGTTTTCCATGAAAAAACGATGAAAAACTTAAAAAGGTTAGTGGGTAACAATTGTCAGATTAGGGTTTCGATTGTCAGAGAGGATTTTTGGCTTACATGGCTGGGGTTTTTGGAGTATAGGGTCTTCATATCGTCACAACCTTCGATTTGAGTTACCATGTTTACTCATATGTTGTTGCTTGTGAACTAATTTAGGAGCTTATGTTGTTGTTCAATCTTAGAAATTGCTTCAGCTTTATGTTTGAGATTATGTTGTTGTTCATCATGTTGCTTTCTTTAACATTATATGTTGTTGTTGAATCTCAGAAAATGTGTGCCGTGAACTTGTTGTTCCTCCTGAGTTTACTCATATATGTTGTTGCTTGTTAACTAATTTAGGAGCTTATGTTGTTGTTCAATCTTTTAGAAATTGCTTCAGCTTTATGTTTGAGATTATGTTGTTGTTCATCATGTTGCTTTCTTTAACATTATATGTTGTTGTTGAATCTCAAAAAATGTGTGCCATGAACTTTTTGTTCCTCCTGAGTTTACTCATATATGTTGTTGCTTGTTAACTAATTTAGGAGCTTATGTTGTTGTTCAATAGGGATATGGTGTTGTTGGGCCTCCTGAGTTTTCTGGCTTCTTAACTGATGTGAATATGATATTGTTGGTCCTCTAGAGATTGTTTTTGCTTCTTAACTGATATAGGAGAGACTATATGGATATGGTGTTGCTCCTGAGTTCATTGTTGTGAATCATGTTGGTGTCTTTTACATTCTGTTGTTGTTGAGTCTCAGAAAATGTGTGACATTAACTTGTTGTTCCTTCTTAGTTCTTTGTTGCTTCTGAAATGCTTTAGAAGAGACTCAAGGGATAATTTTTAGCTTGTTGACTGATGTAAATATGATATTGTTGGTCCTCTACAGATTTTATTTGCTTCGTAACTGATATAGGAGAGACTCTAGGGATATGGTGTTGCTCCTGAGTTCATTGTTGTGAATCATATTGCTTTCTTTTACATTATGTTGTTGTTGAGTCTCAGAAAATGTGTGACATTAACTTGTTGTTCCTTGTGAGTTCATTGTTGCTTCTGAAATGCTTTAGAAGATACTAAAGGGATAATTTCTAGCTTGTTAACTGATGTGAATATGATATTGTTGGTCCTCCACATATTTTTGTTGCTTCTTAACTGATATAGGAGAGACTGTAGGGATATGGTGTTGCTTCTTAACTGATTGTTGTTTCTCCTATTGCTTTCTTTCACATTATGTTGTCGGTCAATCTCAGAAAATGTGTGACGAACCTTTTTTGTCCTCCTCTTGCTTTCTTATACATTATGTTGTTGTTGTTTTTTTTGCAAATTTCACACCATAACTTTGGATGGTTGTTGGAATGCTGGTGGAGTGTTCAATATCTAATGAATGGCAATTTGCACAAACATTCCAATTCAAATCTCATTTGCCAACCATAGGCAAACTGTCAATCCCACCCTTCACAAAATGGAATGCCAAGTGTTCTATGTAGAAACAATTGTCAGATTAGGGTTTCGATTGTCACTGCATTAACAAGCACTCATTCCCTAATAATTATCATGAAACCCGGACATGTTTGGTTTGTCTTTTCAGTTTGCTTTCTGTTAGGTATCTCCTTTCTTTCATGTTTTTGTTTTGATTTAGCACTAAGTGGTTATAATGTCCACTGATCTGAACAAAGAATTTTTTATTTTGCTCTAATTGGTGCATATCAAGTGAAGTTGTGAACTGTGAACGATGTTTGAATGTTTCCCTCCCCTATGTATAATTGATATGTGCATATATGCAAGACTATGTGCACTGCATTGTTTTTAAATTTTATTTTTTTGGGGAATCATTCAGCTGTGAATTAGTCCTGAGTTCAATTAGGGTGTTTTGGGTGGCAATTGGTATATTCGCAAGTCTTGCATGTTTTAATTTAGCTTCTTTCAACTACTTTGACAATCATATATGCCCTTTGAACGTGCTTGTTGTTTTTACATATACAATTGTACACATATACTCCCATTCTTCTTCACACATTGTTATGACACCGTGAATGTCCATCTCTTCTTCACTGCGTTGTTGTCGTTGTTATGGTTACCTAAGCACTAACACTTGATATTTCCAAATGAAGCATGTACCCATATTCGGACACCGAGGTTCTCTCCGACACCGACTCGGATAGTGATCGTAGCTACGCAAGTGGGGACCCCAGAGCGTACTATTGGCTCCACAGTGACTATGACTATGGCGCCTCCAGTCGTCGTCGTCGCACTCGAGATGACGAGGACGAGGCGCAGTCGGACGCCCGCGACCCCCAGGATATTGAGGAGGATAACGCGCTTTGGGCCATGTACCGTGACGAGGTTAGGGAGCTGCGCGCCCAAGTCCGGGGCCTCCTGGCACAGGACGCTCGCAGGGAGCACCTGTTGAATGCGCGCAACGACGAGCTGTAGGAGACCAGGGCCCTGAACGCCAATCTTGGTGTCACTAATGACACCATGGTCCAGAGGATTGCTGAGTTGAGCACATTCATGTGTGAGCGCTGGGTGCACCACGCTGGGGAGCAGCTCCGCGCTCGTCGCCTCTCCCACATGATCAGGCTGCTTGGGTGGATTATCCTCGTGCTCCTCATCGTCATTGCGCCGCTGGTCCATAGGTTGTAGTCGTGGAGCTGTTATGAAGATCTTCTATTAATCTTTTGTACTTGTTGTTTCTCTAGACTTTTGCTTTATGTTCAGTTTATGGTTGACGTAACTGGGAACATGTAATTCAGGACAAACCTTTGTGGTTGACGACCCCCATTTTGTGCAGTTCGGGGTCGCAGATGTAAGGCAGCAGTAACCAACATTGCAACCTCGGCGCATGGGTAAAGCTTTTTGTATGCCGAGTGTTGTGGCACCCATTTTGCTATGGTGCATTTTGGGCCTTTGTATGTAGAACCATCATCGTTGTAATTTATAATATGTACGCAAATGTAAGCACCAATCGCTCAAGTTGTATGTCGTTGTTTATAATCAGTTGTATGTCGTTGTTTATAATATGTACGCAACTGTACTGACAATTCTCTCAAGCTGTATGTCGTTTATAATCAGTTGAATTGATGACGTCCAATTCAGAGTATGGCTTACGGTGTACAATTGAAGCATCACAAGACGTACCCAGAACATCTGAAAGGATGTGGTCAACCACAACATCCAACACCAAAAACTTTCACAAAATGTTACCACCGGAATGAAATTTGTCGACCCCATGCACACACTACAAGCCAGCTGACTACACAAAAAATGATGTCCTCGTCTACCCATCGGACATCGAGCGTGCTTTCTATCTAACGCGACGGTAGTTCCAAATCTGGTGAGCAATTTCGTCCCTAAGCGCCTTGATCTCTTGGCTTGCCCCCGCGGCGTCGTCTACGGGGACGAAGGGGTCATCGTCCTCGTGGACAACTTCCTCTCCCGCGTCGTAGGCGTCTTCGTCACCGTCCCCGTCGGATGGTGCATCAGTGTCCAGCGGGGGCTCGACGAACCTTTCATCGTCTTCTGAGTCTGAGCCCGACGCATTGCGGGCATCCCGGGCATAGTTGTGAAGGGCGAAGCACGCAATGATGATCGCAATCTGCTTCCGTATCGGATACCTGGGGAGACCACGGAGGATCCTGGACTTCATCTTCAACACACCGAAAGACCTCTCGATCGCGCCTCGGAGGGATGAGTGTGACTTGTTGAATGCTTCCTTTTCGTTTTTCGGTTGGGATGCGACGAACTGAGGTCTGTGGAACTTCGCCGTCGAGTACGGGATCATGTAGCCATTTCGGAGACCATACCCCTTGTCGCATAGGTAGTACTTCCCTGCTGGTGGATGTGGGAACCTCAACGCAGGCGTCTTCACTGCGTGATCAAAGACACGTGCATCATATGCGCTGCCCTCCCATCCAGCGGATACGAATGTGAAGCGAAGGTCAAAGTCGCAGACGGCCATGACGTTGAACGTTGTTGTCCCCTTCCTGCAACGGAACCTTTGCTGTTCTTCTTTAGGAAGGGCGGCCTCAATATGTGTTCCGTCGATAGCCCCAATTGCACCCTTGAAGTATGGCCAGTACTTGTTGTCGTTGGCAATCTGCTCAAGAATGTCTCTGAAACGAGGGTCTCTGGGCCTGATCAAGTCCCCCACAAGACCGCAGTACCCGTTGCATCTTCCCCCGCATATGGCATCAAGCACATTGGTTATGGACTCCGAAATTGTACTGCTTGAGCGTTGGAAACGCTCGCAAGAATTGCACTGACTGGAGCCCCAAGCCATGGTATTGACGAAAATGGCAACCTTCTCCATCACAGACATTTGGATTGATCCGTGCAGACCGTACTGGTGTTGGAGCATCCCACAAAGTCGAATGAATGCTCCCTTTTCCATGCTGAAAGCGTTGACGCTTCTTGTATGCGAACGGTGGGTAAGGATTTCGCCAACCCATCGTGCCCCTGTAAACTCCCCAATGAACTGGGGAACCTTGTGCACATGGGTAAAGTAGTGGTGGGCATATGGGAGCCACTTGAGGAGGATGGCGATGAATCCAGCTGCGCCCTTGCCTTGTCGACGTATTCGTCGACGACGACGTTCAATCAGCGTTTCCATCCGCCTGCATGGACATAGTCGTATGAGCTCAGATCTCTGAACCAACCATATCCATACACATGGGTGAAGTTATTGTAAACATACACTGGGAAGAAACAAATTGCAAGGGAAAAAATTGTCAACTACATTGAAACGGTTATTACATCGCAAACAACAATGTACGCATCACAGAACAATGTATGTAGCACACATAAACGTATATATGAAGGCCTTAACCTGCCCTTCAAATGCGATAACACACGAACACAAATGTAATGACAAACATAAACATGTGGAATAAACTGGGTCCTTATTGAGATGCTCACTTCTCACATTGAAAAAAAACGTTGGTTCGGGTATACTTGTGGAGGGTCAGTCAAGGTGTATGGCGCTCGGCTGCTGCCCGTCCTTCGTCGAATACAACCACCTAAGCCACTTCATCCTGGCGATGTTGTTGTCAAGCTGAACAAAGACATCACGTCGCGTGCTGTCTCTGATGACAGCTAAGCTGAAGCACCAAATGGGATCACCTTCGGCCACAAGACCCTCTGCAACCATCGACCGCACCACATCTAACACTGCTTTCGTTGTGTCTTGGGGGGCATTCGACGACACCTCGTCCTTGTGCATAGCGTCAATGATCTCTCGGGTGTTGTCTTTGATGACCCCGACGATGCGTTCGAACAGTCTAGTCCCCTCCGACACGCGGACGTTGCGCTTGGAGCTCCGCCGGGAGGAGGTAGTCTCATAACCAACCGGACGCTTACCCGTAGACGGCTGTGACGGACCGGCGCCTGGTGCCCCTTGAGCCACTTGAGGGGGGGAGTCATCGTCGTCCACAATGCCCTGCACAAAGTCTTGCATGGAGGGCGTTGCGGCATCGTTGCGAGGGGTGTTGAAAAGTTCGTCGAACTCCTGCTCAACACCCTCATATTGGGACTCCTTAGGGTCACCCCTTGACTTGGTGTCATCGTCATCGTCCTCTTGCTGATTGGCTTGCCCATTGTTGGCCTTCTGCGCCACCTGCGCAGCACGGACAGCCGGGTCCATGGAGGGGGCTACGCAGAACTCGCCGGTGGCAACTGTGCCGCCGAACACCTAGTGGAACAGCTCGTCCGGTTCCGGAGGGATTCCCTTCTTCCGGAACCTACTGAAGTTGCTATCCTCCTGCGAAAATGAATGACGAGGTGACGACGTACCCAACGGGATCTCTTTGAATTGACATAAGGGGAAGGGAAGACGAGCACATACCGCAATTTTTTTATCCCACCATTCGTCCGGTGCACTGATGGTTCCAGTTGCCTCATCCCATCCTAGGCCAGTCTCCCCTTTTTCAACTTATTCCACAATAGGTATATGCCCTTCATGTCACGAGTTCGGTTCTTAAGAGTGTACTGGTTGCACCTCTTCCCAGTCGCCGCCTCAAATGCGGTATTGATGGGCCCCCATTTGAAGGACTGGTCCTTTCCATTTTCCCGCTGATAGTCCAGGAGCACAAGCATCAACTTCTTTGACAATTCTAGAGACCAGTAAAAGGCGGGGGGTACGTAGTTGTTGGTGTCAGTACTCGTAACCGTTGATTTCTTAGCCTTGTGTTTTCCTTTCCCCTTCGGATTGGAAGAGGAATCCATATGTGCAGCTACAACATTTCAGTTCACGAGGATCGCGGATTTCGAATTAATCATGTGGGTTGTGTATGGGAACAATGGAAGGACGACAAAGGCAAGCACATGAATGAACAGCACAACATGAACAACAACAGCAACAACACCATCAAGAACAACAACATGAACAGCAACATGGATGAACACAACAACTTTGTATAACAACGACATCAACAACAACAACACCAACAACAACAACAACCCCAACAAGAACAACAACACCAACAAGAACAACCACATAAACCAGAACATGAACATCAACATCAAGACCATCTTCGTTTATAACAGCACCTACTAAACAACGGAAATAATCGTGATTATAAACACGTAGAAATAAACACCTAATTGAACTCATCAATTCTCTTCATCAACATCCTAATCCCCCAATGTCAGTTTCGTGGCAACCAATCGAAAATCAGTTCAAGTACACAGCATATCATTTGCCAAGGCCTAACGACGTTAGCAAGGGCCGAGGAGAGTCACTATGTGCATCTCCAATTCCGGAACCCTAATTCCCCAAAAATCCTCGACCCCAATCGACTTCCCCTACCTCGCTAGTAACCCCCATGAGGGGCTCGAATCTTCAATGAACGAATTTCCCAGATCCCCTCAACACAGAAATTCATCATATTCCCCCAATTCAGTCTCCGACTAGATAAAATAGGGGAATGAATGCAAACACACACGAATTCGATTTCTGACCTCAGCGAAGACACCACATATAGGGGTAGATGACTTACATGGAGACCGAGATTGTCGGCGGCGTCGGTACCGCAGGGGGAGGGAGGTGACGCGTCGGAGGCTTCCGGGGTAGAGCTCGCCGCCAACGTCGACAGATCTGGGAGTCTGAAAATGTCGAACTGAAGAGGAAAGGGCTTGGGCTTGACATCAGGGGTATGTTTGAGGGGTATTTTTGTCATTTCATGTCACAAAGTGGGGGCAAAGGTGTCTTTGCCATTAACCCCCATCCCATGAACTTTAAACTTCAACCAAACACGAACGAGATTAAACTGGCTTCAAAATTTCACCCGGTCCCACCCGGGTTTCCATCCCCATCCCGTCCACCCCACAAAATCCATCCCATTCCACCTACCCCATCCCGTTGCCAAACACGCTCTTAAAGTCTTAAATGAATAGAAGTGCTCTTTTCAAAATCTGCATATATGATATATTAAACAATGGTTAAATACTTGAAAAATGAAATGAAATTATGGGAGGAAGATATTGGGCCTGAACCGACCCACATCTCTCTGTTTGTTGAGTGATGAAACCAACCCACCAACTTCAACATGGCAATATATATATATATATATATATATATATATATATATATATATATATATATATAAACCAACCCACCAACTTCAACATGGCAATATATATATATATATATATATATGTGGAGTAATTAGTGGTTTCACTTATGCACTAACCCAATTAGTGGTTTCATTTCACTCATTAATTAATATATACTCCCTCATCGGTAATTTTGCACGTTTCAACCCGATATTTTAGACTCGAAACTCGAAATTGACCTGAATTCGAATAATCGGAGACTTTTAGACTTTTAGAGTCGAGATCCGATTACCCGTCCCAGTGAGTCAGTATCAGGTAGACCCTATACAGGCGCCAGATTGACTCACACATATTCATCATGTAATTATGTTTGTTAAGACCACTCATAAGTTAAATAACGTATATATTTTATAATTATAGTATGTATAGAGCACTTATTTGTATAAATATGATTTTTATATTTAAAATATTATTATAATATTATTATTATATTCATAAATTTAATTATATTATTATTGTTATTATATTTATAACTGTAATTATAATATTATTATTGAGTTTTTGACATATTTATATTACAATTTAGTTTTAATAATATTTTAATATGTTTAAAATGTCTTTGGCTCGACTTGGAACGACCGATAACTCAATTGATCTGAAACCGAATTACCCGGGACCCAAATGACTTGAATCTGAACCTGACTCGATTGACAGATCTAAGTAAAACTATACTCACTCATATCCAAAATACATGTCGTTTGACTTATAAACATGTATTTTAAGAAGCTGAAAACTATATAAAATATCAACTTTTTTATTTTTTTTAAATAATTTAATATTTGTTATTAATAAGTATTAAATTATAAAAAATAATAATAGAAAAGTTAATATATTGTATAGTTTTTAGCTTCATAAAATATGTGTTGAAAAGACAAACGTCATATATTTTGGATCGGATAATATTAATAATTTTTTAAACTTAACATTTATTAGTAATAAATATTAATTTTAAAAAAATTTAATATTTTTTTATTTTTCCTTATCTTTGCTTACCTTGTGAATGAAAGAATAATTAAGGAAACATATTTATACTTTATCTCATTATTATTGTAGAGATGGATAAATGTGTGTGATAGGTAATGCCAAGTATAAAAGAATAATTCTTACTGGTATAGTTTAGTATCGTTTTGTCGAACTCTAATTAGTTAAGACTTGATAAGCTTGAGGATGGACCGAATTAGCATTGCTAATCATATATTATCGATGGAGATGGGATTAATAGATCCCATTGTAGTAAAATTACATCGCCACAAGGACAAAAGAGTTGTAACGACGTACAACTGTACAAGGCACGAAGGTCTGACGCACGAAGCCCACTAAGGCCTTAATCGCGAAGGTCTGACCCACGAATCCCACTAAGGCAGCCCGGCCCACTGACATATGAAAAACAAATAGGCAAAATTCCAGAAAACCACCCCTTAAATATGCTATTTTGCTCAAAACCACCCTTTAAAATCGAAATTGCAGAAAATCACCCACTAAAAGCATTTTGTTAGCAAAGGCACACCCAACCCCACTTTCCGTTAAACAACTTTAAATTTTTTAACAGAGTTCACCCTTTGGAGATTTATTATTATTTTATGGCTTATATTGTCCATTAAATTAAAACAAAGATCCATATTTAGGGGAAAAAAAAGAAAACAAAATCATAAATCATCCCCCATGGCCCATGGCCATTCCCATTCTCCTTCCCTTTCCTCTTCCCTTCTCTCTCAACCCAAACCTTTAAACCACTATCAATGGCAAATTCCAGCATCTCCCACTTTTTCTTCACCAATTGTAAATGGAATTAGATATTAACCAATTTTGGATCCCTCTTTGCCTTCTCTTGAAACTTCATAAATTATTGATAACAAAAAATCCATTGAAACAATCAATATGATTCCATGATGCCAAAATTGAACATATTCTCCCCAATTTCGGATCCCCAGCAGCGTCACAACGACAACGATGACGCTAAATCATCGACAGAGAAGTCGATTTTAGCGATGAGCTGCGACATGGAGGCGGGCACGGTGTTGGGGTCGGGCTATGGGAGGGGAGAGGAGTATAAGACGACAGAGGGGCATGAATGCGACGGTGATGATGTCCCAATAGAGGAAGGGGGAGCCGGGGGAATGGTTGTAAACGACAAGAGCCTTGCCGGTGACAGCAGAAAGGGACACCTCGGATGGGAGATTGAGGGAGTTGAGGAGGAAGGGTACGGAGAGTGGGAGATGTGGTCATGTGGGTATTTTACTTTATTTAATTTTTTTCTCATTAAATATAAGGGGTATAATAGTAATTACATATTATTTAACGAAATTTGGATGGAACTTTGGGATGGGTGTGACTTTGCTAACGGATTGCTTTTAGTGGGTGGTTTGCTGCAATTTCAATTTTAAAGGGTGGTTTTAAGCAAAACAGCATATCTAAGGGGTGGTTTTATGCAATTTTGCCAAACAAATATTTTCGAACAGCTCAATTTTTTTAGTAGCATATCTGATATCTCTTTAACCTCTGTGTAAAATAAATACCTTTGTTGGAAGCCGATCAATATTGGGGGTGTTAGGTGTGCAACAACTTTCCCATCTATTTTTTGTCCATGGCCTTATTTTGTTCAAGGAAGCTTCAACTAAGCAAGGGAGGGTGATGAATAACCATTCCGGAATGACTTACCGAAAAGGACTTGTGAGTAGTAACCATAGGTCTTCGGTTCGAACCCCGGAATGGCCGCTCTTTATTTACCAATACAAGGGAGAGTGATGAATTGAAGGACGATCTACAACATTTCTGCAATGCTTCGAGGGAGAATGTGAGTTATGTCAAGAGCTCCATATTTCTCTCTCGAAATGCTCCCAACTCAAATGCACAAAGATCTCTATCGGATAAATCGGATTTTCTTCTCAAACAAAGAAGCTTCATATAAACCACTTTTCAGATGGGACAAACTATGTAAAGGAACATAGAATATAGGAGCAAAAAGTTATAAAACAAAATATATAAATAAAGTCTTACAAATGAAATTATTATAGAAGATCGATCCTCACAAAACCACAAAACTCATGAGTACAAACTATTATGAGTTTCTCATAAGTATTTGAAGGAAGAACACATCTTGAGCTATAAGAAAAAAAAAGATAAGACTCCTTGACAATGAACAAAACTAATGAAAATAAAAGATGAGTTTTGTAAATTACTCATCTTTTAGGACATGCCAGATAATAGATGCCTACCAACGACCCAAATTAACAAATGAGACAAGGTAGAACAATACATGCTCGGAAATAGGAAATTAAATACCACTAAACTTTCAATCATGTTGCCTTCATCAATCATTCAAAAAATTGAAGCAACCTTCATCCTAGAGTTGGCAAGTTGGTCGTTCGAGTCAGGCTTGCTCGGGTCGGGTCACTGACGGGCCGGGTCAGTTTGGGTAAAATTTATGGTCGGGTCGGGTTTGGTCATAGTGAATTTTAGATTGGTCGGGTTTCGGGTTCGGGTCAAAGCGGGTCGGGCTCGTTCGGGTTTTGGGTCAAGAGGCGGGTCGGTCTCATTTGAGTTTCGAATCAAAGTAGGTATAGTTTGTTTGAGTTTTCGGTCGAATCATATTCGACCCGTTTGGATAATTAGGTTGATTTTGACGTGGTTGAATACTTAAATATGTAGTTTACTTAAAATAAATGATTTTGACTCGGTTGAATACTTGAATATGTAATTTTAACTCGGTTGAATACACTCATTGTCATTGACTCATCGGTTGTTGACCAATTTTCAAAAAAGTCATAATCGGAAATTTGGCATTCGGCAACATCGTCCTTTTTTAAACATTTAAACCAATTGATTGGTGCTATAATTAAATCAAATTAATTGTACATTTTAGGTTTTAACCTTATTTTCACTAGCAAGTTGCAAATTGACTTATTTGTGGTTTAACTATATCATTGGCCCATTTCATTTTCAATGTCTATTTCATTTTTAGCTTTTGGCTTATTAGTTTTTTTTTAATTATTATTATTAGTTTTTAAAAAATCTAGATATAAATAATTAGTTCTATCAAAATATAATAATTTAGAGTCGGGTCGGGTTCATAGTCGGGGCGGGTTTAGAATCGGGTCGGGTCGAGTTTGTCTGTGTTCGGGTCTGTTTCGAGTCGGGTCAGGGTCGGGTCGGTCTCGGGTTCGGGTTATGAATGCCTCCAGATTTTCGGGTTCGGGTGAGTCGGGTCGGGTTTTCAGGTCGGGTCAGATTTTGCCGGCTCTACTTCATCCCATACAACCAAATTGAAGATAGACTCTAATAGGGAAAATATAAGAATAGTTGGTTCACTACTTCTAGTGCACTACGAAAAATTACTCGCAACAACAAAAATAACTTGAATACCATTGTGTGGATCTCGAAAATTGATATATACAACCCAAAAATTAAGAACTTCTTATGGAAAATGTACAATACTATTATTATACATTTTTCATAAGAAGTTCTTAATTTTTGGGGTTGTATATATCAATCTTTTAGATCCACATAATGGTATTTAAGTCATTTCTATTGTGATTGATCTATGCGAGGAGACACCAACTCACTTAATCATTCTATGTCACCATTGTAGAAACCTAATACAAAGACTTGACCCATCCATCGGAATGAAATCAAGAGAAACATGATAAACATCTTCGACAAAATGAACCCATAACAAAAGAATAAACTAGCAACTAGGGGTGGGCGCGGGACGGGATGGGACGGGATTGGGGTCGTCTCGCATCCCGTCCCGCGTAATTTTAGCGGGACGGGATTCACTATTTTTTGCGGGACGGGTATATATACATTGTATTCAAGTGTATGTATACACACAATGTATATATACAAAAGCTATACATTGTGTATATATTTATAATCAGTGGCGGAGCCAGAATCCGAAGAGGGTGGGGGCACACCAATGATAAACAACAATGAATAACACGAACTCGTATAACACATAACGTCTTCAACACTACAAAATAGCGATATAAATAAAAGAGTTCACTAGTACAAAAAACTCTTCATTGCTTATTAGAGTTTTATAATAATGAAATAATTCAACTTGACATGGGGTAAATACATTTTATGGGTTTTCATACCCTAAAAATGTTGAATGATAACCTCATTATCAATTCGCTTGAAAACATCTTTTTCAACCTGGCTGACAAAACTCTCGGAGAGAAAATCTTATCTTATCTTGTTGCGCAAATATTGCTTGATAATATCCATAGTAGAGAAAGCTTTTTCCACTATAGTTTTTGCAACCGGTAACACTAAAATCAACTCGATGAGATGATATACCAAATCAAAAGTTTTGTGAATTTCTACCTCAACCATCATTTTAGAAACATCAATAATATCTTGCAAAATAGAAAATCTGACATTTTTCTTCATTTAAACTTTCGTAATTTCTTATCTAATTGTCGAAATGAGTAATATAACGTTTCATTTCAAAGATCTCAAGATAAATTATAGTATAGGAATGTCAATCTAAATAAACTATAAGGGCTCATTTGGTATTGATATCTAGATATGAAGATATATATTAATATCAACATATCGATATCGGGTGATATCGATATCAAGTGATATCTCCCAAAAAAACAGCATATCAAATTAGCTTAATTTTGATATCTAGATATCAATTGATATTGATATCGGGCGATACCAAATGCAGATATCAGATATCACTTGATATTTGGGAGATACCTAACACTAGATATCGATATCACTTTAAGGCCCTGTTTGGTATCGATTACCGGTAATCAAAAACTGGGAATCGGAATGAACGATTACGGATTTGGTGTTTGGTACGACAAAACCCGGAATGAAAGTGATTACTGGGTAATCCCCTCATCCCCAATTTTAGCCACTTTTCATTCCTCAAGTTTAGGTGGGGGATGAGCCCATTCCCAATTTTCCACCCAACTCAAACCTTACACTACCACTGGCTGTTTGTGCCGCTGCTTCACCACCACTGGTTGCTACCCCTTCCTCCACCACCATCGGCTGCCGCCAATTCCGCCACCACCACCGCTGCTCCTTCACCTATCCCCGCATCGGGCTCTCCAGATTTCATCCACCTCTATAATAGGGTTTTCGCAGAAATCCCGTCTCAACCTCCGCCGTCGTCGTTGCCATCGTCCTCTCCACCTTCACCTTCGACACCAGCGTTGTCCTCTCCAGATCTCCTCCGCCGCCATTGTTGTCCTCTCCCCAGTAACAGGCTCTCCAGATCTGCTTCATCGTCGTCGCCTTCCTCCCTCTCCCCGTCGTCGCCCTCCTCTCGCCATGGTTGTTGTCCTCTCCTGCTACCCAGATGGCCATCGCCGCCCTCCTCCCGCCACCGTCCTCTCCAGAACAGCAGCTTGCTGCCGCCGTCCCACCCCCATCCCCCACCTCGACCTTCCCCGACCACATTAGGGTTCCAAATCCCTAAATCTGGAAGTAGGTGCAAAATCCCTAAATTGGGAGCAGATTTGATGAATTTTTGGAATGAGAATGTTGAATTTGTGTAATTTGATGTTAATTTTGAGAAATTGGGAGCAGATTTGATGAATTTTTGGTAGATTGATTTTGTATATTTTTAGGTTGAATTTGGGAATTTTTTATTGCGACATTATACCAAACAACATGCTTGAGAAATGACCCATTCCCAATTTTGATTCCCATTCCCAATTTTGATTCCCATTCCGATTCCCATTCCCATACCAAACGAGGCCTAAGTGATATCGATATCTAGCCATATCAAACACTAGATATCATATATCGGGGGCTCATATTCGATATCTGATATTTAGATATCAATACTAAACGGGGCCTAAAAGCATGGTGGGTTATTTAAATAAGATTTAAAGTGATTAATATACCTTCAATTTTCAAACAATCATAACTTTTTACTCGGATATCGGATTAATGCGTACTATATATCAAAACGAAGCTATCGATGAGGAGAATACATATATGGGGTTCGTCGGATGAGGGTGGGGGCACATGCCCCCATTTGGATCCACCTCTATTTATAATATAAAGTATTCGGTGTATATAATAATAATAATAATAATAATAATAATAATAATAATAATAATAATAATAATAATAATAATAATAATAATAATAATAATAACGGAAATTTCACCAGGTACCCCTAGAGTATTGCAATTTTCACGGGGTATACAACTCTTTTACATATTTCGTGTGGTACCCCTGTGTTCCTGTTAGATTTCGCCTCACGCCCTCCGTGGTTAAAATTAACGGATTGGGTCACTACTCTGTTACTTTTGTAAAAACAAAAAACAAAAGAAAGCTCGAAGGAATAGCAGAGCAAAAATGAAGAACGAAGAAGAAGAACACACAACGAGAGGCGACTGGGAGAGCAGAGTCCACTCGAAGAACCCGACTGAGAGAGGAGGTGATGGGTGGAGACTGACATAATCAACCAGAGATGGCAACACATCTCGACGCCACTGGAAGTTGATTTCGTCGACGCACTGGTTGCAGCAGGTATGTGCCATCCCCGAAATTTCTCCCCTTGCGAAAATTAGGGTTTGATTGTAATGTGAACCACTTAATTTCTCTGAAATTGAACTTGTGCTCTTTATTCAATTGGTTTCTCATGTGAATTTGGGGATTTTGAATTTGAGTTTAGGTTTTGTATTCTCTACTTAGTTTCCTTGAGTTTTGGGAAGGAATGGACCGTCAAATTTGTGAATTGCAAACTTAGTTTAATTGCAAATTACTCTGAGTGATGATGAACTAGCTTAAACTATGATGAATACTACTGTTCCTGGGGGTGCTTTTGGACAGGGAGTATTTGAGAAGCTATATAGAGGTACATATGAACATGAGGAGGTTGCCATCAAGATTTCAGATAGGTAAGGAAATTATCTAGAGAAGAGTCAGATAATGGAGCAGCAGTTTCAACAGGAAGCATGATGCTTGCAACCAACGCTGAAGCATCCGATAAAAACATTGATTTTTAGGGACATGTCGAAATCCCATGGTTTGCTAGGTCTTTAATCACTCATGATTTACATATAACAATATCAGTAGCTTATGCTTAGCCTTGTGCCACCACCATTCTTGATTATTTAATGCATTAATGGATGTTGATAAATTGTTGAGGGTTTAATCATTTTGATTTTCCTATAGACATGTATCGGTAGCCTATATTCCTAGCATTGTTTGATTTACAGGGAAGTCAATTAGTTTTCTTGATATTTGGATGACGGGATTACCACAAATAGACATGTATTGACTCGATCTTTTCTGGCCCGCACATAAATTAGTCTATTTGGTTTCTTCTCAGTCTTGGTTAAGGCAGTGAACTAAATACCAATTTCATGGGACATCTAACAGCTAGTTAATGATCATTAGAGGTGTAAGGATCGATGCTTCAAGGAAGAAAGGAATAAACTAGAAGGCCTCTTTCCTCAGATTGAGAAGATTAATACTGTACTACATAGTGTTTAGTGACATTTTTTATATTAGCCTATTAGCTCAAAGGTAGAGCAATGTGTTTTGTACACATCGATGTGGGTTCGAATCCCACATAGGCTACAAGTTCTTTGGTTGCTATGATTATGGTGTGGAGCTCATTCATTTATTAAATTAGTGATTTTTTGAGATGATGACAATATGCCAATATGTGGTATTTCAAACTAACATGCTAATCCCTTTTTTGAGGAGGATGTTAGTGCCTTCTCTATTGCTGAAATTTTGATTTAGATGTTTATCTGTTGGGTGATTTTTACTTTTTCTGTAGATTTAGAATTGCCAACAGAATTTATGCTCAAAATCTAAATACATAAACAGAAAATAAAAATTACCTAGCAGAATTCAGCTTACTAAAACAGAATTTATGCTCAAAATCTGAATGCAGAAACTGAAAATCATCTAGAATCTGAATGCAGTTTACCGAAACTAAAAATCATCTGGAATTTATGCTCAAATTCTGAATGCAGAAACTGAACTTAAGCAAAAGAGCAATCTGAATGCAACAACTAAACTTCAGCAAAAGAGGAATTTGAAAATCTTAATACATTAACATGAACATACTTTAGCTTTTTTAAACGAAAGCAAAGATGGGTAGCCTATGTGGGATTTGAACCCACGTCAATGTGTACAACACAGTGCTCTACCATTTGAGCTAATAGACCAGTGAAACAATATCTAAGCTATACATTTGAGTATTATAGTCAGAACTAAGCAACTAAGCTCATGTACACGATTTACAAGAGCATTGAAAATTTTATATTCCAGCCTTGCTATTTTCCCTTTATCTTCAAATTATTGCTCTTGTTTCACTCTATGTTAAATCATTCAGTAAAAATTATTGCTCTTGTTTCACTCTGTTAAATCATTCGGAAAAAATGTTGCATTTGCTCTTGTTTCACTGATTTTGATTTACAGATTGGCAATGTCCGATTGTTTTAATTTAAAACTTTCCGCGGAAAACTTAAAACTATATACTGTTTCAACTTACAAATTTCAGATTGATAATTTCAGATTGTTATAGCAGAACAACTTAAGAGCGTGGGAAGATAAGAGACTTTGCTGCACTCATTCACTCCGGAAGTTAGGGAGTTTTTACTTAAGACTTCAGATTGTTATAGCAGAACAACTTAAGACTTCAGATTGTTATAGCAGAACAACTTAAGACTTCAGATTGTTATAGCAGAACAACTTAAAACTTCAGATTGTTTAAGTGGTTCACATGAGAAACCCCAAATTCAAATTCAAAATCCCCAAATTCACATGAGAAACCAATTGAATAAAGAGCACAAGTTCAATTTCAGAGAAATTAAGTGGTTCACATTACAATCAAACCCTAATTTTCGCAAGGGGAGAAATTCAGGGGATGGCACATACCTGCTGCAACCAGTGCGTCGACGAAATCAACTTCCAGTGGCGTCGAGCTGTGTTGCCATCTCTGGTTGATTATGTCGGCCTCCACCCATCGCCTCCTCTCTCAGTCGGGTTCTTCGAGTGGACTCTGCTCTCGCAGTCGCCTCTCGTTGTGTTCTCCTTCGTTCTTCATTTTCGCTCTGCTATTCCTTCGAGCTTTCTTTCGTTTTTGTTTTTCAAAAGTAACGGAGCAGTGACCCAATCCGTTAATTTTAACCACGGAGCGAGGCGAAATCTAACAAGAACACAGGGTACCACACGAAATATGTAAAAGAGTTGTATACCCCGTGAAAATTGCAATACCCTAGGGTACCTGGTGAAATTTCCGTAATAATAATAATAATAATAATAATAATAATAATAATAATAATAATAATAATAATAATAATAATAATAATAATAATATGCGGGACATGACGGGATTTACGGGATAAGGAATCCTCGTCCTGCGTCTCGTCCCGCATAATTTGTACGGGACGGGATTCATTATTTTTTTTCCAAATTCCACCGGGACCAGGACGGGCCCGGGATTTCGGGATTTGTGCCCACCCCTACTAGCAACAACATGGATGAACCTTTGGACATCCAGAAAAGGAAAATCTTTTACATTATAAATACAATGACAATCTAGAACATGAAAAATCTGACACGAAAAATACTTATAAACTGGGAAAAAAAAAGACAAAACAAACGAGACTAAAACAATGACTACAACAACACCAATGAGAAAAGACACTTGAGATGAAATAAACCAGTAGAAGAAACATATAAACTAAATTTTGATGGCAGCAACAATTACTTTGGAATTTGTGGTGCATGATTCATTATTCTTGACCACTTGGGAACGATGATTGACTGTGGAGGATCGCAACTTCGACACATGTCACCACTCATGACAAAAGCTACGGGCTTGAAGATGGGGATTGAGAAGGCAAAGGACCTAGGACTGTCCAGGATTCAAGTGGAAGGCCACAACTTGATAATAATCAACGCCCCCAAACGCCGTTGGTCATGCTCGTGGGAGACTGAGACAGTCATCGCTAACATCCTCCTTCTACTTCACTCATTTGAGATAGTGAGCTTCACGCAATGCTTTCAGGAGGCCAACATATGTGTCGATTATATCTTACGCAGAGCCAATTCTAATATTATAGAAGCCCAAGGCAGATAAAATTTTTGGGCCCCAATAATTTAGACTATAATTAATTGATAGAAAAAAACACATTTCAACTATCAATTAAATAGGTAAATCATTAAAACATGTACTATTTTTTACCTATTTAATTTCCAACAATAAAATACAATTCTAACAAGTACCTAGTGCAATAGTAATGTGATATGCAACAACGTCATAAATTATACTCCATACGGAGTATAATTAAAAAGATTTTATATATATATATAGAATGGGTAACTTGTGCACAAGGCTTAGGATGTGCATTATGCACAAAATATTATTCGGTGAAATGTGAAACATTATTCAGTGAAATTTGAAGCATTACTCGGTGAAATGTGAGTATTGTTTAGGGGCTTGTGAAACATTATTTGGTGAAATTTGAGGCATTCCATATAAATTGTAACTATTGTTTAGGGAATTGAGGTTTCTTTTATTTGAAATGGATAAATAAAAAAACAAAACATTATTCGGTAGAATGTTATAAATTATTCAGTGGAATTGGGATGTTTTCATCTGAACTGAACGGAAAAAAAAAACATAACAGTGTTCGGCAGAATGTTTCACATTTCACCGAATAATGCTTAAAATTTCACCGAATAATGTTTTACATTTCACCGAATAATATTTGTGCACAATGCACACCCTAAGGAGTGTGCACTCTGGAACCACTCCCTATATATATATATATATATATATATATATATATATAAGCAATTTTCTCAAAAATATTTATGCACTTGAATCAATTTTGAAATAACATTTAATTAATTTTGTTAAACATGAAAAATAACTATACTAAAGTTTAGTAATGAACCCATTTTTTAACATAAATTTTAAGAATAAATTGTGTAAGATTGATTTTTTTTATTTTAATTTTAGTGGACTTTCAAAATTTTAATTGCTTTTTTTCCAAATTCCTACGGAGTACTATAATACTCGTGTGAATCAGCGAATGTTTCAAATGTGGGCCATTTTTTTAAATTTTGATCGCACTTTTGGCCTATTTGTTTTTTTTCCCCTACTTTAAAGTTTAAACGGGCTATAAATAAATCTGAGCAAAAAAATATGGGCCAAATATACTATATATACATAGACATTTTTTTTTTACTATTGGGCCCCATAATTATTTGGGCCCTGGGCAATCGTTTAGCCTGCCCTTGTCTCTGGGCTTACGTCTCTTCCAAGCAGATGCCTGTTGGACAGGAATCTCAACATCCTCAACAGCAAGATACACTTGAATGGTAGTCTAGTAGAGACTCACCTAATCCAAATTCTTATTTCTGTTTTTTTTCAACTAATGGAACCGGTAAAATATAAGGATGAGGGCACGAAGTGAAATGATTTATAACCTTAGGGACAACGTGAAATGTGTAAAGTAATTGATCAACACATGAATTAAGAAATAACTCAACTTCATCTTATGGGCCTATCGTTGCTCCCCATGTTTCTTTTGCTAAGTTATATGGGTTTGAGCAGCTAGGTGTATATGACCTCCGTCCATCTTCCCACTGGTATCGCTTTATTGATTCTCTTGAATGGATAATATCGTCCCAGCGGAAGGGAATGTGCAAAAAATTCACAAAATCTGTATTATTATTAAGGGTATTTGGTTTGATTGTCACTTCTACCTGTTGGTATCTTCGAAAGTCAATCTTAATTGGAATCTTGTGTTGAATAACCTTATCATCGCACTTGTCTTGCTATATAGCCTAACCATTTGTAGTTTGGTTGATGTATATATTTGGGCATTGGATCAGACTCGTTATGAATGACCATCTAATTCCATGTACATGAATATTGTCTATGAAACAAAAATGATGATTTGGTACTACTGGTTGCCAATATATTACTATAAAATCATATCAATTGTTAACCTCTTCTCCTTATTGGCGTCTACCAAAATTAGTCTTCAATGGAATGTCTCACTGAAACATATTATATATATACTGTTGTTCACCTTGTGTGGAAATGAATTTGATGTAGCCTTGTTTAGAAGAGTCTTCGTCAAGACGCCTCATTGTCCTATGAGTAAAACTTGTTTTCACTCTCATAGACTAACCTCTCTATATATAATCTTTTGTCAAAACCCCCTGAATTCATATGTTAGGAGTAAGAAGCAAACCGGCTTGACAGCAAGCGCCGAAAAAATGGTAAGTAAACTCTCATGGTACCCCCTTTCTTGTGTCTTTGATAATTGGAATGCAAGTCGGTCGCCTACTTTAGGCAAAATACCCTGTCATGTTATGATAAAAAAAATTGCCCTTTTGTGTTGCTGTAGTAGTTCATGAACTTAAATGGATGTCCTCAGTGGCTTTTGAGATGTTTGTTCCACTGAGGTTCATGAATCCTATGTATTACCCCTGTTTGGCAAGCTGCTGTAGCCTTGCTCTTGCACCGGCTAGGCAAATAAAGGTCTCTAGGACCATGTATGCAATGAAGGCAGTATGTAATGAAAATCTACCTATTCTAGCTACATTCTAATGGCACCCGACACCTCTAATCAAAATCTTCATGTGCAACTTCTTGGGCAATCTTCCATTCAAAAAACATCAAATATATCCAAAATCAAACTCAACTATGAATATTAGGAAAATCAAATATTGTTGGTACTACAAGTTGTCTGCTTTCCAACCTTTTAAAAAAATCCTTCACTCAAACCGATCGATTTAGGAAAAGGCACCCTCCTTGGATTGGATTACGGATTACCAACCTTCTGACTACCAAAAACCTATGAAAAAATCCCTAAGTATTAAGTGGAATTGGTGGATCAGTAAAGGGTGTCTCATCTTGTCTCATTTCTTGAGACAGAAAAGTACCGATATGTTCAAAGTCTTAGAGGGGCAAATTGTAACATCATTGTTAATGAAATACATGAGAAAATACCCGAGGATAAACAGACTCATCTACAAATATTACAGAAAGGAATTATCATTCATAATACCAATAAAGAATATTTATCAAATTCATAAGGAAAATGCTCAACATGGGAGAGATCACCCTCTGCTTTCTCATGTTATCATAAAGTGGACATGCTAATACGATACTGGAACTGCAGAGGTATCGGTAATAAAACTCTCTGAACGAACATCACCTCATGGTGTAAAATGGAGCATGTCCAAATAACTATAATGGCGGAAACAAAAACAGAAAAGGAGCCAGACGAATCGCTATAGAAAAATGCGGGATACACAAATGCGTGTTGGTCTTCGGCCTCCGGACGCTCTGGAGGAATTGGTCTTCTTTGTAATGAAAATTCTCTGTATGATGAGACAATCAAAATCATTATTCACCTACCTAGAATAATTGGGATTCAATACTAGAATTTGAAAACGAACTTCGATTGGACAATATTTTTTGTATATGCACCTCCCAACCCTACTGAAAAAGAAGCCTTTTGGAAGGATCTTTCACTCCTCATTATCCAACAAGGCCGACCTTGTTTGGTCATGGGCGATCTGAACGAAATAACTCAACTTTCGGACAAAATCGGAGGATCTGAGACCCTTCCAAGTAGATTTCAGAGACTCCAAGACTTCAAAAATGCTTGCTCCCTTATTGATATTCCTTCCTTTGGCAATCCATTCACCCGGAGGAAGAAAGTCTCTAGACCAGATAATATTCACGAAAAAATCGACCGAGTCTTAGTCCACCATGAAATAATCCAAGCGTACCCAGATCTAGCAACTCACAACGGCGCCTTCTCATCCTCGGATCACTGTCCGATTACGATTCGCTTATCACAAAATAACAACTTCAAAGCGCCCCCTTTTAAGTTCGAAAACTTTTGGCTCGAGATAAAGGATTTTCGAAACATTTTCCGTCAGGCTTGGCGATCCTCATGTGTTGGCTCGGCTATGTTTCAACTAGTTCACAAAACTAAAATTGTCAAGCAAAAAGCTAAAATTTGGAACAATAAAACCTTTGGAAATATTTTTTTGCCAATTAAAAAAATGTCAATGAGGCACTTGTGGAAATACAATCAGACCATAACCAATTTCAAAATGATAGAGCGAAACTGAAAGAACACAATCTGATCCAAAAGAAAGAAAATTCGCTCCTCTTCCATAAGACTTTTTGGCTCCAGAGAGCAAAATCAAAGCACCTGAAACTAGCAGATACCAACTCCTCATACTTTCATAGAGTAGCTTATGGGAGAAGAAACCGGAAAATTATTAGATCCATTACTTCTGCAGAAGGAGCTCAAATCATTGGAGATGACAATGTCAAAAATGAAATAAAAAAAGACTTCGAAAAGATGTTTACCTAGGAACAAACATATTCTCCTAATCAACTACAAGAATATACCTCCATAATAACTCCAGCTATCTCAGAAGAAGATAATGAAATGATAATCCAACAGTCCACAAATAGTGAAATAAAAATGGCAGTCTTCAATCTGGGCAGCAACAAATCCCCTGGCTCAGATGGAATGACTGCAGAATTCTATAAAAAATATTGGGACATTGTTGGAAAAGCAATCATCCGAGCCGTCAAAGCTTTCTTCCATACCGGAAAACTCCTTAGACAAGTAAATCACACATTCATCTCACTAATCCCTAAAAACGAAAATCCAACTACAACGGCTCACTATAGACCAATCAGCTTTTGCTCAACAATATACAAAATCATATCCAAGATAATCACTGAACGAATGAAATCCATTATGGGTAAACTCATTCATCCCCTTCAGGGGGCATTTGTATCTGACAGGGCAATCCAAGACAACATCCTCATAGCGCATGAAATTTTCCATTCCTTCTGATCCATAAAGGGATCTAAAGGGTGGATTGCTATAAAACTAGATATGGAAAAAGCCTATGATAGAGTAGACTGGAATTTTACAAAACTTGTACTTCAAAAATTTGGCTTTCACTAGCACGTAGTAAACATGATCATGGAATGCGTAACTACAGTTTCCTTTTCCGTACTTGTCAACAATGGCCCTACAGATCCTTTTAAACCATCAAGAGGAATACGCCAAGGAGATCCCCTATCTCCCTTCCTCTTCCTCCTTGGAGCAGAAGTTCTGGCCCGAAAACTATCCATGGAAGCCAACATCAATAACAGTGGGAAAGGATTCAATTTTGGGCAATCCAATAGGCGAATCCCTTTTCTGGCTTTTGAAGATGACATCATCATGTTCAGTAAAGGAAACAACTCGGCGTGCGTAAAAATTAAGGAAATTATTGAAGACTACTGTAAGAATTCGGGGCAAAAAGTTAATTACCATAAATCATCATTTCAAACCTCCCTAGGCATTATTAGAACAAGAATACGGGAGATAGAAGGAGTCCTAAATATTCCCTTTGAACGTTGCCCAATTATAAATGGACGCGTTACAAAAGATACTTTTGGTGAAATAATTTGTAAATCAAAAGACCAACTAAGCAAATGGCGGGCCAATGCGCTATCACAACAAGGGAGAGCAACTCTCATTACCGCCAATTTGTCTTCAAAACCACTATATTCCATGCAAAGTTCCATGCTTCCCGCATCTATGCATAAGCAACTAGATCAAATAAATAGAACCTTCTTCTGGAATAAAGATGTTCAACATAGTCCACTAATTGGATGGGATAAAATATGCAAATCAAAAGCAGCTGGTGGATTAGGCATACGCAACTCTAGAGAAATGAATGAAGCTCTCCAATTAAAACTGTTGTGGAAAATATTAGCCGAACCAGACAATTTCGAGGTCAAGATTATTCAACATAAATATCTCAAGAATGAACATATTATGAATTACAGTAAAAAAAAGGAAACTCTTCATGGCAGTGGACAAAACTCTGCACATTGATAACAAAATTCAAATCAAGGCTCATATGGTCGGTGGGGAACGGAAAATCTATCAAATTCTAGAAAGATAACTGGATAACCACATCATCTATTAATGACATAATGAACGACCATAAAGACGTAAATGAATCTGTTAGTGAGTATATTATGGGGGGGAAATGGTGGCAAGAAAAATTAGATTCAGCTCTACCAAAGAAGATTGTTGAGGAAATTACCAAAATCCCCCTCCCGATTAATGCGTTCGAAGACAGACTCTACTGGTCGCCCGATAAAAATGGGTGGTTCACAACATCTAGTGCATATTACCTAATTACAACGCTTGTAAATCCAACGACTGAAGACTATAAATGGCTTTGGCAACTAAATGTACCCCCAAAAATAAAAAACTTTCTTTGAAAAATAAAACAAAACGGACTACCAACAACCTCGTGTTTAGCCCTGAAGGGCGTGGCTGTACGTACAACGTGCACATTGTGCAACCATGGGCAGGAAGATGATATTCATCTTTTCTTGGAATGTCCGTATAATAACTTCCAACAACAATTTGCCCAGAAAAATATCACAAGCAATAAACACTATCATCTCACATGATAGGGATATGGATAAAATAATGAACCTCATTGGATCTAGCCTGTCAAAGGAAAACAAACAATACTTAGCTTTTCGATGGTGGACAATATGGTATACTACCTCCGTCTTGCAATATTTGTTGTTTTAGAGTAGGAAAATTGTATAAAAAAACATGTTGTTTTAGCTATAATTATTATCTTTATATATAATGATGACTCTTTTTATAGGTAATAATTACTATTTTTAGGTATTTTAACCTACAAAAGTAAAGTAAACATAGATTTTATTAATAAGTGTGCATAGAAGTATTGCGAGACGAAGGGAGTACTAGAAACCAAATCATTTTTAGGAATTCTCATATCCCATCGGCCACATGAATCAAGAAAACCATCTTAGAAAACATGGACAAATGGAAAATAGCAAATAAAATAAACCCAAATAAAAATACTACCATAAGTCCATAACTCATCATGAAAAAAAAGAAGGGGTGGGGTGAAACTCCCTTTTGAGAATTCCCAATTTGGGTACCCTATCTCATGTGGCGGATGATCCTCTTCAACTACCAAATCTTAATCCCCTTCCAAATCAATCCAACCTTGGCTAAATCAACCTCTAAAATCTCTCACTTTCGGACCCCGATCTTTGTTGCCAAACCCTTATTCCCAAATTCCTCCGCCCAATACTTTTGTTGCCAAACCCTCATTCCCAAATTCCTCCGCTTAATTCCGATTTAGGTGTGGTGTTTGGTGGTAGTTGATGTGCATGTTTTTAGTCATATTTTTTCATGTGTTTTGTCATCAAGTTGAGTCATTTCCATAAGATTTGCATTGGGTTTAGTGTCTTTTGCATAAGTTTTCATATTTCATGAGAAATAGATGTCTTCACTAGCTTTTCTGTGTTTTACAGAATTTTGGAAGCTGTTTTTGAAGAAATTTTCATGAGAGAAAAGATGCGGAAGAGAATTTAGAGCGTATAGGAAAAAGATCGGAAGCAATCGGAGTTATAACGAAGGAGATATGGGCGTTTCTCTAAGTCCGAGATGGACTACCGTCATACCGACCCCATAACGACCGAGGCTCAATCTGGAAGTGCGAGACGAGATAAGCTTACAGTGGTCATACCGACCCTAAGGGGGGTCGGTACCGAGGTCACCCACCTCGGTATGGGCTCCAGCGAAGCTAATTTACCCGGATTTAATTATTTTTACCCATTTTCCTTAGATAGACTTTAGATAAATTCATATATTTGTTATTTCCTAATTTAGTTTATGGGATATTAAGTATAAATAGGATTTTTAGGGTTTGGAGGATCTTCTTCTTCCTTCCACCACTTTTTCAGCACTTTTAGGAATTGGAACACACGTTTAGAGAGCGTTTGTGAGCGGATTTGAGAGCTTTTTGAAGCGATTTCTTCGGCGAAAGTTGAAGAACGTCTTGTGAGGCTTTTGTGACGCTTTGTTGACATTATTTTCAGGTTTTTATGCAATTTAATTTTCTGATTTTTATTTATTTCATGAATTTTGCAATGTCTACCATGTTTATGCGTGAGTAGTCGCCTTTTCTAGGGTTGGGGTGATCCCAACGATAGTTATGCTTGCAATTTTGCTATGAATTGATTGGTTTTATCTATTTTATGTGCTTAAATACTCAATGAAAATTGGGGAAATTCCTTTTTGCAATTAAATTGAAAGATTGATTTGTGAATTGGATAGTAATTAGGATTTTGAAACGAAAGTTTGATAACCTAATTAAGATTGTTAGTAAAGTTTATTAATTTGTGAAAATAAATTGATTGTTTTGCTAGGGTTGATGCAAGTTGACCTATTTAATAGATAAAAACATGATTTTTACTTGATTCATTGCAATGCTTGTGTGATTATCGTTGTGGTGATCCCTATGCCCCAGACTTTTATTATTATTGATTTTTCCTAAAAATTCCAGCAGCCCACAAACCCCCAAAATTCTATAATTTTCCATCTCTTCTTGCTATTTCTTGCTCTTTGGTAACTAGAATTGAGTCACTGACTTTCTCCCTGCGGACGAACTTGACCCTACTATACTATAGCGGGGTTTCGATCTTATAAATTTATTTGTTTGAAAATAAACCCTTCATCAAATTGGCGCCGTTGCCGGGGAGATTTCAATTGTGCCAAAGTTTTAGTTACTATTAGAATTTGGGAATAGCCCATCTCTTTTCTTTTGTAAATATTATTTTATTTTATTTTATTTTCTTCTATTTTAGTTAGTTTTTATTTTTCAAACATCCCACCTCCCACAACCCGCCTCATCAGTACCGACTTGGTGCCAAACCCTTGCTATTTGATATGTGCACTTGTTTGAGTTTTCAAGATTAGGTACAAGATGCAGTATGCATATGATTATTTTGAAACAAGGGCTGAACAAGAAAGACGAAAAGCAAGGAAAAAGGAGTTTGCGAGCTATCTAGCCGAGGTTGATGAGGAGGATGAAGATTTCATTGATTTTGATAGTTGGAAAGCAAAGAAGTCCTCCGATGATTCAACCAAAGCCCAACAGTCATATGATTTCTATCATCCAATAGAGAGGTATTATGCTCAACATGACTATATGGACTCGTATGAGCCCTCCCAACCCTGGAATCTCTATCAGGAACCTCCTCCTCCTCCTTATGAGCAATGGGAGTCGCCTCCGGAAGAATCATATTGGTATTCTGAGCACCAAGAACCACCATCATGGGTACAAGAGCTCAAAGAGGAACTCCATGGGCTTCGCGATGATATAAGTTCCCAATTGAAGGGTATCCAAGCGCAATTGGGAGATTTGGCCGAAGAGAAGGAGGACTTGCCAGAATCACCTTCACAAGTCGCAGCCTCAGAACCGATAGAGATGTCATATAGGTATGAGGTTGGTTCATATGATAACATTATTTTTTGCGAGCTTGTAGGTGGAGAAGAGCCTGAGAATGAGTTGGTACCTATCCCAACAAAGTCAACATACACTTGTGCTAACTTTACTCAGGCTCTTGACGATTCGATTGCATGTCCTAAGGAGGAAGAAGAGAGTTGCAAAGATCCTACAGAGGTACAAGTATGGTTAGGTATGGTCTTTAACCTCTTTTCTCATGATGAACATGTTGGTATTGAGACATTTCAGGAGGAGCCATGTGAGGAACCCCAACAAGAGGAAGAAGTGCTCAAAGAGAAAGAGGAACCTCTTGTAGAAAACTCACAAAATCCTACCAAGCCACAGGTAAGCTCAGGTATGATCCCTAACCTCTTTTCTCATGATGAACAAGCGTGCTTTACTATTACTACTAGTCCACCGCCACCTTTGTCATTCGAGGTGAAAGTGATTCTCGACGATTTCGAGCAATCGACAGTCGCATTTAAGTATGGGGTTCTCGCGAAGTGGCACATTGAGGATGAGGCGATAGACGACAAGGTGGAGGAATATCTTCCCCCTCCGCCATTGTACACCGAACTCAACAACGAAATACAACTATTTGTGTATGACGGTGGGGAAGCTCAAGAAGTCAATTCAATGAAGAGGAAGAGGTTTATATATGAGGAAAGCACACCTGTTGAGTGCTTTCTAAGGAAAGATGAATGGGTGGAAGATTGGAGCGTCCACTCAGGAAGGTTCAAGCTTATTCATGAGGCTATTAAAGATGGTCCAATAAACCACAAAGCGAATGAGCAAGGATCATGTCACTTGAGGGCCTATTATGATGTACCACCCAAGGACGTTCCACCACCATCTCCTCCAGCTGAGCCACCGGATCCACCACCCCCTCCCGATCCGGATTGAAGTTGAGGTAACCACGTCAAGCTAACGACGTTAAAGGTAGCGCTTACGGGAGGCAACCCACTTTATTTTCCTTTCTTTTTTTAAATTTTAGTTTTATTTTTAAATTCTAGGATAGGTAAGTTAGCTGGATAGAACATATTGCACTAACCATGCATGTCTTGAGAGGTGACCATGGTGAAAACGGGTGAAAAACAGAGATCGGAGCAAGAAACAGGATTGTACCGAGGTTGTACCGATCCCCCGGGGCTCGGTACCGACCCCTCTGGCGAACCAGCATCCATTCCCACCACCACCGCCTTCTCCGTAGAGTAGAGCTTATGGATGTCTTCAGCAGCTTCTGAATTTCTTTTGTGAGTTTTTGAGTCTTTTCCCTTTTACTTTGATTTTTCTTTTGACAGTGGGGACACTGTCTATTTTTAAGTATGGGGTGGGGGACTCAGAAAACTTATTTGTGTCATTTTTATGTGTTTTAGATCATGTCTTATGTGTTGCACCGTATTTTGTGGATTATGTTATGCATTCATGTTTAAGTTTTTATGCATTTGAGTCTTTTGTCATATTTTAGTCACTTTAGTCTTGCTTTTAGTTTCATAAAAAATAAAACAAAAAAAAAACAACAAAAAATTTGAAAAAATGTCGAAAAAGGAAAAAAAATGCATGTTTATTTTTATTTTGTCTTATATTTTATTGAGTTTATACCCTAACTTAGATGTCCTATGATGATAAATAATGACTAACTTGATCATGTAAATCCTATGGCATTTTTGGAAGGTTTAGCCTAAGTCCTTGAAAATGTTTTTATGTGGATTGTGAACTTGTGATGAAATTGAGCACATATGATCCTAGGCTAAAGGTTGAAATCCAACAAAATTTGTCCTAGTGAGAATTTTGGCCTTATAGGGAGAACATAAAAAATCCCTCTGCTTTCTTGAGTTTATTTACTCTTCCTATGCATCTCTAAATATTGTGATAGTTATTCAAAGCCAATGCATTTATATGTTTATGTGAATTAGAATTAAATGATGGAGGCATTTTTTAAGCCAATTTTATCCTCTCTTTACCTACCCTGCATTATCTCTGCTTGAAGCCAAAACATTAGCCTGAGCCTTTATTTATAAGCTCCACAAAATTATCCTTAGCCGAATTGAGCCTGACCCCATTGGGGAATTAAGACTTAGAGTTGGTTGGAATGATTGTTTGTGGGAGGAATGAGCTTGTGTTTGATTTCAAGTGAGAAGGTTTCCTGAATTTATTGAGTTATGGGTTGGTTTGATATTTTTATCTTGCTATGCATATTATGTAAAAGGATTTTTGGCTCAACCTATAAATGCACTATTGTTATTTGTGTTGTTTTATTTTCATTCTCAAAAAAAAAAGAAAAATATAAAAAAAAGGAAAAAAAAAAAGGTATATGTTGTGAATAAAGTGCATGAGCCAAATTTACCTTACTTCCTTTACTGCAAGATTCATATTTTTTAGAGGTTTATTGAGTTTGAGAGATTGTGTTCTTCATTTAGATGAGTTGGGGAGTTTGGTTTATTCATATGATTGAGAGTTTTGGTTTGGTTGAGTTGTGTTGAAGATTTAGGAGTCTTGATTCCCGAATTTTATTAAGCACCACATAGCCAAATAATTCCATGCCCTTTATTTCTTACCAAGCCCCATTACAACCCCGCCGAATGGAGTCTTCTTTGAAGTCTTCCATTGAGCGAAGTCCTCCTGATGGTTCTTGTTTGCATTTACATAATTGGTTGCGAAGTGGATTTACATTTAAATTGCAATGTTTATGAGTTTGTATATGAAATTGAGTTGAGAGTTGATCTTCATAGTCTATACACATTGAGAGTTGAGTGTAAACACATTATCCTTGTGAGGTTGGATTTATATTGCCTATGCATATGGACCGCTCATATATGTGTGATGACGTTAAATTCACTTGCTTTGCCTTGCTACTACTTGAGATGTTGCTTTTGACAAGGGCAAAGACTTGAAGGATGTGTTGTAGGTATTGGTTATGGCTTGGTTATTGCTTGAGGACAAGCAAGTCTAAGTATGGGGTATTTTGATGTGCATGTTTTTAGTCATATTTTTTCATGTGTTTTGTCATCAAGTTGAGTCATTTTCATAAGATTTGCATTGGGTTTAGTGTCTTTTGCATAAGTTTTCATATTTCATGAGAAATAGATGTCTTCACTAGCTTTTCTGTGTTTTACAGAATTTTGGAAGCTGTTTTTGAAGAAATTTTCAAGAGAGAAAAGATGCGGAAGAGAATTTAGAGCGTATAGGAAAAAGATCGGAAGCAATCGGAGTTATAACAAAGGAGATAAGGGCGTTTCTCTAAGTCCGAGATGGACTACCGTCATACCGACCCCATAACGACCCTCAGGGGGGTCGGTACCGAGGCTCAATCTGGAAGTGCGAGACGAGATAAGCTTACAGTGGTCATACCGACCCTAAGGGGGGTCGGTACCGAGGTCACCCGCCTCGGTATGGGCTCCAGCGAAGCTAATTTACCCGGATTTAATTATTTTTACCCATTTTCCTTAGATAGACTTTAGATAAATTCATATATTTGTTATTTCCTAATTTAGTTTATGGGATATTAAGTATAAATAGGATTTTTAGGGTTTGGAGGATCTTCTTCTTCCTTCCACCACTTTTTCAGCACTTTTAGGAATTGGAACACACGTTTAGAGAGCGTTTGTGAGCGGATTTGAGAGCTTTTTGAAGCGATTTCTTCGGCGAAAGTTGAAGAACGTCTTGTGAGGCTTTTGTGACACTTTGTTGACATTATTCTCAGGTTTTTATGCAATTTAATTTTCTGTTTTTTATTTATTTCATGAATTTTGCAATGTCTACCATGTTTATGCGTGAGTAGTCGCCTTTTCTAAGGTTGGGGTGATCCCAACGATAGTTATGCTTGCAATTTTGCTATGAATTGATTGGTTTTATCTATTTTATGTGCTTAAATACTCAATGAAAATTGGGGAAATTCCTTTTTGCAATTAAATTGAAAGATTGATTTGTGAATTGGATAGTAATTAGGATTTTGAAACGAAAGTTTGATAACCTAATTAAGATTGTTAGTAAAGTTTATTAATTTGGGAAAATAAATTGATTGTTTTGCTAGGGTTGATGCAAGTTGACCTATTTAATAGATAAAAACATGATTTTTACTTGATTCATTGCAATGCTTGTGTGATTATCGTTGTGGTGATCCCTATGCCCCAGACTTTTATTATTATTGATTTTTCCTAAAAATTCCAGCAGCCCACAAACCCCCAAAATTCTATAATTTTCCATCTCTTCTTGCTATTTCTTGCTCTTTGGTAACTAGAATTGAGTCACTGACTTTCTCCCTGCGGACGAACTTGACCCTACTATACTATAGCGGGGTTTCGATCTTATAAATTTATTTGTTTGAAAATAAACCCTTCATCAGTAGTGGAGTACCCGCCTTTTGAGTCCCCGCGGTGGCCGCCGTTCCCGGTGTTCTCGTAGGTTTCTTGGGTCACTACATCCCTCTCCCCGATGCCTCCCTTCCTCGCCTATTCTATTCCCTCGGCGTCCGGTGGGTGGTGTTGTGTACTTGTTTCCGCTCGTGCATCCTTTGATTCGTCATCGACACTGTTGCTTCCTTTGGTCAGCTGTGTGTTTGCATCTCTGACATGGGGGTACTGGTGCTCCTCGTCTATTTGGCCTACTCCCTTGGAATCGCTTTGTGCTTCCTGGCGTTGTGCTCGGTCGGCTCGCCTTCGCTCCGTCTTCCCTGTCCCTGGCTGCCTCCGATCGTTGTTGTCGCCGGCGACTTGGGTCCGGTCTTGGGGTATCTCGGTGCTTGGCCGGTGTCAAACGTTTGAGTTTCCTACTTGGGCTGGCGGCTTCGGGTTGCCTTGGGCCCCAAGGGATTCCCTTGGTCCTAGTTGGCCCGTTGCCTTTTGGTCTTAGCCCTATTTTTGCTTTGGGCCCAAGGTTTTGCCATGGGCCCGAGGCAGCCATTGGAAAAAAAAACGTGTGGGATTTTGCGGTTGCTAGGTGGAGCTTTTTAAGTTGCTTGTGTTGTGGTTTGGTTCAGCGCTAGCGGTTTTTTGAGCATGTTCTTCTCCTTTGTCGACATGCGAGAGGCCGTGGACGTGATCGAAACTTGAAGGCTCGTTGACAGAGTCCAAATCTGAGGTTTCCACTTAGTTCCCCAGGAGTTATTTGCGTCGCCTCTACCAACTGATGGGTGAGTTGCTTCACTACGCTCCGGTTCTGTCATCAGTTATGCTAGTTTTCGCCTTTACTGCACTCTTGTAATTTGACGGCTCTACCTTATTGTGGTTTTTTGTCTTTAGTTTATTTGACGGGTTATCTGTCGTCGAGTTCTTCGGCCTCTCGACCCCCGGGCCTGTCCGGGCGTCGAATTCTTACTTAATCAAAAAAAAATCATGAAAAAAAATAAGAGAGCCCAAATAAAAAAAAGGGGAAAGAACCACTCCATGGAAAAAACCGCCGTTAAATTGGTACAAGCTAAACTTTGACGGATCTTCTATATCGAGTATTAACAGCTCTACGGACTTTATCTGTCGAGACTGGAATGGGACACCAATCTACTTGGATGGGAAATCCATAGGTGGTCTTTCTTCTATCATGACTGAAGTCATTCCCTTAAGACAATGGATAGAGAGAACCAAATATTTAAAAATACTGAACTTAATCATTAAGGGTGACTCCAAGATAATCACTGATGCTCTTCAGACAAACAACTAAGTGTCCATGGGAAATAGAGCTTGTACTGGAGGACATTAGGACCGTACTTATAGAGATTAAAAATGTCAAAATCTCTCATATTTCCCGCAATGGTAACCGAGTGGCGGATAAAATTGCTACCTTTGCTACTCTACTGGGAAATTAATCTATATACTCACTTGGGTTTTCTTGACCTCATCCGACATGATGTCTTTTGGTAGTGTGCTGCATCACCTGAATTATTACCTAATAAAAAAAAAATTCCGGAAATGAGAGAGAAGAAGAAGAAATGTTTCCAACCTCTCAATCTCTCAACAACCCTTAGCCAGCCTTACCTACCCACCACGGCCACCAACCCTCGTCTGAATCTGATCATCATCTCGTTCATATGAATTCCTTATATTTCTCATAATCCCTTTTTAAAGCTGAATTCATTCCTCCATTAATCTACCTTCCCGATATTTCTCCCATCTGCAATTTGGGGGATTTTTTTTTGGTAGTTTGCTCCGAAGACAGCAATGGCGGCTTCTCTCTCCACCAAATCCTTCCTCGGGTCCACCCGCTCCGACTCTCTCTCCGCAATCGGATCTAGCCAATCGGGTCTAATCAAGCTCCCTTCCCCTTCCCTTCGGATTCCTCTTCGACGTAATTCCCCTAAACTTGGTATGTCTCTCACTTACCCCTTTCTCTGTTTTTTAAATTAGTGCTGGTGATTTGAGATTGACTGCTGCCTGAGATGAACTTGTTTTCATTGATGATTTTTTGTTATGATTATTGAGGATTTGTTTTGGTTTTGAAAGTCTTAGTCCTTTTTGTTCTCTTCACTGAATTGGCGTTGTCTGTTTTTTATTTGGGTGGGAGGATATGTTTAATGGGACATGGATACGAAATACGTATTAACCTGATTTGACTTAATATGCACAATCCAGTTGGTTCAAACTCTGATTTACTTGTTGCTGTAGAGTGTGGTGAATGGTGATTTGGAAATTGCTTAAAGAATTATTGCAAGTCTCAGCCTATGATAGAGAAGTGCATCAATTTCATAGCTTCATATCAAATTCTTGTAACCTGTGTAAACATTTGTTGGGATTATTGCGGGTATCCAGTTCCACTTTGGGGTTCTGACTTAACCCCAAGGAGCTGGGTTTATGTCCGGTGAAGTGGGCCCCTGGCTAATCCTCCTGTGTCCGTGTGTGGAACTCAAACTTCTGATTGAGTGCCTTTGTTGTTAGTAGGTATACTGTGCGACAACTAGTTACTGTGACAACTTTGGAACACCATTACATGTCGACAATGCGCTACTTTTGATTTGCTGCCATGCCTTATGTATTTTGGCAAAAATTGATGAATTTCAAGACTAAAACCTGGGGCTCCATAATTCTTCTATTCTACATTCTACAATTTGCATATATCATCTGATTGTAACCGTTATTCTACATTCAATTCAATGAAAGACTTTGGGGTTAGTCCACTTACAGTAGAAACCAAGACTTTCTTGAGATGGAGTGAATTATCTCTATTCTAATTAATGTTTGATCTGTTTTAGCTGTTTGTAAATCTATACCAATAGTCAAATTATCTCTTGTTACCTCTCAACGTAAGTTGTAGTTTAGTGATAAAAAAAACGAACTAAACCTTGATGTTTCATGTTGAGTGACAGTTGTACAGGCTACTGGGAGTACATTTGGAAGTCATTTCCGTGTGACAACATATGGTGAATCTCACGGTGGAGGTGTTGGCTGTGTTATTGATGGGTGTCCACCTAGACTTCCGCTTTCAGAAGAAGACTTACAGATTGATCTTGATAGAAGGTATTGTTCAATCTTGACCTATCTGAATTTTTCTCCTCTCTAAAGTGGAAAAAGAGGTAAACACTTGTGTTGTGGCACATATCAAATCCTATGTTAGCTCGAAAATTGATTTATCAGCGTTAAATAGTTAGCTTTTGTCCATCAATCTTCAGATGCAATTGTTTAATTTGTATATGTTGGAGAATTTATTCCATATTTTGATATTTCTAGGCGCCCTGGTCAAAGCCGAATTACTACTCCTAGGAAAGAGACTGATACTTGCAAGATATATTCAGGACTCGCTGAAGGTTTGCCTTGTTTGGACACTTGTATAGTTTTGAGCAGGAGCTATCCTTTGAGATGTTTTTGGATCTTTTACTCATGGATCTTAGATTTTGTTCAGGAGTAACTACTGGAACCCCTATCATGGTCAACGTTCCCAATACTGATCAGAGAGGGCATGTGAGTACTTGAGTTTTGGCACGATATTAAAATGTATTTATGTATGAGTTTGAATATGATATGATAATAAACTAAATTGATTCCTTTATTCTCAGTTCTCATATAAGAAATTGACCCAAAGGAATGCAATTTAAACTCATCAATTATGAATAGAATGTGGAGTGTGGTTGACTTATAATGTACTACTAATATTTATCGAAAAATTGAATTGTTCTCAACTCCATCCCATCCTGAATTTTCATTAATATTGATGGACCCTTGTTGATTCTACTGTTCTGGTCTCGTGTACTACTTTGTCTAGTTCATGATCTCAACTGATGAGATTTGACCCTTTACTCCTTATGTTTTGTAAATGGCATTCAAAATGAGTACTTGTAGACTAGTTAAACCTTTCTCTTTTATTCACGGTGTTGAATTAATACCCCTCAACTAGTTGAGGGTATGGATGCATACATCCCAATCCCCAAACCCTACATCGAGCAGGTTTCACTGGGTAGGGTAGTTTTCGTTGTTATCCTGCGGATCCAATTTTTGCCTCTGGGATATATTTCAATTCCTGATACAATCATACAAGCAATGTTTTGTCTTTCATGGTCTTATGTCTTCTCTATATTTCTACTATATCTTATTTCTTTGGTTGCATTGTTAGGATTACAGTGAAATGTCCATAGCATATAGGCCTTCTCATGCAGATGCAACTTACGACTACAAGTATGGTGTCCGATCAGTACAGGTAAAGATCACATGTTCATTTGAACTTTGAGATGTTATAAATTCTCCATTTAGAAATTGCATTTGCTTATATATCTAGGAAATTATATGAACAGGGCGGTGGTAGGTCTTCTGCAAGAGAAACAATCGGAAGAGTTGCAGCTGGGGCTATTGCTAAGAAAATCTTGAAGGCATATGCTGGAACTGAGGTTTGCTTCTCTTTGACATTATTTTTTGGGTTTTTAGGACTTTCATACACCGTCTTCTTATGCCTTGCATTGGTTTCTTGTAATTTATGGCACCTGGCAGGTTCTGGCTTATGTTTCTCAGGCTCACCAAGTTGTGCTTCCTGAGGGTTCGATAGATTATGAAACCTTGACACTTGAGCAGGTATTAAATATATAAATGCTTCCTGACTTGTCCGTCTGAATGGCCTTTAATTTATAATTGCAACCTGTAGCCATATGTTTATCACATTTGGTAATTGGTACATAAAGTTACTAAACCCTACCAATGAACCTGTAATTCTTCCAAGATATATAAAAAAAGAAATTATATTATTTTTCATAGCAAGCAAGCACAAAGGAGACTAAATACATTGACTATCACATTTCGTCTATGCTATCTGCTACTCTAATTCCTTGTGAATGTGACATTTCCTCCTGGGTATCTTTTCCAGATTGAGAGCAATATTGCAAGGTGCCCTGATCCAGAATATGCAGAGAAGATGATTGCTGCTATTGATGCCGTCAGAGTAAAAGGAGATTCTGTTGGAGGCGTTGTCACATGTATTGTCAGAAATGTTCCACGTGTAAGATATTGCTCCTACATTGATGGAAAATGTCAACTTAATGCACATGTGGTGTTTCTGCAACATCATATAAAAAAGACTAGTGCATCTAGATTGTCTTAATCAGCCAAAATATGAAATCAATGATAGTGGTTTTGGCTCATCAGTTGTCTTCTTGGCCTTGAAATTTCCTTGTCATCAGGGACTTGGTACTCCTGTCTTTGACAAGCTTGAAGCCGAGTTCGCTAAAGCTCTCATGTCTTTACCTGCTACAAAGGGTTTTGAGATTGGCAGTGGCTTTGCTGGTAAGTCGCTTCTTATATCTTGAACTTCTTGCTAATTGCTATGGATATGTTTAATAATACCTTCACCAGGTGGTTATTCAGTCAAAATATATTTTATTAAAAAAGCCGGAATTCAACATATTGTTACTAAGCTAGTGAACAGCATTTGGTTCTTCATGACAAATATATGTATTTTTGTTTTCACTTGTACCTCTTTCAGGTACATTTATGACTGGAAGTGAACACAATGATGAGTTTTACAAAGATGAATATGGTAGAATTAGGACGAAAACAAACCGCTCAGGCGGAATACAGGTTAGTTCAATCACTGTATGATCAAGTTAAAGTATCTCTCATGTGCATGTGGAACGGTGTCTTGATTGTTTTAATAATTTACATTATCTGTTTTATTGATTAGGGTGGAATATCCAATGGAGAAATCATTAGCATGAGAATAGCTTTCAAACCTACATCTACTATTGCGGTGAGTTTTCGTCATTAAATATGTATAGTATATGCCCTATTTATGGTGTCCGTAGAAACCATGTTTGGTGAGGAGCCGTTGCCTGAAGAATCCAAATGTTATCCTCATTTTACCCTAAAAGCAATGGATAAATTAGATGCAGATTTAGTTTAAAAGTTCTTGATCTATGTTCATCGTAGTAGTTTGGCATTTTGTACGGGTAACTGTGTAGTGCGTGTGAAGCAACTGGAGACCCACGACTAACCTGTCAATGAACAGAAAGGAAAACGGAAGGTGTTTAACACATTGCTTCTTTTGCAGAAGAAGCAACAAACTGTGACAAGAGATAAAATCGAGACTGAGCTTATTGCAAGAGGACGCCATGACCCTTGTGTTGTTCCAAGAGGTATGCATTGAAGATTTGAGCTACAGCCTTGAGGGTGTTATCATTTGCTATAATGTTGTACAAGTTTAGATAACTACATGCTACTAGTTGTTCATAACTGTTTTGGCTAATGATGGTGCAGCTGTGCCGATGGTGGAAGCCATGGTAGCTCTGGTGCTTGCGGATCAACTGATGGCGCATTATGCACAGTGTCATATGTTCCCTGTTAATTCTAGCTTGCAGGAGCCGCTGTCTCTGCCAAACCATGAGCCTGCTGGGACTACCTTGTGAAAGTAGCTCGTCGAAGGTATTAAGTTTTGTAAGCCTGCTTTTAATATTTTCCTGTGATTGATCAAATAGTTCAACACAAATCTATCATGCAAGAGCAACTTTGCCATGGTTGAAGTCTGGTTATAACTTGTGGTCTATTGGAATGATTTTGTTGGTTTACATAAAGCTGGATTTCCCCCCGGAAATTTATATAAGTTTGGTTTGTAGAATGTTTCAGTAGCACACTATTTTCAAGTGTTTAAAGTTGTAGATTTTATTTTGATCTAAAGAACTCAATAAACAAACACAAGACTGAGTAACAGTGATTGATCAATGCACAAAAAAGAAACACTGGAACAGCAGAGCTTCGATCAATGCAGGCATGGATGGAATGAATTGGTTCTGACGTTTTATGTGAGAAAGAATAGCAGAGCTTCGATCTTGGAAGAGCAAGATGTTATTTGTGCAAAGATATTGTTTCAGTTTGTCTTGCTAATCCTAGTTTAATCATCAGACGAACAACGAAAAAAGTGCACGACATGGATAGTGCCATTTCGTGTGTTTGGTCTTCAATCAGATGAGATGTTGTGAGATAACTGCAGAAATTAACACGATTGGAGATTTGGAGACAACATTCTTCTAAAATTACAACCTTGCAAAACTGCTACAAACTGGAGCGATTTCAAGTCGAGCTAGTTTTTTTTGACAGTGATTCTATTATGTTTCCGTGATCGGAAAATAAATAAAAATAAGACTGGATCTCCAAAAATCGGTTTTCTTATAAGAAGGACAAACTCACGAAACTTCCAAGTTTGTTACTTTTACTATCTTATTTACATATATAGAAGACAAACGAGTAACAAGCTGTGCCGCTAACCCTTTTCTTATAACTGGTAGTTTCTGCCTTTCTGGATCAATGTGGCACAAAGCCAAGGAACCTGTACAAGATAATGGCTACTTTTTTTGGAAGGGGAGATAATGGTTAATTGATTCTTCTTCATTATTATGGATCCTGCTATATGCACTATCAAAGTTTTATCAAATCTGCCAGTGGTGTTAAACTTTTTTGATATGAAAAACTTGTCGACATGGGAAGTCGGTAACGGCAAGTTTTTTCTGGCCAATAAGGCTTGCCGAAACCGAAAGGCAGTGAACCCATCATGTGTTTGGCATAACGGACCCTTATGTTTAGCAAGTTGGATTTTTATTTGTTTTTGGTCGGACTATGAGACGAATAATCGCTTATAGAAGTATTCACAGATGACCCAAAAACACGCCATTTCCCTGGCAAAGGGAATCGAACACATGGAACCATTCCGGAATGGCTCAATCGGAAAGGACTTGTGGGTAGTAACCATAGTTCCCGGTTCGAACCCCGGATGACGGCTCTTTATTTACCAATTCAAGGGAATTGAACACATGAACCATTCCGGAATTGCTCAACTGGAAAGGACTTGCAGGTAGTACCCAAAGGTAACCCGGTTCGAACCCTGAATGACCGCTCTTTATTTACAAATTCAAGGGAATTTTGTGACAGGAAGTGACCTCTAGCTACCTCTTTTCTTACTAGCCAACAAATCTTGATTATTCAAGTAATTACTTAGTACATGGGTTTTGTTCTTAGTAAGAAAGAGATGACAATATATAACATTGTACATAGGCACCCCAATTTGTTGTTGGTACCTGCGCTGCATCTGTCATATCATATTACGTCTTCAACATCTTCACAGACTGAAACAACAAAGTCACTGTCAAAATCCAAAGCAGCTTCAATTACAAGCTTCATAACCACAACAGCTACTGCAAGATACAACACCGACTTGCGATTTTAATGAATTTCTAAAGTTCCGATTGTGCTTAGTTCGCTACATGTTCACTACCCTTGCTCTTCCGACATCCCAGATCTCGGTAGCTAGCTAGAAACAAGATTAATTATGTCCTATCAAAGGCTATAAAAACAGATCAACCAATCCTATGATCTGGGTTTCGCTTACCGGATGATCACAACAAACATATAGTTTCTAAACCAATCTATGTTTCCAATCTCCGCGTTTTAGAGACAAGATAAACAACACAAACAAACCGAATATGAAAAAGCAAGAAAAGGAAGATTGAAGTAAAAGTAGGAAGATCAAAGAGGTGGGCTACCTCCCAAGCAGCAGCAGCAGGTGAAAACCCAGAGGATATCTCTACATAGAACACTCCAAGACCAGCCATCGATGTTTTCATCGCCGTCATCATCATCAGCAACACGTTTGTTGAGGAGGAGTTGGGCTTGGGTGCGGGTTTTAAGCTTCTCCGACTTCATCCTCTGCAGATTCCATTGGAGGTTAGTCAAGTAAGTGACCTTGAAGGAATCTCTAACCTTGATAGATGGCCATATGTGCATCTTGTATGTATCCTTCTACTCGGCTTCCGATATCGCCAGATGGGAGGGTTTTGGATGAACGGATGAATGGATGGATGTGTTTCAAACAATACTGCAGTAGGCAAGCCAAGACGAAGTGTACAATTAGCATGGCCACAACAGGTCAAAACAATTTTAAAAATTAAAATAAACCACCTCGACTCGAAAAACTCGGCCCGATACCCAAAACTTGAATCGGATTTTTATCACTCGGTAGTAGGCTTAACCTAAGGCCTACTCGCAAATTGGATTCGTTTTCTATAGAAATTTATCATTATGGAACAAATCCGCATGAAAACTCTTGCAATATATAAACGATAATGAGTATCATTAATATGCCAATATGGTGTGTGGGCAATGACCAATTGATAAATTTTTGGAGGGATAATTGGTTAACAACGACACAAATTACGAGTAGGGATGATTGTCATGCTATTACAGAAACAAAAAAAATAGTTAGTGAATATATTACAGAGGGGAAATGGTGGGTGGAAAAGCTAAATTCAACCCTGCCACAAAGCATTGTAAAAGATATTATGGACATTCCATTACCGACAAATCAATTTGAGAATAGATTGTACTAGTGGCCGGACACAAAAGGGTGGTTCGCAACGGCTAGCGACTACAAACTAATCACGTCTCACAGTGGAACGGTTAATGACGAGAACTCGTGGATTTGGAAAGTTCATATCCCCTAAGATCGGAAATTTTCTTTAAAAACCGAGTCAACAAGGACTCCCAACAACAACCTAACTCACCCAAAAAGGGATCTCAGTCCCATTGACTTGCATTTTGTGTAACAATGCAACCGAGGACAATACACACCTCTTCATAGAATGACAGTACAATAGCATTCATTCAACACTAACAATGGATACCCGTCAAACCATAAACAACATGATCACAATCTCAAGAGAAATTAAGTCTATCCTAGTGCTTCTGGGCAACAAATTAACAAAAACATAAAAGGAAACTGGTGGACAACATGGTATGTTAGAAACCAAATAATATTTCGACATGAACCACTACCATCACAAAAAGACATCAAACAAATAACCAATATGCACATGGAAAACTGGCTAAAAACTGCCATTTATGAACAAAATATCAATACTGATTTAAATTACGCCAAAGGAACTAACCAGAGCACTGGGAAAAATACTCAACGAAAAACAATTAGATGGAAAAAACCTCCACTAGGAACGTTCAAACTTAACTTTGATGGATCCACTCTTTCAAACAACAACATCTCGATCGGCTTTATTTTATAGATTGGGAAGGCCGACCCCTTCATATTGGGTACGACAAGATAGGTAACCAAACTCCCCTGAAGGTTGAAGCCATTGCATTAAGACAAGGCATTATCCAATATTTGCAGTTGGGTATAGATAAATTACATATTGAAGGAGATTCCCTGATAATCATAAATAACCTTAAAACACAAACCAGATGCCATTGGAAAATCGAAATGACTATGCCAGACATTAAAACCTTTTTGTTGGAGTGAGAGATGTGTCTTTCTCTCACATACCCCGTGATGGCAACAAAGTGGCTGATAAGGTTGTACATCTTTCCTGCTTTGCCAAGGGCCTCGACATCAATAACGACATAGGTCTTCAGGACCTCATTCGTAAGGATGCTATCATGTAGGTCTTCCACCCGAAGTTTTACCTAATAAAAAAAAATTAATTATCAATTTTAATGTACGTAATCGATAAATTATTTTAAATATATTTTAATATTATTTTTTGATTTTTGGATGGAATAAATATATTATATTATATTATATGGTGACTGATATAAAGAATTGTTATATATCATTTTTTTTTGGGTAAGTAAAGATTTAGGGGCTAGACAGACCTGACTCCCCGAGAGACCGACGAATCGGTAGATGATCTAACCGTCTACAAAAATACAACAAAAGGCGAACCAACAACATGCGCAACAAAGATTAAACCTACACGTACAAAAGGAGAGACCTAGGCTAAATGAAGATCTTCGAATGAGAGCGTAGGCGTAAACAGAAGTCAAGCACCACCATGGCAGCGGTGCTGGTCAGAGGTACATCAGGACGTCATCTCCCGTGGGTGGTGAAGACGAAAACTCAAAGGAGCAGTCTCCTAACTAGAACCGAGGTCATCTTTGAGCACACTACCATGACCCCATCCAGACTCGACTTCGAGCGCCACAGCAACAACCAAACCAAACGAAGCTAGGACCACCCAAAAGCACACACAAGTCACAATCCAAACATGGTGCGACTGATGGAACACACATAACAAGATGTACTAAAAAATAGCATTCAAAACCCTTTCGGTAATTTGGCCATGCCCTTTCGGGATTTTTTTCTAGCCCTTTTGGGATTTTATTCAAACTCTTTTGGGAGGCCGGTCTGTCACTTTTTTTTCAATTTTTTTTAATTAAAGCCATTGGGTTTAGCGTGCAATCCTGCCCAAACACTGCACACAGATTAGCGTGCAAGGCAAGGAGAGAGGACAAGCACGCCAAGGGGGGCAACTCACAACAGGCCCGACGGCAGCAGAAGAACCCCGTTGGAGGACGAGCACGGATGGCGACGGAGGCCCAAACCCAACGAGAGCAACCCCGATAGACAATAAGGGGAACGAAAGTGGTTGAACCACGGAGGCAAGGCGATTAGAAGGAGTCGACTCGAAAACCGATGAAGCACAAGCGACGAACAACCAAAGTGCAACCGAAGACAGAGAGTGGAAGGGTTGTATGTGGCAATTGAGGAGCCAATCAACCCAACTAGGCGACCCTATTATAGGGAGATGCGGTGATAGAGCCCCGAGGGCGAGGCGATGAGGCGGATCAACATGGAAATTGGCGATGCACAACCGGCGGAGATGAACGGCCATAGCGCAGCCGGAGATAAGGAGAAGGAGAATCGGTATGGAACAGTTGGTGAAGCAAACCACCCAAATAGATGGAGTGGATTCGAGACGAGTCCACAACGACTGGTTCGAGCAGGGATCTAAAAACCGGGAAGAGGTACACCGAGCCAAGCGGCCAGAAACTGACAAACACCCTCACTGAAAATGGGATGCGTTCAGGTGGGGAGAGTAGAGCGAGAACAAGTTCAGCAGCGGTCGGATCCGGGTTTGGGTGGCCGAAGCCGGGATGAGCAGTTGAAACAGGAGATTAGAACTCCCTCTCTCTAGAAGAACTAGAGAGAGGTAGGCATGATCAATTAATAACCAACTCTAAATCCCAATTCTTGGAAGAGTCGGGCTTATCATAGTCTAGGATACATGAATTTTGTGGAGCTTCAAATTGGCTTCAAGCAAAGATATGATGTAAGGTAGGCATGGATAAATATAGGCTAAAAGGTGTCTCTATCATATGCAACTCATAAGCAATGATCATGTATATAATCGGCCTCAATAATAAATAATCATGTCAATACTCAGAGATAAATGCATAGGGAGAGTAAATCATACAACAAAAGCAAAAGAGAATGTAGATGTAATCCCTTATCAGGCCAAAATTTCCCAGTAGGACAAATTTTTGTTGGATCTTAAACATGCAAGAAACTTAGATCATACATGCTCAATTACATATACCAAATCATATCTCTCATAAAAACAAATTTCCAAGACAAGATTAAATCATCCAGAATTTCATAGGATTTATATGATCATGCTGAAATGAAATAGAGAACAAAATAAACTAGATGGGTATTTGAATAACACATGTATGCAATGCATGCTATTTTTGGAGTTTTTTTTTTACATTTTTGATTTTTTTTTCATTTTTGATTTTAATAACAACAATAAACATAAACATGATGCATGAAACTGAAATAAAACATAAATAAAACATGAAATTGAAATTGTAAACATAAACTAACTAACATAAACCACCTCTCCCACACTTAAATGTTGCATAGTCCTCAATGCATAAACAAAAAGAATAATGAAATAAACTCAGGGTAAATGAAGGATAACTAACCAATCACTAGGTATGCAGAGGGTGGAATTTAGACTGACGGCGAAGATAAGCAAGTATACGCGCCAAAAGAGTCTGAATTTCAGTAAATCTGTTGGAGACAGTTAGGAGATCTTCTTTTTGCTTCTTTTCTAGCTCTGTCAAAGGATGCTCAAATTTATCCAAAGCAACATATACAGGGTCAACATCTCCAGCAGCTTCAGAATCTTCTTCCTTATCTTCAATTTGATCATCTTCCTCTGATGAGCCTTTTAATTCGGAATCTTCCCTCTTTGAAGGAATCTTATGGGGCATAAGAAGGCTATATATCATGAATGAGCTTGAGGTCAGCAAACTTGAAACAGAACGACAACTCCAAGGGAAGATGCAGATGGTGCTCTACATGTTCTTCTGCAATCCATCTGAAATGTTCCTTTGAACTAGAAGACCAGAATTTCTCAATTATGCTAGACCAAGTCAAATCAGCTATATCATAAACAAAATTTGCATGCAGAGGTTGCACACCATCCAATCTAACACCAAGAAGATGAGCAATCAGGGAAATCAATCATCCAAAAGCAATAGTGCGATCAACACACTCATATGCAAGACAGATGATCTCAATGCAACACCCTAAAAACAATTGAACCCAATCTAGAGTTCTCTTGGATTCAGGAGTCAAACAGTAAGTCCATCACCAACCTCTCAGAGATATTATAGTAGGACTGTAGGATCAACCAATCCAAATAATGCAAGACTAAGCACCCTATAACACAATCTCAGCGTAGGATGGGTGATCATATAATCAAAATAATCTGCTCCTTTTCCAACCGGTCGTACAGTAGCTACCGCCCAAGCCTCACGTGCAAGTGAGTCCATCGTCTCCATGATCCAAGAATCAGAACACTTCCTGGTGACTCCAAAAGCTTGAGCAATGACATCCTTAGTCACTGATGGACGGTTTTTAGTCGCGTAAACCGTATTAAAATAAAACTCAAACCTACAAACTAGTATATATAGCAAGTAAGTAAGAGGTCGATCCCATAGAGAATCAAGAATTTCTCAGCAAAGTGTATTTACCAATTAGTAGAAAGGGGGGTTTTGGTTGATTGAAATAAGAAAGAAAACAAAATAAACTATAAACAGATTGATGCAAAACAATTTAGAGAAGATCGCTCTATCTACAACTATCCACTTTATTTGGTTGAATTGATATTGTAACTTCATCTTGTCCTTTTAGTCTTCCTATGAATGCCCTTATCCCAAACTAATATAGTTACTAGTCCAACCAGTCCTAGAAACCCTTATCAATCAAACAGTCTCTAAAAAGGAATTTAACCCAATTGATAGCTTTAAGTTCAGAGATTAACCAAGGTATTTGCAGTCCCTAAAGAGGGATTTAACAACACATCCAACTTCCTACTCATTCAATTAGTTCAACCAGGCCTAAAGGAACATGTTTGCTACTTAGGTTAAGGTTCACAACCAGGAATCTACAAAACCTTAGCAATTGAATTGATTCTAACTAGTTGCGCGGGCTAGATAGAATAAAACAATCAAACATGCAAACACAAAGAAGTTGAAGCATTCAATATAGGAAATAAGGAACAAGATTCAGAAACTCACAATCAATCCAAATAAAGCAAGTAGAACGAAGAGAGTTTAGCCGTCCATGGCGAACATCGCTCTCTCTCATTGTCTGATAGAATGTGGAATAGAATAGAAGTCGTGTAAATAAAACAACCTTCGGCCTTATAAAAGAGTCTAGTCGGCCATAAACATAAAACTAGGGTTTTTTAGACAAAACGGCGTCGCGCTGGCAACCCGTGTTGCGGCCGCTGCCAGGACCGCGACATCTTCACTGGCGGCGGCCGCGACATACATGCTGCGGCCGCTGCATTGGTCTTTCACGGAAAATCAGTCTTGAAGTTGCTCTTGTTGTAAACAGAAAAGTTGTAGCTATCTAAAAGAGCTTTCCAACGCATGGTCATAATAGTCAATCATACAATCGAGGCCTCCAGAAAGTGCAAAACAAGTTCAGCATGTCTGGCGACAACTTCTGCAGACTTGTTCTTCGCTTAGTTTCGCTTCTTCTTCTTATGACCTCTTTAGATCTTCATTTAAGCTTCTTCGATCAACTAGACTTCCTCATCTTGATGCATCATCAACCCATTTCTCCTTCTCGGATCCACAGTTACCTGAAATAATCAATAAAAACGTGTAGATTCCGACTCCACCAACATAGAGAGCAAATATGCAAATTGTACTTAAACCATGCATGATATGCATCATAACTAAGCTAAATGCAACCTATTATGCCTACCTAAATGTATTCTATCAAACTCCCCCACACTTAAGCTTTTGCTTGTCCTGAAGCAATGAAAAACAAATATAGAATTAATCATCCCACAAATATGATCGTCATGCTACAGTTTTAGAAAAGCAACATCAAGCAATAGGAGACATGAATAAGATAACAAATATCCTAGCAAATATATGAGTGATCCAATAGTAAAGGCAAATTTAATCCAACCTCACCGGGATAATGTGTTTCACTCAAGCTCTCATGTGTTTAGGCTTTAAATTCCAACTCTCAACTCAATCCAAAATGCTCTATACACCGTGAAAGTTATGACTTGCAAAAAACATCATGAGGACTTTTATAGGGTTGTAATGGGGCTTTGGTAGGAACATAAGGCACGGGAAATATTTAGGCTTGTGGTGCTAAAAAAATCGAGAAAAAGGAACAAAAATCAACCAGAACAACACCAAAACTTCCATACTTCGCAAACCATTCCAATAACATAAACTCCAATACACATCAATAAGCACTCTTCGATTTCAATAGCCATACAACTCATGCATTTTTTTCCATTATGATGACTTCTTTTCCAAGCTTAATAGACTTTTACTCCTAAGTGAATTTTATCCTCCTTAGGCCCCTAGTAATAAGTCATCTCCATTATGTAAGAAAGGTTACCTTATTTCGGCTATGCCTCTCACAATGCACAACCATACATACATCATCTCCACTCAAAGCAACTCCAACATATAGATTTTTCACCAATTCTCCTCCTAATTCCTGGATGGGGTCAGGCTAATCATTGGTTATGATATATTTTTGTGGAGCTATAAAAAAAATAGGCTTTAAGGCTCAGATGGGCTTCAAGCCAAGGATAATGCAAAGGGTAGATAAGGTATAATACGGCTAAAGAAAACATGCCTCAATCATATGAAATTCACAAGCAACAAACATGTGCAATACGGTCATGAAAAACAAGCATATGAAGAGTATAATCACACAATAAAAGCAAAAGGGAATAATATGTAAAGTCCCTATAAGACCAAAACAAACTCACAAGGGTTATGTTTTTGCTAGATTTCAATTAAACCTCAACTATGAACCATACTTTGCTCAATTATATTCTCAAATCCTGCTCCAAATTTTTTTTTCAAGCAATTCAATCAAATAATGAGATTTATGCAATAAGATCATAAAAATAAATTAGAGGACAAGCTAAACCAAGATGTGTATCTTTAATAACACCTAAATGCAATGCATGATATTTTTGTGAATTTTTTTAAAATGTGATATATGAGTAAAAATAAATATGAAAACATAAATAAACATGATAACATAAGTAAACATGATATGCAAATTCTATCTATATGCAATGCAATCCCTCCCCCACACTTAAACGTTTCATTTTCCTCAATGAAACATAAAAGACAACAAAAAATAAAAACATAGAGGAAGAGATGAATGAAATACTCACAATGTGGTGGATGGGTCTCTATAGGTCGGATCTGAGCATTGCGGCGGGTTAAAGGCGGCGACCTTTCCTGAAAGGTTAGTCTATCCAAAAATTAAAAACAACTATCTAATTCCTAATGGAAAACCTAATTTATTGAAAAGAAAACTAGCTAACTAGGAATTGAAATAACTAAAACTTACCTCAGGTTGCCTCCCGAGAAGCGCCTTTCTTTAATGTCATTGGCTTTACTTATTCTCAATCTCAAGACCTTACCAATCAGACATCGGCAAAGCCCTCAATAGCCTATCATATTCATGTGCACACATCTTACAAAGAACATCATAGCACAATAAATTGAAAGCATAAAATGTGGAACTCAAGAACCCTTTCAATCTATCAAAGAGTCTAGCATGACTCTCCGTAGAAGGAATATGATACCACCAGCACAGTTCCGCTGGTGACTTTTCAAAATAGCAATAAAAAGGATCAACATAATCACCATTAACTTAAAAATTGCAAAAGTTTACCTTTATTACCTCTTGCACCTCAGCTGATGGCTCTAGACCTGGTTCATCAATGGGCGAGCTCAGAATGGATGTTGCAGATGGAGCAGGAGACACATCACATGTAACCTCATGTGTACACTCATGAGATTCCAAGTCATGAAGCACTCTCCTCCATCGTCAAAGATACCATCGTTGTCTGCAGCCAATTCCTCTTTTTCTTCGAAGCTCCTTTCATTCTCACCCTTTTCACTTAAAATTTGAATGAGTTGGCTCATCTGATTCTCCAATTTTTCAAGTCGACTTATTTTTTCTTCCTCCAACTGCTGCAACACTTGTGTGAGAGTTTGGATTGATACTTCCTTCTCAACTTTGGTGACTCATGTTGCAGAAAAAAATCCCAAATCTCAAAGAGTACCATATCCAATAGGCCTCCATTACTCATGGACTCAGTAAGACATTGTGTTTCAGCATTCATCCCATCAAATATGCAAACACACATCTCCTGCACACCATATTGATAGCCCCATGAACCAAGGTCGTTAACATACTCATGCAATCTAGTGAAATATTGGTGAAAGTTCTCACCTTCAAGCTGCAACAATCTCAACATCTTAAAAAGTTAGTAGCAAGGGTGTTGTGAATCGTAAGATATGTTCACAACGGGTTAAATATATGCTCACTTGTGTGAGAGTTTGGATTGATATTTCCTTCTCAACTTGGTGACTCATGTTGCAGAAAAAATCCCAAATCTCAAAGAGTCCCATATCCAATAGGCCTCCATTACTCATGGACTCAGTAAGACTTTGTGTTTCAGCATTCATCCCATCAAATATGCAAACTGTTGTTGTAGGAGGATGGTCAAGTATGAAAGAAATATAAAATAAAGTTCAGATTGACTTCCCTGTCTCAGCAAATAAATACAAGACTTCCTCCCGTTGTAGTAGAAGGTTGTCAGGATCGAATCCACGAGGAAGCACGTCAGCAGTTCTTAGGTAGCAACAGATTCTCACAGACAAGCAGCAGAAAGACAGAAATAAAAGGAACAAAGGAAGAAATAACAGAAATAACAAACGAAAACAAAGAATCAAAGCAAGACAACAACTTTACTCGATCTCGACAAGCAGTAACTCGAGATCGACAAGGAACAGTAAAAACAGAAACTTCAGATCGACGACAGAAACTCGACTCATACAACACAGTACTCGATATCGACTAAGGTCCTACTCGATATCGACGAGACTCTCCTCTGTATCGACTAGAAAGACAGAAAATTTAAATTGCAAATTTCGAACCCAACACTCAGATTTTCAACAGAAATAAATCAATATAATAAAAGACTTCCAAGACCAGGGTATCAACACCACAACGATAACCATGCAAAGTAACACATAAAGGCATAAAAGATCATGCTTTCCATCAAAATAACTTTCGTTACTAACAAATAGGCATATAGAGGCTTTCGCATAGACCCTAATTGTTACTAACCCTTTTCACATAATTAATCCAAGTTGCATTAAGATCACTTTCGCTTCAATAATACAAACAAGGATCACCTTCAACTCTCGCAAAAGAATCATGCTTATAGGGATAGAAGACGAATTGCATAAAAAGATCTGACCTTTACTGCATCATCTCACATGGCCACTGTCGGGCTCACCCCAGCCCCAGAAGTGGGTGGACTACTCGCTCTTCATCATCAAGAAAGACATCAAATAACAAAAGAAACTAACTTGCATTGAATTAAATAAAGAAAGCTTACAACCCACAAGACAAATCCGCTTCTGCCTTTCCACCTTGCTTGCTACAAACTCTCTCTCTCTACTCCTACTTACTGAATGGAATTGATTGTGTTTCTGAATTGGAATGAATAAAAAACCAGCCCCTAGGGCTTTATTTATAGCCTTCTAACCCTTGCTAATCAAGGATAGAATCTTCTATCTTTATCTAAAATTATATCTAAAACTTTAATGATAAATAAAAGCGATAAAGAAATTAAATCTAAAATGGAAAAGATAAATCTAAACTAGGGAATATCTCTTCATGTTGATAAATCTTCCTTCCATGGATAGAACTTGATGTATCTCGGCAATCTCGGATTTCTTCGGCCCCAAGGATTCCCAACTCTACTCGGACTGCTCACGGCGACGCGTTTCCAGGACTTGGTCTACTCGACATCGACAAGGGCTCGTCGACATCGATGAGGCTTCGTCGTCAACTGGTGTTCTCGGGTGACTCTGCTCGACAAGTTCGGATCTGGGCTCCTGGGCGTCATCGATCTCGACTAAGGCTCATCGAGATCGAGTAGAGGTGTGGTCGAAGACGGCTCTCTGGTGATGTCGAGGACTCCTCCTCGGCACGGACTCGGACAGGCGCTAGGTGGCTCGTCGATCTCGACAAGGTCTCATCGACATCGACTAGGGTTGTGCTCGGCGTCTTTGTCCTCGGCTTCTCGATCAGCTTCTCTTCTCATCGACTCCGGGTGTGGCGTCTCAGTGTCGTCGATCTCGACTAGGGTGTCCTCGAGATCGAGTAGGGCTCCGGAGCTGGGTTGGTCTGGCTCTCGACACTGCTCCTAGTCGACAAGGCCTGTGCTCGGACATGTTCGTCTAGATCGAGTAAGGCTTACTCGAGATCGAGTAACCTGGGATCTCAGCTCGATTCGACTGGTTCCGCTGCTTCTTTGACCTTGGACTTCTGTAGTGGTTTTCCGAGCTTTTCTGACCTTTCTTAGAGTTGCTGTAAAACGTCTCGAATTCTGCGAATTTAAATAGAAACTGGTGTAGATTCCATAATTTGGCAAATAATCATAAACTACATAGATTTTGTACTATCCGACCTAAATGTATGCAATGTATGCAGAAAACGATATAAAAGTTACTGTAAAACATGACAGATTCAGCGCACAACAAACACCCCATACTTAAGCTTGCTTGTCCTCAAGCAATACCTTTAATTGTCATTCAGGGGAAGAAATTAAAACTCTCAACAGATCAGATTCATTCTTATATAACCCAGCAGTCAATTACCATCCTCGAAAAGGTACTAGTGTCACAAATCCATGCATGTGAAATTATATCAAAGCAACATCTACTCACAAAATGAGGGTTATGCAAAAACATTCATAAGTGACAAAGCATTGATAATCAAGAGGACTTCAATTTAAGCTCAAATAAGGAGTAGATTTGGTAAAAGGCTAACGGTGGGCAATTTTTGGCAATGTGGTGCTAATGATCCGGGGAAATGGAGTATTTCCAAATTGAATTTCCACATTCCTTTTCATAAGTTTCATCACCTTTCATAATGCTTTTATCAACAATAATGCTTTTACCTCTCTGACCTCAGCACTGCCTTCTTGCGAGTCGCAAACATGGGTGTCATGAATGGCCCCGGATACTTAGTGCTTTGGACTCCTCACAATGTGTCCCATCTCTCCAAACTATTATCTTAGAGAGTAGGGTCAATCTACCTTTATCTCCTGAGGTGATTGAATTTTCTTTCACTCATTAAATTTTCCATATATTTCAAACAATTTCCTTCCAAACTCCAAATATGATAACAATCACAAACACCATATAACATCTCCATAATGTAACATCATTCTCAACATAATCCCCGGATAAGGTAAAGAATGGCAAATATTTAGATCATGTGGAGCAATAATTGAAATAAGGCATATTATGGCTTTTGTGATGCATAAGCATAGGTAAGACTAGGATTTCAAGAAATGAGCATTATATGGAAATATAAAGTCCTCCATCATCTTATCATGAAACATGTCAAAAGCAACTTCAAATTTTACCTCTTTTTATGGTTTTTATCAAAATATGCACTTCATTATGACTTCCCTTTACTAGGCAATTTCATGTTATATCTCTAATGAATCCAATTTTGCATCGTCGAGTTCAATATAAAGCTTCCATGACATTAACCAAATTTTTCAATGGGGGTCATTTTTCTCAAATTTTGGAAAACATGCATATATAAGCACATAAATCAATAATGAATTCCAAAATAGCCATGTAGCAATCTAAAGAAATAAATTCTAAATATGCACAAATAATGTCAAATATGGCAAATATGCACAAAGTAAGCCCTTCCCCCACCCCATACTTAAACATTACAGTGTCCTCACTGTATAAAAACAAGGGTAAAGAAAGAAACTTACTAGACAGGTGTGCAGATCGTCTAAATTTCGAATGGAAGCATCTCCAGGGCCGAGTATGAATGTTGATATAGCTTGCCTCTATCCATGGACCTGAAAAGTGTAGAAGACATATACCCACAATAGAAAAACTAAAAGTGTTTCAAAACCAAAAACAAAGTCTCAAAAGTCCTAAAAAGTCTATGTACAAGCTCTAGATTTTATAGTCGCTAGGCCGACTTTCCATTTAGCTCAAGGTGGCATTTGCAGGGCCCATGTAGCTTGGGCCTCAAATAAGACTCCATTCTTGTCCATCAGCTGTAAGCCTTTAGAATGGATCTTGTTCACCACGAAAGGTCCCATCCGCTTCTTGTTGAATTTGTTAGGGAACCAATGATCCTTTGATTTAGAGACATAGAGCTTGTCTCCAACTTCATACTCCTTGGGCTCATCATTGGATATCCTACATAAGCGCACATACCAAGGCAAACCTCTCCCATGTATAGATAGATCTTTAATGGAAATAGGAGAAGAGAGATCCATACCTTGGCTTACCTTTGCAGCGACGGAATCGGGGACCACTGTGTTTGGTCGATCTCGACTAGGGCTAGTCGATTTCGACGAGTCTGCAGGTTCTGGTGGTGGGCTGCTCGAGGATGCAGAAGCCAGTGAAGTCGAGGGCTTGTCGACATCGAGTAGACTACTCGATGTCGAGTAGGGTTCCGCTCCTGGTGGCTACAGCGTCGAGGAAGCAGGAGCTGGTGGAGCTTGGTGGTGGTCGATCTCGACAAGCCTAGTCGAGATCGATGAGTCTGGTTTGTCTGGTGGAGTCAGCGTTGAAGAAGGCGAAGTCGAGGAAACCGAGTGGTGGTCGATGTCGAGTAGCCCTCAGTTTCTGTATTGCTGCTCGATGACGCTGGTGCTGGTGGAGGCTTCTGTGTCTTGTCGAAATTGACTAGAGTCCTCGATGTCGAGGAGTCTTGATCGATCTTGACCCCATACTTAGTTCCTGTCAAGGCATCCGAAAAATAATTAATCCACAATGACGTACCTTCATTTGTATCGATTGGATTTTCCGCGTCCTCCTTTAGGATTGCCATGATCTCCTCCACCTGGGCCTCCATGTCCCTTTTTTCCAGCTCCTCAGGGGTCATATTCTTGACCTTGGGTTCCCCGCATGTGATGTAGCCAGCTGAGATAGATTTCACCTCTTTCATTGGACCTGTATGCCTTTCAGTTTTATTAAAGGAATACTCAATTACCTCATCGCTGATGTTGAAGGTGAGCACTCCTTTCCTTACGCTTATGTTGGCATCCACCGTCGCCAAGAAGGGTCTTCCTAAAATAATTGGACAAGCAGGATCTTCTTGCATATCAATAACTAGGAAATCAGCAGGGACAAAGAATTTACCTACTTGTACTGGCACATTGTCCACCATGCCTGTTGGGATGACCACAGTGTTGTTGGCCATATATAGTCTAGCATCCACAGGCTCTAGGGCACCTATCTTAATCTTGGACCAAATTGTTAAAGGCATTATACTCACACTAGCTCCAAGATCACATAAAGCATTAATTTTATATGGACCAAATCCAATGGTTATAGCAAACTTACCTGGATCTGGCCTCTTCTCCAGTATGTCCAAATGGCTGCATTCCTCTGTAATTTCAGCCATCGATCGCTTTTTGCTCAGTATCTCCTTTAGGAACTTGACATATGAGGGCATTTCATTGAGAGCTTCGGTGAAAGGGATGGTGACGCTGAGTTTATGAAGCATCTTGATAAAGCGCTGAAATTTCTTTTCTGCCGGGTCCTTTGGAGATTTTGTGGGAAAAGGCAGCTTCTTTTTCGGATTCGGAGCCAGAACAGATGTTGGAGGTGCTGCAGCTTTCTCGATCTCGGGTTGACTGTCGTTGATGTCGAGTAGCCCCTTGTCGATCTCGACCAAATTGGGTGCAGTCGAGTTGCTGTGCAGTGCAGACGAAGGTTTCTGAAGTTTCTCCTCTACGTCGACTAGGCCCTCCTCGATGTCGACTACAGTGTTGTCGATGTCGACTTGCTGTTCTTCGTTGTTCTGCTGCTTTTCGACCTCTGGCTCTTGCAGTTGATGTCCGCTTCTGAGTTTTACAGCAGCGATGTGCCCAGTCTTTCCCTTAGGATTTGGTTCTGAAGACCCAGGGAGCGCACCTGACTGTCTGGGGATTCCTGCTGCCAGCTGACCAATCTGTGTATCAGCTGATTTTCGCCATATATCAATCTCCCCAAGCCTAGAGTTGACCCCTTGCATCTGAGTGTAGACGGAGTTGAAGGAATGCTTAGTTTCTGAGTGATTCCTCCGTATTTCCTCCAGGACTGTCTGTATATCATCCTTTTTCTGGTCCCTTTCCGGATGTCCTGGAGCTCTGTAGGGCGGGGGGTTCCTAGGGACACCTTGGTTCCATTGTGGTTGCTGAAACCTTTGGTCCCCTACGTAGCGATTGGGACCCCCTGCGTAAGCTACCTCCTCGTGGTGCTCTGCTAGCCTGACTTGCTCTGTGTGTGGGCACTCAGGAGTGGTGTGCCGCTGTGATTCGGATTCAATGCAAGGCTGGTTGACAGAAAGATACTTTACTTGCTTTATGAGCTTCTTGTTCTGATCTCTGTAGTATTGTTCCCTTACATCCGGATCAATTTCCTTAGGAGGCTCATAGAGGGGCATGGATGGTGCTGGCCTGGCGTATGGGTTCTCTTCATAAGTTGCAGTAGACCCATACTTGTTGTCGTAGTTGGTGAGCTTCTCTAGCACACCCCATGCGTCACTTGGCGGCATTGTCAGATACTCATATCGAGTATAATGGTTGATTCTGTCCTTAGTGATTTGATCAAGAGAGTTGAAGAAGATCTCTTGAATGACGTAGGGTGGCTGTCCATGAGTAGGGCAAGATCGCAGAAGTTCCTTGTAGCGCTCCCATGCCTTTGCCAGCGGTTCCCCTTGCTTCTTTTTGAAGGCTGTGATTTTCTGGCGGAGATGTGCTGTTTTGGCGGGTGGGAAGAACTTGTTCAGAAACTCTTGCTCTACTTGGGCCCATGTTGTTAGTGATCTTGGTTTCAGCCCTTCAAGCCACTTCAGTGCAGGTCCAGCCAACGACCAGCGGAAAGATTTCATCTTGAAATATTCCAAAGTTGTACCTTCAGCAAGAGTACGGCACATGTCAGAAAAGTTCGTAATATGTTCAAGAGGAAACTCATTAAATCTACCAAAAAAAAGCATTATTTTTAAGCTCTATAAGAAATTGAGTGCGAATTTCAAAAGAGTTTTCAGGGATAAGAATCACCGATTCAGGCACGACGAGGGTTGGATGCATATAATCCTCAGCAGTAGTTGGATATTGGGCAAGCTCAGCTTCTGCTTGCCTTGCGCGCTCAGCTTCTTGTTCCCTCGCTGCCCTTTCATTGGCTATATTGGTATCCTTTGCGGCTAGCTCCCTTGTAAGCCTGGCAATCAGCTGCTCTTGTGTTTCAACGGCCGCCATGATCCTTTTGAGTTTAGAGTGGATGTGTAGGTAACGCTCTGGTTCGTCTAAGCTGTCAAACTCGGGTGGTAGACCAGAACGGCGCATACACCTGAAAATTAACTCAAAGAAAAAGTGAGATCTAACTACCTAAGGCGCAGATGATTGCTTCCCCGGCAACGGCGCCAATTTGTTGTTGCAGGAGGATGGTCAAGTATGAAAGAAATATAAAATAAAGTTCAGACTGACTTCCCTGTCTCAGCAAATAAATACAAGACTTCCTCCCGTTGTAGTAGAAGGTTGTCAGGATCGAATCCACGAGGAAGCACGTCAGCAGTTCTTAGGTAGCAACATATTCTCACAGACAAGCAGCAGAAAGACAGAAATGAAAGGAACAAAGGAAGAAATAACAGAAATAACAAATAAAAACAAAGAATGAAAGCAAGACAACAACTTTACTCGATCTCGACAAGCAGTAACTCGAGATCGACAAGGAACAGTAAAAACAGAAACTTCAGATCGACGACAGAAACTCGACTCAGACAACACAGTACTCGATATCGACTAAGGTCCTACTCGATATCGACAAGACTCTCCTCTGTATCGACTAGAAAGACAGAAAATTTAAATTGCAAATTTCGAACCCAACACTAATATTTTCAACAGAAATAAATCAATATAATAAAAGACTTCCAAGACCAGGGTATCAACACCACAACGATAACCATGCAAAGTAACACATAAAGGCATAAAAGATCATGCTTTCCATCAAAATAACTTTCGTTACTAACAAATAGGCATATAGAGGCTTTCACATAGACCCTAATTGTTACTAACCCTTTTCACATAATTAATCCAAGTTGCATTAAGATCACTTTCGCTTCAATAATACAAACAAGGATCACCTTCAACTCTCGCAAAAGAATCATGCTTATAGGGATAGAAGACGAATTGCATAAAAAGATCTGACCTTTACTGCATCATCTCACATGGCCACCGTCGGGCTCACCCCATCCCCAGAAGTGGGTGGACTACTCGCTCTTCATCATCAAGAAAGACATCAAATAACAAAAAAAACTAAGTTGCATTGAATTAAATAAAGAAAGCTTACAGCCCACAAGACAAATCCGCTTCCGCCTTTCCACCTTGCTTGCTACAAACTCTCTCTCTCTCTCTACTCCTACTTACTGAATGGAATTGATTGTGTTTCTGAATTGGAATGAATAAAAAACCAGCCCCTAGGGCTTTATTTATAGCCTTCTAACCCTTGCTAATCAAGGATAGAATCTTCTATCTTTATCTAAAATTATATCTAAAACTTTAATGATAAATAAAAGCGATAAAGAAATTAAATCTAAAATGGAAAAGATAAATCTAAACTAGGGAATATCTCTTCATGTTGATAAATCTTCCTTCCATGGATAGAACTTGATGTATCTCGGCAATCTCGGATTTCTTCGGCCACAAGGATTCCCAAGGACTCTCACGGCGACGCGTTTCCAGGACTTGGTCTACTCGACATCGATGAGGCTTCGTCGTCGACTGGTGTTCTCGGGTGACTCTGCTCGACAAGCTCGGATCTGGGTTCCTGGGCGTCGTCGATCTCGACTAAGGCTCATCGAGATCGAGTAGAGGTGTGGTCGAAGACGGCTCTCTGGTGATGTCGAGGACTCCTCCTTGGCACGGACTCGGACATGCGCTAGGTGGCTCGTCGATCTCGACAAGGTCTCATCGACATCGACTAGGGTTGTGCTCGGCGTCTTCGTCCTCGGCTTCTCGATCAGCTTCTCTTCTCATCGACTCCGGGTGTGGCGTCTCAGTGTCGTCGATCTCGACTAGGGTGTCCTCGAGATCGAGTAGGGCTCCGGAGCTGGGTTGGTCTGGCTCTCGACACTACTCCTAGTCGACAAGGCCTGTGCTCGGACATGTTCATCTAGATCGAGTAAGGCTTACTCGAGATCGAGTAACCTGGGATCTCAGCTCGATTAGACTGGTTCCGCTGCTTCTTTGACCTTGGACTTCTGTAGTGGTTTTCCGAGCTTTTCTGACCTTTCTTAGAGTTGCTGTAAAACGTCTCGAATTCTGCGAATTTAAATAGAAACTGGTGTAGATTCCATAATTTGGCAAATAATCATAAACTATATAGATTCTGTACTATCCGACCTAAATGTATGCAATGTATGCAGAAAACGATATAAAAGTTACTGTAAAACATGACAGATTCAGCTCACAACACAAACACACATCTCCCGGACACCATATTGATAGCCCCATGAACCAAGGTCGTTAACATACTCATGCAATCTAGTGAAATATTGGTGAAAGTTCTCACCTTCAAGCTGCAACCATCTCAACATCTTAAAAAGTTAGTAGCAAGGGTGTCGTGAATCGTAAGATATGTTCACAACGGGTTAAATATATGCACAAAAATCAATAAATACACAAAACAAAGAAATAAACTTGATTCCCCAGCAACGGCGCTAATTTGATGGACGATTTTTAGTCGCGTAAACCGTATCAAAATAAAACTCAAACCTACAAACTAGTATAGCAAGTAAATAAGAGGTCGATCCCACAGAGAATCAAGTATTTCTCAGCAAAGTGTATTTACCAATTAGTAGAAAGGGGGGTTTTTGTTGATTGAAATAAGAAAGAAAATAAAATAAACTATAAACAAATTGATGCAAAACAATTTAGAGAAGATCGCTCTACCTACAACTATCCACTTTATTTGGTTGAATTGATATTGTAACTTCATCTTGTCCTTTTAGTCTTCCTATGAATGCCCTTGTCCCAACCTAATATAGTTACTAGTCCAACCAGTCCTAGAAATCCTTATCAATCAAACAGTCCCTCAAGAAGGATTTAACCCAATTGATAGCTTTAAGTTCAGAGATTAACCAAGGTATTTGCAGTCCCTAAAGAGGGATTTAACAACACATCCAACTTCCTACTCATTCAATTAGTTCAATCAACCCTACAGGAACAAGTTTGCTACTTAGGTTAAGGTTCACAACTAGGAATCTACAAAACCTTAGCAATTGAATTGATTCTAACTAGTTGCGCGGGCTAGATAGAATAAAACAATCAAACATGCAAACACAAAGAAGTTGAAGCATTCAATATAGGAAATAAGGAACAAGATTCAGAAACTCACAATCAATCCAAATAAAGCAAGTAGAACGAAGAGAGTTTAGCCGCCCATGGCGAACATCGCTCTCTCTCTCTCTCTCATTGTCTGATAGAACGTGGAATAGAATAGAAGTCGTGTAAATAAAACAACCTTCGGCCTTATAAAAGAGTCTAGTCGGCCATAAACATAAAACTAGGGTTTTTTAGACAAAACGGCGTTGCGCTGGCAACCCGTGTTGCGGCCGCTGCCGGGGCCGCGGCATCTTCACTGGCGGCGGCCGCAACATACATGCTACGGCCGCTGCATTGGTCTTTCATGGAAAATCAGTCTCGAATTTTCTCTTGTCAACAGGAAAGTTGTAGCTCTCTGAAAGAGCTTTCCAACGCATGGTCATAATAGTCAATCGGACAATCGAGGCCTCCATAAAGTGCAAAACAAGTTCAGCATGTCTAGCGACAACTTCTGCAGACTTCTTCTTCGTTTAGTTTCGCTTCTTCTTCTCAGGAACTCTTTAGATCTTCATTTAAGCTTTTTCGATCAACTAGACTTCCTCCTCTTGATGCATCATTAACCCATTTCTCTTTCTCGGATCCACAGTTACCTGAAATAATCAATAAAAACGTGTAGATTCCGACTCCACCAACATAGAGAGCAAATATGCAAATTGTACTTAAACCATGCATGATATGCATCATAACTAAGCTAAATGCAACGTATTATGCCTACCTAAATGTATGCTATCAGTCACCAAGAAATCATTTTCTCGCATACAAAAGCGAATCTCCTTGTCAGAGTGATAATCCAGGGTAGCAAAAATCTCTCTTACCAATGTAGGATATGTGCTGCGCTAAGCTCAACAAAATCACCCAATCCACCCTTGTCAAGAAGCTCATAAACATGTTCGAATAATCTGAGACGGTGAAGAGTTTCCACATCAAAGAATATCGTCAAGCGATATTTTCCACTTTCAAGATTAATCCATCTATCCTCTTGTTCCTCGGTAAAGTATGCTAGTTTTGCCATGCTAGGAACCGTAGACATGATGCACAAGGCAAGCAAAGAAACCAAGAGAACTTACAGAAAATCGAGAAAAACAACCTCTCTTCGATAGCGGCGGGCGCCGATATAGGGCTGGCAGACACTGGTGACGACAGAACCCAGAATTCAAATTTCAACGTCGTTGTCCAGACGTCGAAATTCCTTCCAATTGCTTTCTTGAAGTACCCAACTTGATTTCAAAGCCTTCTTTAGTGAAAATTAAAGGATGGGTGTGATGATGAAAAAAGAGTGATTTTGATGCGGTTTAGAAATTGGATTTGAATTTGGTGGGTGATGGGTAGTAAGGGATGAAATTTGTGATTTGAGGTTGAAGATGGGATGAATGGGTTATGGTGAATGAGAAAAATCAGACTTTTTTTTATATATATTGAAACTCAAGAGTTTAAGGTATTGGAATTTCGAGTTTGAGTAGGAGGGTTTTAAGGTTTCTTGTGTTGCTTGAGGCAAAAATTTGAGAAAGTGTTGAAAGACAGAAGATGGAAGGTATTTATATTGAAAGGGTAAGGATAAAAAGATATAGGATAAAAGATAAATTTAATCACACATCTCTTTCCAAATCCAGAATCGGGCACAACACCTATGGGGGCGGCGGGCCCCAGTTCACGGTGTTCCAACTTTGCTTCCTTCTCTTCTTTCAAACTCTTCTACTAGTTAGTTCTTGCACAAATTTCACAAAAATACAGCAAATAGACCTGTCCTATTTTATTGAATTGAAGACTAATGCAAAAATTAAAGAAATCTACCTACTTACCTTGGGTTGCCTCCCAAGAAGTGCCTTTGTTTTACGTCTTTGGCTCGACGTGTTGCTCTTCTTGGCTCAAGTGACTCCACCAGGGTCCTCTATACTTGTCCTTTTCTTGACAAGTGCAGACACCCTTGGAATGTGTAACGCTCTATCCAAACATTCATCCACTTGCTCCATCAATTTGTTTTCGTGAACTTGAATTCCTCCTGGAGATTGTCCTGAAATTGCAAAAACCTCAACACTATTTGGAAATAGCTTTTCATAGGGTAGAAGAATAGGTTTGTGTGGACTAAGCACACTTTCAATCTCCATCTTGAATTCTTCTTTCCCTAAACAAGATTGCACATTGTTAGAAGATTCAACATTGAATAAACTTTTCCCTTTGGGAATTTCTAACAAATCCTGAAGTTCATTGCTTCTAGGGGTGTTATTCGATCCGAACGAGCCGAGGTTGGCATGTTCAAGCTTGTTCGTTTGTTAAACGAGCTCGAGCCGAGCCGAGCCTAATTTTTAAATGAGCTTTTTATTTTGTTCAAACTCGGCTTGTTTAGGAAATGAACAAGCTCGAGCCGAGCGTTTTTTGAGCTTTAAGTAGTTCTACTTGGTTATAACATGTTAACTTAAAGAAAATTTTAGAAATTCCATAGAATTCGAGCTATTCGAGCATTATTCGAACGAGCTGAGCTTTCAACCGAGCTTAAAAATTTGTTCAAGCTCGGCTTGTTTAAATAAGTGAGCGAGCTCGAGTCGAGCTTTTTCGAGCCGAACTCGAGTTGTTCAGTTCATATAACAGCCCTAATTGCTTCAAACATTTTTAGCATTAGAAACATCCAAAGAATTTTAAGTAGAAAGCTTAACAGGATTAAAAAGAGAAAACTCTATCTTTTTTCCATCAAACTCCATGATCAATGAACCTTCTTAGCAATCAATCTTTGTCTTCACAATTCTTAGGAATGGTCTTCCTAATATAATTGGTGTCTCAGGGGTTCCTTGTTCCATATCCAACATAAAGAAATCAACAGGAAAAGTCAAATCATCAACCATAACCAATGCATCTTCAACAACGCCCCTAGGTTTGATCTGAGATCGATCGGCAAGTTGCACTGTAACTCATGTCTCTGTCAGAGCATTCCGACCCAAAAACATATACAAGTTATAGGACATATATAACATTAATTGAAGCTAATAAATCCAATATATCCTGTTTGAATTTAGTATTTCAAATTGCACATGGAATTGTAAACATACCTGAGTCTCCACACTTCTCATGCAATCTTTTTTGCAAAACAACAGAGACATTTTCATTCAAACTTACCTTTTTCCTTCCTCTTCATTCGTTGCCTTCTCTTTATAGTGAATTATCCTTCAAAAGTTTAGCATAGCGAGGGGCATACTTAATTAAGTTTAAGAGTGGAATATTTACCTCACAATGTGCGAATGTATCATACAACATCTTCTCGTCTTCCCACTTCCTATCACCTCTCAAAGCTTATGGAAAGGGTGGTTCAGGCTTGTAAGACTCACTAGACCTCTCCTTCGGCGATTGCTTTGCATTAGAGTCGGAAAAAAAAAATCGGCTCAGTTTCTGCAGGGAGCGGCGGACGCCAGTTTTGGGGGCGACAGGCGATGATTGACGGTGATGCAAAATATGATTTCCTTGCTCCTCCACGTCTATGACTTCTTTAGGCTCTTCCTCCATGCTTTTTGTGGGTATCTTGACTTCATTTCTTCCTGTAAGGATCATGACAGTTACATTCTCCTTGGGATTAACTACCACTTGCGAGGGTAGCTTGTATGAATCCTTATGTTTAAGTTCTCCAATCTCTTTAGCCATTTGAATCAATAGCTTCTCTTGGACACTCATCTTGTCCAACATCAACCTCAAAGTTTCTTCTTTATCCTCATGTGGAGAATTTCTTTGACGATTCTCAAACTGGCCCCTTCCTTGATAAGGTGCTTGTTGCTGCTGCTGATTCATCATGCCATTGAAACCACTTTGATAATGGGAATTATAATTTGAATTGTAAAAAAAATGTTACCAAAGTTCCAGCGACGTCCACATACAATCCATTTCATTGACATCAGCAACTTCTTCTTGAATCAGTAGGCATCTATCATTAGGATGATTTAATTTCGATCTCCACAGACTTCGCAGGGTCTAGACTTGTGTCTCTGATTCATCTGCATAGCAATGTACTTGACTATTTCAGCGAGCTTATCAAGATCATCTCAGCGACTGTCTCTAGAGTTATCCAACTTGTGAGCTCCTCTCACACCTTGGTGTCTCCTATATTGTTATGAAGCATTGGCTAAGTCCTCAAAGATTTGCATTGCCTCATCAGGTGTCTTGTCTAAGACATATCCTGCACTTGTGGCATTGATAACGCAGCGCTCACGGTCAAGCAAGCCTTCATATATAGAGATAGAGGACCGGATCATCTTCTGGTATGCCATGTTGTGGGCAACATTCTTTAAGCTTCTTGAATCTCTCAACAAACTTATACATGCTCTTTGTAGGTGATTGATCAATACTTGACAATTCCTTCTTGAGTTTACTGAGACCAGTGGCAGGGAAGTACTTTTGAAGAAAAGTTTTCTTCAATCCAACCCAAGTTGTAATGCTTTCTGCAAGGACATCATATAGCCACTCGCTTGTTGCATCATTTAGAGTAAAAGGAAACACTCTAAGCATCAATTGATCATCCATCAGGCCTTGAGGTCTCAGTCTTTCGCAGACACTAGCCAACTCTACGAGATGTTTATTTGGTTCCTCTCCATCCTTATCATGAAAACTAGGCAAAATATTTAACCAATTACACTTGTATTCAAATCTTGAACCCTCAGGGAGAGTAGGAAGCCTGATTGCAAGTGGTTGCGAATTCAGATTGGGCTCCTTTAAGCTTCGATCTCAAGATCCTTCTTGGCGGTGTTTCAGTTTCTCTATTGCCTTCATTATTGATATTATTATCATCCATCTCCTCTTCTTGATCAAAATCAAGTTCTCTTCTTAACATGGATAGAGATCTTTCAATGTCTGGATCAAAAGACAAAGGCGATGAATTAGTAGCACATGTATGGATCATACAGAGTTGGTTAGACCAAAGAAAATCAACAAAAGAACACGAATACTAGACTTCTCAGGAACGACACCAAGATTTGGTGACGCAACAGGAGTGATGTCGTTTTTCCTGGTCCCAAATGCAAATATATCCCTAACTCAAGTTAAATAAAAGATTAATATAGCGGACAAGTAGGGGTCGGTCCCAAAGAGAAGACTGATTCGTTATTCTTATGATGATTCATAGAAAATAATAATAAAGTTGTAGTGAATAAAGCTACCAAATAAGCAAAAGTAGCAATGGTTGCAAAGTAATAATAATATGATGAAAACGCTTCACCTGCAATTCTTGACAATGGTTGGGGTTCATGATCATTGGAATGATTTCATTGTTATTCTCAATCAATGCAAAGCAATTGATATTAATGGTGATTCTGACTTGGTTTTAATAGATCGATAACCCTCACATGACTACCAATCACTTACATTCCATGAAATACAATTACCAAATTACATGGCCAATTAGCAATACCAATAGTCATTATCCTGCAGAGACAATCGATGCTTTCACGGGATCAATTTCTCATTGCTTGCTATTATGGATTACCAATCTCACAAAAGGAATCACTAGCATTGATGCATTTTCTGTCTAGATGATCAGTCATAGAGAGAACATATGCAAATATTTAACAAAAAAAGAACAATGATATGAATAATAATATGAAATCAAATCCTCACAATTCAACCAATCATGTCTTCGAATCACAGGCGAAACTATGAGTTTAGCAATTCATAATCAACAAGTTTCTGTCTCTCTATGTGTTCCACACAATCGTCCTCTCTCTCTCTCTCTCTCTCTCTCTCTCTCTCTCTGTGTGTGTGTGTGTGTGTGTGTGTTCCACACAATCGTCCTCTCTCAAAAGTGACGACTCAAAACCCTAGAGAATAAAATAATACTCCCTCCGTTCAAATATGTAAGATCATTTACTTTTCGACACGTATTTTAAGGAGCTAAATACTATATAAAATATTGATTTTTTTAAAATTATTTTTTTTACATTTGAATACTTATTAATAAAAATTGTTATATTGTAAAAAATTAATTTTAAAAAAATTAATATTTTATATAGTATTTAGCTCCTTAGCCTACGTGCCAAAAAGTAAAAGATCTTATATTTTCGAACGGAGGGAGTAATTTTATAACCTAAAAGTGACGACTGAGTAACATGCGGGCGCCGGTTAAAAAGTTGCGGGCGCCGGGCTCTGCGATTCTTCTTTCTCTTCAACTTTAAACTCTTTAGCTTCCTTAATGATCTTTACTTAGCCTCTTTTATGCTTCAAAATCAGCTCTTCTAGATCTCTTAACCTCGCTTCAAGTTTGTGACTTCATCGGTGTGTACAACCACTATTTGACCACGCACCTGCAAGTGTATATAATTAGCATGGAAACTAGGATTAATTGCAATTGATTACCTAATTACTTAATGTGTTTGGGCTGAAATGGCACATTGAGCCCCATGTAACTCGTTGGGTTGGTGACACATCTTTCTTTACCCATACTTGTTCATTCCCCCAGGCCGTAATTAATTACATGTACTGCATCCGAAAATTTACACATTTTTTAATAAAGTTAGTACTCCATCAAAACAAATAAAAATACACTTATATCACTAATTATTACAATAATTTACTTTTTTTACTTTATTGAAAACTACAATTAAAAAATCTCTAATCATTAAAATGGTAATTTTAAAAAGTGAATTTAAAAATATGTAAAAAGACATGTTTTTCTTACCAAGATTTGACAAGATTTTATTTCTAAAACGACATATTTTTCTTAATAGAGGGAGTACTCCGTAAGTATTTGGAAAGTAATACCATTACATGATACGGAGTACTATATAGCTAACACATACCTAACACTATATATCAAGCTTGCTAAAAATATCTAATCTCATCTATATTCCTACAAAATTAATGTATTGATATTTTATAGGATGTTTTATGGAATTTCGACCTCTGTCGCTAAAATATGCAACCTTACAAGTCACTCTGTTTAAGGTGTTGATATTCACAATGATTTTAGATCTCATTCTAAAAAATGTGGTTGGGTAGAACTCGCTCGTCCGAATTCTTTCCTAATAATTAAAAAGAAAACATATATAACTTTGATGCAATGGCCGACCAAATGTCTTAGGAAGACAACGTAGACAAAAATCTGAAATATGAGATTACGTGGGATCTCCCAGCTGTACACAAGATATGGACCACATGCATGTGTTATATGACCATACACTACACAATCACATACTGTTGTTATTTATTTTCTATTCTGTATGCATACTGCATAGTATAATATATTTGCATCTATGGATAATAAGCGTCAATACATTTTTTTATTTAATAAGTATGATAACAAGCAAAAGCTTCTCGATCAAATCGTTGGCATGAAGGGGAATGAGAATTTGAAAGCATGGGCGGGGACCATAATATAATATAAGTTCATGTGCATGTGGGGTTTTTTTTTTTCTATATAACATGGGTGGCCGTAAGAAAAACTATCACAACATATATGATGATGTATCTCTATGGACAAGTAGAAATAAAAATATCTTTAACAATCTAATTAATACAACAATAATCCAAAATCTGACAAATTATACTAACCAACAACTACCAAACTGGAACATTTCAAAGAAAAACTTTGAGGAAGATCCCCACCAATACCAGAAACAAAAAGATCATTCTTTGAAGAAAAGAAGAAACATGAGATAGAGCAAATCGACAGAAGGCTTCTTTAAAATCAACGTACTTCGATGGTTCCTTTTTGCCTTTTAGTGAGGCAACTGCAGGCTGCATCATCCGGGACAACAAGGGTTTAACATTAACTTGTGGCAATGTTCTGTGTGGACTTAATTTCTGCCTTCTGGTGAGGCAACTGCAGGCTGCATCATTCGGGACAACAAGGGTTTAACATTAACTTGTGGCAATGCTCTATGTGGACTCAATTTCGCACTTGCAGTAGAAGCCGTGACACTAAAGGAAGTCCAATAGATGAACCTCATGTTGCGCCTACCATTGAGGGGGTCTCAAATGTTAAAGCTGATGTATGTGCTCAGGGGACATATGTATTCTCTGAGGGTCCTTAAGCTCATGATTATGAAGTTAGCCCGGATGAGTCTTCGATGATGGAGAATAGTACTGGGATGATTGATATTGGCTGCTATGACCACATGATTCTGAGCTTGTGCCCCTTCACAAACTAGTGGAGTAAAAATAAGCCTTTATTACCACTAATTTTAAGGTAGTGGTGTCGTCGCTAAAGGTTCTGTAGCGGAGAAGAATGATCAATGCGGTGTCGTCCTTAACGCAAGTGGAGGACAAATAGCTGATAAAATGGTGTAAACTTTTATAAAATTTCTCTTTCTTCAATTGAGTCGCTCATTCCCCTTTCAAATCACTTTTTCATTCGCCATTACATTCTACACACTTTCAATTTTGGAGAAAAAATAAAGTCATAATTGCACAACAGGGGTACAATTCGGACAGAATATTTTTGGGGTGGTTGATTGGTAACAAAAGCTATTTAAAGGGTGGTTTTGTGAAAATACTAATTTAAGGGATGGTTTATGATAAATAAGTATATTTAAAGAGTGATTTTATGCAATTTGGCCTATAATATTAATATATACTGTAATTGCGAAGGAGAGAATAAGAAACCTCTAGAAAGAGGGCAAATACAAAAGCATAGCTGCTTCGCAGATTTCTCCATCTTCTTGTCATCGTCTTTATTTCTAGAGTAAATTACACATAATCGCCCTTAAATTATGCAAATTTTTACATAAACATCCATAAAATTATAAATTACAGAAAATCACCTATAAATTAGATTTATTTTCAAAAGACAACTCACCCATTAAATCTCCATTTGTTTTGTTTAGAAAGACTAAAATACCTCTAGTTCTAGTTTATTTCTTTTTAAATGAAAGTCATTGTAAGTATTTTCCTATTTAATTTGTCATTTCACTTTGAAAAAAAAAATTTAAACATTGTAAAACATATATAAATGCCCGAAACAGTATATATGCATCAAATTTTTAATGTGAAGAGCAAAGATTTACAATGGCTCTTGTAGGTCTCCTCTTTTTCAAATGTTGAATATGTGATTAGGCTCTAAAATAAACTCAAATTATTACTCCCTCGGTTTGGAAAAACACGTTGTTTAATATTTACACGCGTTTTGTGGGATAATAAAACTATAATCCATCCGTTTCTAAATAAGTGATTTTTTTACTATTCAATATTCATGAACGTATTTTAAGGTGATAAAAACAATATAAAATATTAATATTTGTAATAATTTTTTTGATAAACTAATACTTATTAATAATAAGTATAATATTATTAAAAAAAAAATAATACATTTTTTAATATTTTATACAATTTTCACCCACCAAGAAATACGTGTTTGACTTGAAAAAGTCACTTATTTAAAAACGGAGGGAGTATAAAAAATGGATGGTTATTTTTTTATAAAAAAATAACAATTTCGTACTTATTTACTGTAACTATGAAATCATACAAAAATGATTAAAAAAATTGATTATTTTAAGCAGTTTTTATATTCCTAAAAAAGCGTACATGAATATTTTTTTGTTGTATAGGGGGAATCATTAGAAAACCCTAAATTATTACTTTTAAAAACTAAGACATGGAGGCATTTTCCTTTTTACAAATGGATATTTAACAAATGGGTGATCTTTTGAAAATAAGGGTGTCACTATATACACCGCAAATCCGGATTAAGGATTTGCACGTCCTTAAGGACGTGCAAGTCTGGGACGGTGCACGTCCGCTAAAAACGTCTTGCACGTCCTTAACAATGTGCAAGCATGTCCTTAAGGACGTGCAATGCTTGCACGTTGTTAAGGACGTGCAAACCCTAGTTAGGGTTTTGCAGGGTTTAGGGTTTAGGGTTAGGGTTTAGGTTTTCCGACGGTTTTGTAATGTTAATTGATAAAATTGTGTTTAGCTAGTGGATTTGATGGATTTAGGGTCAAATTAAACAGAACACAAGAATTGTTAAGGTTTTCATTCGGATAATATGCGAATAACGTTACAAGGAACGGAAAAAAAGGTTTACATTCATAATTTTAATAAAGTTGTGGAATACAATCTAGGAAAATAGTAAAGGACGGCCGGACTCGGCACGCAAGGCTCTAAATCTCTCAATCTGAGCTTGAAACGGAGCATCCCATCCTTCGACGCTCGGATGATGATGTTCGACCCATTCTAGTGGAGGCGGCGGAAGAGGAGCGTTAGGACGCAACCAGATCTATGAGAACAAAAATTTAGAGTTAGAGTATTGACATATGTATGAAAAGCATGAATAGGTAATAAAAAAGACGTTTGAAGTCGTACCGCGGCAAAATGGTCTTGGTTTCCGATGCAGGCTACACCAAGAGTTTCCGATGCAGGTTTCCGATGCAGGCTACACCAAGAGTTGCCGATGCAGGCTACACCAAGAGTGCTTAAGGACGTGCAAGCACGTTATTAAAAAAAAAACGTGCAAGCACGTTCAGGTTTGGGTGGCTCTCACCCCACTTGCACGTCCTTAAGGACGTGGGGATTTGCGGTGTATATAGCCGAAACGTTTGAAAACAAATACTGTATAATTTATGGATGATTTTATATAATTTATAATTTTATGGATGGTTACGTGAAAACTAACCTAATTTACGGGTGGTTATGTATAATTTACCCTTCTTTCTACAACGCTCTATGTATGTATGCAGCTATAGCAAGCATGCATATCCATCCATGGACCATCAGCTCATCACCACCACAGTCCACATATACTCCACGTTAATCCATTTACCAAATTAAATTCCCAAATATTATTGATATATCGATTAACGCACAATTTTTAATTTGCTCATCGATGAGATGATCTTTCGTAGACTCCGTAGAGTGGCCTTTTGAAAAAGTTGTGTTTCAACTCTATATAGTATAGTAGCCCTGCTTAAAAATAAATAGCAATTGTTTGTGGGACATATTATTGGGCGGTTAAATTTTCGCCAATTGCCCGTCAATCACCGACTCTATGATGTGGTGGCAGTTCGACCCTAGGGCATACAGGCGATTGTCGGGATCACCCCTGGTGTCTCCGAGCGCCTGCTCCTCTCTCCGGTCTAGGGCTTTGACAGCTAGGTCTTCCTCGCCGTCACCGTGCGAGATTCACCAGCGTTGTGGCATCGGTTACAAAGGTTACGGTAAGTTCGTTGTTATCAAAGATGAGTAGTAAAGGAAAAAGGATTCATCTTACCGAGGAAGAAGCGATCTTTCTAGACGGGGATGAAGTGGTGGCAAAGGAAAAATCAATTCAAAGTAAGTTGGTTTTGATTGGAAGGTGTTGACTGTTAGGGCTTTGAACGCACAAGCGTTAAGAGCAACTATGAAAGGGGCTTGGAAGCTCCGGCATAATTTCCTGTTCCGTGAGATAAAGGAGAATCTCTTTAGTTTTCAATTTACTGATAAGAGCGACAAGGAAAAGGTGATGGCTGAGGGTCCTTGGTCCTTCGACAAGTCACTGCTAGTATTGAAAGAGCCTGGGTTGAAGCAACTTGCAAAGATGAATTTCACAAAGGTGGCGTTTTGGGTGCGTGTCTATGATCTACCGTTTGAAGCCTACATGAAACCGATGGTGGACATGTTAGGGCGGGTTTTCGGTGGGATCTTAGAGATGGAAGAAAGCGGCATCCTCATATGTGGGAAGTTCATCCGAATGCGGGTCATGTTGGACTTAACAAAGCCACTAAGGAGGGGAATTATGATCACTTTGGGGGGAAAGAAGATGTGGCTGGAAGTCAGGTACGAGAGGATGCCGAATTTCTTCTATTCTTGTAGGCGTATCGGACATGTTGAGATGGACTGTGAGGTGGAGGGCGATGAAGAGAAATGCTCGGGGGAGTATGGGGATTGGATGAGGGCATCACCATTTAAACCACAGACGGATAGGAGTGGTGTCGAGAGAGAGAAGGAAAAGAACCTACTGGAAAAGATGAGAGGAAGCAAGGTAGGAGCTGATGAGTTTAGAGGAGGTAGAGGGAGCAGTAAAGGTAGAAAATCATTAATAGAATTTCTAGAAGAGAAGGAAATAGAAGATGAGAGTACGGATGGGGTGGAAGGAGTGGTGTCGAGAGGGAGAAGGAAAAGAACCTACTGGAAAAGATGAGAGGGAGAAAGGTAGGAGCTGATGAGTTTAGAGGAGGTAGAGGGAGCAGTAAAGGTAGAAAATCATTAATAGAATTTCTAGAAGAGAAGGAAATAGAAGATGAGAGTATGGATAGGGTGGAAGGAGTGCTGAGCAAGGAAGCTGAGGGAGTAGTTCAGATGGTGGGAAAAGTCACAATAGATGAAACAGATATGGAGGTGGAACCTCTTGGAAGCGATGTTCACCAGAAAACAAAAGGGGGGAAGGACGAGGTGGATAATAGGAGTAGGGGTGGGGAGAGATTAGAAACAACTGGAAAGACAGAGGGAGTGGAGATTAAGGAGATAAGATATAAAAAATGGGGGGAAAAAAGAGGGTGTGGGGAGCTGGAAACGAGCAGCTAGGGAGGTGGGTGGTCTGAACCGAGGCAGTGGGCAGGAGGGAGCTGTGAGTGGGAATAAAAGGAAAGGAGACGAGGGATGGGAGGAAGAAAGGCGCTGCACAACTGGGGAGGGTTTGACAGGCAAGGTTGATAGTGGGGAGAAGAGAATTAAGGTAGCAGAAGAGGCAAATGCTATTAATTTGATATCGGCCGGGGACAAAGTCCCCCGCCAGACACAATGAATTGCGTAAGCTACAACTGTCGGGGAGTGGGGAAGGCCCGTGCAGTTGACAAGCTCGCCATGATGGTGAGAAGGGAGGCCCCGAAAATCCTATTCTTGATGGAAACAAAGAGCAATAGGATGAAGATGGAAGAGGTGTGCATGACACTGGGCTTCAAAAACATGTTTGTGGTGGATAGTGTTGGAATGTCAGGTGGGTTAGGTGGGTTAGCATTGCTGTGGGTTGAAGACTACGTAGTTAACATAGTGTCGTACACACAACATCATATTGATGTTATGGTTCAGATGTCGTACGGGTTGCATTGGAGGTTCACGGCTATATACGGGTGGCCAAAAGGGAGGGAGAAGCAACATACATTAGGGCTCTTAACAAGGTTGTATGAAGATCCTCATCAAGCATGGATGTGTGCGGGTGATTTCAACCTATTTGCATCGATTGAAGATAAAGATGGAGGCAATACTGCTGACTTTGGCCAGCTGATCGAATTCAGGGAGGTGATTGAGAGATGTGAACTCCGAGAGGTACCATATATAGGGGGTCGGTTTACATGGGACAATGGGCGAGAGAATGAGGATTTCATTCAAGAAAGGCTCGACATGGCTATGTGTAATAATGCGATGCTAGAGATGTTCCCGCAGGTCTTGGTTCGACATTTAGAGAGATGCAAGTCGGATCACCTTCCGATTAAAATCTATCTTGATGGAGATGTTGAAGAGAACCGACGGAGGAAGAATAACATTTTTAGATTTAAGGCAATGTGGCTCACTAATGATGATTGCTTGGAAGTCATACACAATGGTTGGGATAATCCAGGGTCGAGCAGAGTGGACAAAAGTGTTATGGGAAAAGTCCAGCGTTGTGCTATTGATCTGAAGGAATGGGACCGGAGCTGTTTTGGGCATGTCTGATCGAGACTGGCAAAGATTCGTGACAGATTAAAGAAAATGTCAGCTGGAGGAATGAGAGGGGACCTCGTGAGGGAGATGAAGGAGCTTGAGAAGGAGGAAAGGGAACTTATGGAGAAAGAGGAGATTATGTGGTTCCAGCGAGCTAGAGCTAATGAATTTCGATGTGGGGATCGGAACACTCAATTCTTTCATAAGAAGGCGGCAGGCAGAAATAGAAGGAACAAGCTCTGGAGGCTAGTTGATGATGATGGGGTGGAGGAGAGATCTTTTGATGGGAGAGTAAGGATAGCAACGAACTACTTCCGTAATCTTTTGAATCAGATGTCAAAGCGCCCCCGGCAATGGCTACTCAAGGAATCGAGCCTTTTGTGATGGAGGAGGATAACCTTGAGTTGTTACGTCCCTTCACTGCGTCAGAGGTCAAACATGCCCTCTTCTCAATGCACCCCACTAAAGCGCCGGGCCCGGATGGTATGCCTGCACTTTTCTACCAAAATTGTTGGCATATCGTCGGGACCGATGTTACTAATTATGTGTTAGATATCCTGAACGGTCAGCCAATGCCTTCTGGTCTTAACCACACGTTTATAACGTTAATCCCAAAGGTGTCGGACCCGTCTAGAATGAAGGATCTTCGACATATTAGTCTCTATAATGTGGTTTACAAGATTGTGTCCAAAGTATTGACGAACAGGTTAAAGAAGATCCTAGGGAAGTTGATAGCGCTAAGTCAAAGTGCCTTCGTGCCGAGAAGATTGATCTCGGACAATGTGCTGGCTGCCTTTGAGTTATTCCATTTCATGAAGACTCGGCAAGGGGCAGAAGAGGTTACATGGCTTTGAAACTCGACATGGCGAAAGCTTATGATCGGGTCGAATGGTCGTTCCTCGAGCATTGTATGAGTAAGTTTTGTTTTGATGATAGGTGGATATCCTTGGTAATGAAGTGTGTGAATTCGGTTACTTTCTCAATCCTGATGGATGGGGAACCATCGGCTGAATTTGCACCGACTCGAGGACTAAGACAGGGAGATTCCCTTTCTCCTTATCTTTTTCTTCTCTGTGTTGAAGGATTGTCCGGAATGCTAAGGGTGAGCGAGGCCGAAGGTAGGATCCAGGGCATCAGAATAGCACCGACTGCCCCTACTATCTCGCATCTTTTCTTTGCTGATGATTGTGTATTGTTTTTTAGAGCAACCTGTCAAGAGAGTAGCGAAGTGGTTCATATACTCCATACTTATGGAGAGGCGTCTGGTCAATAGGTGAATTTCTCAAAATCCGAGCTCTCATTCAGCAAGAATATCGATGCAGCTAGGAGGGAGGATATCAAGGGCCTATTGGGGATTCGGGAGGTCGAGAAGCATGATCGCTACTTGGGGCTGCCCACTATGATAGGTAGGTCGAAGAAAGTCATCTTACAGCACCTGAAGGAGCAGGTTTGAAAGAAGGTGAAAGGCTGGAAAGAGAAGTGCCTATCACGATCGGGTAAGGAAGTCCTGATCAAGTCTATTGCCCAAGCGATACCTACATATACTATGTCATGCTTTCGATTGCCATTGGGACTATGCCAGGACATAGAGAATTTGTTAGGGGCTTTCTGGTGGGGGGATGGAGACGGGAAAAGGAGAGTGCACTGGATGAGCTGGAGGTGGTATGGGATTCCGAGATCTCGAATTATTCAACCTTTCCCTTCTAGCGAAGCAAGGTTGGCACCTCATGCAGGAACTGGAGTCCCTTGCATGGAGGTTATTGAAGGCCAAGTACTATGCGTATACGTCTTTCCTTGAGGCCTAGCTTGGATACAGTCCAAGTTACACTTGGAGGAGTCTTATCAGCGGGCAAGAGGTACTAAGGGAGGGGCTAATCTGGAGGATTGGGAATGGGAGTGAGGTGAATGTGTGGGAGGATCGATGGATTCCACGGCCAACATCCTACAAAGTGGTGGCAAACGCTACGGGCGGAGATCCGAACACGTGGGTTATCGACCTGATTGATTGGGGTAGCGGACGGTGGAATGTCGAGATGGTGAGACAACTACTCCTTCCATGTGACGCTGAAATTGTGCTCGGGATGAAACTGGTGGATTCGGATTGCTCGGATAGGCAAGTGTGGTTCCCGAACAAACACGGCATCTTCTCAGTTCGATCGGTTTATCATATGCAGCTCGAAAAAAGAGACATGTCTGATGGAGATATCGGGCAGGCTGATAGGAGTAAGCAGGAGAGAGTATGGAAGGCCCTCTGGAAGGTGAAGATGGTGCCGAGAGTTGCTTTGTTTGTTTGGAGGGCAGCAAGGGAGATTCTCCCTTATAAGACCAATCTTGCTAAGAGGAAGATCATTGGGGACGATATGTGTGAGGTATGTGGATGACAGGAGTCGGGCTTCCATGTGCTTTATGAGTGCCGATTAGCTAAGGAGGTATGGAAAGGTGCAGTCGACATAAGGAGGTTTTGGAAAGGGCAGACGTCAGTGAGGGAAGTCTTTCAAAATGTTTTTCTGACGGGCTCCGAGGGAGAGAGACAACGATGATCCATGGTCTTGTGGCACGTGTGGAGGGCTAGGAACAAGAGGATCTTCGAAAATATTGTCAAGCATTCACGTGTGGTGCTGCAGGAGGCAGATACGGAGCTAAGTGAGTTCAAGAAGCATACAAACTGTACAGGGGCTGGTCGGGAGAAGGCACCACAACCGGGTGGAACCATGTGGGAAAGACCGAGGCAGGGGTTAACAAGGTTCAACTGTGATGCTTCGATCACTAAGGCCAATGGAGCAAGCATTAGTTTCATCGGACGAGCGGACGATGGCCGGTTCCTTATGGCTGGACAGCGAAGAATTGAGTGCACATCTGATGTTGAGATCGCTGAAGCGGAGGCCATTCGATGGGCAGTGACGATAGCACGGGAAAGAGGTTTGATGTCGGTGCACTTTGAGTCGGACTGTCTACCTCTAATTACGAAGCTCGAGGAGGGTTATGCGGGACTAGGAATGCTTGGCATGATGGTCGAGGCTATTACCAAGGCAACCATCGGCTTCAATGACATAGTGTGGTCTCATGTACGACGCGAAGGAAACGAATTGGCTCATAGCTTAGCAACATTTTGACCCATTCAAGATTCTCTATTTTTTTTTTCTATTCAGGCTTTGCCCCCAAACGTTGCTGCTTTGATGTCTGTTGAACCTTATGCTTGAATGAAAGTGTTGCGTTTTTCTCAAAAAAAAAAACCGACTCTTTCAAAAAAATTCCGATCTCTTTGTACATCTGTTGTCAACAGATGTCTTTTAAAAAAATTCCGATCTCTTTGTGCGTGTAGTAAAAGATCAAACTTTCCATATCAGTTTTAAGCAGATGTCCTTTCTTAATTAGAACCCCTCATTTTTTGTTATGACATATTCACTTATTGATGAATATCCATAATTTGCCATTTGAAAACATGTGAAGATGTCCTCCTAAAGCAAAAAAGTGACATTTACATCTTTATTTATAAAAATAAGTGATGTCTTAATAGAAAATAGAAAACAGTTTTTGTTTTAGTGATCACGTTTATAATCATGTTCGATATATAATTTATGATTTTATATTGTTTTAATATAACCGACCACATGAAATATAGGCATAACCGATGTATTTCCATATTATCGGCATCACATTTTTTGTTATAACTGATGTGTACAACTACACTGGCATCTGTTTTAATAGACGGATCTGATGTTAGATGTATGAATGCACTACTATTTCATATTTAATCTGATGTTTTATAATGGGATAGGCAACACGCTTTTGTCGATAGATCATCGCATTTTGTATGGTCTTCAATAAGATAGGTCGTTTAATAAAAACATGTACATATATACTACCATCATATTGTCACATTTACAAAATACGCCTCCGGTATTCATAGCCACAAAATTGGCTAGCCACAACATCTCAAAACAAATAAAGCATATCGACGAATATATCTTAGGACAAACTAAACACCAAACTGCCTGGAAAGATAAAAAGAAACGCCAGGACTAAAAACTACCAGGAATAGCCATAGAGAATGCATAATAGAGTTTATCCTTCGATCCCCACATCACCTACAACCAAATTTACTAAAATGATGATTTGTACATAGCACAGTAGCTGAAAGAGTGCTTGAGATTGAAGCTCTGGCATATTACTGAACAGAACTTTCAACCACCAACCGTAGGATTTGGTGAGACCTTGAACTTGTTTCATTAAGAGTCGTCTCCCCCGTCTGTCTTTGAGCTACAAGGATGTGAAATAGACAATAGTTTATTGTTCAAGCCCAAAAAAGTAGTTCCATCTTGCATGATTTAAGGTCAATCCTGTAAGAATAAAAACATTAAATACCAATCAGGAAGTACTCACCGTAGTCGTAGATGTCTTATATAGTGTACTGAGTAACTCCACCCATGGTGAATGTCTTTCTACTGCTTGTTTGCCCATATGTGAAAATACTCGTTGTGGAAAAACATTCGGGCTAAAAATTCAATAGTCTTTGAACTTAAAGAAACACCAATGATCGGATAGAAAGTACTCACCGATGATGCCATTGACGACTAATAGAGCAAACAGGAAGACATATAGCTGAAAGCACTATGCAGCGAAGAAAACTCAACTGATAGGGGAATACATGTCATCAAAAAGGAAACAAAAAGATAACTCATGCTAAAAATTGAGGCTTTTGCTACTAGTTGGAAATAGAACTAGTAATCACACCCAAAACTGATGGATACCCAATCCAACCAGTCCATTCACTAGAATGCTAAGATTTCCATTATCACTAGCAATTACAATCAATACCAAACAAACAAAAATTCCATCTGCATCATCACATGAAATTATAAGAAGACAAATTGTCATCAATCTTTTTGTGATGCGTCAAAATTAGACCTCAATGCACTGAAAACCAGTTCCATCTTTCAAATTCCTAAATTGTTAGGTCTGTAATGCTACAATATACTCTTTAACCCTAAATCATATCACCACTTTGTTCCCTAGAAACATATAGCTGTTCTGACTGCCTTTTCTCAATGAAGGTTGAATTCTCTCATAATTTTCACAATTTTCTACTAGAACAAGGAAGATAAGAACGATGAGAAATATTATCACCTCTTTGATCCCTAAAGCATAAGTCTGATGTTGTGAGTGCCCTTTATCTTGGAGATTGTATTCTCTCATAATTTTCTGTTAAACAAATATGGAAATAAATCCTCACTCAGAAACAGTGTCAAAAAGCAACATCATGCAACCATAGTAACCCATAACCAGCCTCAAACAATGGAAAAAATAGAACTGATTGTAAGTTAGAAAGGATCATATATGGTAAGGATTAACTCAGTTAAACCAGGATCTATTCTATCCTGTTCTAAATTCAGTTTTAAAATGATATACTCTCAGGCTTCTAGCTCCCTATTTTTTCTTGCCTGCATAAAATCATACACTATATGACAGGACAAAATCGTTGTATTTCCTATATCAAAATAAAACTCAAACCTACAAACTAGTATAGTGAGCAAGTGAGAGGTCGATCCCACAGAGAATCAAGTATTCCTATGTATTGTGTATTTACCAATTTGTAGAAAAGAGGGGTTTTGAGTGGTTGGGAATGAGAAATATTAACAAGTTAGAAGAATCAATAATTAAGAGATAGTTTCACCTACAATTCTCAACCCTATTTGGTGAATTCGATCCTTGTTTCCTACTCAAGTTCTCTTCCCTTTCCAATCAAATGTTCTTATCTTGATTTAAATAGATTATTAGCCCTATGAGTTCTAATAATCCCTTACTCCTAGTCAATCTTAACACGGATTAAGGTTTAATCCTAGGAATAGCAATAAGTATCAAGATGTATAAAGCTTATAAGCAATATCAATCCCCTAAAGAACTAATATTTAACCCATAGTCAACTTCCTACACATTCAAGCTTTCTAACGAAGTCAACTAGAACATGTTTTCTACGAAAGATTAAGGGCTTGTTTGGGATGGGTATATAGATATAGGCTATGGGTGTAGAAAGCCCAATATCTATATACCCTGTTTGGTATGTTTATCCAAATTGGTATATGGATATCAATCTTATATCTCCATATCTTAATTCTAAGGATTTTTTCACTTTTGGATATCTCCAAAGATTGGGGGCTATAGGAATTAGGAAGGGATGAACGAGCGACTGAGCCAAAGTATTTCTCCTCCTCTTTCTTCTTCTCTATAGCATATGTTCGATTTCTACTCGCCATTGCAAGTGATTATGTTCGTCATCTCTTCTACTATTCTTTTACTGTTCGAAAATTTCTATTTGAACTTTTGCATCTATTCGAAAATTTCTCCTGTTCGATTGCATCTCTTCTTCAGTTTGCCATTGCATTCGATTTCTATTCAAATTAGGGCTTCCTATCCTGAGAATACCAACCTATCCTGTGAGCAATTGATATGCATTAGGGTTTTCTCTACTATGAAAATCTCCTAATTGATGATTGTTCAAATTTCTGGATGATTTGAACAGTGAACACCCCGTTTGAAGGATATTCGCTCCTGGGATTTATGCACTAGGGTCCAAGATGTTCAAATTTTGCTTCTGTTCGAAACTCCCTGGTCAAATCATCAATCCAGAAACCCCAGCCCCAGGAGCAAAATTTCTGGATGAATTAGGGTCCTTCAAATTTTGCTTCTGTTCGAAAATTTCTGGATGAACTAGGGCTTCAAGCATTTGATTTTCTACTTGTTGGATTTCTTTTTTTTTTATTCGGATATCTATATACCCTTTCCAAACAGTAGATATAAGATATAGATATCAATCCTATACCCATACCCAATACCCATAGATTGATATCTATATCTCATACACATAGCTTATATCCTATATCGATATACCCTTTCCAAATGGGCCCTAAGAATCATAACGAACAATTCAAAACCCTAACGATGATGAGATCCTATCAAGGTGATCAATCAAGATAGCATCAAACACCATAAAGCATTCAAGCACAAAGAAGATAAAACATATGATGGAAATTAGAACAAGAATAGAAAACTCACAATTCAACCAAACGGAGTCTCAAATCGTAGGCAAACCAAAATAGTTTAGCACTCCATTGTCAAATGACTGTAAAAAGATTAGATGAGATCCCTCAAACAACCTAAAACAAACCTTTAAATAGGCCTAAGTACCGTCATAAAAAACCCTAGAAAGTGTTTCCCAAAGATAGGCCCAACTTAAAAGCAGAATCGGCGCTGAATCCGGCCCAGAAATACCGCGGGTGCTGCCCAGAATTAGCAATTTGCTGGAATAACCGCGGGTGCGTTTTTCTGTGGCCGCGGGTGTGGTTTTCTGGCTTCCCTTGTTCCTCTGGCCGCGGGTGCCATTTTGGCTCTTGTATGCCTTTTGCTTCTTCCTTGTGCATTCCAACTTGGCTTCTCTAGATCGTTCTTGCCTCCATATGATCGATATGACTCTAATGAATGACCTCCTCCATTCTTCGAATCCAAAATCTACAATTACTCGCTAAACTTGTATAGATTCCGCACTTAAGTACCAAATGAGCAAACAAGTAAACTAACCCTTTAAAATGCAATATATACATCTAAATGACCCTAAAACTACTCTATAATGCCTATCTAAATATGCATTATCACTATAATATAGATATAGGGTGAAGCTAGGCTCAAATGGTAAGGATCTTAAAGCAATTTTCTTGCCTACATAAAACCTGGATCTATTCTATCCTGTTGTCTTTGTCCTTCATTGAATACTGATACTTGTCATCCACCTCGCCAACGAATAACATGTCTTACGATGATCCAATTTTCACAACTTGATGTAACATAAACAAACAAAATGAATCTATCTCAACTGTTGTCATACCTCTCCTTTGAGATGCACATTGGTCGGATCTGTCAATAGGACAACTTCCTTATAAGCAAGGGGCTTTCCTTTATCGCGATCCCCAAGCATAGGCATGGCCCTTTGCCGGTCATCCGAAATATCCATGTAATGAAACCTATATGGTTCACAGTATTCAAATCAAGCAACCAATATGTATATGGGAGTAAACACATGATTGATAGTCAATCATTAGACGCGGCTAAAAAACACAAGGACCGATTGCTAGAAAAGGGCTTATCCGTTTGTGCAGTCACCCTCGCCACAACGCCCTGGTGCTTGGCAATTGATATCCCAATACCTGATCGATTCAGTGTGAACTTGATCAAATAAGAAAAAAAAAAAGGTGAAACAAAATTGAGGTTGACAAGAGAAAGATGGGTATACGTACCCTCTGTTGGATCTTTTATTGTCCGTTTCTAGCAAGTTATCGACGCCATTGAAACTTATGGAGGTGATGTAACCCTGTGGAACTGCCACAGTGATTTGGAGAATCCCATTGTCCATCACCACCTGAAAAATCCATTTGACACATTGAGCCTAGATGATCGAGCTGGTTTGAACTCACAACACCATTAGATCAGTTAGAGTAGAGGCCCAAAAGGCGCAACGATTCCTAACTCAACCCCAATGATTCCTAACTTAGCATGTAAGCCTTGATAGGAATGATAGCTATGACTCCTAACTCAAGCTAAAATTTCAAGTTCAGATGTTAAAATGGTAAGGCATAAATGTTTATTTTGAAACATATATGGTAAAGCATAAACATATTGGAGTATGAAAGTTATAATTCGGTTGCATAGAGACGAGAATGAGACTTTATGATCTTGTAAATGACCAATTAAGCAGAAAATATCTATAAGCGTGGTGTATGAAAGAAGAGATATTTATGGTAGAGCTTTGTCATTTGAAAATATCTAAATCAGATTAGTTTTTGGCAGAGATGCATATTTCAGTAGTTTCATTTATCTAGATTACCTTGTATTCTTCTGTTCAAATTACTTTGATCTTTTTAATCCAGCTGCATCAAGATACCTTTGTGAAGAGAAAGCTTCCTAGTTAGAAAAATACAAGACATGTACACAGGAGAAGAACTAGCATGTTGAACAACATAATTACCATCTCAAGTAAAGCATTAATGGTGTGGTTGTCTTTGAGATTAGAACTAAGAATGTATGAATCTATCCTTCTCCAGTAACCAAAGCATATGCTAATGCAGACATAGATACAAGATGGTCTAGAACTTAATGCAAGATGAACCAACAAGTTAATGATTGATGAGCACTTCTCTCTAAGATGTTAAATTGTTAATTTGATAAAAAGAAATTACTCACATATTCTAATCCTCCCAAATCTGGAAAAAAAAAAAAACATTGCATCATTCCAAGATTAGCAGGAACTATCCAATAGATACTTGTTAAAGTAGAGAAGTATATATATGATGGAAATAACTCGTTTATGTAGACAAAGTTGTCACAAACAGGACATTAGAAAGGGGAAAATAAATCAAAGCACAAAAGAGACGAGCACCTTGAGAGTTAGGGCGCAAAAGAATACTAACACACCGGTTCAAATCCTTCTTCTGAGACAACAAATATACAAATATAGGATTAGGGATTCATGAAAATAAACAAGAAAACAAATGAAAATGAAGATGGGAAAACAAATCAAAGCAAACAGAGGTCGGATGTATAGAAGGGAGAGCTTTCTTCTGTGATAATAGAGCTGGGATTGGGGATTTAAGCACAGAAAAGAGAAAAGCAATGAGGACGAAGATTGGAAAACAGATACAGCCACACAAGGAGGCCAAATACCTAAGCAGTCGGCGATTTAGGGTTATTCAACTCCCATCCATTTTCGCAGCGGCCGGGTCGTACGTTGTCTGGATAGGCTTTAAGAGAAGACGGCCGGAAGAGGAAAGCAGCACTAAACCGAGGAGGAGGGTCGCCGGAGCTAGCTAGAGGAAGCTCGGATCTGGAAAGGTAAAGATCGAGTTGGGGGTTTGGGGGCTCGTATCTGGAGAGAGGTTAGAGGTGTTTGTGAATGTGAGGGGAGAGAGAAAAGAAGATAGAAAATTTTGAAGCGTCAGATTTTTTTTTAGTGTTAAAAACTACTGGGTATTTGAAAAAGAAGCTCAATTTTTTTTTTAAGTTTTAACTTTACCTTCAAATTTGAAAGCCCGCGTTCTAATTTTTTTTCCGAGTGTTTTGATCCCGCCTCTATCCCTAAACGCGGGCGTTTTTGTTTTTTTTTCCAAGAACTTATAATTTCACATATGTCCATATATTTGATTATTGTGTAAACTTTTTTAAACATCAGCAAAAAAATTATCGATTTAATAGATCAATTTAATATCTGTAGTTTTTTTGACAGACTTAAATCACATGATATCTAATTGCAGTATTCTGCTAGTGTATTTTTAGGTAAAAAAAAAAATACCAACACTGAAAGTCGGCGACAATATATTATAACCGTGACTATGGAAAACCAGTTATTTATTTGATAATTGTACCTAACACTGATAAGATCGAACTCACACACACTAGAACCTCCTTGTGTTTTTTTCTTTCGTTTATTTTTTTGGAAGAGAAAAAAAAAACGCAACTTTATGATGAAATCATGTTTGACAACAAGCAAGTAGAGGAATTACGTATGGAACAGAAACACATGGATGAAATACAACACTTGGGGAGAGTTGTAAATTAAGTAGGTCTCTGATGATGGATCGAATCGGATCGGATCGGAAGAGTACAAACATTGATGGATGAAATTCATACTTGAAATTGTAAAAATAAAGTAAAAAAGATGGAAGGTAGGATTAAACATGGGAGCTGCTTCTGAAGGAACCGAGAGCCTTTGCACCTCCTCCCCTCAATATGAACTGGTGGTAGAACGCCGCTATGGCCGCCCCTACAAACGGTCCTACCCAGAATATCCACTGCATCCATAAAATTACATGACGGATATATATTATATTGTATTCATAACATAAAAATAAAATATACTATATGTTATACAATTTATGTACATAAATAATTAATAATGAAACATACATGGTTATCCCAGGCCTTGTGGTTGTTGTAGATGACGGCAGCACCGAGACTCCTAGCGGGGTTGATGCCGGTGCCGGTGATGGGGATGGTGGCCAGGTGCACCATGAACACCGCGAACCCGATCGGAAGTGGTGCCAACACCTTCATTTTTTCCAGTCAAAACACTTGTGTTTTATTAATTTAATACTTGCAAACACAAATATGCCAAATTCAAAAAATAAAATAAAATTTGGGCTAGCTTATGCCTTGTGCTACTTTTATGGAGCGGATCTTCTACCCCCAAACATGTAATCTTTTGTATAAATAAAAATTATATTTATATTTTAAACAAAGTAGTACTCACTCCGATTCATGCACGCTTTTTTATGAGCTAAAAACTATATAAAATATTGACTTTTTAAACAATTTTTTTTAACAATTTCGTAGTTATTATTAAGAAGTACAAACTTGTTAAAAAAATTTTAAAAAAATGAATATTTTATATAGTTTTTATCATTCTAAAAAAGCGTGCGTGAATAGTAAACGACAAGTTTTGTTGTACGGAGGGAGTATATGTTTACAAAAAAAAATTTGATGAAAATCATGTTTTAAAATGTTTATATAAATGAACGATCTACTATTTTTTGTAATATAATTTTATTAAAATTTTAAAACATATATTAATAGTTGTTTAGAACATACTCTCCGTCATCATAAAATACATATACTTTACTTTTAATCCACTTTTTGATATAGTAAGCTAAAAAAAAAACTACCCTAGTATCAAATATCAATATTTTTATTAATATTTTAAAATAATTTCTTTTCTTTTTTTTTTATTAGGAAATAATTCGAGTGTCGAACAGACTCGACTCCTCGATAGGCCGACAAAGTCGGAAGACGGCGAACCGTCAAAGCAAACACCGTAAAAAAAAAAAAAAAAAAAACACTACAGAAAAAGGTGCGATACAAACATACAAACAGTGATAAGCACACAAGTACAGTCATACAAGCGAACCTAACTCAAAACAGTTGGGGACTCTACATGAAATTATTTTTTTTAAATAATTTCATACTTACTGTTAAAAATAATATTATTTTACAAAACTAGTAAAAATTTAATATTTTATATAAAAAAAATTGAACTCTACGGAGTATAATTTTTAAAATTATTTAAAATATAAATTCATAACATACCGAAATATTGATACTATATGTGCTTTTGCAATTTTCAAAGCTAAAAGCATGTGCAAAGGCGTTTTAGGGGTGCGAAAGTGAATGACGTGGTTTGTCACTATTGTACCTGACACCAAATGGGCCCCATCCCATTACCCACCACACAAAATTCTTTTTAAAAAAAAAATATTTTTAGACTAATTTTTAAAAAAAATAAAAAGGGTAAGGATGGGAATAATATTGAAGGTGGTTCACTCAATTAAACTCCAATTTAGTAAAAGACAGATCCGTAAGTTTGCTTCACTTAAAGTATGTATTCCGATCCGTAGCTTTTTAATTCTCTCCCATCAATCAAGTATTAACAAAACCTGTTTTCCTAATTCAATATGCAACTTGCAAAATTATATACTAATATATACGGAGTACTTCGTATATATATAATTTGTATACAAACTGCATAATTAATTATAATAAATATATTGATAAAAGGCAACTTGTAAGACATTCTATCCGTACTTGCATATCCATACCGATCTTTTTTTTGTGTTAATTATAGATGGAATGGGATTTAAATTCCAATCACGCCCAAGCAGTTGAGTTTTTATTGTTAAAACCAGGAGATCCAAAATTAAAGTAGGTTACCTAAATTATACGGAGCATGTAAAAAATAATTTTTTTTAATAAGGTAAGAATTTGATTTGACATTTTGAGTAAAGCAAAGTCCGCTGCCAACGAATCATCAAAGCATATAATGAAAATAAAAGTATATAAATGGTTTGTCTATCATTTGTCCTAACGCAATTGTTGAAAATGAAAACCCTAATAAAAAAATAAGTAACTTAATAATCTAATTTAAAAATAGTTAAATGTCAAATTGGGTGTATGTATAAAATATTTCTCAAGGTTTTATGTTAGAAAACCGATATATAAAATAGAATTACTAATAACTACTTCCTCCGTTCCAAAATAAAAATCATTTGATTTTTCTGCACGTATTTTAAGAAGGTAAAAGCTATATAAAATATTATTTTTTTAATAAATTTGTTTTTATAAAATTATACCCATGAATACCGACTATAAACTTATTAAAAAAATAATATTTTATAATATTTTTACCTCTCGTACAGAAACAAACGACACTTGTTTTGAAACGGTGGGAGTAATTAATAAAAATTCAAGTAAAGAACCTAATCAAGAAAAACAAAACTCAAGTAAAGAAGAGAATTAATTGAGAAGAGATGGAGGGAGGACGTACGGGGACGTGGGAGTCGCGGGCGCTGCGCTTGGGGTCGGTGGCGGAGAAGACGGTGTAGACGAGGACGAAGGTGCCGATGATCTCTGCGGCCAAGCCGGTGCCCTTGCTGTAGCCCTGGGAGAGCTCGTTGGCCCCGCCGCCGTAGCGGTCGTAGAGGGACTTCTGGAAGGCCTTGACGAGGCCCACGCCGCAGATGGCGCCGAGGCACTGGGCCACCATGTAGAGGACGGCCCTGAGGAGGGACACCTTCCGGGCCAGGAAGAGCCCGAAGGTGACGGCAGGGTTGATGTGTCCCCCGGAGATGCCGGCGGTGCAGTAGACGAGGACGAAGATCATGCCTCCGAAGGCCCAGGCGATTCCCAGGATGCCGACGCCGCCGCAGAGGTCTCCCCCGGACTTGACGTCGGACTGGCTCTTGTAGCCGATGACGGTGAGGACGGTGATGTAGAGGAAGAGCAGGGTGGCGATGAACTCGGCGATGAGGGCCCTGTAGAAGGACCACTTGCCCAGCTCCACGGCGTCGAAGAGAGGGGCAGGCGGGGGGTCGTGGTAGTCCTTGGCGGAGAAAGAACCCTGCTCGCCTGCTCCGGCCATCTCAGCCTTTCCGCTCATCAACGTAGCTCTCTGAGACTAGATGTAGCTATGGAGGATTGAGGTGAGTATTGAATTTTAGGATGAAGGAGGGGGGTGCGGTGGGGGGACACTCTCACACTCTTCAGAGGAGCTCTGTATTTATGCTATTCAGGGTGGGCCCCACACTACTCACATTCATTAGCTGGGCTGGACTAATGCAACCCTCTTTCTCCCCCCACAACGTCTTTCTTTCCTTTTTTCCAACTTTTTCTTTAAAATTACAGTCGGTAAAAGAAAAAGAAAAAATATTGTTTTTCTTTTTTTAATTAAAAAAAGAAAGAAATCATGAAGAGGCATCGCCTAACATTATATTGAAGAGTGTTATTTCGGACGAGAATCCGAAGTTTTAAGTTGTGATTGAAATTCTCATAGGCAAAGATATAGAAAGTCGGTTGCGTAATTCTATCTGTTACTGTATTTGTTTCTCTAAAAATATGACGAATATAAATCAAATTAAAGCAACTTAGTAAATACTTCATGAGCATAATTTCTACAACAGGGTTTACAAACTGTATATTACAACAACAAAAAAAGGTTTCTCTCTTAAGAGAGAGAAACTCTCATGTGCAACCCATCCCTCTAGAGAAGATTGAATCCTAATCCGTTCAATCCAATTTGCTTGTCAAAATCCTCTATTCTCTCACTTTGATTCGGATCGTTCCTTATCTAACCGATCTCTAGTTGAAATTTGTGGTCGGGTGTGGGTGTCTCGCCTTTGACCCCTTTGATCTCCGATTTGGGTTGTCCTTCCGACCACCCTCGTCTCCCCGAGGTCTTCCTCCCTCTTGTTGTCATCCTCCTTCCTGGTGGTGGAGATTCGTCCGTCCGTGTTTCCGTTTGGAGGCCTAGTCTCCGCTCTTGGGTTTCTCAGTCCGGGATGTGTTTGGGTCTCCCCTCTCCTCAAATTGGCACGGGGCTCGTTTGGGGTTCAGTGCTCCTGCCTTCTCCTCACTGTTGCCTCCCTTGGTTAGTGTGTTTGGCTTTCGACTGTCGCCGGTTTGAGCTTGTCGCCTTGGCTATCGTCTTTTATTTGGTTGCACTCCTCTCGGTCGCCCTTGGTTCTTTGGGCCCAAGTTTAGGTGCTTCGGGCCCAAGATTGGGTACTTCAGGCCCATGTTTGCGAAAATGTAAAAAATAAAAAATAAAAAAAGGACAAAATTATTTGCCCGAAAGGGCTTTTATCCCGAAAGGGTTTGAAAATTCCTGAAATGGTTTGAAAAAATCCCAAAAGGGTTGGTTCAGCATCCCGCAAGGGACTAGGAAATAATTTGATTATTAGTAGTTTAAATAATTTCTTCCCGGACATTCAGTTTGGTCTATGAGTTTGCACACATTTTTCATCGGATGTTTAGGTCTTCCTTGTTTGGCCTGTATTTGTTCCCTCTTTTGGCGCCGAGACGCTTCTTTGACGTGAGTGTGTTTAGTTCCGAGTTAGGCTGCAGTATCGGGCTTCTTGTGTGATCGAGAGGATCGTGGATGTGTTCGTGGTCTTTGAAGATCCCTCGTCTAGGGGGGGCAACGTCGGTGATTCACACTTCCTCAGGTTTCGCTCTTTCCGGTGGTAGGTTATTGTTCTCCGCCTTCTCGGTGTCGAGTCGCCGTGTGAGTCATCCCACTCTTCCGTGTTCTCGGCATTCGTGGCTCACCTTGGATCCCCCTTGACTCCTCCGCTGGCAAACGGTTTATATGGGTTCTTTGAGTTGTTTCTTTCATCCGTGTTTTTTAGTGTATTTATTATGTTGTATGTTGACGGTTTATCCGTTTGCTGATTCGTCGGCATCTCGAGTTTCAGACCTGTCTGAACTAGAATTTTTACCTAATAAAAAAAAAGAGCATAATTTCTACAATCCATCAGCAATTTCAATCCCTCAACAAGGTATTTATGACAATGAGATGGTATCCTTCTATAAGGATATTCCTAGTTCCCAAAAAATTTTACCTAAGAATCTCATTATGGAGACCTAACCCTTCAGCATAAATAGTTGGCATACCATCACATAACCCCTCTACTGAGTGGGTGCGCATTTCTATCACGGATAAGGAAACCAAGAATTAGGCGGAGACTTTTCCCACGAAATCGATTTACGGGTTTACCTCGTGGCAACAGGACTAGCTTGAGTGTTATTACGTTTTTGGATACCAGAATCGTTTTGTAGATTAAATAGTGGTGTTTGAGAACAAGTTTGTTTAACTATAAACAATACGACTTTGATCTATTATCCATGGGTCTGTCCACACATTTATGGATTGACCAGTTCTGATGATCTATTGTAAACCCTTATGAAAATTGTCCTGTAAGTTTAATAATCTTTTAAATTTCCACAAGGCATTGTTGTTTGTTTTTTCCATTATGGTTTCATTTTATAAATACTTTCCTTTATTATTCTAACCCATAAATATTTGGGATCGGTATAAAGTTTCCAGAGTAGTTTCATTTGAAGGCTGATATATGTTCATGTCCTCTGCTTTTCTAAAACCATTGCCCGTCATTTTCTATAGGGGTACATAGTTTCTCCTAGAAGATCAAGGGTACGTGTGTATTATTTCAATTGTAGTTTATTTCAGAAGAAGTTTTTATTTACTTGATCAATCTTTTGTAGGATTCCTTTTTGAAAAAAGAAGGTGTAACGAGTCGAGGGTTGGATACCTTCGTTCAGATTTTCCAATTCAGGTACGGATTGAGGTTTCAAACCCCAAAAGATCAGTATTGAAAGTGGGGATTTTGAAAACAAAAATAATCAAAGGGTCGTTGGGTACCCTTGACCTGTCCTAAAACTAAGGCACATAAACTCATTTAAAAGAAACTGCGAAAGCGTACATAAAGTACAACTTGCCACGGCGAGGCCGGGTCAAAACCAAATCGATAAAATATAGAATCAACAAATCCTTTAGTCGAATTGGCGGAGTTAGACAGGTTCTTCGCATTCACCCAGGAGATTTTCCCATCGCCATAGAAGCAAAGAGCAAGCATACTGCAACACAAACCTAAAAACAAATATGTGCGGGCAGGGTCAGACCGAGTCCCCCCTCCCCCCAGGCAATATGGGTCCCACAAGCAGGCATACACATACGCTATTCCTATAATAAAGATGCTCCAATCCATTGCGAAAAATTAAACACGCAAGCCATGCTTATCATGATATATAACATAAGTGCAGAAGGACAGTAAAGGCGTCCAAAGAATGCTAAGTGGCATATCCCTCTTCTACCTCCACCCCATTTTTCGTGAGTGGAGCTTGGCCAGCACGGTAACCCATTTCATCATGTTTGTGCACATCATCATCATATCATATCACATCATCATGGTCACCATAAATCAAACTCATGCCCGATGGCGCTGAGCTATATCTCATCTCATATAATGACAATAACGGTCGTTCTGTTTATCAATCACACAGAGTATCCAGATGCTCATTCATGAGTGCAATCCTAGCATGATAAAACATGACATGCTTTAAATGCGTATGAAACACCAAGTATGTCATATGACCATAAGCAGGAGATTTTCTCTTTCGAATCTGAGTAAGTCCATAAAGGAACTTACTTGAAATGCCGAACAACAAAGAAATATCGCAAGCGGAATCCAACAATCAACAACCACCTATAATTACATAGATTCGATCAGCTACCATACTACCCCTCATACACACAGAAATCGAGTTTCCAAAACGAGAGTAAAACCATTTCAAAGTATTTTCGATACGTCAAAACACCAACCAAAGCCACCTGATAAACCCCATCAATATCAATTCCAAACTCATTTCCAAAACCAAAATCAATCAATAAATCAAGTCAAAGAATCCCGAAATTTGAAAGGAACCTTCAAAACTTCGTCAAAGCAATAAGTCCGATAGTTCAAGTCCGTCAAAATCCCAATATATTAAACATTAAAATAATATCCCAAAATCTCGCTTCTGAAATCATCTTTCATCTAAAACGTATTCGAAAAAGGATCGGACCAAAACCCAACAAGGATGGCCAAAGAATCGTGGAGTGACTCGGCCAAATCACTAGGAAGCTTTCGCAGTCGCGAGAGGGTCAGTCGCGGCCACAAGATCTTCACAGATCTCCCAGCAAGAAAGAGTCCCTCGTTGGCCCCTATATGAGGATTTAGCCATGGCAAAACCCGCGGTCACAATTACGAGTAGCTTCTTCAACCTCTAGCTCTGGTTTCATTCTCACCGCGACAACCATGGTTTCGCCGTCGCGAGATTCGAAACAGCCCTTACTTGTTTTTGCTCGTTCTTGCTCGTTTTAAATCCGTTTTCATTCAAACTTGTTTTATAACACTTCTAGCTCAAAAACGACACTATAAACATACAAAAGACTCCAAACAAGGACTAGAAGGGAGAGCGGAGGAGGGATTACCTAGCCTCTTTGAGGCTCTTCGAAAATCTTGAGAGAAGAGAGACCTTGAGCTTCGATTCAACGAGATTTTTCTACGACAAGGACTAGTAGGGATAGATCTTGGTTAAAAGAGAACCTTTATATAGATCTAGCTCCAAAATGAGATATTGGAAGTGAGGGAAAGCTTACCTTGCTCAAAACAGGTAAAAGGTTAAAGAGAGGGCTCGAATCCATCCCGAAAGTCGTTAGATCTGACACTTCTTATCATTGGAAGGTAGAGGAAAAAGTAAGGAACAAGCGGAAACAAACGGGGAAGAAAACGGAGGTAAAACGAGGGAGAACGGAGGATTTTACCGAGCCAACGCCGGAACTGGGTGCAGAACTCGCAGCGGCAAAAACATTGTTCACGGCGGAGAACATGAGTTTCTTCTTATGGATTCATACTCGCGACGGTGAGATAGAACTCGCGGCGGCGAAAATCCCCCAAAAACTTCCATTTTCGATGAAAACGACCTTCTAAATCTGATTTTTGGGTTAGACTCTTTAGAGGAGGTGTGTTTGATGGTCTTTGAGTTGAACGAAACATGAAATGGAGGATTCTTAGTGTGGATGGAAGATCTAACAAGAGAAAATAAGCGGGGAAGATGAGGGTTTTGTATTTTGGTTTCTTTGAGATGAAAGAGAGAGTTTTGGGGGCTGAAATTTCAGAATTTTAGGATGATCCTCTAGGGTTTTGGGGATGTTTGACTATTTATAGGGAGAGCAATTGGCACTCTACGGTTTTAATGAGGTATGAAACAAAACACTTAAGGGAGGGAGGGAGAGAGAGAGAGAGAGAGAGTGGCGTGAGAGAGTGAGAGTGCGAGGAATGATTCCGCTCTTCCGACCTTGAATCCCGACATCTCATCCCAAAATCCGACATCCCAAAATTCGAAATTTTGAAAATTCGACATAGAATTCAAATTCATTTCAAACGACTCTCGAAATCCTCAAAATCGAAATCTGATAGATAAGGCTTAGAATCCGTCAAATTGAAATTTAAAAGCGTGTCGAGATATTTTCCAAGGACTTTCCAAAAATAGAAATTGCTCGATGATAGGTTTTTCAAAAAACTTTCCAATTTGGGAAATTCTAAAATCCGATCTTTTCAAAAGGTTTACATTAGATAATTTGTGTTTAAGCTTAAGTTTGCTTTTATTAGAACCGATCAGCCAGCTTGAGAGGGGATGAGACTTTTCATTTTGAAAGTTGTTTTTTCAGATTCATTATAAATTCATCAAAAACACATTTTTTTCATTATGTCATTGATTATCTTAATTCCCAAGTATTTTTCCATTGCTTTGGAAACTGGGATGTTTCGTGCTCCCCGTATTATCATGATTTAAGTGTCGATCTATGACCCCATAAAAAAACTATTTAACGATAATTAATATTTAAAAAATATTTTTCAGTCTAGATATTTAACCTATACCCCAAGGAGATACTTAACCTTATTTAGAAAAATATTTACAAACTAAATCTCTTAATGATATAGGCTAGAAAAAATACTCGCTCTGTTTTTTTTTATAAGTCTTTTAAATTTGCGCACGTTGTCTTAGGATAATAAAAACTATACTCCATTCATCTCAAAATATAAGTCGATTTGACTTTTTGATAGGTTAATAATAAGTATATTATTATTTTTAAAAAACAATAAAAAAATTATTTTATATAGTTTTTAACTCTTTAAAAACGTGTCAAAATTATTCAAATGACCTATATGTTGAGACAGAGATAGTATAAAATCTTACATTTTTTTTTGAATTCTTTTAACAATATCATATTAATTACTATATCCGGTCAAAATATAAGTAATTTTACTTTTTTTTAATTATTTTAAAATTTTTGAAAAGTTATGAGTATTTTATAGCAGAGTGTTTATCCCATTAAAAAAAGAGGAAATTTGTTGAAATAAACCTTTTACCATTTTTGTTTAGGTAGTTAGCCCCTTTAATTTGTTTATTAGGCACAACCAACCCATCTAATTTTTTTATAGCCGAAGTACTGCTTCCTCCCATCTTCTTCCTCCCATCTTATTTCCTTCCTCCCATCTTCTTCCTCGGAGCTCACCGGATCTGGAGCCAACCAAGCCGGAGCCGCCCTCGGAGCTCACCGAATCTGGAGCCGATAAAGCTGGAGCCGCCATCGGAGCTCACCGGATCTGGATTTTTCGACTCCCCTCCCATTTCTCTCTTCCTAGGCGGATTGGGTTTGAAACTGCTAATTAGGGGGAGGAGATCTGCTAATTGGAACTGCAAATTGGACTGCGATGGCGGCTGGGTATGTAGCGAGGCTCGGTGGCGGCGGATCCGGGCTTTCGGTGGCTAGATCTGTGGTGTGGGTGTCCAGAGGGACTCGGATCTGGGGTGGCGGTGGTCGGCGAGGGTTGCTGTTGGGTTCTGCGAGAGAGGGGAGAGGACAACGAGAGTGGTTTGTTCGGAACTGGGCTCGAGAACAGCGTTGTGGTGGCCGGTGGTGGTTGGAACCGGGGCGGTGGGCTCGTCTAGTGGCCGGCAAGAGGGATTGCGAGAGCGAGCAGGGAAGAGGGAGACCCTGCAATTTGCATTGATTTGATTTATTTTATATTATATTACCTCCGATCCGAAGTGGTTGGCCCTATATTTTATTGATTCCACATTATATTACTTACATTGATGCATTTTTTTAGTTGATGACATGTTATAATAGGTGTTTTTACGTATACAACCAATATTAATGTCGTAGTTTCAAAGACTTTGTATTTTTATATGTGCAATAAGGTGACAATATTTTGATTCCACGTTTTAAGCTCTTATGTCATCAATTATATAAAATTGTCACCATAAATAATTGTGATTAATGAAGCGTAATAACAAATGTCATCCATGAATAAAAATTTAATGAATATGTCACCACAAGTGATTGCGTCAATGAAGTGTAATCACAAACGTGTCATCAGTGAATGAAAGTATAATCGATGAAAATAAATCGATATACAATTGATTAAATTAAAAACATGTGGCATCAATCGATTTGATTAAAAAAAATGGCATCAAATAATTACATTATAAAAATGACATCAAAATACCATTTTGAAAAAGTATTATCACATTAAAGAAAAAAATGTCATCAAAATACTACTTTGAAAAGATATCATCGAAAACATGGCATCACGGTAAAAAAATATCATCAAAAAATTGACATAAAAAAAGTGGCATTAGTCGTTAACAGTAAAAAAAATGGCATCAATGATCAATGTGACATTACTGTAAACAAAAAATGTCATCAAGGTTTAAAAAAAGTGACATTAGAAAAGTGTCATCCAATCATTTCATTAGAAAAGTGGCATCAAAGTGAAAATAAAATATAGTAAAATTTTGACATCAAAACGGTAAAATATGGCATCACTAAAAAAAAAAATTGGCATCTAAATGGGTTGGTCAACGTTGATCAGTTAATGGTCAAACGGTTGACCATTGACCAACCCACTCTATTGGAAAGAAGTCTAGGACAAAACTAATTAAATTGGTTTAGGACTAAGTGCCTAATTTAATATAAAAAAAAAGTCATCTATCAAAATCACCCTTGAAAAAATGTAAAATGACTTACTGTGCTACTCTGGCGTTGGAGGGAGTACATATGTGTTATGACATGTGTATGTGGAGGCATAATCCAGTTCGAATCGTACATACCTAATTTTAAGCAGGACTGATCCTTAACCAAGAAATGAAAAAAGTTGAAGTTGAGCCGGACTTAATCATTGGATTTGGTTCGATACAGAATGCAGATGTGTTAAGAGGTTGAAATGATATATCGGTTCAAATTTCGTTTTCGAACACCGTCTTTCCCACTCCGACCACACCCAAAGCTATATGTATTCCTTTCCCGTATGCTCTAGAGACTTTCATTTTGTGATTTACACCGCCCAACCTACCCACTTAAAATTTAAAAACGACTACTAATTTTGCTCTAAAAAAACAGGATGACTAATTTAAATTAGCCCCGTTTGAATCATGAAAGTTAGTTAGGGTTTATTTTGATTATTTATTTATTTTTACATTAAGCAAACATTAGAATATTTTTAACAAAGCAAAACTCATTCTTGATTATCTTGTAAGATGATGTTATAAAACTCTCAATTTAAAAGAAGAGTGCTCATGTTACAAATACAACTAACTACCTTTTACAATGTAATCAACACTATAATTAGATTATCTGTGGATGAGTTGGTTGTAGTTGAAGTTGCTTCTTAACGTATGAATCTTCTAGATCGTTCTGGGATCGGATCAGAGATTCCGATCCGGTCTTATCCCGGGTTTCGATCGAAAACCGGAAATAGAATTTTCTTAGACCGCGGGCCGAACCATAATATCTCGGTCTGATCCAAAGACTGTAATTTTCGGTCCGATCCCGACCCGATTACGTACGGTTCGATCCAGCCCTAGTTTTGAGGGATCTTCCAGAGAACGTTGTTGGCATCTTTGGATTAATTGCTTTGATTACTCCAAGGTTGTCACATTCTACAATGATATTTCTTATTCCTTTTCTGAGCGCTACCTCTAACCAATATAGATCGCAGAAGCTTTTATGTTTGTAGTACCAATCCCGGAGGGATCGTTGACCGGAAAAATATCAATAACCTTACCCTTATAGTCTCTAATGATACCCCCAACACCACATGCTTCAGATTTTTCAACGGTTATCTACACTTAGTTTGTAAAAGTCTCTCGATGAACGTTCTCACTTGGGGACTTGTTGTTTCCTTTGTTTAATCTATTTTTTTGTCTGCATTTGGTTCCATTTGTTTATATCAATAAATTGTTGAATTATTTGCGTTGTAGATTTGTTTTTGGGTTTGTTAAAGGTAATATTATGCATTAAATTCTATTAATTAATTACATTAAATTTATAATGTAATTATAAACTTTATTCAATATAATTATAATTGTATTGATCAGTACGAATCCAAATGCACCATTATCCTTATTATTATTATTATTATTATTATTATTATAAGTTTTTAAAAACGATGTACTCCGATAAGTTTTTCCCCTAACCTAAACACTCTTGTTTGAGGGCTTTTGGCTTGCCTTGCCTTGCCGCCGCCAATGAAATTTGCCCACATCACCTCACCTTTGCCCAACAACATGTTTGCCCACATCCCCCCGACGCCACCTACCTTGGCCTCCATCACCCTTCCTCACCCACCTCCGGTACAAGCCCACCAGCTTCACCTTCCCCCGCCTCCCTCCCACATACTCCTCCTTTCCCACCGGCAAGACCGGTTGCAACCTTCAGCCTCAGTCCTCACCAGCCTTAACACCATGCCTCCAGTCCGAAAACGTGCAACCAGCCTCAGTCCTCACCGGCCTCGTGTCCATCGACTGTCCGTCTCGGCTCGCTCCAACCGTCGTTAGCCTTCCTCAGCTCCTGTCACCTCCACCTCCTCAGGCTTCTTTCGGTTTGCCTCCGGTTCCTTCCCCGACCACCATCGTTCGGCTCGGGCCACCTCGGGGCGACCGTGGCTCCGCCTTTGGCTCTGCTACCGGTTCCGCCCTCTTTGTGGTCTCCTCGACGTTGTCCTCGGTCCACCCTTGGGCCTGCCCTTCTCGGCGGCTCCGCTTGTGGCTGTCTTGTTCAGCTGTTGGGTTCCTACTAAATTAAAATAAAAATTTCAATCCTTGATCTTTACCCTTTTCCTTTTGATTGTTGTTTATTTTTCTCCTCGTGCTTATATTGTCCGTCTCTAATTTGGCTTGCCCTTGTGCAATCTATTACGATCTTGTTATCGTCCATCGAGAGGTTAAGATGGGTTTTGGGGGGTTTGAATGAACAGTGATTTGGTTAGGATTTAGGCTTGCGAATTGGTGTGCAGTGCTGTTCTTGTTTTCCTGCAGGCTTCATGTGAACTCTGGTCGATTTGCTATGTTCGTAGACGTCGTGGAAGTGCGATTGATATCTGAAGGCTCTATTGGAGTCCAGAATCTGAGATGTCCACTAGGTTCCCCAGAGTTCTCTGTGTGCATCTTCCCTTTGGCTGATCGGTTTTGTTATGCTAGTTTGTAGTTTCAGTATAGAATGACTTGTACATTTATTTCTGCATTTTATTTTTTTCATTTGCTTCATGTTATTTCTTTTTGTCATTTGCTTCAGTCATTTCCTTCTGTAAGTTTTTTCGGTTGTACATGATGGTTAGTCCATCTACCGACTTATTCGGTCTCTCGATTTCTCTAGACTTGTCTGGATAGCCGAATTCTTATCTTGCTTCAAAAATTACTATTACTATTATTATTATTATTATTATTATTATTATTATTATTATATATTAACCAATTATTATTATTATTATTATTATTATTATTATTAAATGAAGTGATCAACAATAATAGAGAGAGAGAGAGAGATTCTCATCAAAAAAACAATAATAGAGATGGATGTGAATTAATTGGGACGAGAATATATAGAGAAACAGAAATCCCAAGGAATAAGGAAGGGATTATGATTGGGTGTCCAAAGTACCAAAACAGCAAAGGCCATATGAAATTACTCCGTAAGATATACTCCGTCACCCTCATAATGAGTCTGGTAGCCCCGTCATGATCTACGGACACCGCACAAACCCACACCCACGCCTTCAAGGTTCAATATACGGAGTATTTTATACAGTATTTATTTATTTGTTTATTTATATCAAAGCTAGTTTTGATTAAATTTACGGTCAGGGGCGGATCCTGGACCGTCATTCCGGGGATATTTGAAGGTAAAATTTTCATCATTCCGAGAATGTTTAAGGGTAAAAAAAATTTCTTTTGTAATTTTTTTCCCGGGTTGGGGATGCTTGACGGAAAAAATGAAGAAATTAACACTAAAAATAAAAATAATTTTTTTTTTTTGGGATGCTTGAGCATCCCCATTCATACATGTAGATCTGCCCCTGTTTTCGGCCGGGCTGCCTTGTAATCGTTACGTCGTCTTCCTTTATCGTTTTTCTTTTGAAAGAGAGTCGGTCGAAACGAACCAATTTATATTGGCTTAACTTGCCGAAGCACTCAACAGTCGCCTGCAATTGAAATACGATCACATGTCCAAACACCACATTTTTTCTGTTCCGTTCTTTATGATATTTAATTTATCGTAATTGATATTCACACACGGTGAATATCTCGTCAGTTGCACGGATGAAAATTCGAATACGAAGTGTTAATCCACGAAAGCATTTACAAACGAGTATTAATGGTACGCGGATAAAAAAAATATTAGAAAGGGATATTGCACGAGTACAGGTGCATGTGCATCACGAGTGTGCGGATAGGATGGTAGAGCCACGTGAGAATCTCTACGATGAATCTTCACACGGGGGAATCTCGGACAATAACCGCGCATCACGGGTACGCAAAGAATCACATATGCGCATCACGGGTGCGCATGACGTCCCCTGTTGAATGTACTTCACATTGTACCTATGAACTATAGAACAAAGTTTAAAATTCTGTTTTCTGTTACTGTAGTCGATATCGAGTTAGCAGACAGAGTTGTACTCGAAGTCGAGTTAATGGCAGTTGTAGTTTGTGTTTTTAAGCACATTTTCTTAGCTAAGTTAGTGGCTTAGTGCATGCGGTGCAGTTACCCGAGTAGTTTCTTAGCATTAGTGACAATGTTTTTAGTAGATTTTGTAAGGCAGTTGGTTGTGGTTAATGGAGAAATAGTTTTAGCTCTCTCTCTCTCTCTCTCTCTCTCTCTCTCTCTCTCTCGATCGAGTGTGTGTGTGTGTGTGTGTGTTTTTCTAGTGTCTTTGAGTGTGCACCAGCAGTCTATTGATCCCCAATTCGAGTTGCAACATCCCCCTCTCTCCTCGGCTATAAAAACGTTAGAATCCTATCCTCCGCCTTACGTACACATACCCTTTCTCGATCCTTCGGTTTGCATACATTCCGTCTCATACCACTTCTCAATCCTTTGTCACGTTCGAAATCTATAAATTTACATCAATTATCGGGAATTATGACATCAAAAATGAAGAAGGTTGCAAGTAGTGTCATGAGTAACCTTCGAGGAGATCGATCGTCGGAAGATAAGAATGAGCGTTGGATAGCTCGAGGAGCAACTTACTTTTAGTTTTGATAAGTTTATAATAATATTGATTTTTTTTTTGTAATAAATGTGAGAACAAGCTGTCAATGTAAATAAGAAAATGGCCTACATGGGAATATGCTACGGGGAATGGCTGTTCCCCTAATATCCTCGTCAATGAACGAAACAATGTCCAACGGTGGAAAACATGAAAACCGAGCAGAAAAGAAAACAATAAATATGCAAGGGAGTCAGCGACAACGTTCGCTTTCCTATAGACATGCATCAACTGGATTTCCCAGTCTCGGGATAATAAGCTCTAGCATTGACGCACCGGGCTAGATAGTGGGTGACAGTCATCAACTCCTTTCCTAAGAAGCGTAACGACGAGCAACAAATCCGCCTCAACAACCACCTTTTTGTACCCATTCTCCCAAGCAGTCCGGAGCCCATCAAGTAGCCCCCAAAGTTCTGCAACGGGCACTGTGCAACATCCTAACCGACGAGCAAACCCCGTGATCTATCAGCCTTCCTCATCTCGCATTACACCTCCTGCAACAGCCCTCCCGTCGGCCGATACCGACTCTTCCAAATTTAGCTTCACCCATCCTACGGGAGGCTTCTTCCAACTGATAGTGGTCCTACACCAGCCCCTATCGACGCCTTTACTGCTATGAATTTTTCAGGCTTTCGAACACTCCAGCGCCTTCATTCGGATGAATTGGACTTGATCAACCATGCACTCCTTACCATTAAACACACAGTCATTGCGCCAACGCCAAATCCACCAAAGGCTCAAAGCAAACATACTAGGCCAGTCCACCCCTTCCATGTACTGCTGCGTGGCAAGCAGATTGCTCCAGACTTAAGTAGCGAAGGGCTCATCGAAGGAGGTCAGCCAACCCGGCAAAGTGACAATGGCTTCCCACAAGCCTGAGATTGTCTTACAGCCCCTAAAGAGGTGAGTAAAGGATTCCGGGTGGTCAAGACAAGCACTACAACAAGGGTTGGTGGCAATATGTCGACAACACCTCTCTTCATTGGTGAGGACGGCCCCACGAAGAACTAGAGACATGAAGCATCGGACCCTTTCGGAGACTTTCAGCACCCAAATCCGCTTGAACACCAGGGAATCGTTGAAGCACATCTCTCGATGTCTACGAATAATATCATAGCCCGATTTGATGAAATAGTTCCCATCCTGTGACGCACGTCAGCTCAGTCTATCCATCTTGGCACCCGATTCATCCACTCCTTGTGGAAGCCGGCTAACATCATCTACATCATGGTCGGAAGCAACGGGTCTAGCGACTCCTAATCCCACCCTCTATGATTCCGCTAGTAGGAGCGAACCGACCTCTGCCGGGTGTTATCATCCAGTGCCACTAAAGCATCATCTCTAAGGGGATGGTCCCCTATCCAACAATCCTCCCAAAAGTGAACAAGTTTACCATCCCTGAAATCCACACTTTTCCAAACCCAGAAAACAGACGAAGTTCGAGGGTTCCTCTTTGGGGCAAATACTTTTATGCATACCTCTTCTGGTTGATCCACCGCCGTCTAGCTTTGAAGCATGCTTGACCAAACGTGGGACGTCCCCACCACGCCACTCGACATCGACCGAATATACTTCACTCAGAAAATGTCACTCCACGCTTCCCCCTCCTTACTTATCAGAAACCTCCACATAAGCTTCACGGTGATAACCAAGTTGAGATCCCTCATAGGTCGAATTCCCAAACCGCCAAGTTCCTTCGGGCTGCAGACTCTTTCCCAATGAACCAGGTGTAATCGTCGTTTATCCTCACTGCCACCCCATATGAATTGCCTGTAAATTTTATCGATTTGATCACATGTACATATCAACTAGTAACATAATGGTAGCCATCGTATACACAAGGATAGATGAAAAGACAGACTTCGTTAAAGAGATTCTCCCTGCTAGGCTAAGATATTTTCCCTTCCAACTGGCAAGTCTTGAGCTGGTCTTATCAACCAAGGAAGTGAAGGTGTCTCTGTTGATACGCTTGTGAAGCACTGGCATCCCGAGATAGCTCCCGAGGTCATCGGTCACTTCGAAGCCGCATTCTCTTTTTGGTTTCGACACCACCTCTTGCCGCACATTGGGCGAGACGAAGAGCATGGACTTCGACACACTCACACGTTGACCCGACGCCACACAAAAGCTATCCAATATGCCTTGGATTATCCTTAATTGGTCAACCGAGGCCTCCACTACCAATACTATGTCATCTGCAAAGAATACATAAGAAATATTAGGACCGACCCTGGTCAACTTGGCAAGAATCCACATCCCATCCTCAACGGCCCTAAAGATAGCTTGGCTTAACCGTTTAATACAGACGATAAATAAATAAGGGAAAATAGGATCTCTCTGTCTTAGGCCCCTCGTAGGCTTGAATTTGTCAGTCATCTCGTCATTAACAAGGACCCTAGTCGATATTGTGGTGATGCACGCCTCAATCCATCTCCGCCAATCATCCGAGAAGCCAGCATCCTGCAAGGTATCCATAACGAAGTCCCACTGGAGGCGATCATATGCCTTCTCAAGGTCAATCTTAAGAATCATCCAGCCTTTTGTACCCCTCTTCTTCCTCATTGAATGAACAAGCTCCTGCATAACAACGATGTTATCCGTTATAAGCCTTCCCGGCAAGAAACTTCCTTGCATAGGACTAATAAGAGAAGAAAGAATATGTCTCATCCTGTTGACAAGCACTTTCGTAATGGATTTATATAACACATTCCAAAGGCTAATTGGGCGGAATTGAGAAATGGCTTCCGGCTTGGCCACCTTAGTAAGAAGCACGATCAGCGTGTCATTTATCCCTTCCAACATCCTAGCCGAATCGAAGAACTCCTTCACACAATCCTTGACCGAGAGCCCAACCACATCCCAACACTTCTGGAAGAAGGTCGCTTGATAACCGTCAACATCGGGCGTTTTAAACGCCCCCATCTCGTTAATGGCACGATAGACCTCCTCATCGGTAATCGACATCTTAATAGCATCCCACTCAGTGTCCGGGAGGGGAGGGAAATTGCCCATAGCTAGGGAATTAGGAACCAATTCTTCGATCGGAATGGTAGCCTATGAAACAACACATTCACCAAGCCTGTAATAGCTCCCTTGTCCATGGCATCCACACCGTCATCACCTTTCAACACATCAATCCTATTCCTTTGCCTTTGAATGATCATGGAGAGATGAAAGTAGGTGGTATTTCGGTCACCGGGACACAACTATTCTTCCTTAGACTTTTGGAACCAAAGAGTTCCTCTTGTTCAAGCGACAGGGCAAGCTCCGCTTGGGTATCTTTCTCACGTCTAAGCAATTCAGTCGTGACCCGGTTCCCTAACTCGCCTTGAATTTCTCTCAATTGCTTCTCCAGATTAGCCTTTATATCCAAAATATCGTTGAATGTCTCCTTATTCCATTTCAAAAGATGCGTTCGGAGGTGATGAAGAGCCAATGGCGCTGGGCTGAGCGAGTCCCATGACTCCTGAACTAGGTCTTGAAAATTGGGATGGGTAAGGTTTGTACGAGCTAGATGATGAAAAATTATTTAAAAAGTTGCATGAAATATTAGAGATTGTAATATGATGAAAATTTAATGTGTCGGAAAAAAAAAGTACATAATGTTTGTATGAGTTAGATGATGAAAATTAAAAAGTTGCATGAAGTATGTAAGCGAAATTATATTGGAAAAAAATGACTTGTGTTTATCAATCTCATTAGTGAATTATAGTCTTATGATAAGAGTTGAGTTAACGTATATTTGATATTTATGAAAAAAATCAAGATATTCTTCCCAAAGCCTAAACATCAGATCAGGGTAATTTCATGTTTGTCGGGAAAAATTTATGTTATGAATATGTGTTTATCATTTATGTTGAAAACAGGTAACTTAAATAGGTAATCAAAAGTAGTTATGTCATTAGTTAGATATATTTGAAAACAAAATATCATTGAAAATAGGTAATCGAAATTAGTTAAATGAAAAAAAGTAATTTGTGTTTATCAGTTGTAACCTTATTGGAATAGGTAAATATAATTGATGTGTAGAGAGTAAATTTAGGATATTTGTAATGATAAAAAAAATTATAACATCATAGTATTTTCATGTATAAATAAAAATTTATATCATCTTTAGAGGAGTTGCCTATCCGAAAATTATTTATTTGTTATGCAAAGTGATAGTGAATAGTTAGGTAGGGGTGCGCAAAAAAACCCGACACGACTGACACGACACGAAAACATGACAACACGACATGAAAAACCACGAAACCGAAAAGACACGACACGAAAATGACACGAACTGCTAAAACACGACATTAAACGGTTCGTGTTCGGATCGGACATATCTCCTTATCGGATATCCGACAAGAACCGTTTAATTTTTTTTTTAATTTATAGCTATGCTAATACAGTAATAGTATAAATTTAATTGCTAGAGATTAGTAAATCTCACTAGCTCAGTTGGTAAAGGCCCATGTCGTCTCAGCGTGTCTTCGAAACCACCAACCTAGGTTCGATTTTCTACTTCTGAATTTTTTTCCCTCACAATATCTCACCTTTTTTTTTTTATGACCAAACATTAAACCCTAAACTCTCTTTTCCCCTCAAATCCCAATCTTTTCTTCCCAGCCGCCAGTCCAGTAGACTACGCCCTCCTCAATCTCTTCTTCTCTTCCCTTGAACCTTACCTTTTAGTACTTCCTTCAGGCGACAATGGAGGCGTGTGCCTAGCTGTTACACCTTGTCCCCGCCCCTCCTGCCTCCCGCTTTCCCTCTCTTTCTTCCTCCTCGCGCTCCCCCTTCACCGGATCGCTCCATCAGCGCCTCAGCAGCTCTACTTTCTCCTCATTTGTCCTCTTCGCCAGTTCGCCGGTTTATTTCCAGTTTTCTCTCGCCTACAACTGCTCTGATTTATCCTCCTCCCATCAACTAGGTCCCTCATCCTCTTCGCCGATTTATTTCCAGATTTTGCTTGATTTCAATTTTAGTTTGAATTCGCTTGATTTCTTTCTAGTTTTCGCTTTCTCCCCCCCCTTCTCGTTTTGGGTTGTTGTTGTTGAAACCTCTCGTTCTGGTTCCTCAATTGAACAATGGATTTGGATTAAGGCCTTTTGATTTGCAGATCTCAATTTCTTTTTTTCTGTTTGCAGCGAATTGTTTTCTTTTTTTTTTATTGGTTCGTGGCGTGTTAACCCGGTATCCGACACGGAACCGAATACCTTAATTGTGTCGGGTACCCGGGTTAAGATGGTTCGGTCATTCAAACTTTATCGGTTTTGGGTACCCGACATGAATATCCGGTTCGTGTCGGGTACCCGGTTATGCACACCCCTATAGTTAGGGCATTGGACCAAGACCGACCGACCCAGTTCGAGTTAAGTCCGAATCCGAAAGCAATCTGAATCCAATAATAACCTGAACCCGTTTATATCCGAATGGACCAACCTGAAATCAACTCGAAATAAAAAACTGCCACCCGAACATATCTGAAGCCCGATTATACCCGACACCCGAAATAACTCAACCCCGATTATATCCGAAACCAAATTTTTTTTTAGCATTTCCCCTAAAATACTCAAAACAACCTAAGTATTTGATTACTTAATAATGAATGTTAATATCATAATCCATAATTAAATATAATTTTACACTCCCTCCATTAAAAATAGTCATTTGACTTTTAGCATTTTTAAGACACTAAAGCTATATAAATATAAGAATTAATTGATAAACATTATCTTAATATGTATAAAAAGATAAATATCTCATAAAGTCATAAGTAAAAATTATTAAATTAATTTTTTTTGATTTATTGAATATGATTCTTGCAGATTCGATTTGATGGAACCTGATTCATCCGAACCCGTTTAGACCGAAACCTGATTCACTCGAACCCTTAAGACCGAAATCCAATTCGTTCGAACCGAATTAGACCAGAAAACCCGATTGGATTCCAAATGCATTATGATTATAATGCAAAACGATAAGGCGGTGTTTGGTTAACATAATTTTTAAGGTGCTTGAATTAAGATTTTTTGGATTCTATGATGTATTAATTATAATGCAATTATTTTATCTCGATTTATGTGATTATTTGGTTAAATTACGATTTTACCTCGGTTTTTACGAGATTTTTATTTTTATAACCAATCGTTCACATAAAACAAGACAAAATAATTACATTAAAATTAAAATGCAATGGAATTCAAACACACCCCACATCCGACCCAACTCGTCTGGTTGCCACGTCTATTTTTCCGGAGTATTATAAAAATCGGATATCGATTTTTCGGAAGTGATTGATTATGTTGAACAGAAGGATATTCTTAGTAGAAATTAATAAATTAAAACAGTATATATAATTATACTATTTTATATACTGTTTTTTTTTTATATTCTTAGAGTATAATAAAGGATTAATTTATTTATATACTTGGATATTTACCAACTTTAAAAATGTATCCCGCAAGGGTATTAAACTCCGCTCCTTTGGACGGGCACTAAATCCCATTAAGGTTGTTTAAATCCCAAAAGGGTTTTTGGGTGCTCTCTATTCAGGCGGTTTGCGGTTATGCGGTGGCGTGGCTGTGCTTTCTTCTCCGTGCATTTGGTTCGGGTTGTCGGAGTCGGGATAGATTGAGATCGTGGTAGTGTGTCGTGGCGTCTCCACTATTCGAGTTGACTGCTTCTCTGAAGTTTTGTCCTCACTGCCTACAGGGTGATCGGGTCCTATGTATCGCTGACCTATGGTTCTGTCGTAGAGTCGGGCTTGACTTCGTCCGTTGTCTTCGTCCTCATCCATTTTGGTTTGGTCTGCTTGGTTCGCTTTTTGTAGAGTATGTATGCCTGCGTTTGCACCTTTTTTATTGTAGTATGTCCTTTCTGTATTGTAGTATGTATTGGTGTGTAGACGGTTCTCTCTCTGCCGGATTGACCGGTCCTCGAGTTTCAGATATGTCCGACTCGAATTCTTACCTAATTTTTTTTTTTTTTTTAAAAAAAAGTTGAATCGAATGAGAAGAATAGAAAATATGGGAAGCAAAATCCACGTGTGTGGTGGATATTGAATCAATCAGTCACCGTTGTACACTGCAGAAAAAAGACACGTGGAAGTAAGAGAAGGTAAAGGAAAGGCCCAAACTTATCAGACGGTTTGTCTTGGGGCAGCCGCTAGGTTGTACAGCAAGGCCTGGGCCCCACCCCTCCCTCCTCTCTCATTCGTACTCACGGCTGATTGGCCAATGCCCAAACGCCACGTCCACCCCCGACACTGGATTCGCTGTTCCTTGTCCACATCACCTCTTTTTTCAACTTTTTTTCGTTTTTTTCCCTTTCTTTTTCCTTTCTCATTTTTTTTTTCCTTTCTCATTATTTTGTCCTTATAATGGATCTCCTCTCTTAATTTCTTTTTTCTTTTTTTTCCCTCTTTTAAATGTTTCTATTATATAGGGTACAAATTCTTAACCATATACTCCCTCCGTTAATTAAAACTTGTCGTTTAATATTCATACACGTTTTTTTAGAATGATAAAAACTATATGAAATATTAACTTTTTCAAAAATTTGTTTTTATGAATTCATACTTAATAGTAACAAGTATGAAATTATTTAAAAATTATATTCAAAAAGTTAATATTTTATATAGTTTTTAACACCTCAAAAAGCGCGCATGAATAGTAAAACGTCAAGTTTTAATTAACGGAGGGAGTATTATAACTTTTATCTAATCTCGAATTATTTCCCAATAAAAAAAAATAATAATATTATAACTTATGTTGACGGATATAACAATTACTCCAAATTTTATTTATTTTTAAAAATTAAAATTATTTTGCAAATTCTTAACCATATTCTATAACTTATTTTGCCTTCGTTCCCTCATCCTAATTTTATGTCAATGTTAAAGGGTTGAGACATTGGAATAAAATTTGGATTAAAGGAAAAGGCAAAATAACTTTGCTTGTACCTAATCAGCAAATCACATCTATGGGCTGGGCCACTCATCATACCATTTCATTGACACCCACTTTTCTTATTGTATTCCACGCCACACAAAATTACGAGAAAGTTAAATACAGTATATGGGTAATTTTTTTTACTTGATACGTTGCTAATATTATCCTGTATTATTTTCTTACCTTAATTGATGAGTCGATACCAAATGTATAATCATCAATACTACATACTCCCTCCATCCCACAATAGTTGTCTTTAACTATTCATGCAAATTTTTTTAAAAAGCTAAAAATTATATAAAATATAAATATTTTTAAATGATATCATACATATTACTAATAAGTATAGAATTATTGTAAAAAATTAATTAAAAATAAATATTTTATATAGTTTTTAATTTCTTAAAAAGCTTGCATAAATAGTCCAAAGACAATATTTGTGGGACGAGACGAAGGGAGTATTAAAGTAGAAATTTCTAATTTTATGTGTCCTTTCTCTCAATTCTAAATAATAATTGAAATAATTCTTTTCAATTATAAATAAAGATTGAAATAATTGTCTAATGATTAAATTATAATTGAAACTACGATTTTCATCTATTAAAAATATCATTATGTGAAATTCTATCTATATAAAAGAAAAATCATATAAATATTTTTTTTTAAACAAAATATCAAGTAAAAGCAAAGCTAGCTAAATGAAATGTAGGCCGTATTTGTTGTCTGGACAACTTGCATTGATTAATTCCTACTAATCCTATATATGGCTCGACATGCACCAAACACCATTAATAAAAGCTACACTGACAATTCTATTAAAAGTACTCCGTATTAATCAATCAGTCGCATATTTTAAGATTATAGATTAATGTAATTTTAATTGAAAATTTTTTTCTAAAAAAATGAATCTTAACAAATTTATTTGATTATTTTATTATATCTGTTTTGACCAACTAGTTAGAATTAATTCAATTGTTCGATTATTGTAGATTCTTTATTGCGAATATTAACCCAATTGACAAACTTATTTTTTTAAGACTAATTGAACTAATTGGATAGGTAGGTCGTTAAATGTGTATGAAATCCTTCTTTAGGGGTTGCACATTCATTGGCTTGCTTATCTCTGAATTTAAAGTTATTGATTGGTTTAAATCATCCTTTGGGGATTGCTCAAGAACTAAGGAATTATTTGACTGATTGAACTAGTAACTAAATTAGATCGAAACAATGACATTCATAGAAAAACTAAAATGACAAGTGGAAGATACAAGGATCAACCTAACCAAATAAAGTGGATAGTTGTAGGTGCAACTATTTCTCTTCATTCTATACACCAGTTTCTTTAATTATTACTGCTTTTCTTATTCTGCTTTGATAAAATGCGAACCTTTTGAACTATAAATGGTTATTAATTTGGCAATTATATCACACTTGAGTAATGAAGAATTCTATGTGGGATCGATCTCTGACGTATTAACTATACTAGTTTATAGGTTTGATTGTGTCTGAAAGGAACAATGACAATTTTCCTGTCATTCCTTCATATGCCATTGTAATCCTAACTCTCTAGTTGTATCTTTCAGCTACATCACCATCAACAATAATAACAACATCATCTCCATAGTAATACCCGTAATCCAATGACATATATGTGTTTTGCATCAATCGCCTTGTCTTCAACAACACATACGTCTTTGAAATATTCCTTAGATTCAAATGTCTTTGTTCTTTCTTGGTCTTCATTAATTTATAGTATGGCGATGTCAGTTGTTGTAGGTACGGTAGACAATATGACCTTCTTCCTCTTGATCACTGATGAATTCTTTTAAATCGTCATCACAACTGACAATAAAAGGTGTTTTTAAATTCTTGTATGGGTGCAACTGACAATGAAAGGTGTTTTTAAAGTCTTCAAGGTTGAATTTGCTGAATACTCTCATAGTAAGCGAATCCAATATAATTGAATTATCCCCTAGCAAAGGCTTTGATGTTGTATCACTAATGAATGATAACTTGTTATCAACAATCATCCATTGTCCCCTACACACAACTATAACAATGTGGGTTGACATATATGTGTTTTAGATCAGCTACTATGTCTTCAACAACACGTACGCCTTTGAAATATTCATCAGATTCAAATGTCTTTCTTCTTTTTTGGTCTTCAGTTTATGGTATGGTGATGTCAGTTGTTGTAGGTATGATAGACAATATGGCATTCTTTCTTTTGATGACACACAATTCCACGACAAAATTGACTTCTTCTAACTTACTTAATAACACAAATTCCTGTAAATCGTCATCACAACTCATAATAAAAGATGTTTTTAAATTCTTGTATGGGTGCAAGTGGTTGCATTCTTGTTAAAAAAATAAATTGTTCAACTTCGAATCTGTTGAATACTCCCATAGTAATGAATCCAATGTAATTGAATCATCCAGTAACATAGTTTTGATGTTGTATCACTAATGAATGATAACTTGTTATCAACAATCAACCATTCTCTCCCCTATTCATAACTATAACAATGTGAGTTGACATATATTATTGCTTGCTGCCAAAAAAAAAACAATCATATAAATAAATATAAGCAAATATGTGCTTATATATATATATATGTAGGGATGCGCTCCGGTGAAAACCAAAATTGCGGTAGAAACCCGTGAGGACCGACTTTTTAGCTCGGTTCACTTGCTTTATAGCCCGGTTATGAATAGAACCGATCTATAAAGGCATAAATTTTAGCCCGGTTTTGAATAAAACTGAGCTATAAAGTCACTATGTAATTTTAAAACATGAGTTTTTTAGCACGATTTTTAGGCTTGACCGAGCTATAAAGTCATGTATTATTTTAAAATTGGAGTTTTTAGCACGGTTTTTAGGTTGAAATGAGTTGTAAAGTCACCGTGTGATTGAGGTTTTTAGCACGGGTTTCAAATAAACTAAGATATAAAGTAGTCCTTACAGGTTTTTACCACAATTTGAGGTTTTCACCGGAGTCAATCCTTATACATGTATGTTAATAATATATATGATTAAAAAATCTACATGTTGACAAATGAGTTGGGAGGAAAATTAGTGAGCGAAATTGGAGAGCAGCTTGGTGCACAAGAAAGTGTTTTTTTTTTTTGATATAAACGGTGGCACATCTTATTCAAGTAGGTCGACCTCCGTAAGCTCGATCAAACTTTGCAGGAAAGGGTCGATAAATACATGTACATCACCGTTAGGAGGTATAAGTCTAGCAACATAATGCGCCAATACATTCCCACTACGCCTTACATGAGTGAATTGAAAAGAAGAAAAGTGCTCAGCCACTGCTAGAATATCATCAGCTATCAAGCGAGAGTACGCTCACGATCATGTCTTGTCATCCAGGCTGCTGATCAGGTGCAGCGAATCCGCCTCCAGATGCACATTACCTCCCCCCCTCGCAGCTGCCTGCTCAATTCCCATCAGCGTTGCCCGCATCTCCGCCGTATTCACCTCCCAACTCTCCTTGAGGCGCTGCACCATTGCCCACAACATCTTGCCTGAATCATCACGCGCTACAGCGCCCAGCCACACATTCCCATCGGCCATCAGAGCAGCGTCAGTGTTGACTTTCACAACACCATGTTGTGGCCTGATCCAACTCCTCACCCCTACTACCCGTCGGTTGGATTCGGTAATCTGTTCGTTTCGAACATCCCAAATTGCCCTGTAGTCCTGCACCAATTTGTGAAGACCATCCCGTAGCAGCGCCACATTCGGAGGAGAATCATCAAACAGCCTCAAGTTCCTTGTCGTCCATGCTATCCACATGTTAGTGAAGACTTCTATCAGCCCCATCGCCCCGTCGGACTCGTGTATTGTACTGACCATCTGGGCCAAAGACAGGTGCCCCAATCCACGAACTCGGGGCCCTAGACGAGAGCCTTCCCACACTACATCCGACAATGGGCATTCGAACAACACATGAGCGATGGACTCCGTCTCGTCTCCACACCCATCACACCTCGCATCCTCCCTCACATGGCGCTCCACAAGGGTCGCCTTCGCAGCTAGTGCCCCTTGAATAGCACGCCACGCAAAGAGAAGGAGCTTTGGAGGCGCCTTGAGTTTCCACAACCATCCCCAGAACTGATCGGCCTCTCCGTTGAGCCGCTGAAACCATCCCTCCCTATGCCCACAACACCCCAACCAATATGCCGATTTGACAGTGTAATATCCCTCCTTGTTTGGACACCAGATCCGAGCATCTTGAGGCCATCGAGTGCTCAATGGGATCGCCTCAATGCATTCCACATCAGCCTCCGAGAAATTCTCTTGCAATAGTTGATGATGCCACACTCCTCTCTCCCTGTCCATGAGGGCTTCCATGGTGAGTCCCAAATCAGAGTGCTGCAGTAGAATCGGAGCTGTCGGTCGACCCTCTCTCGTCAACCAATTGGAGCCCCAAACATCAATACTCCCCCCACCCCCTACCCTCCATCCCAACCCTTCCAACAACAAAGATTTAGCACCCCAGATACTCCTCCAAGAGAAGCTTGGGTTGCTTCCCAGGGCCGACTCCAAGTAAGTCCCATTCCGGAAATAGCGAGCTCCAAGTACACGGGATACCAACGTCAAGGGCTCCTTTACCAACCTCCATCCTTGCTTCGCCAGTAGTGCATCGTTGAACAACCTGAGATCCCTGAAGCCCATACCTCCCATCTGCTTAGGTGCACACAGGCGCTCCCAACTCCACCAGTGGATTCGGCGCTGCTGTTCAGAAGAGCCCCACCAAAACCGACTGAGGAGGCTATGGATCTCATCAATCAGTATCTCCGGAAATCTGAATACACCCATCACATAGGTTGGTATACTCTGCAAGACCGATTTTATAAGCACCTCCTTCCCCGCCTGCGATAGTGATCGGCCGTTCCACCCTTGTATTTTCTTCCAGATTCGCTCCTTGATTGATTCGAAGACAGCCCGCTTCGATCTCCCCACTGCCGTTGGAAGTCCCAAATATCTAGAATGCCGGTCTACCCGTCGCACACCCAACAGCCCAGCAATCACGAGTTGTTGATGATAGTTAACATTTCGACTAAACGAAACCTCCGACTTCTGCCAATTAACTTTTTGACCTGATGCTCTTTCATACAGCCGTACAACACCGGTAACTTGCGAGCATTCTTGTGGAGCCGCTTTTGAAAACAACAGACTATCATCCGCAAATAACAAGTGGCTGATCTTAGGAGCGCCTCTACTGATCTGCACCCCATGTATCCGATCCTCCGACACTCGTCGAGCGAGCAAAGAGGAAAACACCTCTGCACAAAGAATGAACAGGTATGGCGACAATGGGTCGCCTTGGCGTAGACCCCGTGAAGGAATCACCCTCCCTCGTGCTGGCCGTTGAACTTGAAAGCAAAGGAGACACTAGATACACACTTAAACACCCTCCCACACCAAGCCTCTGAGAACCCCATTTTCCTCATCACATTATGCAGGAACACCCATTCGACTCGGTCATAGGCCTTGGACATGTCCGTCTTGAGTGACATCCATCCGCTTCCCCCCGACCGCTGCCCCTTTAAATAATGAAATACTTCCAGTGCAATTAAGGCATTGTCGGAAATATTCCTTCCCACTACAAACGCACTTTGTTCCCCCGAGATGAGTGTGGGCAGCAGCGGCTTGAGACGATTTGCCATCATATTGGACACAATCTTATATATAACATTACACAAGCTTATCGGCCGAAACTCCGACGCCCTCTTTGGCTCAGCCACCTTGAGAATCAGAGTAATGCTCGTTTCATTGATCGCCCCTAACTCCGAGTTCCCAATCCACCACGACTGAATAAAGCTCACAATGTCGCCCCCCACTATATCCCAGAATTTTTGGAAAAAAATTGCATGCATTCCATCGGGACCTGGTGCCTTCGTCGGATGCATCTGGTGGAGCGCTGCCTATATTTCTCCCGCAGTTGGGAGCCTATCCAAAGCTCCATTCATCTCCTCTGAGATCTTATGAGGGATCCCCTCGAGTGCCTCCTCAATCGAACTCGTTCCCTCGGAGCAAAACATATTTTCAAAGAACTTAACAATAATCTTTTCCACCTCCTGATCCCCTTAATGCTTCTCTCCCCTTTCATCTTCTAAAAAAGCGATATGATTCCTCTTCCTCCTGTGATTCGCCTTCCGATGGAAGTACGAGGTGTTCTTGTCGCCATCCTTCAGCGCATTCTCTCGGCTTCGAAGGTGCCAAAAGTATTCCTCATCCCTATGAAGCATGTCCAACCAATCGACAATTTCCCGGCCCTTCCTCAACACTTCCCCTGACGGAGGGAGATTCTGTAAGGTCACTAACTCAGCCTCCAGATCTCGGATCTGCTTTTTTGTTCCTTTAAACTCACTACGAGACCACGAGCCTAGACACCTAGAACAGTTTGCAATCTTCTCCTTCGGGCTCCCTGTCATCTCCCCCCACTGATTTTTCACTATATTACGACACTCCTCGTAACGTAGCCACATAGTTTCAAATTTGAACTGTCGCTTATGTCGCCTTGAAGGCGGCTGCTCAGTGTTGAGTGTGATTGCGGAGTGATCTGAACTGTACCTCGGTATGTTTCTTGTTTGACAACCTTCAAACCGTCCACACCAATCCGGACTTGCCAAGAAACGGTCGAGCCTCTCCTTTACAACAGATTCAGGCTCCCTTCCCCTCTCCCAAGTGAGTTTTATCCCACTCCATCCCAAATCAGTCAAGCGACAATCTTCCACCACCTGCCTAAACGCATCCATCTCCGCCTGTGTTCTAAGTGCACCTCCTTCCTTCTCGTCTTGAAACAGAATTTCATTGAAGTCCCCAAAGAAACATATGGGAAGGTCGTGGCTGCTGCGCATGAGGCGCATAAGATCCCATGTCTCTCGCTTTCTCTCCCTAGTCGGCCATCCATAGACCCCGGCTGCCATCCACTTGAATCCATCGTTCTATGTGATCTCGGCGCAGATATGGCGGGCTGAGTAAGATCGGATGGTGGCGGCTGTGTCTCTCCACCAGAACCCTAGTCCGCCTAACAGCCCCTGGCTGTCTAAACATAAGCCCTCTGTAAAACCACACTTCCTCATCGTGGGCTCAAGTTCCTTCTTTGGGATCATCGTTTCCATAACGAACACTATGTTGGGCCGCAAGTTCCAGGACCAATCCTGGAGGGCTCGAACTGTCCGAGAGTTGCCCAACCCCCGGCAGTTCCAGGATAAAATTTTCATTGCCCTTCGCGAGTCTGGCCACCGCCAGTACCCGCTACTTGCAGAGGTCCTGTCTCTACCTCCCCATGCTCATTCAGACGGACCCTCTTATTAGAGGCTGATCCATCCCCAGTGCTTCCTCTTTCGTGCTCCTCCGCTTCAGCATTCTTCCGTTTTCCTTGGAGCACCCCAACCTCGGTTCGACCCCCCAGAATCTGGTCTCTTTCCTCGCTCGTTGGGATCTCTATTGCCACTGTCTCCTTCTGTTTTGTGGTTTCCTAGCACTGCAGTATCCTCGTCTCTTGCCCGCTCATCGCCCCCTGGGCTTGCTTCTCATTCTCATCCTCGCCCTTATTCTCTTGTTCCATTCCTGAGTTTTCTTCAGCCCCCTCATCTTCATTATCATTATTTATCTCAGCCCCCGCCTCCTTCATATGCTTTCCCAGATCCCAATTGATAAATCTCTCCATCAGTTTCGTACCCCGCTCCCTTTCTTCCACGCTCACACGCGATCCTCTTGGGTTCAGCGCCGCCCTAAGCCACAGCCCGAATTGATTCGGGTTCGACACTCTCTCAACCCCTGCAGAGGTGATCTTGTGAGAGCAAAAGCGCACAATGTGCCCGATTCTCCCGCAGAGGAAGCAAAAGGTTGGCAGGCATTCATACTGCAAGTCGATCCACTTCCAACTGTCTCCCATCCCCAATTTTATCCCTCTCACCAATGGTGTAGAAAGATCAACCAAAACTTTTATTCGTATATGATTTCGGAATCCAACAACATCAGGTTGGTCAAACGCCAAGAACTCACCCACTCGGTCTCCGATCGCTCTCGCAGTCGAAAGCGATTGTTTCCCTAATGGAAAATTTCTGGCCTGAATCCAAAAAGGCGAGTGCGTGAATACGATACCGTCCAGACCATCCGTTGCTTCTACTTCCTTCAGAACAAGCAAGGAATCGTCGAACGTCCAAGGGCACCCCTCTAGGACTCTGCTCTTATCTTCCATGTTGAAGAACTGAAACATAAACTTCTTCTCTCCTACATCCTGAATCATCGGTTCCTCCTTGACCCTCCACACTTGCCTAATCGTTCGGCGAAAAGCCGGCTTGTTTATCGATTGGTCTGTCACAAATTTCCCGATCAGGCAAAGTTTGATCCGCGCACTTGCGAAGGACTCTTCCGATGCACCCACAATTTCCGTCTCCACCGTTGATAACCTAAAACCCTCCCACGCTTTCCGCAGGCCATCCACACTACTCCCCTTGCCGGCCTCCATCGTCCCGCCGGACTTCCGCTTCACTGGAAACGATAACTGCCAAGTAACTGTCAATAACTGGAACTCGCCACCCCCCACCGCTAGGGACTTGTCGTAAAACTATATGCCTTGCACAAGAAAGTGTTGAGATGCGGGCAAACAATTAGGGTGCCCGATAAAAATTTAATTAGTAAGACTTATGTAGTAGATATCTAATTAATTTAGTCTTATTATATAAACATGTACTCTCTTCGTTAAGAAAAAATATGTCGTTTTAGAAGTAAAACTTTGTTAACAAAAACATGTCATTTTAGTGTTCACTTTCCAAAATTACCCTTGTAATAATTAGAGATTTGTCCGTTGTAGTTTTCAATAAGTGAAAAAGTAAAGTAATAATTAAGGGTATAAATGTATTTTTATTTGCTTTCTTACAAAAAAATATGCAAATGTTTAAAACGACGTTTGTAATTAGAAGATGAAGTATTTTTTTAACAATTTTTGGATCCGACAATTAAACTAAATTAATTCAATTCAACTAGTTGTACTCTTGTCGTGGCTCCACTTTAATTACCCAAAAAGCGTAAAACTGAAACCCCCCCAAAAGAAATACTCCTAATGTTGGTTGATTCATTAGTCAAGAAAGATTCGCCACTCACATAAATTTGCTGCCACTTTTAATTTGCTGATTCCACCTTTCCTCCTGTAACCCATTTTAAATTAGAGGTTGCAATACTACTCTACATCAGTATCAGTATACAGAGACTAAATCAGGAATGAAAGTCGTGGTGTGCTGGATTTCCTTATACCATGAAGAGAAAAATAGTCGTGAAAAAAATTTAAATGAAAATAGAGAAATATAGTGATGAAATGAATAGAATTAGATATATTATCCCATATATAATTTATTGGGTACATAGAAAAAAAATTATTGTGAGAATTTTGGAACGAAAATAGATGCATGGTTATAAAATGGATAGATTTAGGTGAACATATCATTGATAGAAGAAAAAAATTGCAATGAAAACAGCTGTTTAGGGTGAGGTTCGAACCTGTGTCAAGGGGTTAATAGTACAAGGTCCAATCCAACTGGACAATTCCTACCTTGTGTATCTTATTTAAGCTATATATAACATATTATGAATAAAAAATGGGGTGGGTTGCAGCAAAGCCCGGCCCACCCCTCCTTCCGTGCCTGTCAGTATACCTATTATCTTTACGCTCACTCTGCGCCAGTTTTATCAAAGTGGCAGAGCTAGAGTGGTCCTATGATCCGAATCCCGCCTTTCCTCCGATAATCCAAATCGGATTATCCAATCAATCTATTACTAGTACTATAATTAGACATTTTAATCAGGTCATTCGGGTCGGGTCATTTCGGATTTCGAGTAAAACGAGTTATAGGTAAATCGGATCTCGAGTAAATTCGGGTTGATTCAAACTCGGATTTGACCCGATTTTGATCAAATCGGGTCGATTTCAGGTTTGTTAGGTTTTTTCCTTTTAAGATTAAAAAAATCACTAGTGTTATAATATTATTATGTGGATGTACAAAGATATACACTTTACATAGATAGAGTTTTACTTATTTAGATAGATTTATCTTGTACTTGGAGCTCAAGGATATGACTCATATATATTGTAGTGATGGATACTCCACAAGAGAGATCAATTGAATACAATTTTATATTCTCCTCTCTTTTCTTTGCTCTAGTTTTATAACACGTTATCAGCACGAGTTTGCTCTACTAGGTTTCAACATCATCGACATCATCAACCCGATGATGTTGTGAGGTCGAAATCTCTCCGACTTGCCCTCGTACGTCAACCATATGATGCAAAGGGAAGTCTTTCGATTGTTCTTCTTAATTATCCATGGTTTATTTGAATTTGACATAATTGAGTCAATAGTGTTTTTATTATTTACAGTGCTATACTATGATTTGATTGGATTGATTCTTACATATGTTGTCGTGCTTTGATTTAATTTGCGAATTCTTATATATCATAGAAACCACATATTACGCCTTATTGTAATTGAATTTTGCTTCGGCGTTTGAGTTTTGCTTCTTAATCTTTTGGTTCACTTTCCAAGTTTGAATTTTGCTTCTGCATAATTGATTTTGATATTACGCCTTATTGTAATTGATTACCCTTATTCTTGCTTCTGCGCTCCGTCTTCGCTGCAGATCAACAAATCGACCGAGTGGAACGTCGCGATTCCGCTCCTCTCACCGGTCACTTCTCCCCAGGCGCCTCTGTTGTTCATCCAGCCGGCTCCGGAGACCGATTCGCGCAAGGATGTCCACCACTGCAACCACCAGGCCTCCGCCGCTGCCGACCAAAAGCCGCCTGCGGTCTTCAAGAAGTGGCAGGCCGCACCGTTCTGCTACAAGCCGGAGTCGATGCCTGCGTTCTTCGTCGTTGATGGCTCCAGAAGTTATATTTGAAGGCCATCTGGTTCTGCCTCCATGGGTGCCGGCGCCGACCTCGACCTCCACGCGAGCTCCGACTTGAGCAGAATCGGGGCAAGAAAGGGCGGACGGTGAAGCATAACCTCTTGTAGTCGGAAATCCGGTAGATTGATTTCGGGATGGATCCGTGACGCAAGGGAGAGGCAGGAACAACCGCGTCGCCGCCGCCTCTGCCTCTCTACAATTCAAAACGAAGAAGACGATTGAATCTGCTACGGAGAATAGTTTTGGGCTAATTACTAAAGCAGCCTAAGAATTTCAAATTTTGCTGATTAGCTTGCACTTTTCTGATAAATAACCGAAAAGACCCAAACTTTCAGGGTTACAAGTTTTGTCCCTTGTGAAGGTTTCGATGAGTGGAAAATCTCTTCCCAGAAGCGATGAGATTTAGCGAGTGAGGTAGATAAACACATCCCCCGAAGAGGATGAATACATAAATTATATCAATCCCTGAAGTGCGCTGTCGTGGAGGTAAGTGGAGGTAAGTACAATTTGATTTTTCTAATTTATTATTTTTCTTATAAATAATTTAATTGGTCTCCCGAAGTAGAAAATATTAAATCCCTCGAAGTGGATGAAAGTATTTAATGTGATCGATAAAATTCATCCACATAGCGATGATCAATGATTATTATTTTGTTTAGTTTATTACATTTTTATCATTCATCTCCCGAAGTAGATGAAAAGACAATTCTCCTGAAGTAGATAAAAACACATAAGAGGTACGACTGGTACATTATAGTTTGTTTGAATATGTTTCGGAGTGTGATTATATAAGAGGTACGTTGATTTTACTTGCTTGATTAATTAAATCGATCAATTAGAATTTAAAAGGATTTAAGACATGTACATAAGGATGGATAGAATTATGTTATATGATATGTGTTTTAAATAAACCATGATTATAATTTATTAATATTTTGTTTTGGTGATGGATTGTGTCACGTGAGTGGTTTGTCCACGGATCCACACTAGGATATCATGGTAAAAGGAGGCGAATCCTAGAAGATTGAACCCTACTTGATAGTGAGTCTATATGGGTTAGACTCGACTTTAAGGCTCGTGATGGAGCTGGACTGATTTTTCAATATTGGTATATGCAATCGAGCTTGCGGTCAGGTAAGCCTAAACATCATATATTTGAATTATGATTTTTGTGCCTCTTGATCGTGAATGATTATATCTGTTTGTTATGAGTTCATCTCGTACATTAAATATGGATTACCATTTAGTTGCTAATTGCAATATGACGTTATTGATTGCACATATAGATTTTATATCATAAATCACCCCATGGTGCTAATATACTTTGATATATAAGAATTTAGAGAATTGATAAATTATGTGCGATTTGGGGTTGATGATGCATATATGATATAGATATGGTTATTGGGTAAATTGACCATATATTGAACGGATACATGATAAATGATATCTAAATGAATTGATACATTGATAAGTTGATGAATAAATTAACGTCATCATGCATCGATTAAATATTAGCCTCATCTTTGTAGTAATGAGCTAAGATGATATTGTTGATTCCACCTTATACTTGTAAATTATTTCATATATGATTTGTTACATAGAAGGTTAAATACAAACTCCTGAAGTGGTTGAACTTGTTTGATCCCTAGTCACCAGAAGTTGACATTATTTATGTATCATGAAGTTGATTTGTATTATATCTCCCAAATGTAATTGCATGCAAATAAGAAAACATATTTTGTCTCATAGATGATGATGAAATTAATGAAATTGAAATTTGAGATTACAGTATTTGTGAATGACATTGTTTATTGAAACAAGTGATAAATATCTCAATTGATATCCACTTGAAGTGGCCGAATGAATTTTAATTATGTGTAGTGCATTTATTTTAATTTACTGAGATCGCTTTTATTATTTGCTTGTGAGGTGTATATATTTGAATTTACTTTTGCACAAAACTCTAAGTGTTTCCAGAAGAAACAACTTATTGAGAGTTTTTATGCCATAAACATATGTGGTTTTATATTGACAAGAATTATTTATGTCATTAGTGTTAATAAAAGGCATCTATTGAATGAAGAGCATAAATGATCCAACACCTTTGATTATGTAAACTCTTCCATTTTTGGTTTGTTATTGGTTCAATTTGGCTATTTTATGGTGCATGGAATCTTTACTCTATTTATCTATTTGATTTTATTTGCATTTTATGTATATGAATATGCATTGGAAATGTTTCTTGAAGAAACAATTATGGGAAGATAATGCCAATTTTATTCAACAAATGATGATTTGGGAGAAGAGTTGAGCCCGAAGACTCTTTATTTTGGAATCTTGTTCTTAATCTACTTGGGTATGGTAGAACTCAAATAAATAGCTAGCTAAATGACATATGGTTCATAACAACCTCTTTTATTTCCAGATGCAATATATATTGTTACCTCTAGTAGAGGACATAAAGAGGATACGGTGCGCACAACCGTTGTTAAGATACTGGTCATAATTTTGAGAATGATTATAGATAATCATGTATGAGTCGACTCCCACATCAAGGAGAATGTGGAAGAACAAGTCAAAGATGATTGTTTACCTATTGGATTTGCAATCTCCCAAACTGTGAATGAATCATCGCATGAAAATGTTAGAATGCTTTAAAGCGTGGCATCTGATGATATGGAAAACCTGAAGTTTTCATGATGAAATATCTAATGAGTTCTTGTATAAAGTCTATCTTTGGCATAATTAAACCTTATACATATCTCTAGATAAGCATCAAAATTAGTCCTCGAAGGCCTATCGATATAATCAAGCAATAAACTCATATGAGAAAATGGCTCTAGAAGAGCATCAAAACACTCTAAGTGAAGGAGTGATGATAGATAAATTGGGATCATAAAAGCCAATGGAGGACCAATAATTGCCAGAAGCAGTGGTTTTTCCCTAGTTGAGGATGTCAAAAGAGGGATCCAACATAATAAATACATTACCCATGTTGGTAATATGGATGTGATATGGAAATGTTATCAATGAAATTGATATGTTGGATAAATGAGCATTGAGAAGGTGACGATTAAATCGATCAAGTGAAGTCGTTGCTTATGAGATTATCATTTATGATAACGCTAATGCATAAAATGACCCAGCAGAGTCGTCAATAATAGCTAACAAGCAGGCATGAATATCAAGAGATTGATTCGATTTTGGTCAATGATAAAGTAAATTCTCCATTGTAATTTATCTCCAGAAGAGAGCTTTATATTTACAAGTTTTTAAATGTTCGATTCAGGCACTGAAATCTCCCCATATTACACTAAGTTGTTGTAAATCAAGAAAGTTGATGTATATGGAGGATTGAGTCCCCATAGATGATCAAATACCTAGAGTTTATCACGGATGATAAAATACTTGGTATTTAGGGGGAGAGGAAAATGATATCACGAAGTAATATGTTGCATGAACTAGAAGGGAACCAGACGTTCAATAAAAACAAGCTAGTAAAGGCATTAGTAAATGCAAAAGATGGTGACAAAAGTCACATTTACAACAAATAATGCACTAGCATGATTCAGATCGAGGTTCTAGTAGTAACTTCAAACAACGGTGACATGTCAACTGGTATAAAACTCCTGAAGAGATTTCATAAACGTTGACAGTGTTAGAATTGATTATGAGTTGTCTTGAATTGAGCAGATCCTTGATTATCATTGATGTGATGGCACATGTCTAAGTTTGCACTTGAAGTGCTTGATAAGAATAATTAGAGCTTCTAAAAATAATTCGACCTGTAGTTTAAGTGTATAAAGAGAGATATATTACGATATGAAGACAAATGATCTTTTCATCTTTGATTAGATTATGAAAGGATATCAAGGGTCCAGAAGTACCATGCCTTTATAAAATTGGTGATTTATATGCTAAATTGAGGGGGAGAAAAGTTGTACTCTTTTCCTTAACTTTGGTTTTTGTCCCATTTGGGTTTTTCCAACGCAAGGTTTTTAACGAGGCAACTTCCCTCACAAGGATACATGGTATATTTCAAATTCTAGAAAGAAATAATGCATGCAAAGATGGATTATTTAAGCATGAGGTTTTTGGACCTGTAGCTCCAACATTGAAAAGTGTAGTATCAATTGGTTTTAAGTGGGTGTTCGTACAAAGGAAAATATAAAGCCAAATTAATTGTACAAAAGCCTATTAAAGGTTACATGAGAATGTATTCACCAGAAGTGAATATAATTTTGGCTCCAAATGTAAATGACGGACATTGTAGATGCATACCCATATAAATGGAAATGATTGATCGAAAATGCTTGAAGCATTATTATCAAAGTCCTGTCACGAGCAGTTGGTTAAAGATCCTTATTGGAGTACCTGGATTACTTATAATTGTGAAAGTGGTGACATTTTATTAGGCCCCGAAGTACCATACAAAGTTGTACTCTTTTCCTTAATCTTGGTTTTTATCCCAATGGGTTTTTCCAAGGTAAGGTTTTTAACGAGGCAACTTAAGCACCATTTAACACATTAGATCCCCCATAGCAACAATGAAAAGCACACTAGGTTCTGAAGTACCCTATGCTTGTGCACCCAAAAGCAGCTCAACACCAATACATGGAAGTCAAGCACGTCAAAGTCAATCACGAAGACATTCCGACTTATACACATCAAAGACAATGTTGAGATTCGACCATAAGCTCATGAAGACGGCGACATTAAGAAGAATGAGAAGACTTCGAGAAGGATGTTGAATTCAGGGGGAGCATAAACGCACTGCACTCTTTTTCCCTTCGATCAGGTTTTATCCCACTGGGTTTTCCTGACAAGGTTTTTAATGAGGTAGAACAACAAGAGCGTACATAGAAGGCTGCACTCTTTTTCCCTAAGCTATGGTTTTGTCCCATTGGGTTTTCCTAGCTAGGTTTTTAACGAGGCAGTTGGTGGAACACAGATTGTACATCCAAGGGGGAGTGTTATAATATTATTATGTGGATGTACAAAGATATACACTTTACATAGATGGAGTTTTACTTATTTAGATAGATTTATCTTGTACTTGGAGCTCAAGGATATGACTCATATATATTGTAGTGATGGATACTCCACAAGAGAGATCAATTGAATACAATCTTATATTCTCCTCTCTTTTCTTTGCCCTAGTTTTATAACACAATTTGGTAATTTTTCGCTAATTTTAAAATGTTAAAATTAAAGACGTGATTCATAAGTTCTAGTGTTTGTAATTATATATTGGGTTCGTATGAGACGGAGTTAATAAATTGACTAAAATTATAAACAAGGTAAAATTTATAAACTGTTGGTAAAAGTAGTTAAAAATTTAAACAAAAAGATAATCTCTGTATGGGGTGAAAAACAGTTTATTTGTAAAAAGTGGAGTTTATTTGGTTATTATTAGGGGTATTGTGGTACTTTCAAACCAAATAAGATAAAAGGGAAGGGGTAAACAATATTTTTACAAAATAAACACTCAAATAACCTCCATTTTCTAGCCTTTTTAACAAAATTTTGTCTATTTTAGTCATCCAAACAGCCAAATAAGTTGTTTAAAAAATAAACACCCACAAATAATTAATTTTTAACTGTTTATTTTCTTAGCCATACACACCCATTATATATGATCTAAAATATTTTATTTTTATTATTTCTCGTAATCTTTAATAAAATTTAAAAATATATAAAATATCGAATTTTTAAATAATTCTTTTAAAACTAATTTGATGTAATAAGTAATAATCATAGAATTGTCTTAATATTTTACTATTTTTTTTAGAATTTTTATCTTCTTGAAAAATATGATGAAAATCAAAAATCAAATACTATCGATAGGAGTGAGTATTACACACAACAAATAATTATAAAAGTTGATTTGAAAATGAATGATCAATAGATTATAATTATAAAATGTAATAAATTGGAATCTCTAAAAAAAATTTAATCATATATAATTATAAATCAATCGGGTCAATTGGGTTGCCGGGTCAAAATTACCGGTTCAATCGGGTCATCGGGTCTAAACCCAGATGACCCGAAAAATTACCGGGTTATCAGGTTCAAGTCTGAAAAAATTTCCGGGTCTCGACCCAAACTTTTTTGGGCATTCGGATCAGGTCATGTTTTGACAGATCTAATTACTAGTGCTATAACCCATCCGTCTCAAATTTTAAATCATTTTACTATTTAAGGAGTTAAATTAATACTCTGTAAAATATAAAAAATTTCCCAAAATTTTCCAAATAATATTATACATACCTATTAATAATAAGTATGATATTAATTTTTTTTTTAAAACTTAATATTTTATAGAGTTTTTAGCGCCTTAAAAACATGCTAAAAATAAAAAACATTTTGAGACGGAGGTAGTAATAGTTAAAGCATTTCCATCCTATATAATATCAACAAAAGTTTCCGTTTTACACGACGATTGAAATATGTCACGTCAATCACTTATTTATCTGTTACTAAATAAAAAACATTCTCGTTTTAACTTAATACATGTCGTTATATTATATCACCCACTCTCTTTCTCGTTATAAGTTAATACACGTCATTATATTATAAGTTAATACATGTCATTATAAGTTAAAACATTATCTTTGTCTTATGTAGGGGTGTTATGTGGACACGAGTAGCTCGAATTAAACTCATACTCGCTTAGTAAAAACACAACTCGAACTCGTTCATTTTTTAAACGAGCCGAGTATGAGCACATTTTTAAGCTCAGTCCAAAGCTCGACTCATTCGAACTAAACTCGAATAGCTCGAATTTTATAGTATTTCTAAAATTTTCTTTAAGTTAATGTATAATGAGCAAGTAGAATTGCCTAAAGCTCGAAAAAAACTCGGTTCGAGCTCGCTCATTTCCTAAACGGGCCGAATATGAGCACATTTTTAAGCTCGAGTCAAACTTTAGGCTCAGCTCGAGCTTGTTCATTTTTTATTTATAAAAAATCGCGCCATGGCGCGGGGATCATACTAGTTTACTTTAATTTTGTTGCAATAGACTATAATACTTTTATATTTTACTTAAATTAACATTCCCATACTATGATTCATATTGAGAACTTCGAAATGAGAGGTTATACTAATCACTTCGATAATTAAATAAAGAGTTACGCAAGTCTAAATTTTTTTATATTTGGTTATACATTATTATATGTTATGAGTGCAACAATTTATATATATTAACTAGGGTTGTTATTTGAGCCAAACAAGTCTAGTATTGTTTGATTATATTTAGCTCATTTAGAAACAAGTCAAGCTCGAGTCGAACCTATATTTTAACTTGAGCTCATACTAGACTTATTTAATAAATGAACGAGCTTGAGCTAAGTTTTTTTCCCCCCAAGTATTATGCAACGTACTTTACCTGCTAATGACATGGAAATTTAAAAGAAAATTTATAAATTTCACAAAATTCGTGCTATTTGAGTTTCAATCGAGCCGAGCCAAGCTTTGAATCAAGCATAAAAATGTGTTCATAATCAACTCATTTTGTTAATGATGTTCGAACCGAGCTTTTATTAAGCAAAACTCGAGCCAAGCTCTAGATCGTTTTATCTTAAAATGTGTTCATAATCAACTCATTTTCTTTTTTTCAGGTGCAAAAAAATGATAGCATTTTATCATAAACCGATGCCATTTTATCTTAAAATAACATCATTTATTATCGTATTATATATAATTATTTGTGTCAATTTAATCCAAAACTATATCGTACATTATGATTGTGCCACATCTTCGAAAAAATTCTGGCTTCGCCACTGAATACAGGGACATGAGCAGGCATGCGTGTGCTATCTATGACCCCAATAGGGTCATATAGAGTGAAGAAACGATTATATCAATTCCAATAAAAATGACACCAATCTAGTTTAACAATGATGGTATAAGGCCATAAGCATTTATACTCCATCTTCTTCTCCGTTTCTTCCTTTATCCTTATTGCATATTTACCTGTTCTTCAGTCGTTTCCGTTTTGATGAATTCAGGAGTGTTATGCTTGGTTGAATTTTGGTAGGTTCAATACTCCGTTTTCTCCCAATTTGACAATTTGTGTTATGTTTCTTTGGAACTTAACACTAATAAATTGATGTTTGATAATTATTGTAGCCTTAATTTATGATAGTCATTGTCATGAACCATTTTTTTATGGTTGTTTCTCTTGAGTGAGATCATTTGATTTTATTCTGCTAGTTATTTTGGTCATCTTCTGAGTTTATTTGATTCTTCATACTTTTGATGCAATCAGAATGAATTGAAACCAGTATCTATAAAGTGAAACAATTGGTTGCATTTATTCACTCGATTTTGTAATTGCATACACCTAAACTAATCAATTTTTATAGTTTTGATGTTTGGTGGGTTAGTTTCTCTCTTGTCATATCCATGCCATGATACTGCTAATTTTCTCTAATGGATATCCTATTATGAATTTGTTGGTTCAGTTGTTTAGGACGAGTCTGTTTTAATATGGATCTCATGCAAGGAGGAGAAGCACCTTAAACTATGTCATGTATCCAGAATCATATCCAGACAATATATTGTAAGTGTTTGACTGTTTTAAGTAAGCATATTCATATAGTACTTCTTTGTTGTTGTTGTTCTACATAACATCCCTTGATTGTAATGATTTCATTTTCTTTTCTAATATATTTGCTAAATATCGTGTGTTGTTGTTGAAATCAGATCAAGCAAATCCTCAATATCATAAACAACATCTTGTGCTCCTAATTTGGATAACACGTCACCTGGATGTGCATCGTTAGATATAAAGGCTCGGATTTTCAAAATCCTAATTTTTCGGAAAAAGAGAATTCAAAAATAAATTTAAATCGGATTTAAAACTCGTTTAGCGGATTCCGACCGGAATATAAAATTTTGACGAACGATTCCGTCCTGTTACCTCGTGAATTTAAAATAATTATCGGATGGTGATATCCTTGTTGATTTTAAAATTCTAAATGATCGAGAAAGCGAGATTCGGGGAAACTAACTTTCGGAAACTAATTTCGAGTTTCGAAATTCATGTATTCGGGTTTTAATTCCGGGTATTTAATTTTGACTGATGCCCGTAATTAATACCCGTAAATTCCCAGTCAAATCCTTACCTCTCCCCAACCACCCTCCCGCCTAGCCCCTACTGCACCCCTACCCCTGTGGCATCGGTAAACCCATCCCTCCGGTCCTCTTCTTCTTCTTTTGTACGCCATCTCTCCCATCACTTCACATCTCTCCCTTCTTCAAATTCTTCAGCTCCTCCCCACTCTTCTGCTGCTCCCTTCCATCCTCTTCACCATTACCCTCACCATCGTCCCACATCTTCATCATCGTTGTTCTTCATTCATCACCACCGTCGCCCTCCATCGATCACCATCGGCACCAACGCCACCCCTTGCTCCTCCCTCCTTTCTCCTCGGAACCCCAACAACAGCTGCAACATCCCTCGGAGCCACCAGCGGTGGTAGAGCCACCACCGGAGCTGCCACGATAGCCACCACAACCCCATTCTATCATTTCCCCTGTTTGAGCGCGAACCAACCTTCCGGTAAGCCGTTCTTCTTCGTTTTCGACCCAAACTGTTCTCGAGCTCATCCATGACTCTCACCCATGTCTGAAGCAGGTCCGATCAACCATCGCGAGCCACCGACGAAGCCCAGAACTCCGATCGAGAGCTCCGAAGTTACGAAAAACCCATCTCGTTCGGCTCGAATAACAGCCCTAGTCTTATGTCATGATCCGAGGCAAGGGCAACCCCAATTGTTGTTTGTATTTATTTGATTATGTTTTTGTTTCTCCTTACTGTCGTAATTCGATGAAAGTACTTTGTGTTTGTATCGATTTCCCTAATATGGGCTCTTTTAGCTCGTTGTCCCCAACATGTTTTTTGGAAGTTGATGAGATATGAGTGTTTTCTGGCAAGTCGTTTATGTTTTTCATCAAGACCGTGATCATAATGTTGATATAGTCTTTGTTGTAACTCTTCTAGGTCCTTTTCAATGAATGAGATTTGTCGAAAAATGTTCCCAAACGATTGTTTACTCCAGATTTTACTTTTCTTTTTTAGTTCTTGTAATTTTTTAGTGAGTTTGTACAAATGGGAACCTGGAGGGTTGAAGCACCATACGACTTTGCCAGTAGATTCATAGTCAGCCTGACTAGTCCAAGCTAACTCGAATTTGAAGAGTTGGATCTTGCGGCATTGTTTATTTCCAAAATCAAAAGAAATTAGACAATGATCAAAGGTAGTGAAATCGTGGTTTTTTTTGTGATCAAGTTAGGGATCAAATGAGTTCAGGATGCTATTGTGAACTATGACTCTGTCCAATCTTTCAAATGTGTTATCATCATCGTAATGTCTCTTCCACCAGGTGAAGCGGTTACCAAAGGATGGTAAATCAATAAGGTTGTGGTTCGTAATAAATTCCTTTAGTCTATTGAATCTGGATGGAGAAGTTGATGCCCCAACCAGATGGTCAGAGGGGATAAGAATTTCATTAAGGTCCCCAATAACCATATAATGGACACTAATCGAGCGTATAATGGAATAGAGATTGTTCCAAAAAGAATCTTTATCTTAAGGATGCGGCACGGTGGAGCATAGACGAAGAGAATTGAGATGGAGAAATTTAGCAAATTGTTGGTATATTGAGTATATGTATAATTCTTCGGTCGGTGTACATTAGTTCAAAGGTTTCATTGTTTAGATGAGTAAATTTCCGGATTAAGGAGGCAGAGGCCACCAGAAAGCCCTTCTAAAGGGGCAGAAGCAGAGATATATGATCAAACCCGGGGTTACGCCAGCAAGCTTCAGGAGGTGGTCCGCGGATCTTGGTTTCGGCTAGAGCGAGTACATGAATGCATTCCGATTTCCAAATACCATCAATTTTGTCCAAATGTTTCTTTTAACCAATCCTCCTATGCTTCAGAAGCTAATTTTCATATAAAACTATAGGAAATTGTTGAGACACTTGTGAATCCCCCATCGAAAGTGGGATGATTCTGAACCCAACATATATATAAGTGGATGAGCTACTCCACCTAATGCCAATTGGTTTTGGGATGGTGCCCCAATCTGGCTTATATGTTGGGTTTTATGGTCGGGCCCAACAAGACTTCCATCAACAAACTGGTATTAGAGTCAGGTTCGGTAGGTGGGACAGTTGCACCGAAGATTGAGATGGACTCCACATCTGTACCGATGACGTGTTAGTCGAACCCGTTGCGTGGGGGTCTCAATTCCAAACGTGTTAGACTTGTGATGGATTCACAAGTGAGGGGAGGATTTTTTGGGACATTGTGAATCCTAAATCGAAAGTGGGAGGATTCTAAACCCAACATATAAGTGGATGAGCTACCCCACCTAATGCAATTAGTTTTGGGATGGTGCTCCAGTCTGGCTTAAATGTTGGGATTTATGGTCGGGTCCAACAACACTTTCCCCCAACAGAAATATTGTTGGTATTAATTTGGTTGCAGCATTGAAAGTCAAGCATATTGTAGAGAGCTCAAAAATTTGCAAGCTTATGCGCAATCCACATATTGTTTTGGTTTGGTTTAGAAATGGTTTTGTGCACAGGTAATGGCCCTTTTGAAAGGGGGGAAGGTTTGCATGGAACTACTAGAAGTAGCATTTGTTTAGTTGATGCTTTGTCAACTAGGAGCTCATCTAGAGGGCCAATAAGCAACGCATTCGTGTCGTGTGTATTGCAGACAACAAATTTATCTTATAATAATTCCCTTCTGAGTGGCCGGAGCAGAAAGATAACGACCGAAAGGGAGAACCCGTGAAAGGTTTAGCTGTTGGGATCAATTTAAGCATACAATACAATAAGGGCAATCTCAATGTGCATACAAGTAGGTGAATTGGGGTTGAGTAACCATAATCAGCAAATAATAAACGAAAATCAAATGTAGAAAAAGAACAGACAAGGTTTGTATGAGTATGATGTTTAGTAATATACATCGCAGCAAAAAAACTTGGAGGAGTTGTCATGAATATACGATCAAAGGAGAGTATGCTCAGGGGTAAAGGTAAAAGGTCCCGACAGATTGTTAGTAATAAACATAAATGAGGACATTTCAATTGTGTAGATGTAGTATCACTACGCCACTGTGCATCTCCAATGACAACCCTCTTTTCTTTTGTCACTTGAAACTCATCCAGATGATGGAACTATACACATTCGTCGCTCCAATTCTCCATCCGACTAAGGCTTCATGTGGTTCTATTTAGGTGACCAACAATGAAAAAGTTCGTCGCTTAAAAAGATTCAGGTGACGGAGTAATGTATGTTAGTCACCAGAACAAGCCCTAAAAGTGGATCTTTGGTACTGTTCGTCACCTGATGCAATTCAAGTGACGGATTGGACAATGTTGGTCGCCTGAGTGAGTGCCAAAAATTAGTGAACATTCAGGTGACGATGAAGGTTTTTAATGTTGGTCACTTGAGACAATTCCAGTGACGAAGTTAACATGCATAGTCTAATTGGTCACCTGAGTTGGTGGTAGTTTGAACATTAAATACCGTTCACTAGAGTGGCGAACAAACTCTCTATTTCCGTCACCTGAATGAAAATTACAACTGTAGCATTAATTACCCACACCGTCTGACCTTTGTTCAAATCCACACTCAACACGTAAACCCTTTTCATTTCTTCCTCTCTTCTCCATCTTTCTTCAAAAATGTCTCCACCTTTCTATTTTGCTTGGGATTAGAAATACTGTAGGGAGAAAAATTTATATTGAGCAATTTCATAAAGGTTAGTTTATTATTCACTTATATATATATATATATTGTTGTATGTACATGTGTATTTTGGTTATTATTTTGATTGGTTGAGATTAAAAATGTGATTTTGGTTGTGATTGAAATGTGATTTTGGTTTTGCTAGTGTGATTGTGATTGAAAAATGAGATTGATATTGAGATTGAAAATGGGATTGATATTTAGAGGGAACATGAGATTAAAAATGAGATTTTGGTTGTTATTTTGATTGAGAAAATGTGATTTTGGTTTTGTTAGTGTGATTGTGATTGAATATGAGTTTGATGTTGAGATTGAGAATGAGATTGAAAATGTAATTTTAGTTGTTACTTTGATTGGGATTGAAATGGTGAATTTGGCTTTGTTAGTGTGATTGCTATTGAAAATGAGATTGATATTGAGATTGTTAATTGGATTGAGCTAGAGATTTGGATTGTGAATGAAATTTTTTTGATTCTTAATAGTAACAGGAAAATGGATAAGAGTTGGATGACTCTTCCTATCTCTCATAATGTTTACCGTCAAGGAATTATAGACTTTGTTACCATGGTCTATTAGAATGCAAATGGTGCGATTGAATTTTATTGTCCTTGTAGTGTATGCCGCAATGGGGATACGCCATTGAACATTGGAGAGATGTCTATGCACCTATATCATAATGGCATGTGGCCTAGTTATACAGTATGGGATAAGCATGGGGAAGCACCAGTCGAATCAAGATATTTACAGCTAAAAAGGCAACTCTTGGACCAGGGGCTTCTTCTTCTTCTTCATGTGAGGGTCCCATTATCTCCATGTTGCACGATAGTTTTCCTTATCATGCTGGATACAATGCTGCGTATGTCAATGAAGGCCCTATGGATACTGACTCCCCTACCTTCGCAGATACTGTCGATGATTATTATCGTAAGTATGAGAGGCTTCTGGAGGAAGCTTAGACTCCACTGTATCTTGGTAGCACAGAGATTATTCTAGGTGTCGTGTTGGATGCAATGAAGATAAAGGTAGAGAATGGGTTGTCAGATAAGAGTATGGATGACATATGTCGGCACATTTGCAGACTGCTTCCTCCCGACCATAAATATCATAATGATTGGCTAAGGATGAAGAAGGTGTGTAGGGACATCGGCTTGGACTATCATAACATTGATGTGTGTGAGTATAATTGTGTACTCTTTTATAAACAATATGCAAACTATGAAGTTTGTCCCAAATGCAAGACTTCGAGGTGGGATCCACAAAGGGGAGACAAAGTTCCTAGAAAGATCCTTCGATACTTTCCCTTGACTCCTAGATTAAAGAGATTGTATATGAATCTGCATACTGCGAATCAAATGCGATGGCATAGGGAGAGGATAGAGGATGATGGTTGGTTGAAGCACCCTGCAGATGGAGAGGCATGGAAAGAATTCAACAGATTATTTTCCTTTTTTTCGACCGATGTCAGGAATGTGCGGCTTAGTCTAGCAACCAATGGGTTCAATCCATTTGGGAATTTGGGAACTCTCCACAACACATGGCCTGTGATTGTAATGCCATATAATTTGCCTCCGTCAATGTGCATGAAGAAGGAATTCAACATGTTAGGATTGTTGATTCCTGGCTCAAAGTCTCCTGGCAAGTGTCTTAGTGTGTACTTGGAGCCGTTGATAGATGAGTTATTAGACTTATGGAATAACGACGTTTGTACTTTTGATCGGCACTCGAGATCCACTTTCACTATGAGAGCAGCAACGATGTGGACTATAAGTGACTTTCATGGACTAGGGATGTTGGCAGGATCAGCTACCAAGGGATATAACGTTTGTCCAATTTGCTTGGATGATACTTTTGCCACGCATGAACAAGGAAGAATGGTTTACGATGGTCACCGCAAATGGCTTGCACCCAACCATCCTTGGCGAACCACTAGCCAGACATTCAACAGGGAATGCGAGTATAGGGAGAGAGCTCCCTCTTTGTCCGGGCAGATATTTTTGCAAGAATCAACAGGTATGAATAATTGTTAGTTTCCATTATTGTTCTTAGTTTCCATAGGACTACGATATAATTTTCATCTATTTAATCGGGTAATTTTTTTTTGCATTAACTTAATAGGATAAAGTTCCATGTCCTTAGCTTGTATGAAGACTTCAAGACCCCGTATAATTCGAAGAACAGGATGTGTTGGACTAATAAGTGTCAGTTCTGGAGATTGCCTTATTGGCCTCACATTGTAGTGAGATACACCTTCGATGTTATGCACATCGAAAAGAACGTATTTGATAACATCCTCGGAACCACTCTTACTATTGATGGGAAGTCAAAAGATGGCCCTAGAGCTCGAGCCGCTTTAAAACAACGAGGTGTGCGAAAAAAGCAGTTAGTAAGGAGTGATGGAAGACTCCCTCATGCATCTTTCTCAGTGAAGCCAAATTTAAGTGCTGATTTTGTCTCAGGTTATGATTGTCTCAAGTTAAAAACACTTGTTAGTTGTGTAGCATAAGAGACAAATTTGAGTACTGATTTTTGCTGTTATTGATTTTTGTCATGGCATCCTTGCATTTCAGTTGTTATCATCATTTACTTAGAAATATCAAATTAAAAACACTTATTTGTTCCCACCTTCACAATATCCTTTCTTATGTGTTTCTCACAGGACTTCCACCACAAAAGAGGTGTGTGATCTGCAGCAACAAGACGAAAGCCTTGGTGAGGGCAGCTGGTGGGAAGAAGCTGGATGTTGAGTACTGCTCCTTCCATATGGGACCGAAACGACAGGACAGACACACCCTTATCGTGCGCGACGTTGGAGCTGAAGTCAGGACTCATGTACCAATGCTAGGATCAACTTATAATAAGCTTGAAGATCGCCACAAAGATGCTCTTATATGTTATCTGGAGGTAAATTTGACATCTTTGCATTTTTATAATTATGAAATATTTTAAATTAAACCGGAAATAAAATTTGTATGGAAAAAACATATTAGTTGAAGTTAAGGAAATTGATTCCATAAAATGAGATTTATATTAATCTTTGAGATCTATGAAATCGGTAAAATTGATGTATTTCTGATTTTTTTTATGCATCTTCTGTTATATTTTGATTTTATTTCATGTCATTCAAATCTTAATCATTGTAAAGAATCGATGAAAACTAAGTTATTAGTTTATGTAATGAAACTTAAGTAAACTTGAATATGAAGTATATATGCATGAAAACAAAGTTCTTAGTTTATGTTAATGAAACTCAACCAAGAAAATGAAACTTACATGTAAAATTGAACTTAAAACCTAAAATCTATAAAATATAACTTGTTATAAAATACATCTAATTTACCGTATTTCACAGAATATGTATGACATACCTCTAGAAGATAGTGTGATGTGGAATTTCGTACACAAAAAGACTGCGGTGGCATACTCCAACTAGAAATACTTTTGTCGCAAATTTTATCTCAAGCATGGCCTTAGGAGGAGGCCATTGGAGTTTAAGTTACGCCCGAGGCAGTGGCGATTATTGATAAAGAATGAATTTGAAGATGAAGCAAAGAAGGTAAGCTTTTTTATACACTTAAGTTATGAATAATCCATCTAGTTCCATTAATCACAGTTTTATCTAGTTCATTAATAGTTAGGAGCCAATGCATTTATTATGAATCTTATTTGTTAATTTTTGTTCCTTGTTTGTTTGAGGTTGTGTGTGCTAGGAACCAAGCCAATCGAACACAAAATCCTTTAAGATTGAACCACCATTCTGGGCCTAGACCAGTTAGTCACAGAGCTGAGGATTGGATGATAAAAAAAAGCATCCGGCGGGGTTTGTTCAAGGTGCGTTAGATATGTATGTAAAGTGTACGAACGAGACTGGTCAAGTGATAAGTGTTTTATGATTTCAACCATTCAATAATTTCAAATTTTGTCCTTTTATAGTTTTGATTTATTATAAATGGCCAAAACCCTTTTGTGTTGGCAGCAACGTTTGAAGAGAAAGTGTGATGAGATTATGCAATCACGAGAAGGGCCATCTGGAGCCCAACTAGATCCACTCTCTGTGGAAGCTCAGCGTGAAATTATCAGCGAATGCTTGGGGGAGAGAAAAGGCACTCAAGTTAGAGGTGATACTTTTTTGTTTTTCTATTTCTTATATTCACTATATGTCAAACAATTTAGTTTGATGGAAAAAACTAAAACTCTTTAATTTTATAAAAAAGTTAGCCATCAATCTCTTATGTTTTTCGTTGGAAAAATCTAACATGATAACCATTTGGGAACTTTAAGCCAGGAGTTCGAACAGTGTTTCCTCCTTCAATTGCCTCCCACCATGTTAATTTTTATTGGTGCAATATGTTATATAATCTGTGATGTAATTGACATGTCTTGTGTTGAAAGTGGATTATCATGCAACCTCTTACCTATACTTTGTCACTAGGCAATGCTGTATAACTAAACAGATTGCATGACCTTTAAGAAATAAGTGTGATGGGTTAAAAACTAAAACTGACAGATTTTTAAAAAATAACACTTAGATTTAATAAGAAAAATCAGCCAGATTGCAATGTTAGTTTTCATGCTCAGATTTACTGCAATAAAATCAGTCATATTCAGATTTTATAATATGAATCTAAACTTTCATTATTAATGATTTAGCAATTCACTATATGTTGGTTGCAGGAATGAGAGCAGTTGGAACACGTCCAACAAAGAAGCGAGGAGGGCCAATGATTGCAGAAGCTACAGAGAAAAGGAGGGAGTTAGAGGAGAGAGCCAAGAAAGTCGAGGAGGATGCTGAAAAAGCGATTGAGAAAGCTAGACAAGTGGATGAGAAGTCAGATAGAATAGTTGAGCTGAAGAGAATACGTTCATGAAGGAGAGGATGCCTGCAATGGAGGCTCATATGCTTAAACTCACGGAAGCACTAACACAAAGGAGCTCTTAGGTTTGTGACGATGACGATGGTTGCGTTTGAGAACTCACCCCCGTAAGTTTCTCTTTAGATAGGTAGGCCTTCCACCTGTTGCAAATAGTGTGGTTTGATTAGGTTTGTGCACAATTTGGACTTGCTTGTGCACCTTTTGAACAAACTAGAAGTATGCAGGTTTTAGTATATAGGTTTTGTGCACATTTTGGACTTGCTTGTGCACCTTTTGGACAAAATAGGAAGTATGCAAGTTTTAGTTTAACAAATTTGATATTGCTTGTGCACAGTGTGTGCTTTGCCGGTTTGGTTATGTTTGAAAACTATTGGTTATGTTTGGAAACTAGTAAGTATGTAAGTTTGGTTTTGCAAATTGTATCTATGTTTGGTTTTCTGCAAATTTATGCAGGGTGTACTTGTGTGTTGAGTAGGTTGGGTGTAACAAACCAGGGTAAAAGGGGAATGAAAAAAGAAATATTTTTTTTTATATACGTGCTCTAGTGACGACAAAGATTAACAAATATATATATAAAAAAATATCAATATTTATTCAGGTGATGAAAAATATGGCTATTTTTCGATCACTGGAACAATCAAGTGACGAAAAAAAACCAGTCATCTTAATGTTATGGCACTTGGGTCAATGACAAGTGACGCCCTTTAGTTCGTCGCTTGAAGCGATTAAGGTGACGACTATACATAGGGCTGTCACTAATTAACTCAGATGATGAGCACCCTGTGACGACTTTTCAGGTGACGGAATAATCGTCAGTTGAATGTTCTAGCGACCAAAACTCGTCACATGAAGTGCACAGTGGCGTAGTTTATGAATTATAATGTGATGCTAAAACGGCTTTGCTCTATTCGCACGGCGGAATTTCGCAATCCGCACGGTGCCGATCTCGAAAACCGGCACTGGTGGTCTGCCTACCTGGGAAGTCGGCATCGGCAGATGAGGCGACTTGATCCAACGGTGATCTGGTCTGCCTACCTGGGAAGTCGGCATCGGCAGAGGATCAGGCGACTTGATCCAACGATGATCTTCCACTCAATGAAGGGCTGGCAACCAGTGCAATGATGCCGACTCGGGAAGTCAGCATCGGTACCGTGCGAATGGCGAAAAAATAGCCGTGTGAATAATAAGGACCCAAATTTTAACCTTACTTTTTAAAAAGTATGAAATTGGTCATAGTCATAGACCAATAATTCGGATACGGATAGATCGAAGTATATTATGATAAAAAAAAATACTCCCTCCGTCTCGAAAAACTAGTCATTTTAGCATTATGCACTAGTTTTAATAAAACACTCACCCATCAATCAACATTATCTTTCCACTAACTTTTTTCATTAATTTTATTGTTTTTAAATACCCACTATATTTTTTAACCAATCAAAATCTTTTAAAAAGTCAACAACACAAAAATCAATACAAATCATTACTATCCCCTACCTAGAAAACCTAAAGCGGCATGTATTTTGATACATCTAAACTAGTATAAAACGACTTGTTTTTCGAGACGGATGGAGTATCATTTTGAAATTCCTAAAATCCAAGTAATTAAGAAAGACACTAGATGTCAATACTATATTGTTTGATCATTAAAAAAAAGAGTAGATTAATTAAACGGAAATTTCGCGAGGTACCCCTGGGGTATTGCAATTTTCGCGAGGTATACAACTCTTTTACATATTTCGCGTGGTACCCCTAGGGTTTACAATTTTTTCGCCTCGTGCCCTTCCACGTTAAATCTAACTAATTGAGTATTGCTCCGTTAGTTTCAATTAAAAAAAAAAGAAAAAAAAGGAACCAGAAGGCAGAAGCGAAGAATAGAGAGCGAAGGAGAAGAGGACACAGTGCCTCCGTCCTTCCACGCTCGTTGCTGCTGCTCGCAAATGGTTGCCAAGCAAGTCGGGCCGGAATCAGTGCTTCCGTCCAAAACCCCCCAAACACACCACCCCGTTGCCGACATCCACCATCGAATTCCGCCCAGACCTAGGACCAATTACTTTGGCCAAAAGGGGAGTGTAGAGTAACGACCTGGAGATCTCAATTGATGGGCGAATTGGGAAATTGGAGGTCCAATTGATGGACCTGGGGCCGATTAGGCAGATGGCGAATTTACCGGGGAGGTCCAATTGATGGGCGAATTGGGAAATCGGAGAGATTCGACTGGATCTTCCGAGGCCAAATACGCCCCTTGCTCCACCAGCCAAGCCCTGGGATAGGAATCGAGGGAGCAGATGAAGAGAAACTCGTCGACGACGCCGATTTGAGTTTGATTCGGTTCGTTGAGGGAGACCGAGTCAAAGACGAGTTCGCCCCTTGACTGGCTTGGCTTGGCGATCGCCTTCGAGCAGCAGCAGCGATCGTCCTCTTCTCCTTCGCTGCTCCTCCCGCCTCTGCGTCGTCGTCCTCGTGGCCGCCTGCCGCTGCTCCTCCCGCCTCTGCGACCGTCGCTGCTCCTCCGCCTCCCTCCCTGTCTTCCAAAGCGGCCTCAAGAAGAACGTCCCCTCTCCTTCGCTATCTTCTCTTTGCTTCTGGTTATTTCTTTCTTTCTTTTTTTTTTTATAATTGAAACTAACGGAGAATCATCAAATAGGTTAGATTTAACGTGGAAGGGTACGAGGCGGAAAAATTGAAAACCCTAGGGATACCACGCGAAATATGTAAAAGAGTTGTATACCTCGCAAAAATTGCAATACCCCAGGGGTACCTCGCAAAATTTCCTTTAATTAAATTTAAAAAGTAGCTAGCTAGTTAGGGAAGCCATCACGGATAGTATTCGATTGAAAACCCTTGGGCTATCTTTCTTTTTTTTCTTTTTTTTTTTTCACCAAAAAAAAAAGATAGCCCAAATCAAATAATTCTGTTTGATAGCTTGATTTTTGAAAAGTCACATGCGACATTACTCCAACCACAAAGCTTGTTCATTCCTTATTAGGTGATCGATCATTTGCATATAACTTTTGGTACCTCAATTTTAGGTAGTGATTAAGAATAAGATAATGCAACTAGTCCATATTGCAGGGGAGATGTATCTCTCTTTTACCCAAAAAAAAAAAAAAAAGTAGTCCATATTCTATATTTCAAATTTCCTTTTATAGATCAATGATTCAATATTGTTGCAAGACAAATTCAATTAAACTAACACTATAATTAATATAATTAAGGAATGTGCTTAGTCCTCTGTTTTTTTCTTTATGCGGAATTGATGATCCAAAGTGACAATTCAAAGCATAGAAAGTCTTTAAACTCCCCAAGAACTGTCTTTTTTCAAATTAAAAAAAAAACTATATTTCTCTCACCAAAAAGAGTCGATGAGGCTTCGAACCTGCGTCATTTCATTCTACTAGACAAACCCATGCATTAATAATATATATATATATATGATCTTTTTATACACGGAGTAGTATATAATTACAATTATAGAAAGACAGAATAAAATAGGCCGATTTGCATAAATATATCAAATTAGTGTTCGGTTTGCAAAAATATACCCGTTTTGTGAGAATAGCAAAAATATGATATGTGGGTCATTTGTGCTAAAAAATAGGTCATTTGTGGTAAAAATAATGAATGATTTTACCTTTAAATTTAAATGTAAATATTTTTAAAAGGGGAATTATAAATTATAAGAAAAGTAAAAAAATATTTAAGAAATGAAATATATATTAAAATAATGCTTTTAATATTTTGACAGGATATAAGTTCTTTATGACAAAGTTGATAATTAATACTGACAGGATGAAGTCTATAATAGGGAAGAGAATAAACATACGATTTTATCCATGCCATAACTAGAAATTAAAGGAATGTCCAAGATGACAAAGTTCCTTGTTCACAACGACAGGAGTAATGTTCACAGTGACAAGGCTATAGGTTTTTTTCGACAGGATTGAAGTTATAATCGGGGAGAGAATCACTGAAGATATGGTAAATCATATCTTTAGGATTATTAACCATATTCATAAAAGGATTGTCAATATATATATATATCTTAAACCATAATATTATCACATTGATAGGATGAATATCGTTTTTGACAATCCCAAATATGAACATTGACAGGACTTGATCAATAATCGACGGGAGATTGAGTAAAGATATGGTTTTCACCTAAATCATAATCACTAGATTATTATAAGTAATGTTCATAGTGACAAGGCTGTAGGTTTTTTTCGACAGGATTGAAGCTATAATCGGAGAGAGAATCACTAAAGATACGGTAAATAATATCTTAGGGATTATTAACCATATTTACAAAAGGATTGTCAATATATATCTTGAAATCATAGTATTATCACATTGACAAGATGAATATCGCTATTGACAATCCCAAATATGAACACTGATAGGATTTGATCAATAATCGGCGGGAGAGTTTGTAAAGATACGGTTTTGACCTAAATCATGAATTTTATTTTTTTTAGAATTTTTTTTATTATTTTATTATTTAATATAATTTAAAAATATAAGAAAAATGATAAATATCAAAAATATTTAATCTTTTTTTTTTCCTGATTTTTTGGGGTGGTGTGTAGTTTTTATAATTAAATAAGGTATTTTTGCAAATTTTTATATATTGATGCAATTGTTTTCAAGCCTAGGTATTTTTGCAAACCAATTATCAAAGTAGGGTATTTACTAATAACTCTCCAATAAAATAAAGGTAACTAAATTACAACTTGTGGTTAATTAATTATTACTTAATTGATTATCGTAGGTGCAGTGTGTGCGTGAAACGTCAAAAAGGTGAAGATTCTAACGTGAAACTGGAGGCCATGTGAATTGTGAGAGATTGAGAAATAGTTAATGGTTTGCACAGTCTCGATCTGTTGTGTATATATACAGTAAAACTAAAAGCAATGCATGGATTCAGTCGTGAAGTGAAGTGTAGTGTTAGGTATCTGTCATGTGGGAATCACAAGCATGGATAAATATGCATCGATCACACAATTAGGCAACTACTACCATTTTTTCAACTCACTTTCATTTTTTTAACACCTCTATATCAATTCGTTAAAAAAAATAGTTGCGGTTTTACCCACTTTCACACCATTTAAGAAAGATAGTAAATATACTATTATGGCTATACCTTTTGTTTTGTTGAAAATTATTAACAAAAATCTATCAGTTATATGGTAATTTTTTAAAGTTATGAAGAATATCCACTCATAGTCTCACCACACACTTAATCTCTCCTTTTAGCTAGCATTTCCTTTTACCTTTTGATTACTCTTTATGATGTGAGACTCATATGACTTCTGTGGTCCTATAAAGGGTCATCTGTCACCTCACATCAAGTAGGGTTTTGGAATTAGTGAATGTAGCTTAGCTACTGGCCGCCTTTACAAAGTTTTCCTCTTTGATCATTAGCCTTCAATGAATGTAGTGACTATGGTTCACTGATTTTTCTCCTTCTGCTCTTTGTCATTGCTTGATCAGTACTGCTGTGTGCAGTATAAATGTGTTGCTTTATCATAATCGTTACATGGTATCAGAGTTGTAAGCTCACGATCTGATCATTTCCACTATGAAAATAGCTAAGAGAGAAGATGTTTAGTCCAACAAATAGTCAAACATCTGGTGCTGGTGATGCAAGCAACCATGGTAACTTGAATAATCCTCTGTTCTTATCTATATCAGACCATCCAGGGTGTCGGTTGGTAGCTATATTGTTTGATGGAACCAACTTTATGACTTGGAGTAGAGGTATAATGATGGCCTTAAGGGCGAAATGCAAGCTTGGTTTTATTAATGGGTACTGCTTGAAACCGATTGATCGAGGATGGGATAGATTTATAGAGATGGATAAGGGATGATTGTATGCATGGTTAGATGTTGGATATTGAACTGCATGAGTATAAATATTGTCGAAGGCTTGATGTATGTAGATTCAACTAAGCAATTATGAAAGGAAGTAGTTGAGAGGTATAGCCAGATTAATGCTCAATTAATTTTTCACATTAAGAAAAAGATGAATAATGTGAATCAAGGGAACATGAGCTTAGCTGATCTCTATAATGCACTCAAGAAGCACTAGGATGAGCTTCAAGTGCTAGAAAGGAAGCCAGAGTGCTCATGTGGGGCTATGAAAACATGCTCGTGCAACTTGGCTAAGCAAATAAGTGAGATGGAAGACAAGAACAGACTGATGCAGCTATTAGCTAGCATGGATGAAGATTATGATGGTGCTAGAAACTCTATTCTTGCTATGGGTCCTCTTCCCATTTTTGGTAAAGCCTTCTATATTTGCAATAAGTGGAAATGGGGTCTGAAGCTTCGGGAGGAACCTCGAGTGGTATGACTGATGTTAGTGCATTTTCTGCTAACAAAAGTCACACATCTGCTCAAGGAATTCATTCTTATAATGGCCATGGAAATGGGTCTTATACAAGGCAGATCAATGCCTCATATGGGGGACAGAATCAGAAGAAAGATTTGAGAGAGCTGAAAAGGATAGATCAAGCATCAAAGTGCTTACACTATGGCATGAAAGGGCATACAATTGATCAGTGCTTTAAGCTTCATGGAGTGCCTGATTAGTTCAAGGAGCTAAAGGAGAGGCAGAGGAAAAATTCAGGTGGAAAAAGCTCAACAAATGTTGTGGGGTCTATGAATGGACCTATGATTAACAGTCCCTTAGATGAAAGTGCATGAAATGTTGAAGGACAAGTTGATAATGCTATGTTCAATGTTGTCTATTAAGAGGTTTTGAGAAGGATGAAGGGCAAGAATCAATAAGAAAATGTGTTTTTTAACTTTGCAGGTAAATTTCCTAATCATGTTAGTTCTGTTAATCTCTTTATGCAGGCATGAGATGAGTGGATTGTGGACACAATGGCTAGTGACCACATGATGCCCATAGAACGTTTTTCTCACTCTAAGATCATTCTTAATAAGCCTGTTCACATAGGGTTGCTTGATGGAACTACCAAGATTGTTACAAAATCAGGAAAATTGCAGCTTACAGATTCAATTTGCTTGAATGATGTATTGTTGGTTCCAGACTTCAAGCATAGCTTATTATCAGTTACAAGGTTGCTAGATGATAATGAGCCGATTGTTGTATTTACTCATACATATTGTTATGTTCATGACCCTGGAACTAAGGAAGTGTTACTGTCAGGACAGAGGAAACACAGGCTTTACAAGGTGTTGTCTGCTGATCAAGCTAGGACTTGGAAAATTAAGAAGAAAAATGTTATTTTGCCTTCAGTTTCTTGTAATAAAGTTAGATGTGATTAAGATATTAGACATGCTAGACTTGGGCATATTTCAGTTTCTAAAATGAGACATTTGCAGTTTATGGAGCAGACAGATTTGAGTAATTTTTATTGTGATACTTGTGCATTGTGCAAGAATCATAGACTGGCTTTTGAGAGACATATGAATAGGGAATCTAAGCCTTTTGATTTGATTAATTTGGATCTATGGAGGCTAGACCTGTCAAAACGTGACCCGACCCGACCTGTAAAACGTGGGTTTTGGCGCAAATATTTCAACTCGAAACCCGAAGCAACCCGAACCTGTTCAACCCGCAAATTTTCGGGTCGGGTTGGGTCAACCCGTGGGTCATCCGTTGGGTCAAGCTTTAAGATAATAAAAACATAAATGAATTAGAATTTAACGTAATATTGAAAGTTATTACTAATAATAATTAGGATTGAATATTATATTTTTCATCATCAACTTTACTTTATAATTTAACATTATAATTTTTTATGTATATAAAATTACATATTACTATTGTAGCAACATTACTTATTTATTTTCAATAATATAACTATTATTGGGATAATATAACAATTTTAGATTTAGGAACTATATAAATAGTCATTAAAAATAATCTATCTGTTTACTTTTAAATGTCGTTTACTATTCATGTATGGTTTTAATGATGATAATAATTATATAAAATATCAGTTTATATATATTATTTATAATTTCATACTTCAAAAACTAAAAAGAATGAAATTATAACAAGTAATAAATTTTTATTGATATTTTACATAATTTTATCATTTTAAAATAGCGTGTATAAATAGTAAATGACATTTAAAAAATTATGGATGAGTAGCGCTCTTGACCCGTTGGGTCGACCCGAATCCGTTAAATATGGGTCTGGGTTGAGCATTTCACGACCCGTAACCCGAAATGACCCGACCCGAAATGGACACGAACCCGAGACGACCTGACCCAAACCCGACCCGCCCGACCTGTTTGACAGGTCTAATGGAGGCCAATGTTCTAAAAGGCGCTAAGCGACTGCTAGGCGGCGGGTGGCCGCCTAGCGCCTAGGCGGACTTAGAAAAAAACTTGATTATTTCCTTATATTTTGACGAATAACACTTGTCAATAATTTATATAATGTAATAATAATCCATAATATCACTCATAAACCCAAATTTGTAGTAGTTAACTAACACTAAAGTAAATAAACGCAAAAGTACATATGTGACTAACAACTCTAAACCTTCTAAAATCCAAAACTATAAGTTCGACTGAAAAGCAAATGCATCCCGACATGGGGGATAAAAAAACCCTAAGTCAACTAAACCTCCTAAAATCCAAAACTATAAGTTCGACTGAAAAGCAAATGCATCCCGACATGGGGGATAAAAAAACCCTTAGTCAACTAATCATATGCTTAGAAGCTCAAATTGAATAATCGTTGGAGTAGGCGGGCCTAGGCGGGACCAGGCGGCGCCTAGGCGGTTCCTGGACGAATTTCCGCCTACAGGTTTGCCTAGGCTTAAAAATTCCTAGGTCCCGTCCCGCCTAGCACCTAGGCGGCGCCTAAGCGCGATTTTTAGAACATTGATGGAGGCCTTATAAGCATGTTACTTATAACGGTTTTCAATATTTTTTTAACCATACTTTATGATTTTTCAAGGACTACTTGGACATTTTTGCTCAAGAATAAAATGCATGTGTATAAAACTGTGGTATATTTCTTGGCTTATGTGGAGACAACTAGGAGCATGAGATTACATGCATGCTTACCAATCAAATTTTGGGGAGAATGTATCTTGTCTACTACTTATGTCATTAACAAGTTACCACCTAATTTTGCAGTGGAAATATCCATATGAAGTACTATTTGGTAAGGAAGATGCATATGATGAATTGAGAGTAACTAGGTGTTTATGCTATGCCTCTTTGAATAAGCCAAAAAGAGACAAGATGTCAGATAATGTTGATCAACAGGCTCAATCTTTACCCTTAATTTGTGAATCCAGCCACATATTACCATTTACAAACACGTACATTATTCTTTTCCATCTATGATTCCCACATCTAATCCTTCACCTGATCCCTCAGAAGAAATTGTGCCTGACACTGAACCCTCAAACGCACAAACAGATTCCCATCCACCCCTTTCCCAAACATATACCCATACTAGATTCCTAGATGATCAAGCTGAGTTCCCTCCACTAAGAAGATCATCTAGACCCATATCCAAACCCCTATAAGATTTTGTTTGCCAAACCAGAGGTAGAAGTTCTTCTCTATCTCAGACATTCGTGGCAACATGCCTAGATCATTCTCATGACATTGATCACAATTTCATAACTTCATTTGCTCTTATGGAAAATCTCCATGAGCCTGGTCATTACAAACATACTATGCAAGAAGATCATTGGGTGCAAGCCATGGATAAAGAGATTAAAGCTCTCGAAGAGAATTAGACATGGGAGCTGACTAGATTGCCTCTAGGAAAGAAAGCCATAGGGAGTAAGTGGGTCTACATGATCAAATCTAAGCCAGATGGGTTTGTTGAAAGATTCAAAGCTAGATTGGTAGCAAAAGGTACAATCTGATTATGGGGAAGGACTACAAAGCACACCTTTTCACCAATTGCTAAGTTCAGCACATTGAGGATTTTATTGGCTTTGAAAACTGTCAAGGATTGGCCTTTTCATTAACTTGATGCGAATAATGCCTTCTTACATGGGCATTTGGAAGAGGAAGTATACATGCTACCCCCTAATGGATATGTTTTGATAAAACCAAATCAGGTATGCATGCTCAAGAAATCTATTTATGGCCTAATTAAAGCAAGCTTCTAGACAGTGGAATGCCGAGCTATGTAAATTTCTTATTAGCATGGGTTATGAGCAATGCCTTGATGATTATTCACTCTTTGTGAAGAAAGCGAAGACAGGGATTGTTGCAGCCTTAGTATATGTTGATGACCTCTTGCTAATATGAGATGTTGAAGGATGTATTCGGCAAACCAAAACGGCACTGCATAATGCCTTTACTACCAAAGAGCTAGGGAATGCAAGATATTTCTAGGATTGGAAATTTCAAGAAATAGCCCAGGCACACATTTGCATAAGAGAAAGTATCTTCTTGATATTCTGTCTGATTGCAACATGATGGGTTGTAAGCCTGCAGTTTTTCTTTGCCTCGAGGATTGATGTTATCAACAAATGTGGGTGAAGTCATGATAGATCCTGATATTTACAAGGGAGATTATTATTTTTGAACCTTACAAGACCTGATATCACCTATGTTGTGCAATATTTGAGCCAATTCATGTCGATCAGGGCCTCGATAACCTATGTTGTGCATTACATGTTGTAACGTATTTGAAAGGCACACTTGTTGTAGGATATATTATTTTATCCTACATCTCAGTTGATATTGTTGTCACCTCACATCAGGTAGGGTTTTGGGATTGGTGAGTGTAGCTCAGCAGCTGACCGCCTTTAGAAAGTTTTAAAAGTAGCCTAGCTTCAATGAATGCATTGACTATGGTTCACTTATTTTTCTTCTTATGCTCTTTGTCATTGCTTGATCACTCTTTGTCATTGCTTAATCTTCACAAATGTAAAAGCAAGAGTAGTTACTTGAGGCATAATATTTAGGAATCGCCCAAAAGGGGAAAATTGATTCATTGTGTTATTTTCCATCTTACTTTCTTTTCTTTTTCAACATATCTATAAGTTGAGATTTTAACTTGTCATTAAGCATGCATATATACTGTTGCAACAAGCGTTAATTAGCTTATATATTGATGGATGATACTTGATTTCTATTTTCGATCAGGTGGATTTCTATGGACCACTAGCTAGTTAGCTAGCTATCACAAATATTCGGTAGCTGCAGGCAGTATCGAATCAGTATACATATACTTTTTGGCGAGGAAAAGGTAAAAAGTTTTCACTTAATAGTTTGACTTTAAGTGAATAATTAAGACAATCGTAATGAGGAAGCAAGCAAGTAATTAGTGTACAGATATGGAAGTAATTGGAATTTATTTAACCTATAGGAATGCTTCAAAGTGGCATATACACTTAATTGATCATTCGAGTGCGGATCCAAGCAATTAATTGATCTATCTACTTTGCTAAAATTCGGCTGTAAATTAAACTTAATTTTCATAAGTATATCACATATGGGGACATGCATTATCAAGTTTTAGAACTTAAACAAAGTAATTAATTACCATGCATATATATAATCGATCATGATTTTGATTGAACTAAGATAGTTAATTACAACAAGTTAGTTGATGTTAAATACCCACTTAGGACATAAGTAGCACATGTGTCCAAAGTGGTATGTTTTTTTCCTAAATATGATGATTAGTCTATCTGTCGATACATTAATCTTTTAATTTACTAGTTAACTAGTATGATCCCCGTGCCATGACACGATTTGCTTATAAATAATATTTAGATATAGATAAATCATAGACATTAGATTTAATTCAATATTTTTAATTAAATTCATTGATTAGTAAATGTGTTAAAAATAATAGAAAAAATACACTTGGGTTAAAGAGATAAAGAGAAAAATAAATAATAAATAGTGAAAGATTAAAGTTTTGAATTATTCCCACCCATTGGTTAAAAAATGTAACATCAAATAATATTGGGTAATTAATATTAGAATATTTTTCAAAAAAAATAATATTAGAAAATATAGTTACCATAATAAAATGATATTATGTAAATAATATTTTCACAAATAACTTTGAACATGAAGAGGACATGTGACATAAAGTAATATAGTATATAGATATAGATAGTTAGTAAACGAATTTGAGTTAAGTCCAATAGTTATATTAGATTGAATTCAATCTTTTGAATTATGTCCAATAGTTAGTAAGATTAAAGAAAAAAAAATTAAAAGAAAAAGATAAAAAAAGAATTAAAAAAAAATGATTAAGGAGAAAAAAGAAAATTATAATTGGTCAAAACCCCTAAAATTTATCTAATGTTGACACGTCAGTATAAACTCTTATAAATTAAGAGTTTATATAGATAGAGATGGTTTATATGGTATTTTAAAATTTTATTCTTTTTTAAAAGTACTCTCAGAGTTAGTGGTGATGGTGGTGGGCCTGGTGGCCGTTGGATGGATTGATGAATGTGGACTGAACCAAACGCGTGCGACCGACTCTGCCCCCCATCCCCATTTGTTATTTTTTATTTTTTTTTTTATCATATGTTTCATCTTATTCCTTATCCTGATCAATAATTAACCTCTATTTTTTTTATCATATGTTTCATCTTATTCCTTTTTGATTTGGTTGGTTTTTTATAAGGTGATAAATAATACTCCATCCGTTCGGCAAAACTTGTCATTTTAACTCTCCACACAACTTTTAATAAAGCTAATAATTACACTTATTTTTTACTAATTTACTCTCATTCATTACTCTACTTTTTACTTTATCAAAAACTACAACTCACAACACATCAATCAAATCAAGGGCATTTTAGTAAAGTAGAAGCAAAAATATCTAAAATGACAAGTTTTTTCCGAACAAAAACAAAACTCTAAAACGACAAGTTTTGCCGAACGGAGGGAGTACTTTAGAAGCGGGGATAAATAGAGTATGCACGATTTTTGCAAGATAAGAAACCTTAAGAAAGTTTGCAAACCAACTTGTCAAAACTTTGATATGCAATCAAATCTTGACAAAGTAAAATTGAATAAGATAAAGTAAATGCGAAATAAAAAGATGAACACACGAATTGTTAACGAGGTTTGGCACGAACTTGGCTTACGTCCCCGCCTAGGGTTATCCAACCCGTAAGATTCAAAAGCACTATTATTTCACTTCTTATGGATCCTAGATACAACCGAAAAGGATCTATCCTTCTTCTAAGCCCTCGAAGTCTCACCCGCTTCTATCTAGTCAACTCAGATCCCTTAGAGTCCTAGATACAACGTAGAAGAACAACTATTCTCTCAACTTGTAGCCTCACCCGCTACTATCTAGTCAATCCAAACACTCGTGAAATAATAGCATGGTGAATACGTTTGAGTAGATGTATACTCTTAGTATAACACTTTAGACTTGTACACTGAAGTTCTAGAAACTCTCAAACTCTCAAAAGATAAAGCAAGAACAACAATGGAGAAAGAGAGAATCAAAGGCGGATGATTGCAATGGAGAATGCTTTGCTTGAATGCTCGAGTGTGTTCGATCTTCTTCTCCACTTGCATCGTCTCTTTTATAGGCTATAGGGGCTGGAGCTTATTTTGAACGTTTGAATTCGAATTGCTGAATCTTTTCTTTCCATAAAATCATCCCACAATCTTTAACATATCTTCTTCTTATTTTCATATCATCTCTTGCCTTGAATAGAAAATTCCAAGCATTTCTAAAAAGATTTTCTAGCCTCTAAATCTTCCATAATCTGCATAAAAAATCTCAGCAACCTTTTCAAATATATGTTATAAAATATGCACATAAAAATCTTTAACAAATAAATATATAAAATATTTGACGTATTAAGTTCGTCCAGTTTACCCTTGTTGTCAAGACCTTGAAACCTTTATTCAATTCATCCAGTTTGCATGCCCTTGTTATCAAGATCTTGAAACCAAAGTCTTTATTTTGTCTTTCATCAACCTTTATCAAAAACCTATAGATTAGCTCTCAAAATCTTAGTATTCAGTATGGGAGAATAATGGGATCCCCATTTAGAAGCGTAACTCTTCAGACACCTAGTGTCAACTGGCTTGCTTCATCATAATCTACACATTTCATTGTTATGATAATTTCAAAGTGGATAACATATAAGTAAGTTGACATTGATTATTCGATTACGTACTGTGATTATTTTCAAACAAATTTAAAAAATCATTTGTTTTTTTCTTTCAAAAATCAGTTTTATTTTAGCTAGCTAGCTTCAATACGCTATAAAGGGTATTATTTTGACTAATATCGCAAACCAGAATACATTAGATAATTATCTCGGATGTTCGATTATTAATGGGAGAGTAATTAAAACAATCTTCGAAGAAACGGTATCTATTAATATTACTAATTCTGCTAGCATTTTGCTGATGTGTCACGCCCACAATTAAAGTTGAATTTTTTATTCAAATGAGATTTTCTTATTGGTCAATATGATTATGGAAACTTTAAAATATTTGTTCCCTATTTTAAATATGATTTGAATCCATTTCTTTTTTTTATTTTCGGTTATATTGTCGTAAATATTGAGACATGTTTCCATTTTTTCCCGATTGCAATCACTTTTCGGTTATATTGCTGATGTGTCACGCTCACAATTAAACTTGAATTTTTTATTCAAATGGTATTTTCTTATTGATCAATATTATTGCTGAAATTTTAAAATACCTGTTTCCTATTTTAAACATATTTTTTTTTCCCTATTTTTATACTAAAATATTATATAATTTGATATGTTGTATGTCAATTTGTGATCTATTTTAATCGTCTACGTACATTGAACATTTGTCAATTCTTGGCTGATTTTATTCTTGGATATTGAAATTGTTGATTTATCATTTTTAACCGATTGCAATATTCCCCACAATGTCTACATACAACGAACATGTGATAATCAATTTGTAAATATTCGATTTCAAAAATTAATTATAAAAATCAATTAGAGCCAAATAAGTGTTATTTTATAATTTAATTATTTTAGACATCTTAAATGACTATTGAAAAATAAATAATATTTTAAGACTCACAAGCATTACTAATGCTTATTTTACATCTTGGACACTACTACAAAAGTGACTTAAGGCAACAGTTAATTGTAGCATTTGAGTTATTGCAACAGTTAAATGTAACATCTATACAAATGTGCAACATGCTTATCTATTGTAACAGGTGTTTGCAACAATTTTTTCTAAGGTAGCACTTAGTGTAACACTTGATGTGAATGCAACACATTTTTAAGCTATAGTAGCACTTTACACAAGCTACATATAAAAATAAAAGAAAAATATCAAGATTTTATAAATTTCTAATTTTCATTGAGTGACATTATCCGGTTATTTTTTTTAATAGCCAAACCCCTTTACTATAATGGTCTAAATTTTCGGATTTTAATAAATGACCTTATTATTAATATATTTATTTATTTTTTATCAAGTTTAAAATTCAGTTAAAATTTTATAGGTTAATTATTTTAAGGAGTTTTAATTTACTTAAATTGAGTGCTTTTGTAATTTTTAACATATATATTAAAATTATTTTAAGGGCTTTTATGACATTGAATAAATTTTATTTGGTTACATTTAATAATTAAATTGAGTTGAAATTTATAATTTAAAGAATAGTGGACTAATTTCATAATTTCCTAAATAAACTCACCCATATTAAAATGGAAAAAGGACTTCAAATAATATCAACTATCATATATAGTAATCTAAAAATAAAATAGACATCACCTTATATTTTAGACCGATGTCAAATATTTATTTTGAAATTTTTTATGAAAGGCGCGGAATCAAATAATGAATTAATTTCAACCCTCGCCCATGAGAATCCCGACTATATCCAACACTCTCCCCATTTCAGCTAAGGTTCCACTTTCACTAGTAGAAAATCGGGATTTTACTCCATAGCCTATTACTCCGGATCTCGTAATTGTGGGGTATAATGGCAAAACTGACAAGTTGTCTCTATTTTTTTTTGTTCATTAAAACAAATATTCCCCGGATCATATAAAAAATGTCCGGGGTATATTATATTGGTATATTACTTGTATCATATTTTATACCCCGGGCGTTTTTTTTTGACAAATATCCGGGGTAAAAGGTTATTATCTTTATTTAATTTTTTTTTAACTAAAACTTTTTTTGGTTTAATTTTTTTTAACTAAAACTGATGCTCGGTTCTTTAATTTTCATTAAAAAAAAATATCTTGTAGCGCTTCCTCTCTCCTATACGTGCGCGAGAACAGATCTCGCTTCTCCAGGGCAGCCGACCTCCATCCTCCATCCTCCATTACACACAGTCTCCGACCACCGAGCGTGCTCGGCCGACCTCCACCGTGCTCTGACCTCCATCACCGGCTCCCTCCGTCGCAGATTCCTCACCCGCCGAGCCTCAGCGCAGAGTGCTCCCGCCGAGACCTCCATTGCTGTCGCATCTGAACCGAAGCTTCTCTTCGCTTCCATCCTCGTCGCCGGCCTCATCTGTGTGAAGGAAAACCCCATTAACACCCTCCTCTTCCTAGGTAAACAAGAACCCCTAATTTTCAGATTTTGCAAAACCCTAATTTGTCCCTCTTCTTATTCGAATCCTATTTTGCATCTTTCAAAGCTTCAATGTGGGTCAGTTTGCTTAGATTGGGCACAAGGAATTTGAACGGGTTGAATTTGCAAGGAATTTGTGTCCTCGCCCTTTCTCTGTTCATGTCTGGCCGGCCAAGGGCTGTTCTGTCGGCTTCTTTTGTGTGATTCCTCTTTGGGCGGGTTGGATTAGCAATATATTGAGGTTATTGCTGAGCTTCATTTGTAGGTTATTGTTGAGCATTTGTCAGTGGAAGATGTAGCTGGTATAAATGAAGCTTTTGAAAGCATGAACACTTCAAAGATAGGCAGAATCAACTTGGAACAACTTAGGGCTGAGTTGGCTAAGCTTGGGCAACATGTCCCTCATGCAGATCTTTAAGTTCTGTTGGAAGCTGTAAGCATTTTTTTTTATCATACACGCTTTTTACGATGGCTTCTTATTCCATTACTACATGCTATATTGCTAGAAATAAGTAGTTTTGCACCAACAATAATAAGGATTTCTGATTAGGCAGTTTGGAAGAGAGGAAACAGGAAATTTTGGGAAAAAGACGTGGCATACGTGATATGTACCATCTATGTGGTCATGATTCTCATTTTTCTAATGTTTGCTTCTGTGCAAGTATTTTAAGACAAGAGTCAGCGCTGGCAAATTTGAGGTGTCTCGATTCTAGGTATTTTACAATCCTGCAGAGGCATGAAGATTTTACTGGTATCATTCATGCTTAATCTCTTCTATTATTTTTTTCTTTGCTAGGTTGGTAGAGGCATAAGTGGTTCATGTTAAAATGAGTTTCAGTTTTGTTTATGGTTTGCTGCTGGAGATTGATGAGTTTTTTGGTAATTTTGATAGAAATATTTTGGAATGATATCTACTTCATTGAGTGTATTAACATATATGATTGACGATTCATTGATTCTTATATATAATTCTTATCTCCTTTACACGACCCTGAATTTTTTAATCGTTGTGTGCTTATGTTACCATGTTCTTCTACCGTGACAATTAAGAACTATGGCTTTTAGTTTGTTGTGTGCAAGGCTAATCGCTTGACCTTGCAATGTATTGCCCTTTACCATTCATTCATTTAACACACCTCAATCATATACTTATGTTTATATTTACTGAGAAATGTAGTGGCATCAGCTTAAGAGTACATAAGCATAATTGAAGGTTGACTAATGATAAATTTGGAAGTAAATGGACGGGGCTTTTACTAATAAAGATAATGAAGTTATAACTTTTGGTGTCGGTATCTTGGTCTTAACAACTGCAATAGTCGTTTTCTAATGTTTTACAGCTGCAATAGTTGGTATCTTAATATATTTATGTTTAGCTTTGAAGTGACTATGAGATATTTTCATGTTTCTGCTTACTGTTGAAAGTTAAATTGTGTAGAACCTATCTGCAATACTTATGGATCACCCAACTATTGTTTATATCTCTTTTTCCTATAATCTCTCTTCAATCTAATTGTATCAAACTCCTCTGGTTACTCTTGCTGTTGTGAATTCATACTTTGTTATTTTGGCTTGATTAGGCTAGTCAAGATTATGCCTCTTGGAAAGACTTCTGAAATTCATAGGCATGTATCATATGTTTTCTTCATATAACAGTTCTGCAAGTGTCTTTTATCCTCTCTCCTTGTTTAATTTCACCAGATTTTTAATCTCTCATTACAAAACAGGCAGATCATAATAGTTAGGAAACATGTTATACTTGGTATGATTGACTGTCACATTAGCTTGAAGTAACTGTTACATTTGATCTAATGCAACGTGAGCGGAAGTAGCATCTAAAAAATGATGCATTAGACCTATTGTATCATTTTTTGGGGTTTATGTGACATTTTTTTACTATTACAATAGACTTATTTTGTAGTAGTGGGATGAGGCTTCTTAGATTACTTTTCTACCTTTAAGGATCTTTTTTTACCATCTTACCTTTATTTTCACTATTAATTTCTCTATCTTTCTAACCATCTTTCTCATGAAAATAATCAATAAGTTATGTACATCTACATATTTAACTTCAAAATTATTCACACAATCATGTGCTTATGATTTTTTAATATTTGTACGGGAGCTTATATTTTACTTTTTTAGATCTATGCTAATTATAATAATTATATATTTATTTCAAATTACATTAGATGGTGTGTTTGAGTATTATTACTACTTTAACTTATTAAATCATTTTCAAAATTTGTATCGTATCTCTTTCCAACTAATTTATAAATTATAAAAAAAATACGTTATACATATTTTTGTTGTAAACACATGTGTGTGTGTGTGTGTGTGTGTGTGTGTGTGTGTGTGTTATATATATATATATATATATATATATATATATATATATATATATATATATATATATATATATATATATATATATATATATATATATATATATATATATATATATATATATATATAGGGGAGATATCTAATGAGAAGTAACATTTAAATGAGAAGATGAGAAGTAAGCCTTATACCCTTTAGATTAAAATAATTTTTTTTATATGGATATAGGGGACATATCTAATGATAAATATATCAATGTTTTTTTAAAATTATTTTTATGCTATTTTTTTAGATGATGAATGAAAAAGCTAATTTAAATTAGCATAAAAACCCTAAAATGAACCTTAAATCACCCTCTAGATAAATAGCGTAAAAAATAATTTTTTTAAAAAAACATTGATATATTTCTCATTAGATATGTCCCCTATATCCATATAAAAAAAATATTTTAATCTAAGGGGTATAAGGCTTACTTCTCATCTTCTCATTTAAATGTTACTTCTCATTAGATATCACCCATATATATATATATATATATATATATATATATATATATATATATATATATATATATATATATATATATATATATATATATATATATATATTAATATAGTATTATATATATATATATATTTATATATATAAAATGATGTTTAACTTAAAATGGATCAAGTTCCTGTGCCTTCAAGGCACGGGTATTACACTAGTGTAAAACAGAAGCACAATTCACTAAATAGAGAGTTAACGCCTTATCGAAAGAAGACAGAGCAATACATATTAGATCAAATCTAGTAGCAACGCCTAATCACACAATGCAAAACTTTATACCCCAAAGGAAATCCACAAGGAACTTGATCAAATTAATAGAACTTTTAGTTTTATATAGTATATAAAGATAAATTACATATAGGTATAGATTATATATTAATTCAATGTTTTGAATTAAACTTATTGGTTAGAAAATGTAGAATTCATTAAAGGGAAAAAACTATAATTAATGTGATGAGGACATCTATCAAAATTACTTTTCATTTAAATTATACACTATTATTTATTGTAATATAGATATCAATTCAATGTTTTGAATTGAATTGATTGATTAAAAAATGATGTAATGAATTGAAAAAAAAATGACTAAAACCAATTTGCATATGGTAAGTTTATGTAAGAGCATTCACAACGCTCATCCGGGTGTAATTTGCATATGGTGTAATTTGTAACATACCCTCTATTCCCTACCATAGGGATCTTTGTAAAATCATCCTTCAGAATGATCCGGGAGTTAGGTTGATTTGTTAGCAACGACTCCCAATGTTTGCCTACTGTATATATATAAAAAAAAACAACGCTCATCCGGGTGTCTCCCATAAAAAAATAAAGGGGGGGGGGGTAATTTCCTGTGATTTGTGTCAGAAAAGGATGGAGACCTAACTCAGTGATCGACGACCTCGTTTGATAGGATGCTATTTGGTGGTGGTACAACTGTGATTGACCTATCCAACTATTTGCCTTATATATATCCGGTTAAGGTTTTTAATGCATATATATATATATATATATATATATATATATATATATATATATATATATATATATATAGTCATCAATCCTCCTATATCTTAAAGCTGAGTACTTTAGAGGATAGTTAGGCTATCCACGTGGCGGTCTAATTTGTTTTTATTTTTTTTTCCAATTTTACCCCTCCCTTTCTTAATCAACTCTTATTTTGTGCCCCTCTCTTTCTCGGATGGTGATACACATAATTCTACAACACCAATTAAAATTTGACATGTGTATTTAGAGAATATTTTTTTAAAAAAATTCTACAACTTTCGGTCTTTCAAAAACTGTTTTTTTATGCAAAAAAAAAAAAACTGTTTTTTTAATGAAAAAAAAACCATTTTTTTTAAACCGTTTGAAATTTTGAATTGAATGAATCAAATTTGAATTGTTATTTTTACAACCATATATTAGTGAAATAAATTTTATTGATTTTTCATATAATTTTCAACCATAATATATACGTAGTAGATACTTTTATTTAGCATATATTTCAAATTGTTTACATTTTATAAATGTAAATAAAATTGTAAATATATTATAATTAAGAATTTATATAACTTATATATATATATATTGAAAATATAAGTTATTTGATATAAATTTTATTTATTTATAATTAATGAAATTAAATCTATCAAGTATGCTTTGATAAAGTTGAAAAAATACCTATCAAATACTATATTAAGGCTTTTACCGCAGTTGTACAACTAGATACAGATTACACCCACTGATGCCATCACATTCACTAGCTTTTAGATGATCAACTAGTTTTTAAATAATGAAGAAAAGTATTATTTTATTTTTTATCTAACTAATTAAACTTTGTTTATATGTATTATGATAGGGAACATTGTATAAAATAATTTATAAATCTCATACTTTACGCAAGGGTACCATACTATTCAACCCCGATGTCTGGGTATAAAAAAAAATACAAAACTTCATCCGCGTGTCTATAAGAAAAGTACGTACATACCTCTTCCAAGCCCGGGTTCAAAAATTGGATTTACATGTAACATGCGGATTTAATCTCGTGTTTCTATCGGACCTGCAATTTTTTAACATTTTGGTAAATATTTTAAAATCATGAACATTTTGCTAATTTATTTAATTGTGAATATTTAAAAAAAATCCTTCTTCTATGTGTATATAATGCAAATTAATTCTTCTATGTGTATATAATGTAAATTAATTAATAATACGCCTATGTTCTTAACTTAATAAAAAAAATACAGTAGGCAAATAATAATCATAACGTACTAGAAAATTATTAAAATTATTAGTAAATTATTAAAATAGTTAGCAATATCGTTTTGTTAGTTTAAATTATTAGAAAAATTTACATAATTACGGCAATAAATGATACGATAACATCCGAAAAATATGACTAGTTTACTTAGATTAATTTAAAATCCCGTGCGTTGCGCATGGGTTATAGGCTAATTCGAGATAATTTTGGAATTTTAAATTGATTTTTCATCTATATATATTGACATCAATTAATAATACAAAAGGAGAAGTAGCCTACGCCATGTGGGGACTTCTCCTTTAATATAGGTTTGTCTGTTAACTAATTAATTTTTTTTTTCTATATTTAAATAAATTAGGGGCATTTACTATGATGGCCATATTTAAGGCCTTTATTGGTAAACTGTCCACCAATGTTTTAAAATTAGCAAAAATCCCACCTCTCTTCCCCTGCCCCCTTTGCCCCTGTGCCCTCCCATGTGCACCCCCTTGTGCCCCCTCCTGTTTCAACAGTTTTTTTTCCGCGTCAGCACTTCGACATTAGAGTTCCTGAAATCGTGTTGCTGAAACCAGAATTGCTTTTTTTTTTTTTTCCGTGTCATCACTTTGACATCGGGATTTCTGAAACCGGAGTTGCTAAAACTGTTTTACTGAAACCAGAGCTATTTCTTTTTTTCATTTTTTTTCCCGTCAGCGCTTCGACACCGGAGTTGCTGAAATCGGAGTTGCTTTTTTCGCGTCAGCACTTCGACATCGGAGTTGCTGACATCGACGTTGCTGAAACCGTGGTTGTTGAAACCAGCCACACCAATTTCAACAATTACAACAACAATTTCAGCACTAATATAAACTTCAGCCTATGCGGGATTCGAACCCACATATTTACGCATAAGCATGTCGCTTTACCATTGAGCTAAGAGGCTTTTAATGGATATTTAAAGCAAGGAACATCAAAATATAATTCTATACCCGCACATGATTCAAGACCCCGTCATCATTAATAAACACTATACCTGGACATGATCTAAGACTCCGTCACCATTAATATTATCATGCAATCCACCTTCTTCAAGATGAAGTTGCACAACATCAAAGATTTTCGAATGGAAATCAAGTCTTATTAATAATTAAAATGCATAAACATTAGAAAATGTCATATTAAGACTTAAGTAATGAAAAACATAAAGTAAGCACGAGGAAAAGATAGTAGGGATCTATTGGCATGACACCGTTATTCCAGGAAAAGATGTCCACAAAAGAAATCTTTAGTTGATCATAGCTTGTACAAATGTAATTCTATTTTGCAGCATTCTCATTCCTCACTTATATCAGTAATGAAATGGAAATGAACATGAAAACTACAACAGTGTCAAGAAGTGTGGTTATATCAGCAACAAAACACAGGAAACAACATAAGGATTCAAGAAACATCACCTTGAAAACAGTGCGACCAGTTGCAAGTTGAGATTTATCAAACACATTAACTAATTCGTTGAACATATTCTATATCTTAACTGGGAGAAACATTTCACATAAAAATTAAGTACTGATTCTAGAAATCCATTAACAATTAACAATCTATTTCAATGCAACACTTGATAGTACAATCATGAATGAGTGAACAATCGCGAATTCATACCAATCAATTTCCATAAGAGAAATCAAAATTGTAGGTCAGAGAACACAAAACTAGAGAAAGAGGGAGCAAACCTGCGTAATTGAGCGAACAAGAATCTCCAATGTCCAGAGAACGATGAAGAAATTACTGAACCAACAGAGAAGAAACCTAGCAATAGATTGGAGAAAGGAGACCTTAACAGTGAGCAATCTCAATCCATCATCCCAAGCTCTCCTCGCAAGCAAGAACAGACGAACGCCGAGTGTAACAACCCGAATATAAATATCTGGGTTACGTTTTAAAGTTTGGATACCTTCGTTTGAATCTTGCAATTCAGGTACGGGTCGAGGTTTCAAACCTAAAAGGATTAGAATTTTAAAGTGGGGATTTCAAAACACAAAACAATCGAAGGGTCGTTGGGCACCCTTAACCTGTCCTAAAAACTAAATCGCAGAAATTCATTTAAGAGAAAATACAAAAGCGGAAGTAAAGTACAACTTGCCACGACTGGGTCGGTCAAAACCAAACTGTAAAACTTATTATCAAAAGCTCTTTAACCGATTTAGTGGAATTAGACATTTTCTTCGCGATCACCAAGGAGGTTTCCCACGCCATAGAAGCACAAAGCAAGCAATACTACAAAACATACCTAAAAAAAATATGCGGGGTGGGATCAGACCGAGGCCCTATCGCATTCTGAGTCCTACAAGCAGACATACACATACGTTATACCTATAATAAAGATGATTCTAATGCAGTACGAATTTAAAAACGCGAGTCATGCTTATCAGGATATATAAGTATAGACGCAGAAAGACAGTAAAGGCGCCCAAAGATTACCAAGTGGCATATCCCTCTCCTACCTCAACCTCTCCTTTCTAATAGAGCGGAGCCTGGCCAGCACGATCGTATAGCATAGCAATCTCATCATATATGTGTGCATCAATCAATCATATCATCATCATATCATATCATGTCATCATGCTCATCAAATAATCAAGCTCATGCCCGATGGTGCTGGGCTATCTCATGTATCGACAATAATGATTCAAGACAAACCCGATGGTACTGTGCTATCCTATGACCCTAGAAAAGACTCGAGGACTCACATATAACGGTTGTTCTATTTCTCAATCAAACAGAGTAGCCGAATGCTCATTTAAGTGTGCAACCCTAGCATGATACTACATGACATGCTTCAATGCTTATGCAACACCTAGTATGTCATATGACTACGAGCAGGAGGTTTTCTCTCTTCGAATATGTGTAAGTCCATAAAGGAACTTACCTGAAAGTACCGAATAGCAAAAGATATCGAAAGCGAAATCCAATAATCAACGATCACCTATAATTACATAGATTACGATAAACTACCATACTACTGTTGTGAGCTGAATCTGCCATGTTTTACAGTAACTTTTATATCGTTTTCTGCATACATTGCATACATTTGGGCTAGAATAATACAGAATCTGTGTAGTTTACACTTATTTGCAATATATGGAGGTCTACAAAAGTTTTTGTTATATTTCGCAGAAATCGGACGCATTTTGGAGCTTAAAGGAAAGTCATGGAGAAGCTAAGAATGGTGCAGCTAGAGAAAAAGCCATTTTTCAGCATTCATCATTCTGAATCAAGTTTTGATGTCTTCATGAGAGTTGTAGCCCTCGGAAAGAGCTTTCCAACGCATGGTCATATGCGTCAATCTGACAAACGAGGACTCCGAAAAGTGCGTTTTAAGAACAGAGCAGAAAGCTGAGAGATTTACTCGATCTCGAGTTAATCTACTCGATATCGACCAAAAAAGTCCGAGGAGTGCCTGGTCGAGGAGGAGCTGATTGAGAAGCCGAAGACGAAGACATGCCGGGTTACACTCTACTCGAGATCGAGGACCTTTCTCGATATCGAGGAACCTGGAAGCCGGCACCCGAGCCATGTCGAAGAGAAGCTGCTCGACGTCACCAGGCCAAACCATGATCGATCACCTTTACTCGAGATCGAGTAAGATGCTCTAGATCGAGGAAATTTGTGAGCCACTTCCGAGCATGTCGAGTGCTAGTTACCCGAGACGCCGAGCCGAGCGAAGTCGATGACCGACGTTACTCGAGATCGAGTAAACCTACTCGAGATCGAGGAGATCTGTCCGGAAGCCGCGTACGCGGTTTAAGCTGTTCTACTCAGATTGGGAGTCCTTGGATCCGATTCTATCCAATTTGGTCGAGATTTATCAACAACTATCAAGTTCTATCTATGGAGAAGATTTACCACACATGGAAGATATTTTACCTATTTTAGATTTATTTCCCCTTTATAGATTTAATTCTTTAATTACATTTATTTATCTTTTAAGATTTTTAGATAAAGATAGATATATTCTATCCTTGAATAGCAAGGAATAGGAGGCTATAAATAAAGCCCTAGGGGCTGGTTTTTTCATCATTCAATTTCAGTCAGAGACAGTTAGTTACACATAGAGAGAAGAGATTGTAAGTTTGAGTTTATTTAATGCAAGTTAGTTCTTTTTCATCAAAGATGTCTGCTATTGCGATGAAGAGCGAGTAGTCCACCCACTTCTGGGGCTGGGGTGAGCCCGACGGTGGCCATGTGAGGTGATGCGGTAAAGGTACGATCTTTTTATACAATTCGTCTTCTATCCCTATGAGTATGATTCTTTTGCGAGAGTTGAAGGTGATCCTTGTTTGTATTATTGAAGCGAGAGTAATCTTAATGCAACTTGGATTAATTATGTGAAAAGGGTTAGTAACAATTAGGGTTTATGCGAAAGCCTCTATATGCTTATTTTTTAGTAACGAAAGTTATTTTGATGGAAAGCATGATCTTTTATGCCTTTATGTGTTACTTTGCATGGTTATCGTTGTGGTGTTGATACCCTGGCTTTGGAAGTTCTTAGTATATTGGTTTATTTCTGTTGAAATCTGAGTTCTGTGTTCGAAATCTGCGATTTACAAGTTTCTGTGTTTTGTCGATCTAGAGGAGGAGTTAGTCGATCTCGAGTTAATTTGGTCGAGATCGAGTAAGGTGTTGTCTTGATCGAGTTACTTCTGTCGTCGATTTTTAGTTTATGTTCCTGTTGTCCTTTGTCGATCTCGAGTTGCTGTAGTCGAGATCGAGTAAGTTGATGTGCTTGCTTTTATTTCTTGCTTTCGTTTGTTATTTCTTTCTTTCTTTGTTTCTGTCTTCCGTTTGCCTTTTCTGTGAGATTACAGCTACCTAGGATCCGTTGACACGCTTCCTCGTGGATCGATCCTGACTTTTTCTTACTACATTGGAGGGAGTCTTGTAATTATTTGCGTGGGCCTAAATCTGGTTTGAATTGTTTTATTATATTTCATACTCGATTTCCTCCCTACAACAACTACTACTCATACACATAGAAATCGAGTTCCAAATTGTTTCCAAAACCAAGCGGGAGTGAAACCATTTCAAAATCTTTCCGATATGGTAAAGCACCAAAACAAAGCTATCTAATAAATCCTATCAATACTCAATTCCAAACTCGTTTCCAAAATCAACATTGACCATTTAGTCAAGTTAAAGTATCCCGACATTTGAAATGAAACCCTTCAATACGTTTTCTAAGCATAAAATCCGATAGTTCAAATTCCGTCAAAATCCCATTTTGAAATATTAAAATAATATCCTAAAATATCGATTTTGATAACATCCTCAACTAAAACTCGATTGAAAAAGGATTGAACCAAAACCAATAAAGAAGTTCCAACCTCGAAAGTATCACGGAGTGACTAAGCCAAGTCACTAGGAGGATTTCGTGGTGGCGAGAGGGTTTGTTGCGGCCACGAGATCCTTCCCTAGTTTCCCCGTGAGAAGATGTCTCTCGCTGGCTGCGACATAAGGATTTTGCCACGGCGAAACCCGGGTCACGGCCGAGAGATCCTTCTTCTACCTCTGTCCAGCGTTCTAGCTCACCGCGGCGAGATTCGAAACACTCTTTGCTTGTTTTTGCTCGTTCTTGCTTGTTTCAAGTCTGTTTAAACTCACACTTGTTTAAAAACCGACTATAGAAGCACACAAATGACTCCAAACAAGGACTAGAGGGGAGAGCGGAAGAGGGATTACCTAGCCTTCTTGAGACTTTTCAAAAATCTTGACAGAGGAGAGTCCACTAGCTTCGATTCGATGAGTTTTTGCTACGGCAAGGCCTAGAAGGAATAGATATTGGTTAAAAGAGAACCTTTATGAAGTTTTAGCTTCAAAACGAGAGGATTCGAGAGGAAGAACTTTACCTTGCTCAAAACAGAGGAGAAGGAAGAAAAAGAGCTTGAATCTGATCCAAAATACGTTAGATATGATCTTTCTTGACCTTATAAGGTAGAGGGAAGAGTAAGGAACAAGCGGCAACAATCGGAACTGGGCTCACACTCGCGGTGGCGGAGATGAGTGTCATGCCCTCGAGGATGAACTTCTTCTTCTGGGTTTGTCTTCGCGGCGAAGAAAGGGGCAGTCGCGGCGAAGAGTATGAACAAAATAGTGGTTTTGATTGGAAACGACCTTCTGATTCCAATTTTTGGGTTGTTTTTTTTAAGAGGAGACCTTTATGATGGAGTTTTATGGCTATTTAGGTTCTGGAAAACAAGAAATGGGAGATGGAAGGAGAGAGAGATGAGTCAAAGGAGAGGAAATGTGGGGTTTTTGCTTCTAGGGTTTTTGATCTTCTTTGGGGTTGAGAGAAAGAGGCTAGGGTTTGTAATGACTCGGAATTTAGAGCAATTTAGGGATCGGTGCTTACTTATATAGGAGGGAGTAAGGGCTCCTTAGGGTTATAATAAGGAAAAGGACAAAACATTAAGAGAAGGTGTGGGAAGGGAGGGAGGGAGGGTGAGAGAGTGTGAGGAGTGATTTTGCTCATCCGACCCCGAGTCTTGACACCCTATCCCAAAATCTGACATTTCGAAAACCCGCCTCGAAGTTCAAATTCATTTCAAACGACTTTCGAAAATTCTACAATTGAAATATGATTAATAAGGCTTAGAATTCGTCAAATTGGAATTTAAACGAATCTCGGGATATTTTCTAAAGAGTTTTCCAAAAATAGCAATCGCTCGAGGACGGATTTTCCGAAAACTTTTCTATTTTTGAAATTCTAAAATTCGGTCTTTACACCGAGCATCGGAAATGAAGAAGGCGGAATCAGAGCGCCTGACGGCGTAGGTGCAGGGATCGAGCTCTTCGTCTTCCTCCGTGATGTACACTAAAGTGACCATACTTTTATATACATTTTAGCTCCTTATTCTATATACTTTGCATATTTTGGTTTGGGAATATGCTAAATTTGTGTAGTATGTGCTTATTTGCAAGAAATAGAGGTCTACATAAGTTCTGGTTTAATATTACAGAATTTGGAGCCATTACAGGATGAAACCAAGAAGAGAGGACAAGAGCTGAAACTTACTCGAAGTCGACTAAGCAACTCGAAGTCGACTACAGCTGGGAGAGCAGACTGACCGAGGACGGAAGAAGAAAACAACTCGAGTTCGAGAGCTACTCGATGTCGAGTAAGTTCCTCGATGTCGACCAAGACCCAAAAGCACACCCGAGCTCGAGGAAGGAGAGGCTGCTCGAGAAGACAAGGAGAAGACGAGATCGACGAAGCAACTCGACGTCGACCAAAATGTTCTTGGGCCGTGAGACCAGTGGGTCAATCCGAAGTCGAGTTGATTGCTTGGAAACGAAGGAAGCCCGAATCTATCTAGTTTCTATCAAGATCTATCCATGGAGAGAAGATTATTCACCAATTTGAAGATATTTAGTTATTTCCTTTTTATATTAATGTTTTATCTTAATTAAGTTTTATCTTTATGAAGTAGATATAGTTTGCTTTCCTTGATTAGCAAGGATTAAGCCCTATAAATAAAGCCAATGGGGCTGATTTCTATTCATTGAATTCTAGAGAAGGAGAAGAGGTAGTAAGTAGAGAGAGAGAGTGGAGGCCGAGAGGAGTGAAGGAGCGAGAGTAAATTGGTTTCGATCAGTTGTAAGCTTTGGTTGATTTTAATGCAAGTTATTTCTTTTCCATCAATAATGTCTACGATTGCGATGAAGAGCGAGTAGTTCACCTACTTCTAGGGTTGGGGTGAGCCCAACGATAGCCATGCTTGTTTGAGGTAAAGATTCGACTTTATTACGCTTTGATCATCCACTGCCTTTTATATGTTTATTACCTATTTAATAGAGATCCATGTTAACAACTTGGATTATAAACATAAAATTGGTAGATACAATTAGGGTTTCTTGAAAGAGTTGTCTAATTGTTGGAAAAGACGAAAGTTTGTTCCTTATGCATGTTTGGTTATTCTTCTTTATCTTGCCTTATGCATGTTTGGTTATCGTTGTTGCAAACCCCGATCTTGGAAGTTCTTTTTCATACATAGTTTATTTCGAAATTTGAATTCGTTTAGTTTTCTTTCTCCTCGATTTTGACCAAATATGGTCGACGTCGATTACTCATTCTTGATCGAGCAAGATCGCTGTTGCTTCTGTCTCTGCAGGTTCCTCGAAGTCGACAAGGATTCCTCGACTACGACCATTTTCCTCGACATCGAGCAGCTTCCTTGAGATCGGCCAAATCCAGTGACTTTGCTTGCTCGAATTCGATTTTACCCAGGCCCCTGTCGACTACCCTTAGTCGAGGTCGAGTACACTGTGGTCGATCACCATCCGTGAGATTTCTCCGCTGACACGCTTCCTCAAGGATCGAACTTGACTTCCTGCTGCTACATCGGGAGGAAGTCTTGTAATCATTTGCTTGGGCAGAATCCGGTTTGATTTATTTTATTATATTTTAAACTCGATTTCCTCTCTTACAACACTCCGCGACTGACCTCTCTTGCAATGGAGTTCCACCATTGATGGTGCAGCGGGCCGGAAATGGTGGGGAGAGGAGGAACGAGGGTAAGGAAGGAAAGGCGAGGAAGAGAGCGAAAGAAGGAGGAGGTTCGCCGCCGGCCAGGTCTAAGAAACGAAGTTGCTGAAACCGCGAGGAAGAGAGCACGAGAGAGATCTGAGATTAGGTATGAGATTTGGTGAGGGAAAGGAGGGGCACACGTGGTACTGTTTTGGGAGAGATGGACAAAATCCTAATTTAATAAGCTTGAGGGACACTCCCCCAATACATGCAAAAAAAAGGCTGGTTTTGCAAATTATTTCAAAAAATTATTGTTTATTATAAATCAAATTACTTCTTTAAATAAGTAATCAATTAATTCTTTTCTTTTTCTAAATCTTAACAGATTAATTTTCTTTTTAAATTACTTTTTTCAATAAAAACATATAATATTTTGTAGTTTTGATTAATGGGATAATATATAAATAATGATTAGATCCATTTATTAAATTACTTGGTCATAATTTGATTCTATATTTATTTTAATCAATTATGCTCATTTCAATGATAACAATGAAGGTTGTGTGTATCTATAGTCAGGTAATAATGAGTGAGATAATAAATTACTTTATTACATTTATGAATAAAAATGATTAGTTTATTTTAGCTTAGTTGTGAAAGATAATAATTTTTTGAAATTTATAATATATTATTTAATTAATGCAACTATAGTAAAAGAAAATCATTAGTTGAACGGGTGTTAATATGAAATTTATTTAAATTTTGAAAGGAATATAGATAAAGTATGTGATAAGAATCCCTGATAATTGTATTTTAACTTATATAAATGTTTTATATATTTATAAAATTATTATATAAAAAGTATCTACATAACTGTGGGGACACTAATCTAGTACAATAGTAGATCTCTCTCCAAACAAAATATACATAATTTCGACCAAAAAAAATACAAAAAAACAAAAAACGAAGTAGTAATGAATCGAAAAAGAAAGGTTAGGAATACGAGTAAACAAACAAGGCCATGGAATTCAAAAATTGCGGTATTAATAAACAACCACATGAAATAAGACGAATAAAGAAAACTATATGTGGATTTGGATGTGGGTGTGGGATATCCGATTAGAGGCCTATATATTGCATGCCTGAAATCCCCATCATCATCACCCTCCTTGAATTTCTCTCGTTTCTCTTCTGTAGAAAGTAGTGTTGTGGAAATCAAGTTAGCTACTTTCATCAAGTGGCCTCCTACTATCATTTTCTGTTGACAATACACAACATCCATTCGTAAATCTCGGGGACCACATGTCCGACATTAGGTGAAGTAGCCCTGTTAAATCAGGGCGGATCATCCGACGTGGGGTCACACGTCCAAGCGCCTACACGCGCTAATCAAACCGAGCACACAAGTCGAGTGGGGTTTCATCCTAAAATCAATTGGTGTTAGGTGGGGTAGTTCACCGGCTTATATGTAAGGCTTGATTCATATTTTTATCAATGTGGGATGTTATTTCACATCTTTCCACACACCCCCTCAAGTGCAATTGCCTGACCCCGCAATATCTGTCAGTTGCAATTGACGACTTAAGCATTAAGGTTGGTTAGCCCAGTAGATAGATCGACCAAGGTCCCGGACAGCACCGCTCTGATACCATGAAAAATCACGGTGGGTCACACGCCCAAACGCCCACACACGCTAACCAAGTCAGCACACAAGCCGATTAGGGTTCCATCCTAAAACTAATTGGTGTTAGATGGGGTAGCCCACCGGCTTATATGCAAGTCTTGGATTCATATTTTTATTAATATGGGATATAATTTCACATCTTTTCACAAACCCACCGACTTATACATAAGGCTTAGAATCACGTGTTTTTCGATGTGAGACAAAGGTTCCAACACATAACAACATCCATTTTCATTTCATCGTACCTACTTATCTATACATATGCAGATAAATATAAGACACTCTACCTAAACATAAATTAATAATTGATCTAAACTAAATGGCATATAAGTAATTAAGGTATTTTAATTGGTTAATTCATTTCCTAATTACGAGTAACTTTTTCTCTCTCCCATTTAGTGTATTCTTTTCTTTCTTGAAAGTTGTAAAATTTTCTACAATGTTTTATGTTCTTGTGTATTATAGGATAGGATCAAATGATGAGTAGTCTTATCTATATACATATATTAAAATTTATACATAATGTTTTATGTGACGTGTTTTTGTTGTCATATTGTAATAGATAAATATTTGATAGGTTTTATTTATATATATATATATATATATATATATATATATATATATATATATATATATATATATATATATATATATATATATAGATTATTTTTTAGTTTTCATAATTATTTATATCAAAATCAATTATTTGATAGTCACTATTTATTTTATTTCTATATTATTTTTTAGTAGAATGAATTATTTATATCTAGATTAATTTTTATTTTATATTTTCACACACTTTGATTTTCTATTAGTTTAATTCTCACATTGTAATTCAGATTTATTATTTTTGTCATATTTTTAATATGTTTCTTTTATAGATAACAAATATAATTTTAAAATATTATGTTAACATATTTTCGTACATGAGACGGAGCACGCACTAGCTAGTGTGGTGATAAATGATAAGCATAATATAATAATAGTGCATGTGTATATATTTTCAATACATAATTGTGTACTTAAGTGCATATTTATCCACGTTTATATATAAACATTATGTTAAATCGATATACGATATGCAATTTTCAATATATATCGATTTAACATAATGTTTATATATAAACGTGCATAAATATGCACTTAAGTACACAATTATGTATTGAAAATTTCATAGTTAATAAACTATCCACTTAAGCTATATGCGCTTTTTACACTGAAAATAAAAAAATGCATATTTATTAAATATGTAGACTTACTAAATTTTTTTTTTACAGTATGCAAATAGTTGGAGTTTGCTACGAAAATCGTAACAAACAACCAGGATCACCTCTAAGGATGATGGTGTACAACTCCTTAGTAAGAGGAGATGTAGATCTAATACAATCGATACCTTTTCTAGCTATGAAGTCAGCTACATGGTTGGCTTCTCTATAACAATGTCTAAATTGTATAAACTCGAACGCTTGAGCCATAATCATGATCTTCTCAACTTGATGGATGACTTCCCATGGAGTATTGATTTCCTTGCTTATCGCCTTAATGATAGTCTGATTATCACTTTCAATGATAGCCTTCCAGATTCCTCTACTTGTTGCCCGTTGTATGCCTACAATGATTGCTTCTGTCTCTGTCTGTAAAATCAAACCTCTTGATGTATTTTGAAAGAATACATTTAGTAAACCGCTCTCCGAGTCACGAATGACTCCTCCCACTTGGCAAGAGCCCGTGGGCTTAACCGAGCCATCTATATTAATTTTATAGATATTGCTTAGAGGTTTAGTCCACTTAATACTATTTCTATTGGTGATTGGTGTGGTTGATTTATTTTCCACCTCCGTTTCCGAGTTCCATCATTTTATATTTGAGATTACTAATTAAATAGGTAGTTTTAAACCTTGTATATATAAATAATACATATTATATAAGTTATTCGGTAATCATTTAATTTCCACTTCCCTATAATACTCATTTATAAAAAAAAAATTTTAGGAAAGAATTCGGGCGAACAAGTTCTACCCGGCAGTATCCTTACGGATGATGTCTAAAAGAGCAGAATTATTGTAAATATCGACACCTCAAACAGAGTGACAGAGGTGTGCAACCTTATGGGACACTCTAATTTACAAAAACTTATTAGAACGGGAAATCGGGCATGAATTAAAAATGTGCTGAATTAATTAATAAATACTCCGTAGAGTTGTAGCTTAGCTAAATCAAAGCTACAGCCTGGACAAGGATATATGGTCCACACATATCTTCGATAGAATCCACTGTGGTCCTCCGATCCGAACCTAAGCTCATCCTCCTGCACGTGTTAGTTATGTTGTTACACAAGTACTATATATATCCTTCCAATTAACTTAAATTAAATTAAGCTCATATCGATCAAACACTAACATCCACATCCATTCCCAGAAGTTAATTAATTACGGAGTATTATGTAATTGCATAATTTATTTATGGTATTCGCCGAGTCTGAATCCATGTGTTTTTTATTTTTATCGTTAATTTCAGGAAACGTAGATTTAAGGTGATACGAAGGCAAGCACAGTGACCAAGGTGAGTTAATTAAGGGGGCGCGAGAGGAAGCTAAGAGAAGAGCCGAGAGCGGAATTGAAGTTCGAGATTCTAAGTGAAGAACAAATCAAGAAAAGTTATCCCCAACAAACTGCCTTGTAACGCATTTTTTAGAGGCCAGCCGCCCCCATATATGGCTGGCACCTGGACAGCTTGACATCTTGAGAGCCTTAATTACTCTGTAAAAGCCACGCCTGCGGCCTTTGTGGGCTGGTTTTGACGCGAGATTCGAACTTTCCTATTTTTATTAGGGTTTTGTTTATCTTGTGTTCGACCTATCTTAGGCCTATTTAAAGCCAATTTAAGTTTGTTTTAGGATTCTTAATCCATTCATACGTCTTAGATTGGGCTTGAGTTTTAATAAGAGAGAGTCCTAGAGGGGATCCTATGGAGTGCTAAACTCTTTTATTTCGGCTACGATCTGAGACTCCATTTGGTTGAATCGTGAGTTTTCTATTATTGTTCTTATTTTCATCGTATGTTTCATCTTCTTTGTGTTTGAATGCTTTATGGTGTTTGATTCTATCATGATCGACCAACTTGCTAGGACCTCATCGTCGCTAGAGTTTTGAATTATTCATTGTGATTCTTTTTTTATATATATGGAAAGAAATTCGATTCTCTTGACAAGTCTTGAGAAACCGAGAGTCCAGACAAGTCGGGACATGGACTAACCATCACGTACAACCCGAATTAAATAATATAAGCAAATAACATAAGCAAATGATGGAAATGAAAATGAAAATGAAAAAATAAAGTACAAGTCATTTACACTATAACCTACAAGCTAGCAGAACAAACGAACCGACCAGTCAAACAGAAGACGCACACAAAGAACTCTGGAGACCACTAGCGAACACCTTGACATGGACTCTAAACATAATAAACAGGTATCGATCACATTTTCACGACGTCTACTAGGTTGACAAACTAGTCACCGTTCACATGAAACCTGAAACATAGCAAGAAAAGAAAAGTGCGCGCACCAACCCGCAGACCAAAACTCTAGCCATACCATTGCCAAAATAAATCCCAAAAAAAAACCATCTCACACCCTCAATAGCGATAACAAGATCGTAAAGGCAACCACAAGGGAAACCAAAATAGAGAAAACGTATAAAACGAGACATAAATAAATAAACAACAACAATAAACCGGTTAAGAGACCAGAAAGCGAATAGAAAACAAACCCATTAGGTTTACATGCCATTTTGTTTTTAAATTTTTATATGGGGGTAAAAAACGCAAAACCCACCAAGAAGCAAACCCCAGAAGATGAGCTAGCGGACTTCGATAAATAAGGCTAAATTGGCAGAAGGCAACTGACAATGAAGGAGAAGGTGAGCCGGATGGATGGAGGAACCAAGGGCGGAGCCAAGGTGGCCGAACCCTAGGGCGGAGATGTTGCCGGAGTTGTTGTTGGGCGAGTAGGATGCCGGTGGGAATCGGAGGATAGTGGAGCACCAGTGGGAGGCGGTGGCCGGTGAGGGCAGTGGCGGGCGAACAACGCAAAAGAAGACCAATAAGGAGCAGGGAGTCCCTATAGACCAGGGGAGAAGAGCCGGCAAGGTCGTTGAGTGGTGATTGAGTTCGATTGTTGAGTGATCGATAGGAAAGGTGGTGGTGGTGGCGGAGGCGGCACGAATGACACCGATGGAAGGTACGTTGCTGTTGTGCCAAGGAGGAGATGAAGTGTGAAGTCAGTTGGCAGCGTCAAAGCCATGGCGGTGGCAAAACCTTGGCTCTCAAAAGAGAGCGTTTGATGTAGGGTTTATTTTATTGTTTTGGAAGGTTAATGGCATTTTATGAGTTATGATATGAATCATATTCTTTGTGATTCTTAATCTTTCGTAGCAAGCATGTTCTTGTGAACTTCGTTAGAAAGTCTGAATGTGTAAGAAGTTGATTAGGTTAAATATTAGTTCTGTAAGGGATTGATTTTATTGCTTATAAGTTTTACACATCTTGAGACTTTATGCTTTTGTGTTAAGATTGCCTAGAAGTAAGGGACTATTAGAACTCATTGGACAAATAATCTACTTAAGATCAAGATAAGAACAATGATAGGAAAGGAAAAGAACTTGAGTAGGAAACAAGGATCGAATTCACCAAATAAGGTTGAGAATTATAGGTGAAACTATCTCTTGCTTATTCAATTTTCTTAATTTGTCCATATTTTATTTCTTATTTTTCATCCAAAATCTCATCTTTCTTTTGATTGGTAAATACACATTATGTTGAAATACTTGATTCTATGTAGGATTGACCTCTTACTTGCTCATTATACTAGTTTGTAGATTATTTGAGTTTTATTTTGATAGGAAATACAACAATTTTCTCTTGTCATGTGAAGAATCGTGTACTTAAAGTAAATGACAATAAACAAATACTCTAGAGGGGGGGGGGGGGGTTTGAATAGAGTATGAACGTTTTTTCGCAAACACTCTAGAACTGGCAACATCAAGGGCTTGATATCAAATCTCAAGGCCTTGAACTCGATCTCAAGGTCTTGAACTGATCTTAAAGTGTCTTGATTTGTCAACAGAAATCAAATAGTTAAATAAAACGAGAGAAATAAAGAACACTTGACTTGTTTACAAAGTTCGGCTCTAAATCAGCCTACGTCCCCGCCTAGGGTTATCCAACCCGTAGGATTCAAATACTTTTATTTCTCTTTCCTTATGAGTCCTAGATACAACCTAGAAGAAACTTCCCCTCTTCTATAACCCGAAGCCTACCTCGCTTCTATCTAGTCAACCCAAGATACAGAGAAATAAAAGTCCCCTTTGCCACACCGGAGTGTGATATGTTTGAGTATATGATACTCTTAGTATAACAGGGAATGACTTATAATATAAAGCTCTAACTTTCCCTAATTCTCAAAGAAAATAAAGCGATTACGTACAATAGAGAGACAAGAAAGAATAAATCAGCAGACTGTAATCGGAACTTCAGGGCTCTTTTGATTGCAGAGAAGGCTTCGTAAAGGATGTCTATTGAGTCGCTTCATCCTTCTCTTCTTATAGCTGAATGCCCCTTCTTTTTCTGCTGACTTTATTCCCAGATTTCTCTAACAGTTTAGCTCATTTGTTCAAAGTTCAAATCTCTGGGAACCTTATGGATTTTAGATCTGAGCAACCGAGATGCTTCTGCCGAGAATCTTGTTCAAAATGCTAAGATTTTCTAGTTCCTAAGATCTTGGCCGGATCCATTTTGAATTATAAAACCCTGCACCGTTAGTTCTAGAATAGCACAAAATCTTATTCGATTTACCTTAATCGAAAAGATATGTTGGATTTTTGAATATTTGCAGATTAATCATTCATAATATAATAATCACTTAGCAATAAGCAGTAACTATGTTGGATCACATAGCATAAGTTTTAAAACCTAAAGTAGTACCAACAACCAACAAAAAATAGTACCAGATCTCCCCCTTTTTGTCTTTCGACAATGGGAGGATCATAAACAGGTTAGAAACCAAGTTTTTCAAGCACCAACAGATGTTTAAAATACCATAAAAACATGTTCAAAAGCCACCATAAAACCTTAGCCAGCAAATCAAAATTACACGTCCTGCCACTTCCCATAGCCAGCGTCTCCTCCATTCTTCTCACGCTTCCTTGCCTCCATGTCATCTTCAGCCTTCCTCTTGTACCGCCTTTGAGCTTGATTGACCTTCTGATCCTTCTTCATCTCGTCAACCACCCGTTTATGTGCATCCTCTCTTCCTCTTGTACCGCCTTTGAGCTTGATTGACCTTCTGATCCTTCTTCATCTCGTCAACCACCCGTTTTTATGCATCCTCTCTTCGGTAGCGCTCGATGACATCATATGCTTCGACAGTGATGATGGCTGGCTCAGGAACGACTGGACGAAGGATCTTCCTTCCACACACAGACTCCTCACAGTTGAAAAGGACGTTGGCCGCCTTGGACTTGCACAATTCTGTAGCATCATCAGCGAGAGGAAGAATGTTGCCGGCGCAGGTGAATATCAATGCGTTGAGATGGAACATATTATTGATCTTCGCATTCACCATGGCGAGAAGCTCGTGAGTTGTATCCAGCTTGTCGGACACTTCGTCCTGGAAGTCAATCAAGTCCCTCCTTAGGGCGTCAAGCCCAAGTTCGAATTCCTCCATGTGATCCTCAATCAAGGAAGATGATTGGGCGAACTATAATTGCAGTTGAAGACCAGGGGTTGCAGCAATTTCTTCAGGGGTCAAATCGGTCTTCAGCTTCTAAGAGTCAGCCAATTTGACGATTCCAATTCTGTTGAAGCATTTTGCGTCCACTTTGCCCGAGTGAGTTGCCTTCTCCTCAAGAGAGGTGTCAAGACGGAAGTATTTGAAAATGTGGGGGAGGAGGTTGCCGTAAGCCAGAGGAATGTCACAGGCAGAAGATATAGAGTGAATCATATGTTTGAGAATGAGGTTTGGAACATCGATTTGATATCCAGACAAAACAAGATAAACCAGATAAAAAAGTTGGTCAGTGACCAACTCCCTGGGGTGAGAACGAGGGAAGACACATCTAGCAATGACAGTAAAGATGATTTTGGCTTCTAAATTGAGGACGTTGTGGGTCAATTGTCGGGCATTGTTTATGGAAGATGAAGGAAGAAAGAACTTACCTTTGGCCAAAGAGATGCAATTAGCACGGGGAGGATGTCCATTAGTAGAGATTTCTCTAGGAAGGCCAAAGATATCAGCAATGACTCTAGGGGTAAGTTCGATTTTGGTATTGTAGACAATAGTGTTTAGGGTTTGGTTTCCACTGTCTCTTTTGTAGGTGAGATTGACAAAGAAAAGACGGGTGAGATGGGGGTAATGCACTTCACCAAGATTCAGAATTGGCCAGAGGGATGTGTCTTTGAGGAGACTCAGGAGAGTGATGCAAGGGAGGTTAAGGGACTCAAGAAAGGTTGGATCGACAGAATCACACAGGCAAAGCTTTCGAGAACTGAAAGTATCAAGCCACTTTCCCGCTACTTCGAAGTTCTGGAACCATGAGGACGGGAGAGTGGGCATGGGCATCTGCGTCCCGGTCCGGGAGGGTGCATCATATGAGGAGCAAGAGTGAATGCCAACTGTTGCCTCGTCGTCGATCTCCTTAGTCCTCCTTGTAACTGGGCGCTTTCCTTTTCCAGAGGAACCAGGGTTGCCGATGGAGGTTTTGGGTACCATTGAAGTGAATGAATGGATTTCTTGGGAAGGAGAAAGGGTGATGAAAAGGCAAAGAAAGAGAGAGGAGGTAGCGTGGAGCAGTGTGAGGGAAGTGACAGCAACTGGTGAATTAATAAAGGAGAGAGAGAGGGAGGTAAATCGCCACAAAAGATTTCAGAGGGGGGGGGGGGGGGATCATTTCGGTTGCACTAGTCTAGGGAATAGAGATTTACATAGATAAACATATCCCATTTAATTAAAAATAATTTCAAATTTTAAAAATAAAGACTAGATTCACCGAAGGAAATCTGTTTTCAAATAAATCATAACCATGCAATCTTTTGATAAACGGTTTAAAAAAAATCTTACTGGCCAATATTGACAAAATAAGAGCCAGAAGAGATGATCCAATTTTTATTTATACGATATGAACTATCAAGGTCTTGAAATTAAGTTTCGATGCCTTGAAGTCCAATTCGTTTATACTTCCCCTAAATCAATGCATCCTTATTTAGCATGCCGAGCTCCAATCGGATAAAGCTGAATCTATCCTCAGGCAGTGGTTTAGTAAAAATATCAGCAAGTTGTAAATCGGTTAAGATAAAGGATATAGATACGTCCTCACCTTTTTCGACATGATCTCAAATAAAATGATGTCTCACGTCAATGTGCTTTGTTCGAGAATGATGCACATGATTTTTAGTAATAGATATGGCACTTGTATTATCATATTTAATAAGAATACCTTTCAAATCAAAGCCAAGATCTCGTAATTGTTGAGTTATCCATAAGACTTGAGAACAACAAGCTCCAACAGCTATATATTCGGCTTCAGCGGTTGAAAGTGCAACAGAATTTTGTTTCTTCGAGTGCCAACTAATTAGAGAGGATCCAAATAATTGACAACATCCAGAAGTACTCTTTCTATCAACTTTATAACCTGCAAAATCTGCATCTGAATAGCCAATAAGATGAAAATTTCCTCGCTTTGGGTACTAAAGACCAAGGCCTTGAGTTCCATATAAGTAGTAAAAAATCCTTTTAACCGCGATGAGATGTGATTCCTTTGGGTCAGCCTGAAATCTTGCACACATACATTCACTAAACATAATATCAGGCCTACTTGCTGTGAGATAGAGGAGTGAACCAATCATACCTCGATACTTCTTTTGGTTCACACTCTTACCAGTTTTGTCTTGATCCAAGGACAGTGTTGAGCTCATAGGGGTTTCGGCGACCTTTGATTGATCCATCTTGTATTTTTTGAGTAAATCCCTCGTGTACTTACCTTGATTCAAGAAGATTCCTTTCTTTGTTTGATGAACTTGTAGTCCGAGAAAGAATGTCAATTCTCCCATAAGACTCATTTCGAATTCTCTGCACATAATGTCAGAAAATTCCTTGCAAAGAGAACCGTTAGTAGCACCGAATAAAATATCATCAACATAAATTTGCACAACTAATAAATCGTTACATCGAGTTTTGATAAATAGGGTTTTATCTATTAAACCATGTTTAAATCCATTTTCAATAAGATATTTTGATAATCTCTCATACCATGCCCTAGGGGCTTGTTTGAGACCATAAAGTGCTTTATCCAACTTGAAAACATGATTTGGAAATTCCTCATTTTCAGAACCAGGAGGTTGTGTAACATACACTTCCTCTTCTAAAATGCCATTTAGAAAAGCACATTTCACATCCATTTGAAACAGTTTGATACCCATGTAAGATGCAAGCGCAAGTAAGATACGAATGTCTCCTCATAGTCAATACCTTATTCTTGATTATACCCTTGAGCCACGAGTCTAGCTTTGTTGCGAGTGATCTTTCCATCCTCATCCAACTTGTTCCGGAAGACCCATCTAGTACCGATGACAGATTGATGCTTGGGCCTTGGAGTGAGTGTCCATACCATGTTTCTTTCAAACTCATTGAGGTCACTTTGCATCGCTATAATCCAATCTGGATCTTGAAGTGCTTCGGCATGAGTTTTTGGTTCTACAAGAGACACAAACGCATAAAAAGCACACAAATTTCTTAATTTCGAACGAGTTTGAATACCGGATTACGGATCTGATATGATGTTCTCCATTGGATGAGATGAGGCTTGCTTAAATTTTCGTCACTTAGTCTCTTGTGACGTTGAAGTTTCTCCAAGACCTTAAGGATCAGGCTCAACGGTTGGTTCTGGTTCTGCATTTCTTAAGTCAAGGCCTTGAAACCTCTGTTCAAGATCTTGAACCTGGATGTCAAGATCTTGGGCTTGTTCGGATGTATCTTGTATTGGTTCCTGCATATTCCGACGTTGTGATTTCTCCTTTTTTTTTCTTCAATGTCGGATCCTTGTTCCTCATGCCGATTCAAGTTTAAATCTGCAAAGCTATCACTTAACGCACCGTTATTGCTTTCAAATATCACATGCATACTTTCTTCCACAATCCATGTGCGTTTATTAAAGACTATTAATTTACGCACCGTTTTTAGATTAATAAAAACTATATGAAATATCATTTTTTTTTTAAAAATATTTTCTTCAAGTAGCCCTTTAGTAATATACACTTTTTAAAATATATAAAACATCAATTATATCTATTTTTATAGAATATTTTTACTAATAAGTGTGAAATTATATATAAAAAATGATATTTTATAAAAAAAAATTACTTTTGAAAAACATGTTGAAAAGGTAAAAATTAATTAATAGCGATTGAATAAAGTAAAATAATAATAAAAACAAAGGATATAATTGATTTTTCATGTACTTTAATATTCAATTAGCAGAAATTTGGTTATGGGTGTGACTTTGTAAAGAAAACGGTTTTAACTGGTGGTCTTCTGCAATTTTCGTTTTAAGGGGTGGTTTCACGCACACGGATTGTGGAAGAATAAAAACTATATGAAACATTATTTTTTTATAAAAATTATTTTCTTTATGTAGTCTTAGTATTACACATTTTTTATATGTATAAAACATAAATTACACATCAATTTTTTTATAGAGTTTTTTATAAGAAGAATTTATTTTTTTTAAAAAAAAATTTGATATTTTATAGGGGTGTTTTGTGCTTTTGAAAAATATGTCAAAAAAAAGTTAAATATCAACTAATGCCAATTGAAATAAGTAAATTAATAATAAAAATAAGGGGTATAATTAAATTTTCATGCACTTTAACATTTAATTAACGAAAATTGGGTGATGGGTGTGACATTGCAAAGAAAACGGTTTTAACAGGTGATTTTCTGCAATTTCTGTTTTAAGGGTGGTTTTTCTCAAAATACCCTTTTTAAAGGGTGATTTTCTACAATTTTGCCTTTTTTTTAATTGGGGGTATTTTGATTCTAAAATTATACTTCGCATGTTGGATTTTTTTACCTAATTAGAATATAGGGTGAACAACTAGCTAATTAAAACATAAAGAGAAGGAGCTTTTTTTTTTTTTTTTTTGTAACGGAAAAAATTTGACCATAAGGCTTAGCCCTATCAGCCAAGAGCATCCTTTCGGATGAGACTACGCAAAAGAGAATCATCAGAAGTCAATGAACCAAGTAAAGCAGAACCAAGCCGTGATAAGCGATCTGCCACTAGATTTGCTTCCCGGTAGACATGACGAATCTCGACCGAACAAAAGAAGCCCAGCGAGACTAGACTGTCTGAGACAATCATATCCGAGTCTCCAGTAGGCTTCCCCAAACCTTTTAAACACTTAATAATTGTTAGGTTATCTCCTTCTACAGTCAATTTCGTAATTCCCAATTGTTTTGCAGCAAGTATGCCATTCCATAGTCCATGGCTTTCACATCCACATACAGAATCGATTGGTGATGGTCCCCAACCACAGTAGATAGGGGAACCCTTGAAGTCACGTATGATAAACCCAAAAGTGCCCTTATTACTAGAGGAGAGAGAGCCATCGAAGTTAAGTTTATATGTATCCCGAGTAGGTGGTTCCCATTTGGTTCTTTTTCTTTTTGAAATCAATCTGGGTTTTGAGTTGCTTGGTATAGCTGTTATATTTTCTCTTGTGTTTTCCTTTGCTTGTGAGGCTGTCCAGATAAATTTTTGATCTATTTTGAAGGCTAGTATCTTTCTTATATCTGGTGTTATACTATCAAAGTGCGTTTTGTTTCTAGAGAACCAGATGCCCCACCAGACAAATGCTATGTCTTCAAATTTTGGTTTTCCAATTGTGTTCTTGGTATCACCACATTACATAGAGCAATATATATATATATATATATATATATATATATATATATATATATATATATATATATATATATATATATATATATATATATATATTCTTGGTATCACCACATTACATAGAGCAATATATATATATATATATATATATATATATATATATAGAGAGAGAGAGAGAGAGAGAGAGAGAGAGAGAGAGAGAGAGAGAGAGAGAGAGAGAGAGAGAGAGAGAGAGAGAGAGATGATGGATCAAATGTTAACAAGCCTTATTGTGTTTTGTGTTAACAAATCTAAACCATTGATGGATAAGAAATGAAGGGATGAGATTATTTATAGATAATATATTATTTTAATATTAAAAAACTAAAAAAACCTATCACCCTCTTTGAACGTGCGCGTGTATCACCAAATATAACCCAAAACTAAACCTATAACCCTTTCTCTTTCCAATATACAGATCGAGAGGGTTGGGAGAGACTAATCGCCGCCGCACAACCACCATCTCTCTCGCAGAAATCCGACCTCGCAGCCCACTGGCCACGGAATCCATGGCTGTTCCTCCCTCGACCTAGTGTTCGCCTTAGGGGTCCAAGTGTTCAGAGGAGGGTGATCTCGCAGCCCACCGGCGATGGAATCCATGGCTGGGGCGGCGGAGACGCCATTGGAGGGAATCCAGGGCCACATCCCTTGCACCGGCGATTTCCCCAGACCGGCACCCACCGTCTCCTTTGTAGGCATCCAACCTCGCAGACACCGGCGATGGAATACATGGCTGCTCCTCCCTCAATCTCGCAGCCCTCCACCTCACTCGCAGACATCCGACATCGGCAAGTTCAGTGTCGAGGTTGTTTCCTTTCATTTCTCAATCTGGGGAGTTATTGAATTTTATACAAGTTTAAATTTGGGGATTTTATACGAGCTTGAATTTTATATGAGTTTGATCGTTTGATTCATGATTCCAATTATTCCTTTTCTATGGGGATTTCTTGAATTTTTTTTGAAATTCAAACTCTGTATAAAATTGTTTATAAGTTTATCGAATATTCAACAAGTTTAGAGTCACTGTTCGTTGATATTCAGGAATTATTCAGTGGGAAATCAAGAATTACATTTACCTACTCTTTCAACCTAACCAATACTTACTATGAACTTAGCGAATACTTACTATCAACCTAGCAAATAGTTGCAAAATTGATCAACCCTTTTGCTATTATCTAAACGATAACACATATTTACTGATGAATAATAACGATCAATTTAGCGAATAATTACTATCAACTTTTGAATAATAGATCATAAAAGGTCAATTTATATGTTATTAGTTGAAACTGAAAGAACTATTCGCTGAAATGCGAAGAATTATTCGTTTATATCTGAGATATTTTATTCGTTTATTGACTATTCGGGAAGTTCATAGTCACTATTCGTTGATAATAAGAAAGTATTCATATGTATGTGGGTAATTAGATGTGAGTTTATTGAAATTCAAACTCTATATAAAATTGTTCATTAATTTATCAAATATTCGCCAAATTCAGAGTCATTATTCGTTGATAATCAGGAATTATTCAGCTATAAATTGTTCGTGAATTTATCAAATATTCAAAAAATTCAGAGTCATTATTCGTTGACAATAAGAAATTATTCATATATATGGGAGCAATTAGATACAGGTTTCTTGAAATTCAATCCCATGATCGAATTTATCGACTATGACTATTTGGCAAGTTCAGCGTCATTGTTCGTTGATAATTAGAAATTATTCATATGTATAGGGGCAATTAGATGCAGGTTTGTTGAAATTCAAACTCTGTGTAAAAATGTTCATGAGTTTATCAACTATTCGGCAAGTTCAGAGTCACTATTCGTTAATAATAAGGAATTATTCGTTGATAATAAGGAACTATTCGTCATTACTCATCGAAATCTAATTGCTAATTGAAAATAGCGAGCAGGTGGATTATTAATCGATCACGTGATTTCACACCGGAGTATTAACTAGTTAATTTTAAAAAAAAAATCAAGATGGGCCTGCCAATTTCCATTTACGTCATTTTTCAAATTCAAAGTGGGTTGTGGGGAGAGTGCGTTACACACACCAAATTATGAGAGTGAGGAGCTATATTAGTGAGACCCATGATTTTTTTAAGCAAAAAAAAAAAGAAAATCCACAATTAATCTCAACCTTCCATTTTCTCTCAATCTATGGCTGTGATTTGTTAACACAAAACACAATAAGACTTGTTAACACTAGACCTAACCTTATATATATAGAAAGGGAGGGAGGTGACAAGCTCTAAGAGGTAGTTTTCATATGCATGAGGTGGTCCATTTGAACCATTTCAAAATGGTTCACCGAAAAAGACTTATGAATATTACTTATAGGTCTTCGGTTTAAATCCCGGATGACGACTCTTTATATAACAAATTCAAGAGGTGGTCCATTTGAAATTTGGAGCCCCGCAAGTGTAGCTGCTGAATACTCATGATGTGGGTATTCCATCATTTTCCTAAAGTTAATAATGGAAGATTATTATTACTCCGTATTCTTTAGCTTTTTGTGCGATAGGGAAACTGTGGTGGCATAAAGATTCAAACCCAAATGGGATCCCCCATTTCCTATGTTATATAACCAACTAGTATTACTGCCCGCCTCCTTCGTGGCTGGTTAATAAATTATATATTATTTTATTATATTTTATTATTTTTATTATTAATAAGTATTAAATTATATAAAGAAATAAATGAAAAACTTAACATTTAATATAATTTTTAATTTTTTTTTAAAAAGTGTTAAAAAATAAAGTGGTGTGTTTTAATTAAAAGAAGGAGTATTAGATCATTCGAATATAGCCTCATGATATATTTATTTTTCAAATAGATTTTATTTAAAAATAAATAAATTTATTTTATAAATGATAATTCATATGCATTTATTTTTTATAAAAAATATTAAAATTTAAAATAATGTTGATTTAAAAGATGTTAATTTTAATCTTTTGATTTCAATTATTTTATAAAATTTATTTCTTTATGATTTTTCATATTTTTTTAAATATATTGAAATTAAAATTTATTTATAAGAGATTAATAAGCGTGTACATGTTTATATATATACACACTTATTAATCTTATTTCCTTTTTTATATTTAACATAATTTGTCATACTCGATTACCCTCCGTGTATATTTTGATGAAAATATTCATTTTTCAACATATAATTAATTAATACAAAATCTTAAAGAAACTAACATGCCCAATATAATAGAAATTTCAAAGATAAAATAATTTAAGGTATAAAAATTAAACTCTATTTTAGATCTTAATAAACACAATATAATACTGTAGTAATTTTAGAATTAGTAAAAAAAACAAACGGGCCTAAATTGAACCGTTTGATAATGATTTCTTTTTTTTTTATTCAACTTAAAAATCAAATAAAAGTTTTTTTTACCCGATATCTCTTACGGGGCATAACATAGGTAAGCATAACTAACATATGCTCTAAAAATATAACTTTTAAAACCTATGTTTTTAATAGCATTTTTTTGTGTTATCTAAATAAAATTTAAAAAGTTATTGTATTCTCTACGTAAATCATGTTTAAGAACTACATGTGGTATTTTCTTAATATATATATTGATGATTTTTAAAAAAATCATATTATCCAATTAAAAATTCATAAAATTTACTATTTGTCTATTTCAAGATAAATGATAAGATAACCAAAAAAAAAAGATTGTAGGCGTAAGTGAATGATTTTGAAGGAAAAAAAATAGTGATAAAATTAAAATACAAAATCCATCATGATATATATTTTGATAATTCTAAAACACAATCTGCTCTGAATCAAGATATGTTTTTTTTAAAAAATCAAACCGGCTTAGAATCTTCCTGATAAAATTTTATTGTTTAAATGATAAAATTAATTACGTTACTTTAAAAAAAATTATGTACATGGTTTTTTAAGATATGATGTTAAATATTTATATTAAAAATGATATATTTACTCTATAACTAAGATATGAAGCTGAATATTAATATTAAAAATAATAAGTTTTGTAACCACTTAAGATATGATGTTAAATATTTATATTAAAAATTAAATTTAATCTTCAATTAAAATAGACGCATAGCACGACACGTGTATAAGTAGATGATGTAATCGCCTGACGTGTCTTAAATATATTGGATCATCATTAATTGACGTGTCAAAGACCCAGATCAGATTGCACCAGAATACGACACGTAAGCGAATCGCGCCAGAGCCCGCCACATGGGATTTCCACGCCTCTGTTTTAGTATTATATATATTGATGATTGATTGTTTTCCTTTTTTACTTTGTCAAGGACGTTGTTGAATAAAGCCGGTGTTTATCCGGTGGTACAATCGTAGTTAACCCACCCTAAATTCTTGTCTTATATATAAATTTAAAAAAAAAAAAACCGGTGTTCATCCTCTTTTTAGTTCCACCTTTCTAGACCAAGGATCTTTTTATGAGTAGTGCAATTATCAATATTTGCTTTTTTCCCTTTAAATTAAGAAAGAAATTTGATTCTCTAGATACATCTAGAGTAACTGAGAGATCTTCAAGCCGATAGATAAACTAACAATCCTGTACAAACGAAAGCAAATGGCCGAAGTAAATGATAGAAAGGAAAATACACCAAGTAAATGACGTAAAAGAAAATGCAAAAAGAAAAGTGCATGTCATCCTACACTCTATTACATAAGCTAGTGGAATAAGCAAATTGATCAGTCAATGGAATAAACAAATCGACCAGCCAAACAAAAGATGCACATAGAGAAGAACTATGAGGATCACTAGTAGACACATCAGATTATGGACTCCACAAAGTCATCAAGTGTCGATCACATTTCTATGGCATCTCCAAGCATGACAAATCAATCAACATTCACAAGAAGTTTGCACAACAAGAACAGCAAAGCATACCAAACCATAGCCACACCTTCACCCATTCAAAACCCCAAAATTCTTCTCAAACCGTTAAGGACAATAACAAAATCGTGCGCATGCTACCACAAGGGTAAGCCAAATAGAGACAGATAAGACGAGACCGAGAATAGAAAACAAGCATATAAACAGAAGAACAGCTGAAAAATGAACCCATAAGGCCACCGGACAAATGTGACAAAACAGATGCACCAAGGACCGAGTTGTAGGACGACAGAGGGGCCGGGATGGAGGCATACACGCAAGCGGGTGTGCTTGAAGTCTTTAAAGTGAGAGGCCTTTATCGGGTGCGAGAAGAGGCGCAGAGAATGACCTCGAAGGCGGAGTCAGATGAGCGGTAGAGCTTGGAGAGGGAGAGGCTTACGGCAGCCTAGGAGCTGGAGTCAAAGGTGGGTGGCAGCGGGCTAATGACTTGCCAGTCGAGGCTGGTGAAGGTGGGTGGCGGCGGGCCAAGGTGAGTGGTAGTGGCTTGCTAGGTCAAGAGCGAAGGTGGGTGTCGGCTAACTGAAAGAGGTCTAAGGCTTGCCGGTGGAGGTTGTATGTTGGTGGCTAAGGTAGTTGGCGACGGGCCAAGGTGGGTGGCAATGGCGGCAGGGCAAACCCACAACTCCCTTGGGAGCGTTTAGGTTTAGGCGTGCCACCATAATGCGTGAGCTCGATCTATTGTTTATTGATCGTTCTCTTCAGTAGCATTTAAAAAAAAATTAACCCATAATGTGTGAGGTGATCAATAAAGAAAACTTTCACCAGTCCTCACTTGTCATGAAATGCGCAACCCATCATCAAGGTTTGTATAATCTTATCTGTCAGAATGCTATCAGTCACTCAGGGTTTTCCCACCTGAGTTTGCCGAATTCTTTCGTTATCAAAATAAATAATTAATCTAGTTCTTCTAGCGCACAGCTGGGAAAAAAGGGCAAGCAAAACCAGTTGCAAGTGACTTGCGGGGTGAGCCCAAGCAACAACTTTGCTTCGAATTTTTCCACTGTATTACGACGTTTTAGCTTGAGGAGAGGTGTGACATTACAGATTGATCAAAGAGAAGAGGTGACTCCCATTCTAAGTAAAAACTTGAATTGAATAAAGCCAGGGGAAGGGGAGAAAACAATACACAAGCCCACAGTATGGTGAATACAGACAATCAAAACACCCCAAAAGCGCCGAATCTGGGGAGGGTGGGGATACTTTGGACGACAACAGCATCTTCTGAATCTGGGGAGGGTGGGGATACTTTGGACACAAGCCCACCATTTCCTCCAGATAACCCTACTTCATCATAGCATTTATTAATCAATGAAATGGCCAACTTGTTGTACAAAGTGCTTGTTTATTACTTTATTGGGGAAACGTTCTTCATTTTATGCTAATATTATTCCAAGCGTTGTCTCTAGCTTCTTTGGCTTGGGGCAGGAAGCGCCTGCACTGCAGCCAAAGGGTTCACCTGATAAGAAAATGCAAGTTGCCACAAATCCAACAGCCCCTGCTTCAGCGATGACAAATTATCTTTGGCATGCCTGGTACAACCAAATTCAATCAATATTAGTCAACACAAACAAAATGTTTCACTGTTAATCAATAACTAAGCACAGAACATGTTTTCGACCTACCCATCATCCCAGAGCACGACAGCTACTTTTTGTACTTGCATTACTATCATCAGATATTAATTGAAATGCTAGAAATTCTTCAAAATTAAGGGAAATGGGGAAAAGCCTAGAATGTGTTTAAGATGACATGATTCCAACAAACCTCGTTAAAAAAATAAAATGAAATTCCCCAAGGCTCAATCCACAGAATCATTCATTCCATAGCGCATATGGGTTGATCAACTTTCAGAAGAGGACTGAGAAGGTATAGCTTCCTTACATTTATATGCAGCAGTTTCATGCGACATAAAATTATCAATCCAGATTGAAGCCTATAAGGTGAGATGGCATAAATGCAATATAAGTTTGCTTTCTCACATCTTGATGAAGAAATTGTATAGAGCCACCAGCCACCACATTCAGCTAGAGAAGTAAGAGAACAAATTATAAAAACGAGAAATACTATAAGGTAACGCCACAAATTTAACCCCCCAACACCACACACACCAAAAAATAAAAAACCCAGCAATTGGATTGTGCCTCAACTATATCAATTGCACTGAAAGTAGATGAGTCTTAAGTCAGTGATGTGGCTGGTGTAAACAACGAAATAAACCCAACGACAAACAAGTATACAGTAACAATCCATAGCCTTTCCAGCAGACAAATGAAATTATAAAAAAACATAGCATGCTCTAAATTCTTCGAAGAAAATGATATTTTTTTAATAAAAAGGAAAGAGAAGGGAATAGCAGTGTCACCTTATTATCGCATGCCGCTTCTTGTATAGCCTGTAACAGAGAATGAAGATCAGACAGCCTAGCAAGATCCTCATTTTAGATGTAGCTGTAGAAGTACTGCCATAATTAAAGATAACATTGCGGAACCAGCTGAAATATTGCTTTAAGCGTCCTGGTCTTCTTGAAATTGACTGGTTCATATTGTCTGCTTCATCTGGGTATTGACCATTCTGTACTATCAGAGATTTCTCAGCTTTGTCAACTTCTTTTCCATGAAAAGAACCCATCACTTGTTGCTCCATCAGTGACGATTTATTTGACATAATACTGGTTGTTTTCAGAGAATACAGAGACTTGACTTTCCTTATTAGATCCTAAGAGGGGAAAATGAGAAAAGGATTAAAAAGGAACAAACAGCAACAGAGATGCACAGAAAGTGTCAAGCACAGAATTTAGGTAGAAAACTGTTCTTCTCAGTACAATTGAAACTAACTCAGGGAAAAGCAGCAGTGCAACAAAGAAATTCATTAGACTAGATTAAAGGCTAGGTGAGCATTTAGCTCCCAAAATCCAAAATCTCAGTCTTTTAATGATTTTTCCAAGTTACAATTTAGCAGCTGAAATATAAGGGGCTGCACATAGAAGAGAGCCATCCTACTTGAAAATTTCATCAGGAGATTGCAAAGTCACTGACCCTGCATTTCCACAAATTTAGGAGGTACTATTACATCCAGGCCATTGTATGATTTGACAAAATCTCATTTTTTAATATGTCCCTTTGTTAAAATCTCACTTTTCCTATCCAGAAAACTTTTCAATATGTCCCTTTGTTTCACACATTGGGCACACTGATGTGTTAAGGGCTAATGGACATTGCTGAAAAGTAAGTAGTATGAACTACCTGTCGTGCTTCCTCAGGCAGAAGGGCATTCTCTATCCAAAGAGTAGCACGGTCTGGGTTGTTAAGAACCATGCCAAGAAGAGTCACGGCATAAATCTCAACGACTTTGAGATACTGATCAACTTCCAACACAAGATTAAGATCAACAACAATGTACTTTCCATTTTCAAATTGCCATTTTGAAAGATAGTCCTCAAGAAACTCCTGAACACTAGATGAGAAGCCACTTGAAACCTGAACACATGCCCTGGAAAGGTAATTCAGGGGAAAAGTTCAAGCCTATCCCAAGAAATCATTTACCTTAACTATGTTAATGAACATACAGAAAACATACAACACGTGGAAATATCATTAAAGTACAAGATGTCTATCACCAAAGCAAAGCGCTAGAACTAACCCAAACTATTAGCGGACAAGTTATCTTAAAAACAAAATAATGAAAACAACACTTGAACATAACACCATCAGAAGATCCCCCAATGAAAGATAGAAGATGTATGGTTTTTAACATGGTTAATCCTTGGTTCTAATATACATTATACACAGTTTATGAAGAGGTTCAACCATGGGGAACAACACGTCAACACCCATCTCCCAGTTGTAATTTGTTTTTTCTTTCTGTTGATTCAATACAAATCTGGATGTCTTCCAGACTGCATTCCATCAAGAAAAATTCATCTATTCTCGATTTTCTTTGCACCATCATCCGTCACCTTGTTTTTTTTGCTACTGAGAGCTCCTCAGGTTCAACTCAACGAATTCATGGAACATAAATGCTTCTCATATCTTCCTTATAGTAGAACTGATAAAAGCATGCTGCTTTCTGCCACATAGCCACATACTAGGAAATAAGCTTTCTATTGTTTCAATACCCAACACTAGAATCAAATTTTATATCATACTTCAAGCTCTACTTTTTTTTTATAAGCTAAAAAGGCATCACAATAGTTCCTCACCCATCTCAACCAGAACCGTGAACAGAATGTAAACTTGAATATATCCTTATGGCTTGAACTGCTTTTGATAGTACGTGAACCACATGGGTTTTATCTATGTAACTCCTGTTTTAGACTGTAATTTTAACTTATAAGAGGTAACAAGACCAATTGAATCCTTGGCTATGGGAATTGGGATGGGGTTCTGCAGTCCACAAGCACCAGCTAAAGGTTTCACAGAATTTAAAGTGAACTTTGGAAATAGAGAGTCTGCCAAATCTACCCATTTGAAGCAAAATAATACGGGGCAGCTCCAGCCTCCTTTATTCTTTTCCCTTTTTTTTAGTGCAAATTGTTGTTGTTTTCATTATGGACAGTATTATATTCCTCATTCATTTCAGATAGGTGTTCAATTACACTCATGTAATTCTTTACACATACCCACCCAAGCTTATATACTGCAATTATGTGGCAAAAACAACTGCTTACTAATGTTTAACATCAGACAAGCTTGCTCCATAAACTTTATCAAGCTCTTTCTCTATGTAGAGTCAAAACCTAATTATATTTCCAATATGAAAGGAAAAAAAAAGGAAATTAAGCATTCATGAGATGCATCACCAAATAATAAGTCTAAGGCAAAGATAAAAGATACCCAGTAAGAACAACTTCAACAGGGATTGCTGCAGTTGATCCAAAATAGTATTTGAGCTGATTCAATAATTCTGATGTCCTGTATAAAAACAAAAGGAAATCAGACAAAGTAGCAGACTTAAAATTCAACAAGTCAATAATTAACCAAAACATGTAGAAGCTGAGCTCTTTATATGATTGCCTCTTCAATCTTCATAGCCTCATATGCAAGTGCTTTAAGGCGAGTTTTCTTATATAGATAAGAGCAAATTAGAAGCTCTTTTTGGATTCTTGCAAACCTGACATGGTTTCCTAATTCAACTATTCTCATTTTTCTAATAAGATGTATTTTTTGTAAAAAAAAATTATCAGCTGCAAACCCAACATAAGTATTTTATAAACAATTCACTTGACTACACATTGGATAACAAAAGGAGGGGGGAAATTTTGTTTCTAAAGACTTAAGTATCTCCAAGTTCTTGATAATGGGTCAAAAAACTTGCATGTTTGAAGGAGGAGATGGTCACCCTCAACTTGTAAAAAAAAATTAGAAATGTTATCAGTTACTAGTATTTTTCAGTATGGTGGATAGCACTATGGCAGTCATGGATTTTTTTTTTTTTATTCAAAGAGCAGTCATGGATATTGCCCTCTACTTATTCCTTAGAGGTTGAAGAGTGGAGGTCAAAGTAGTTCAAAGTTTCCAAAGAAGGGTGAGAATTGTTATTTACCTCCCTAATTCTCTGGAGGATTGAACTAGCACCATTGCAGCTGATTCCATCATGTCTTGCTGCAAGACATTATGCATCCCCTTCAACAAACACTGATTTTCCACTAACCGTGTTAAAACTGAAGTAGCTAAAGATGCCGCCTCTTCAAACATATGGCAAAGAAGGTAGCTGCATGTAGATTACAGGAATAACCAGGTCATATAGAACAAAATACCAACTGTGACACAAGCCTGATGCAAACCAAGCTTTATCCATTAATTATTGCAAAATTTAGAGGTACCCAGAGAGCCTATTCACAGTTAGTCTACTTTGCTAGTACAAGTATAACCAATGGCCTGCCTCCCCTTAAATTCACAACACACTGTATGCTTGAGATTTACATGGATGGATTTACTTTTGCATGTCAAATGAACCACAAAGTCTCACATTGAAGGCTGCACTAACTTACAAATTCAAGGCGACCTAAAGAACCTAGTTCACTGAAAAAGCAACTTTAAAAAAGTGAACTCTAAGCCCATCCTCCCGATCAGCTAGCAGCTCCCTTTCTCACAGGTATACCCATACTTTAAGTAGTTTGCATGTCAAAAAAATAAGAGGATGCTACTTCTCCCTCGACCCCTCGTTTAAGAGGTCAAGGGAGAAGTAGCAAGCCGCAACTATGGTATAAGAGTGCTGTTTAAGAAGATCAAACATAGGGAAAAAAGAAACTGATAATACAGAACCTAAAAACGGTGTGTATGATTTATCCAACTATCAATGGCAGGACTCAGGAGTGAGAACTGAATAAAAGCACCATTAATTATGATGACTGACGGACAGGGTATTTAAGTTTCAGTTAAAGAAAATACCACACAGATAATATAGCTGCATGAAACCACTTTCATGAGAAGAAGACTTAGATATACATCGTATCATATAGCTCAACTTGAAAAAACTGGGAACTCAAATATAGGTGGTATGTCGATCTTATTAGCGCATTAAGCAAATTTTTGCCTCTATACAAAGAACCAAAGATAGATATCATATACTTCATTCTTTAAATATAAAAATGGAAATAAACATCCCAGCAGTAGAATTATAAATCTGTGATTATGACTGGATCTTCTTAATCAATTAACATTCTAAATGTTGTTATGTTAGACTTGTTAAGTAGTTGTCTTCTGTATTAACAATGGTTCTTAGCAGCTTGAAAGATCACTTATCCAGCACCGTGCTTGCTCTTAACTCTCAGTGCCACTTTCCTTATTGCTAGAAAGATCAATTATTCACCATCATGCTTGCTCTTAATTCTCAGTGCTACTTTCCTTATTGCTAGCAAATTAATAAATTATTTCAGAACCCGTAAACACTTTCCTTATTGAAGAAAAAGCTTGATGTTTTACTAGTTCTTCTTCTGTCTTTTGATTATGTGCTTCATCTACTTCGCTCTAGATCAAAGACAGTTTTGATTTTTCCATGGCTAGGGAAGATGACTGTTTTCATGGTGGGTTGGTTTAGTGTTTAAGCCCTAAGTTGATTCCAAAATCAAACCAAACAGGATTCAGGAATCAATCTGAGTCATTCCTCATTCCAAATTTATTCCTGATCCCAGATTCATACCAAATGACCCTAAATGCTTCCTCGGAAAATCAAAATTTGCAAATGCAGACACGACAAGGTTCAACTTAAACCAACCAAAGAATCGGATATTTTTTAACAAGAATTACTGTCAGTTGAGCAATGTTGAAACCCGAAAAGAAACAGAAAACTCGAAATCCTATACGCACGAATATAGGATGATACAACTCAAGCAGGATCTTCGTATAAAAGCGGGCATCAGCTCTATCTAAACCAGAGTGAACAGAAATGAAAACGGAAAACCAAAGCTGCTTTCTAGTACTAGAATCAAAGCAAAGACGGAAAGTAAAGGCAATCAAATGGAAAACTAGCAGAGAACAGTGGAATTGGAAAAGGTTAGAGGGCTATACCTTTCACAGAGGTCAATTTCTTCAGACGAGGCGAGCTGTGATGCCGAATCAGCCATCCTCTTGCTGATCGAAACCAATCGAAGGAGATGACAAAGTGAAGAGGATGAAGAACAGTTTAGCAACCCCTCGGTTCTTCACAAAGCAAAGAGATCGACTTCAATCTAAACTTAAACAAGAATCAAAACGGAGACGGGAGAGACTGGACGAGAATCAAAGCAGCCCCTCACTTCAGTCACAAATTTGAGCTTGGAATCCGTGGCGGATCCAGAATTTTTATTAGGGGAGCCTAAAATTTTTTCGAGAAAAGAGACTTTACACAAGTACACAACCCATAAGAATACATAATTTCATAGGAAAAGAGATTACAAAAAAAATTGAGTTCATTGAGATGAACAATAAAAAATCCTTGGTTTTGGACCCAGTTGGCTCAGGGCTTTGTCTTTAGATTTTGAAAACAAGCTTCGTGGGTTAATATTTTCAATGCATTTGAATGAATGTAAGTAAGGGGTAGAGGTTTAGGGCAGGAAATTAATGAAAATCATAGGGTTATAGTTAGATCACAAGCTTGAATTTTCAATGAACTTGGATCGAATAACAAACTTGTTCATAATTTATACTCCTATAAAAAAAAAACAAATCTACAGACCACAATCACAAACCACAATCCCTAATCTCAAATTCATTTCTCATAACATCGAATAACAAACTTGTCCATATTTTATACTCCTATAAAAAAAACAAATCTACAATTTACAACCACAATTCCAAATCAAAAACTACAAATTCACAGATTTATATTTCCTAATCACAATTCCAAATCACAAATTCATTTCTCACAACCACAATCACAATTTCAAATCACAAACCACAAATTCTAAGCACAATTCCTCAAAACTTATTATCAAATTCACAAACCCTAGTCAGAATTTTCTCAAATCCACAAATTCTAATCTAAATTGATTCTCATGTAATTGAACTTTAAAACAATCCTAAGGTAGACAAACAATACGACTAACCTTGAACTAGATTGAGGAAGAACGCGGCTCTGCTGTGTCTGTGCAGCCTGTGCGACGGGAGTGGAGTGCTGAGTGCAGTACGGGGTTCGCCGCCGACTGCAGAGGGCTGGGTGGAGGTCCGATGGCGGTGGCTCGGCCGGAGGTGGAGCTTCCGGCGGCGGCGGCCTGGGACTCGGCTCCCTCTATCGCGTTTCGCCTTCGGGCTTCTCGCGTCTTTGTAACTGCGTTACTGTGTAAAAAGCTTTTGTTTTGAAGTTTTTTTTTTTAAAAAAAAAAGGTAAAACAATAGCCAATACGTGACGACCCCTGGCGCTCGCAAAGGTCGCCCGGTGTCGCTTATCTCTTTCCTTCCCCCCGTCCGCGGAGATCGACGGAGAGACCATGGGAAACTCCCAGGCGTCTATGATGGACCCTCACTTTTCTTCTGCCTCCAGGTCTCTCTATCTACCTCACTCTCTAGATTTCTTTTTATTTTTACCAACTGACGGGGAAATTCGTTTTGATGATGAGGAATCGCAGAGCTTTCACTCAGAAGGAGTTGGAAGAACTGAGATCGTTGTTTGATTCGCTTTCCGCTCAGTCGCAAAGCAATGGCGAATTTATTTCTGCCAGTGTTTTCAAGGTTTTATTCCTCTCTCTTGTTTTCAGGTTCCCCTCGTTAGAGTAGGATACTAGATATTTCTTGTTGCATACTTCCCTTTCTTCTTTGAATTATTTGATATGTCTGTGAATAGGCATATTTTCGAATTCCTGATCCTCTTGGAGCGAGAATGTTCAATTTGATCACTCAGAAACGCGAGGATCAGAAGCTCACTTACGAAGATCTCCTCATTGCCAAGGTTGGGGTTTCTCTTTGAATGTTAATTTGATTGAGCTGTCATTTCACATGTAAGCTAATAAATCAGCGCTCGCGCACATACGACATGCGCGATGGATGTAGATGTGATCTCTGACTATTTTATCTCTTGGATCGATCCTCATTCTATAGGCCACATATGAGAAGGGAGCGGCATATGAGATTGTAGAATTTTTATATCAATTATCAGATGTAGATGGTGATGGTTCTCTGGCAAGGTAATTCTTGATATGCTCGCATCTTCGGTCATGCCTAGGAGTTTATTTTTCCCTTCAGTATTTCCTTCCATCAATTTTGGTGCTTCCTTATTGCGCTTATCAACCTTAGCTTCAACTAACAGGTCGGATCTTGAAGCTGTCATGCCCGCAGTTCTTGAGGACTTGTTTTCAAAAGAAGCCCTTGAAGCAACTATTCATCCGTTTGTCATCACTGCAGTGATAGATACTGCTGGATTTTCCAAGGATGATGGACAAGATGGTAGGAGCTGTATGTCAATTGAGGACTTTAATAATTGGTTGGCCTCGCTTCCATCAATAAGGAGATACCTATATCGATTGTTGAAATCACCTGATTCTGGTAATCACTCTAAAGCCTTCTATCCTTGTGTTATGCTGTTATTTTTCTTAGCATATAGCCCTATCCATGCAAATTCTGCTAGATCATATACTTGTGCTATCATGATGCTAGTCGAGATGCATTTTTAAGGGGATGTTGGGGAGTAATTTTAAGAAGACTCTGTCATGTATGCTTGTTCTAATCCCTTCTCTTGTCCTTCCTCTTGGATACGTTCTTGTGATGATAGGGTGTATATATCAACTGTTCTTCAAGTTTTGGCTTAGTATTGGTTTGTGATTAGTCCATCCAGCATTTATGCCTTAAGGCCCAACAAGGTTGTTCTTTATTGTCTTTTTGGACAGGATGGATTATTAGGTCTGGTGTGTCGTTTAAGTTTGTAAATTGAGCTCTGCAATTTTACATCTTAAAATTGAAAATCCTTACATCCCTTTATGTAGATCTCGTAGCATTTTATGTTTTGTTGCAGCATAGCTTATTTTGGTTTTCATTTCCATAAACAAAATATGTACAACCTTGCACAGGGAAATCTGAGTCACATGTACCTCATCTGTTGCATCCTGAGTGCTCGAGCTCCATGTTAGTATTGAAGGAAGAATATGCCTGGTTGATTGGTGGAGGCCTATCTCAGCACGAGCTAGAAGAATGGAAGCTTTTATACCATAGCTCAAGCAATGGGTTGAGTTTCAACACCTTTTTTGGCTGTATATCGTAAGTGATCCTTTCAGCTGAAATTGCAACATAATTTTGTACTCTTCATTTTTTTATCATGTCATTTACAACAAGCTTGGGTAGGTTTTGGAGGAACATGCTAATTGATTGCTAGCTGAATTTGAACTGTAGAAGTAATGAAGGTCCAACTGTTTTATTAATCAAAGACAAAGAAGGTTGCATTTATGGAGGATATGCTTCACATCCCTGGGAGAAGCATTCCGATTTCTATGGAGATATGAAGTCCTTTCTGTTTCAGCTACACCCTAAGGCATCCATATTCAGGCCTACAGGGGCAAACAATAATCTGCAATGGGTAAGTCTCTCTCGTATTCATTTCGCATAACCAAAGTGAAATCTTGAAAATCGACATATGTTGGAGGTTTTACTTCCTTGAAGCTTATGTGCTCCGTTTGTTGCACGTCAATTGCCAGTGTGCTGTGAATTATAGCTCAGAGAGCATCCCAAACGGAATAGGATTTGGTGGGCAACCTCACCACTTTGGTCTGTTCCTCTCCGCTAGCTTTGACAGTGGACAAACTTTCGCCTGTACCACTTATGGTAGCCCCAGCTTGTCCAAATCCAACCACATGCATCCAGAGGTGATTGAATGCTGGGGCGTAATCCCAAAGGCTGTGCGAGGGAAGAGGAAAGATTTGATTAAGGGCTCTGTTTTGGAGCGGTTTAAGGAAGATAGGCACATGCTCAATATGGTAGGGCTTGCAAATTCAAGCGAATGAATACAACAATCAAATGTTCACTGGAGGCACAGGGCCTTGCATTTGATGGTGCTGCAGGTACTCCTGCATTCCACCGGGAGTTTGAGCAGTGGTGTTCAACATTGTATACTTGTGTAGCAGTAGCACTGCATGCTCACTAGGATTAGGATCAGTGGGGGAAAAAAAAGTAAAAATTAAAATTAAAAAACATGTGTTCAGTTGATAGAAGAATCTTCAATTGAAAAGCTGGATTTTCTGACCGGAAGTGCACGAGTGATTGAGTGGTACAAAATGGTGCATTTGCTACAAGCATAGATAGATGTATGTGGTAATATATTATAAATGCAAGATTCGGGAATGGCAAGAGTATGTTAGAATCCGATTCCTTTGGATTTCTGCTTGGAGTAGTCTGGTAAGGTTTCTTGTTTCTTGGTGACTGTAATGGTGAAGAATGGGACAGTCTTTGATTGCGGATGGAGAGTCATCCGGCTCAATGGGAGTATAAAGAACATTACATTCAATTGCACAATGTTACTTCATATGTCCTGTTTATTCAATTATGAAATGGTACATCCATTGATATTTCTAACTACTATGATCGATGGTGATCGAGCATTCATTATTGCCCTGCCCAGCAGCCAGCATGAACTTCATCATTGCATTAGTCAAAGACCTGTTGGTAGTACTGTATCCTCCATCCACCACCAGGTTCAGCCCTGTCACATACTTGGACTCGTCGCTTGTCAAGTACAGCGCTGCCTCTGAGACATCCTCTGGTTGTGGAACTGCCCCTTTAAGCACCGACGACTCATGGATGATCCCGTCCATCACGCTTTTATCTATCTTCAGCAACTCTGTTACAAGAGGAGTTGTGATAGTGTAAGGAGCTATTGCATTCACTCTTATACCATACTGGCCCAGCTCGGGGCAGAGGCTTTTCATCAGCCCCACCACCGCGTGCTTGGATGCCACATACGCATAGGGCCTGTCTCCAGCCACCAGAGAAACAACACTCGAGGTGAATAAGATGACACCTCTCTTGGCCGGGATCATGACCCGAGCAGCATGCTTGACTCCTAAGAAAATGTCATACACGTTCATGTCAAATACCCTCTTGAAGGTTTCGTTGTATGTTCCAAGGATGGTCGTGTCCACTCCCCCGCCTATATCAGTGTTGTTGAGCATGATGTCGAGCTTCCCGTGCTTGGACACGACAAGTTCAACTGCAGCCTTAATGTCAGAGTCGCTCCTGATGTCACAGTGTAGGTAGGAGGTTGTGCCGCCACTGCAGCCTTAATTTCTGGGTTTTGGATCTCTTTTCTTTCTTGGATCTCAACCAATTTGAACAACAAGACCTCGAATTTCAGATCTTGGTTCGATGGTTCCTAGTTTCTGATTTTTCGATCCTTTGCCCCATTCTTGACGTGCTCGAGCCCGGGCTCGAGCAAAAGACCGGTGACGAGATTTCCGAGAAGTCGGGAAGTTGTTGGCAGTTTCTGGAGCAGCAGATCAGTCGACAAAGAATGTCGATTTCCCGTCAATTGGTTTGGCTTCTAGGGGTGTGCGAGTACTAGTTTTGTAAATCTTGAAGTCTCGGTCGCATGTTGGGGCAGATCTCGTCAATTAGAGATCAGACGAAGCGGGAAATAGCATTTTACCGAGACGTCGTTGTTAGATAGAATATATGTATAGGCCCAATTACTCATTTGTAATTAGGGTTATTGACGGAGGGGAAACCTGTCGTTGATTCCGCCAAAGAAAACTCAAACCTAAAGCAAGTATAGCAATAAGCAAGAGGTCGATCCACAGGGAAAATTATAAAATCAAGTATGATTTAAATGCCGATTAAGTAACCAAAGGGGGGTTTTAGTGTGAAAGTTTTGAAGCAAAGTAACGAATGCACAATAAGTGAATTTGGTTTAGATAATTTAGGAGAAGCAATTCCACCTACAATTTTCCACTTTATTGGATTGAAGCGATCATTGTAACTTCTTCTCGTCCTATTACGTTTCCTATGAATGCCCTTGTCCCGACCTAATATAGTTACTAGTCCAATCAGTCCTAGAAACCCTTATCAATCGAACAGTCCCTAAAGAAGGATTTAACCCAATTGATAGCTTTAAGTTCAGAGATTAGCCAAGGTATTTGCAGTCCCTAAAGAAGGATTTAACAACACATTCAACTTCATACTCATTCAATTAGTTCAATCAGCCCTAAAGGAACAAGTTTGCCACTTAGGTTAAGGTTCACAATCAGGAATCTACAAAACCTTAGCGATTGAATTGATTCTACCAAGTTGATCAGTCAAGATAGAACAAAACAATAATCAATCAAGCACAAAGAAGTTGAGGCATTCACAAATAGGAAACAAGGAGCGAGAATTAGAAACTCACAATCAATCCGAATAAAGCTTCAAATTGCAGGCAGAATCGATGAGTTTAGTTCCTCATGGAAGATATAGCTCAAAATCTCTAAAAAGTCTAATGGATGAAAGAATAGAATGAAAAGTTATGAAAAATAACATAAAAGTGGCCTAATAAAACATCCAAGTCGGCCTCCAAAACAAACATAGAAAAACTAGGGTTTTTTCCTCTACGCGCTGCGCGCTGACGGCAGCTGCGGCGGGCGCAGCAAATAAGCGGCGGGCGCAGCATGAATACCGCCCCTGGCGGCGGACGCTGCATTGGTTTTTCCCGAAAATTCCGTCTCGAATTAGCTCTCGACGTCAACATGAAAGTTGTAGCTCTCTGAAAGAGCTTTCCAACGCATGGTCATAATAGTCGATCGGACAACCGAGGCCTCCAGTAAGTGCAAAACAAGTTCAGCATGTCTGGCGACAACTTCTGCAGACTTGTTCTTCGTTTAGGTTCGCTTCTTCTTCTCAGGACCTCTTGAGATCTTCATGTAAGCTTCTTCGATCAACTAGACATTCTCATCAAATGCGTTATCAACTCATGTCTTCTCCTCGGATCTACCATTACCTGAAATAATCAATAAAAGCGTGTAGATTCCGACTCCGACAACATAGAGAACTAATATGTAAATCATGCTTAATCCATCCATGAAATGCATCTTAACTAAGCTAAATGCAACCTATTATGCCTACCTAAATGCATGCTATCAAACTCCCCCACACTTAACCTTTGCTTGTCCTCAAGCAATGATAGAATGAACATGAATCAACGCATCCCACAGGAAATCCCTTCAAGTTTCAACCTCATCAAAAAGCAACATCATAGCAGGTGAAAACATAAACCAAGCAAACAAACGTCATAGCATGTATTCCAGTGATCAAAGCTTAGAAGTAGACATCATCCAACCTCACCAGAAATATGTGTTTCACTCATGTGTTTAGGCTTTTAAGTACAACTCTCAACTCAAACCACTCATGCACTAAGCTCATAGACATTGACCACCATATCATCAATTCTCTACCGAAATGTCATTACTTGCGGGACACAATAAAGAAAATAAAATGCAACACTTTTTTTTTTCTTTTTCTTGTCTTGGTTTTCTTTTCTCTTTTTTTTTTCTTTTTCTTGTCTTGGTGCTTTCCTTACGCGAAGCGCAAACATGGGTGTCATGAATGACCCCGGTCTCTCAACACCTCAACCTACTAATATGAATTCCACTTGAACATCTTTTGACGCAAGTTGCAAACATGGGTGTCATGAATGAACCTGGTTACTCAATGATCAAGCTTCTTTCCTAGTGGATAGTTTTCAACACCGTTTTGCGCGAATCATACCCATGGGTGTCATGCGTAGATCCGGTTACTAAGTACATCAACCATTGCCACCTTATTTACTAAGTATGCATAAAATTAAACATAAAAACTCAAAACATAAACATAAACTCCGCAAGCAACAAACATGTGCATCGGTCTTCAAAAATAGATATTGCAGTCAATGCCAAGAGGTAGCAACACTAGGCGAGTAATTCACACAATTGAGCAAAAGAATTCAAAAAAGGCCAAACATTCTCACAGGGTCATGTTTTTTAGGACTTCAATCATACTTTAGCTTAATCATACATGCTCAATTATATTTGCTAGCTCATGTTCCACAAAAATCAAATAAAGACAAAATCAAAACATCCAGAACTCCATGGGATTTTTATGAATCATGCTTGAAATTTAAAATAGAGGACAAACTAAGCAAGATGGGTATTTGAATAACACATATGTATGCAATGCATGCTTATTTTTGGTTTTTCCGATTTTATTTTATTTTATTTTATTTTTTTTAATGACGAAAATTAAAATAAATAAAACTAAACAACAATTAAACTAACCAACAACTTAAATAAACTTAAACATGGTGTAGAAAATTAAATATGATCTACCTATATGCACTATACAAATAGATTTCCTCTCCCCCACACTTGAAGTTTTCATTGTCCTCAATGAAACATTAAAGACAACAAAAGTAAATCACATACAATCAGGGTGAAGGAAAAGAAAAAGGAAAAATAAAAGAAAAACTTACCTCGGGTTGCCTCCCGAGAAGCGCCTTTGTTTCAAGTCGTTGGCTCGACGTACTGGCCCTTGATTTGCCTATGTTCCTCCACCAGGGTCACCAACACCGGTCATTTCATTGACAAATGCGGGCACCCTTGAAAGGTGTAGATTTCTGTTCCAACATTCATCCATTACTCTTAGCTCCTCTCCATGAGCTATGCCTGGGGGTTGTCCTGGAATCACAAACGGGTTCAATTTGTTAGGAGGTTCAAATTTGCATATACTATGTTCCACAAGTGTTTCTAACAAATCACGAAAATTATTGTTGCGATCAGTATTGTCAGCAATAGGCATATCTAAAGAATTTTCAGGAGAAAGCTTAGCATGATTAAAGAGAGAGAACTCTATCTTTCTTCCATCAAACTCCATAGTCAATAGACCCTCACAACAATCAATTTTCGTTTTCGCAGTTTTCAGGAATGGCCTTCCTAGTATAATGGGTGTTTCAGGGGCTCCCTGCTCCATATCTAAAACAAAGAAATCAACAGGGAAAAACAAATCATCCACCATAACCAACACATCTTCAACAACGCCTCTTGGCCTGATTTGTGATCGATCAGCAAGTTGCACTGTAACCCCCGTCTCAGTCAGAGCACCCAAACCCAAAGACATGTACATGTTATAGGAAATAACATTAATTGAGGCTCCTAGATCTAGCATGGCTTGTTTGAATCTAGTATTCCCAATTGCACATGGAATTGTAAACATACCTGGATCTCCACATTTTTCAGGTAATTTCCTTTGCAACATAGCAGAGACATTTTCATTCAAGCTTACCTTTTCCTTCTGTTTCAGTCTTTGCTTCTTCTTGATGGTGCACAATTCCTTCAAAAATTTAGCATATCTAGGAATGCTCTTAATTAATTTGAGTAAAGGAATGTTTACTTCACACTTACTGAAAGTCTCGAAGATTTCCTTGTCATTCTCATACCTTCGTGTATCTTTCAAGGCTTCCGGGAAAGGCGGAATGGGCTTTGGAGTCTCCATAGGTAAGGGAGAAGAAGGAGAAGAAGAAGAAGGAGGAGAAAGAGGGAGAGAAGAGGAAAAAGGTAGGGAGGAAAACGTACCAGGAGAAGCATCGGCGGCGGGGTCACCTGCGGCGGGCGCCGCATGTTTGCTGCGGCCGCCGCTTGCTCCCTGGGCATCACTTGCGGCGGGCGCCGCGTGATTTCCGTCTCTGGCGGCGGGCACCGCAGGGGTGTTGCGGCGGGCGCCGCTTGGTTGCTGCGGCCGCCGCACAATAGTTCGGCCATTTTCGTCTTCAATTATTTCTATTTCTTCATCCATTATCTCCTCATCATCCTTTTGATTTGTGACAACCAGTTCCTTGCCACTCCTAAGCGTTATTGCACTGACATTCTCCTTAGGATTCTCAACCGTTTGCGATGGAAGCTTACCTGAATCGTTTGCCTTCTTCGCACTTAAGACCTGAATGAGCTGACTCAGTTGATTCTCCAAATTTGTGATCCGGTCTGATTGTTGTTTCTCAACCTTCAAGACCAACCGCGACAATTTCTGTATTGGATCCTCAACAGCCTCATTGAAGTGTGGTTGACCTCCCTGTCGAGGTTCAAATTGTTGGTGGGGCCTTGCCTGTTGCACACCTTGCTGATTGAAAGGTTCTTGGTAGTTTCCATAACCATTACCCTGCTGATAGCCTCCATTGTAGTTATTGTTAAAGTACCCAGGATTGCCAAAGTTGCCTTGCCTAGGCCTTTGTGGAGCGAAATTCCCAATTGCATTCAACTCTACGCTAGGATCTTGCAAAGTTGAGTACATATCCCTATGGTGGGATGTATCGCTGTAGGATTCACATGCTTTCAACTGCTGAGATGTTCTGTCAACTACCAGCTTCTTAAGCATATCTTTCACCTCTGCCATATCAGTCTGTAATGCAGCCACTGGGGCATCAATAGCAAGTACACCTCTAGCGCGAGTGCTCTTGTTGAACTGTCTAGAGCCCTCAGAGAGCTCCTTAAACACTTCCCAAGGTGCGGCAGGCGTCTTATTCAGCATGTTTCCCCCACAACAAGAATTCACCGTTTTGCGCTCTCCATCAGTAAGCCCGTTGAACAAGATCCTTCTGAGCGTACCCATGGCATGGGCAGCTAGCGCAGAGTTTCTTGAAACGCTCAAAATACTCATGAATGGACTCCGTCGCGTATTGCTCAATGCTGCTGATTGACCTTTTCAAGGCATTCAGCTTTGTTGCAGGGAAGTACATCTCTAGGAAGACTCTTTTCATCTCAGCCCAGGTAGCAATAGAGTCAGGTGGTAGATAGAAGAACCATTCATTTGCATCATCCTTCAAAGAGAAGGGAAACGCTCTCAGCTTGATTTGCTCTTCAGTCACATTCTCTGGTTTCATCCCAACAACCACCCTATGGAATTCAGACAGATGCTTGTGGGGATCCTCCCCACTCAACCCATGAAATTTGGGTAGAAGATGAACTACCCCTGACTTTAGCTCGAAGTTGACTCCTTCTGCTAGCGCAGGGAATTGGATTGCCAGGGGTTGCTGTGCCAGATCAGGAGCAGAAAGCTCCTTAAGAGTACGGTTTGCCATCTCTGCAATGCTTTCTACAGAGAAGAATTAGTAGCAAAAAGGTATGGACCCTATGAGACGGTCCACACCAAGATCAACACTAAAAAACACACAAGAATTTAATAAAATTCCCCGGCAACGGCGCCAAATTTGACGGAGGGGAAACCTGTCGTTGATTCCGCCAAAGAAAACTCAAACCTAAAGCAAGTATAGCAATAAGCAAGAGGTCGATCCACAGGGAAAATTATAAAATCAAGTATGATTTAAATGCCGATTAAGTAACCAAAGGGGGGTTTTAGTGTGAAAGTTTTGAAGCAAAGTAACGAATGCACAATAAGTGAATTTGGTTTAGATAATTTAGGAGAAGCAATTCCACCTACAATTTTCCACTTTATTGGATTGAAGCGATCATTGTAACTTCTTCTCGTCCTATTACGTTTCCTATGAATGCCCTTGTCCCGACCTAATATAGTTACTAGTCCAATCAGTCCTAGAAACCCTTATCAATCGAACAGTCCCTAAAGAAGGATTTAACCCAATTGATAGCTTTAAGTTCAGAGATTAGCCAAGGTATTTGCAGTCCCTAAAGAAGGATTTAACAACACATTCAACTTCATACTCATTCAATTAGTTCAATCAGCCCTAAAGGAACAAGTTTGCCACTTAGGTTAAGGTTCACAATCAGGAATCTACAAAACCTTAGCGATTGAATTGATTCTACCAAGTTGATCAGTCAAGATAGAACAAAACAATAATCAATCAAGCACAAAGAAGTTGAAGCATTCACAAATAGGAAACAAGGAGCGAGAATTAGAAACTCACAATCAATCCGAATAAAGCTTCAAATTGCAGGCAGAATCGATGAGTTTAGTTCCTCATGGAAGACATAGCTCAAAATCTCTAAAAAGTCTAATGGATGAAAGAATAGAATGAAAAGTTATGAAAAATAACATAAAAGTGGCCTAATAAAACATCCAAGTCGGCCTCCAAAACAAACATAGAAAAACTAGGGTTTTTTCCTCTACGCGCTGCGCGCTGACGGCAGCTGCGGCGGGCGCAGCATGAATACCGCCCCTGGCGGCGGCCGCTGCATTGGTTTTTCCCGAAAATTCCGTCTCGAATTAGCTCTCGACGTCAACATGAAAGTTGTAGCTCTCTGAAAGAGCTTTCCAGCGCATGGTCATAATAGTCGATCGGACAACCGAGGCCTCCAGTAAGTGCAAAACAAGTTCAGCATGTCTGGCGACAACTTCTGCAGACTTGTTCTTCGTTTAGGTTCGCTTCTTCTTCTCAGGACCTCTTGAGATCTTCATGTAAGCTTCTTCGATCAACTAGACATTCTCATCAAATGCGTTATCAACTCATGTCTTCTCCTCGGATCTACCATTACCTGAAATAATCAATAAAAGCGTGTAGATTCCGACTCCGACAACATAGAGAACTAATATGTAAATCATGCTTAATCCATCCATGAAATGCATCTTAACTAAGCTAAATGCAACCTATTATGCCTACCTAAATGCATGCTATCAGTTATCTATTAGGGTTAACTATCTTGTACTCCTATATATATATTCTAATGATAACGAAGGCAACTTCAACGGGGATTATTCACTCTGATATGAAATCTGAGCCTCTAAGGTTTCATCAAAATCAACCCTAATTTTTTCGATCCCTCCCCCGCCTACTCTTCTACCACAGCCCGGTCATCCCCTTCCTCTAGCTCTCTCGATCTTGACCTCTCTCGACCTACAACTCCCTCGCTCCTCTTGCTCTCGGCCTCGACCTAGAGACCCCAGCCGCTTTCACCTTCTTCTCGCTTCTCCTATTCTCGCCCTCGCAGACACCCACGTCGGCCACCACACTCACACACCACAATCCGACGTCGCCCTCTACCCAGATCCGAGCCCCCCCCCCTCCCTGTCCTCCTCCCTCGATCGCGGACACCACCGTTGCCCAGATCCCCTCGCCGACCACCACTTCACCAGTTTCAAGCAAATCCGGCACCACCTCCACAGATCCGGCCGTTCAGACCCCGGATCCGCCGCCTCCGAGCACCTGAACCACCCTGTCGAGCCCAGTTCTCCCTCCCCGCGCCTCTGACAGTTCAAAAATCCGAAGCCCCCCCTCTTGTTTTTCTTGAAATACCGAGAACACCTCCCCTAAATTCTCTCTATTTTCATATTTCATCCCAAGATTCATTCGTCGCCGTCAAATTCGACACCAAATTCGACTCCCCCGTTGGATTGAATTAGTGTTTCCCTACGAAGCACTAGTTTAGATTCTACCCTCGTGCATCTCCGATTGAATTAGTGTTTCCCAAATCCAGTAAGAGAGGAGAGAGAAAAAAACACTTTCCGACAGAAGACGATTATGACTTTCTACAATCCACAACAGCCTCCCATCGAGGTTATCGCCCCTTCAAGTCATTTACAGAGGGGTATTCCCTATTGAAGCCCTTCCCCAGGGCTACTCGGTCCATACCCTTCCGCCTCCCCCGTACGCCTCTCCAACGCGGCCATACCCGAGCCAGTAGGGACTCCTCAGGGCCTTCTCCGCACCATCTGGATCAGGCCTTAGCAGCGGGATCATCGTCATCGTCCCAACACAGGCCGCCCGCCATCATGACACCTACAAGCATGTCACTTGCCGATCCGAACTAATACATGGATAGCGGAGCCACTTCGCACATGTCGCACAACCCAGGTATAATTTATGTCCCTGCTTCTAAAAGTCTTTCTACCTCCATTATTGTCGGCAATGGTGAACGCATTCCTACCTTGGGTCTTGGGCACACTACATTACCAACACCTACCACCGACCTAAGCTTTAACAACATTCTCGTCTCCCTTGGCTTAACAAAGAACCTTGTATCCATTCGTCGCCTCACCACAGACAATAATATCTCCATTGAGTTTGACCGCTTTGGATTTGTTGTCAAAGATTTCACAACTAGAGCCCCGCTCATGAGATGTAATAGCGCTGAAGACCTATACCCTGTCACCAACAACATACATCTTGTCAACTCCCCTGCAGCAAGCAATCTATCAGCAGTTGCTCGTTCGGCATCTCTCTGGCATGCCCGTCTTGGTCACCCAGGTTCCCCGGTTTTCGAGTCTCTCAGGTCTAGACTTATTCCCTGCAATAAAGTCCCTCCCTCCACTAGTTGCCCGGCGTGCCAGCTTGGCAAACACACTAGATTGCCCTTTGCCACGTCATATACTCAGGTGCACGCTCCATTTAACATCATCCATGGTGATCTATGGACATCTCCTATTATCAGTCATGATGGTTTCCGCTATGCACTTGTTCTGGTTGATGCATTCTCTCATTATTTTTGGGTGTTTCCCCTAAAGTACAAATTTGAGGTTGTTCCACTCCTTATAATCTTCCATAGCTTCGTCCGCACCCAATTCAACCTCCCCATTAAATCCTTTCAATGTGACATGGGCGGTGAGTAGTTTAACAACAATGCCCTTACATCCTTCTTCGCTACTCATGACATTCAATTCCGCTTCTCTTGTCCCCACACCCTCCTCCCATAATGGGAAAGTCGAACGGAGCATTCGCACCCTTACCTCTTACATGAGGACTCTCCTTATCCATGGGCATGTCCCCTGCAGTATTGGCCATATGCTATTGAATCGGCATGCTATCGTATCAACATTACTCCTTCAACAACCATCCAGAATTGGTGCCCTATTGAGATATTATTCCGAGTCACTTCTAAATACGTCCACCTCCGTGTGTTTGGCTGCCGGTGTTACCCCAACCAAGCATTTGTTGCCCCTCATAAACTTGCTCCTCGATCCACACCTTGTGTTTTTCTCGGCTACCCCTCCAATCATAAAGGGTATAGGTGTTTTGATCCCATTACCAAACGTGTCATCTTCTCTCGTCATGTCACCTTTGATGATACCACATTCCCTATTTCTAATCCCCCTACATCCCCAAACACCTGTAAAGGCTCGAATTTTTAAATAATAAATTTCAACAAATAATATAAAATGTATTTAAGTCAAAACAATTTAGGATATTTTAAGGAAAACTCGTCTTTAAATTACTAAATCGAAATTGAAACTCTAAAAACGGATTACAGCCTAATTTTGAAATTTATGCAAAATAGCATTTTATTCCGCTTCCACATGCCGAGAAATTGAGAATAATGTTCAGATTTCAATATTTAATTCAGATTTAGAAATATAAATTGATTTTATTTCTTATTCCGGTCTCAAGGGTTCGGGTAAAATTTGATTTAGTGGGGATTGGATCGAAGGAGCGGATTTCGAGATTTATTTATCAGGTGTTTTGAATTCGAGAGAGGGAATTGCGGGATTATAATTCGAGCATTTCAAATCCTTGTTTTGGGGACTACTCTTTTGTCTTCTTCCTTTCTTCCTCTTGCTGTTCGAACAGCCTTAAGAGTCCCTTCTTTAATCCAAATCTAAACACAGCTCATCCTCTCCTAATTGAGGTAAAATCTTATCTCTATGTCCATCACTCCTTTCTTTGATTCCTTTTTTGGAAAACCAACAAAATTGCATTCCCCCTCTTCTGAATTTGGTAATGCATGTGAATCCTTTCCCCCTCAAAGAGAATCAGAATCACATTACCCCATTTCCCTCATTTTCATTTCACATTCCTCTCCCTGGTTCTGCCGAGAGCACCCAACGGCATCACAATTCACACCCCTCTTTCTTCAATCCACCTCCTCTGAGAAGCAGCAGGCCTCAAAGCCTCCTCGAAGCCGCCAGCAACACCTCCACCGAGCCCACCTCCCTTGTTCCGCAGCGCTAGAACCGAGCTCCATCCACTCCCAATTCTTCTCCTCCTTCTGGGAGACACCAGCAGCAGTAGCTCTTCCGAGGTCCTCCTCCGATAAGCCGAAAGCAGCCACCGACCGCCGGAGCCGCCGTCGGAGCCTCGATACCTCTTTCTTCCCCCGTTTTGAATCTGAGAGGTAAGGAACTTCGATTTCCTCTTGTTTTGGCTCGAATCCGCGTGAAGGGCACCTTCTAACTCCCTTTTCGTCGTCCTAGACCCGGAGCAAGCTTCTTCCTCGCCATTGAAGCCGTCGCAGACCCTCGTCGGAGCTACCCTTCGGAATCGGTAAATCCTCCTCCTAATCTTCCTTCTTGCCCTCGCTTTATTCTCTCTGTGATGAGTGTGGTCGGAATTGGGTTCTGATCTGTTTGGGTCGGGTTGAGTCGGAGAGGCCGCCGGCAGGCCTGGGTTCATCTCCCCCTTCTTATGTTCCTTTTCTTCCGATTGAATTTCTGTACGCTGATTTGGGGAAGAAGATAGGTTTAGTGGGTTTGCTTCAATTCCTTTTAAAACTGGTCCGGTTCATGGGTTATTTAAATAAAATCGGTTTGGTTCATTTAAATGAAACAAAATAGATTTGGGTTTGGTTATGAGGGATCTGATTTTAAGGTTGGGCCTATTTCTTTTGTTGGGCTAGATTTGGTTGTTTTAAAATCAAAACAAGCTTTGGGCCTAATTCTTTCAACTAGATCCGATTTTGCAATTTAAACAAAGAGGCCGGATTTTATTTGAGTTATAAAATAAGGGTCGGGTTTGGAATTTAATAAAATAAAGGGATCGGATTTATTTTGGTGTTTAAACTAGATAAATATTTGGTTAAATTAATTAAAAAGGGATTTTAGGTTTTGAAATAAAAATACCGGAATTACTTCTATTATATGATTTTGCGAAAATTGGTTTTAAGGTTAAGTGTTTAATGTCGGGATTCCTTAATCTCACCAATTGATTGAGACATAATGATTTCATGCCTTGACGTTTTGCAAACCTTGATGATCGACCTAACCTAACTTGTCGGAATTGTTTTGCAAATGAGTAACGAGTCGATTTAAGAAGGTGATGTTTATAAGTGGATTTTTGGGTCAAGTATGATTTGAGAAAGTGTTTAATTGATGATTTGATATAACTTGAGATTTTAGAAGAGTTTTGGAAAATCTCGGAAAAATGTCTTACCTTGCCTAACTTGGTGAATAGATTTGATGACTTGTGTGTGATATTATATGCTTTAAGTAACATTAGAAGTAGACTTATTTATATTACTTATATATGTGTTAGGTGATCATCTGTCACATGTTGGCTTTCTGTATATCTAGTTGTTGCCTTTTAGTGTTCTACCCTTCCAGGTGAGTTCCTATATGAGCTCACTCAGATTCGAAAAGAGATCTCCCTGCTTGTAGCCATGTGCATACTAGGTGTTTGCATTCATAATAAAGCATGCCATGTAGTATCCTGCTAGGATTGCACTAATGATTGAGCATTCGTTTAATCATTGCTTTTGTAAACAGAACGGCCGTTATCTGTGAAGTAACTAGAGTCATTGCTAGGGTTATAGGACGATCTAGTCTCATCGGGTCCCGTCCTGAGTCAATCGAGTCATGAACTTCCTTATATTATGAGATGCCTGCGGGCTTTATTGTGGAGCGGGTTGGGCATGCGTACCGCCTGATTATGAATGAATGCATTCACGAGCTGGCCAGTCTCCGCCCTATCGGAAGGGGGTGGAGGTAGGAGAGGGATATACCACTTGGTATTCGGTGCTAAGGCCTTATTATATTTATGCACTTGATCTTAGGAGCATGTTAGTGTGTTAATATTTCGCATTGCACCTAGAAGCATCTTTATTAGGACTAGCGTGTGTATGTGTCTGCTGGTTTGGGATTACTTTGCGTAGGGCTTCGATCTGACACCGCCCCGCATACATATTTTTTTAGGTTGTCTTGCAGCATGATTATTCTTTGCTTCTATGACGTGGGCACTCTCTTAGGCGATTGCAAAGAAATGGTCTAACCTTACATTTGATAAATACGCTTATTGATTTGGTTTTGACCCGGCTCTGCCGTGGCACCCTTTTGTATTACACATTGATTCCGCTATTTGCATGACTACTGATTCTCCACGCTTAGACTTACGACAGGTACAGGGGACTTCCCCGGGGATTCCAACGGTCCCTTCTAATTTTGGGTATGAAATCCCACTTGAAAACGTTAGAGTAGAATTTCAAACCTTCAACCTGTACTCGGGGCGCAAGATCCTAACGAGGGGTTTCATCCCTCGAAACGTAACCCGGGAATCATAATCCCGGGCCGTTACAAAGATGGTATCAGAGCCAGGTTATGCAAACCGAGTATGATAGGTTGAAGTGGTTTTGAAAATGGCCCAAGGTTTTCAAATGGTTTTTTTTCAAAATGTTTTAGAAAGGGCAAAATGAATTTAATATGGCTAACTCAAATGGACTAAATATGAACTTGACTCAAAAAATTTGGTAATCAAACAAAGGGAAACGAATGGGTAGTGAATGCGCTAGACCATCCCTATTAGATGTAGCTGGAACGGGTAGGCGAAATATAGCTTGTTCTTTACAGATGGGCTTACAAGACTCCACGGGATTGCGCCGTAGTGGCTGGAGTGGCGAGTTAGGTAGAGACCATGAGGTTTTGCCCCTCCGGTCAGTCGTCCCTTGAAGGACGGCCTTAAGATAGCTTGATTGTTGATGTGTTGAGTGTTGTATGCTTAAATTGGATAACTGGTAGATAATTTTGACTATGAATCATATGTTAAATGCCTATGTGAATGGAATAGCGGGGGAGATCTTCTGCCATTATAGAGTCGGGATCCCAGTCCTTGTGGGATTGCCTTTGATCTTTTAAGCCTGATTGTTTCCTTCGTCGATCTTCTTTTCCCGACCCCACTAAACGTCTTTATTGAGTTTTCTTGCGATGTCGGTGTGATCTACTGGAAATTGGGAGGAATAACCACATTTGAGGTTGTATTGGAGTACGATGTTTACTTGATCCATTTGCTACCCTACTCGAGAGTCACATGAATATTCCACGGGAAACAGGTTGTGGGGATTATGGGAGTGAGTCAGAGTCGCCCTTGTAGATCTCTGTCAGGTTATCTTAATTGTTATCTCCATGATTGCGTGATTTTATATGTACTACCCCATAGACTTGCAGATTGATTGTTAGTGTGAAATTATGCCTACATGTCATGATGTCCATGTTAGCTGTTGTTTAGGTCCATGTTACATCTGTTATGCCCCCATATCATCCCACCTGATCTACTTAGTATGTGCATTGTTATACTAATGCTTGAATGTATGTGTCATATGTTAGGGAGCTACATAATTCCATGTAAATAGGTCCATGATAGTGTGATCATTCCATTTTGATAACTTGATGTTCAACCTGCTTCATATGATGCCTAAGTTCCAACATGTTTACCCAACTGTAATGTCATGATGGTCTCCATGCTTCTCACATACTTTTATGAATATATGACCTGACACACCGCACGAGCACACACCACTATAATTCCTGGTTTCGTATATGCATGACTCGCATGATGTTTACTCTCTCTCCTGGATTAGGATCATGATAGTGTGACCCTTAGCATGCCTCTTGCCCCTCATCATGACTTTATGACCACTAGACCATAACATGCTCACCTTTTTATTCCTATGATATTTTCTTCTGCTTTGTGTTATACTCTTGTGTTTCCCTAAATATATGACCTCATGTTTTGAGCATGTACCGTTTAGATATTCGCATGGACCTGTAATTGTCTACCATCATATCTATGCCAAACTATCTTGCTTTAGGCCCATGTTATACTCTGCTATATGTCTACCATGCTTCTAGGTCATTACGGTGTAGCTTATTTGGCTCTTTTCAAACTGTTGTGCTAATCGAATGAATGCATGTACGAATGAGTTAGTATCACGTTTCCGCATATACATGACACATGAATCCTAGGTGAGTCTAGTCGAAGTACATTGATTGTATTCATGTTCGAAATGTGCCGACAGTATCCTATAGGGCTTGTGAATTCCAATATGACTCGCTGAGTGGCAATTTGTCATGCTTGCTTCATTACATGAATATGATTGTTCCATGATGTGATAGTATTGTACCATTCCATGTACTCCTATGACGGTTCATTAATTCCTAACATGATTATAATATATCGTCCGTGATGTTCTCTTGCTCACTCTGTAGAGATACCCATGTCTTATCATGTATCGCTAGCATCATGTAGGATCACGATGTGACTTGATATATCCTTATGTTAAATACATGCTCTGGTTGTATGCTGTCAATCTATACATGTGTACTTGCATGCTTTATATTCATGTGAAGTCGTGTCGTCTTAAGCTCATGTTGTCGTTTTTGCTATACTTCCCCCCTTGTCCTTATATGGTCACGTTACGATTGGTTGATCCCTTAAATGCATTCGTGCTAGTTGCCAAATGAACATGTAACCTATGTTGTACAACTACGCACCTTATCGTGTTAAAATATATCTTATAGGACCCATGAATTATGGCTTGTGTGTATTCATGCCCTACTTGCATTATGGTCTATTGTTTCGTGGAATAGACTTCGCAAAGTCTTGTATTCTTTCCAACATCTTTAATGTGCGATCTTTTTGTCTGGTTAGGAATTGATAGACCCAGTTATAGAGTTAGTGCTTATTTTCAACGCATGTTAAGCATTAGGTGGTTATCAAGGTGTGCCTATCATCTCATCACTCGATGTTGTTTCTGCATTTCCCCTGACATTCTTAATGCTTCTGCAAATGAATAATATGGCACCTCACATGTCCACACACACATCACGATAGCTATAAGGCACTCGCACGATTACCTTTGCATACATAATGTAGCTTACCGTCCCCTTGAAACATGATACCTTAGGAGCATTGTCCTGTTTCGCACTATGATATGCACATGACTCCTTCATCACAATCGCTTATATTCATTTTATATGTGCTAATGTTTGGGTGCAATAGTAGTCCTGCTTAAACTTCTATGACTGGTCCCACTACTATTTGGAGTTGCTCGATGCATCTTATTATTCATATACGTATGTGACTGTCATGTAGTACCTTATAAAATCTATGCCAGCAGAGATATGACTTGTGTGATCACATGCTCAACTTGCATCTCATGTAGCCACTCTTGTCATAGGTTGTGATAGCCTTGTTGTACTCTCTCTACATGATCTTATGACTGCACAATCTTGTTAGATATTACTAGTCCAGTTATAATACTATGCCTCAACAGAGTTATCTCATGCTAAGTATGACTAGTGTCATGCATATGTGTTCTCATCTGAATTGTTGTTCTTATCACATGATGCCTTCCGACACTTATCTGGATCAATTTATACTTTTGTGAGACGTGTGTAAACAAGTATTTGAGTGCCCCATTGCGTGTTATACCCTACGACATGATAGATGCACACATGCACGACATGTGATTTTGGTGTTAAATTGTTCCTCAATGACTACCTTTGATTGCGCTTTTTCCTTAAATATATATTACTAAGATCATGAAGGACTTACTTTCCCTATAGTTCCTTGTGTGATGACATCCCATGCTTACCCTGTCATTATGAGAAGTCATTGTTACTAGATGTGATTAGTGTATCTCTTTTATATGACCTGCCCATGTATACTTAGTATGAGTAATTTACCCTACATGTAATGCTCTGTAATGTTTACTAGGTTCTGCATAAGCTATGTGCTACACCAATCTATTGTTGCATCCGTGTATACATGTTTCTTATACATATCAAGCTTGTTTGATATATGAAATGAAAAGATGCTAGCTAGTCTCTTATGCCCCATGTAGAACCCGATCATGTTTTTGGTTGCCCCTGTTTGTCAACATCTTTCATCAATGTAGGTGCATGTTAGTGTTCACTGATGTGACTAGTTTACTTCACGATTTGTATGTGTCTTGCTTGATGCACTTGTGACCTCGTAGAGTTCCATAAGAGCACCTTACTCCTTGGGTTAGGATCTTGTCTTTTTTCGTCGTGTCATCATCAGTTGGTTTGTGTTCGGTTCCGTGGGGAGTCCGGGTTGTCCTCTTTGTCTCTCCCCTATCTCCGCTAACTAAAAACTTGCTTGCAATACCTTGACGAACGATGGCGTAGAAAAGAGCATGTTTAGCCAAATAGTATGGGAGCGGCGCAGTGGAAGCACGGTGGGCCCATAACCCACAGGTCCTAGAACTGACATATTGATTCTTTGAATGATGAACTAGTGGTGGACGTTACGTTGTTAACTTCTACTTATGATGATGAATTTTAGTGCTTTGGTGTTCCTATGTGACTGACCTTGTGATATGATTGGTGTTATGTGTTGGTAAGCCTTGCTTGTTTCTTTCACTCATGGAATGTGAATTATACCTGCTGAAATCCTTACTTGTGTTGGTAATAATGATATTAAGTGCCCTGATAATATGTGACAATATGATAATGCGATGTTGGCATGATATTACCTTTGCTCGAATTATTATTAGCATGAGGTTATGTGGTAACTTGTCATGCTATGTCAATACCTGATATTCTGCAATACTTGTTGAGCATGATAGTGTATTAGGATTTATGACATGTGACTGTTTGAGGCAATGAGAGATAATGATGTATAAACATAGTGTAAAATCAAGTTATATGCTGATATGAAATACTTGGAAATTAAGTGATAATAGAGTGTAGAGTCCATAGTATAAGAATGCATGTTATCCTGATATAATGATATGCGATGTCCTGTTAAGTTAAATGTTGTCGTGATTAGATTTTGTGCTTGCGATTTTGTTAGACTTTGCTATTACTGAACCATGAGAGCATGACATGTTTTATGTTGATAACTTGAACATTGAATTGCTGAAAAGTGATTTTGGTGATGCCTCTATGCATTGATATTTCAAAATAGATTTTTGGCTAAATCCTTGACTATGAAAATGGTGGATATCTTGGCTTGCTGAATCTTATTGAAATGGATTTTGTTGTGCTGATTTGTTGCCTTCCCATTAGACTGAAACCCCTATTATGACAAAATTTTGTTGTGTTGGTAGTGGTAAGTAGGAAACCATGCTGATGTGATCTACTAAGGTTGAGGCTTGATGTGTTTGTGTGTTGCCCTTTCAAAAATGACATTCCTCTTTGATGCATTCTTATTTGGTTGGCACCTAGAACATGAAATGTTAATGTGGAGTGTTGACGTTCCAATATATTGATGTGCGGCATTGTTGGTAGTGGCTATTTATGTTGCGGTTTTGGCGTGGCCAATTTCGGTGGTTGATTGGTTATGATGTGGCATGTCTTGGTTATATCGAGTATGGTAATGGCTAGAGATTTGTGGATTGGAATTGCTTTTGAGATTGAAACCTAGGAAGAGAATATGGGATTAGCCCTTAGAGGTGGATGATTCCACCTATTGAGTTCTGAGTTTGCTTGACCAACTTGGGATTTAAAGGGTTTTGAAAGAGGTTGGAAACGACTAACTCGGATTTTGAAAAGCTTTGGATGGTTTTGAAGTCGAGAGGTTTTGCTTGTTTTGAAGGTTTTTGGACGATTTTGAAAAAGACTAACTTGGATTTTGAGAAACCGAACACGATCAAAAATTTCAACGATTTCGAGGCCAATCTTTTCAACTGTGGAATCCCCTTTGAAACTTTTCAAACCCGGGTAACTCTATGATACTTCATGAAGTGGATACAAGCATTTTATGAGGGCGCTTTTAGAGTGCTTGCTAAGACATAGTGATGATATTGTAGAACTTTTAGAGTTGTGGTACTTCCGAAAAGTCAAAGCGAGAATGTGATAGGGGCGCTTATTGCATACTTGTCAAGGCCAATTGGAGATGTCACGACCGTGACTATGATGTTGTGAGAATCCCGGAAGACGCAACCGAGATGATTACAAGATCAATGGACATGGTCATTGGACTCATCGATTTAAAACTTCCTCCCCCTACTTTGTTTTTGTTTTAGTCTCGGGGACGAGACTTATTTTTAGAGGTGGATGATGTAAAGGCTCGAATTTTTAAATAATAAATTTCAACAAATAATATAAAATGTATTTAAGTCAAAACAATTTAGGATATTTCAAGGAAAACTCGTCTTTAAATTACTAAATCGAAATTGAAACTCTAAAAACGGATTACAGCCTAATTTTGAAATTTATGCAAAATAGAATTTTATTCCGCTTCCACATGCCGAGAAATTGAGAATAATGTTCAGATTTCAATATTTAATTCAGATTTAGAAATATAAGTTGATTTTATTTCTTATTCCGGTTTCAAGGGTTCGGGTAAAATTTGATTTAGTGGGGATTGGATCGAAGGAGCGGATTTCGAGATTTATTTATCAGGTGTTTTGAATTCGAGAGAGGGAATTGCGGGATTATAATTCGAGCATTTCAAATCCTTGTTTTAGGGACTACTCTTTTGTCTTCTTCCTTTCTTCCTCTTGCTGTTCGAACAGCCTTAAGAGTCCCTTCTTTAATCCAAATCTAAACACAGCTCATCCTCTCCTAATTGAGGTAAAATCTTATCTCTATGTCCATCACTCCTTTCTTTGATTCCTTTTTTGGAAAACCAACAAAATTGCATTCCCCCTCTTCTGAATTTGGTAATGCATGTGAATCCTTTCCCCCTCAAAGAGAATCAGAATCACAGTACCCCATTTCCCTCATTTTCATTTCACATTCCTCTCCCTGGTTCTGCCGAGAGCACCCAACGGCATCACAATTCACACCCCTCTTTCTTCAATCCACCTCCTCTGAGAAGCAGCAGGCCTCAAAGCCTCCTCGAAGCCGCCAGCAACACCTCCACCGAGCCCACCTCCCTTGTTCCGCAGCGCTAGAACCGAGCTCCATCCACTCCCAATTCTTCTCCTCCTTCTGGGAGACACCAGCAGCAGTAGCTCTTCCGAGGTCCTCCTCCGATAAGCCGAAAGCAGCCACCGACCGCCGGAGCCGCCGTCGGAGCCTCGATACCTCTTTCTTCCCCCGTTTTGAATCTGAGAGGTAAGGAACTTCGATTTCCTCTTGTTTTGGCTCGAATCCGCGTGAAGGGCACCTTCTAACTCCCTTTTCGTCGTCCTAGACCCGGAGCAAGCTTCTTCCTCGCCATTGAAGCCGTCGCAGACCCTCGTCGGAGCTACCCTTCGGAATCGGTAAATCCTCCTCCTAATCTTCCTTCTTGCCCTCGCTTTATTCTCTCTGTGATGAGTGTGGTCGGAATTGGGTTCCGATCTGTTTGGGTCGGGTTGAGTCGGAGAGGCCGCCGGCAGGCCTGGGTTCATCTCCCCCTTCTTATGTTCCTTTTCTTCCGATTGAATTTCTGTACGCTGATTTGGGGAAGAAGATAGGTTTAGTGGGTTTGCTTCAATTCCTTTTAAAACTGGTCCGGTTCATGGGTTATTTAAATAAAATCGGTTTGGTTCATTTAAATGAAACAAAATAGATTTGGGTTTGGTTATGAGGGATCTGATTTTAAGGTTGGGCCTATTTCTTTTGTTGGGCTAGATTTGGTTGTTTTAAAATCAAAACAAGCTTTGGGCCTAATTCTTTCAACTAGATCCGATTTTGGAATTTAAACAAAGAGGCCGGATTTTATTTGAGTTATAAAATAAGGGTCGGGTTTGGAATTTAATAAAATAAAGGGATCGGATTTATTTTGGTGTTTAAACTAGATAAATATTTGGTTAAATTAATTAAAAAGGGATTTTAGGTTTTGAAATAAAAATACCGGAATTACTTCTATTATATGATTTTGCGAAAATTGGTTTTAAGGTTAAGTGTTTAATGTCGGGATTCCTTAATCTCACCAATTGATTGAGACGTAATGATTTCATGCCTTGACGTTTTGCAAACCTTGATGATCGACCTAACCTAACTTGTCGGAATTGTTTTGCAAATGAGTAACGAGTCGATTTAAGAAGGTGATGTTTATAAGTGGATTTTTGGGTCAAGTATGATTTGAGAAAGTGTTTAATTGATGATTTGATATAACTTGAGATTTTAGAAGAGTTTTGGAAAATCTCGGAAAAATGTCTTACCTTGCCTAACTTGGTGAATAGATTTGATGACTTGTGTGTGATATTATATGCTTTAAGTAACATTAGAAGTAGACTTATTTATATTACTTATATATGTGTTAGGTGATCATCTGTCACATGTTGGCTTTCTGTATATCTAGTTGTTGCCTTTTAGTGTTCTACCCTTCCAGGTGAGTTCCTATATGAGCTCACTCAGATTCGAAAAGAGATCTCCCTGCTTGTAGCCATGTGCATACTAGGTGTTTGCATTCATAATAAAGCATGCCATGTAGTATCCTGCTAGGATTGCACTAATGATTGAGCATTCGTTTAATCATTGCTTTTGTAAACAGAACGGCCGTTATCTGTGAAGTAACTAGAGTCATTGCTAGGGTTATAGGACGATCTAGTCTCATCGGGTCCCGTCCTGAGTCAATCGAGTCATGAACTTCCTTATATTATGAGATGCCTGCGGGCTTTATTGTGGAGCGGGTTGGGCATGCGTACCGCCTGATTATGAATGAATGCATTCACGAGCTGGCCAGTCTCCGCCCTATCGGAAGGGGGTGGAGGTAGGAGAGGGATATACCACTTGGTATTCGGTGCTAAGGCCTTATTATATTTATGCACTTGATCTTAGGAGCATGTTAGTGTGTTAATATTTCGCATTGCACCTAGAAGCATCTTTATTAGGACTAGCGTGTGTATGTGTCTGCTGGTTTGGGATTACTTTGCGTAGGGCTTCGATCTGACACCGCCCCGCATACATATTTTTTTAGGTTGTCTTGCAGCATGATTATTCTTTGCTTCTATGACGTGGGCACTCTCTTAGGCGATTGCAAAGAAATGGTCTAACCTTACATTTGATAAATACGCTTATTGATTTGGTTTTGACCCGGCTCTGCCGTGGCACCCTTTTGTATTACACATTGATTCCGCTATTTGCATGACTACTGATTCTCCACGCTTAGACTTACGACAGGTACAGGGGACTTCCCCGGGGATTCCAACGGTCCCTTCTAATTTTGGGTATGAAATCCCACTTGAAAACGTTAGAGTAGAATTTCAAACCTTCAACCTGTACTCGGGGCGCAAGATCCTAACGAGGGGTTTCATCCCTCGAAACGTAACCCGGGAATCATAATCCCGGGCCGTTACAAAGATGGTATCAGAGCCAGGTTATGCAAACCGAGTATGATAGGTTGAAGTGGTTTTGAAAATGGCCCAAGGTTTTCAAATGGTTTTTTTTCAAAATGTTTTAGAAAGGGCAAAATGAATTTAATATGGCTAACTCAAATGGACTAAATATGAACTTGACTCAAAAAATTTGGTAATCAAACAAAGGGAAACGAATGGGTAGTGAATGCGCTAGACCATCCCTATTAGATGTAGCTGGAACGGGTAGGCGAAATATAGCTTGTTCTTTACAGATGGGCTTACAAGACTCCACGGGATTGCGCCGTAGTGGCTGGAGTGGCGAGTTAGGTAGAGACCATGAGGTTTTGCCCCTCCGGTCAGTCGTCCCTTGAAGGACGGCCTTAAGATAGCTTGATTGTTGATGTGTTGAGTGTTGTATGCTTAAATTGGATAACTGGTAGATAATTTTGACTATGAATCATATGTTAAATGCCTATGTGAATGGAATAGCGGGGGAGATCTTCTGCCATTATAGAGTCGGGATCCCAGTCCTTGTGGGATTGCCTTTGATCTTTTAAGCCTGATTGTTTCCTTCGTCGATCTTCTTTTCCCGACCCCACTAAACGTCTTTATTGAGTTTTCTTGCGATGTCGGTGTGATCTACTGGAAATTGGGAGGAATAACCACATTTGAGGTTGTATTGGAGTACGATGTTTACTTGATCCATTTGCTACCCTACTCGAGAGTCACATGAATATTCCACGGGAAACAGGTTGTGGGGATTATGGGAGTGAGTCAGAGTCGCCCTTGTAGATCTCTGTCAGGTTATCTTAATTGTTATCTCCATGATTGCGTGATTTTATATGTACTACCCCATAGACTTGCAGATTGATTGTTAGTGTGAAATTATGCCTACATGTCATGATGTCCATGTTAGCTGTTGTTTAGGTCCATGTTACATCTGTTATGCCCCCATATCATCCCACCTGATCTACTTAGTATGTGCATTGTTATACTAATGCTTGAATGTATGTGTCATATGTTAGGGAGCTACATAATTCCATGTAAATAGGTCCATGATAGTGTGATCATTCCATTTTGATAACTTGATGTTCAACCTGCTTCATATGATGCCTAAGTTCCAACATGTTTACCCAACTGTAATGTCATGATGGTCTCCATGCTTCTCACATACTTTTATGAATATATGACCTGACACACCGCACGAGCACACACCACTATAATTCCTGGTTTCGTATATGCATGACTCGCATGATGTTTACTCTCTCTCCTGGATTAGGATCATGATAGTGTGACCCTTAGCATGCCTCTTGCCTCTCATCATGACTTTATGACCACTAGACCATAACATGCTCACCTTTTTATTCCTATGATATTTTCTTCTGCTTTGTGTTATACTCTCGTGTTTCCCTAAATATATGACCTCATGTTTTGAGCATGTACCGTTTAGATATTCGCATGGACCTGTAATTGTCTACCATCATATCTATGCCAAACTATCTTGCTTTAGGCCCATGTTATACTCTGCTATATGTCTACCATGCTTCTAGGTCATTACGGTGTAGCTTATTTGGCTCTTTTCAAACTGTTGTGCTAATCGAATGAATGCATGTACGAATGAGTTAGTATCACGTTTCCGCATATACATGACACATGAATCCTAGGTGAGTCTAGTCGAAGTACATTGATTGTATTCATGTTCGAAATGTGCCGACAGTATCCTATAGGGCTTGTGAATTCCAATATGACTCGCTGAGTGGCAATTTGTCATGCTTGCTTCATTACATGAATATGATTGTTCCATGATGTGATAGTATTGTACCATTCCATGTACTCCTATGACGGTTCATTAATTCCTAACATGATTATAATATATCGTCCGTGATGTTCTCTTGCTCACTCTGTAGAGATACCCATGTCTTATCATGTATCGCTAGCATCATGTAGGATCACGATGTGACTTGATATATCCTTATGTTAAATACATGCTCTGGTTGTATGCTGTCAATCTATACATGTGTACTTGCATGCTTTATATTCATGTGAAGTCGTGTCGTCTTAAGCTCATGTTGTCGTTTTTGCTATACTTCCCCCCTTGTCCTTATATGGTCACGTTACGATTGGTTGATCCCTTAAATGCATTCGTGCTAGTTGCCAAATGAACATGTAACCTATGTTGTACAACTACGCACCTTATCGTGTTAAAATATATCTTATAGGACCCATGAATTATGGCTTGTGTGTATTCATGCCCTACTTGCATTATGGTCTATTGTTTCGTGGAATAGACTTCGCAAAGTCTTGTATTCTTTCCAACATCTTTAATGTGCGATCTTTTTGTCTGGTTAGGAATTGATAGACCCAGTTATAGAGTTAGTGCTTATTTTCAACGCATGTTAAGCATTAGGTGGTTATCAAGGTGTGCCTATCATCTCATCACTCGATGTTGTTTCTGCATTTCCCCTGACATTCTTAATGCTTCTGCAAATGAATAATATGGCACCTCACATGTCCACACACACATCACGATAGCTATAAGGCACTCGCACGATTACCTTTGCATACATAATGTAGCTTACCGTCCCCTTGAAACATGATACCTTAGGAGCATTGTCCTGTTTCGCACTATGATATGCACATGACTCCTTCATCACAATCGCTTATATTCATTTTATATGTGCTAATGTTTGGGTGCAATAGTAGTCCTGCTTAAACTTCTATGACTGGTCCCACTACTATTTGGAGTTGCTCGATGCATCTTATTATTCATATACGTATGTGACTGTCATGTAGTACCTTATAAAATCTATGCCAGCAGAGATATGACTTGTGTGATCACATGCTCAACTTGCATCTCATGTAGCCACTCTTGTCATAGGTTGTGATAGCCTTGTTGTACTCTCTCTACATGATCTTATGACTGCACAATCTTGTTAGATATTACTAGTCCAGTTATAATACTATGCCTCAACAGAGTTATCTCATGCTAAGTATGACTAGTGTCATGCATATGTGTTCTCATCTGAATTGTTGTTCTTATCACATGATGCCTTCCGACACTTATCTGGATCAATTTATACTTTTGTGAGACGTGTGTAAACAAGTATTTGAGTGCCCCATTGCGTGTTATACCCTACGACATGATAGATGCACACATGCACGACATGTGATTTTGGTGTTAAATTGTTCCTCAATGACTACCTTTGATTGCGCTTTTTCCTTAAATATATATTACTAAGATCATGAAGGACTTACTTTCCCTATAGTTCCTTGTGTGATGACATCCCATGCTTACCCTGTCATTATGAGAAGTCATTGTTACTAGATGTGATTAGTGTATCTCTTTTATATGACCTGCCCATGTATACTTAGTATGAGTAATTTACCCTACATGTAATGCTCTGTAATGTTTACTAGGTTCTGCATAAGCTATGTGCTACACCAATCTATTGTTGCATCCGTGTATACATGTTTCTTATACATATCAAGCTTGTTTGATATATGAAATGAAAAGATGCTAGCTAGTCTCTTATGCCCCATGTAGAACCCGATCATGTTTTTGGTTGCCCCTGTTTGTCAACATCTTTCATCAATGTAGGTGCATGTTAGTGTTCACTGATGTGACTAGTTTACTTCACGATTTGTATGTGTCTTGCTTGATGCACTTGTGACCTCGTAGAGTTCCATAAGAGCACCTTACTCCTTGGGTTAGGATCTTGTCTTTTTTCGTCGTGTCATCATCAGTTGGTTTGTGTTCGGTTCCGTGGGGAGTCCGGGTTGTCCTCTTTGTCTCTCCCCTATCTCCGCTAACTAAAAACTTGCTTGCAATACCTTGACGAACGATGGCGTAGAAAAGAGCATGTTTAGCCAAATAGTATGGGAGCGGCGCAGTGGAAGCACGGTGGGCCCATAACCCACAGGTCCTAGAACTGACATATTGATTCTTTGAATGATGAACTAGTGGTGGACGTTACGTTGTTAACTTCTACTTATGATGATGAATTTTAGTGCTTTGGTGTTCCTATGTGACTGACCTTGTGATATGATTGGTGTTATGTGTTGGTAAGCCTTGCTTGTTTCTTTCACTCATGGAATGTGAATTATACCTGCTGAAATCCTTACTTGTGTTGGTAATAATGATATTAAGTGCCCTGATAATATGTGACAATATGATAATGCGATGTTGGCATGATATTACCTTTGCTCGAATTATTATTAGCATGAGGTTATGTGGTAACTTGTCATGCTATGTCAATACCTGATATTCTGCAATACTTGTTGAGCATGATAGTGTATTAGGATTTATGACATGTGACTGTTTGAGGCAATGAGAGATAATGATGTATAAACATAGTGTAAAATCAAGTTATATGCTGATATGAAATACTTGGAAATTAAGTGATAATAGAGTGTAGAGTCCATAGTATAAGAATGCATGTTATCCTGATATAATGATATGCGATGTCCTGTTAAGTTAAATGTTGTCGTGATTAGATTTTGTGCTTGCGATTTTGTTAGACTTTGCTATTACTGAACCATGAGAGCATGACATGTTTTATGTTGATAACTTGAACATTGAATTGCTGAAAAGTGATTTTGGTGATGCCTCTATGCATTGATATTTCAAAATAGATTTTTGGCTAAATCCTTGACTATGAAAATGGTGGATATCTTGGCTTGCTGAATCTTATTGAAATGGATTTTGTTGTGCTGATTTGTTGCCTTCCCATTAGACTGAAACCCCTATTATGACAAAATTTTGTTGTGTTGGTAGTGGTAAGTAGGAAACCATGCTGATGTGATCTACTAAGGTTGAGGCTTGATGTGTTTGTGTGTTGCCCTTTCAAAAATGACATTCCTCTTTGATGCATTCTTATTTGGTTGGCACCTAGAACATGAAATGTTAATGTGGAGTGTTGACGTTCCAATATATTGATGTGCGGCATTGTTGGTAGTGGCTATTTATGTTGCGGTTTTGGCGTGGCCAATTTCGGTGGTTGATTGGTTATGATGTGGCATGTCTTGGTTATATCGAGTATGGTAATGGCTAGAGATTTGTGGATTGGAATTGCTTTTGAGATTGAAACCTAGGAAGAGAATATGGGATTAGCCCTTAGAGGTGGATGATTCCACCTATTGAGTTCTGAGTTTGCTTGACCAACTTGGGATTTAAAGGGTTTTGAAAGAGGTTGGAAACGACTAACTCGGATTTTGAAAAGCTTTGGATGGTTTTGAAGTCGAGAGGTTTTGCTTGTTTTGAAGGTTTTTGGACGATTTTGAAAAAGACTAACTTGGATTTTGAGAAACCGAACACGATCAAAAATTTCAACGATTTCGAGGCCAATCTTTTCAACTGTGGAATCCCCTTTGAAACTTTTCAAACCCGGGTAACTCTATGATACTTCATGAAGTGGATACAAGCATTTTATGAGGGCGCTTTTAGAGTGCTTGCTAAGACATAGTGATGATATTGTAGAACTTTTAGAGTTGTGGTACTTCCGAAAAGTCAAAGCGAGAATGTGATAGGGGCGCTTATTGCATACTTGTCAAGGCCAATTGGAGATGTCACGACCGTGACTATGATGTTGTGAGAATCCCGGAAGACGCAACCGAGATGATTACAAGATCAATGGACATGGTCATTGGACTCATCGATTTAAAACTTCCTCCCCCTACTTTGTTTTTGTTTTAGTCTCGGGGACGAGACTTATTTTTAGAGGTGGATGATGTAAAGGCTCGAATTTTTAAATAATAAATTTCAACAAATAATATAAAATGTATTTAAGTCAAAACAATTTAGGATATTTCAAGGAAAACTCGTCTTTAAATTACTAAATCGAAATTGAAACTCTAAAAACGGATTACAGCCTAATTTTGAAATTTATGCAAAATAGAATTTTATTCCGCTTCCACATGCCGAGAAATTGAGAATAATGTTCAGATTTCAATATTTAATTCAGATTTAGAAATATAAGTTGATTTTATTTCTTATTCCGGTTTCAAGGGTTCGGGTAAAATTTGATTTAGTGGGGATTGGATCGAAGGAGCGGATTTCGAGATTTATTTATCAGGTGTTTTGAATTCGAGAGAGGGAATTGCGGGATTATAATTCGAGCATTTCAAATCCTTGTTTTAGGGACTACTCTTTTGTCTTCTTCCTTTCTTCCTCTTGCTGTTCGAACAGCCTTAAGAGTCCCTTCTTTAATCCAAATCTAAACACAGCTCATCCTCTCCTAATTGAGGTAAAATCTTATCTCTATGTCCATCACTCCTTTCTTTGATTCCTTTTTTGGAAAACCAACAAAATTGCATTCCCCCTCTTCTGAATTTGGTAATGCATGTGAATCCTTTCCCCCTCAAAGAGAATCAGAATCACAGTACCCCATTTCCCTCATTTTCATTTCACATTCCTCTCCCTGGTTCTGCCGAGAGCACCCAACGGCATCACAATTCACACCCCTCTTTCTTCAATCCACCTCCTCTGAGAAGCAGCAGGCCTCAAAGCCTCCTCGAAGCCGCCAGCAACACCTCCACCGAGCCCACCTCCCTTGTTCCGCAGCGCTAGAACCGAGCTCCATCCACTCCCAATTCTTCTCCTCCTTCTGGGAGACACCAGCAGCAGTAGCTCTTCCGAGGTCCTCCTCCGATAAGCCGAAAGCAGCCACCGACCGCCGGAGCCGCCGTCGGAGCCTCGATACCTCTTTCTTCCCCCGTTTTGAATCTGAGAGGTAAGGAACTTCGATTTCCTCTTGTTTTGGCTCGAATCCGCGTGAAGGGCACCTTCTAACTCCCTTTTCGTCGTCCTAGACCCGGAGCAAGCTTCTTCCTCGCCATTGAAGCCGTCGCAGACCCTCGTCGGAGCTACCCTTCGGAATCGGTAAATCCTCCTCCTAATCTTCCTTCTTGCCCTCGCTTTATTCTCTCTGTGATGAGTGTGGTCGGAATTGGGTTCCGATCTGTTTGGGTCGGGTTGAGTCGGAGAGGCCGCCGGCAGGCCTGGGTTCATCTCCCCCTTCTTATGTTCCTTTTCTTCCGATTGAATTTCTGTACGCTGATTTGGGGAAGAAGATAGGTTTAGTGGGTTTGCTTCAATTCCTTTTAAAACTGGTCCGGTTCATGGGTTATTTAAATAAAATCGGTTTGGTTCATTTAAATGAAACAAAATAGATTTGGGTTTGGTTATGAGGGATCTGATTTTAAGGTTGGGCCTATTTCTTTTGTTGGGCTAGATTTGGTTGTTTTAAAATCAAAACAAGCTTTGGGCCTAATTCTTTCAACTAGATCCGATTTTGGAATTTAAACAAAGAGGCCGGATTTTATTTGAGTTATAAAATAAGGGTCGGGTTTGGAATTTAATAAAATAAAGGGATCGGATTTATTTTGGTGTTTAAACTAGATAAATATTTGGTTAAATTAATTAAAAAGGGATTTTAGGTTTTGAAATAAAAATACCGGAATTACTTCTATTATATGATTTTGCGAAAATTGGTTTTAAGGTTAAGTGTTTAATGTCGGGATTCCTTAATCTCACCAATTGATTGAGACGTAATGATTTCATGCCTTGACGTTTTGCAAACCTTGATGATCGACCTAACCTAACTTGTCGGAATTGTTTTGCAAATGAGTAACGAGTCGATTTAAGAAGGTGATGTTTATAAGTGGATTTTTGGGTCAAGTATGATTTGAGAAAGTGTTTAATTGATGATTTGATATAACTTGAGATTTTAGAAGAGTTTTGGAAAATCTCGGAAAAATGTCTTACCTTGCCTAACTTGGTGAATAGATTTGATGACTTGTGTGTGATATTATATGCTTTAAGTAACATTAGAAGTAGACTTATTTATATTACTTATATATGTGTTAGGTGATCATCTGTCACATGTTGGCTTTCTGTATATCTAGTTGTTGCCTTTTAGTGTTCTACCCTTCCAGGTGAGTTCCTATATGAGCTCACTCAGATTCGAAAAGAGATCTCCCTGCTTGTAGCCATGTGCATACTAGGTGTTTGCATTCATAATAAAGCATGCCATGTAGTATCCTGCTAGGATTGCACTAATGATTGAGCATTCGTTTAATCATTGCTTTTGTAAACAGAACGGCCGTTATCTGTGAAGTAACTAGAGTCATTGCTAGGGTTATAGGACGATCTAGTCTCATCGGGTCCCGTCCTGAGTCAATCGAGTCATGAACTTCCTTATATTATGAGATGCCTGCGGGCTTTATTGTGGAGCGGGTTGGGCATGCGTACCGCCTGATTATGAATGAATGCATTCACGAGCTGGCCAGTCTCCGCCCTATCGGAAGGGGGTGGAGGTAGGAGAGGGATATACCACTTGGTATTCGGTGCTAAGGCCTTATTATATTTATGCACTTGATCTTAGGAGCATGTTAGTGTGTTAATATTTCGCATTGCACCTAGAAGCATCTTTATTAGGACTAGCGTGTGTATGTGTCTGCTGGTTTGGGATTACTTTGCGTAGGGCTTCGATCTGACACCGCCCCGCATACATATTTTTTTAGGTTGTCTTGCAGCATGATTATTCTTTGCTTCTATGACGTGGGCACTCTCTTAGGCGATTGCAAAGAAATGGTCTAACCTTACATTTGATAAATACGCTTATTGATTTGGTTTTGACCCGGCTCTGCCGTGGCACCCTTTTGTATTACACATTGATTCCGCTATTTGCATGACTACTGATTCTCCACGCTTAGACTTACGACAGGTACAGGGGACTTCCCCGGGGATTCCAACGGTCCCTTCTAATTTTGGGTATGAAATCCCACTTGAAAACGTTAGAGTAGAATTTCAAACCTTCAACCTGTACTCGGGGCGCAAGATCCTAACGAGGGGTTTCATCCCTCGAAACGTAACCCGGGAATCATAATCCCGGGCCGTTACAAAGATGGTATCAGAGCCAGGTTATGCAAACCGAGTATGATAGGTTGAAGTGGTTTTGAAAATGGCCCAAGGTTTTCAAATGGTTTTTTTTCAAAATGTTTTAGAAAGGGCAAAATGAATTTAATATGGCTAACTCAAATGGACTAAATATGAACTTGACTAAAAAAATTTGGTAATCAAACAAAGGGAAACGAATGGGTAGTGAATGCGCTAGACCATCCCTATTAGATGTAGCTGGAACGGGTAGGCGAAATATAGCTTGTTCTTTACAGATGGGCTTACAAGACTCCACGGGATTGCGCCGTAGTGGCTGGAGTGGCGAGTTAGGTAGAGACCATGAGGTTTTGCCCCTCCGGTCAGTCGTCCCTTGAAGGACGGCCTTAAGATAGCTTGATTGTTGATGTGTTGAGTGTTGTATGCTTAAATTGGATAACTGGTAGATAATTTTGACTATGAATCATATGTTAAATGCCTATGTGAATGGAATAGCGGGGGAGATCTTCTGCCATTATAGAGTCGGGATCCCAGTCCTTGTGGGATTGCCTTTGATCTTTTAAGCCTGATTGTTTCCTTCGTCGATCTTCTTTTCCCGACCCCACTAAACGTCTTTATTGAGTTTTCTTGCGATGTCGGTGTGATCTACTGGAAATTGGGAGGAATAACCACATTTGAGGTTGTGTTGGAGTACGATGTTTACTTGATCCATTTGCTACCCTACTCGAGAGTCACATGAATATTCCACGGGAAACAGGTTGTGGGGATTATGGGAGTGAGTCAGAGTCGCCCTTGTAGATCTCTGTCAGGTTATCTTAATTGTTATCTCCATGATTGCGTGATTTTATATGTACTACCCCATAGACTTGCAGATTGATTGTTAGTGTGAAATTATGCCTACATGTCATGATGTCCATGTTAGCTGTTGTTTAGGTCCATGTTACATCTGTTATGCCCCCATATCATCCCACCTGATCTACTTAGTATGTGCATTGTTATACTAATGCTTGAATGTATGTGTCATATGTTAGGGAGCTACATAATTCCATGTAAATAGGTCCATGATAGTGTGATCATTCCATTTTGATAACTTGATGTTCAACCTGCTTCATATGATGCCTAAGTTCCAACATGTTTACCCAACTGTAATGTCATGATGGTCTCCATGCTTCTCACATACTTTTATGAATATATGACCTGACACACCGCACGAGCACACACCACTATAATTCCTGGTTTCGTATATGCATGACTCGCATGATGTTTACTCTCTCTCCTGGATTAGGATCATGATAGTGTGACCCTTAGCATGCCTCTTGCCCCTCATCATGACTTTATGACCACTAGACCATAACATGCTCACCTTTTTATTCCTATGATATTTTCTTCTGCTTTGTGTTATACTCTCGTGTTTCCCTAAATATATGACCTCATGTTTTGAGCATGTACCGTTTAGATATTCGCATGGACCTGTAATTGTCTACCATCATATCTATGCCAAACTATCTTGCTTTAGGCCCATGTTATACTCTGCTATATGTCTACCATGCTTCTAGGTCATTACGGTGTAGCTTATTTGGCTCTTTTCAAACTGTTGTGCTAATCGAATGAATGCATGTACGAATGAGTTAGTATCACGTTTCCGCATATACATGACACATGAATCCTAGGTGAGTCTAGTCGAAGTACATTGATTGTATTCATGTTCGAAATGTGCCGACAGTATCCTATAGGGCTTGTGAATTCCAATATGACTCGCTGAGTGGCAATTTGTCATGCTTGCTTCATTACATGAATATGATTGTTCCATGATGTGATAGTATTGTACCATTCCATGTACTCCTATGACGGTTCATTAATTCCTAACATGATTATAATATATCGTCCGTGATGTTCTCTTGCTCACTCTGTAGAGATACCCATGTCTTATCATGTATCGCTAGCATCATGTAGGATCACGATGTGACTTGATATATCCTTATGTTAAATACATGCTCTGGTTGTATGCTGTCAATCTATACCTGTGTACTTGCATGCTTTATATTCATGTGAAGTCGTGTCGTCTTAAGCTCATGTTGTCGTTTTTGCTATACTTCCCCCCTTGTCCTTATATGGTCACGTTACGATTGGTTGATCCCTTAAATGCATTCGTGCTAGTTGCCAAATGAACATGTAACCTATGTTGTACAACTACGCACCTTATCGTGTTAAAATATATCTTATAGGACCCATGAATTATGGCTTGTGTGTATTCATGCCCTACTTGCATTATGGTCTATTGTTTCGTGGAATAGACTTCGCAAAGTCTTGTATTCTTTCCAACATCTTTAATGTGCGATCTTTTTGTCTGGTTAGGAATTGATAGACCCAGTTATAGAGTTAGTGCTTATTTTCAACGCATGTTAAGCATTAGGTGGTTATCAAGGTGTGCCTATCATCTCATCACTCGATGTTGTTTCTGCATTTCCCCTGACATTCTTAATGCTTCTGCAAATGAATAATATGGCACCTCACATGTCCACACACACATCACGATAGCTATAAGGCACTCGCACGATTACCTTTGCATACATAATGTAGCTTACCGTCCCCTTGAAACATGATACCTTAGGAGCATTGTCCTGTTTCGCACTATGATATGCACATGACTCCTTTATCACAATCGCTTATATTCATTTTATATGTGCTAATGTTTGGGTGCAATAGTAGTCCTGCTTAAACTTCTATGACTGGTCCCACTACTATTTGGAGTTGCTCGATGCATCTTATTATTCATATACGTATGTGACTGTCATGTAGTACCTTATAAAATCTATGCCAGCAGAGATATGACTTGTGTGATCACATGCTCAACTTGCATCTCATGTAGCCACTCTTGTCATAGGTTGTGATAGCCTTGTTGTACTCTCTCTACATGATCTTATGACTGCACAATCTTGTTAGATATTACTAGTCCAGTTATAATACTATGCCTCAACAGAGTTATCTCATGCTAAGTATGACTAGTGTCATGCCTATGTGTTCTCATCTGAATTGTTGTTCTTATCACATGATGCCTTCCGACACTTATCTGGATCAATTTATACTTTTGTGAGACGTGTGTAAACAAGTATTTGAGTGCCCCATTGCGTGTTATACCCTACGACATGATAGATGCACACATGCACGACATGTGATTTTGGTGTTAAATTGTTCCTCAATGACTACCTTTGATTGCGCTTTTTCCTTAAATATATATTACTAAGATCATGAAGGACTTACTTTCCCTATAGTTCCTTGTGTGATGACATCCCATGCTTACCCTGTCATTATGAGAAGTCATTGTTACTAGATGTGATTAGTGTATCTCTTTTATATGACCTGCCCATGTATACTTAGTATGAGTAATTTACCCTACATGTAATGCTCTGTAATGTTTACTAGGTTCTGCATAAGCTATGTGCTACACCAATCTATTGTTGCATCCGTGTATACATGTTTCTTATACATATCAAGCTTGTTTGATATATGAAATGAAAAGATGCTAGCTAGTCTCTTATGCCCCATGTAGAACCCGATCATGTTTTTGGTTGCCCCTGTTTGTCAACATCTTTCATCAATGTAGGTGCATGTTAGTGTTCACTGATGTGACTAGTTTACTTCACGATTTGTATGTGTCTTGCTTGATGCACTTGTGACCTCGTAGAGTTCCATAAGAGCACCTTACTCCTTGGGTTAGGATCTTGTCTTTTTTCGTCGTGTCATCATCAGTTGGTTTGTGTTCGGTTCCGTGGGGAGTCCGGGTTGTCCTCTTTGTCTCTCCCCTATCTCCGCTAACTAAAAACTTGCTTGCAATACCTTGACGAACGATGGCGTAGAAAAGAGCATGTTTAGCCAAATAGTATGGGAGCGGCGCAGTGGAAGCACGGTGGGCCCATAACCCACAGGTCCTAGAACTGACATATTGATTCTTTGAATGATGAACTAGTGGTGGACGTTACGTTGTTAACTTCTACTTATGATGATGAATTTTAGTGCTTTGGTGTTCCTATGTGACTGACCTTGTGATATGATTGGTGTTATGTGTTGGTAAGCCTTGCTTGTTTCTTTCACTCATGGAATGTGAATTATACCTGCTGAAATCCTTACTTGTGTTGGTAATAATGATATTAAGTGCCCTGATAATATGTGACAATATGATAATGCGATGTTGGCATGATATTACCTTTGCTCGAATTATTATTAGCATGAGGTTATGTGGTAACTTGTCATGCTATGTCAATACCTGATATTCTGCAATACTTGTTGAGCATGATAGTGTATTAGGATTTATGACATGTGACTGTTTGAGGCAATGAGAGATAATGATGTATAAACATAGTGTAAAATCAAGTTATATGCTGATATGAAATACTTGGAAATTAAGTGATAATAGAGTGTAGAGTCCATAGTATAAGAATGCATGTTATCCTGATATAATGATATGCGATGTCCTGTTAAGTTAAATGTTGTCGTGATTAGATTTTGTGCTTGCGATTTTGTTAGACTTTGCTATTACTGAACCATGAGAGCATGACATGTTTTATGTTGATAACTTGAACATTGAATTGCTGAAAAGTGATTTTGGTGATGCCTCTATGCATTGATATTTCAAAATAGATTTTTGGCTAAATCCTTGACTATGAAAATGGTGGATATCTTGGCTTGCTGAATCTTATTGAAATGGATTTTGTTGTGCTGATTTGTTGCCTTCCCATTAGACTGAAACCCCTATTATGACAAAATTTTGTTGTGTTGGTAGTGGTAAGTAGGAAACCATGCTGATGTGATCTACTAAGGTTGAGGCTTGATGTGTTTGTGTGTTGCCCTTTCAAAAATGACATTCCTCTTTGATGCATTCTTATTTGGTTGGCACCTAGAACATGAAATGTTAATGTGGAGTGTTGACGTTCCAATATATTGATGTGCGGCATTGTTGGTAGTAGCTATTTATGTTGCGGTTTTGGCGTGGCCAATTTCGGTGGTTGATTGGTTATGATGTGGCATGTCTTGGTTATATCGAGTATGGTAATGGCTAGAGATTTGTGGATTGGAATTGCTTTTGAGATTGAAACCTAGGAAGAGAATATGGGATTAGCCCTTAGAGGTGGATGATTCCACCTATTGAGTTCTGAGTTTGCTTGACCAACTTGGGATTTAAAGGGTTTTGAAAGAGGTTGGAAACGACTAACTCGGATTTTGAAAAGCTTTGGATGGTTTTGAAGTCGAGAGGTTTTGCTTGTTTTGAAGGTTTTTGGACGATTTTGAAAAAGACTAACTTGGATTTTGAGAAACCGAACACGATCAAAAATTTCAACGATTTCGAGGCCAATCTTTTCAACTGTGGAATCCCCTTTGAAACTTTTCAAACCCGGGTAACTCTATGATACTTCATGAAGTGGATACAAGCATTTTATGAGGGCGCTTTTAGAGTGCTTGCTAAGACATAGTGATGATATTGTAGAACTTTTAGAGTTGTGGTACTTCCGAAAAGTCAAAGCGAGAATGTGATAGGGGCGCTTATTGCATACTTGTCAAGGCCAATTGGAGATGTCACGACCGTGACTATGATGTTGTGAGAATCCCGGAAGACGCAACCGAGATGATTACAAGATCAATGGACATGGTCATTGGACTCATCGATTTAAAACTTCCTCCCCCTACTTTGTTTTTGTTTTAGTCTCGGGGACGAGACTTATTTTTAGAGGTGGATGATGTAAAGGCTCGAATTTTTAAATAATAAATTTCAACAAATAATATAAAATGTATTTAAGTCAAAACAATTTAGGATATTTCAAGGAAAACTCGTCTTTAAATTACTAAATCGAAATTGAAACTCTAAAAACGGATTACAGCCTAATTTTGAAATTTATGCAAAATAGAATTTTATTCCGCTTCCACATGCCGAGAAATTGAGAATAATGTTCAGATTTCAATATTTAATTCAGATTTAGAAATATAAGTTGATTTTATTTCTTATTCCGGTTTCAAGGGTTCGGGTAAAATTTGATTTAGTGGGGATTGGATCGAAGGAGCGGATTTCGAGATTTATTTATCAGGTGTTTTGAATTCGAGAGAGGGAATTGCGGGATTATAATTCGAGCATTTCAAATCCTTGTTTTAGGGACTACTCTTTTGTCTTCTTCCTTTCTTCCTCTTGCTGTTCGAACAGCCTTAAGAGTCCCTTCTTTAATCCAAATCTAAACACAGCTCATCCTCTCCTAATTGAGGTAAAATCTTATCTCTATGTCCATCACTCCTTTCTTTGATTCCTTTTTTGGAAAACCAACAAAATTGCATTCCCCCTCTTCTGAATTTGGTAATGCATGTGAATCCTTTCCCCCTCAAAGAGAATCAGAATCACAGTACCCCATTTCCCTCATTTTCATTTCACATTCCTCTCCCTGGTTCTGCCGAGAGCACCCAACGGCATCACAATTCACACCCCTCTTCTTCAATCCACCTCCTCTGAGAAGCAGCAGGCCTCAAAGCCTCCTCGAAGCCGCCAGCAACACCTCCACCGAGCCCACCTCCCTTGTTCCGCAGCGCTAGAACCGAGCTCCATCCACTCCCAATTCTTCTCCTCCTTCTGGGAGACACCAGCAGCAGTAGCTCTTCCGAGGTCCTCCTCCGATAAAGCCGAAAGCAGCCACCGACCGCCGGAGCCGCCGTCGGGAGCCTCGATACCTCTTTCTTCCCCCGTTTTGAATCTGAGAGGTAAGGAACTTCGATTTCCTCTTGTTTTGTGCTCGAATCCGCGTGAAGGGCACCTTCTAACTCCCTTTTCGTCGTCCTAGACCCGGAGCAAGCCTTCTTCCTCGCCATTGAAGCCGTCGCAGACCCTCGTCGGAGCTACCCTTCGGAAGTCGGTAAATCCTCCTCCTAATCTTCCTTCTTGCCCTCTGCTTTATTCTCCTCTCTGTGATGAGTGTGGTCGTAATTGGGTTTCCGATCTGTTTGGTCGGGTTGAGTCGGAGAGGCCGCCGGCAGGCCTGGGTTCATCTCCCCCTTCTTATGTTCCTTTTCTTCCGATTGAATTTCTGTACGCTGATTTGGGGAAGAAGATAGGTTTAGGTGGGTTTGCTTCAATTCCTTTTAAAACTGGTCCGGTTCATGGGTTATTTAAATAAAATCGGTTTGGTTCATTTAAATGAAACAAAATAGATTTTGGGTTTGGTTATGAGGGATCTGATTTTAAGGTTGGGCCTATTTCTTTTGTTGGGCTAGATTTGGTTGTTTTAAAATCAAAACAAGGCTTTGGTGCCTAATTCTTTCAACTAGATCCGATTTTGGAATTTAAACAAAGAGGCCGGATTTTATTTGAGTTATAAAATAAGGGTCGGGTTTGGAATTTAATAAAATAAAGGGATCGGATTTATTTTGGTGTTTAAACTAGATAAATATTTGGTTAAATTAATTAAAAAGGGATTTTAGGTTTTGAAATAAAAAATACCGGAATTACTTCTATTATATGATTTTGCGAAAATTGGTTTTAAGGTTAAGTGTTTAATGTCGGGATTCCTTAATCTCACCAATTGATTGAGACGTAATGATTTCATGCCTTGACGTTTTGCAAACCTTGATGATCGACCTAACCTAACTTGTCGGAATTGTTTTGCAAATGAGTAACGAGTCGATTTAAGAAGGTGATGTTTATAAGTGGATTTTTGGGTCAAGT